>OX375813.1:16447973-17697973 GCA_947359405.1 Antitype chi
GATTTTTTGGAGGAAAGAGGATCTAGCGGGCTACATAACCTCAAAAATGAGCAAAAACGGTGTTTTTTGCTCTTCCAGGTTAGGATATCTCAAAATCCTGACGTGATAGAGCAATTCTGCGTCCAGATTCGGATTCAGAATACTTCGGAAATAAATAGTCAGGTTTCTGGGTAAGAGTGTTCGTCTAATTTTGTCGGCCTGTGATTTATTTGTCGGCAAATCGACAATTCCAGAAATGCAATTGCCAATGCGTACTAGGCAACTGGTAGGTACCTTTTGAACTTTGTGCGAGTTGCCTATAGAAAATGTTATATTATTTAAAAGTGACGATGCGCCCGAGCGATTTGGGCGAGTTAATTCGTGCGAGTTGACTAATAAACTGAACCGAACCATTGCCTCTTTTCATTCCCACTCAAAATTTAAAATATTCCTGTTTTTAAAAAAGATGTCAAACCAACAATATGGAAGCTTGTAATATAAGTTAAGCGTGCATTATGGCCATGAATTTTGGCTTGAGGCCAATGTTTAAACCGTTTGCGAGGCAACTGTGAGCCGTGCCAAAGTAAAGTGAACGCCCTTTTGGTACGGGAAGAGCGGTGTGAAGACTTTCAGGCTCTTCAAACATAGGTACATGTTTACTAGATACAGCTTTGTATGTTCCACAACACTTTGGATTACTGAAAAAAGTAATCTGTTTCTTCTAAAGTTTTATAGTTATGATCTTCGACACTGAGCAAGACACATTTGAGTGTATTCGAAGTAGGTTAATAGTCAAGTGGAGCTGAATTTTAACTCCCTTAGTTTATAGCCAGCCACTCGACGCCTTAACCTTTAACTTTATGTCGTTGCGAATTCGTTCGACACGTTATATTGAGGAGTTTTATGAGCTAGAAGCACTTTATTGATATGCTTGTAGTACCAATCCGTACCAATGCACTTCTTTGATGGATGGTTTGCTTAACCTTGGTACGTCGATACCGCAATGGGGCACAAGAACGGAATGTATAGAAGTACACTCATAGTTCGCCATAAATTCCGTATCAAATGGATGGTTGAGAAGTTTACTAAAAATATTATTGTGTTTATTCGTTTCACCGTTAGGGAAAAGGTACACAAAAACAGTGAGTCACAAAAAAGCCCGTATGACTCTACTGACCTTTCGAATTTAATAAGGCTGTAGGGCTATGTACCTTTACCAAGGGAATATTATCTTCATTTCTATTCTGTAACCATCTCACCGCGTGAAGTTAGCGTGGAGTGAGCTGTCAGTGTCATTCCACCTGATGCTTGGTCAATCCCTAGCATCAGTGGGATGACACTGACAGTTCACTCCACGCTCACTTCACATAGTGAGATGGTTACAGCATCGACATGCTGTTTATCCATATGCCGTGACTACATATAAAATTAACAAATGCTACGGTAAAAACAAAAAAACATCTATATCGTAGATAACACTGCTAATATCTGACCTATTTGAAATATGATAATGTTGAGTTTAATATTAAAATCTAAACAATATTTTGGGAAACAGTGAATAATAGCATAGTAATAGTAATATAGTTATAAAAGTACCAAAGTTACCTCATATGTGGTTTTCCTTGACACGTGATGTCCAACGATTGATAATGTGGTTTTAATACGAAGGTCTCACATTAATCAATTTTAATGTACTACGTATGGTAACTGACATTTTACCCAGAAAAGTTAAATAATGACCCGCTTTACGACCCTCGGGTAAACGTGAGCATACATAAGGTATAACTAAGAGACATGTCATAATATGAAACTTTAATGTACCTACTGTGCTGTACGAGCATATTCCCAACTCATGAAATTGTAAATTGTGATGAAAAAGGATGTTTTCCTTTGAGAGACGGAGGTAGTTGTAGGTTCTTAATTATTTGTGACGTTACTCAGGCACGTGCAAGGGTTTTTTTTTTTTTTGGGTGGGAAATCATCAAATATCTTCTCCCGCTCTGGGTGGAGCGGGAGGGCGTGTCAGACTTTTACTGACTAAAACCCACCCGTGTTCCCTCAGTTGCCTGTGTGCCAGGGGCCGCGGTATCTCTTTCGAACAACCCGCACCCCTGGCAGGCATCGGTCCTTGCGAACCCCACCTATTGGTGTTGACATCTCTTTGAGGCGCGCGTGGAACACAACGCGCCGTCGACCCGGGCTTGGTCCTTACCGGACAGCGAGCTACCCATTACTCGCCGTCCGCAAGCCCGCGCCTACGGTGGCCGGGAATCAGCCTGGGATTCCCGACGCCCAGGGCTTCTCCCGCGGCGACTACGGCCGTGAGGGCGCCTATACTGCCTGCACGTGCAAGGGTTTAAAACTTTCCTTCTTTTCTTTTTAAGGGTAGATGCAGTCACAAGCATAAAAAAAGGTCCATTATCAGTAAAAAAAAAGTAGTAATGAAGTTTATTTTATCAATAATGCTTTGACTAACTTTAACAAAAAAAAAAAAAATATAATATCGCCACCTTTGGTGGACCCTCTTCTATGAGTAGTAGATACTTCGCGGTGACCATCAGAACAGCCTTCTGGATAGTCTGAATAAAAAAAAAGAAATTAAATCTTTAGCTAAGTACTAAATGTAGTCTTTAAACGAAGTTTTTTTTTAATTCACTAAATGGCGGCTACTGAAACTTAACACCCCGATTTTTGACCAAAAAATAATTAGTTGATTGCTTAAAAAAATAGTAATTTGGAACAATAATTCAAATCCTTCGATTAACGACTAGATTTATTACTTAGCTAAAGATTTACCCCCTTATTCATAAACGTTGCTTAAGGTTAAGTAATGATTAGCGTTTGTTTAACCATAGGTACATTTTTTGACGTTTAAACATCATTTAACTTTAATCATAGCTTATGAATATACCCCTTAATTTTCTTTTTTTTAATTCAGATACGCTTGGGACTGAATCTACAGGGGGTAGATGCAGTCCCAAGCGTATCTGAAAAAGGATATTTTACCTACCTTCTACAAGTAGCTGGAGTACGTCCGTAGGCGGCGTATCTTGATTTTCCGTACATTTCTAATCAATCGAAGTTGGTATATTGTTCGCATGTACACATAAATAACCGTGACTGGTATAGCAAATTAGGAATGTTCCAATAATATGCCAAAACAAATTAATCATTCCATGATTTATTTGTGTACTTTGTTTACTCGTGTTTTTACCGTGATTCATTTGTTGGTTTTGGAAAAGAAACTCCACAACATCTCGTTGCGTAGCCTGAGAATAATATCAAAACAACAAGTAATCGATAATTAATAGATATGAAAACTTTAGAGCAGATCATCTTAGCTTTTGAGTGGGTATTTTGGTAACATGAAAACACTCATCATAATTTCAGCCGAAAGAGGTTTAGACGTACACTGGCTGGACATAGACCTCCCCCAAGCACCGTCACTTCGACCGGTTCTGTGCTTCTCGCATCCAGCGGATTCCTGCGGCCTGAAAACACAATTTAACCAACAATAATAATTTACAATTCTAGGTGTCGCGGGCCAACTAACGAACACAACAAGCAAACGGAACACATTCGTGGGCACACCGTTCTGGATGGCGCCCGAGGTGATCAAACAGTCGTGCTACGACAGCAAGGCTGACATCTGGTCGCTCGGCATCACCGCCATCGAGCTGGCCAAGGGCGAGCCGCCCAACTCAGAGCTCCATCCCATGAGGGTGCTCTTCCTCATCCCCAAGAACAACCCTCCGCAACTCACCGGCAGCTACTCGAAACCGTTCAAAGAGTTCGTCGAGGCGTGCCTGAATAAGGACCCAGAAAATGTAAGTTACACACGAACTACGTAGCGGATACGGATTAATTTCCCCAACCGACGGCTTTCGTGTAGTGTTTTTGTTACCCTCCCGAGTGGTTCGGATTACGTGTGATCCCTTAATCTGGAAGATATAAACGCGTAGTTCATTGCACTAAATAGATTGTTTTTGAGATTCACTTGTCCGTATTTTCTACGCAAGTTTATCTTCAGACAATCAAAATTCATTAAGAACTTTCAGTATTTCTTGTGCCACTTTTGTCAGAACTTTCCTATCTTATCGATGTTTTGAAACATTGTTTGCTTTGTGTTTCAGAGGCCGACAGCTAAGGAATTACTAAAGTTCCAGTTTATCAGGAAGGCTAAGAAGAATTCGTATCTAATGGATCTTATAGATAGGTATAAGAAGTGGAAGGCGCAACGGAGCGAGGAAAGCGAAACCGAGTCGGAGAATTCGGATTCGTGAGTATATTTCATATTTTACACATTCTTTTACTAACGAATCATCAATTTTTAGACTCAGAGTAATTGAAATCTTGATAAATTCGTTCTAAAATATCTAAAGCGGCGAAATACCTTCATTCGTCTAATAATCTCGTGTAGTAACGAGTGTTATCATACTTAGTTTAATACAATAATGGGTTCTAGGAATTATATGCTTTGAAAGCTACCTCTGTTACGCAAAACCGCCTAATGTGTTTTCAATACTGAAGCTTGTGGGTGGCATGGCAACCGATACACGTGCCGGCATTATAAGGACGTTTCACACAACACGCTGAATAATTAATTGTCCTTATGCTTCATAAATAAAATAACCTTATGTTGTTGTACATAATAGTAAATGTCGCGTAGTCTATTGTTGGGATTCTGCCAGGGGTGCGGGTTGTTCGAAAGAGATACCGTGACCCAGGCATACAGGCAACTGAGGGAACACGGGTGGGTTTAGTCAGTAGAAGTCTTACACGCCCTCCAGTCCACCCAGAGCGGGAGAAGTTATTTAACAATTTTCCACCATCAGAAAAAATTGTTGGGAAAATATGGGAGCTATCTTTGCCCAGCTTGGGACAATGTCAACATCATTCTTCTGTCCTTAAACCAAACAAAACAAACAAACAAACAAATTATGGATGTAATGTTATGGTGAATCCGAAATAAATGATTCTTATTTATTTATTTTATAGCAATTTGTCTAGGGTCGGCGCAACGTGTTCTTTTCTTCCATACTTCCCTATTAGTCGTCAACTCGTCATCTCGGTAGGCACTCCCCCCCCCAGATCAAACGTACATATCATACTAATATCGTTTCTATTTTTTTCAGAGAGGAATGCCGGAGCGGTGATGGCGAGGCAGACGAGCCCTGGATCATGACGGTCCGCGGCGGAGCCCTGCAGGCCTCCGCCGAGCGAGAAAACAAGCGACGTAATAATCGCAACACTGATGACGACAATGGTATGCGTTCTCAACTCCTTTTTTGGTTCTAAGGGCTCTGGAATATGGTTCAGATTATACAACCGGTCCACTTAATGCACTGGCTGGACGAAATCAACAATTACTTTTAATCAAGAAGAGATACAAGTCACAGTCTCTATTGAAAGTTGAATGGTCACTCGCTGAGTCGCTATACGATCTATGGGCATCTGAATGACGTTGAAAGGGGGCGCTGCTGTTAAATATTTGTGCAATTGTTTTGTGAGATGATTGAAAAAAAAAAAGAGTAGAGAGAGTAACAAAGGAGGAGGGAAGGACAGGTTTACGCAAAATACGCGCTTGGACGTGGGGTTGCGGAAACTTGCCCGTCATACCACTGCTATTACTACATAGGAGTAGGGTAAAGAAATGTGCTGTAGCATACAGTAGAACGCTGGTTTTTTCTGCTATGTAACGTGTAGCATTACGTCCCCAGTGCCGCACCGCGAGCGCGAGGCAGTGAGCGTGGGCGCGGGCGCCAAGCAGAACGGCGCGCTGTCCGGCCGCAGCTCGCCGCCCGCGCCGCCCGCCGCGCCGCCCGCGCTGCCGCCCGCGCCGCCGCACGCCGCGCATGTGCCGCACGCGCCGCACGCCGCGCACGCGCCGCACGCCACGCACGCGCCGCACGTGCCTGCGCACACGCATGCGCTCAATAATAATACTAATGATAAGCACCCGGTAAGTAAACGCTACGTTATTCTACCACCTCTCGATCACAAGGCCTGAAGCGTAATAGTTAGACATCATCCTGACACGCTCATGTTGACTGACAACAAAAAGCGCAAAACACAGCTGCAAAAGTGCTTAAAATTCGCTGTCACACCTGGTTTTAAGATAATTATGTACTTTCGTTTCACAATGTACTTAGTTTTGAAATCACAGAAATACTTTGAGCTTATAGTGTGACAAAAGACCTAATTGTTTATTACATTTTTAATTACCTGTCGACTATTCATCGTCAGAGCTTCGTCATTCACTGCATAACACATTTATACAACCTAGACTTTAGAAACAACCCCCCCCCCCCCCCCTTTTAGACCTTTTCTTTAATGTTTCTATTACACCTTCCAGTCTCGGCAATCGTCGAACGTGCAAGTAAACGCAGAACAGAGAAGCGTGAAAGAACGCGAACGTGACCGAGGTGACCGCGACGAGCGCAAGGAGCGGACTGAACACCAGCCCTCCAACAGGGATAGCGTAGTCTATAACAAAAACGTTAGTATTACCCGACAAAATGTGGAGAATTTATATTAATAAAATTTGTGTCGAATCGAAACAAGCACGAGGTTGGGATGTGGAGCACCAATAGCCGATACCATGACAGGCCAAGGCAAAGATGGCTGACGAGCTTGACTCCTACAAAAAAAAACTAGCAGGTTATAGGAGCGAACAAAATGGGGTTGAAACAGAGAGACGCTATAAAGCCTACCAAAAACACAGAAAATTGTTTCACAAATCAACCAAAAAATACCAGAGTAGCAATTTCCGTCTTTTTTAGAACGTTTGCATTTTAATTCTCGAGTCTCCCGATTCGAATTCTCGAGTAATTATTTTACTAGTTTTTGATATGGAATGCCGTTGATGAGATTGCGACTAGATTTTGAAGGTTTTTTTTTTAAATACAAGAATTGGCCTTCTGCACTGATACTGTACTGTACACTAGTCTAATGTCCCAAATGAGCCTTGCCCAATGAGCATTTATCATTATAAATGTATGTTTTATGATTTCAGGCCACGCCATTGGACCATAGAGGAACAAACAGCGAGGAGAACAAAGTTAAGAGGCATCCCTATCTACAACAACTTATATACCCACTACTGAATGAGGTAAATAGCCTTGATATATAATCTTGATATCTTGTGTAAACTTTAGTTTTGAGTCATTTTTATGCTGCCATAGATTAATGAGTTGGTGGGACCGGAGTACTTGACTCTATAGACAAAAAATATGGTGACTATTTAGGCACACTTTTCGTTTGTGGCCATTAAATAATAAGTTCTTTGGTCAAATAGTGATGATAGTGATTTCGAACAATAGGGTATTTAACTCTATATGAGAAAAAAATCTAAAAATATATTACTGAGATAGCTTAGGCAAAATGCAGTCTGAAAATGTTAGTTTTAGTTCATGAAAGAACAAAATAAATTTTAAAATTCAATTCAAAGATTTCAGTTTTTTTAATCTGTTTTTGAACACCATGAAATAGTAGCCTCCATGTTATTACGCCATACGGCATGTCAATTGAACAACTTTGTACTGTTATTATTTTCGTAACCAAAGTAATTTTTATTTAAATAAAATGTTGCATTCAGGGAACAGCAAACCAACGATAAGTAGATTTTTTTTTTGTCAATTACAAACAATTTTTATTAACATACAAAATATCAGCGCATTTGTTTACTTAGCAAACTGACACATATCCACAGACCAATATGGCGTCCACTGCGTCCAGCGTTTTCGTCAAATTACGCGCGTAATTTGAAAATGTAAAATTTAAATGCATTTTTACGGCACTAATCGATTAAATAAAAATGTGGTGTTTTTTTTAGTGGTATTATTAGCACTTTAGAATCTAGTTAGGGCACTTTTCAAAAATGAGTGTGATACCAAATGTTTATAATGGTGCCCGCAGCTATCCCGCAAGCACGGCGCGGGCAGCGCGGCCGCCATCGAGGAGTTGCGGCGCGCCTTCGAGCACGCCGAGCGCGCCGCGCCGCACCTCACGCGGGCCTTCGTGCAGCAGGTAATGCGACATTATGCTCTAAACGCAAAGGAAACTTTCATGGGGACATCCATACGGTTTATAACCAAAAATTGCAAGGCATATGACATACACCAACACCGACTCGCCTGTCGGGGTCGATTACGGCCAGTTTCCTCACGGAGACGAGGCTTGAGTCCCAGTAGAAGAAGCATTTTAGGCTGGTTAGGTATATAATGCGTTTGAAAGCCAGGAATCTGTCCTTTGAAGTGGTTACATTTGCAGTAACGAAAAATAAGACAGTTTTGGTTATCAATTCGACATGTTCGGGCATAACTCCGTCTTGTATAGACGGATTTGCAAAATTCTTTTTTTGGTCGAAAGGGCTTTATACCGAAATGGTCCCATTTAAATTTAATATAGATCTGATGATGCGTTTCGGAGACAGACAACGGAACTCTTCAAAAAATGACAGCAAACAATCCGCGATTGCTGCTATCGCGTAAATATGCATTGTTTTGATCCCAAGGATGATGAAATTTCGAATTGTGTGGGGTAGGTACTATAAACTAAAAAAAGTGAAAAATTAAAAAGTTTTTTCCAAAATAAAAAACAACCGACTTCCAAAAAAAAAACACCACATATTGAAAAATAACTTGCAGTTCGGAAGGCGGTGTCAACAAGTCACCGACTTCCGAAATTAAAGTAATTTTTCACATTGTAGTGTTTTTTTGGAAGTCGGTTGTTTTTTTTACACTTATGTTGGTTTGGGATTTACTCAGCTAAACACAGTTACCACAAATCTACTGTAGCATTGCTGATTTTTACGGATAATTGATTGCTAAACCGTTATTCTCATTTTCCAGGTGGTGCAAAGGGTGGCAACACAATCGCACCAGCCGTCGACGCCCTCCCACAACCCGCCCTCGCAGCAGTGGATGAGGTAGGTACGGTAATATCAACCCTTTATATCCAACAATTTACTGCACTACTCTAGACTGGAGTTTACTTGCACAGGTGTTGGGTATGGGGATGGAGAAAGAATTAATACTGCCGCCTCGAACGGTTAGCTTCGCTTCTATAAGTATTACTAATTCTTTTTGTATGAGGTTAATAAAACGGTTATAAGGATATGCGCATGATTATTAATGCTTTGAATAACGGCACAGTTCACTATGCTGAACGTATTTAAAACATCGTTCTGTTTCTGTCTATTGTTTAAAGATGACAGAGACAGAATTATGTTTTATAATCTCATATTTACTCCATTTACACTGGAGAATTACTAAATGCTTTTAGCGCCAAAGATTATGGAGTTTATTCATAAATGTTGCTAAAAGTAACGTACTAGCAAGTGTTGAACTGTAAATTTTTGACGTTTAAACGTCTTTTAACATTAAGTAATGTTTATACGTAAATATGAGATTTATGTCGATCTCGTTAATTTCATTAATGTATAACAGAGGTGGTGATGGTGGTATAATTTAACAAATTTGATTTCGTTGATATGCAAAATGACAGGCACGTTCTATTGTTCGAGAATTATGTTTGTTGGACTTGGTCAGAGTGTAACACTTTCATAGTGAATCATTCCACTTTGCCCTACCGACCCGACCCACTGGTGGGGTAAAGTGGAATGCCTAACATTTTGCAGTGAAATCTGTCCACTAATTCGATTTGGTGGGGCAGACTCCACTACTCTAAAATCTTGTTTGATTCTGCCCCACTAGGGTTGGTACCTTATAGTCACCTCAGCTAACGAAAGTCCATGCCGAGATTAACAAAGAGATTTGAGTTAATACTTGTGCTTCAGGATTAGTGAACGCAGTTCTTTCACAAAGATAACTGTGATATTCGTCACCTGTCTACAGTAGTAAGCCAGATTCGCAATTTTGTGGTGTTGTGTGTCATGATGAGTTATGACCTCATTGACTTTGACGTCAGAGCCTTGTTGGTTAACAAAAAAAAAGGAAATCCGGTATCCGGAATCATTGAATATCAACGTTTAATTAAATTGATATCAAAGTCAGATAATGTTGATTTTCTTAGCTGCTCTGTCGTCATAATCTGCCTAGCGGTTTCCCAACTTTGTTGGGGTCGGCTTCCAATACCAGTATTTTACATGGACCAGTATTTACTGCCTATCCGACCCCCACAACCCAGTTACTGGGTAATACGATACCCCTTGGTAAGACTGGTTGTCAGACTTTCGGGCTTCTGACGACCCGTAACGACAGTCCACAAATGACAGCCGGGACTAACGGCTTAACGTGCTTTCCGAGGCACAAAGGGGTCACCCATCCACGGACCAACCGCGGCAAGCGTAGCTTAACCCGATCGATCGAACCGTGCAGCTAATATTACTTCGCTCAAGCTGCTCTGTCGTATTGTATTAAAATGTATTTTTTTTTTGTATTAAAATGTATTTTTTTTTGTATTAAAATTTTTTTTTTGTGTTCTCAGGGACCTATAATACCCGCCCCGCGAGTGCGGGCCCGCCCCAGGCCGCGCCCCGCCTCTCCTGCCGCACTTACTTGCTGAGCTCGGGTGACCAGCAGCACTTGACAAGAGCTTTGCTGTCGTGATGTGATGTGAACAAGCTATCTCACCCGGTCTATGATTTGAAAATTTTAAGTTGAAAACTTGTTAAACTCCATTTTAGCATAACCTAATGGAGCTACGGTAGCCCGCAAAATAAAAATTCAGTTACGTTATTTGCAAGCTGCAAGTTTCAGGTGGTATGTTGATTAGAATATGATTCAAATATGATGATGATTCAATTATTACAATTAGCAATTTAACTCTTTAAGTTAAAATTGGTCTCAAATGTCATGATTTCTTGAAATATTCAGGATGATGTGAACTTAGAGAGATATATTGATGATTATTATGATTAGAATTCTATATATAAATATTTGATACGGTCGTGAATCATATAAAATATCAACATCAGCAACCTGATACTGACCTACAAATTCCAAAAAAAGTAAGCAATTTTTAAATTCGCGAGCTACTCTTGCACTTCCCCCATAAGCAATGCTAAACTATTCTTTGACAAGTGCTCAACCTCAAATTCTCAATTCAGAAGGGTGTAAGTATAATTGTAACCGTTCGTCGGCAAGCTCGTTTAACGCTCGTCATCAGAATTCAGTAACCAACACTACTCACACCAATTGTCATTTTGTAAAACATTATACTGTCACGTTTAGTACCACGTATCTACGATAGTCAACAAGGGGCCGTTCTCGAGCGAAAATTATGCCAAAATTTATGTGACAAATTTTCCAGCGCGCGTAAACAGCTGCCATTGGCTTTTGATAAATCATTCCACCAATCACTGCAGTGTACGCATGTTGGACTAATTGTCAAATTAATTTTGCCATAATTTTTGTTCGAGAAACGCCCTAAACCACGTGCAATAAGATCTATTTCTACAATATTGTGTATGTTGATTTCTAAGTGTGCGCATTATCTGTTCCAATATGCGAAGAATTATTTCGACGGTCCACAGTATTTTCGAGCTGACATTTCGCCTTTTCGCATTAAAAGTGTACAATTTCCAAAAATATTCAAAATGGGGTTAATATGCGGAAACGTTTGGTATCACCAGTATTTTTCTCTTTAAAACGCTCTCCTGTAAAATTAGTAAGTTTTGAGTTTATACAGTTTTAATGCGAGAAGACGATTTATAAGATTTTCGTTATCTTACTTGACAATGAGCCGCTGTGTTCTTATCAAGTCGGTGAACGCTATATCAATTTGAAATTCTTTCCGAGTGACTAAATGCTTCCCTATACGAAGATTATTATAAACAGCCAAAACAAACTTTATTATCTTACTGTGATCATCATATTTATATGTTGTTAACTCCAAACCTGTCGAAAATATTCTTACCTATACCACGATTTTGACAAGGCATTAAATAAACTATTAGTCTTTCTGTTCTGCTAACAAAATTATGTTATTGTAACGACGGTCGACGTGTATCCGCAACCGAGTCACAAAGTTGCAATGCCATAGTGTAATAAATAAAACTATAACGTAATAAATACTTAAGATGGTTATGTCTTATAATATTTTATATTATGTGCATTATTTGTGTAAATATCATTTAGTTGTGATGTAATAACGCCCCGCGGTAACTTAGTTGTGCTAACTTGTAACATTACAGTGGCTTGATGCTGTAGTAACCTAATGCTATCGATTGTAATGTTTAGTCGACATTCTCACAGACGTAATAAAGTCGCGGCGAGATTTTTATGCGCACTGGATTTAAAACTCTCGGAGTTAAACCGAGCATTGAGACTACACACCGAAAAAACACACCGTTCAATTTTCAACTCTAGGCCCTGAGCAGCAGTGCGTTGAAGATCCGGAATGCAAGAAAATCTCGCCGTGATTGCTTTACGTTTATCGTGAGAACGTGGGCTTAGTTCGGAGCTCGCACGCGTAGCTCGTATTTATAAAGTGTGTACATTACTGCCCGGTCGTGTGGCCGCGTGTTTAAGTTTTCACTTCGCGTTGTTTTAGTATAATTTTCTCGCGGCTGTTTGTTGAGTGCTTGGGTTAGTTTTACAACGGTATTGGATCTTTTATAACTTAAATATTCGTGGAGAGCGCATTCGCTACACTTCGCCAATATTTTGCCATAATTATTTTTTTTTTCTAAAATTATTTTTTACTAACACAATCGTTTTGTATAGAGAAGTCTGATTAGCATTGTGATCAGTCGTCTAAATTCTAACATATTTATATGCTTTAGAAATCGATGTTTGAAACTTTATATAGAAAGTGTTAAGTGTCATTCCAAACAAAAGACAATATTGTCAGCATTTATAGATTATTTGTTTGAAATAATTTGAGTTGATTTTTGTGAAGTCGCAACATCTGTGAACTGTGTCCGTTTATGAAAATTGTTATAAATTCCCGTAGTTTAGTTATTTGAAGCTTAGTTTTAGTTGTGTATTCGGCTACTTACCGATTTGGAATAAATTAGTGACTAATACAAGTTCTAAAAGAATAATAGTCCGATCACTGTTTCATAGTTTTGTTTGTATTTAGGAGAGAATAATGGTAGAGTGATTTGAAGAAGGATTTAAAGTATTTTGTTAATATAAAATGATGCTGACACCAATGACCATGCGGTGTCGATATAAATAAATAAAAAAAACATGCTTAATATGCGACAATATTTAGCAATTGGGAGTATATAGAGTATATTATAATGAAACTACAAACATTATTATTGCTGTGTAAAAATGTAAACCTAATATAAATGTAAATTATGTAGTATAATATAAAGCTGTTTTATGAAGTGTTCTTATAAGCAAATGGAGAGTAGTTATTGTCTTTCCAATTTACCTATGTGACGCAGACGAGAGCGCGGCCCGCGTTGTTTATAACGTCTAGTTTGTAGTCCAGATACCTTGTTATCCCTAACGTAGGAAGGAACATTACATTGCCTCTGACGCGTAGTTTATAAGTCCCGGTGGGCCGCGCTCCCCGACTGTGTGTATTTTGCCTTGAATTTTTGTTTTGCCATGTGAAAATATCATGGGAGATGTTAGTTTGATTTCGATGGAGGATCAAAAATTATTTTTCCACTTGATCGTATAAATAAAGCGTGTAGTGTTAGAGGTGGGCGATAATTGTTGATTATTGATTAAAATTAGGTGTTTGTGGCATTGGATAGTAGTTGAGACGCGTTGACATCGTTGTGTCGGCGCGCGTAGCGGTGCGTGACGTCACGCGCGCGAGTGCCTCTACGCGCGTCGCGGTAGTGGAGTGTAGTTATTGTTATCTTCGGATGTTGCAGAAATGTTTCGGGATCGCGTCGTTTGGTTCATGGGTATTTGTGATCATATTTGCATAGTTATTAAAGAAAATAAAAAATATATATTATTATAATATTAAAAGTCTGTATTGAAACCGACAGTAGTTATCTGTATAGTTGTGCTAGTGCGCGCGCCTCGCTGGGATTGCTTCATTTAATCGTTCAGATGTAACATGTAAGACGTATCGGTGCCGTTCGGGCGGGTTATAAATACTCGTCCAGTCATATTTGCGGCTAATTAAAGGAATCAGAGTTGCGAAGTCCGCAGATGGGTTGTTGCACATCGTGCACATGTTGTGTTCGTGGAACGTGACGCGCGCACTAACACGTCATAATGGAATAAATTCACGGCCCTCCACTCGTGCACCAAGTTAACAGCTAACGGCGCGTACCATTAGTGTAATGGTCAATTAATGTTACGGCGTCATCATTCTAACACGTTTATGTAGGAAACAAATTTGACTCTGAAATAAAAGAAGTTATTTAATTTTGGAAGTGTTTGTTTAATTTTTTTGTCTGTTTTACCCGATTTGTTGCTAAAATAAAGGTCATCATGGTTGAAAGGTCTATGGAAAAGTGCTTACTTGGGTCAACGCAACGTACAATATCAAACCATCTACACACATGGTAACAATTTAGGTGGAGTGCTGCTGGTGCTTGGCAGTGTTTGGTAGAGACAACAAACTCATATAAGGCGCAAAACAACGCACTTAACCTTGGCGAGCAAATCTCTTGTATTTCGGTGCTGTCTTTGGCATTTTTAATATCAGTTTAAACAGTCCGTTTACCAGATTTTGACTTCTATTGCGTTGGTAGCATGATAAATGGCATCCGCAGTAAACATTTAGTATTGTAACCACTTTTTGCTTTTAATGCCATCGTTATAAATGCCTCCGGAATAGAAGTCAAAATCGTTTGAATAAACTGTAAAACAGGTTTATTTTAATGTCTAATATTATTTAAAATGGAGTATAGATTATGTCACAATTAACCTTGAGGTAGGTACCCTTTGTAATGCAAAATAATTATAAGATAGGCTAAAAACAATCAGTGCATGAATAATACCAGCCTATTAACGTACCACTGTAGAGCACTCCTCATAGGTACCTACGAAAAAGGCACGTGCGTTGGTTACCGCCAGTCATGTCAAGCGTAATTAAAATTATAAATGCAAAAGTAACTCTTTTTTAACTTCTCCCGCTCTGGGTGTAGCGGGGAGCTTGTCAGACTTATACTGACTAAAACCCACCCGTGCGCCTTCAGTTGCCTGTGTGCCCTCTTTCGAACAACCCGCACCCCTGGCAGGAAAGTAACTCCTATCTGTTTGTTACCTTTACATGCCTTAACCATAAAACAGAGGCCTTAGTGTGCCATCTTGATTAGTGGTGGTTAATAAAGCATATAGCAAAATAAAGCACCATGCTTATTAAGCATAACATTAAGCAAATGCTATTGTGGCTCGCACTTGTTGCTATTTGCTTTTTGCTTTACATCGCACTCTCTGTCTCTGTCCATCGCACGTCGCATGCAATCGTTTGCTTTCGGTCGGTCGCGTGCGTAATCGTTTTACGCACCGCGTGCGATATCGCGATCTCGGGCGACTCACGTAACGTAATATAAATAAATGTTATTTTGCTTCGTGCTTTTTTAGTGTAAATAAACAGTGGTAGGACACGCAATATTGATTAAGTACGTATAAACCTATAATTGGGTAAGGACGATTGAGTGAGTGAGATATTGTGTTGTTGTTTTGTGTGTAGGTATTAATAACACTTAATCAGTTATAGACAGTCCTAAGTCTGGAAAGTATGACGGAAAGTTCATTGCTTTTTTTACTGTTCCGTTTTATCGTAATAAATTCATAAACGCGATATTATTCCGCTCTGACAACACCGCGCTTATTTTATTCGCGCCCGCCCGGTTGGCCGTAACAAGTACTACGCATATAAAAAAGCATGCTTTAATTAAGCATATAAAATAGTTTGCTTAAAATATAAAGCATAAAGCATTAAGCAAGTGATTGCCATAAAGCAACTTTGAACAACACTAATCTTGATGTAATTGATTGATTGGCTCTGGATTGGTGAAAGACTAATCGGAGCGCCGAACGCGGTCGATGCGTTAAGGTGAACCTAGTCCACATTTATTGCATACAAACTTCGGGAGTGTTTTACTACACTGTCTGACATTGCACATCCACACATTGTATTGTGTTGTAGTTAAGTTAGTGTTATTCCTGTGCGAGTCCAATAAATACTTTTCTTTCTTTCTTTCTTTACATCCAAAGTAAAATATGATATCGTTTTTTCTCATTATTAATATTGTCTGTAATGAGAAACTAGTCGCGGGCTCAAGCCCGCGACTAGTTTCTCCTTAAGGCCACTGATCGTTATGAAATTTTACAGATAGGTATCCTGGATACCCAGTACCCAGTGGCTGATATAATAGGTCTTTACCTATGAAATTGCCGTTTTGTATGAAAAAATTTAAACGAATTTTTTTCATGTATTTTTTATTTGTATTAATCGAACTAATCACCCATGCAATCAATGCATCTTTGCCATCGCAGTGGCAGTTTATTGATGCCCTTCTTAAAGAAATCAGCTGGACGGGAGGCAACAAATTCTTCAAAGGCATTTTGTACTGCCTCTCGGGTATTGAATTTTTTTCCCGCCAAGAAGTTATCCAAATTCTGGAAAAAGTAGTAGTCTGTAGGCGCAAGGTCTGGTGAGTAGGGCGGATGACGGAGAGCTTCCAACCCCAGTTCTTGCAACTTGGAGACCGTCTGCTGTGCAGTATGAGGTCGCGCGTTGTCGTGCAGGAGCAGCGGAGACGAGCGATTGACCAATGCTGGTTGGAGATGAGCCAGCTTCTCCATCATTGTGTTCAGTTCTTCACAGTACACATCTGCAGTAATGCTCACCCCATTTGGTAAGAAGCTGTGATGAATCACACCGGCGCTAGACCACCAAACAGTGACCATCACTTTTCTAGGGGTAAGTTTTCGTTTAGGGCATTGTTTAGGTGCTGAACCAGGATCCAACCAACTTGCTGAGCGCTTGCGGTTATCAAACAGAATCCATTTTTCATCGCAGGTAACAATGCGGTTCAAAATTCCTTCATTTGTGTGTCTGTTGAGCAGTGCAAGGCACGTCTCGACGCGTACTTCGCGCTGACGATCATTGAGTTCGTGGGGCACCCATTTGTCAAGCTTTTTTACCTTGCCAATTTGACGCAAATGGACCAATATTGTTTTGACGCTAACGTCGAAAGCTGCTGCTAATTCAGCCGTAGATTGTGTATCATCAGCTTCCACAATCGCCTTTAATTCGTCATTGTCGACCAAAGTCTTCGGACGACCGCGAGGTTCATTTTTCAGGTCGAAATTTCCAGAACGGAAGCGAGCAAACCAATAACAGGTGGTGCGTTGGTTTGTAGTGTTAGCTCCGTAAACGTCGTTGATGTTGCGTGCCGCTTGTGCCGCGTTGCTGCCACGACGGTACTCATATTCCATAATTACTCGAATTTTTAACGTATCCATGATGACGAAAAAGATTGAAATGCGATGAAAATGTAACACTAATCAATAAACAAATGACTACTTTTGGAAAAAAAAATCCATATTTTTAAAATAAAATTAATTTGAAATTAGAATTCTTACCCAAACAAAAATTATTTTGATTTGAAATGGCCAGTACTGCAAAACGGCAATTTCATAGGTAAAGACCTAATATTAGTTGTGGCCCTACGTTTTGCGGGTTCGATTCCCACCCCACACGCAGCGACGCAGCAAATGTTTGTATAGCATACATACAGTTTTTCGGATGTGGCTGTTGGTGTTTCAATGCGAGATAATTATGTGTTTATAAACGAAGTCACGACGGAGCAAAAATTGAAAAAACAACTTGTAATCAAGACTTCGGGTTCGAGTCTCAGGTCGGGCAAAGTGTTATTGCCCGGAGCCTTTATTTTCCCGTGTTCCTTTGGTGGTACCTACAATGGAAGATCAATTTTAAACGAACACTTATTTAAAAAATCAGCAAATCAAAGATCTGATACACACACCTGGTTATGTGTGCTCCTACGGGGCCATGACATCCTGGTACTTCATATGCATAAACAGTTTTCATGCTGATACATCTATGTTAGGTGAGCTTCTACCAAGTTATGACAACCTGGTAGTTCGAGGGCATAAACCACTTTCTTCCTGACACAATTATGATAGGTGAGGTCCTACCCAGTTATGACAACCTGTTACTTGGAAGGTACAAACTGTCTTCTAGCTGACATAGCTAGGGGCTCCGAGTTATGACAACCTGGTACTCCGAATGCAAAAATCGTTTTCTAGCTGACACACCTATGTTAGGGATTTCACGGCCAATTACAACGGTTAAAATTGATCTTCCACTGTACCATCAAAGGAACAGCCAAAGGATCACAGAAAAAGAAGGAGCCCGGAGTCTGGTTGTGCCCGGTTGATGGCAATTTACATGGGACTTCGAACATAATTGGTGAAATGTGGGTTGCACTGTAGGTACACCCCTGCCATGTGCCTATATTATTATAATTATTTTATTTTTGCCTCCTCAAACAGTAACCAATGGCTAACCTTATAATATTAAAATAATTCCATAATGGTTACTAGGTAACCATTACGGAACCCAACATTAACTATGATGGAAATATTGGCCAGCGAATTAGGTTAGTTGTAGTTTCCTACCTAACCGAGTAACCGCAGAATTAGGCACTGTGATTTACAATCATTAGAGTGGGTGCAGTTTAAGCACTTAAGAAAATACTAAATATAGTCTTAGCGCGGGTTCCAACCAGGTGCTGTGACCGGAGGCTAAATAAACTGCAGTTACAATCTTTAATGAAAATTAAAGAGGTACCTAGGGTAGGTTTGATAGTTTTATTTTATCTCGATGAATGTACAAAAACGTGATTTCGTTTAATCTTTTTCTACCAGAGCCATACCCAATACGCTTTCTAAGAGTTGAAGAATGAGCTAAAAACTGGACCTAGATTCCTATTGAAGCAATGCAATCGAAGGAGGGTTATATGAAATGAGCTATTAATGGTCGGCACAATGAACTTGCAGACTGCAATCAGTAAAAAAAAAATCCGATCAATATACTTAGGTACTGCAAGTTGCAGTACGAGATTTCGAGTTGGTAGATGTTTTTTCTTTTTCGAATTTATGATTTAGGACATGCACTGTTGGATCAAGGCTAAAGAAATAACTAGGTACCTCACTAACAAGTTTTTATAAAATGCTAGGCTAGACGTAGCATTTTCTGGGAAATAAATTTTATTTGACTCACCATCATCATCAGCCTACAGCAGTCCACTGCTGGACATAGGCCTCTCCAATTGCACGCCATTCAGCTCGATTATCGGCAACTCTCATCCAGTTGCTGCCAGTCACCCTGCGAAGATCGTCACTCCACCTAGCCTGACGGCGTCCTACCTTACGTTTGCCGATTTGCCGTCTCCACTCAAGAATACGTCTACCCCAACGGTCATCGGTTCTACGGTTAATGTGGCCGGCCCATTGCCACTTCAGCTTGCTAATTCTGTGAGCTATTTCGACAACTTTGGTTTGAATGAAAACTTGAATTTGACTACCGAAGACATATTAGGTACCTACCGGTAGTAATGAACTACCTACGTACGCACGCACGCCAAGCACGCAACGCACGCCAAGTGCACACCAGGTGTTCTGATAACAATAGAATTTCTATTGTGTCTGCTAATTAGACGCGCGACGGGTTTAATAATATTACCTATCTGTACGGGAATTCGAATGACAAACTAATAATAGGTAGGTATCTACTAAAATCAGGAAAATGTGGACACTTTTGGTTTTTAAATGAAATCTGTAGGATCTGAATCAAACAGAAAGTGCATAAGCCAGAAACAAATTACTCCATCGCCTAACATACATCAGATGTGGGTATCTCCTCAAGTCCTGCGTGCAACTGGAATGGCGCATTGTTTCTCCGCCGGTGAATATCCCAGCCAATCTGCCCACTCTAAGTTAGTGGATACAGCTCTTAAATGAGACATGAGACATGATTATTATTGGTAGCTTAAAACCGACCCCGTTGCGAAATCTGTATCCGCTGACTGGTCTCCTACTTAAGCAGGCCGCAGCAAGGATAACGGCCACAAGTGGAGGTTTATAAAAGGCTAAGACCTCCTAGTGTATATGTGGCTTCTCTCCACAGACAATGGCTTACCTGCCATGTTGCACCGCATGCCCTGTCACCTGGGAGGACCTAATGGATGCGTCAGCGAACGGGATTCACCTTGCTGAATTTTGGGCCAAACTATTTAAAAAAACGGCTAAGTGCGACTCGGACTCGCGCACCAAGGGTTCCGTACCATTATCTATATAAACGAGCAAAAAAATCACGTTTGCTGTATGGGAGCCCTTGCTATTTAGTATTTGTTGTTATAACGGCAACAGAAATACATCATATGTGAAAAAAATCAACTGTCTAACTATCACGGTTCATGAGATTCAGCCTGGTGACAGACGGACAGACAGACAGACGGACGGACGGACAGCAGAGTCTTAGTAATAGGGATTTACCCTTTGGGTACGGAACCCTAAAAACTATACTTACGTCACGCTAAGAAGAACAATGATCGCCATGTCTACCTTATTCGGCACTAACTAATAACTATAGTAGTTTCATAAAATTAAGAACATCGCTGCCCATGCCTATTATGAGCTAGGTATTCATAACAGAACTACAAACAGCTTATATAAATGTATAGGTTGGGTAGGTATGTGTAATAAGTACCTAAGCAAAAGCATCCCGATACCTAAATGATGTGTTTATAAAATGATGTTTCTAACCTACCTAGGTAATGATTACTAAGGGTACCTATTGGTACCTAATAAATTGTATCTGACTGTTTCAGCAGGTAAATGAGTTGATTTACCTATAGGTTTTTTTTTTTGGGTGGGTAACCGTGTTCCCTCAGTTGCCCGTGTGCCAGGTGCCGCGGTATTCACCTATAGGTAAGGCGTTGGCCGCTCTCCCTATTCCCTGCGGCCGAGAAGTGGTAGGCGGCGGGGCCACTGCGCTGACCTGTCGCAGGGGGACCAAGGGTGCCAAGGGTACCAGGGTAGTCTGGGGCCCTTGTGCTACTTGGTTCCTAGGGTGGTCACGGCGTGCCATGTGTCCTGGTGCGCCGGACTGGTGAGGTCCGCAAGGGCCGATGCCTGCCAGGGGTGCGGGTTGTTCGAAAGAGATACCGTCGCCCCTGGCACACAGGCAACTGAGGGAACACGGGTGGGTTTTAGTCAGTAAAAGTCTGACACGCCCTCCTGCTCCACCCAGAGCGGGAGAAGTTATTTCATGATTTCCCACCCTCAAGAAAAAAAAGGATACTTTAACCGACTGGGATCCGTCATCGGTGCGTGATCAACCTGGGAACACAGAACAACGAACAATCATCGAGAAGGAGTGGGCTGTAAGTACCGAGCACCCAGTGATGGTTGCTAGTTATTGGATGATTTTTGGTTCCAGGTTATCGGTTTTCTCATGATGTTCCTTCTCCGTTTTAAGAGCAGTAGTGATGAAATTATTTAAGTACACAAAGTGAAGCGCCTGCACGCGGTTTGAAAGGCAATAATAAAAATAAAAGCCAAAAAATAGTTTTGATATTTTACTGACTAGCTTAACAAATGTACAAAAATACAAAATGCGCTAGTATAATAAGGTAATAGACGTATACACTCAGCAAGATTCAGCGCAGATCATTCAATAACACTTAAAATAATGAGAAATAACTAATAATTAATAATATCTAATGCATGTGATGTTAATAATTTAATTCTACAAGCTATACGTATGTAAGTATGGAAGATTATAGTTATTTATTATTTACAGATACTTATCTTATTGTTACAGTTTGCTAGAGTTAACATTGGACTATAGTATTTACATAGATATAACTAACGGAAGTACAATGCACTTTGATAGCGGTATATTTCTACTACATTATACTGACTTCACTGTGGTATAAAACACATGTTTGTTTACAATTTGCTGGTGGCTTTACGAGATTCTGTAACATTGAGATTCAATAATTGGGTGGAAAATATAACAGAAAACAATTTAGGTACCTACTGTACGTTCTTCAGTAGCATATTTTTAATTTAAGCGTTGTTTTAATTTTCAATACAATACTGATTTTCTAATAACTTTGGTTGAATTGTGCCAAAAATAACAATTGCCATTTCATAATTTAAAATAATATATCATATTTTCCTAAATAAATCAATCTTTTGTAGGAACTTATTTATATAACTTACGTACCGTACCTACTAAGCAAATTAGAACGTCGGAAAATAATTGTATGGTTCATTTTAATAGACATGTAGTCATAATTTTAATGATTAACAATAGTACGATCAACAGGAACGTAGCCAATAGGCGTCGACTTTTAGTTTGATTCGGGTTAAAACACGTTAGTCACCGAAAGTGGAACATCCGATCGCAGAATGAACAAAAGTGGTCCATCCGATCGAATCTGCCCACTAAGTATTGTAGCACGCCAACGTAAAAAAATCACTAAAGCATCCTACTTTCGCGTTGCTTTCTCCTTAACAAATCATTCATTAGGTCAGCACTAATGTTTTAGAAGTACAAAACTGTCTATTTATGTCTGTCAGTCAGTCTACTTGCGCTCCAGTAAGTAATACATTACTCAGTCACGGCGACTCAACAATAGAATACATAACGTAATTCTATTGTACAAAAAATATTCTAAATTAACGACGTCTTAAAGAGATGGTAATTATGCAGTTCGAAAGAATGATACACATGTCGATATTTTTCTGCGTAACGATAAACTTTTAGAGTTTAAACCTTAGTGAGTCACCGTCTAAGTTATTTAATAATTAGAATTAACCTTGCGTGTGTACACAATACTAAAAGATTTAACTCGTATCATGAATACGTTGTTTTATTATGCGTCAACATGGTTCTATACGGTCTGTGTTTACTGTTAGATTACAAATCAAACAGCGCTCCACGGTGACTCATCCAACATCTCTTATTTAATCATCTTAAATATCACAGAGGTATTAATTACATAATTCAAAAACGTCGGTGCACAGATCACCGTGCTGTAGCTAATACATGCCCTTTCATGGGTCGACATGGGAACGAGAACGACACATGTAGAAAATAGCTGTATCAAAATAATACGCGTTAACACGTTATTCGCAGTTGTTTTCTAAATGTGACGTCAGATATAAGCGTTCAGCGTCAGACAGTGAAGAGAAAATATCCAGTGCGACACCCACTAATGGGCGAGGCGCAGATCGTATGCAAAACGTATGCGACGATATTTTAATCCCGATCCTGTCAGGGCGCGTCCGCGACGGGGCGCGCTGATGTGTGAACCGACCTTAATACTTACAACTACGGTATAAAATGTATTCTAGTTACAATTTGCGACACGAACACCGGACGAAAGTAATTTCTTCATCGTGGTGTTGATCACAGGCAGTGTTGGAATGGAATATTGGACTGGAGAGGGGCTCCGGTGACTACTACGCGATAATTTTAAATGCAACGGCTTGTAATTAGTGCACCGGATGATTCAGGTTCTATTCTTTTCAGAAGCGCTTCACGATAGGTAGTCGTGTCCACAGGCCCCCTGGTCCGCTTAACCCTGATCTTCGGCCTTCGATGATTCAGCCAGCAGGTAACACCTATGGAGAAAAAAATACAAGTTAATAATGTTAATATATGAGAGAGGAGCGCGCATGACAGTGTGAGTCAGAGGTTATGTGACGCGCGGGTGACTCAAACTTGTTAGCCACGAATAATGGACTACTATTAGGTATGTGCCTTCATGATGACGAATCTATGGCGTTATGGGGAATGGAGTCCGATAAAGTGTGGTTGAGGAGGTGTTTACTTTCCGGAAAACGCTATAATGGAGACGTAGGTGTCATTCGGGAGTCATAATCAGAGATCGGATATTCGGATGCATATTCACCTAAAGTTGAGATGTTGGCTAACATGGAATGCGCTTTTGTATCGAAAAAGTCTTAATTTAGGTAAGTAATTTGTTTATTTTTTGTTTTAACTAATACAAACCACCCCTCCTCCAGTACATACACATATTTGTATCAGGTTAAACATTAATTTTAAATGAATACACATCCTAATAGTTATGCAATCCAAGAATCCTGGAGTTTTTAATAAATATTACAAATAATGTATAAAGCCGCTTCCATATTTTCATAGCTATAAATTATCTTTAGGTAAATATGCATCCGAATATCCGATCTCTGGTCATAATCATCGAATTATGCAAAGCTTCCGGGTGAAATATCTTGAAACGACTATAATGTTATGGATATTCAGAACTCAAACTTTAAGTTACTCTTGACTTCTTTTGTTTTAAGTGATTCATTGTGCTAGTATTAGTTTATAGAAACCTGTAGTTTTTGTTTTGTGTTATTACCTATCTTTGTGAATGTCGTGAGAATTTCTTTTTGTTTAACGTGTAAACGGCTACATTTGCCGCTGTTTCCTTTGTGATATAGACGTAAAAGAACAACAAACCTCGTAGTTTCCCAAGCATTGTAATTGTTAGACAATAATACCGCATTGATTTTATTGGTAACTAATACACTATAAAAACTATAATAATAAACGTTCGATACAAGGGAATAAGAACCTTGCCAAGGATAATAATTATGCAAGCTTTGTTAAAAACAATAACTATGACAAATCTTATGTTATTCTGTGTACCATGCCATGAATAATACTTGCATAGCTGCATAGTAATGTAACCCATGTTATTTACATATGGGATTATAATAATATAATAAGTTATATTACACAAGTAAGGACTTATCGCAACTTGTAGAGGTTCATTCATAAAGGAACGGGAATTTTCATGTAGGTATAATATTTGTAATACATTTTTCAATTGAATTCTATGAATGTAATAAACTAGTAAACATAACGCAATCACTTCTATTAAATCATTTACACTACTTTTGAATTGTCATAAAGTTGGTCAGTAACTCAGTTGTCAGAAGCTAGTTGCCCTATCCAAAACCTAGATCTATATCGAGAACAACGGACAAGAAACTCCAAGGACACTCTTTTAAATCGAGATATATTACAAAATCCTGGGTACATTCTTCTTGTTGCTATACTTATGAGAGAATAATATAAAGAAAATATAAGGAATAATTCCAATTAAAAGAATAAAAATAAGCCCTGGCAGTTAGGAGATGCCCAGTCTCAACCGACGGCGCCCGTTCACGAACATGAATAGGTTCCGAATTCCATTCACTGTTGGTTGTTACATTATGTTTACCACAACGAATCCAGTTCACAATTAATAACTACCAGTTTATTAAAACCAGAAAGGATACAATAATAAAACCGGTAGACTCCAACAAGTCGACCCATCACCTATATAAAAATGATGTACGAGCCATAAAAGGAGTGCTGTTCAGCGCACTACTTTGTCTGTGGGTTATATAGCTTGTGGTACAAACATGTCTCTTGTCTCATATTAGACGAGGCATCCTGCTTACAGGTCCTGACCTTTTATCGGTCGCGTGTATCAAGTGGCCAGTGAGCAAAGGACGCATAAAATGACCAGCATTCATTCCCACAAGGTACGAGTAGGGATATGAGAAATGAAAATAAATATCGATACCTATATGTATATCGCGTCGATATTTTTTGGAAATATCGATTTAATTATTGTTTTTTTTTTATATCGATATATCGGGACAATTTCTAAAAGAATGATTGCGTTCTAAATTTTTGTGTATTTATCATAACATACGTTAAACACTTTTTTTTAAACATAATCTAATTTTTCTCTAAGTGAGAAAAATATAATTTAACTTTATACTTTATACCGATACCTCAATTTATCGGAAAATTAAATATCACTCAAAAATACCGATACATCGAACAAATAATATCGATATGTCGATATTTTTTCAACATGCCTAGGTACAAGTTCGATCGACGCGACTACTTGTCCTGCCGCTCGAGATACCGGTCGCATGTTCCACATAGTTATTTTGAAAGTGTGTGACCTACGACTTGCGATTTTTTTTTTGCAATGTTTTCGTGGTAACTGTTGGAGTTATTTGCACTTAGCAAGCGAAGTTTATTTGTTTAAGGAAACGGAAACGTGTTGTAGAAAATTTTGCTAATATTGGTATTAGTCAATGATACTACTGCATTGCATGACATGGTGATTCATTTTATTGAACAAATACCCGAATCGCCAAGAAACCTCTGGCTACCTCATTGGTCTGGTGATTGCAAGCGCTACTGCTAAGCATGAGATCCTGATTTCGATTCCCAGGTCGGGTTAAGTGTTATTGGGTTTTCTTATCTGGATTTATGCCCAGTTGATGCCAATCGGCTCCCCTATTACATGGGACTTAAACTTAACTGGTGAAATTTGGATGAAAAAGTTCGGCGTGATGTAATTAATGATCCAAGAAACTACAATGCGGCGTCGCGCGTCGTAGTCGTATTAAGGAACCTATCCTTAACCCGTCCTAAACCGGGGACTGTCTTTATTTCGTCAGCAGTTCTACCTTTGTGATGGTAATTTTAGCTCACAACGGGCCCCGCGGCAGCAACTTATTAACAACTTGTTTGATACACGCACCCATTCATTAGCTTTCGTTTAATTACGATGTATTTAATTAGTAAACAAAGGAGCTTTATTTATTTCATAACGCTACTTACTTTGTTCAGTTACTTTTGAATCATGTTTCGGAGTTATCATAAAATCATTTGGTTTTATTTATCTGAATACTAGCTTTTTCCAGCGGCTTCGCCCGCGTGGAACTTTCATCCCCTATTTAACTCCCTTAGGGGTTGAATTTCGAAAAATCCTTGCTTATTCCTTGTCTACATTATAAAGGAAACCTCTGTGAAAAATTTCAGCTTCCTAGGTCCAAGGGTTTGGGCTGGGCGTTGATGAGTCAGTCAGTCAGTCAGAACTTTTTATTTATATAGATATGTAAGGAAGTTGAAGCAGAGTAAAGAAGGTGGGTACCTACCAATACATATACATATTTTTTTTTGGTGGGAATTCCCGCTCTGGATGTCAGACACTGACTAAAACCCACCCGTGTTCCTTCAGTTGCCTGTGTGTCAGGGGCCGCGGTATCTCTTTCGAACAACCCACATCCTTGGCAGATACATATGTATATGTATCTATACTGGATACACTAAGGCAGCTCGCACAATTCATTTTTTTTAAGTTTTTTACAATTTACAGGTTAGTTATAGGCTGTAGGTTGAACAAAATATGATTTGCGATTATAACACGTACGTATTTACACAATTATAATGATTAAAATTATCAATACAACCCTGTGAGCTTATTGAATCCCATTGAATGAAAATTTCATGAAAAAGTGTCTGTCTGTATGTTTGTCTTAAAGGCTGAACGGAATAAGATGAATTTAGGTTAGGAATAGGATACTTTTCCGTCCCGTGGGATAATTTTCGACTTCCGCGAGAAGCCGCTGGCAAAAGTTAGTTTCTATACATACATTTTTATCCAGTGTGCAAACTGTAACCATGAATTCAGAATATGATTCCAGACCCCCTAGCGTAGAAATGTATACCTAGTATGTCATCAAAGAAAAAGATCTACGGTTCCATAAATTTTAACCGCGTAGGTATAGCACTTTTCTATGAAACAGCCGATTGTTTTTTGTATAACTGACGAAAAATTTCTACGCTAGGGGGTCCAGAATGTTGTGCTGAATTCATGGTTACAGTTTGTAGAGAAAAACACTTTTTTCCCAAATGTCCCGCCACTTTGTAGTCCGTTGATACTACTTAGTAATTGAAGAACAGTATTACTGTTATACACTAGAAACCAAAAGCTGAACTGTACCTAACATCTGTAAGTAGGTAGGTAGGTACAGTTAATTTCAGTAACTGTTCAATATTTGTTGCTCAATTTTTTGTCGGTCAAATGACAATGAACTTATTGCCGATCAATTGACAGTAACGAGGACTGATGAGCTAAGAGATTAGCAAACAGCTTACAGGGATAATTCAACTCATGGTCCACGTAGAGTCGATAACATCTTCTTATATATAAAATTCTCGTGTCACAAGTTAGTTACCTTACTCCTCCGAAACGGCTGAACCGATTTTGATAAAATTTTGTGAGCTTATCGGTAGGTCTGAGAATCGGCCAAAATCTATTTTTCATACCCCTAAATGTTAAGGGTGGTCCACCCCAATTTTTTTTTATAATGCGAACTCAATATTATTAGTTAAGACAGGACAACGTCTGTCGGGTCAGCTAGTAATAGTATATTATTATTGGATGTACAATTTTCCATGAATGAATGAATGACGCGGGTGTGCGATGGATGCAAAACAGGAAAATAGTAAAAAAAAAGTAATATAAAATGTATCATACGTAGGAAGGTACCCAACCGTCCAATGCGTCAGGAAGCACATAAATATTTTACCCTATGTAGGTAAATACAACTTGACAGAACAACTAGCAGTAATGTTACTTTTCCTTATATAATGTGGAAGTAAATACTTGGTGATCTTTAGTTAGTACAGAGAAAAAACAGAACCGTCAATAATACAGGTTGATGTTGTTTTCTGCGATAGCCAACTTCTAAACCAAGAAAGCTAGTAAACTTTGGTCATGTAAGAGGGCGGCTAGGCGAAAGTAAAGAATTAAATGAATATGTATTTGCATTTTTTTTCTTCCTGAAAACGTAAAAGTTTGTTATCCAAAACGCTGTCAAGCAATTGGGTAATAAGGGCAAATCTAATCATTTCTTTTATCTTGTTAATATTGACGTTCAAACAGCCTCGGCCTAAGGGCAGATTTTTCAAGAGTCATTTAACTTTTATTTGAGGAATAAATATGTCGGTTTGACAACTTTTGTATAGAAAATTTGCTACTATTAAAAAATCAGTCTTAAGTATACTTACTAGTACATATTATAAACGCGAAAGTTTGTGAGTATGGATGGATGGATGGATGGAGGTTTGTTACTCTTTCACGCAAAAACGGCTGAACGGATTTGGATGAAATTTAGCACACAGATAGATTATAACCTAGATTAACACATAGGATACTTTTTATCCCGGTTGTACGTTCCCGCGGGATAATTT
The DNA here is from genome assembly GCA_947359405.1 of Antitype chi. Lineage (NCBI taxonomy): Eukaryota > Metazoa > Arthropoda > Insecta > Lepidoptera > Noctuidae > Antitype > Antitype chi. The sequence goes on from OX375813.1 coordinate 16,476,963, forward strand.
CCGACCTCCACGCGGGCGAAGCCGCGGGCGGAATCTAGTTTTAAATAAATTACATTGACTTTGAATTTTCATGACTCACAGTTACCTGTTTTTTTTGGCAGTTATATTGTACTTGTGAAAAGTATCTTTAAATATAATATTACCTTAATGCATATCGTAGTGAATCACGTAGTGCTAATAGGTATCTTTTGAATTACATTAGAAGTTATCGAGAACCTGTGATCGATGATTCACTGCAGGTAGTAGCTTCGTGCAAATTGTTGAGATAAATATCGCGTTAGACCTACATGTACGTAAATTAAGTTGAATAATTAATTGAACTGTTGTAACAGTGCTTGACACTTTGCTTGCTATGAGCCTTGTTTATACAAAAGGATGCACAATGACTTTAGACGAACATAACAAATATCAAGACAGGGAAGTAAGGGCGAATGCAATTAGCAATTACTAAAACGAAAAACTAAGTTGAGTTTCCTAACAGCGTTTTACTGTAGCTACAAAGGTAAAAGTAGCTGATCCATCCTGTATATTATTTTATAGTTAGCTTATTCAATTGGGGCTTGCTGGCAACTTTACGTAATTATCTACGCTTTATTATCATTATTATATAAAATTATGTAAACAAGCCGCACGACAGATTGCTACGGCTTCAAAGACCTAAAAGATTTCCAACTTCTACAGCTTAGTTAATTCATGTCAGTCCTAAGTCCTTGCTTTTCGTTACTCTCATCGACTATTTTGCATAGTCTACTACTATATAAATAATACATATCTATGTTTACTACCTATGCAAATATCTAGTTCAATAAATGAGTATACCCGAATCGGTTTATCGTTGCACTACCGAGCATTGCGGTTCCCCAAATAATTCCCTAATAAAATAAATTATAATAAAAATAATTATCTTGGCTTTTGCCCGTGGCTCCACCCGCGTGGATGTCGGTTATCGCGTAAAAAAGTAGCCTATGTTCTTCTCCATATCCCAGGCTATATCTCTGCCGATTTTCATGACGATCGGTTGAGCAGTTTAGGCGTGAAAGCGTAACAGACAGACAGACAGAGTTACTTTCGCATTCATAATATTAAGTAGGAATTACGATAGAAACTTTTAATTATATGAATTAACATAGATTTTTATTACATAATTATAACATAATTACGATAGATCATATTGATTCAGGACGTTCATTATCTGCCTAGCCTTTTCTTAACTATCCATATCCAACCAATCTACACGGTCTTCACATGATCTGACCAAGATTATGTCTGGACTTTAAAAGAGACTGTGACCTCTGAGTTTGTTTCGGCCTTTCAGGAGGAGTCAGACAGAAAACGCCGACTACATTTAGTTTAAAAAATATGATTGACGTGTGTTTGACCAAAACTATTAGTTTATGTGGTGGTGGGGTCAGCTGCCGGTCTAACCAGATGCAGCTAAATACCAGTATTTTACATGGAGCGATAGATCCTCAATTTATTTCAATTAAACTATATAACTACAGCGAATAAACTAAAACAAAGCGTCAAACAGCGTCGACTGGTAATGTACCCAAGAGACTGGCGGCATTACCACGTTGCTCAGCCTCTGGCCAAAGTAAAAATCAGACCTTGGGTCACGGGAAGTGTCAACCAGCCGTTTGGAGCGATTGATTCTGGACGTTAACGGACTTTATTTCAGTTTTTGCATTAAAGTCGCCAGAAAACTTTATAGGGTCGATAACCGCTAATACCACACCAAAGCGATTTCGTTATATTAACTACTAAGTTATCTTAACTCGTAGTTAAGTGGGTGGCGACTTACGATACTTGTGCAACCACAACACTAACTGTTATTGCTAAATTAATATCTTGAACGAGAAACAACTTCAGTTTCTAAGAAACTTGATTTAATTTTCACGCTGACTTTAATTTCCTGGACTAACTGGGTTGATAGTCTGCTAGGTATTAGTAATTTGTAATGCAGCTTGTTATTGTAGTGTTTAGTTATTTCTACGTAAATTAAACTTGACCGCTATGTGTGTCTGTGTGTCTGGCTGCGGCACCGTAGCTCTCAAACAGGTCATCCGATCTAGGTGCGGTTTTTTTTATTTTAAAGTAGGTGTTCTAGCAGTGGTTCTTAGACATGTTTCATCAAAATCGGTTCATCCGTTTGAAGATTATCAGCTTTTTCTGGTTTTTGAAGGGATTTGAGCATCTTCCACGGATCTGATCGAGTCGAAATTTGGTATTCTATTACTTCAATGATATTAGACGAACACAGTAACCTTGAACTGATGCTGGAGCATCACCTGGAATTTCCAGGATATTCATGTTACATCGTAAACTATTTGTTGCTAATCCATTATTTCTATTTTTCTGTACAGTTTTAACTATTCAAATACGACCTACATGACCTGATGGCCAGAGATTAATGATCCAAATCAAAACAATTCTAGAATCTAAGTGGAATAAATTAATCACGTCGTGACGCTAGTGAATGAATGATAAAAATCAAGTTTTAGGCACGGATTTTTTCCGTGAAAACGGTGACTAATTTCACGAGAAGCCAAAGTGAAGGTTGCTTCTAAAATGAGTCACGATTCTTACGGAACAGTTATGTTTGTTATTTGCAAAAAAACAATCTGCCGAGGCTTTTCCCGACTTTGTTGGGGTCGGATTTCAGTCTAACCGGATGGAGCTGAATACCAGTATATTACATAGAGCAACTGACTATCTGACCCACAACCTTACTGGGTAACACGATACCTCTTGTTAAGACTGGTTGTCAGACATTTTGTGCTTCTGACTACCCGTAATGACTGTCAAAGATCTACTAATGACAGTTAGGTAGGACCAACGGCTTAACGTGCTCTCCGAGACCCGCACCCTAATTGCGTAGCACGCGATTAATCATAATCGGTTTCATTTTTACAGTTCAACAATATTCATTGCGTTATTTACGTTGTTGAGCAGACACATTTTTCGAACAAATGAAGCAATGGTTTAGCCATTTGTTTCAAAACGAAACTTATTACTATTATGATGAATCGTGAGTTACGCAATTAGGGTGCTGATAAGTCGATCGACCCGTACGGTTTTTATCATCCTGTCACGAGCCCCTTTATATTTGTTATTTGCAATGATTCTTTATAGCTTGAATTTCTTGCCCATTTAAATGTCAGTCATGGTGATAGGTCTCAAAACCTTTAAACTGTTTTAATGGCAGTTTAACAGCTCGAAAGCGTATTCTTGTAGCTGTTAAAGCTATAAAACTTCACGCTATACGTATTTATGGGGCATTGAGGATTGGAGGTAAAAGTTTATTGTTGAGAGGTTGTCACTCAAAGATATAGTTATGTTTATATGTAATGTCGCATTGACTTGCATTACTGGTACTAAATAGCCATTCAAAGTTGTCTGAAAAGATACCTATAGATAGATATAGAATTCGAAAGCGAGGCTAAAGATTAATGTTTCAAATCGAAATTATTCAAGAATCTAAGTGGAATAAATTAATCACGGCTTGGTGCTGGTGAATGAACGATAAAAATCAAGTTACAATAGTTGGTTGGGCTACTGAAGAAAATTTACTGTGTCTTTTGGGATCTTGTACTAGATTGTTAGTTTCGTTATATTATTCGACTGTTTATACTTTAGATGTTTTTATGCATGCTACTTTACACCTAAAGGAAAACCTGACTAACCAATATTTTACTGGCCATATTAGCAGAATTATTCATAGGTAGTTTCTCACATAATATGAAGTCGGATAAAAATCAAAGTTATACTTAGGAGAAATTTCAATAGGGAATATCTATTTTAAAGAGTCTTTGGACGGAGGCAATGAATTTATGATTGAAAGCTTGAGACAATACATTATGTATATAAATGGGTATAATATGTAGTAATATTATCTAAAGTAACTGCACTTGTAAACTAGCACGTTGAACCGTGTCAAGGTGTTACGCCAAAATCGATAGCAGCGATCGATACGGTCATTAAGTCATTACATCAAAGATTTAGTTTATTTTATCATTTAAATGGGGTTAACTTAGTTTTGAGCTTATGTAATGTTTGTTAAATGATTAAAAACTTGTTTGTTGAAGAACATCGGCACTGAAATGTATGACATCATATGAGAATTTGAGAGCATAAATAAATCCTTTCTCCTAGTTAAATGACACTTGTAACAAGCGATTTAGGATAGATAAATTGTATAATATATAATTATGTACTTAAACTGTCAAGGGTCAAGTAATCAAGGGGGGGGGGGGGGGTAGTAGGGTCTGTCAATTCGTTTTTTACTAGGTTTTGCCTGCGGCTCCGCCCGCGTGGATATCGGTTATCGCGTAAAAGAGTAACCTATGTCCTTCTTCATAACCCAGGCTATATCTCTGCCAAATTTCATGACGATCGGTTCAGCGGTTTAGGCGTGAAAGCGTAACAGACAGACAGAAAATTCGCGTAGGTAGCATCAATGTCACCAGACTACCAACGACAATCTGTGTCCCAAGCTTGGTGATTACGACCCGGGCCATCTTTTGCATTGGCACCCTGAGCCCAGGACCCCGTGACTCATGAGGTGTCCTAGTTCCTGCCAACGTTATATAGCTTGAGCTTGTCAAAGGAAAACCTAACATAGCCCGGCCTATAAATTTTGAGGTCGCTTCGCTCGCTTTTGCATCCTGCATTTTCCATTGGAGCCCCATTATCCTATAGTGCCCAGGGCAGACGGCCCGAATTAGGACCATATTCCCTTTGACTGGTCATTACAAAATATTATTATGGCCGTTTGGACTATATTCCCGAGTTGTATAGGGACATTATACAAGTTGATAATGTTTTATACCGTCTACACGAACAAAATTCTCAGTACCAATGTAACTATCCACTCAATCAAAAGGGCTTTGAACTGACAACATCTCTATTTACGTAAAGTGTTCTGCATAACTAGCGACCCGCCCCGACTTCGCAGGGTTTTCAGGACTTGGTAAAATATCTTGATTTCTTTATTTTTCAGCAGCTGTTCGCAGCGACTTCGCCCGTGTGTAGGATCGGGGGTTATCCTACGGGAAAATACTAACGGGATAAAAAGTATCCAGGTTATAAACTATCTGTGTGCCAAATTTCTTCCAAATCCGTTCGGCTGTTTTTGCGTGATTGAGTAAAAAACATCCAATATTAGTAAGATAAATGTAACAGACTCCTTCTGCACGCTCATTGCGTAATACAATTGCGCAATCCCAATCTGAATCACATTGATGGATATTACATATCCATTGCTTCATATGTAAAAAAAAATCTCATCAACAACGTATATAACGCAATGAATGTTGATGAGCAGTCAAAAAGAAAGCCATTTCTACGATTACTACTGTGTAACGTAATTACCCCGCCGCCGGAATAAATCCTGGAAATAATCGTGAAAACCACATCAAAAACCGTTCGGAAGTTTAGAAGAATACCGCGGTTATACAGACAGACACGACAAGCGACTTTAATTTATAATATGTACATATAGATAATGTACGGAAGTTCCTATTAGTGAAATAGTGAGTAAATTAGATGCGTATTACGCGACAATGGCCGACGTTTTCAGTTGCCGATGACCTCGACATTTCATTTGTGGTGTTAGCACGTTCAGAAGGATAGTACTAGCCTGACATTCTCGAAGATAGAGATTTTATTATACGATTATTACGATGTATGAACGTAAACGAAAGGAGTATATAATTTAGGATCTTAGCAGGTGGCGTTAATGTGTCTGCCTACCCCCAGGAAAAGGTATGAATTTGTGTGTGAATATGTTTGTGTATAAATATTATGTTTGTTGTTAATAGAAAAACTGTGTTTTGTTTTTGTGTGTATGATAAACAGGGGCTCGAAAAAGGTACGGTAGAGATTAAGTCATGTTTGTAAATAAGCGAGTACTTGCAGTCAAGAATAATTTAATTATACAGGAAGGTAACAAAAATAAGGTTTACTGGTACATTCTTTTACACCTACTAAGTACTAACCTATGTTGAGGAAAGAAAGAAGAAAGAGAAACATTTATTTAGCCCAGACTTTAAGGCACACACAATAAACATCAGGAAAGAGTAAAATAAAAATATGCCTAAATCAAATCAAAGTGTAAGGCGAGGTGTCAGAAACTAGCATTATAGTATGCCTTACGGCTACGCCAAAACGGCCCAGTTCAGCAAAAATGCCAGACAACTAGTGCCTGACGCTAGTTTTCAACTGGACCAGCACCCTAATTGCGTAACTCACGATTAATCATAATCTATTTCGTTTTGATACAGAGTGCTAAACCATTGCTTCATACGTTCGAAAAATGTGTCTGCTCAACAACGTTAATAACGCAATGAATATTGTTGAACTGTCAAAATGAAACCGATTTGATTAATCGTATGTTACGCAATTAGGGTGCTGAAGTGGAGAGGAGAAATTGCGACATAAATATTTCCACAAAACTCTTTCCTTACATTTGTTTTAAGTTATTAAAACAGTTTTAAATGTGGTTTTCCGCATAAGGTTTGCTTATTTTATTGTTTCACTATTATTGTTTATTAGGGATAGTAAAAGTCCGTTTGCAAATTGCGTGAATAATGGCTTATGGAAATTGCGTGAATAGTGGCTTTATGAATGGTAAAAGTGTTTTAATTGTTTGTTTGTAGGTAACTAAATAAAATTACAGCTAATGGTGTATTATTCTTGTTAGGTACTCAATATTCTATTAGGGTGATTGGGGACATGCGCTAGTTAAATTAATAAAAAAATCGTTTCTTTGGGAAAGTCGTTTGTTATGATGAGTACAATCATGTGTTTAAATATCGGTCAATAATTACCATCAGTCACCCTATATATTACTACGATATACAAAATAATAACAAAAAACAAAAGGACACTTATATATTACTCATCTAAAAAAATTACGTAATTGTTATGTTGGTTTTTGTTTTTACTTTGAGAGATAGATATATACCTACTTAAATGACGTGGTAAACCTCATTACAGCCGTCAATAGAAGAGGAATAAATCATGTAGGTGTTTAGTAATAAATTAAAGGGTTTAAGTACTATGTATGCTTCTCAAAACTGGGCATGCGTACTTGTAGACTTCATTTGGTCAGTAGGTGGAAGCTGGTGTTGCGCTTAGCATAATCAGCTGAACATTATAAGCTTATAATGTTCTCACTGCTGGGACCAAAGAGAATTAGAGGCTATAGAGTCATTGGCTGGGACTCAGGCCGCCTGAGGAAGGAGTAGGACATAATCCACAACGCGACCCCAGCCTGGGGTGGTGGAAGTCACACGTCTTTGAATTTTTGGTTTTAAAACATGCCGATAACCTTACGACGTTTTTCTCCACCGTTTTGAGAGCAGTGGTGATGAAATCAAATACACAAAGTAATTCTGGGTTCGAACCCACGGCTTACTCGTAAGTTGGGGCCGACACCACTGGACCATCACAGCTGTGGTGTTGCGCTTGCACCAAAGAAAAAAAAACTAAACTTTTAAGGCAAAACCTAAATTATTACAAAAGTATTGGTTACAATATCTACCTACTTAATTGTACATTCAACACACTTATTAAGTGATTATTGCACTAACAAGTAATAAGAGCAATGTGTAGGTACTATTAAAGCTAGGGGTGGAGATGAAATAACGCAACCAATACGTACAACTCCGTACAAGCTCATACATTGAACTGACGCAACAGTCGTTAATGTAAAACTTAGTCGCTAGTTTACCCTACTTATTTATTAATTATAAATAAGTAGGTACCCACATAACATCCCCACCTTTAATGAGAAAACCTTCACATCACACACACAACAAACACGCACACACACACACACGTCATTACATTTACAATCAAGTATTATGATGAGGATTTATTCTGAAACCTGATACATCTTCATACATGAATACGTTGCCATTGTACTCTTAATAAGTTAATACTTACAATGATAATATACAACTGGGTTCGATTTAATTGCTTAGAGATTGTTTTATCACGTACTTACTTCATTAAGTTTAAATCAGAATTCGTTGTGGATTTTAAATGGACCGACCTCACGTCAAAAGGTTCACGTATGAATTCATATTTTTATTTGTTTATTTATTTTCGCTCTCACATCTATTTATTAAAGGGCAACTTATTACCGTAGTTTTACGAAGTAAGTATGCATTTCTTTACGGTACAGAAAAAGTACACGCTGTATGTTCGATCCAACCAATGATCAGCATATAGGTAGGTACTTATTGTACATTCAAAGCTCGGCTTGTTTTTGGCACACCTCATTTTTTGCCCAGCTCATTTGTCTAGCGGCACTTAATAGATTAAATTTTACATATACGGACGTCTTGAACAAAGGTTGGTCGACTGATTTGTTTTTTGTTACTATCACAACACGCTAGACTGAGGGTCGTTGACCGCTGGCTTTTGAGGCTTGGTGTCATATACGTGGTGTTATTTTTTTTTAGATAACAAGTAGAATACAGTTTTGTATTGGAGTGTTTTAGGGTTTATGATAGCTGTCTGTTGCAACAGTTGCAGATTTTTTTTTAATACAAATCATCATGTGCCTAGCCTTTTCCAGTACAAACGGATGCCGCTGAATACTAGTATTTTTATTTTTATACAATAAATAACCTGGTAATGGAAACTCCCTTATAGGTTTAAACAAAGCTTAAATAATATACAGGGTGTCGAGTAACTAGAACGACATAGTGTAGGGGGTGATAGCTTGGGTCAATACCTACCAAAAAAACATAATATAATTATGTTCCGCAAAATGTTACGGATTTACAGTCATACAAAATTTTTTTTCCTCCAAAAATCCTTTTCTAGTATTTTTTTTTACATCAAATTATTCGTGAATAGTTATTCCCGAATAAGTATTAGTAAGTATTTTTTGTATAAAAAACAGGAATGTTTTCAAGAAATATTATTATATATTTTCACTGAACAATTTTCTTATCGCTTAACACTTTATCTGTAAATTCGTAACATTTTGCGGAACATATATAATATTTTTTGGTAGGCATTGACCCAAGCTATTAACCCTGCACTATGTCGTACTATTTACTGGACAGCCTGTATATGTATCAGAGTTTGTTTTTTTCCTTGTAAGTGTTTTTAAAGGTATTTCAGCAATATTATTATTTCAATTTAGTGTTAAAATGCGGTTAAACCATTGTTATTTTATTACCTTGAGTCAGTTCACCTATGTTTATGAGAAGTAGGTAGGTACTCCTATTAAAAAAAACAAAAATAAGTGGGTTTCTGTATAGAGGCTATAGTGTTATCATTTTCAGATTTAAGAATACAGTAGAATCTCACTAATCCGGCACTGAAATAGACCGATAATTCAAATAATCAGGCACCCTCCGCCCACGCAAAAGATTTTTTGACGGCACGTTTGGCTCAGTGGTTAAGCGATTGACTGCTGCGCTGCGTGTCGCGGGTTCGATTCTCGCACGGAACAAATATTTGTATGACCTACTAGTACTTGTTCCGGGTCTGGCTGTTTGTGTATGTGATTCTAAATGTTTGTAGACGCACCCACAATACAGGAGAAATTCCTAGTGTAGGGCAACGTTTAAAAAAAAAACCCAAGGACTACATAAAGTTGCAAAAAAACAAACCAAGGATTATTTTAAAACTATGTAATTATTTAGTTGTGAGATATGTTACAGTTAAAGAAAAGACGTTTAGACCAAATGAAACATATTCTCTATAGGAAATTCTTTATTTTATTTACTATGATTTTTTCTATATAATCCTATAATCCAAACATTCCAATACTCCGGAACCCTTTGGTTTTTAATAGTGCCGGATTAGTGAGATTTTCCTTGTATTATGTACATAAGGAATACAATACACGTAATACGGTTCAACCACTGACGTAGGTAACTTAATTGGTACAATTTATGGTGTTATGATTCTGTAACATAATTTATAGCTAAATTCCTATTTATAATTATTATAATAAACTCTATAATATTGGGTATAATTCTGACCTGGCTTTGATTCTGACCGTTTTTGCGTTGTCGTATTTTCAGTATACCTATGTATAGTTAAAAAAAGAATGTGTCGTTGTTCAGTTTTTCAAATACCTCTTCAAATATTATCATTTCTGGATGTTAATTAAAAAGAAAACTAAAGGATTGTGGCAATTCAACATATTTAATTAAGTAAAATCGGAAACGGCGTTGATAAAAAAAAAAAAGCTACTGACTATATTAAAATTTGTATTTTCGAAGCTAACGCAAAAACTACTCAAGAAAAGTTAATCAAATATAGGACCACCCCTGAGGCATACGCTATCCCATAAAAAAGAGTTTTCGAAGAAATTTCGATGATTCACAATTGCCGGAGATATCGCAGAACATACATGCCAAAAAAAATACAGACGAATAGAGAACCTCCTCCTTTTAGAAGTTGGCAAAAAGCATTGTCATGTTTGACACTTTGGCATACATTTTATACAATTCAACTGTATTTGGCAAAGAACAAAGAAATATGTGCTCACAAAATATCGCTGCATTTCCGCTGCACGTAGTTGGCGTAATCTCCTTAACTCTTAAAAGTCCGTATTCGAGTGCATTCTCGGCAGGGGTGCCAACTCGACGCGCCGTAGTGCGAGGGTCAAAGTTTTAAACTGTCTGCGTTCACTGAACTCTACGGAAGGTCATATCTCAGCAACCGACTTTATTCCTTTCACATTAATAAACCAAATAAGAGGTTGACTTACGACCGTATGGAATTTCTGTTAAGTTTTTTGTGTGAAGAGGTATGAAATAAAGAGTACTCAAGTTGAATTTTAACACGGATTACCAGTTTTTTTTTTTTTTGTATAATTTAAGTGCAGTTTTTATGAAGAATTCTTAAAGATTTTTAGAAAAATTCTTGTTTCAATACACCGTAATTATACATGAAGTTACAATTTGTTTTATTAGAAATCTACCTTGTAGGTATATCAAGTTATGACTAAGTTAACATAAATCTGTTCCCTAAAGATAATAAATATTGATGAGCTACAGTGCAGTGGCAGTGTTTCTCTTGCTCATATAGTCATAAGCTTGCAATAATCATTAGACTTTATTGAGGGATTCCTGTCTGGGTTGTTTGTTTAGTCTCGTAAGTTTACACGACTCCTGCAACTGTACGTTGTTATACATCAAAAGCTTTTAAGCTACGGTTTAGAAATCGCTTTCCATTAAAACAGTGATCACAAGAAAAAAAAAACAGAATTAATTTTCCATATAGCGGGCGCGTGTCACCTTTTCATTTGCCATTTTTTTTTATGACGACTTCGCTCGCCAGTCGTAAATAATTAAGGTGCAGGGTAAAATGGCCTAAGGGTGCTTAACATATTTATTCCTCGACTGTACATAAGTCCTTTATTATTTTATATTTTCTTCTTAATCGTCATTGTTCTTTTTTCTACTGTAGCGGATTGATTAATACAAGGGGAACCGACCTAAACAATAATATAAGGAAAATCATTTTTTTATCAGCCTAGGGTAATTTAGGAACAGTCACCTGTCGTAGGTATATCACGATCAATATTACCTTTAAAAAAAAAGATAGGTAAATACTGTTTTTTTAAATTATTTATTTATTTATTAGGATTCTTAACAATGAGCACACAGTTACTTTATAGTTTAATCATTACAATCTTAAGGGGAATCTAGTCGCGGGCTTGAACTCACTGGGGGGCCTGGCTAAAAAGCACGCTGTCTCATCAGGCATCGTGTCCGACAGAGGTAGTATCAGTGATGAGCAGTTAGACGCTAGTCTACACGAACAACGTTATTGAGTGAGATGCAGGATCTTTTATAGTAAAACAGGCGCGTAAAAAATTAAGAAAAGTCCTTCAGAAGATCGGGTATTATAAAACCACTACATAAATCAATTACCAATAAAGTTTATTGAACTTTTCGATATTTGAGCTTTGTCGGTATTTAGTTTTAGAGATTTTACACTTCTTTTATTACTTAAATACGCCCAAAGTTAGGTTATATTAGCAAGAAAAACGAATCTTTGCACCACTTGCACACTAAATTATGCGCAGATATAATACCACACAATTAATTAATTTAAACAAGTAATACTGCAAAAAATACTGTACTGTTTACTAAATAAGTAATACTGATTTTTATACTTAAATATCTTAAATAAGGTCTCAAATATGTCTTGGACGCAAGTACATTTAAATTAGTATATACCTACTATCGCTACAATTTACTGCACATTATAAATCTATTAATGCATAGCGTGGCCTCGCTCCGCTGATAAGCCTTTAATGTCACTGCCTTATACGAACGCATAACGAATGCTGTGTTACTTCAAATCTTACTACCTATTAGGTAAGGAGTAATAATATGTATGTTTAATACATGAACTAATTGATTGTTTTAACGCTATGAGTAATAAGTTGATAAAATGTCAGTTTCTTTAAGTTTTGATCCAGTTTTTTAGCTTGCCAAAAGATTGAGTTAAACTAGACCTTTTTTCCTTTGACTGAACATCCTTTAACATGGCATGGCGAATTTTCACCTGTATTGTTACAATCCGAGATTCGGTTTGGAGCATATAACACCATTACCTCGGTTCTCCTCACTGAGAGGGGCTTTTTTTTTAGGTGGGAAATCATCAATTAACTTCTCCCGCTCTGCGTGGAGTGGGAGGGCGTGTCAGACTTTTACTGACTAAAACCCACCCGTGTTCACTCAGTTGCCTGTGTGCCAGGGGCTGCGGTATCTCTTTCGAACAACCCGCACCCCTGCCAGGCATCGGCCCTTGCGGACCCCACCAGTTGGTGCTGAAATCTCTTTGAGGCGCGCGTGGAACACAATGCGCTGTCGACCCGGGCTTGGTCCTTACCGGACAGCGAGTTAAGCATTACTTGCCGTCCGCAAGCCTGCGCCTACGGTGGCCGGGAATCAACCTGGGATTCCCGACGCCCACACCTGCGGCGACTACGGCAGTGAGGGCGCATATATTGCCTCTCCCTCACGTGCGCTGCCTCCCTCTTCGCGAGCATTACTGCTTCGCAGAAGGAGGTGACTACTACCCATACACTCTCGCTCTGTACCATGGCCTGGCCTGGACCAGGGACCGAGAGAGGCTTGTGACAGAGTAATAAAAGTCGTGGGTCGATCGCTTGCGGCGTTTGATCCGGCTTGTCCGTGGATGGGTGACCATCATAACATACCAAGACACAACACCCCTTCGTGCCTCGGAAAGCACGGTCATTCCTGGAAATTTTACAGTCGTTACGGGTCCTAAGAAACCCGAACACTAATTTTTCAGAACACATTTTTCAAACATATAAAGCAATGATTTAGCAGAATCCTTCAACATGATTTTGATTCTGACTCATAGGGTGTAACGCAATTAGGGTACTGGCGACTTCGAATTAGAAATCGGTAATTGAAAAAAAAAAAAACTCACCGCCTTCCGAAATAAAAAGTAAATTTTCACTATGTAGTGTTTTTCTGGAAGTCGGTTTTCTTTTTGGAAAAAGTTTTTATTATTCACTTTTTAGCTAGTAGTAGAATTTTGCAAATCCGTCCATATAACGAAGTTATGCCGGAATATACTTTTTTTTTTTAATACTCCTTTTTGAAGTCGATAAAAAAAACGGTTCTGCTTTTCTTTAAATCACGTGACGAAACACAAAAGAATGTAGCCATATACCACCACATACCATACGATAGTTCTGCCACAATGAAGATTAACTTCGTAATTACACAGATTGGATCGCGATACCGCAGATAAGAGATGTTTGTTGGAGATTATGAACAAAACTTGTTCTGAACACTGGAGGCCAAAGATAACTGTATATCTTATTTTTATAGCTCTCTTCAACTCACTGTATCTTTAATTTGATTTAACTGCTAGATTTATTAATCAATGGGACATAAACAAATGATTTGTCGCACGCACGTGCTGCCTCTGTGAAATGGGTGTCAATAGACCAATTGATTTTTATTGTTTTTATCCTTATGCGCAAAACAGAAAATTTTGCTCCCTTTGACTAATTGTATTAGATGGGAAGTCCGAAATATTTAGGCGATGAGTAAGTTTTCAGCTGGAGGACTATCGTTCTGATAGCATTTCAGAAGTAGCGATTAACTCATCGTTACAGGATGTGCAGATTAATAAATGCTGTACGGTTTAGTCACGATACTACTCTTACATGTAGTATAGTAAGTAGACTAAGTACTATACCTAGTGCTAGTGGAAGAGGAAAAAAGAGTATCATGTCACCTTCTACAATTGTATTCGATCTAATTGCTCAGACATGGTTTTATCACTTACTTCCTCCGATTCATTGCGAATTTTCAGTGAACTTAGGACATGTTTACGTATGAATACATGAATTTCATTATTGCAGAGGTAGTGTAAGATAATTTTTAAGTCGATATGTAACATCATAGTTGGCATAATCACTCTGGATTAAAACACTCTTTAAATAAATATCGGTTCAGCCAAACGCGAGATAATCGCGGACAAATATACATACAAACATACAGGTCAAACTGAGAACCTTTTTTTTGAAGTCGGTTAAAAAGACTACTAGACTGTTGAGTCTAGTAGTCTTTTTACTATAGTTGTATAGTGCTAGTGGAAGTAGAACAAAGAGAATCAAATAATTATTATGTACCCACGTGAGGGAGGTGTAGTAAGAAGTAAGTAGCATTGTTTGGGAGAGTGATAGTGGCATCGTTTAATGTATGCGTAGGTGTGTTTTAATGAGGTGTACCAAGTTTTATACGATATGAATAAATTAAACAATGAAATGCATATACCCCAGCGTGGTTGACTAGACTCGATTAATCGAATGAACCCCAAGATTTGCACGAGCCCCTGAAGCCTCATGTTTCATGATGCTACAGAGACCATTGCATATCAAGGAGTAGACGGGGAGGCGCCATTTTGGCAGGGAATAAGTGCCCGTAGGATAAGGAAGTATTTGTGTGTCGTACCGGCAATGCATCTTAGAGGAGTCAATGGACTAGTGGAGGGACTAAATACAAAAATAAGTGACTAGTTACGGAAAATATTGTACTGTACTTTGGTCCTAGTTTGAAACGAGATGCCGATTTCTCTTATAGAAGAAATTTTATTAAGTACTAGGGTAACCACAAAAAGAAGGGGATTCCTACGTTTCCTAATCACACTCAAAGCAGTAAATATTGTTCGTAAGGACAGTTGGAAGGCAAATTAGGTTTATGTAGGAAATATCGAAGAATTATTATAACATAAATCGTACATTACACCGAACTACATTACTAAACCGAGTCATAAAACGGCTACAGAGGAAATAGAGACCATAACTGCAGCTTACGACTTTGAAGCATGACATATAACGTTCCTCTCTATCGGTTTACAGTGCGAAATGGAAGATTGAACTGAGAAAAATAAACTTAAAATAACTATATAATTATTATTTAGCTCTACGGCCATCGGCATCACCAGATACATAAAGCGACAGCGTTCCGTGTGGTGCCAGACGTAAAGAAAAGCATCATTCCATTTCTCCCCGTGGGTGTCGTAAAAGGCGACTAAGGGACTTGCTATAGAGTATACAATGGGCAGCAGCGTTCTTTATGCATTTCACGACCCTGCTGCGATCGCCAACCTGCCTGCCAAGCGTGCCGATTATGGCAAACCCTCCCAAAAAATGCACAAAACCGGTCGAATTTGCGGTTCTTGGGGGAGGCCTATGTCTAGTAGTGAATGATGATAAAGCGACAGACTATTTTTTTTTTTTTGAAGTATCTATCCTCCACAACCCAGTTACAGGGTAACACGATACCCGAAGTATAAGAACAAAAGCAGTTTTATAAAACTGCATGCTGATCTATTCTCGACTGATCAAGCAGAGTATCGAATGGTTTTTTTTTTGGGTGGGAAGTCATCAAATAACTTCTCCCGCTCTGGGTGGAGCAGGAGGGCGTGTCAGACTTTTACTGACTAAAACCCACCCGTGTTCCTTCAGTTGCCTGTGTGTCAGGGGCCGCGGTATCTCTTTCGAACAACCCGCATCCCTGGCAGTGACCCGCACCCATGGTAAGAGTTTTGAATGGTTAAACTTGATTCAGATTGTAAAATGAAAAATAATGATAAACCTTCGGTGTATTTAATAGGGAGGGGCGAGCAGTGCTGGCCCTGTGGTAACGGCCGGGGCCTACGAATTTTAGGTCGAGCGTTCGGACTCGGACCCAGGCCAGGCGCTTTACTTTTTGTGAATAATTTCATCACTACTGCTTTCAAAACGGTGAAGGAATACATCGTGAAAAAACCGGCATGTCCTAGAACCAAAAATTCGAAGAAATGTGACATCTACCAACCCGCACTGGGCCCGCGTGGTGGATTACGGCCCACTCGTTCTCAGGGAGAGGAGGCCTGTGTCTCAACAGTAGGCACGTTATAGGCTGAGTATAGTAAAAGGAAGGGCCTTACAATAACTGGATAGGCATGTATAGTTCCTATATTCACTGTTGTTGTAAGGAGGTTGTACACAATGTACACAGCAAAGTGAACGGACTCTGGTGCAGTTCGCTGTTATAAAACATCAAGGTTGTTGGAAAGAGAGTAAATAATAGCGTAAGGTTGGTCGTGATTGTAATTTTCTGGTTTTAAAGATTCAATAAAGAAATAAGGTTATAATATTAAACGACCTTCATGGACGATACTTGGCACCTAGATTGAATAAGTAGGTAATATTTGTGACGCCTGGAATTTTATGTTACTATTTATTTGTTTCTTTTTCAAGGTTCGATCCTACAAAATCGCGATAAGTAGGAAGAATTGATCTTTGCTCGGTTATGGGAGCATATTTTATTTATAATAGTAATAGTTGTTATTGTTAATAATAGGTATATGACAGCCATAATGATGTCATAAAACTCCTCAATGAAAATAGGAAAAAACCTCATGAGTAACGAAAGTTATTGTAAACAAAATTAATTTTATACAAATAATAAATACCTTGGTCAATCGCTTGTATTGTTTTTACAGTACAATAAGATTTTTACGGCATACCTATTTAGGATGATGTAGGTATATAGTAGGTGCTGTAGAGCATTAAATTGGTAAATAAATCCATCTATCTATCTATATAAATAAAAAGAAAAGTCCTGACTGACTGACTCATCAACGCCCAGCCCAAACCCTTGGCTCTAGAAAGCTAAAAATTTGCACAGAGGTTCCCTAGACAAGGAGTAAGGAAGGATTTTCCGAAATTCAACCCCTAAGGGAGTTAAATAGGGGATGAAAGTTCCGCGCGGGCGACGCCGCTGGCAAAAACTAGTTAAGAATATAATGTGAGGAAAGTTTTGAGTATGAATGTATTAAGAGTAGATATAAAAAACGATAATATGTACTGTGTCAAAGATGATATGGTTAGAAAGGGTATAGATAAGTATGGAGGAAAAGGATATGTTGCGCTTACCACAAATGAATTCGTATGAGAGGAAGAAAGTGATGATGATTGACGATGAATCCGTTCCGTGTGGTGCCGGACGTAAAGAATAGCACCATCCCATTTCTTCCCGTGGGTGTCGTAGAAGGAGACTACGGGACTTATTAGAGAATGGGCAGCAGCGCTCTCTATACATTTTACCATTTTACCCCCCTCCCTCCAAATTGGGGGAGCCCTATATCCAGCAGTGGACGTCTTTCGGCTGAAATGATGACGATGAATATTGGACGGTCTTGGAAATTCCAATAAATATAATATGTTGGTATACAAAAATTGTTAGTTGTGTATGTAAACTATAATACCTAACTAAATCAATTGTAAGCAAACTTTTCCCTATCCTACTATACTACCTATTATAAATGTGAATTTGTATGTTTGGATGTTTGTTACTCAGTTACGCAAAAACGGCTGAACGGATTTGGATGAAATTTGGCACACAGATAGATTATAACCTAGATTAACACATAGGCTACTTTTCATTCCGGTATTACGTTCCCGCGGGATAGTTTTTGACCTCTACGCGGACGAAGCCGCTGGCAAAAGATAGTTAGTTCATAAAGGCGCACACCTAATCTATATTTATCCAATGCTAATTTCAGACTATATTCAGTCAACGCGTTTTGATTGCGTTCTTGTGTTTATAGTGGTGATAAAAACGCGCGTCGGCCATTCCTCGTCTGAACTTAGACTTCTAAAAGTGAACCGATCTAAAAAAAGCTGCTGAAGAATAATTCCTTATGAAAAAAAACACTTAAAACCAGCCCAACCTGAGGATCGAACCCAGCGGGGTACGTTGTTCAGCAGACAATTTTTTCGAACACATGAAATCAGTGGATTAGCAGTATTCTTTAGATTGTGATTAATAGTATGATGCAGGCTCAACAGTGGCGCTTAGGACCTATAAGGTAATACAAATATTGAAAAGTATTATAAAAAGACACTCACCGTCACTACCACTTGCCATACGTAGGGTTTTTGAATGATGACGTAGGTGGTTTATACAGGGGGTTCTCTCCCGTACAGTCTTCGGCGTCAATGTTCTGGTACTGAGGGTCATTGAGGGGCACGGGAGGAACTGTGTTCATGTGCTTCCAGAGCATGATGCCGCTCACTGCTGCCACCACTGCTATAACGCCCAGGACTCCCAGGATTATTGGCACTGAAGAAGACAAAGAAGAATTAAAGACAGGTTTCTTTAAGATTTAGAGAATATTAAGAAATCGGAAAATACTTTTTACGCAATTTAAAGACCTATACAGTTTTTTTTTCAGATTTGAGCGCCTCCGAAACATTGGTTTGACGACCTGATGATAACAGAGTAGAGAAAGACAAGACTTAGTGACTCGAGGGTAGTCGTTTATGTAATACAATACTTTTATTGACATAAAAGTATACACAAATGTGAATCCCCTGGTCCCTAAACTAGTGCCAGTGTCTTGGCCTGTTCAAATCACAAAGTCGACAATAAATAAAAAAATAAGGTAATATAAAGAAGAACTATTTAGAACTAGGATAACAATTTAACATTTGGTGAAGCGTGTGTATTTATGTGTATGTAGTGTGTGGCTGTTTAGTATGAATATGAAATTATAAATATTGAGTTACCCATTGGAGATTAGGTTTTCAATTTCATCATAATTGTACTGTTTGAGCCAGACTGTCATGAAGATAGAGAGTGTAATGCAGAGGCCGTATTCTACGTAACTAGGTTTTTATTTTATTTTTGGGTGGGAAATCATCAAATAACTTCTCCCGCTCTGGGTGGAGCAGGAGGGTGTGTCAGACTTTTACTGGATAAAACCCACCCGTGTTCCCTGATTTGCCTGTGTGCCAGGGGCCGCGGTATCTCTTTCGAACAACCCGCACCCCTGGCATGCATCGGCCCTTGCGAACCCCACCAGTTGGTGCTGACATCTCTTTGAGGCGCGCGTGGAACACAACGCGCCGTCGACCCAGGCTTGGTCCTTACCGGACAGCGAGCTACCCATTACTCGCCGTCCGCAAGCCCGCGGCTACGGTGGCTGGGAATTAGCCTGGGATTCCCGACGCCCAGGGCGTCTCCCGCGGCGACTACGGCCGTGAGGGCGCATATACTGCCTCTCCCTCACGTGCGCCGCCTCCCTCTTTGCGAGCATTACTGCTTAGCAGAAGGACATTGAACTACGTTACTCTTCGTTCAGGAATAATATACCTAGATAACCATAACGTTTAAAGAGTTTCGCTATCTAATTAAATTTGACCCCGTAATGCATGTGTGTGAAGTTTCAGTTTCAAATGAATAGAATAACTATATTCATGGCTGGTTTTAGAAGTTAAACAAACATTGGCAAATGATGGGGGAAAACCCATGACGAATACAGCATATATTATGCTCTTTTCCTATAAGCAAAAAGAGATCGTTTTGCTTACCACGCCACGGTAGCATTTTTTATTTCCATACTGGGCAATTAAATAGCTTTGTAACCTAATTTTACCTGTATTGACTATTTCCGAATAGGGGTCTACTATGCAAAAGTTCATTACGTTTTTGCTTCTTTTTTGGTAAATATACAAGAGTAATAATGAATTAAATTAACTTACAGCTGTCCGTAAACTATAGGAATCGACCATTAAGTCAACCTGTCAACTCATAGGCAAAATATTAACTTTCCTCATATACAAGGTGTAACAGAATGGACGCAAGACCTGAAAGAAGTTTGTTCCTAATTGACTACTGAATCGATCTCAGTACTTAATATAAGTATTTTTTTTAATTATGTATTTGGCATACCTACCATTGATTTAGCCAAAGAAAATTCAATCTTATTTCGAAAGAAATAAGACTCAATTTTAAATGCATAAAGTAATGCTTGGGTCGACACGTTTTTCTTAATAATATCAGTTAGCTTAAAAAAAATAGTTTTGGTCATCGTATTATGCTTTTAACTCAATACTCTAATTGAGGTGTATGAGGTCTTGCGTTAATTATGTTAATAGTTGTTTAAGGAAAGTTAACGCACAAACAAATAAACATCGTATAATGAAATGTAAAGCTGTTTCATTGTAGTATTCCAGTTCAGCCTACTGCCTACACTCTTTTCCTTTTCGTTTGCCAAAACAATGCAACTGTGGGCGGGTACTCAAGTATTATTGTAATGTAATGCACAAAACAACTACAAATTTTCACGTAGGCAACAACCAGGTATTTAAGGTAAATGAAATGAACCCTAATTGCGTAACGCACTATTCGTCGATTAATTCTTCGTTCGCCCTGAAGTTGTGTCCCACAATCCAAAAAATTCTTAGTTTGTCCCAAATTACAAGTACTTTAAAGGTACAGTCAACAAAAAATATAATGTATTTTTTTTTTAAACAATAAAACAATTATAAACATTTAGGTATACCTAAATCATCTTATCATTACTACAGTTTAAATATACAGAACAGTTAAGATCTGTAATATATATAAATATATATACATTATCTTCTAAATATAAATAAAACAAAGTCGGGTTAGTCACAACATTTATAACTCACTGGCTTTTGCCAGCGGCTTTGCCCGTGCAGAACTTTCATCCCCTATTTAACTCCCTTAGGAGTTGAATTTCAAAAAAATCTTCCTTATATAGTGTGACCATTAGTGCTGTGCACTCCCTGAGGTATGCGCGCGGCGAGACGGGGGGGAGAATCGGCTGCTGCGCTCTGTCAGTGCGCCGTCAACGCTCGTGGCGGCAGGTAGTGTTATCTGTATCGGACCGTCTATGTCAGACGCACATGGGATAAATATTCAAAGATGGGTCGTGCATTATCTCGTGATATGAAGACTGTCATTTTTAAGATGGCTGAATATTTTAAGAAAAGAAAAGCAGACAAAGAAAGCTTTGAATTTAAAAATGATGTGAATATTGCCAAAATCGTTGCGGAGGCTACGGGGTACAGCAAAAGAACCGTGCATAATGTGATTTCTGCGGGTTATTTATCAATTGAAAATTCAAGCCAATTAAAATTTCAATCGCCAAAAAAACCAAAAGTTCTAAAGCAAAAACACGTTGTGGATGATTTTGACCTTGGAGTAATCAGAAGAAAAATTCATCAGTTTTACGAAGTTGAAAAAAAATTACCAAGTGTCCGTAAGTTACTATCAAGTTTGAGAAAGGAATTGTTGAGAAAGGAAAAGGAATTGTGGACGGGAATATTTAAGACAGCTTTTACACAAAATGGGCTACCGTTTCAAAAAATGCAAATCAAAGAGACATCTCCTTATAGAGCAGCCTAATATTACAATGTGGCGGAAAAAATATCTTACACAAATCAGAAATTACAGAACGCAAAACCGCAACATATATTTTCTTGATGAAACATACATCAACGCCAGTCACCATGCCAGCAAATGTTGGCAATCATCGTCAGAACCCGGAATTCATGCTGATATTGGGAAAGGACGGCGATTGGTAATTCTCCACGCTGGGTGTCGAAATGGCTTAGTGGATGATGCATTGACCATATTCAAATCAGATGCTAGAACCGGTGACTATCATGGAGATATGAGCGGACCTACTTTTTATAAGTGGGTAGATGAAAAGTTAAAAGATAAATTGCTGCCGAATTCTGTGGTTGTAATGGACAACGCGTCTTACCACAGCGTTCAGATTAAGAAGAAACCAACCATATCAAGCCTCAAAATTGAAATGCAGAACTGGTTGCTACGCCATAATGTAGAATTTTCAGGAACCATGACAAAGGCTCAACTGCTACTTCTTATCAAAAATACACAAAAAGAACCCGTGTATAGAATTGACGAACTCCTGAAAGCCAGTGGACACACTGTTCTGCGTTTACCTCCGTATCATCCAGATTTAAATCCAATAGAGTTGGTCTGGGCTGATATTAAAAACAACATAGCCCAAAACTATATTAATTCTTCTCTAGACGAAAAGATAATCGTATTGGATAAATTGTTTTCGGAATTCACGGCGGAAAAATGGCAGAGATGCGACGATCATGTCCAGAAAAATGAAAATGATTACTGGAGTCGCGATGGTAGGTTCGATAATGTTATCGATTCATTCATAATAAATTTGCAAGACTCTGATTCAAGTTCCGGTGGCGAAGTGGAAGATGAAGATGATGACGAAATCGAAGATGAAGTTGAATCAGAATCTATGTCAGAATAACTTTCGTTAGAATATATAATTGTTTGTAAATATAAAAAATGTTCAATATCACCTGCATATTTTTAATAAAATATGAGTATATTTAGGTTACATTTTAATCAACTAAGTAAGTATAATATATTACAGATAGATAGCCTCCGACTATCGTCCCGCCACAAGTCTTGCCTTAGAAATGCAAACTGATATCGTAAGATCTGTCCGAGATGTATCGATCTCATGTGAACTCATGCACTTTTTTCTTCGCCTCCCACCTCGCCGCGCATACCTCAGGGAGTGCACAGCACTAATGGCCACACTATACCTTGTCTACATTATAAAGGGAACCTCTGTGCAAAATTTCAGCTTTCTAGGTCCAAGGGTTTGGACTGGGCGTTGATGAGTCAGTCAGTCAGTCAGGACTTTTATTTATATTTATATAGATAGATAGAAGACCGGCTGGACCGATTTTTATGATCTTGAATTGGCTATGTCGCCTCCCCGAATAGCATTTAATAGATTTTTTTTTTATTGCATAAGCATAAGGTTCATGTTCAACTGAGAAAATTTGACAGTTTGGGGTAGCTTGATGTGGCGTCTGTACAACCCTTGCCTTCTTCAACATCTTGCCTTGTTGCGGGGAAACTAGGGGAGATATTATGTGTTGAACTGGTAAATAATCCTTATTACCTACGTAGTGTACCTATATAAGCCGATTGGCTATTGCGGGTTTTAATACTGTTGCAAGTAGGAAATGGCATGGATATAACTATGTTTACTCTTAAGCAAGAAATCGAGAGGTTAGTATATTTTCTATTGTGGGTGTAATAGCGATAAATGGTATCAGATATTTATCTACCCACTCACTCTAGTCGTAAAAGTTGGGTAAAAGGGACCCTGTTATACCAAGACGTCATACTCAGATATACCTTGCCTTTATATGGAAATGGCGTTTGTGGGTTCATAAAGGTATCTATCTGTTGACACATTTCTTGTTTAAGGCTCCTGCAGATAGGGACGTGCGACGCGATTCAGGTAGAAACATTCCTTAAAATTTTCATAGAAACTGTTCTACTAGAACGCCTACCTGCAAAGCTTTTGCGTCATTTTACTAACAATCCTTAGGCAAATTTTTAAACATCTAAGGGCCGGTTTTTGATCCGTAGTTAACTCTAGCAATGGTTAAAAATAGTAACTAATTTAACATTTCGGCAAAATGTGTTTTTTGATCAATTGTTAGTTGAACCAATGGTCAAATAACTAACTATTACTTAAAATAATTAACCACCCGATGTTGGAGGGTTAAACAATATAGCGGATGGTTAACTGAAACACAACATCTTTTTTGCACATTTTATTGTATTACTGCTGCAACTGCTTTCTGCAAAGGTATTTTGTTACTTGTTTGATTGTTGCCTATTTCCTGGCATTTTTAAGAAGATGCTTGGTGATCGAGGTGAAAATTTAAGAACAATTTACTCGGAGTGAAAATAGCTTTATTTCAAACTCGTGTTATTTTATTTGATTTTAATGCAGTTTATAATGAATTTAGATAAAAACACAGTCAAAAAGACGGATCGTTACAAAATCATAGCTGTTTTTAGAAAACGATTTCTCATAAGTTTGGCAATATGTTTGCCAATGGTTAAGTTTACCCAATAGTTAAGTTTGACTTTAGTTAAAATATATATTGAAAAACGTAATACATAGCCCTTTAACCATTAGTTGACCAGTTGACTATGGTTATTCTAACAAATGGTTATACGGGGTTGACTACGGATTAAAAAAACCGGCCTTAAGTGAAGATAGCTGGATTATTTAAAACTTTCTTGCATTTATTGCAATTTACAAGTCGGTGTCAGATTATATTATATTGATTAAAATATGATTTGAATTCCACGGTTTACCCTGGCTGTTCCCCCTAAAACTGATGCCTACTAGAAACTCTGAAAGTACAATTACCAAAAAGATAAGTAACCAGCGTCATCGGATATAGTTGCAGTTTATTCAATTATTTTTTATTACAAAACATCCATCGGTTTCTCACTAAACTTCAAATATGGCACCGAACTTGGTTACTTATCTCTTTTGGTGACTGTACCTAACTCTACAATAACTACAGGGTATTTACAATATGTATATGAGTGAGTCTTATTTGTATGATTACTAATATGACTTATTATTACGCAATAATCGAGAGGGGATTCCCATATAGGGTTGTTGCTCCAGACTGTCGTTTTGTTTGGAAAGGAACTAGAAGAAATATTTATCTTTTGACAAATGGTTGAAAAAGGGGTCGATGTCGAAAAGAAGTGATTCACTAAGCTGTTTATAATGACCGTCTGTCGCCCCTTATCTCCGAATGTTGTCATTCAGTATCAGTGTGACTTGGTATGTAGGTAAATACATATTGTCATAATGTGATATAATTTTCTAGATTGGTAACAATTATAAAATAAACTACCTATCAAACAAATTAAATTAAGTTTACATTTTGGTTTGGATAGCTCCAATTTTGATTTGGATAGCTCCAATTTTGGTTTGTATAGCTTCAATTTTGGTTTTTATAGCTCCAAACCAAAATGACTTTGGTAAACGTATTCGAATTCGACAGTTTAATTCAAATGCTTTTACCAAAATGGTGTGAGTGTAAAACCACAGACAGATAAAAGAGGGTACAATCACGACACAGATAAAACAAAAAAACTACTTAATTATTGCAGAAAATATGAAAGCACGACCATCCAACATAAAGGAATTTCTGGCCATATGGGACTGTTTGACTACACAAAACTACAATAATAATAAATAAATGATTCAAGTGGATATGATTGTTTTAACAACAACGACAGAACAGGACCAAATGATAAATATAATTATGTGTGTTCTATGAAATACCGATATGCAGCTGGTGTCAGGCGCATATATTTGTTTTGTCATGTCAAAAGGCTAGAATTATCGAACACATCTGTGTAAATTAATACACATCCAAACCTTAAGAAACGCCTCTATCTCTTCATTCTTAAAGTATATTTTTGAGCACAGTAGATACTGTGTGTTTACGAAATTAAAATGTACTTTTTCATTCATAAGAAGCTGATTGTTCAAAAGTGACGCAAATAAGATACGAAATGTAATGGAATTCGCTGTGTTTTAATTTCACAATGGAATCGTTCTTAATTAACAGGAATTTTGTGTTTACTCACATTGATTAAACTGTTCTGACAGTCATATTAATTGCAATAATTTATCATTTGGTAACTTGTACAGGTTTTTTTCAAGCGGTTTCCCCCTTAGTGCCAGCAAATTATACCTAACTTTTCATCAGTTTTTATATGTTGTATTATTAAAGGGGTATTTACGTACCACACTAATAGTACCAACGCCTCTAATTTTGAAAGTTCAACCACATACATTACGACATTTATGTTGCTCAGTTTGATTGTATAGAATCAAGTTCTTCTAACTTAACAGACAGCTGTACCTACTGGTGGGGAGTTTGTTGCGCTTCTTCTTCCCAGCGAAAGCACTAGGAAGTGGTGAAGGGGGGCTTTTTGGGGGACTGTCTTAATTTTGAATAAATGACTTTTGATTTGATTTGAGCAAATACATTTTTGAAACATAATCAAAGAATGGATTAGCAATATGATCACCTGTTACGCAATTAGGGCGCAGGGTGCCCGGGACAACGACGAAGATCCTGTTACCATGGATTCAGTAGGTACACACGGCTACACATAAAGCTATACATTTCCAGTATAAGCTGATCTCGCATTGTGTAGGTTTCCCGCACAGTGCGAGATCAGCGTGTAGGTACATGATTCTGCACCCTCCTGCGTGGAAATTATTCGTGGGTTATATAAAAAAAAATCTACTGGTTTCATAAAAAAACTGCAATACCTGAGCGGTCAAAAAGTATGTGCAGAGCTATTTTATTATAAACTATCTTTTGCCAGCGACTTCGCTCGCGTGGAGGTCGAAAATTATCCTCCGGGTAAATACTACCAGGATAAAAAGTATCCTATGTTTTAATCCAGGTTACAAACTATCTGTTTGCCAAATTTCATCTCAATCTTTCAGCCTTTTTTGCGTGATTGAGTAACAAACATCCAAACTTTCACATTTATAAAATTAGTAGGATTTATACAGGATACATTTTTAACCAGTGCGTAAACTGTAACCAGCATATCATTCTAGACACCCTAGCGTAAAAAAAAAATAGATTTTTTGACTGACGAAAAATTTCTCCGCTAAGTCTAGAATGATATTCTCACTTCATGGCTACAGATTGCGCACTGGTTAAAAAAAAACCCTGTATATTAGGAAGTAAGATAACCAAGAATCATGAATAATCTAGAATTATTTGCTAAATTCATGCTTTCGGTTTGTGCGTCGATGTCCCTGTCACCCTGTATATTACACGGGCTGACTCTAGACTTTTATATAGTGTGATTATTTCATCCGTTACCTATGTCTTTCGCGCTCGGCCTAGATGATCTAATTAGGATCTTACCTTTTGTATCAGCTACAACCGCATCAGCAACGATCTCATTGCAGTGGTTCAGCATCATCACATAAATCTCGTCAGCCTCATCCCGCATAGCGAAGAACTCTAATTGACCGCAATCATCAATAGTTTCTTTGCACTTCACCCAAATATTTAAGCCTTCAGCATCCCTCTGTTTCGTATAAGACTCATTGTACCGTTGGATAGTCATGTCGTGAATGCACTTGGAGCACTCTCCGATGGTATTGTTGACGAGACAGTCTTCACACTCGCTGGCGATGCTGCAGAGGCTTTGGCAGTTGTTCTCCGGTACGAAATACTGAGAGCCCTCCCGGTCTGTGTAACAGATGCACGTCTCGCACATACCACAGTAGCCATTGCCTGAACAGTCATCCTGCAAGAGGTTGGTTGTGAGACAGTCGAAGTGGACGACGTTGATATAGATACGATTCAAAAAAGTTTGTCTTAATCAAGGGATGGCATTTAAAACTCATAAATAAGTAATAATGAAAGTGGACTAATAACTCTAAGAGAGTTTTGATGGCCTTAAGGCCCTACGTCCCGTTTGGTAGCGTAACACGGTCACTTTATGAACCCTACTGCTCATTAACGGCTTGTCTTGAAGATTTGAAAAATATATGATTTTGCTATAGATTCATATAGATCATTTTGCCCGAAGTACTTTTTTTGTATGGTTAATACTTTTGCTGTAAAAAAATATTTTCCAACACGCAATATTTTGGCTTCTATTCCATACTCCTATTAAACGGCTACGTTATTTGGAAAAAAAAAATACACTGAAAAATAGATAGTTAGAGGTACCACAGAATCGCCGAAGCACAATTGTAAATTAATCAAAGGAATATCCCCATTTTGAGATAAAGGCTCAGAGGTGCCCTGCGCGGGCGCGGGCGGCAGTCGTGCTTTAGCATACAAACGGGAGATGAGGATACTATGGGCCTTAAACATTTAACATAATTATTTTGTATTTTCATTGTGATACTTACATCGTTCCTTGGACTCAGTGAGCACTGTTTGATATCTCCTCTATTTTTATTTTCACAAATTGGCTTTTCACAATACTCGCCTTGCCTGTAGAATAAAAATTACTTGTAATGACATTGACAGTTGGGATATTAAAATAATAGTTTAAAAAAACTAAAAAACACGCTTTAAAAGCCAAACTAAAAAAGGAGAAAATAATTTAATTCAATTAAAAAGCGTGGGGTGCGTTTGAGGTATTTTTATAATCAATTAATGTCAAGCATTATTTTCTCCTGTTTTAGTTTGGTTTTTAAAGCGTGTTTTTTAGTTTTTTAAACTATTATTTATTTTCTATTTTTTAGTTCTGCTAACTACAAAAACGTGTTTTTTTTTTCTCAATCTTTTTTTTAATTATTGAAATTGTCATCGGTCCTCGACAAGTTTACAAAGTTTCAATGAAATCTGACCGTTTAAAGTGGGTCAAAATCGCGCTCAAAGGAGTCGGTTACATACAAACATACAAACAAACAAACTAACAAACATACAAGTGACGCTAATATAAAGCGTGTAAATAGATATAATGACAGTAACAATTGCTAGCTTAGTGTCTTTCTTGTTCAGTGTCTTTAGAAAGGCTGCGTTGGCTACAAGTTAGGTTTTGTTTTAGATTGAGCCATGATTATTTAGCCTTGAAAGACTTCTATACAGGTACAGCATTTTATTCTTTGATGGTACGCAAATACAAGAAATGGGGACAGAAAATCAATGTCAAGTGCTATACAGGAAAAGTTTTTATCCAGTGCGCAAACTGTAACCATGAAATCAGCATATCATTCTAGACGGCCCAGCGCAGAAATTTTTCGTCGGTTGATACAAAAAAAAACAGCTGTTCCATACATTTTGACCGCGTAGATATTGCACTTTTCTATGAAACAGCAGATTTTTGTTTTGTAAAACCGACGAAAAATTTCTTCGCTGGGGGGTGTAGAATGATATGATGAATTCATGGTTACAGTTTGGGCACTGGTTAAAAACTTATCCTGTGATGATACGTAAATACTCTAAATATGGGGACAGAAAATCAATGTCAAGTGCTATTGAAATAACATTTGCTTAATGATATAAGTATGGAAGGACTAGATACTTTTATTAATTGATACTCGACATCTCGACATCAAAATCGATTGTAATAAGTATTGCTTAAACCTAAATAAGTCATCATCTGTCTAGCCTTTTCCGAACTATGCTGGGGTCAGCTCCCAGTCTAACCGGATGTACGATATCCCTTGGTAAGACTGGTTGTCTGACTTTCGGGCTTCTGACGACCCGTAACGACTGTCAAAGATCTACGAATATTAACCGGAACCAACGGCTTAACGTGCTTTCCGAGGCACGGCGGGGTCTTGTTAAGTAAAGATGGTCACCCATATATGGACTGACCGCGGCAAGCGTAGCTTAACCTGATTGATCGACTCGTGCGGCTGTTATTACTTAACCACAAGCCCTTAGACCTAAATAAGTATACTAGACATTTTTTAACGGTGAACGGAGTTATTGATAATAATCAGGAATTAATCGGTACTTAATCAGCCCATTGCTGACGGACATCCTATCGCCGTATCAGAATGTGGTTGAAGGCATTTCGTCCGTTATTTTATACTTAAGGTAGTAATAGATAGGTGAAACAGTTTTGCAAGGCTAGCATGCATACTAATTTTATGACATATCTACTTATATTTGAAAAATTGATCTAAGTTATGGTTACTGCCAATGTTTTAAACCCTGATAGAGTTTATCCAATCTTTTATACCAAAGTTTTCTGTCTAGTGAATTCAACTATAAAATATATAATCTTATGCAGTAAATTCTGTGCTTATTTCAAATAAATGATTTAACTTTGACGCAACAGCATGGCGCAACAAACATTTAAAACAATTGCAATGGAATAATTAGATTTTGATATGCAGCTGCTCCTATAAATTGTGTTACATCAAAACATGGAGCATTTTTAATAACTCTGCCATCAAGATGAAAGCCCCTTGTGCCACAATTAACTTCACATCGAGACTCGAACAAAGATGTTTTTGTTCTGGTTACTAGCTATAGTATATTTATTTGCGAATATCAACCTTAACGTGTGGTATTATGACATAATATGCTGCTAGTTGGATTGAGTCGTGTTATGTTTCATTGTGTCGATTTCGATGAAATACGTTACCCTATTCTTGGTGTTTTTGATATTATGTAAACTAATATTGATTGTAAAGTTTCATCAACTGAGCTATCTAAAATGCATCACTGTATGGTTTTTTTTTTTGGTTGGGAAATCATCAAATAACTTCTCCCGCTCTGGGTGGAGCAGAAGGGCGTGTCAGACTTTTACTGACTAAAACCCATCCGTGTTCCTTCAGTTGCCTGTGTGCCAGGGGCCGCGGTATCTGTTTCGAACAACCCGCACTCCTGGCAGGCATCGGCCCTTGGGGACCCAACCAGTTAGGGCAGACCCCATGGTAGTTGTTAGTTTACGACAATTTGTGAAACTAAATAGGTGAGATGATTATGTTTATGACCGTTTTAATCATTTGTTTAGCTTCGTCCAAAGTGCTAGGTTTCACTCATTCACTTTCTACAACTTGTACTTTACAATAGGCATCTATTACACAACTCTGTTGTTGTTTTGTGTTTACAAACAAAATGTCTACGTTTTACACCACTCTGTGTTTTGCTGGATTATAGAGAATGGTACCAAGACCGCGTTTCTATATTTGCTCTGTGTAATCTTGAAATTCCTATTTTATGTTTATTTTTACTCACACACTCAGTCTTTAGTTAATTTATTCTACGTCTGCTAAAATACCGTAATTTGTTAGTTCTGGAGTAATTGTATGAACATGACATGTTTTCCTTGATTTGCAAGTAAAATGTTATTTCAATGTCGTTTTTTCTTTTGAATAAGTACTATGACTTTTAAGTAAAAGGTTAAATTTAGCGGAATAAGGCAGTTCTTGTACCTTTGCTTGTGATTAATAATCTTAATGACATTGTTATTTCAGCCTTTGCAAAATCTCACTGAATATTCTTGAAACTTAAAAAACAACTTATTGGAGAGAACTCATCAGCATCTGCCTAGCCGTTTCATAACTATGTTGGGGTCGGCTTCCAGTCTAACCGGATTTTACATGGAGCGACCGCCTATCTGACCTCCACAACCTAGTAACTGGGTAATACGATACTCCTTGGTAAGATTGGCTGTCAGCCTTCAGGGATTCTGACTACACGTAATAACCATCAAAGATGTAGAAATAATTATAGAGAGAAATAAAATCTGTAATACATACCATCCTGGATCGCATGAGCATACTCCACAGGAGAAGTTTCCATTCTTTTTACAAACTGGCGAGCTCCTCTCCACTTTCAGACTACATGCGCACGCACACGCCACAAAGTACTTAATGTGAGCTTCTTCTTCCAGCCCCACGTTGACCTTCACTTCCACAGACTCATTAACCCCCCCTGACGCGTTGCAGAACTCCCGGCTAGCAGTAACTTCGATGCTGACGACACAAGTCTCCTCAATACACTTAGGCTCATATTGCTTCAGCTCGATCTCAAAGCTTTGCGTCGAATGCAGAATCATCATCTCTGGCTGCAAAAGTTAATATACGTCAGGAAGTATAACAATAACTACGGTTTAAGTGAGAATGCATTGCATCATTATTTCGAGGATGTGGATTCTCGATACGTGTATTCGTAGTGACTCATAGTTGGACCATTCTTCAAACCAATATATCGTGCGCTCATATTTAAAACAGGTGGTCCTATATAATAATATAGACAAACTAAAATATCCTATCGTACTTCTTGCTAATATTATAAATGGGAAAGTTTGGGTTTTTGTTACTCATCATAATCATTTCAGCCGAAAGACGTCCACTGCTGGACATAGGCACCAAAAGGGGGGCCATAATCACCACGCTTGGCTCGCGGGTTGGCGATCGCAGTATGGTGGTAAAATGCATAGAGAACGCTGCTACCCATTCTCTAGTAAGTATCTTAATCGCCCTCTACGAAACCCACGGAAAGAAATGGGATGGTGCTATTCTTTTACGTCCGGCTCCACACGGAACCCAATCACGCAAAATCGGCTGAACGGATTTGGATGAAGTTTGGCACACACATAGTTTAATCTTGTCAGTGATATTTTTGTATTATCATTAGTGGACATTTCATGTGTCTAGGTTTGTCTCAGTTTTATTTGGGGCGATTGTCTACCTACATACGGTTGATAGTCTGACTTTCACTAGCTTACGACCGCGTGGTATATCGTACTCATGTCCTTCCTCAGGGCTCAAAGTATCTCCATACCAAATGTAATCAATATCGGTCCAACCGTTTCGAAGATTAGCCGAAACAAACAGACAGACCATCAAAATGTTTAAATGATTTTCTGTTATAACTGCCCTATACTATATGCGTTCATACGCATTAAGTAAAAACCTGTTACGATACACGTTCGTCTGACATTACAAACATATATAAATTTTGTTTATTTGTATAGACAGACTACAACACCGGTAGGCTATATGGGCTGTCAACCTTTCGCTTGTCTGAATCCCAACTATCATAATCATATGGGCTACACGTCTATTAAAGCGTAATTATAATTATAGTATCATTATTTAAACAAAGTCTGCCGTAATTGTTACAATTATTATAATTGTTGTAATTATTTCAAAGGGTTAAGTGAGGTAGAGATGCTGACGCTAATTCTTAAATTGTTGAGACGTATATTATGATACGTTGTCAGTTATTGGCTTCCTCGTACATGTTGCTACCGTTATAGAAAATAAAGGTTAAAGAAAAAAAAACAATACAAATGTTTAAAAAAAGACTGACCTATTACTAAAGTATAAAATGATTTTTTAAATGGCAGTACCTACACTTTAGATTTAAAATTGGACATTGTTTTTTTAATATTTTTGACATTGCTTGGTTTAAATTCTATCTTTTTTTTGTCAATTTTAATTTAGCTGACATGTTTTTATTTTTTAAGAAAAAATATTTTTGATGTTGCATGCCAATTTAAGGGGCCGAACAATGAATAAATCAAGATAGATTGTACACTTAAACAGGGAACACATGTTTTGTAACCACCTTTATTTTATGTTTTTACTCGTACTATCTAAGCAAATAAACTGTTATGAATTATGATTTATTAAGGAAGAGGTACTTTCTTTATGTAGGTATATTTCCTTTAGCACTGGATAATTATTTATGGAAAGTACGTGTGGTGATTCTCAAGTCTCATCATCCTATGATAAACCTTGTTGAAGTTCAAATAACCGAATGGTGCAGGCCCTCAACGATTTGTTATATCTCTGTTAGGTTTTTTTTTTCAACTGAATTTAGTTTTATTTTTTATTTTGTCCACTAACGTAAAAGAAAAACTTTGCTTTATAGAAAAACCCTCTTTTTTTCCTGTGTTTCTCCGCAATAGTCTTTCAAATAAACTCTACCTCAATTTTTTGAATGTCTTTATCCTTAATTGTCGTTCAATTAGTGAGTAACTTACCCCTATATTCATATAAACGTTGCTTAAAGTTAAGTAATGATTAGCAACTGTTTAACTATAAATTTTTGACGTTAAGGCGTCTCTTAACTTTAACCTTACGAAAAAAAATCACTGCATATTATAAAACAAAGTGCCCCGCGCCGCATCTGTCTGTGTGTATGTTCGTGATAAACTCAAAAAGTACTGAACGTCATGAGGAAAGTTTACGTGTTTGTTTTTATGTGTTAAGATTTATGTAAATTGGTTAACGCAGGCGAAGCCGCTGGCCAAAGCTAGTATTAAATAAACTATTTCCCATTGTTCTCATTCAGTGTCCTAAATTAACAAATGATTACGTGCTATTTATCTGAACTATTGTTTTTGCCCAAACACCTGCGAAATTTATTCATCTCGTCTTCTGCAAAACTGGCGTGTCCTCACGTACGTATTAGGGTCAGTGCAGACCGAATAGAAAAATAACCGAGTAATTTACTGGCTTCATTGAAAATAGGACCCTATTACCATAAGCTAAAGTAGAAAATTGTATGTATATCGACACTGTCGGCTCGCGCATGCTCGCGACTCCGCAGCTCCGGGGCATTCTTGGTCGGGGATTTTTCTGTTCTGTATGTACTGACCCTTATACAGTTTTTGTCACTCCGACATCTGTGGCCATACGATAACGCGGTGTGAAATCGACGTTAGGTTTAACAACCATATCATATTTTTAAACAAGAAACTATTTAGGTTAATTGCTAGTATTTGTTGGTCCGAAATACTTTAAATGAAACATGGGCAAAACTTGAAATAAGTATGATGTAAATAAGTGGAATAAAAATAAGTAAAAAAAATGTAAACATTTAATAAACATTTATTTTCTCTTCCACAAAGGCACCTTAAATATATGAAGATTACATATGTGAATAAAACCTTTGTGGGAGACTGGTATCTGCACTGTGTAAATGTGCTAAATATCATTGTACTAATTGTAAATTTCTGTTTCGTAATGTAGTTAATATTGCTTCTTGTTGATTTTTCTTTGTTTCAATAGTGTCATATATTATTGTTTTTCAAACTCTCGTGTACAATTGTTAATTTTTTTTTTTATTGAAATGAGTGGCTCGCCATCAACAGATAAACCCTGAGAGGTATTCGTTGTGTGGCTTAAATCACGTATGTAATACTTGAAGTGTTTTGGAAATAAATAAATAATATTATGTTAGTACATGTCAGACATGCATGACATGTTCTTGAAGGATGTTCATCGATATGATCAGTTTTTTATAATTTTGTTGCGTAATAAATAGGTGTCAACTAGTCAATTAACAGCTATTACTAGTATTTTCTATTATTATATCCTATTCTTAGATCATTCGTGACTTCTCTTTGACCTTAACTCCAGGCTCTGCGACTCGCGATCCAGCCACACCATTAAGATCGAAGTCGCGCCGCGCCTGTCTGCGGGAGCCTTTAGTCAATATACTTTCAATTTCGACGATTCATTACGATGATCAAAATTGAAAGTATATTGAAATTACCTACTCGCCCAAAACAGGCGAATCGACACTTTTAAATAATAAATTATTTTCTGTAGGCTATTCGCACGAAGTTAATTTATTTGTGGGCGATTCGACCATTCCTGAAATACGTATTAGGCAATTGGCACGTTTTGAACTTTATACAATAAGTAATAACATTTTTTTTGAGGATGGGAAATCATCAAATAACTTCTCCCGCTCTGGGTGGAGCAGGAGGGCGTGTCAGACTTTTACTGACTAAAACCCACCCGTGTTCCCTCAGTTGCCTGTGTGCTAGGGGCGACGGTATCTCTTTCAAACAACCCGCACCCCTGGCAGGCATCGGCCCTTGCGGACCCCACCCTTTGGTGCTGACATCTCTTTGAGGCGCGCGTGAAACACAACGCGCCATCGACCCGGGCTTGGTCCTTACCGGACAGCGAGCTACCCATTACTCACCGTCCGCAAGCCCGCGCCTACGGTGGCCGGGAATCAGCCTGGGATTCCCGACGCCCAGGGCTTCTCCCGCGGCGACTACGGCCGTGAGGGCGCATATACTGCCTCTCCCTCACGTGCGCCGCCTCCCTCTTCGCGAGCATTACTGCTTCGCAGAAGGAGGTGACGGCTAACCATTCACTCTCGCTCCGTACCATGGCCTGCACCAGGGCCGGACGCGAGAGATCGCCGCCGCCGATCGCCTCCACGAGGACACGGCGGTGCTCCGCCCAAGCCGAGCAGACCGCCACCGTATGCTCCACCGTGTCCTCAGGGCGATCTTCGCAATGGAAGCACCCGGGCGTTTCCTCCCGCCTTATACGAAACAGGAACCTCCCGAAACAACCGTGTCCGGTGAG
This sequence comes from Antitype chi, assembly GCA_947359405.1. NCBI lineage: Eukaryota > Metazoa > Arthropoda > Insecta > Lepidoptera > Noctuidae > Antitype > Antitype chi. The sequence goes on from OX375813.1 coordinate 16,512,990, forward strand.
GACCTGCGTCAGGCGGAAGGTGAGGACGCCATGCCGCCTCTCAAGCCACTCCTCAATATTCTCATATTTTCTAGTAAGAAAAAAACATTTTTTAAACTATATTATTTAAAAGTGTCGAATCGCTTGTTTCCGGCGAGTAAATTAGTGCGAATCGACTAATAACCCTGTGGAAGTGATAGATTTCAGTACAATGCTAATTGCGGTATTTCAGTACAGATCGCGGCACGTAAGTTGAACCGTAATGTCGGATTTTGTTTCAATTTACGTGCCGCGCGATCTTTAATTTATGTCCAAACTTCAGTACACGTTACATCAATGACTAGGCTAGAAGCAGAAGGTGACCTCATTCTTTTTCCATGCGAGGCAACGAGAGCACGCGCTCGTACATTCGGTTGTTTGTTGTGATTTTGGTTCAACTTACGTACCACGGTCTATATTACTGTCTAAGACGCTGCTAATAAACCCAATAGACCTTACCTTCTGTTTACTTGTCGCTGGATAGCGGATGTTGATTTTGTTGGGGTTCATTATGTTCAGATTTCTTTCAGCGTACACCGGGTTGAGGAATGCGCCTTTCCTGTCTGGCGCTTCCTCCACCTCTTCGAGGTACTCTTTGCCATTGGGACACCAGCCATCTTCTGCTTTAAACTCGCAGTGACGCGACTGTAACGAAAAAGTTAAAATTAAAATCTTTTACAGTAAAACTTGGTTAAGTGGGTCTGGATAAGTGAAAACCTCCATTGCTGGAACTCCTGCTCAGATCTCGACACTTTAGCACTGTATTACCTGGACAAAACAAACCTATACTGGGTCAAATTAAATTAGCTGCCAATACGTTACCTACGTGTTGGATATCGATATCGAAAAATAATCATACAAAAAAAAAACAAAAAAAAATCGTCATTGGATGGCCGAAGGTCAATGCCCGTAATTGATCAGCTGTGTTTGTAATTTTTTGTGGAACACAGTATTTTTTCCGAATTTACAAAAATCTTAAAATAACGGTCGTTTGGTTGCCTGTCGGCTGTCAGTGTCATTTAAAGATTTGAAAAAAGGAGAGACGACAAATTATTTTTTTAAACCATTATTTTGATTTTTTTGTAATAGAAAGTTTAATAAAAGAAATTTAAAAATAAATATTATAGTTTATTATCCTGCAAATATTGAGATACATTGCATTATGCTATATTTATATTATAAGAAAAAAAAACTTTTTACGAAAGAAAGTTCAATTGGGCTTCTTGTACATTATAGTCTCTTGTAGTGAGAGAAAATTGTAACCAAAATTACAAAAGAGTTCGTGCAAAAGTAGCCTTTGTTGTTACTAAGTACTAACTCGTTTGTAAACACCAGTTACATGGTACTGCTAGGATATCTTACAACAGATTGAGCCCGCAGCACTCCTTCTATTGCGAAATTTTAACAGCGAAAATAGAAATTTAGTTGACTACACTCCGTATAACGTTTCATGAAGGTGTGTTTCACAGGTTATAAGGTATCTATAATATTCTAGGTGTGAGATCAGATTGGAACAGTGGAGATTAGCCAGCTAATTGGACGCCTAGACCGTTCATTAAATGCCGGCATTTAAGACCGATAGTTAATTGAACTAGAATCATTCAACGTTTAACAACTTGGCGTATTGATAGTCAGCCAAGTGATTCAAATTAAGTTCAGTTTATTCCACTGCGCCGCTAGTAGTCACCAAAACAAATATGGCGTCAATAATTGCGCTATGCGCTACCGTGAATGTTATTTTTTGTTTTTCTTTGTCCTTTTAAGTGAAATTAATAATTCATTTTAAAACATTTCGTGGTAGGTATTAGTAAAAAATAGTCGTACATTATTTGTGGACTCATCGTCACCCTGACCAAACATCACAAATTCATAAATATCCAATTTAACTAAATAACTACACGAAATTCAGCCATCTGGTTAAACGTCGCGCTCAATTACTTGACTAGTTGTCCTTCAGCTATTTAATTGGATGCCGGCATTTAATGAACCAACGGCGTCCAATTAGCTGGCTAATTTAATCAGATGGATGTAGCTGAATACCAGTATTTTACATAGACCTACTGAGACTGCCTATAGCAATACACATAGTAAAACAAGTGCGAGTCGGACTCGCGCACGAAGGGTTCCGTACCATTATCTACATATAAAAACGGCAAAAAAGTCATGTCTGTTGTATATGGGAGCCCCTTAAATATTTATTTTACTCTGTTTTTAGTACTTGTTGTTAAAGTGGCAACAGCAATACATCATCAGTGGAAATTTAAACTATCTAACTATCACGGTTCATGAGATACAGCCTGGTGACAGACGGACAGACAGACAGACGGACGGACAGCGGAGCCCTAAAAAGAAATACGCATAATAAAAGTTACTGAAATTGATTCCGTAGCAAACTTTTAATTTAATTATGATACCAACACAAACGCATAAAGAAAAGTACTTAATAAAACTACGATATACAAAATAAATACAAAAAACAAAAGGACACTTAGGCGTCGAAGTATTCCTCCGCATCGCTGTCATCAGGAAAACAAACTAGCAAACTACTTTCAGGATTTTATTCTATTACACCTTGTAGCGAAGGATAAACTGATTGGAAGCACGAATCGTACAGCTGTGTCGTTTGTTATACCGTTTTCTACAATGTATAATGTAGGAGGCAGGTGTGTTCGAAAGTGCGGAATCGGCTTTAAGGCCAGTTGAATAAGATTTGGCATTGTGCCATTTCGAACGTTGATTAAGATGGATGCGCGAAACCCTAAAAGGTATTCCTCAAATTCAAACTTTCTTTAGTTTTTTTTTAATTTTATTTGCATGTACGCAACATTAGTGCGCACGGCTACACATCAAGCTATACATTTCCAGTTTACGCTGATCTCGCACCGTACGGAAATCCTATACAATGCGAGATCAGCTTATACTGGAAATGTATAGCTTGATGTGTAAATATGATTCGCGACTGGAATAAATATGGCTGTACAAAATTATTATCAGTACAGCCGTCTTTAAATTCATTGAATCCCATTGAATGACTTTTCCACGAAACAGAAATTCAGTGGATTTAAATAAGGTAGGAATAAAATATAATTTAATAGAATAATTTATTTGTCAAACATAGGTAATTACATACGAAGATCTTAAAAATAAGGTAATGCGCTATGCTTTGCCAATATTGGCATACAAATGATAAGAACAATTAAATAAGAACTGCTGAGGCTGTATTAATGATTATAATTCCGTAAATACAAACGTGTTAAGGTCGCGAATTTTATTTTGTTCAACTTACAGCCGGACCTACAAAATTGCAAAAAAAAAATGTAAGAAAATTTGAATTTCGCTGACTACCCTGGTAGTTCCGCCTTAAGATTTTATTTTTTTTATGTTTTTTATTTTTCACTTTTTGATTATAGTACACACTACTCGTAATTCGAAAATGTATCATCCTTGGGGTCAAAACAATGCATATTTATGCGATAGCAGCAATCGCGGTTGATTTGCTGTGATTTTTTGAAGAGTTCCGTTGTGTGTCTCCGAAACGCATCATCAGATCTATATGAAATGTAAATGGGCCATTTTGGAATAAACTCCTTTCGAACAAAACACTAATTTTGCAAATCCGTCTATGTAATATGACGGAGTTATGCCCGAACGTACATAAAAACAATATAAACATGTCGAAATGATAACCTCCTTTTTGAAGTCGGTTAAAAAGAATTAAAATACTTTAGTTTGGTTGGTATCGTGTTTATTATAGTCAGCTGTGCCATGCAGCTGGCGCCAGTACCGAGAAGTTATGCTTTCCTCATAAATTTACGCATAATATTGTTTAGTATACGGGATAAATTTTTAACCTGAGTTTTACAAAAAAAAAAATCTGCTGTTTCATAGAAAAGTGCAAAACCTACGCGGTCAAAATGTTGAACAGCTGTTTTTTTAAAATAACTGAGGAAAAAATATCTGGGCTGGGGGGTCTAGAATGATATGCTGAATTTATGGTAACAGTTAGCGCACTGGTTAAAATGTATCCTGTATTGTATAGATATGGGTACAATTAAGTATCAACAAGTTGTTATTTATCATGTCCCAACCTGTGAATAAATGCAACAGCAAATTATAACCCTTTCATATAATATTAATTGTCCTTTGTCCACAATAAACTTGATGTCGTTTTACCACCTTATAAGTAGCTTGCCTACTAATATATCTATTTACACGACATAAATCTAATATTGTATGCCAATTATATCCATAATTATGAACAAAGGAATGTGCTGTAACTTCGCTGGTGTATATAAATCTGCTATATATGGCGTGTGTGTACCTAGACATGGAATTATACAAATTGCAAAGTTAAATGATGCCGTTAAGATTCAAACTGGTTGAAATCGCTAACAATGTTAATGCGCTAACTAGATGTGACAAAGGGCGTGAAATTTATTCTAAGTAGAGCGTACGCTGTAAGATCGTTTTTATCCTTGTGATTTTATGCAAGAAGGTTATGGTTTTTTGTTACATTTAGAAGTAAAGCTGCAACTAATTTGCCATTATTTTGCCTGACTACATTTGTCACTGTTCAGAGAAGAATGTCATCATCATCATCATCATCATTTCAGCCGAAGGACGTCCACTGCTGGACATAGGCCTCCCCCAAGCTCCGCCACTTCGACCGGTTCTGTGCTTCCCGCATCCAGCGGACTCCTGCGGCCCTCACAAGGTCATCAGTTGCTAACTAAATAATGAAGACGTAACAAGCTATGCAAATTCTTAAACAATAATTGCACTGTTGACAGTGTATTTTGTCATTATAAGGTAATTAAAACTTCGACTCTTATCTAGAGGGTCTTGTAAAACAGGTTCGAGGCGATAGTTGGCACAAGGCCAGAGATGTTCGTCGTTAATGTCATTAACTGACCACCCGAATGTAAACGAGACACGTATTTTAGGTTGATAGCCGAAGATGCTTATAGGCATATAAAATGGCGTATTAATTTTGGAGTTGTGAGCAGAAAAGTAAAATAATAATTTCCTTTTGTTCGTACATTATTGCAACGAAGCAATATTATGTTGTTAACCATACATGGACATTAACGCATACCTAAATGGAAGATCGCAAAATAACATTGGAAATATGTCATAGTTATTTGCGGGTGTTTGTTTTTCCGGCATTTTCTGTGTTATATTTTTCAGGCAATGAACTGTACGTGATACTTGATTGCGAACAATTTCCGACGATAGATATTATCTGTTCTTATTAACACCATTCACAAAAGGCATATCCGGTCAATATATTTCCATGTATAATGACGCCTGGCGCCAATGGTCGACTCGTTCGAGTAATGACCAAGTTGGCAGCTTGCTTAAGGGCCTAAGTCCCGTTTGGTAGCGTAACACGGTCACTTTATGAACCGTACTGCTCATTAACGGCTTGTGTTGAAGATTTGAAAAATATATGATTTTGCTATAGATTCATATAGATCATTTTACCGAGGGTACTTTTTTTGTATGGTTAAAACTTTTGCTGTAAAAAAATATTTTCCAACACGCAATATTTTGGCTTCTATTCCATACTCTTACTAAACGGCTTCGTTATTTGGAAAAAAAAATACACTGAAAAATAGATAGTTAGAGGTACCACAGAATCGCTAGAGCACAATTGTAAATTAATCAACATTTGCCAAGGAATATCCCCATTTTGAGATAAAGGCTCAGAGGTGCCCTGCGCGGGCGCGGGCGGCAGTCGTGCTTTAGCATACAAACGGGAGATGAGGATACTATGGGCCTTAACATCAAGTACATCTATACGTTACCTGACTTCATTAAGCACATTGACTATGGTGTATGAAGGACGTATGAATAATTCGATGGAAAAGCACAAGTAAATATAGTCAGGTATTCATTGTAAAGTTGTAAACAGATACTTGTTATTGTATGCTACCTGGTTCTGCCAGATGATAAATTATGGACGGTTGTTATAGGTGGTTTTGTAAGTCGATTTGCGTACTGCATTTTCCGATTATGTAAGCGATTTGCGATTTTGCCGCGGGGTTTTAAAGTTCTCGATTCTCGATATCGATTTTGATTTGGTAGCTCTTGCGCAACTGCGTTTTGCTGCAGGTAATTTTATGGAATTTCAGAACATGGTACCCATTTCAAATACCTACCAAGGAACACTATAAGGCAAATGATGCAGTTTATTGCATGTACTTGCAGTGACCATTTTTCATAACTTTATTGCATAGAATACGAATACGAAACGTGTCAATTGCCTAATACGTATTTCTGAAGTTGTCGATTCGCCCACAACTAAAATAACTTATGAAAATAATATTTTATTTAACAGCGTCGAACCGCCCGATTCGGGCGAATAAATTCGTGCGAATTGACTAATAAGCTAGATTATCTATACTCCATTTGAAATAAGATTAGACATTTAAACAAACCTTTTTTACAGTCCGTTCAACCGATTCTGACTTCTATACCGTAGGCATAAGGATGGCATTAAAAGCAAAAAAGTAGTTACAATACCAACTGCTTACTGCAGCTGCCATTTGTCATGCCACCAACGCAATAGAAGTCAAAATCGGTTGATAGAACTGTAAAAAAGTTTTAGTTAAATGTCTAATCTTATTTCAAATGAAGTATAGTCAATGTAATTTGTGTGATGGTTTTCAAAAGTATTCTAATTTTAACAAAATACAAGTGTAATTAATGTTAAGCATTCATTCATCGTAAACGTCATTAAGTACAGATTAATTCGGCATTATTAACAAAGTACCCAAATGATTGGGTAATTTTAATTAATCACCCTTTGTTGCCCGAGGGCTAATTATAAATTAATGTAGAACTAATTTATGAGAGTAAGTTATAAACCGACCGTTAAATAAGTAAGTATAGTCCATGTTTATCTGTTCCAGATAATTATAATGCAAGAAACGATGGGTGTGGGGTTCGACGCCTACGCGAAAAATAAGGAATGTGGTTTCAACAGGATAGGTATAATGAACATTATTATAATACAATTCTTTCGTGGTGACATTTATATAATTTTGTCTAAAAAAACTTTGAAATTTTGTGTGTGGGGCCTTGTAGCTAAGTAATAAGATCGACAAAAAGAAAATTAGAAATCGTCCATAAAGTTCTTTCTAAAAATAAGTCAAAATAATTACCACACACAATTAAAGCTCTCACAAACAGGAGGCCTACTCTCTCCGTCAACGAAGATACGGGTCCGTCCGTAAGCAGTTCGAAACTTCTTTGTGAATCCTACAACCAAATAACTAACTTTTTTGGACGGGCAAAAACATATCGGGAGTAGGGACAGCCGTCAAATCGTGTTGTCATTTCATTCTTAGTTCTTAGTTCGGGCTCCAAACTAATCTTCTGTCCGTAAGTGATACGGAAATAGAAACGCCCGTTACTTTGTCCGAAACGACGGACTTCGTGCTTAGGGAGTAAGACCTCAGGCGCGAAACGACAGCGCGACCGGACTCTCGTAGAACAATTTCTATGAAAACTTCATGGAAATTGTTTTATAAGAGTCGCGTTGCGCTGTCGCGTCACGCCTTTCTGAAGAAGTTTTCAGTCCATGAGGTAATGATTGCCGTCACACAACCTTCCCATAATCTATCTTTAGTTTAAGATACGCTAAAGGCATCTCAGAAACCTGTCCGATAGCTGAGAACCTAGTTAAATAATTGAGTGCTTGAAAATACAAATATGGGCATAATTGGCAAGTCTAACGAATTCATGATAGAGCCATATCTTTACTAAGCCAATGCATTTGCATTTTGTTCTATAGTAATTTAGGGCGGAAAAAATGATAATTACGTATTCCTCAGTAGCAGCCCGAGGTTTGGGTTTGTGCGCTGTGGATGGCAATAGGCTCAACTCCTGCGAAATGTGGGTCCTCTGCCTAACCCTCTTGGATTATAGGCGTGATGTTATGTTAAAATGATAATCTTTCTATGCGTCACGAAGTATCGTAGCTTATTCATCGCACTCTAGGGCAATAAACCTTTAATGGCCGTTAGTGCATACGAAACAGTCCCTGTGGGTGTCACAATAGTAGCACAGATCTTGACGATTGCTCTCGACCTGAGTTGATCTAACCGATACCCCATATTTCTCCTGAATGTGTGACTGAGACAGCAATACTTACTATAAAATTACGGAAGTAGGTTTTGACTAGTGCTGCGCCGAACCGACTAAAAAAATCGACTAATTATAAGTAATGTTTGATAAATATTCTAGTACCTACAAAATGATTGATGGATACCCAGTAATTTATCGTCATAATTATTAAGAAATAAATTAACGTTAATAGCTTTAAATGCCATGATAAAATTCTTGACTCTGCCTTATCGCTGTGGTTTGCGTTGGCCCATTGTTGACGAACATTACGGAAATAGACTATCAATTGATATGGTTGTTTACTGCATTTATTGAGCACTTGATTTGTGGTATTACGTAAGAATCTACATTTAGGCTTAGTTCTATTTGGAAAGACCATTTCGTAAATCGAGAATCTGGGGTCGATTCGCTTGTTCACAAACGAAACTGAAATCAGAGAATTGACAACTCTTATCAGCTCGAACAAAGGACGGTGACAAATATGAACTAAGTTAGAGATGTCAAATTAGTTTTTACCTGCCTATTTTTTAGTCCATGCTTGCTGTTTGGCGGACTAATTATTACATGTGTGGAGTTGTCAGCTGTAATAGAATGTCCGTGCCTTTCTACGTTTATTAGAGGGAAAAATATGAAAATAACCTAAATCAAGTTTAGCTTGTGCTCGAAAGAATCGGCACCACAATCGACTATTTCTGAGTAACTCGTACACTACCTGGCACATCTCTAGCTCAGACGTGGGCGTCAGGCGATATGACTGCCTATAGAAAGGTTGTCTCCCTGTTGCGACATCGCTGGCCACTCTAACCAGTTATAACGTAAATAAAAATAATAAACATATAAGTGAAGAATCTGATTATGTTGTTCTGTTGTGGAGTTTTGGCTTCGGGATCAATGGAAACTTGATTGAGATGATGCTCAAAGAAGTCAATTTCTCGTTTTTATTTGTGTATGTTGTACGAAACATTCAATGCTATTCATCGTAAGCATAACATCATCCTTGTTTCCCCGAGGGGATGGGCAGAGGTGTATCTACTTATTTTTAAACATTGCCCCACACTAGGAGTTTCTCCTGTTCTGTGGGTGCATTTAAAAACATTTAAACTCACATACACAAACAGCCAGACCCGAAACAACTACTTTTAGGTCATACAAATATTTGTTCCGTGCTTCCGCGCATTCAATCGCTTAACCACTGCAGCAACCGTGACGTCAACGTATTACAACCACATTTCGCTAATTATGTTTAAGGCCCATGTAATAGAGGGCGAGCCAATTGCCATCAACTGAACCACAAATTCAGTCTACAGAAAGAAAACTCCATTACACTTTGCCCGACCTGCACCCTAATTGCGTAACACGCGATTAATCAGAATCGGTTTCATTTTGACAGTTCAACAATATTCATTGCGTTATTTACGTTGTTGAGCAGACACATTTTTCGAAGATATGAAGCAATGGTTTAGCCATCTGTCTCAAAACGAAACAGATTAAATATGATTAATCGTGAGTTACGCAATTAGGGTGCTGGGAATAGAACGTAACGAACGTAACGAACAGTCTTGTTTAACAAATAATAATAGTCAAGTGTTATGCATAGCAAATATTGAATAAGTAGAAGCCCAAACAAAAGTCAGCTTATTGATTTGACTAGAACAATGGCTGTCCTAACCCTTTTTAATAGCAGACAAAAAGTTATTGTTTGTCTTAAATAATGAGATCACCCGCATCATATTTTCTCGGTAATCCCACACCATTTGAGTCATTTCTGTGGCGATATTTCTATGAAATTATATTCTTAGAATGTATTTTAGTTCACCCTATGTAATTATTTTCCGCGCTGTTTGTCAATCAAGAACCGCAAGCTGTTTTTTAGTCCAATTAAAACATTATGTCTTGAGTGTCGTAGAATGTGACACTTTTATTTTAGTTGCAGGTTAAAATCACGATGTATTTTCGGTATTTTCAAAACGAAAAGCTAATGTTTGACTTAAAATGCTGCCATTACTGTCTGTTTGTTTAAAAGTCATGTCAAACACGACCGTGCACAGCAGTCCGCATTCCGATAACAACGATTATTGTCTTTTAAATCTACGTAGCTGTTCTAATTACAAATTCTACATTTTGCTGATATTAACTTTTTGGCACGTCGCGTATAAAATTGTCACGTACGGATGCCAAAAAAGAAAAGAAAAAACTGAAGCAGTGACATACATTCGTTATTCAAAATAAAAGACACAATGACGTGTGTCTTGTTTTTCCTACATTCTGTGACACCGAGGTCGTCGCACTTTAAGTAAATTTCAAGAGAATCGAAAAAGATTGGAAGTCCCAGACTTGTAAACAAGTTTGTAGAAAAATCGATGAGTTGCTGGCTGAAATCCAAATATTTGTGCATCACACTATTTTTCTTGACTTTCCGGTTTTATAAACTTTCCGCACTTTCCGTGTCAATACGGGAAATATGTGCGGAAGCACAATATATGGGATTTTATCACATATATGTTTTATTGGAATAGTGCCCAAACGTAATAGTATTATATTAGAAATATAGTTAGTAAGTTACAGGAAAAACTAACAAACAAAACAGGCATTCCCCACCCTAAAATCATCGCAAATTATACAACATTAGTCGAGACAAAGGGAAGAAACTCGTAAGCAAGAAGTTATTTTCAAGTATCAAAATAAAACACAAACTTTAAGAGTAAACCACTGTCGCATTGCAAGTATTCCAAAAAGAGGATACGAATGCAGGGATTAAGTATCATCAAGATATCTTCAAGAGAATTTTATTAAACTAGAATGTTTGCAGAATGGAGTTGGTGCCAACTTTATAGTGCCCTGTCGTCTTTTTGTTAAGCCTGAAGTATTCAGTTTCCGGACCTAAGCAATAAAAGGTACTTTTATGAGAATATTTTTGAGTGACGTACAAATACGCAGATGCTAACTTGAAAAAAGTAAAAGAATGAAATGCTGTTTGTTGGTAAGTGGATCACTGGAGAACGGCTGGACCGATTAGGCTTGACGTGTTATGAAAAGGAAAATTGGACGTCCTTATTTGAACTATTCAAATTAGGAAAAAACGTAAACTCATTGGTCACGGCTGTCATTCCAGACCTTTGTTAGTCAGACGCTCGAATATCGGTCAACCGTCAAGCCATAGGGTCTCGTATTTCCCTGTCACTGGGTAGTGGAGGTTAAGGCAGTTACTCCATGTAAAATTGTGGTGTTCAGCTGCATCTGTTAGACTGGACGACCACAACATAGTTGAGAAAAGGCTGAGCAACAGATGATGATGCATAGGACAACGGATGTTAGGTCAGCTAGAAGAAAATAAAAGTGGTTCAAGATGTACCTACATTATTTGTAACTCTAGTCCTCACTGTGGATATGTAAATAACTTTCCGAATGTGATAGTTGAGTCTTGAGTATTAAATAAGTCACTATCATAGTATCTTAGTGTTATGGTTAAACAAACTCAAACATTGTTTGACACGTTAATTATTGTAAGTGATTATTAAGTTGACATTAGTAGAATATTGGTCCCCATACAGGAAAAATTTTATTCAGAGCGCAAACTTTAAACATAAATTCATCATACCATTCTAGACCCCCGGCGAAGAAATTTGTCGTCGGTTATACAAAAAAAAAACAGCTGTTCCATATATTTTGACCGCGTAGGTATTGCACTTTTCTATGAAACAGCTGATTTGTTTTTGTATAACCGACGAAAAATTTCTTCGCTGGGTAGTCTAGAATGGTATGCTGAATTCATGGTTAAAGTTTGCGCACTGAATAAAAACTTTCCTGTATATCTATCTAAACTAATTTAATAATGCTGAAGAGTTTGTTTGAACGCGCTAATCTCTGTAACTATCAGTCGGGTTTGAATTTTATAGCCCAATTCTCTAGGCAGATTATAGGCTATTTATAATTACGCTACGATCTTGAGGAGCTGTTCAAGGCGGGTAAAACTGCGGACGCACAGCTATTATGTTTAAGAGCTTCCTACGTTACTTTGCACAATTCACTTTTAAACGCAATCCGGTTGTGATAGCTTCTGCCAATCAAAACTATGATGTTGCTTAATTCATGTCTATTGTGATACCAAATATAGTAGTATAGTTATTGAATGACATTCATTATAACATGGTTAGGAAAGTGCAGTTATCGTTAAGGAAGGTGAAAGAGCGAAGTTTATCTCTTTGTGATTATGACAGATAACATACTGACGTCTGTCACGAAATGCATTGTTAGTTTTATTTTAAACGCCTTCTGTGCAATTAATTTTATTAAAAGGGTTTATTATATGGATCTATCTTTCTTTGTTGGTCTATTTATGGTTTTAGGGTTTTTTTTTTTTTGGGTGGGAAATCATCAAATAACTTCTCCCGCTCTGGGAGGGCATGTCAGACTTTTACTGACTAAAACCCACCCGTGTTCCCTCAGTTGCCTGTGTGCTAGGGGCCGCGGTATCTCTTTCGAACAACCCGCACATGGTTTTAGGGATTAAGACTGTTTCATGATAAAGTCAATCAAGGGATAATATGAACTTAGTGTATTAGATTGACGATTTTAATGATTAATTCTGTAAAGCCCTATTTGTTACGATAACAAACCTGAAACTGACCCGCTAAATTGCAAAAACGTAAAAAAAATTGAATTTCGCCGGGTCTTTTAGCGCATCGTCCTTAAAATTAAAGCGATTCCAACAATCAATATTAGTAAATATTTCTGCCAAATAATGTTAATGAATATTGATAGGAACATATCGTCCGTGATAAATAAATTAAAATTTGATTATGTAATTTAAAAGATGCCATTCGTTTTATTATAGTTACATTAATTATAATCATCGAATCACATCAAACTTTTTGCTGTAGGTACTATGAATGCTGCAGCAAGCTTAGCACGAGAACCGTAGAGAAGCGTTTTGTCGACGGAAGAGTAGACAAAAATTACGTTTCCATGTAAACAGCAGGCTGAGCATGACGCTTTCTATTTCTACTCTACCGTTGAATAGAAATCGCTTGTTTACATTTCTCGGTTCAAAACTGTCAACTGTCTACACGGTAACGTCATTTTTGTCTACTCTTCCATCGACAAAACGCTTCTCTACAGTCCTCGTGCTAAGTTTGCTGTTGACAGTTTTGAACCGAGAAATGTAGATAAGCGATTTCTATGCTACGGTAGAGTAGAAATTGAAAGCGTCCTGCTAAGCGTGCAGCAAAGTGCCAAGTATGGTGCTATAATGGTTGGACCAGCGGTGGTCTAGTGGTATTGACCCCAACTTACGAATTGAAGGTCGTGAGTTCGAACCCAAGCGTGTGTATTTATTTTCATCACAACTGGACTCAAAACGGCGAGGGACAAAGTCGTGAGGAAACCGGCATGTCCAAGAACCAAAAATTCGAAGACATGTGACATCCCACGCATTGGCTCCTTGTGGTACATTATGACTTGATCCAGACCCACAGAGAGGAGGTCTGTGTCCCAGCATAGGGAACATTATAGGCCGATGTCAGTATGGATGCTGGTGTATGCGTATTTATTAAATAGAACTAGGATTTTCCCATCCGATGTCAGTGCCTCTGGTGTCAATAGGATATTACACCCTTTTTTGAAAAGTGTCCTAATTGGATTCTAAAGTGCTAATAAATCAGAAAAAAAACAACATTTTTATTTAATCGATTAGTGCCGTAAAAATGCATTTAAATTTTACATTTGCAAATTTCGCGCGTAATAAACGCTGGCCGCAGTGGATGCCATATTGCTCTGTGGATAGACAAATGCGCTGATATTTTATATGATAATTGTTTATAATAATAAAAAAAGATATTATTGTACTTATCGTTGGTTTGCTGTTCCTGAATGCAAAATGTTACTTAAATAAAAATTACTTTGGTTAGGAAAATAATAAAAGTACAACTGTTTCAATTGACACCCCGCATGATGTAATAACATGACGGCTACTATTTCATAGTGTTCAAAAACAGATTAAAAAATCTGAAATATTTGAATTGAATTTTTAAATTTATTTTGTTATTTCATGAACTAAAACTAATATTTTCCGACTGCATTTTGCCTAAGCTATCTCAATAATATATTTAGATTTTTTCTCATATAGAGTAAAATACCCTAGTGACAAGGCCATCTATGCAGTTCTTACTGCATAAGTGCATACTTGTATGTTTTCAACCTCCGGCAGCGAATTCCTTCAGAGCCCTACTATTGCATTAAATAAAGCGAATAACCAGATGTGGCTAGACAACGTTGCTCTTCACATTAATAACTCGCAATTACTCTACCAGTCAGCTATAATTTCAGATTTAAGGGCAAGATAAATTAACTGACCCAAGCTGAACCATGAAGAATCAACTTCATTAACACTGCAGCTCTGATGAGAGATCCTCGGTAATAAACTACTGTTCCGATGTTGCCAGACACTCAATTATACCTAGACAGCTGTAGCTGTAAGATTGCGTTATCATATTAACTCATTGAGCAACTCAACGTGAAATAACATGCCCTTTGTAATACCAATTTTTAAAGGTAAACCTTACGCAACGCATGTTAACATGAAAAATGAGATGTTTTACGCGTTCAGTGTTAAAATCTTTAAAACATGTTAATAGGTAAGTGGAGCGCCTGTTAATTGCATGGATTGATATGCAATGGGATCTTTTAATTTTTCACGCTCACCCATTTTTGGGTGTTCCGTTTATTTTCGTTTTAATCAGCAGTAATTAGCTGTGGCGAGTCATCGATCTGCGTTTGGTGTGATTTGTTGTTCGGCAAATGAAAGGTGTACGGGTGGTGGTCTCATTTGTATGGAAAATGTACCTACATTATTACCTTAGTGTACATGAATCGTAGTACGATTATTTACGACCTAACCTAGTTATATGTTACCCTGTGTCGTATCTAAGCAGTTAGACCAAAGTTAGGAAAACCAGTTATTGTTGGATTGTAGGCGATGAAATTGCGAACTCTGATCTAGCTTTGCAGCACTTTGAACTATACGCCTCCGACTCATTGTTTGTCCCTATTTACTTGGAGAATGCTTTTGTTAGTAGGCATTTCATAATGATAAGACTGGTAATGTGTTTGTGATTCCATGCTATAGCTACTACCAATCCATTTATATTTTAGATAGCTAAGAAAGAGCAAAGAAGACCATTGGGAACGTATTAAATGCGTTATCAAATGCTGCAGTATCAAATTCTCCAGAGCAAGTGTAAAATCATCATTCTGGTTTGATTCTGGGTCTTGGAACCGAGCAAGTACAAGGTACTACTCTACTACTCGATTGACATTGGTAACAGAAAAAACTACAGAAGTAAAACCAAACAGTGGTCTTAATTTAATGGTTCTTCGCAAGAATCTTAGTTGAGTACAGTTATTTCGTAATTAACCGGTGCATTTCATGTCATGGTCAGGCAGCCAGTACAGACTGCAGAAATCTATCGCTAAAAAAGTTTAGATCTATGCAGTTTTAAATCGATTACCTTGCAATAGCGATACCTTCTAATAGTTTTTAGTACACCTTGATTTTTTTGGCGAGTAATTTAAGTAATTTTCAATGACATACCTATACACTACCTTAGTATTTGGTTTGCTTATACAAATAAATAGAAATAAATCTATGCATCTATACAAATAAATAAAATCGAAGATTCTGTTTGCAACGTCAAAATAACTGTCTGTCGATCTGTTTGTTCGGACTAATCTCCGAAACGGCATGCAGGACTGATTTTGACGGGACTTTCACTGGAAGATTGGGATCATTTTCAACATCCACGCGTGCGCAGCCGGACAGCTAATAGAGCATAAAATTGAGTAAATAAAGGGAGACACAGGTATCAATATCGGAGGACTTATATCGTTAAATACATTATGAGCATAATGCGGAGCGAAAGCCCGAAGCCAACAAAATAAAAGTGTCAGATTACAACAAACACAGCTTTGTTTTCTAAGTTCGAAGTAAAACTAAGTAATTGATTGGACTTAGCTTCAATACTATGTTAGGTAAAGTAGGCATCCGTATGGATAGAAGTCAAGATTTGTATTTTATTGCTTGAATTTTGTAGTAAAAAAGTTTGTTACAAGATGAGCACAATTTATTGAACCAGTTTACTTTCACTGGCATTTACATAAAGGGAAATTGATAGATGTCGATTATATTGGTATCATAGAAATATTATATAACTTATTTATATAGGTATCTTTGATTACTAGAATCATCTATTTGATTAAAAATTACAGAATCTTTGACAGTCGTTACGGGTTATCAGATGCCCGAAAGTTTGACAACCAGTCTTACAAAGGGGTATCGTATTACCCAGTAACTGGGTTGTGGAGGTCAGATAGGCAGTCGCTCCATATAAAATACTGGTATTCAGCTGCATCCGGTTAGACTGGAAGCTGACCCCAAACATAGTTGGGTATTTAAAGGCTAGGTTGATGATGATGATCTTTGATTACTAGAATAATAAAGATGTTGTTTTTAGCCGACTTCAACAAAAGGAGTAGGTTCTCAATTCAGTTGTATTTTTTAAATGTTTGTAATCTTAGAACTCCGTTATACATATAACTTTAATTCCAGAAGTCGGTGGCAAAAAAAAAATACATAACGAAAGACACCGACTTTCGAAATTAAAATTATTTTTCACTTTGTAGTATTTTTTTTTGGAAGTCGTTTGCTTTTTTGTTTGAAAAAAATAAATACCGTGCGGCATTACATAATGTGCCGTACTGATTGTTTTAATTGAACTGGATGTTATGGGTAGGTAAGTAACCCTTTCAAATAGGGTTAAGCTTCTCTTACGCCTAAAGCCCTGAGAGTGTGTGACTAATTTAATTTAAGTACCTTGGGCCTTGGTGCAAACCCTTTCAGAAACACACAAGTAAACACTGCGTTAATTTGTTTCGAGAAATCATCAGAAAAAACTGTACCGTATTCCATTAAAATATGGTGTCAATAAATTGAGAAATAGATCACGAAATGTCAGCTTACTTAAACATAAACTGATAAACGAGCGTAATTACCAAATAAATCGTTACGATAATTCTTATAGGCATTTAAGACATGGGACCCATTGGAAATTTGACTCAGGTTTGACCTTTTTACATGATCTGTGTCAGACTTGTGGGCCATGTGGCTCCAAATGTCAGGTGTCGTGGTTCAAGCCCATTCAGAATACCAATATTACCCAACGATCAGTAACCCCATCAATCAATCATTCAGAGGTTATGATTATCCTCAATTTAAAGTATAAGTAACAAAAGGGTAACTTGGATCCAATATAATTTCGACAGCATGTAAAGTTCATGCAAATAATTGTAAAACATATTTTTAAAGTGACAAAAAGTAATTGGGATTGCGCAGGAGTTCACAACATATTACTTGTAGCAATGATTGATGACAGTAGCGTGTGTTTCATCAAGTGCGTTTTAACGGTTCCCCGATTACATTGACGTGCATGAAAATTGTGTAACATTTTAATGTATAAAACATGCCCAGATATAGGTCAACGGGTTGTATTTATAATTTCTCAGAATGGTGTGATTGCGCGGATGTTTGGTGGTTGTGTGCACTTCATCGAGCCTCATGGGGTACCACTTAACTGGAAGTTTACTCGAGATGAATTACATTGTATTGTATCGATAATATTTGCTTTGTTTACGAACCCAATTTAGAAATCTAGGAACTTTTACGTCCGTTCTAACATTCCCATAAGAAACGGTTTTTCATTCATACAAATTGTAACTAGTAACTTGAATAGTTTTACAATAACCAGAGTGCATTTGTCAGAGGTAATTGCGTAACAAACTAACAGTCGCAATGGCTTTCATTTTGACAGTTCAACAACATTTGTTGCGTTATTTACCTACGTTGTTGAGCAGACAAATTTTTCGTACTTAAGAAGCAATGAATTAGCAAAATCCTTCAAAATTATTCAGATTGTGATTGATAGTGTATTACGCAAATAGGGTACTATTTGTCACAATAAATTGGCGACGTACGGGAAGCCCATTGTATAAGCGCCTTGTGCCTACGTGATTGATCGCAGGTATCTTACCGCGTTCCACTTGGGATTTTTTTCTTAATCGATATTCATACGGACGTAACAATATCGCGGCAAGATTTTTCAGTGCAATGGATTTTCAATCCTTGTTGTTGAACCGAGCGTTGAGAATCCAATAGAGTCCAGCGCGAGTGAGTCTCAGCGCGTCGAAAAATACAAGTGTTCGATTTTCAACTCTAAGCGCTACTTAGCAGAGCGTTGAAGATCCAGCGAAAAAATCTCGCCGCGATTTTGTTGTCTGAGGGAGCGTGTGTTTATTCTGGCTTTTAATACCTAAGACGTAAGGTTAGCAAAAAAAAGGAAATCTTATAAAAAAAAACTTTTTTTTTTCTGAAAATTACTGCAAATGTTTGTGGAATGATGTTACTGCTCTTTCTTGGTACGAATAATTACAAAACCGGTTCCTTACTGTCCCGATCTTCCTTCACCTAGCTATCATATACCTTCAAAAGCAATCCATTTCAGTTATCTGGATTGCACTGAAACGCCATTGCGTCTGCACCGAAACTGCATTATACTCCGTTACTAATATTATCTTTCATTTAAATATGAATGCCGTTATTCTCTTCTGACAAAAGGATATATGAATGGCACGGAGCCAAACGGTTAAGCATTTATGGCAAAAATAACAATGATTGAATATGAGAACATGATTCACTACGGTCTTGCATTCATGTGAATGTTTCGTGGTTTTTATACTGGCTGGGAATAAGGATTTTGTGGCTGTTTATACTAATTGGAGGTGGCAATTTTTGTAAAAGCCAACATAGACTTATTTCCGTCATTGGCCAATGTAAGAACACGTAATTAATTACCCCTTGAGATCTCAATACAAATCACCGAAGGGAAGCCGGTAAGAAACGTGTTATACGGTGCTTTCGCCACTGTTAGATTTATGCTGATCGCGTTCAGTAACATTTTTGAAATTCGCCCTTAATGCTTTAAGGTTAGACTTGCACTTGGAATTCTTGTGACGTCACTCCTTCATGTCTCAGTCTGGTCGGCGACGGCTTTGCAGTAACTAATTTATTGCTCTTACTGCAATTGATGTTGCAAGTTCTTGCTTTTTTATTTGTTGTAAATAAAACCTATTTATAGGACGACTAGAGATAGACGGTAGAGAGCAGTGATGGCCTAGTGGTATCGGGGTCGTTGGTTTGACATAGACAGGCGCTTTACTTACTGGTCTCAAAACGGCGAAAGAAAACATCGTGAGGGAACCGGCATGTCCTAGAATCAAAAAGTTGGAAGATATGTGACATCTACCAACTCGCCCTGGGCCCTCGTGGTAGATTACAGCCCAACTGGCCTCACAGAGAGGCAAAAGTCCTAGCAGTGGGACGATTATAGGCTAATTATGCTATAGGACGAAAAGTATTTAAAAAATAAATGTTTATATCGATCTTTCTTAAGGTGGATCTAGTCGACATTTTTCTATACAAACTTCGGCAGTGTATTACTCCACTGTTCGACAATGTAAATAAAAAATAAACATAGTATGGTTTTGCCTCATTATTTATATTGTCGGTGCGGAAATAGAATACTAAAATAACGAGCCATTAAAAAGTTATGAGCCAACAAATATTCGTTTTTCTTGCTAATTTAACTTAACTTTGGGCGTGTTTAAGTAATAAAAAAAGTGGAAAATCTCCAAAACCCAGTCATAACCGACAAAGCTCAATTATCGAAAAGTTCAATAAACTTTATTGGTCATTGATTTATGCAGTGATTTTTTCTGAAAACCCGATCTTCTGAAGGACTTTTCTTAATTTTTTACGCGCCTGTTTTACTGTTTATGATCCTGCATCTCACTCAGTAACGTTGTGCGCATAGACTAGCGTCTAACTGCTCATCACTGTACTACCTCTGTCCGACACGATGCCTGGTGAGGCAGCGTGCTTTTTAGTCAGGCTCACCAGTGAGTTCAAGCCCGCGACTAGATTCCCCTTAAGACATTTTCTGAGGTGTTTTGCTTACTGTACCAACATCGTGTTTTAAATGAGGTATCTTAATGGTTCACAAATTCACGATATTATATTATTACGTCAACTGTACCTTAATGTTATTAGCTGTTCATTTTTATATAAAAAGTAGTTTGTTCTGAACAGCGGATATTGGAAAATGGGGTTGCGCAGGAAATTCGTCTATCGATCGCCATTCGAAGGCACTTCACTTGATTGTGTATTGTTAGCTTAATGAAGATTTTGTGCTTATATGCATATTGTTTATAAGAATATTGAGCCTGAGGAGTTGTTAAACAATGACAAAACAGCGAGCTTGGACGAATAACGTTCTAACATAACTTAAAGTCATTTAGCTTTTCAGCTTTTTTTAATTGGAACCACTTTTTGACGTACCTGTAGTATAATTCCTTAAAGAAGGTTCCGCAAAGGTATGCCTGCTTATGCTCGTTTTCACTTCGCCTAAATGAATGCCTCTAAATTAAAGCACGCTGTTCAATTCTCAACGTTCGGCGCTCGTTTTAAAATTCTACAGAATGGCTTTTTTATCTTTGTAAAATTTTCACTCCATATTATAAATATAAAACAAAGTCTCCCGCCACGTCTGTCTATCTATCTGTTCGCGATAAACTCAAAAACTCCTGAACGGATTTTCATGCGATTTTCACCAATAGACAGAGTGATTCATGAGGAATGTTTAGGTCTACCGGTAAACGTACTTTAATCAATATTGAACTTTGAAGGTTCATATTTCTTAAATTTGTGGTTATACATATAAAAATACAAAAAATGTCCTATAATCGGTTTATTGTAAATCTCTCGATTCCTACATGAAAAAATATTGCTTTATTTTGAGAAAAAAATAAATAAACTGACTGATCAAAGTTACACTTTGGATGAAGGGTTTACTTTGATACCCCCTATTTTATTGCGTAATTACAAAGTAACCCCAATTATAATGCCAAAAATCAACGACTGCCAACAGGAAACATAATTAAACATTTTTGATTATAATTGTTAGTGAATTCCCAGCGTGTTCTCAGAAAAGGATTTGACAGTTCTTCAGTGTTGCTAACCTAGAAAAAAAAACTACCATGTTGCGTTTTGTTTTAGGCAATTTGCGATTTTATATGAAATGGAAGTTTTGATCAAAGTCATCCCGCGAATCCGCTAGCAAAAGCAAGTTATCGATAAAGTAAAGTCTGTTTCTGGCACTTAATTTATGTAAATAAAACTTTTCGAAGTATTACATAATTTCTGATGTTATTGGTAGAGGTTTTATCATAAGAAAGTGAGAGCATTTGGTGCTCGTAAAGAGCGATAAAAGCATGATTTAAGCTCTGACTAAGCAATTGTAACGTTATCATGATCCTGGCTTGAACTTTACAAAATAAATTAAAAGTCTGTAAAATCTGTCATTTTCAAGTGTTCACTTTGCTTAATTAATTGTGATGAATGGGTTCATAGTTCACACCTTAAATGACAGCCCTTTGGTTCTCAGATAAGATTCGTTATTGGAAAAAACGTATTTTTGTCTCATTTTTTGTCCCTTTTCAACTTGTTATATTATAATGGAGATGTTGGAATTTGTAGCAATCATGTTAAAAATTAAAAATATTTTAAGTACCTTTACCAGCGCAGCGGGGTTATAGTGCAACTCTAAAAGGAGGATAGTTGAACATCATTCATTGTTGTTCATACATTGTTGAGCAGACGAATTTTTTAAACATATAAAGCAATGGAATACTAATGTCCTTCGGAATGGTTCAGATTGTAATAATAATGTGTTACGCAATTAGTTGACGTACACTCGACCTAATAAAACACATAACCTATAGATACAATCACACCTTCCACACCAACATTCACACCCCTACACCACACACACCGCCACCTCACACATTCTCTCCCCCACACAGTCACACACACTCATACACATAACACTGTGCGCATTCCTTATTCCGGTTTATAATTTACGTTTTTTTGTATTGTTTGAAAATCGAACAGTAAAACACTCGATTCTCAATGCTCGATTCAACAATTTCTTGAAAACGGCCAAAAAGGTGTTTTTTTAAAGCAGTGTATCTTTAACCGTAAATAATTTTGAAAGCAAAAAATATCATGATATTTTCAAGTCTTTTTTGCATACAGTAATAGAATTCAAAATATCATTAAACATGTGTACATGCACAATTTAATGCATCAAAAAAATCATCAAAGTCACCTCTTAATTATCTTTAGAAGCAGTTTATCCGTTCAATACCAATTTTATTATAATTATAATTAAAAATATACCATAAAATTTCAAATGCCAAACTGCATTCAGTGATGAATTATTTTTTATTAATTATTTAATGTCTAATTTTATACGATTTTATTTGCATTTTCACGACGTACGCTTGCTCAATTATTATTCGAATTTATTACAACAGATTTTAACCCGTATCGGATTGCAATAAGAACTATTATCACTCATGACGACACTATTTAAAGTTAACATGGCCTTAAAATACAGTGCGTGAAAAAAATCCGCCGCGATTTTATTACGTCGTCCATGTAAACGTCGACTTAGGGAGGAGGACATTATTATTTCAGAAATTGTTATGTACTTAGATGGGGCTAATTAAAAAAAAAACTTTTTCAAACATGAGCCCACGTTAATTTACACATATTTTTTTCTGAACTTGTCTTGTGTATAAAGTCCATACAAACGTTTGTCGTACAATTAGCTTAATTAGTGAAGGGACAAATTAGTTTGTCAGTTAGGGTTCATTTATTAATAGCTAGTTTTTGCCAGCGGCTGGCCCGCATGGCGGGCGGAGTATTATACCTACAAACCTCCCTCTTGAATCACTCTGTCTATTGTTGAAAACTGCATTAAAATCCGCAGTTCAAAGGATCTAAGCGTATAAACACAAAAAGCAACTTTGTTTTATACTATGTAAAAATTTAGGTAAAATGAATGTTACTGCACACTCAAAAGGTGACTGCTGAAAGTTCTGATTGAAATATGTGATGGAATCGACAGAAGAATATGATTTCCTCATGTTTTGCAGTTTTATACTCTGATGAATCAGCAAAGTTTATACCTTTGCTGATTCATCAAAGTATAAAACTGCGTTAAAAATAAAAAAATAAACGTGAAACGGAAGGGGAATATTAGAAAAAACCGCGAACAGAGGCATTGATGATAACGACTAATAAGGAGTTAAAATCAATCTACAGTTTACCATACCATATAAAGAAAGTTAAATTAAATCAGCTAGCAAAACTGCAGACGTGATGGGTATCGTACATCTAACAATCATGACAAAACAAAAAAGAAGATAATAATTGGTGATCTTTTTATGGGGTACACTTGTCTTGAAATATCAGTTTCAAAAATCTGATTTTCACAGACGTGATTAGTATCGCGGTATTGTATTATCTAAACACGATAAAACATATTTTCTCACCTCAAACTTCAAGTAACAAAACTATCAGCGGTCGATGACCCCTTAAAAAAAACTATCAAATCTTTCATAAAAAAGAAGGAGCATGTAAGGTTCGTAGTAGGTGGCGTTTTGTAGTTTGTGCCTACCCAATTGAAAAACGCGTAAGTTCATGTATGTATGGTGTTACTTCGTATAGTGGGATCTAGCCCTCCTTCCGATTCAATCTTCGTCACTCACTTGTGACACGAGACCCGAGGGACGTGATCTATTCGTGGTCGTGACCAGCTATACTTCCGCTCCAGTAAGATACCTATGTAGGTACAGTCACCAAAAGAGTTAAGTAAAGTAGTATTAAAGTAAAAAAAATATTTGCATAGATTGCAGTTTACAGGTACCCACAGTAAATAAATATGGGTGATCCTTGTACAATCTCTACCTTATATTAGGTAATTGAGTTGAATTAATATAAACCAAACATTTCATTTTTCAAATTAAATTTCATTTGATGAAATCCATCAGTTACTTACTAAATTTCAACAATGTCCGACGATCCTGGTTAAGTGGATCTCTTTTGGTGACTGTACCTACCTGAGTTGGTTTTGAGGCCTTTATGGGCAACTGCATCCTATGCTCTATAGCTATTCATGTTTTATACGAAAATCTAACACACAAAACCTGGTGCGGGTTGTTGGAAAGAGATACCGCGGCACCTGGCACATAGGCAGCTGACACGGGTGGGTTTTAGTCAGTAGAAGTCTGACCCATCCTCCTGCTCCACCCAGACCGGGAGAATTTATTTGATGATTTCCCAACCAAAAAAAAAAACAAACAAAACCTACCCTGTATATTATTATTAGAGAAAGAGGAGTGGCGCATCGATCATAAAACGTACGACACGCTTTCATAGCAGAATGCAATTCAATCGATCAAATGTGTTTGAAATTAAGACCTAGTTCAAACATAATAAAGCATAGCAAACTATTGGTTTTCATTTTTTTTTTTACTTTCGTCGTTTTCTTACTAAACTGCAGCTATATCCGATGACCCTAATTACTTATCTCTTTTAGCGACTATACCTCATCATCATCATCATTTCAGCCGAAAGATGTCCACTGCTGGACATAGACTTCCCCCAGGCTGGGGCAAAACCCCCCCCGTTTGGGGGGGGTTTTGCCATAATCGCCACGCTTGGCAGGTGGGTTGGCGATCGCAGTATGGTGGTAAAATGCATAGAGAACGCTGCTGCCCATTCTTTAGTAAGTCCCTTAGTCGCCTTCTACGACACCTACTCGACGAAATGGGATGGTGGTATTCATTTACGCCCGGCACCACACGGGACTATACCTACATGAATTCCATTATTTTCTGAAGTTCTGTAATACCTACATTTCGTAGTATGATGGATATTTTCAAAATAAACCCAACTTCGCCAAAGGCATAATGAAGCATTACTCCGAAGAATATTTACATAACACCTATCCTTTATGTATCTACTATACATATGCATAAGTTCGAGAATTACTGCACGTATTTGCATTTTAATGCGAGACTGTGATTTTATGAGAGTTAATTAAGGGACTTTCATCTCATCGTTTGTGATTCAGAAAGGATCATCATCATTCCAGCCGAAAAACGTCCACTGCTGGACTGAGGCCTCCCCCAAGGGAGGGGTTTGCCATAGTGGCCACGCTTGGCACGCGGATTGGCGATCGCAGTGTGCTGGTGAAATGCATAGAGAACGCTGCTGCCTTTTCTCTAGTAAGTCCCTTAGTCGCCTTTTATGACACCCACGGGAAGAAATGGGATGGTGATATTCTTTACCCCCAGCACCACACGGAATTCAGAAAGGATAGTTTATTATGAGCTTTCCTAGGACAATACGCCAGCTCGTGTGGCTAGATGACTAGTTCTTAAACTGGGTTTTTCTAGTTCGATGAGGTAACTACATATTTGTCACACAACCGAACGAAGTAGCAAACATTAGGCATGTTAGTAAGAGAATATAACATCACGCTTATGAACCCCGACGGGTTAGGCAGCTATAAAGCACCTAGTATTTTAGTAAGGATCACTACTACTTAACAAAGTTGCACTACGGTATAGCAAGTAGTGAGGTTGTATGTAGATTAAAATATGATTCGCAATCGTAACAAATATGGCTTTAAATAAGTATAATCATCAATGCAACCCTCTTAGGTACATTTAATCCCTTTGAATGACTTTCTCATGTCAGAGTCAGCGCTAGGGTCATTTAACATAATTATAGTCTCCCGAGAACGCTTCAATTTGAGGGCTATCAGCACTATTGTTAATTGAGTGTAAAGGTCACTGGCAGTCAGTAAATAAATATATCCTATCTACTACATACATATAACAATCGATTCCCCTGTATCTACACTTCCCGCGACACGATGGGTCCTGGGGCCTACCAGCGGCCTACTCTCTAAGTCCATTTACCAAGATACGGGCCCGTCCGAAAATGGTTCGACACTTCGGAATAAACCGTACTCCCGATTAATACAAATTTACACCCGGGCGAAAAGACAGAGAGTAAGGATAAATTATCCTTTGATCAAAAAGGCTTTGTTTACGACAACAGCGATGTACAGGCAGGTTTATTGCATTCTGTTGATGATCAAAAATAGATTTTCTCGGTCGGTCAGTAAGTACGTTCATTGAATCAATTGTTTCCTTCCGCTCAGCCTGACTTCTGACATCTTCGTTTTTTTCTTTGATCAATTTATTGCTCTCTTCAATGTCATGATGGCCATTTAAAAGTTCCCCTTTTGAAACTCTTTGTGGTAGAATTTGTTTTTCTTTTTATTTTGTAATGGGGACGGCGATTTTCAAACAAGCGCTGGCTGTAATAGCTAGTTCCCAATAGAAGTTAATAATATAAGGCGTGAGGTGGTTTGTATTTGCGATATTGACGGGTTGTGGTCTTCCTGTGTTCCTAAATACTCCGAAATAGATATCTGCCATTTTTTGAAATACTATAAAGTAAGGAGATTGCCATGGCTTAAAGCTATTCGTGTAGAAAAAAAAAAAACAGTGGCACTCCGGGAGTGCCGACACAAGTGAAAACTTTAACAATTATGTGTGTATTTTTTTATCGTCAATACAGGTTTTCACAATGAGTCCTTGGGTCCTGATTGCACTGAGCGATCGACTTCAGTCATTAAAGGTAACAGCACAGATTTTTACGATAGAAATACAAAGGGAAAGAAAGGGATAAAAGAATTAGAATTTACTAATGAAAGAAAGGGACTTTTCCAAAAGACATCAACGCGCGACTCATCCGGTTGATCAAGCGTTCGGTGTTGATGACGCGAGTTCCACGATTTTTGCTCACCCAAAAAGTGCTCAACGAGCCTAAAGAAGTTTTCACTTCAATAACCAAGTTTGAGGATGACATTTAAAAAAAAATGATTACGAGGAATTATAGAAGGTTTGAAATTTTGACATTTTCCATGACAAAATATTTGATTTAAAATATTGAAATCACCAAAATCATGAATGTACACGAAATGGAATGTATAAACGAAATGTCAAATTGTAGGCCGTTGGGACCTTAGCTATGGTCACGCCATCTACAATTAGCTTCGCCCAAGCGAATGAATTATTATTATTTCTTACGTATAACGTAACGGTTTTATTTAATAAGTTCTTCTAGTAATCGACTATATAATGACATTTCATTAAAGTTAATTGCTTTCTTGAAATGTGTCAATGTGGGTTATCGGAATCGGAGTTCGAAAAATCGTTTAGTTCTGTCATAAAAATAGCTATTTATTTCTTAAATCGGGAATTAAGTTGCTAGTGGAAGTTGTAGATAAGATTTTGATGTTAATAAGCTTTAAAAATATTGGATACTTGCTTTTTCCCATGGTCTTGCCCGTGTAGAGGTCGGAAATGATCCCACAGGAAGATAGCTACTACTGAGATCAAAAGTATCCTATATAAGTGATTATTAGATTAACCAATTTGTAGAAACTCTAATTAGGAACAGTCTAACTAGGAAGTTGGAAGCAGACTAGAATCAATTTAATTCTAAATCGGACAGACGACTCTCAGTCCTGAAGTAGAATTACATTGGGTTGCAACAATATAAGAAGTAGTGCGGTAGGGACCTTCAAATCGCACTAAATCGGAATGTAACTGTTCTAATTTCGATTACCTACATCTTTTTTTTTTTTCCTAATTAGATTTCCTACAAATTGAATAGTGTGTAATAGGCCCTTTAACCTAACTCGGGGCATGGTCTACCTGTGTGTCACATCTGAACAGACAGACAAACCGACAAACATAATTATAATGTTAGTATGGATATTTAAACCAATAACACCTAATTAAATTGTGTTTTCCTTGTGACCCAAACGATTTTCTTCGAAATTATTGTTTGTAATAAGTGTGGCCTAATAAATAATTACACAATTGTTTGTGTTGACGAACCGTTTAGATTAAATTATGCAAATTAAAATTGATTGATAGATAAAGGTTAAGGAACTAATAAGTCCAGAATTTCTGATTAGAGCCTTGACTGGCAATCAAGAATCATATTAGAATTATTAAGTAGGTACCTATAATATAACCAATGAGTTGTGGGCTCAAAATAACCACTATGTGGAGCCCTGAGACAACTAAAAGTCTTTGCGGGGACCCCGCAGAAGGGACCCAGACGAGTTGGACAAAACAGACGACCAGTGGTTCACATTAGTACAGAAGTAATTTAAAGAGCCCTTTGCCCAGCAGTGGGATAGGCTAACAGTAACTTATACCTATTTATCTTAAGGACCACTGTACCTTCACAGTGCTTGGGACTGAATTTTCAATCGTGAAATATCGTTTATCTGAATAACAAATACATATGGCAGTTTGACCAAATTTCTAGGTAAATATACATTGAAAATAATCGATTACCTACTTGTTTATTAGTTTCTAGACTGTAGAAAAATCTGGCTTCACTAATTAGATGTGTCCTACCAAATTTGTTTTCTGCCCAAATAAGTTAATTTAATTAGTGCAGGCGTAGGTAACTGCTAAGCAACTCAATCCACTCATATTTTTAGGTAGGTACCGGACAATCTTAAAGACGTAAGACACTTAATTAGGAATAGAACCAATCTAGTACTTATTTCAAATTTTCAAGTCTATACATAGCTAGTCCACGAAATAATTTAAAGTTATATTCAAATTCCCAACTCCCAATTCACAAGAATATTTTGAAAAAAAATGATAATAATATGAATAAATTATTAAGTGTCGATTGGGAGATGGAGATAAGTGCGTGAGTTAAAATTTTGAGTTCGAGCGTGGCCGGTTTCATCCCAATTTATATTCTTTAAAAAAAAAATACACTTACCCCACGTTCGTTACACCATTGACCATTGCACCTTATACATTCATCGCAGGTAAAATCGTTTTCATCACGGTTCAGACATACGTTTCCGAAAACTTTCTGAATTGAAACCAGCACTATCACCGAAAACCACACACCAGCCATAGTTCTCATGTTTAATTTAATAATTATTGCAAAATATCAACACCACCGAATTACTAAGTATTCGTAAAAAAAAATGGCGAATTGATTTTTTCTATATTTTTAAAATTCGAAGTTGAAGACGCGATGTTTCGTTCGAAATCCAAAATGCGCGCGCTCGGTAGCACGATGGAGCACAGACTGTAGTGTGTGTGTACGACGACCGACGAGACGAACTTATTGTCAGAGCGGCAGAGTGTTCAACTCGCGAGCGAGATGAATCATCGCATAGTCGCGGGCGTGCGAGGAAAATTCGCGGAAATTACTCTTTACGTGAGCGTCTCGATATGATGTCGTAATAAATTGAATTCGTTCAAATTCTTTTCGTTCTTGAGATACGTCGGTTTTATAGCGTCTGGGAACGGGTTGGGAGGGACGTAATTTTTTGTCTGTTCGACAGTTATTTAGGTCTAATTATATTTTTATTTATTCGTATACTAATCTTTTTATTTGTTTGTCTGCCATTAAAGTCCTACTGCTGGGCAAAGACCTAAACTTTTTATGTGGGTAAATAAGTAACAAGGAGAAAAATTATAAAATGATGAGTCCCAGGTTGGATTTCCGATAAAATTACCCACAAAAAATTTACAAGCTAGGTAGGTAATAAAGGCGTGTTTAAAAATACGCATTCACGTCAAGTTCCACTGTTTCGGTATTGAAGTCAACAATACCGAAACAGTGGGACTTGGAAAGATACGAGTATTCGGTGCATCACCGTGCATCTATAGCAGGTAGTAAATCACTAGTCACTGTAACTCAGTGTAACGTCGTGTGACAAGGGGGTTGTGAGTGTGAGTTTGTGAGTAATTACTTCATAAGTTTTGTCACATTCACGTGTAAAAAATAAAAAGTATTTACTTAAGTCAAAAGGGAATCAAATCGTCTACATCAGTGGGTTTGAAGGCAAGCCCTCGCCCTCGCTTGGTCCGACAAGGTACGACAGCTGAGCGTGAAACGTCGACGGGGGGACTCCGTTGGGATGGAACCTCTGGGGAAGAGCACGCCAGACAACCCCATCCTGAACCGAGTCCGCAGCCGTCGGCCCGTCTTCACGCTTTGGCCGGCGTAATTTGTCGGGGACTTCAACGCGCGCGTCATCGCGAGGGGTGCCACACAATAAGCTCTTTCCTTCGAGCTAATTGTGTGTCACATGAGGTGGAATTAATGTAGCTCCACCCAGCACTACTTTACTGCGTAGAAAAGGATTCCCCATTACAATTTCATCGAACTTGTATCTATACAACGCGTAAGAAAAACATTGATAGCGCGATGTAGAAATATCGCACAATAAATCACTTTAAAGCATCAAATTATAAGCAATTCATCATGAATTTTCAATTTAAAATGTAAAAATTTACTCCCAACAGAGGTATCTGTTTTATGATGGTTGTATGTTAGTTGTTGGCGAAATATCGATGGAAATGCTTTATGGGCGACAGTAGCGCCATCTTGTATCGGAATGAGACACCACTAGTTGTTTCGCCATTATTTTGGCTCCTATCAATTGACACAAACAACTGAGTAGGTACCTACGAGTATTTAGATTATAGCGCAAATTATCATTTAGTTTGCAGTGATTATATTATTGTATAATATTATGCTTCGGTTACTTTATTCATCCACGGCACAGTCAATAATTAATTTGTTTGTCTACAATTTATGTTTCAAGTAATATATTATGTACTTAGTAATAATGTGTGGCTACAATAATAATTCAAATGTATAAAAAGTTTTTTATCTAGGTACCCTTACCCAATTAAATTAATTTTTGACGATGTAAACCTCTTTTTAAGGCTGACGGTATCTGCAAGGTACATATATTTAAGGGGGCGTCCATTAATTACGTGAGGCGTTTAGGAGTGGGAGGGGGTCGAGTCGAATCTCACCCAATCTCACGTG
This sequence comes from Antitype chi, assembly GCA_947359405.1. Taxonomy (NCBI): domain Eukaryota; kingdom Metazoa; phylum Arthropoda; class Insecta; order Lepidoptera; family Noctuidae; genus Antitype; species Antitype chi. Next base: position 16,544,056 of record OX375813.1, read on the forward strand.
GGGGAGAGGGGGGTCTTAGTAAATATCACGTAATTTATATTTTTCCCCGTAAAGAAACAATGTAACATTACGAGATAACCGGGTTAAATTGTGTGAAACATGTTTTTCCACCCATATGGCAAAATCTTACAAAATAATATTTATCGCAGTTATGCGAACGCCACAAAGTAGCACAGTACTTCCTCGATGGTTAAACCGCCACCGCCCAGCCAAGTCAGCCAAATGCAATGCATAAATCCAACGCAAATAAGCACAGATTAACGTTTTTACACTAAAACCACGTATTTGAAAAATTTCTCACGTGAGATTATGGGGATGGGGGGAGGGTCGAGCCAAATCTCACGACATCTCACAAGAGCGGGGGTGGGTGTGGAAAAATCGCCAAAATTTACTCACGTAATTAATGGACGCCCCCTAAGTAGAAATGGGACAATAGATAAGAAAACTAGTTGAAAATATTATGTTTGATCAGTGATCCTGATCAGCTACGTACAAACGGCGACAGATCAAGCTATAGATTTCCAGTTTTAGCTGCAATACAAGTATAATCAAAGCGAGGGCTTTGATTATACTTGTATTGTAATAAAGTTGAAAATCTATTAAAGAAATTTGACAGTTTGGGGTAGCTTGATGTGCTGGCGTCTGTACAATGAGTTGCGCGATAGGACATTTTCGTGACTGAACACTTGTGCGGAAATATATGTACTTAATAATTGTTTGCGTTAATCACGAAACCTTGCTCTTAAGGGGAACCTAGTCGCGAGCTCGAACTCACTGGTGGTCCTGGCTAAAAATCACGCTTTCTCACCAGACTTCGTGCCCGACATAGAAAGTATCAGTGATGAGTAGTTAAAAGCTAGCCTACAACCACAACGTTATTGAGTAAGATGCAGAATCATTTATAGTGAAACATTTGCGCATTAAGAAAAGTCCTTTGGAAGATCGGGTTTTATGAAAAAACCACTGCATAAATCAATGACACATAAAGTTTATTGAACTTTGTCGGTGCCGACTTGGTTTTGGAGATTTTAGACTTCTTTTATTACTTAAACACGCCCAAAGTTATGTTAAATTAGCAAAAAAAAAACGAATCTTTGTTAGCTCCTAAATTTTTAATGGGTTTTTATTTTAGTATTCTGTTTCCATACAGACAATATTGATAATGAGACAAAACCATACCATGTCTAATTTTTGATTTATATTGTCGAACAGTGGAGTAATATACTCCCGAAGTTTGTATGGAAAAAATGTCGACTAGATTCACCTTAAAACTTGAGCATTACGGACTAGGTAAACTTGCGCTCAGTCTAGTAAAATCTTATTTAAGTGATAAGACAGCAAAAAGTTCATATAAATGGGGTCAATTCACTTGGTTTAAAAATAAAAATGGGTGTTCCACAAGGCTCAATATTAGGTCCTTTCCTCTTTTTAGTATATATTTATGATCTACCCCATTTATTAAAAAAACAACCACAATTGGTGTTATTATAGACGTGCATCAAATCTTAACGACGCGCGACGTAAATAACGCCCTACTGCTGGTACAAAATTGGTTCACTGCTAATAATTTAGTATTAAATGGGAAAAAAACGAAATGCATAAGATTTGCTTTACCAAATTTTAAAAGTACTGATTGTGACATATTAGTATTGAATAAAGAGAAACTAGAATTCGTCGATAAAACTTTTCCTAGCGATCACGCTCGACTCAAGGCTACAGTGGAGTCCTCATTTAACAGCTCTTGCAGGACGGCTACGCTGTAATGTAATGCATGCTGTAAGAAAAATCCGCCAATTCACAAATGTAGAAACCGCGAGGCTAGTCTATTTCAGTTACTTTCATAGTATCATGTCTTACTGTATTTTACTAGGGGGACGGGCTGCAGATATCGAGTCTATTTTTATTCTGCAGAAAAGAGCCATTAGAGCAATGTATGGCCTCCGTAGGCGGGATTCTCTTTGAGAACTGTTCAAAGTTCAAAGTTTTTTTTTTTTGGGTGGGAAATCATCAAATAACTTCTCCCGCTCTGGGTGGAGCAGACCTTTACTGACTAAAACCCACCCGTTTCCTCAGTTGCCTGTGTGCCAGGGGCCGCGGTAAGACACACCATTAGGACTAGAAATAGGGACCAATTACTTCAACCAGGCTTCAGACTGGCTAAAGTAGACGCATCCTTCATGGGGTACTGTTTAAAATGTTACAAAAAAAATATCTCCCCACATACTCTAACTGAATGAAACGAAATTTAAATCGTGTATGAAACGCACACTATGCAGCCATGCTTATATTATAAGTTGGGGAATTACATCGCTGACAAAAATGCTTGGCTAAATGCTGCTTGTCCTGCTCTACAAGGTACCATAAACTAAATTGAATAGCAATTGTAAAAGTTGTTGGAGCTGCTGAAGACTGTAAAAGCTAGATATCTTTGCATTGTGTAAATTCAAACTTTTAGTAGGTATTCTATAATTGCATAGCATATGTGTGACTGTGTGAGCACTATGTTCCTACAATAAAGCTAACATTTACAAGGTACGCCTTTCATTGACTTGAATGTGTCCTGGCAGCTGAGAGTATGTCATGCTCACTTAAATGTCTCGTTGGTGGTGGCGTGTGTGTTGGATCATTAGTTCCCTTCAAAATGGTTGAGCTGTATGGGGCTGATCCATACGTCATGTTCGTGAACGGGCGCTGCCAGTAGGGAGTGGTCATCTCTAAGCTCCCACGGCTTATTTTAATTTCTGAATTTTTATTTTATTTTTGTTTTAATTACGGACGCTTTTAATCGTTTTTCTACATCTTTCTCACATTGCCAATTTCAACATAACGATGTAACCAACTTTTTGTAAAAATATCATGATTTTAAAAGAGTGTCCATGGAGTTTCTTGCCCGCTCTTCTCCTTAGGTACTTATGGAATGGGCAACTAGCTTCATCTTTCTAATTCACCGACCTTGACTATTCAAAAGTGCCTCTGGTTTTATTTGAAGTATGAGGCTTTGAGTTTGAGTTTTCAATTCAAATGCATTTCGACATTTAGGTGAGGCCTTTGTTCAGCAGTGGAGGTCTTTTGGCTGAAATGATTATGATGCTGACGAAATGCGGTGTGAAGTTGGGTTTAGACAATTTATTGCTATATACATATGAACAGGCGTTTGCTAAGATGAACCGTTAATTGGTCTGTGGGTCCGTCGCGGGTACAGGCTGCAGGGTTTATTTTTTAGTAGGATAATTTGGCTTTACCTTGTCCATGCTTTTTTTTTGGGTGCGAAATCATCAAATAACTTCTCCCGCTCTAGGTGGAGCGGGCCCGGGCGTGTCAGACTTTTACTGACAAAAACCCACCCATGTTCCCTCAGTTGCCTGTGTGCCAGGGGCCGCGGTATCTCTTTCGAACAACAATCGGCCCTTGCGGACCCCACTAGTTGGTGCTGACATCTCTTTGAGACCTTGTCCACGCTTACGCTGTGAAAGTTAATGCCCAAAATTTTGAGAATTTGGCGACGAAAAACAGCTCTGTTAAATATATGAGTGATTTAATTTTATAAAATATTTTTGAATGAGTCTTTTCTTTGATTTGACAATACACTTTTAATTTTGTTTGTAATAACCAATACCCCTATGTCGACACTCAAACGGACGTAATAAAATGTCGACTTGTTGTGCGACAAAAAACTGATCGTTTTACGGTGTCCTACATTTCGGTAGAGGCCGTACCTATACAAAATTTCCGATTTTGCTGATTTACATGATTTAGTAGACGCGTTTCTATAAGTTTTAATGCACCATATTATGAAAGATCATTTCAAGTTGATAATGCATGAGCTACTTTTTAGTTTTATAATTTGATTTTGATTATTTGACCTCAAACCGGTGACTGTTGTAAATTTTGCTATAAGAGCTTTAGAATAACACATATTTACGAATCGTTTAAACGTCTATACGGTATGAAAAAATTACTATGTATTGTTGTAAAAGTTCTCTATAAGTAAAATGTATGAATCACTTTTTACAACTTTCATAATAAAAAAACATACTTAAACTTTGTCAAATTTTAAAGAAAATGGGCAATGAATTGGTTTTGAATTCGGCTACTCAGAAGGCTCGTGCTAAAAAATGTAACTCCAATAATAAACTTCAGTTCAAGATCAAAACATTTCCTAAATAAAAAACAAAAAAAAAGAATTGGCATCTTTTAAAACAACCTAAATCTCGGACTTTAATTCTTGATTTAACAAAAAAAAAAAATGGAGCTCATTCATTAGATAATAATTGAAACGATATTTCATGTTGTGCACTAAAACTTATGGACATGCAGTATTTTAAGTGTAAAAGTACGTCTTTAAAATCAAGTAAATCTGAGGCAACCGTAACAAAAGGAAGTCAAATCTTCTACAGCAGTGGTGTTGAAAGCAAGCCCTCTCTCGGTCCCGAAGGACCCGTGCGACAATTAAGGACCCGTGCGACAATTAAGGACCCGTGCGACAATTAAGCGCGGAACGTCGTTTGTACTACTCGCGTGGGGAGCAGAGGCTAACAAAAGGAAGTCAAATCTTCTACAGCAGTGGTGTTGAAAGCAAGCCCTCTCTCGGTCCCGAAGGACCCGTGCGACAATTAAGCGCGGAACGTCGTTTGTACTACTCGCGTGGGGAGCAGAGGCTCTCGCCAGGCGAGTGAGTGCGGCGTCTTGTGGGTGACAGGCGAAACCTGTCGGGCTTCAACGCGTCATCGCGAGATGCAATCTCAAAGCGACAGACGGGATCCACACAATAAGTCCCCCCAGGCAAATTGAGCTTCACAGGGGTGGAATTAGAGTAGCTCCACCCGGGCACTACTGTACTGCGTAGAAACGGACTCCCCAGTTACTGATCATCGCGCCTGTATATTCACAACGCGCAATGAAAACATTGATAGCGCGATGTAGTATTCTCGCATAATAAATCACTTTAAACCGCTAAATTACATAAATTCATCGTGAATTGTCAAAATAAAATATAACTTATTCTTAAACTGATACTCTCAGCGGAATAAGCTGTTTTATGTGAGTTGTAGGCGAATTATCGATGTATTATTTTTCAGGAGTGTCAGTAACGCCATCTTGTTTCATTATGACACACTACGAGTTGTTAATTTTTTTGTGTAAATTATTTGGCTCGTATCAATCAACTATAGTAAACTGCTTCGTAGTTTGATAAGAGAAGTATTTAGATCATAACGCTAATTATTGTTCTTCATAGTTTACGGAAGTAATTTTTTTGGATACTATGTTTTCCTCTATGTAGTAGCTGCATAATTTACATTAAATTAAAAGTTATTAAAATAAGAAAAAATATATGTTTTTGTATGATTTTCGTAAAAAATATAAAAATATGCTCAATAAGTAATAAATTTATTATAAGAAAATTAGTAAAAAAGAAGTAAAATAATAAGATTATGTTGTATAGTTGTCTAATAGAAGAAAGAATATTATTTGTATAAAGGAGAATGCCCAAAAATGTAAGGAAAAAACACAAATACGACATCAAAGAGAACTTACTTATGCCCTTGTACCCAAAGAATAATTAATTGTAAATAATAATAAAAAATCTTTTAATTTTTTTAAAGGGCTTTGTTACCTATCGAACACAAGCTCAGTGCAGAAAAACACTACGATAAACTCAAACTCAAAGCATTTATTTCAAATAAACCAATTACTGGCACTTTTGAATTGTCAAGGTCGGTGAGATAGAAAGATGAAGCTAGTTAGTAGATAAACTTTACAAATATAACTACTTAACTTGTACAATTATTTTGCCTTATCGGACACTGGAAACGCAAAGGTGGTGTTCCAAAAGCCAATATCATGCATTTATATCGTCCTAAAAAAAATCTAGCATTTTAATTATGGACACACTCCATCAGACATATGATAAAAAACTTTTTAACAATTAAATTAAACCGCCGAAAAAACTGAAAAGTTAAAAATAATAAACCTTTTTTGTTTAACCTTAATAACTAAGTTCGGAACGCGGTGACATAAAATGAAAATACATATCCAAAGTCACCGACTTCCGAACAAAAAGTTTTTATTTTATAATTTTTTGTGGCTATAATCTACAGCTGATTAATACACAACTCAGCATTAAAATCTGTGAGTGCACAATTAATCATCTCCTGTTTTCCTACTCTTAGGGTTGGATTTTTTTTTCCAAATTTATATGGGACTAACTTTGGTGTATATATACACTTTCTAATAAAAAAGAATTATCAAAATCGGACTACTCTGTAAAAAGTTATGCGTGGACATACATTTAAAAAAATATACGCGTCGAATCGCTCCTCCGTTTTTTCGACGGTTAAAAATGTATTCTAAGCTTTTTTAGAACTGTTAGTTGTGTTTGGTGCGGATAGCGTGCACTTAGGGGTTCTCGTGGTGATTCCGAGGGTCAGTCAGCAGCTTCCAGGTGATCTGTGTAGCGGCCCCGACCAGAAGGAGTGTCGCGAGAAATACGCCGCCGAATACTGGATTTTTTTTACAATATTTATTTATTTTACATACAATTACGTCTGTATTCCCAAATTTTGCAAAATGTTTTAGTTCCATGTAACCGTGGCGAGCCATTGTCAGGGGTGCGGGTTGTTGGAAAGGGATACCGTGGCCCCTGGCACAAAGGCAACTGAAGGAAGATGGGTGGGTTTTAGTCAGTAAAAGTCTGACACGCCCTCCTGCTCCACCCAGAAAGGGAAAAGTTATTTGATGATTATCCACCCTCAAAAAAAAAAACCGTGGCGAGCCATGAAAAATCTAACATCATTTTGTCGTATACATCGGTACTCAGAAAACTACTTCCAGTATGCACGCTTGCGATAACTAGAAAGACAGAGAAGTTTATGTACAATTCAATTGCTTGAATGTACTCACAAAATTAAATATAAGTTGGAGCACAATCCTTTTTTTTCGCCACAACCAGCTCCAAACTATAATTGTGTCGTTGTATCGGTAGGCAAAGCTAGTCTGGCAGCCGATTTCCACCTTCACATTACTGCACAAATTCCATAAACTACTATTCTTGTGCTCCTCCTTTAAGGACTCTACTACTTTTATCATCATATTATGGTCATCGCAGGACATGCAATCTCCTGTCCGCTGCGTCGACATTTGGCGCATCTTTTCAACTTTCCGCATTGTCTTTCGTGGCAGTCTGTGCAGGGGCTTATTTGGCATTTCTCGGTTTGGCTGTTTCGGGCATCTCATTCGGCGATTTGTTCGCATTGACATTGACCGCACACGCATTGTCCACGGTCACTGAACATCTGTAAGATTTTTCTTAAATTAACGTAAAAGTCATAGTGCCAAAATATGAAGAAAAGAAAGAAAGAAAATAAAGAATACCGTTTATTTGGTCACAGTCCGTAAAACACAAAATACAATAACAAATTAACAAAGTATATAATAAATCCCGAATGAAGCCCGAAAGTCTGACAACCAGTCTTACCAAGATGTATCGTATTATTCAGTAACCGGGTTGTGGAGATCAAATAGGCAGTCCCTCCATATATTTTCCAAAAAATTAAAAAAAATGGCAGTAAATAATCTTTTAAAACAACCTAAATCTCGCATTATAATACCTGACAAAAATAAAAAAGGAGCACGTTCATTAGGTAATTATTGAAACTATCTTGCATGTTGTGCATTAAAACCTATGGAATTGCAGTATTTTAACTATAAAAGTATGTCGATAAAAACAAGAAATTGAGCGAAAACGACAAAATTTAGTGTACGGCCGCATAAAGTCCTTATATTGTAACTGTTTGCTGTTCCTCCTATTAAAATAAAATAAAGTGAACCTAGTCTACATTATTTCCACACAAACTTCGGGAGTGTTTTACTCCACTGTCTGACATGGCACATCCGAAGTAAAATATGATATCGTTTTGTCTCATTATTAATATTGTCTGTACGGAATCAGAATACTAAAATAAAAACCCATTAAAAAGTTACGAGCCAACAAAGATTCGTTTTTCTTGCTAATCTTACTTAACTTTGAGCGTGTTTAAGTAATAAAAGAAGTGTAAAATGTCCAAAACCAAGTCGGTACCGACAAAGTTCAATTATCGAAAAGTTCAATAAACTTTATTGGTCAATGATTTATGCATTGGCTTTTTCATAAAACCCGATCTTCCAAAGGACTTTTCTTAATTTTTCCGCGAATGTTTTACTGTAAATGATCCTGCATCTTACTCAATAACGTTGTGCTTGTAGACTAGCTTCTAACTGCTCATCACTGGTACTATCTCTGTCGGACACGAAGCCTGGTGAGACAGCGTGATTTTTAGCCAGGCCCACCAGTGAGTTCGAGCCCGCGAGTAGGTTCCCCTTAAGAAGCAAGTCGTACTTATAGGTGCATTGACAGAAAACTTATTAATTGCCTCAAACCTGTATTTTTTCGAACCATATACCTCGTATAGTCTCGCTTTTCTTTTATAAATATATACCTGAAGTAGCCCAATTGGTTGAAGCCAACTGGGATTATGCCATTAAGGTGAATGCGCAGTGGTAGAGCGCGAAATTCAAATTTTGTTACGTTTTTTGCAATTTTCAGGTGAGTGTCAGCTTGTTTCTTGATCAAAATATGATTTGCGACTATAACATGTACGTATTTACAGATTTATAATCATTAGAATCAATAATACATCTTTCTAAGTTAGATTTGTTCCACAAGCATTTTTCCATAAGAAATTTGTTCTTATGGAAGAAATCTAGCTTAGAAAGATGTATTATTGATTCTAATGATTATAAATCTGTAAATACGTACATGTTATAGTCGCAAATCATATTTTGATCAAGAAACAAGCTGACACTCACCTGAAAATTGCAAAAAACGTAACAAAATTTGAATTTCGCGCTCTACCACTGCGCATTCACCTTAATGTCAATGGTTTTGGTCTTTGAAGTAGATTGGTATTAATTTTGCACAACATCAAAAAGAGCTCCATAGATTTCATTAGGTTTCTCGTGTTCTACTAGAGAAGGTGTAATTCTATGAGCTGTATTTTTAAAAAAATTTGGTGTAACGACTAGCTGTTTATGGAATGCATTCTATTTTATGCGGCTTTTTATGTAATGGCAAAGGGCAACTAGTTATTAATCCACAGTGGGTCACTTAACACAAATTTATTTTTGGCCTCACAATCACTAATATCAAGACAAGTCGACGAAGATGCCGCGATGCTAGCAGGTTTGAAAAACAATTTAAATAAATTAAAAGACCTAAACAGATTGAGAAGTCTCATCTCTTAATGGAGTAACATCTAAAATGTTAATTTTAAAATGTTCACATAAAATTATACATTTATTACTTGATTTTAATTTATAGAGTGAATCCTCCATTACCGATTCAAAACGAATAAAATCGCCAGAAGGGGGTCGATAAGCGCAAATTATAACGTAACGCTCGATTTTAACACAAAACAATGCGCTCTATGGAAAGATTAACTAGATCTAAATGTTGGTTGATCAAAATTAAGTTTGCAAAATAACAGTAGAGGGTAGGTAGGTACCTACTACTGTCCAGTTATTGTAAGTACAGTTGCTAACATAATAATATACATCATGTTAGCAATGTTTTATTATGGGATCTGGCACACTCGCGCAAAATGTCTTCGTCAAACTTTTGAGCTATTGGACACCAGCGCGAATGGACACTTGTGCGATTGGTGACATAAACGATAGACACATACTTAATACATGTTCCAATCTAAATGCGATTCAACGCTTGGGGGAAACCTTGGTCCAGCAGTGGATGCTCTCGACTGAAATGAAGGTGACGCTGATGGCATGCGGTTCGAAGTTGGGTTTTAACAATTTATTGCTAAAGTCATGTGTACAGGCGTTTGTTTTAAAATGACGTTTACTCATGACCACGATCCCACATGATGGATCGAGCGTACCCAGAAGATACCTTTTTCGTATAAATAATGTAGGTAATGAAAACCCAATGATATTGATTTAACCATATTATATCTGCAACTTTCTTCCTAAGACAAGAAGAAAGGAACAGAAAAATACGTACAAAGATAATACTTATTTCTACAAAATGTTTTCCAGCACACCTGCGATAGGAGAGAAGATAAAAAGATATGTAGACAACGTGTGTAGTAGTAGAAGGGAAAACATAAAATCAAAAAATTCTACTTTAATATAAATAATTATACACGTTCAATATGAGAATATACATATTACATATACATACATATATCTAAAATAAATATCACTAAAATATATTCAATTATAATGTCATTTAAATCATTAATACTTATCAATTATTACTTACAAAGTGGAGATATAGTGTTATTTCACTCTTCTTTTAAATACCTACTGCAACAGTTTGGCGGTCCTTAATGGCAGGTGGAAGTGAATTCTACAACCGAACCTCGTGCACAGTGAAGGAGTGGGAGTAGAAGTCGGTTGAGTGGGAAGGGGACTTGAGGAGATTTCTAAGATGCGACCTGCAAGGCGCATCAAAAAGACGGGCGTAGGAGAAGTGTTCCCGCAAATAGGATCGGGTTATAGTGTTGTGAAGTATGATACATAGCAGACACTGTATCCGAGCCCCTTGAGCTCGTCGGTGGCATCCAAATAACAGGCATCAACGTAGTCAATGTTGGGCTGTATGAGAGTTTGAGCAACGGTGATTTTGGTGTTCAAGGGTAGGGAGCTCTGTGCTATGGATGCTCTGTACTGTAATATCTTGACCTGAGAATCGAACCCAGAATCTCGCCGTACAGTGTTTAACTTCTTAGCCAACGAGGAGGAAGGCAGTCGCCTTGTAAATAGTAATATCAGTGTCTTTCTCCACTATAGCTAGTGAAAGACCTCTTTTTCTCTTCACAATCGAAGAGTGAACGAACCAAAGCTTGCTTAACGTCTTCGTGGCCTCCATCCAATCATCGATATCTATCTACATTAAAACATAGTATGAAACAAAATAGCTTTTCGTGTCTACGTATCTTTGTGACCGCTTAGATCGTATAAACTATACAATGTATTTTCATCATTACGAACATTTATTCGGGAAGGGTTTAAGTGTTACATAATAATGCAATACCTAATATTTATGTAAGATACAGCACCGAAATCTCGATCTTTTGACATGTCGACATCACATCAGTGGTGAATCGATAGTTGTAAATAATCATAAACAAAAAACCATACCATAAATAAGAAAACCGATTTAATGAAAAATACCATAAAATTAAACATTAGGAAAAACAAAATACTTGTGGCTAACCACGAAAGGGCTTACACTGTTCGAACAAAGCTTAGAATAATATTTTATCGTATATCGATAGATTTTTTCCGAAACGCGGGGTTATTAAACGTAGTGGTTGGTGGTGCGTACAGCGGGTTGGTGCAAGGTCCTGACACATCCAGCTTGCTCTGCTGTGTGAACTTGAGGTACTCATGGCGATCGCGAGCGTCAGTCAGCAACTTCCAGGCGATCAGTGTGCCGGCCCCGACCAGAAACAGTGTCACGAGAAATATGCTGCCGAATACTGGAAAAATAACACTTTTGTTTAACATTAACATTAAGCCTGCATTCCCACATTCCGCCAGTTGTCTAAGCCCGTATGTAACTGTCAAACTCAAACTCAAAGCATTTATTACAATTAAACCATTTACAGGCACTTTTGAATTGTCAAAAAGTCGACCAGTCGGAAAGTTGAAGCTAGTTGTGTGTGCTGTGGCGACCATATTCTTTTTATCGTGCACATGGTTAAAACAAAACGAAAAAATTTATCCTACATATAGTTTCTAAAATTTGTCTGGCCCAAAACTCAGCAACGCGGATACCGTTCGCTGATGCAGCCATTAGGTCCTCAATTGTACAGGTGACTTGGGTATGAAGTCTATTCCAAGAAGCGAGCAATGAAAAACCCGATCTTCGAAAAAACCCAATATCATTTTGATGTACACTGAAACTACCTAAATATCACAAACACAAACATAAGTTGATTCACAAACATCATGACTCACAAATATAAGTTGGAGCACAATCATTTTTTTTCGCCACGACCAGCTCCAAACTATAATTAGTGTCGTTGTATCGGTAGGCAAAGCTCGTCTGGCAGCCGATTTCCACCTTCACATTACTGCACAAATTCCATAAACTACTATTCTTGTGCTCCTCCGTTAAGGACTCTACTACTTTTATCATCATTTTATGGTCATCGCAGGACATGCAATCCTCCTGTCCACTGCGTCGACATTTGGCGCAACTTTTCAACTTTCCGCATTGTCTTTCGTGGCAGTCCGTGCAGGGGCTTATTTGGCATTTCTTGGTCTGGCTGTTTCGGGCATCCCATTCGGCGATTTGATCGCATTGGCATTGACCGCACACGCATTGTCCACGGTCATTGCAAACCTGTAAAATTACTTCCGATTATTTTCCACAGTATGCAGAGGGATTTGCTTCTTGAACATGGAGCCTATGTTATCTAATAAATTGAAACATTATATTTTAGATCTGTGTGGGTAATCGCTGTTCTGTCGTTACCACATGACCCTGGCAGTAGATATAGTCAACATCGCACAGTTGCTAACGATGAAAAAACGTGTAGGTGCCCAAACAGTGTTTGGATGGTTCTAGTTCTAATATTTGACGGCACGGTTAGCGCACTGGTCAGTGCCGGTTTTAGCCCTACCAGCGCCCTGGGCGAGATTACTGCGGCGGCGCCCCCTAACTGCAATTTAAACCCATACGGAAAAAAGGCAACAACTATGTATAGTTGTTGCCTTTTTTCCGTATGGGTTTAATGTATTAAAAGAAATAACCATTTATTCTAAAACAAAAACTAATAAAATTTTACTTTTCTAACCTATCTATCATCCAACTCTTTTATTAGGTTAGCAAAGTCAATGTTTTTAGCAATTTCATTTTCGATTGACAACGTTACCTACAAAGTTTGTCAATCTAGATTGAGATATTGTCGATCGCAGATATGTTTTTATCAGCTTAAGCTTAGAAAAACTCCTCTCCCTACTAGCAACCGTTACAGGTATAGTCAATAATATTCGCAATGCTATCCATACATTTGGATACAGTTCTTGTAAGTTGCGATCTTTGATAAAATTTAAAACAAAAACAGGAGTATAACCACATTCCGATCAGACAAAAAAGATTTCAGACTTACGAGTCCATTACACAACATACAACCATCTATATCTGACTTCTAGTTTACAGCTAATTTCAATTGGAGATCACCACAGAGTTTGGCAAGATCGGCTTTTCCCGGAATCTGTTTTATATTGTACACACGGCTACACATCAAGCTATACATTTCCAGTACTTATAAGCTTATCTCACATTGTATAGGATTTCCGTACAGTGCGAGATCAGCGTAAACTAGAAATGTATAGCTTGATGTGTAGCCGTGTGTACAAAAAATAATAGTTTAAAAAACTAAAAAACACGCTTTAAACCAAACTAAAAAAGGCGAAAATAATTTAATTTAATTAAAAAGCGTGGGGTACTTTTTGAGGTATTTTTATAATCAAGCACCCCACGCTTTTTAATTGAATTATTTTCTTCTTTTTTAGTTTGGTTTTTAAAGAGTGTTTTTTACTATTATTTATTTTCTATTTTTTAGTTCTGCTAACTACAAAAACCTGATTTTTTTTTCACATTTTTTTTTTAAATTATTGAATTGTCATCGGTCCTCAACAAGTTTACAAAGTTTCAACCAAATCTGACCGTTTAAAGTGGATCAAAATCGCGCTCAAAGGAGTCGGTTACAGTCAAACATACAAGTGAAGCTAATACAAAGCGTGTAAAAAACAACCGACTTCCAAAAAAACACTACAAAGTGAAAAATAACTAATTTCGGAAGTCGGTGTCTTTGGAGCTATATTTGAATTTTTTGTCACCGCCTTCCGAAATTAAAGTTATTTTTCACTTTGTAGTGTTTTTTTGGAAGTCGGTTGTTTTTTTTTGGAAAAAGTTTTTATTTTTCACTTTTTAGTGGTTCACATGTGCTTACCCCTTCACAGCATACCGGCGCGTGATGTTATGTTATGAAGTGGTGTAAGCAATAGACAGACATGAGATTTCAGCAATCCCAGTCCATTTGCTATCATTTATTGAGGAGTTCCGTTTCCTATCTCCAAAGTTCTTCATCAGATCTTCACCAAATTGAAATGAGACCACTACGAGAAAGTACTCTTCAAAACAATACCTAAATCGCTTTGTGTGCCTATAAAATTTGAAGATTTCTCTCTATTTCTCCAGGATCCCATCATCAGATCCTGACTTGATGATCATGGGACCACCTGGGAAGTATACCCTTTCAAACAAAAAAAACTAAATCCAAATCGGTCGAGTAATCGGGGAACATACATAAAAAAAAATAAAAAAAAAACAAAAAAAAAAGGTTCCGACGAATTGATAACCTCCTCCTTTTTGAAGTCGGTTAAAAAGACAATGATTCCGAGTACTCATTTAACTGTTCAAATCTTTCATTGACTGAAATTAATGTAGTGTCCAAAAGACAGTTGAAAAATTGAACCTCATTTTTTTTTCTGGATAACTTATAATGTGCTCATCGCGGGCAGTTTCACCAGCTTGATACTTAATAAATCGAATTCTTGTTGTGGCTCTAAACACAGGTTCAATTTAAGTTCTTCAGCCATTTCCTTTGCAGTTAAAATGGCGCTTTTAAAGTTTGTATTTCTATATTCTTCTATGAAAACTAAAAGCCACTTTAGTTTAAAATTGACAGTAATTTGACAATTGAAATTACCTGAAATTTACTGCCCGAATTTGCCGACAGTTAGACAGCAAAAGTTGGAAAGAAAAATTTGCGGTTAATTTTTCCTCAATTTAGAGGAAACTTTTTTTGGTAGAAAAAAATTGGAAATGTTCATTGTTACCACTACAGAAGGTCATTTTATCAACAATTTTTAAAACAAATTATAAATAAAATTGATGAATAAATTTTGTAAACAAATTGATAAATAAAAATATCTACAATTTGACGGTAAAAAAATACTTTACAATTTTTCAAGTCAAATGAACAATAAGTTGATGTACAAATTTGCAAAGTTTTTTTAATCAACTTTTGAAGTGAATTTGCATTCTAATTGGGGTAGTAAATTTACGTCAAACTGTATAGCAAGTTGTATACAAATTGTCGTAAATAACGGGAATGCCCGAAGTTGACGGACATTTCACGAAAAATTTAAGGAAACTTTTGGAAAGTAAACTTTTGCTAAGCAAACTGTGGTATTAGGGTAAGTAGCCCTCGGTCAAAGAGTGAGGAAAAGGGCGCCTGCGGCGCCCTTTTGTATCCAGCGCCCTGGGCGGTCGCCCAACCGCGCCCTACCCTAACGCCGCTACTGGCACTGGTTAAGCGATTGACTGCTGCGCTGTCAATCGCTTAGTGTGTGTCGCGGGTCCGATTCCCACACGGAACAAATATTTGTATGACCTACAAGTAGTTGTTCCGGGTCACATAAACAAACAGCTAGCTGTTTGTTTACGTGAGTTTAAATGTTTGTAAACGCACCCACAATACAGGAGAAATTCCTAGTGTCGGGCAACGTTTGTTATAAAAAAAAATACTTCCAACTGTACCAGTCATCGGATAACTAAATTATTTGATCTCAGAGTAAGATCTTGTACTCACACTGCTGCTATTGTATTCTTTACAATACGTGTCTGGTTTGTAACAGTCGCAGGCGTCTCCGGACCAATCAGCGTAACACTTGCATCTTCCGCAGTCACATTCTCCGTGCTCCGGACCACCGCATACGGTCTCAGGTGAACTCCATTTACTACGGGGACAGCTGTCCATGTTGCACTGGCAAAATTTACCATGGTACCTAAGAAATAAGGGCCATTATGAAAAGTTTTGAGTGTCATAGCAAAATATAATAGAAGAATATTCTTCTGATTTAGGTGTTTCATTGCGGTTTGATAAAGTAGCCGTCTACCTTTGGCTCGTTACAGAGTTAAAGTAATAGTACAACGGTTGTGAGAGAGAGGCAAGGCTTCTTCAGACGAGCGTGACGCGACATTGCGACGCGACAGCGCGACGCGACACTCATAAATCAATTTCCATGAAGTATTCATGAAAATGGTTCTACGAGAGTCTCGTATGAAGTTTTTTTATGTTCTGTCCATACCTTCATGAAACTTTTGTTTACAGAGATTTAGAAGGTCAGAGTTCGAACTTTTTTGACATTTTTACGAAAACAAGTTTAAAACTGTGCCGTTGTATGCACAATGTTACTTGTGCGTTAAATTGTGCGCTACCGTAAACAGTAAATTTTCATACCTACCAAAAATAAGAGTCGTATCTTAGTTAATCGTATCTTAATTATTATTGCATGAACTTCCTTAGATGCCTTCGCGATTTCTGCCAGGGGTGCGGGTTGTTCGAAAGAGATACCGCGGCCCCTGACACACAGGCAACTGAGGGAACACGGATGGGTTTTAAACAGTAAAAGTCTGACGCGCCCTCCTGCTCCATCCAGAGCGGGAGAAGTTATTTGATGATTTCCCACACAAAAAAAGATGCCTTCGCGAAGTGTCTCTTTTTACACCTTGTATCAAAATTAAAAGCAATTTATTCAAACTAGGCTGACAATCAGCACTTTTCGAACGTCAAAATTACAAAAAACAGTCCCCCAAAACTCTTTCACCGCTTCCTTGTGCTTTAGATAGGAAGAAGCGTAACAAACTGCTCAACAGCACAGCTGTCTGTTCAGTTAGAAAAACCTGATTCTACACTACTCTGTATACAAATAAGGAGTGCTTGCCAACATACCCATGGTTTTAGTCTTAGTTTTAAGTTAGATTTTATTTTTATGTTTAACCAAGCAAAGGTTCGTGATAAATCCACGAGAACCTACTGCCGACAAATTGCTTTGCAGTTTGGCAGGTGATGTGTTAAAATAAAACTGTAACATATTGGATTAATTAAATACTTTATAAAAGGTATGTACTCATGCACGTTTATTTGTTAAAAAAATCTTACCTCTTTCTACATCGACAAGTGCCACAAATACAGGATCCATGTCCGCCGCAAATATCCGTGCTGCCTTCTGCTATGCAAGTTGAGTTGTCGCTATAGCCGGTCTTCTCACCTTTGACGCACTCGCATCTTTCACCGTACCTACAGAAAAGGATTACTCATAGCTCGGTTCCTATGTCCAAAAGGGAAGTTTTTGCGATTGATTTCTTTTTTTTTTCTAGGAAAGAAATAACATAGAGCGGAATTAAATACTCACCGATTCTCACTGCAGCTACATTTTCCACACAATCTCTTGTCTCCGTAACAAAATGTAGAACTGATCTCGACATCGCGTTCACAGTCACAGTGTTTGATGACATCAATCTCAACCGTGAGCTTCTCTCCGATGCCTTCCACTATTATATCTACAACAGCATTTTCTGCAGAATCATATTGTACCGTCCCAACTAAATTTAGCTCTTTACCATTCTCTACGACGCAAGCAGGGTTACTGTCGTCAGTGGTGCAGTCGGGGTCAAAGGAAATTTTGAGATGTTTCTTACTTCCTGACTTTACCTTTGCTATCAATTTGATTTTCTTTGAAATGTTCTGTAATGAAGACCTGTATTAAATGAACTGTGATTTCCACAATATTTAAACAAACATTTTCAAAGGGATATATAAGGGTCTTGGAGTTTTGCATTCAACGCATACAGACGTGCTCATCAATGCACAATTTTAAGTAAATAAATTAACGCTTGCATAATCAGTGACCCAGTTTTATACAAAGCGTGTTATATCAACTGATATTAAAGTGATAACTTAAAATAATGGACTGACGTATTAAATTCTAATTACTTGTATATGGAAGGCAGCCCCTTCAATCGCAGCGCGATGATACGACGTAGCCCTCCACCGACTCCGACCCCGGTACCAACACCGGCACGGACACCGCCCCAACAACCAAGACAGGACCAAAATGAGACAATTGAAGTTGTGTCCACTCCGGAGATTCAGAACTGGATGGGATCCATTGAGCAGTGTCTAAATGAGGTTGTTGCTATTGCTTCTGAAGGAAAGCTAAACGCTGATCAGAAGCTGAAAATAAGCAATCTCTGCCGGAAAGTTGGACATGGAGCTTCGCAAATGGCAGTTCATTACCAGTCGCTAAAACAGAAAGCAATCCAAACCCATACCTCACTCAAAACCATGACCGAAGCTCGAGACCTATCCGATTGCCTTATGGAAATGAACCGGACGATTCAGGAGTCCTGCACGAAGCGAGAAGCACCTTCTTCATCTTTTGCAGATATGGTCAAGAAGGGGTCCAATACCTTTGTTCGTCCTAATTCTTTTAGCTCCGTGGCCATTTATCCCAGTGACATCTCAAAAACCAGTGACGACACTAAGAACATGGTCCAAAAAATCATATGCCCTGGAGAAATGAAGCTGAAAGTTCGAGGCGTACGAAAAATTGGAAAAGGAGGACTCATAATAAGCACTGAGACTAAAGATGACCTAGATAGGCTCAAGCAAACAGTCCAACTTGCTTCGTCAGGGCTCACCGTCGACGAACCTAAGAGGCGCAAACCTCGGATAATAGTAATAGGTGTTCCCACATCAATGGCCGAAAATGAGGTTTATAAATGTATTTATGAACAAAACTTGGCCGACAAACTGCCTACTATATCCCTAGATTCATTCTTGACCTCCATTAAACTAAGCCACAAATCTGGCAGGAAAGATGTTGAACACTGCAACTATATTATAGAAGTTCCAGCCGTCGTACGCAAGGCCCTCATCACACAAGACCGTGTGTTCATAAATTGGACGTCTTGCCCGGTACGAGACTTCACACTAGTAACGAGATGTTACAAGTGCCAGCAGTACGGTCATGCAGCCAAAACATGTAAAATTGCTGCTTCTACGTGTGGACATTGCGGTGAAGAAGGACACACAATACAGGACTGCGCAAGAAAAGCTGAAGCGCCTAAATGTGCTACATGTTTGCGCTTTAAAAAACAGGCCAACCACAAGACGGGAGACGCAGATTGTCCGGCCAAAAAAGCTGCCGAAAACAGGTATATTAACTCGATCGATTATGTAGGCGCCTAAGAGCGCCACATCCTCTCTTTTTATATTTTAGACGTTTAGGCTTTAATTTTCTTTTTTCTTTTTTTATTGTTATTTCTTTAATTTAGTATGGATATTAACTTATTTACCAATATAGATAACTCATTTTTAACTGTGTCGAAAACATGTGAAGTTGAGGATTGCAAACAATATCTTTCCGATTATCAAAAGTCACTAACTATACTGACCCAAAACATTCGTAGTATTTATAAGAACATAGATAGCTTTAAAATTTTCCTTCATAGACTTAATTTCGATTGTGATATAATTGTACTAACTGAGTGTTGGCTAGCGAACCGCATAGATAACCTTCCACTAATACCTGGGTATAACTTATTGCATACTACAACAAATTACAATCAAAATGATGGTGTGGTAGTTTTTGCCAAAGAATGTTTAAAGGTCACAGTCGAGGAACCTACTCTTCAAGACTGTATGAGTAATTGCTTAGTTATCAAAATTGGCGCAACTACAGCGATAATCGCTATGTATAGGTCCCCTTCCGCTAGGAACTTAGATTGTTTTCACAATTCCTTAAATCAGATTTTTCAAGCACTAAGTTCTTTTAGGAATGTTATACTAACAGGTGATTTAAATATAAATATTGCCGCCGAAAACTGCGATGCAGGGACCGAAAATTACCTGAATATCTGCTCATACCATGGCTTTCTCCCCGCTCACACATTGCCTACTCACCAAAGCGGTTCTTGTCTCGATCATATGATGATCAAAAGCAGCTTATCATACATTACGCTTGTTACTAACGCAACAATTACTGACCATCACGCTGTCCTACTTACCGTAAATTTAACGCTGCCTAAGCAAAATCGTCCCCTGACCAAAAGCAAATTAAACACAAACAAACTCGAATATGACTTATGCAACCTCGATTTTAGCTACGTTTACAATACTGCTGACGCTAATTTGGCTTTATCGTACTTAATTAAACATGTCAAACAAGCAATATTACGTAACACGACAGTTTCTACAGTGGATAAGAAACGTTATAATATTAAACCATGGATTACTCCTGGACTAATTCGATGTATAAGACACAGAGATAAACTTCATCAGAGAGCAAAGAGATACCCTGATAATCTAATCATTCAAACCACCTATAAAAGATACAGGAATTTCTGCAACAATCTACTAAAGAATTTAAAAAATAATTACGATAAAAACGAATTAAGTAGAGCAGGTAACAATAGCAAGCAACTTTGGAAACATATTAAAAACGTCACCAATATGTCTAAACAGCGCGAATCAAATTCGAGTTTACTGCTTACTGATCCCTCACCACTCCTTTCTGCTAACAATGTTAATAACTTTTTTGTCAATGTTGGGAAAACTCTTGCGGAACAGATTCCGAAACATTATTGTGACCAACCTTCCCAAAAATCAAACAATTGCTGTAACCTGAAATCTTTTGCTATCCTGGACACTGACGAAGACGAAATAACCCGAATTATTGCTGGGCTTAAAGATGACTGTGCAGTTGGATGGGATAATATAAGCAACAAGATCCTTAAACTCTATAAGCATATTTTAGTACCACCTTTAACACATATATTTCGAATCTGTCTTTCCAATGGAATTTTCCCGAGATGTCTAAAAAAAGCAGTTGTAATCCCAGTCTTTAAATCGGGAAGTAAAGACTTAGTTAATAATTATAGGCCAATAGCGTTACTCCCATCAATATCAAAAATAATAGAGAAAATTATAAACAGTAGACTAATGAACTATCTAGAACACAATCATTTCTTATCCCCTGCGCAATTTGGTTTTAGAGCCAAATTATCCACAGCCGATGCGGTGCATAGCCTGACCGATTACATTTCAGAAGAACTCGGCAAAGGGAACCAGACCCTGGGAGTCTTCCTTGATTTAGCCAAGGCCTTCGACACGGTGTCCGTTTCTGTCCTTCTCAATAAGCTAGAGACTATAGGTATAAGGGGAACGCCACTGAAACTATTTGCCGACTACTTACATGACCGATACCAATGCGTTAGAATAGATAAAACCATGAGCGATGAGCAGAAAAGTACGGGTTTTGGCGTGCCCCAGGGAAGTATTCTGGCCCCTACCCTATTCCTGATTTATATTAACGACCTGTGTAATCTTAATATTAAAGACGGGAAAATCATATCATATGCTGATGACACGGCGCTTATATTTACCGCTAAGACCAGTCCCGAACTGTTCGAAATCGCACAACTAGGTTTTGATACTGTGACTAATTGGCTTCAAACAAATTTACTAACATTAAATGCTGACAAGACAAAATATATTCACTTCTCCATGCGCAAGCCTCAACTTAACATTACTAACCCACAACTATCTGCACATCAATGTGGAAACCGTTCAGTCAACATGTGTAATTGTCCTTTTATCCTCAAAACGAACAACATAAAATACCTTGGCGTAATAATGGACGACACTCTATCTTTCAGAAAACATATTGAAAGTCTCGTTAAAAGAGTGCGCAAATTAATATTTGTTTTTAAAAAACTGCGATCATTTGCAGACTCAAAATTAATCACACAAGTTTATTTAGCCCTATGTCAATCAATAATTCAGTACTGCATCACATCATGGGGTGGCGCACCAAAAACTAATCTGCTTCCTCTTGAAAGAGCACAGAGAGCAATTTTAAAGGTTGCAAACTTCCATCCCTTTTTCTTTCCCACAGATCTGCTATATAAATCCTGCAACGTGCTGACTGTTCGACAACTTTTCATTATGCACTTAGTACTAAAACAGCACACCATGCTTACCTACACTGCTGACAATACTTACAAAAGACGGAATGATATAGTATGCACATCCAATGCAACCTCAAAACATGTTTTTGTAGAAAGATTTTTTACATTCTTGGGCCCATTTCTGTACAATAGGTTAAATAGGAAACTAAGTATCTATAAATTAAATTACTTTAGCTGTAAGAAAATTATACTTAAATATTTACTAACCATCGCTTATGCACAGACAGAAGATCTACTTATTGTCTGCAAATAGAACGACTAACATGCTATTTTATTACTTTTACTTTTATTCCCTAGTTTTAATTTACTTTTACCTTATATAGATTGTTAATTTATTACATTAAGTATTCATGCACTTCATAGCCTGAAACACAGGTTCAACCTAGTTCAGGCAATAAGCAACTGTGTTCTATTTTAATTTTTAAGATACTTTGTAAATGTGCTCCTTTTTATAAATAAACGATTATTATTATTTTTATAAATAAACGATTATTATTATTATTATATTTATATGAAATTGACATGTCATGGCGTTTCACTCACCTCATAAATATCTTTTAATATAGTCACTATCGCATCGTTCTTCTTTGACGTAGTTCGAGAAAATTTCGCAACTTGAGAACCGCTCACGACCGTTTGGAGTTCGTTGTAGATATATGCAATTCCAGAGTCTACTAGGAAGATAATTATAATGTCGCGTTCAGCAGCTAGCTTGTTTATCATGCCGACTGATGGGTAGTCCATTTCTAGTTCTTTGGTGTAGGTGCCATTTTCAGTATAGCATTGACCATCGTATGGTTCAAACAAACCTGCAGATTTTCCATCACCGGCAGCATGGTACGGCCCATCAGTCAAGAACACTACTATTTTTCTGGACTCTTTTCTCCATCCTATAATATCTTTGCAGACCAACACTTGGGCAAGAGCGTCAAGGCCTCCTTCCTGCGTATCACGGCTGACTCCACTAGGAGATTTTGAGACCTCCTCTTTAAATTGCTTAAAGTCATCAACTAATTTCAAACGGTGTCTGAATGAGTAGGTTAATTCAGGGTCTTCAGTACTAAAAGAGAAAAATGTACAAGCATGAGTATAACACCAAAGTAAAAAATAATATTTAGAAAACTTTTCTGCTTACTTGCTCATGATCGGCAACATTCGTTTGTCTATAAATGTTCCGAATCCTAAATGAACGTTTTTAGTCATTTCTTTAATGGCCAAATAAATATTTTGTCCCTGTTCGGCAGTCATATTTTTTATATTTTCCATGGTTCTAGATGCGTCTAGAAGAAAATATAAATCTACTGGATAATCTTGAGCACCCTGGAAAGAAAACTTCAAAGGTTGTGGCATCCCTTGCCGAAGTTTTAGCTTGTACCGTTGTGGCTTCATTTGGATGATTTGCTCTGAAACGGAGCTAAAATTTTTATCTTCCGATGCGTGGACCACATTTTTTGGGCTCTGTTGAGATTTTGGACACCAGCCGTCTTCAATGGAACTCTGCGCAATGCATCTCGTCGTACTATTGAAGTCGTTCTGAAAATATTAATAAAAGTCCTTAGTAATTTTAAATATTTTCTGGAGTTTATAATAACACGGATAATTATTTAAAACCTGTTCGGGTATTTATTCTGCCGTCGCGTCAGTTTAACTGTTTTATAAATTATCGGTTACGTTCTAGAAAATTATACCTACATGTGCAGATGGATTGAAAGTTTTATACCTTGAAAATGTTGAGAATCGTAACAACATAAATCCCTACGATCCCTACCAATATTATAAATGCGAAAGTAACTCTGTCTGTCTGTTACGCTTTCACGCCTAAACCGCTGAACCGATCGTCATGAAATTTGGCAGAGATATTATAGCTTGGGATATGGAGAAGGACTGAGGCTACTTTTTTGCGCGATAACCGACATCCTCGCGGGTGGAGTGGCGGGCAAAAGCTAGTACATAATAAAGCATTCGCTTTCGTATCGAAAATTACACGTTCGGTAACCATTTGTCTGGCCCCCGGCAGCAACCAGGATGTCGGAAGAATTGCGGTCGTCTATTTGGTTTAAACTGACAAAATTTTCAGGTTTTTCATTTGTAACCAGCGTTTATTGTACTCCTACGATAAAATTGATTGATGTTTGATTCAGAACAAACACAAGCGTACAGAAGCGTTTCGAATAATTGTGAATAGCTGTGCTGGTTTCATTTGAATATAATTTCCTTTGATCAATATTTCGTGTAGGTACTTGCGCTCCAGGAACCAGGAACCATCTTTAATTTTTATCCTGTATGGGTCTGTTGCGTACCTACTGACTTTCCAACGATCAGCAGTGGGTGGAAATTAAAAAATCATTACGCTTGGTTGTCCAGTGAGGATGCAGCTGTATATCATGTCTGCATAGCGTTTTTGCCTTGTTTGTCTCTCAACCTTCGACACTTCGTATCCACGGGTAATTTTTTTTCACTGCACTGGATTTACATCGAACTGTTTATCTATAATGTTTATCTGTTGACTTGCGTAGAAATTTCACGTCGGTTACCCATACAAAAAAAAATCTGCTATTCCATACATTTTGACCACGTAGGTATTGCACTTTTCTATGAAACAGCAGATTTTTTTTTATCGGCAAAAAAATTCTACGCTAGGGGGTCTACAATGATATGCTGAATTCATGGTTACAGTTTGCTTACTGGTAAAAAATTTACCCTGTATAAAATCCAAAAGTGTGTTATTTGGCACGCTCCGATGTCCGTGGGATTCTGAACGTTCACCTTCAATATCGAAAGCTGAAAATCTAGTGCGCCAGTAAATATCGTCACGATAAAAAAAACGCCCGTGTGATATTAAAGGAGACACAAAAGTACAAAACGAAATAAAGTTTTCCTTAACTATAGATTCGTTGTGATTTGAATAACTATTTTAGAAAAATAAAAAGCGGTTACCTCGGCACACCACACACAGATACTGGGATCGCTGATGCATTCTTGACACGTTAACTTTTTCTGACAAGAGTCTGATGTGGAAATCAAATGATATTGCAAACTGAGGCCCGCACAAAATATAATGCATTTAGCAAACATGGTGCCGAAAGGACCGCGCTATACTAAAAATATATATATGACATAGTTGCTGGATAACTCAGAATAACGGCATCATCATGAGGATAATTAAATTCCTCTAAAGGTGTGAACACATGTTCTGTTCTGTTAGATATACAAGGTGTTATAGAATGTGGTAAGTATAATAAATGTGAATAAATATAAGTCCTGAAAGTAGATTGTTCAGAATTGACTACTGAATCGATTTCATCAGCTTTTCAGATAAGTATTTTTTTCAAAAACATTTTTTGTGTTTGTATTAGACTTTTAATTAAATTCTCTAATGGGGGGGGGGGGGGTGTATGAGGTCTTGCGTTAATTATATTACTCATTGTATACCCGAGTTAATTCTCCATTGATTCGGTGCCATATTTATTGAAAATAGCGGCTTAGTGCGAATTGGACTTGCACACGAAGGGTCTTGTAATAGTTTCGTATCATACAATAAAAGTAAAATGAAAGGATAACCCCATGGGACACCTTTTAACCTTTTAATTTTATTTTTATTACACTCGAGAGCAATGAATCCGGGTCACTTAAAGAATGTTAAAAATCTCGGAAACTAAAAATGATAGGTTAATGCAATAAATTGTATTTAATAGACAATGTAATACTCCTTAAATGAAAGTAAAAAAAATATGAGTCACCATACATTTTATTATCACAAAATTACATAAAGAAAAAAACTGCTGATCTCTCCTTAAAACAAAAATAGGAAACATGAAATTTTTGAACTTTATTACGATTTTCTTGAATTTTAATACTTCGTATTGCCTCCTCGTGCTTCCATTACTGCGTTTACGCGGTTTGGCATGCTGTACACCAAGTTCCTTATACGATTTTGGGAAATATTCTCCCATTCCTCTGTGAGAGCAATTTTGAGCTCACTAAGCGTGATTGGGGGAGGGTTTCGTTGTTTTACGCATCTGCCTAGCTCGTCCCAAGCATGCTCGATCGGGTTGATATCCGGGCTGCGCGCTGGCCACTCCATACGAGTAATGTTCATCTCTTGAAGGTAGTCATTCACAATCCTACCTGTATGAGGTCGGGCATTGTCATGCATAAATATAGCATCCTCACCTAAATTGACCATAAATGGACCAACGTGATCATTGAGGATTTCTTCCACATATCTTACGCTAGTTAAAGAGCCGTTTTCTATGATCACCAGCTCTGTGCGACTTTCAGAAGAAATTCCGGCCCACACAAGTACAGACCCACCACCGTAGGCTACTTTTTCTTCGATGCATGCTTGCTTGAATCTTTCCCCTGGTCTTCGATACACTCTGTGTCTTCCATCGTGCTTGTAGAGCATAAATTTTGATTCGTCGGAGAACATAACTTTTGACCAATCTTCAATACTCCAATTTACGTGGCTCTGGGCATATCTTAGTCTTGAAATACGATGCCCACGCTCCAGTTTAGGGCCGTTTGCAGGTCTAAGGGGTTTTAAGTTAGATTCAGCAAGCCGACGTCTTACTGTCCATGCACTTGGGTTACTTCCTCCGAGGCGTCGAAACTGATTTGTGAGTTCAGTTCCTGTGAGAAAGCGATTTCGAAGCATGGTGTTCACCAAGTATCGGTCTTCTCGTGCTGTGGTACACCTGGTTCTGCCCGTTCCTGGTCTGCGTAGGTTAGAACCAGTTTCTTCGTAACGTCGGAGAACTCTTTGTACTGTTGACAGCGACACACCGACAGTCCTGGCTGTATCGCGCTGACTCCGGCCGGTTTCCAGCATTGTAAGTATTCTGGTGCATTCTTCAGGCGTAAGCGACATAATTTCAGCTTGAATAATGAATATAGAGCACTATCAACATGGTTTATGTACCCACATAAATGACAGATTACAAACAAAAGCAAAACCAAATGCTGTAATTTCGTAGTTCCATCTTCGAAAGTGGCCCTTTTTCAAATTAGATTTTTTTATGATATAACTTTACAATAACTATGAAGTTTTAATACCTTCATTTAAGGAGTAGTACATTGTCTATTAAATACAATTTATTGCATTAACCTAGCATTTTTAGTTTCCGAGATTTTTAGGATTCTTTAAGTGACCCGGATTCATTGCTCTCGAGTGTATTTGTGGTTGTCATGACACTGGCCATAGACCAAATACGGTTCAAAAGATTCCGTGGCAGACTGACTAACAACAGGACTAATAAACCTAAAGGATCCTGTTGACATCCTTCCGATACAGAACCCAAAGAAACCATCCAAATTAATAGATAGAGATACTTAAAAAGCTTCAATTTAATACTTAGAAGAATAAGTTAGTGTTTAGATGTAACTCAATTGTTTTGAAAGTTATTTTATTCTAACTACATATTATGACTAGAGAATGGGCAGCAGCGTTCTCTATGCATTTTACCACCATACTAAGATTGCCAACCCGCCTGCCAAGCGTGGCGATTATGGCAAACCCACCCTTTTGGGGGAGGCCTATGTCCAGCAGTGGACGTCTTTCGGCTGAAATGATGACATATTATGTGTTAGGCGTTGCAATAGTAGATTTACTGACGATGCTACAACCAAAACAACAATTCTTTAAAGTTTTCAGATTGATGTGTCTTAATTTCCAGACCATAGTTCTAATTTTTTACTAAATCACCAACACCGAACAGTTATAATGTATCTTGTCACACTGTATTGTTCACAGGAGCTGAGTAGTACTACTTTTACGGTCTTTTTAACCGACTTCTAAAAGTAGGAGGTTATCAATTCAACATATTTTTTTTAGGGCATATTTCCGTCATTTCTACACAGATTTGCAATGTATTTTTTTTTTCGAAAGGGGTTTATTCCGAAATGGTCCCATTTAAATTTCATATAGATCTGATCTCTCTCCGATCTACGTTTCAGAGACAGACAACGGAACTCTTCAAAAAATTACAGCGAATCAACCGCAACTGCTGCTATTGCCTAAATATGCATTGTTTTGACCCCAAGGATGATGAAATTTCGAATTGGTGTGGGGTAGGTACTACGAGTATACCTGGCTAAAAAGTGAAAATAAAAACTTTTTTCATAAAAAATAAAACTACCGACTCCGAAGTCGGTAGTTTTTGTTTTTGGAAAAAGTGTTTAATCTACACATCGCCCCTTACAATCCTTATAAAGTCCTTTGCTTCTTTTAAGTTTATTCATCTGGTCATACACGCACGCTGGAGTTTACCTACCCTTTTGGAAAAGAGACGTGAGTTTATGTATATTTCTATGTGTGAATATTTCACCTGAATACCGCCCAAAAAGGATGACCATAGTACTACGAGCATGACATTATCGCGTAGGTAATCAACGAACTTCTATATCGTTAATGTATGATCCCTTGGTAGATCATACATTACTTTTAGATGAGGGATGAATGGAATGAAAGAAGGTAAAGTACTGAAACACTACTGTATTGTCCCAAAAGTAAAATGAGCTTAATGAACTGATGGTGTGGCAATGAAGTGAGTGACGTGGCCCTTGTTGGCTGTAACGAGAATGCCTGACTGAATGGATAGCCCAACGCGAACTGAGCTAATTAATATGAGTTGAAATGAATGTGTGGCGCAAACTGCTGAATTGCAGAATGTGCGGCTGCACCGTACAGTGAAAAACTTGAATTAGGTCGCATACAGAAAACCTACAGCAGGCTACAGGCTATCCAACTTAAGGCCCATAGTATCCTCATCTCCCGTCTGAATGCTAAAGCACGACTGCCGCCCGCGCCCGCGCAGGGCACCTCTGAGCCTTTATCTCAAAATGGGGATATTCCTTGGCAAATGTTGATTAATTTACAATTGTGCTCTAGCGATTCTGTGGTACCTCTAACTATCTATTTTTCAGTGTATGTATTTTTTTCCAAATAATGAAGCCGTTTAGTAGGAGTATGGAATAGAAGCCAAAATATTGCGTGTTGGAAAATATTTTTTTACAGCAAAAGTATTAACCATACAAAAAAAGTACCCTCGGCAAAATAATCTATATGAATCTATAGCAAAATCATATATTTTTCAAATCTCCAAGACAAGCCGTTAATGAGCAGTACGGTTCATAAAGTGACCGTGTTACGCTACCAAACGGGACGTAGGCCCTTAACAATAGTCCATTGTATACTATGCCTTATTTATTTGTGAGTTTCCTCTTTTGCGGCATAACATTTTTCCGTCCTTCCAATAACAGTAACTGATACGAGCAGTAGTAGGTGTCATTAACGGTACTGATATGTATTGTAATTATTAAAAATGATGAATAATTATTAATATTATATTATTCAAAGCTCTCGTGGTGTCGATCGCTCTCGGTCCATAGTCGGGCCAAGTTCCGCTACGAAGAATATTATAACAATGGCGAACTATTTAGTTCCCATATTGTTTCTTTGTTGTTTCAATTATGCGAGATGTGAATCGGATAACTGTAATTTCGGTACTTGCGGCGATTGCATTAGTTATGAGCCTGAAAGATGCGTCTGGTGTTCTCAAGTAAGTATTTAAACGTTATAACACTTTTTGTTCTGTAATATTTCACAGTCGATCCGTTTGTTTCCTTTAGTCGACATCCACATGGACGCGACGGGAATTTATTGCGCACTCGATTTTCAATTCTCGGTGTTGAACCGAGCATTGAAAATCCAACTGAGTGCATCTCAGCGCATCGAAAAACACACTGTTTGATTTTGAACTCTTGGTGCTAAGCAGTGCGTTCAAGATAGTGCGTCCGGTGGCGGTTTCTACAAGTTATTTCATACCGGCTTATAATCATAACAATAATAGTTTTCCTTACCCAACTTACGGATTCTATACACCTTAGATCCCTCTCCTCAACCGAAACCTAAAAATATTTGGGTATCTCGGAAGCAATCAATGATCAAAATCAAAATCAAATTCAAAAGTCATTTATTCAGCCTAGTTAGGCTGAAGGTCAGCTCTTTTTGAACGTCAAAATTACAGACGTCCCCCCAAAACACCCGCACTTCACCACTTCCTAGTGCTTTAGCTGGGAACAAGAAGTGACACAACAAACTCCCCAGCAGTACAGCTGTCTGTTAAGTTAAAAGATCTTGATTTTATACAATAAGTAGGTAATTAACATTACGAAACACAAAAAACAAAAAAATTGCCATATGTACGCTAGCACACGCCAATATACCATCAAAACATTGAAAACTATAGGTACTCAAGTAGAAATTAATAATAATAAATAAAAAAACAAAGCGTAAACAGAACTTACAATATAAATAAAAGCCTCCAGGTATAAAGCAATTCTGCATTATGTAAATATAGCTATAACTTGAAGTAACAAAAGTTAAACAAGGACCTTTGGACTAAAATTAATAAAAAGTTATTACAATTAACAATAACAAAACCATGGTCAGCAAGACGATCAGTCACCACAAGCAGCATCCGCTCACGAGCATAACGCAAATATCAGTCATTAACCCCCTTGCCATATTTGAGGGAAGGAAGCAACCCGACCCCGACGGTATCGCAAGCATTGACATCTATGGGAGCATGACGAGCTTGCTGCCGGTTGCACTGGCAAGAATAATATGAATTGTCGAGGTGGCTAGCTAACTACATATTGCAATACTATTCATTAAAACAACATTGTAATGAGTAGATTAAGTCAACAATAAATTAAAATAAACTGAATTATACACTCAAATAAAATAAGCAATTATATGAACTAACATAATTATATAACCTGTCAATAGGTAAGCTAATGCTGGTGAAAGAACATAAGCATTGTTTTGAGTTAATCACTTCAACCAACAATTCGTAGTCGCTGATAGAATAGTATGCCTTTGAACAAAGCGTGGATTTTACTTTAGCTTTAAATGCATTAAAATGCAAATCTAGCAAAGAAGAGGGGAAGCTTGTTATAAAAGGTTATACCAAGCCCAACAAAATGAGCTATGAACCTTATGAAGCCGGTGAAAGGGAACACGTAGTTTGTCCTTATTTCTAGTATTAATATTATGAATATCACTGTTTTTAGTGTACAAGTGTATATTTATTTTATTTTATTTTATTCGGGGAACTGGTAATTAGTGACCGATATTTAAGCACATGATTGTACTTATCATAACAAACAACTTTCCCAAAGAAACGATTTTTTTTTTAATCTATCTTATTGACCCTAATTTTATTACCCCTAACATAAAAAGAATGATACACCATCAGCTGTAATTTAATTTAGTTACCTACAAACAAAAAAAAAACCACTTTTACCATGCGTTATTCCTTTGTCATTCATTTAACCACCTGCATCGCCGTATGTATCGCTTGCGCGCATCAGCTGTGAGTTGCTTGATCAGAAGATGCGCGCGCGCGTTCCGTTGTAATTTTTTTTTTAATGCATGGTAAAAGTGTTTTTTTTTTGTTTGTAGCTAACTAAATTAAATAACAGCTGATGGTGTATTATTCTTGTTAGGTACTCAATATTTTAATGGGGTAATAAAATTGGGGTCAGCAAAATAGATTTAAAAAAAAATCGCTTCTTTGGGAAAGTTGATTGTTATGATGAGTACAATCATGTGTTTAAATATCGGTCACTAATTACCAGTCACCCTATAAAATAGATAAATGTCAGTCTCTTAAATATGAACATGGTTATATATACGTACACATAGGTTCTGTTCTGTACTGTTATTGTTACAAAATTCATAACTCTTCTCCTTAGCGTGTCAATGGCAATATAAATACAGTCAGTCCAAAATTTGACTACGAGCTTGACATTTTCAGTAGCGTCCATCACCTCCTGTAGCGTGCAGACAACAGGACACGCTGGACACGATATTAAGTGCCCCATTATTTAAATAAAAATAAATAATGATTAAGTTAAGGCCCTGGTAACTTTAAATATTGTCGTTATGAGCGATAATAGTTCTTATTGCAATCCGATACGGATTTAAAATCCGTTGCAATAAATTCGAATAATAAATGAGCAAGCATTGTCGTAAAAATGCAAATAAAATCGTATCAAAATAGATATTAACTATTTAATAATAAATAAACAATCAACGGGTGCAGTTTGGCATTTGGAATTTTATGGTATATTTTTAATTATAATTATAATTGGTATTGAAGGGATAAACTGGTTTTAAAGATAATTAAGAGGTGACTTTAATGATTTTTTTGATGCATTAAAGTATGTTTAATCATATTTTGAGTTTCATCACTCTATACAAAAAAGATTTGAAAATATCATTTATTTTTTTGCTTTCTAAATTAGTTACAATTAAAGAGATACACTGGTTTAAAAAACCAACTTTTCGAGGTTTTTCAAGAAATCACCGCCATAAGTATAAACTGAAGTGTTAGTTATCGATTTTCTTTGCCGACTTTAAAAAAGGTATAGCTGAATTTGACTTTGACTTTTGAAAAGCAGTCACTTCACTTCACTGTCTGCAAAGTATTGCTCGCTACATTGTAACGTGCAATGTGTAGCAATGCATAGGTATAACTATATACAAGATGTAACTTAAATAGCGCACAACCTCTTAAGGGGTCATTGTACTCATCATTATCAACAAGTTTTAATATGGGACCAAACCTGAAATCGTAAATAAAAAATCAGCTGTATGCGAATACAAGTGTATGGAACAGCTGATTTTTTTTTACGATTTCAGGTTTGGTCCCATAGTAAAACTTGTTGATAATGATGAGTACAATGACCCCTTAAGAGGTTGGGCGCTATTTAAGTTACATCTTGTATAAGTTTATGTTTTATGTTTTGCCGCCTATCCACCAGGTTGTCTACATGTAGGTATTCCATAGATATTTACAGGGTGGCAGCATCGTCACGCAAAATGTTAAGAATGGATTCAGTACCTACATGATTTTGCACCGTTGAAATTTAATGTCGGTCATATATATAAAAAAATGCTGTCCCTTATATATTGACATTGACCGCGTAGGTATTGCACTTCTTAAACAGCAAATTATTTTTTTGATAACTTACGAATAATTTTAAAATCATAATGCTGAATTCATGTTTACATTTTTACCTTGTAAATCTTTCCTGTGTAGAAATAACTACCTAATGCCACACTTAAGGAAAATAGGTACATAAGTACCTAATAACATCAAATCAGTACTAGGTACGTACGTATAACCATGTAGGTATAGGCAACAGCCTAATTTAACTAGCGATTTATATGTATACAAGGTACAGGGCAAGGAATCTACTTTAATTACTCAATTGATGTAACAATGAGTTAAAATAACTAATAAATAAAAACGTATATTTGTCACTTAAAGAAATACATTAAAAATATCTATAAATCAAAGTCACAATATTACAATTAGCGCCTTCACACTAGAGTTTGTCCAGCGTAGGCGTTCGATGAACGTATGCGCAGCGCAGACGCTGCGTTGTCGCAGTGTCTCTGCTGGGGCCCATAAGTACGCTGCGCTAGCGTCGTGGGTGCGCGACACGATGCGTAATCGAGTTCCTCGTCGGAATCCATTTTGTTAGTGATAATACCTAACAAAAAGTGTGACGTCTGCGCCGCGCAAGCGCAGCGTTCAATTAAGTGCAGAGGACACACCACAAAAACGTGAAGCGCACGTCGCGGTGTCGCGGCGTCTGCGCTGCGCTTACGTTCATCGAACGTGTAGGCGTTACGCTGGACAAACGCTAATGTGAAGGGGTTCTAAATGTACTACAAAGAACTGATCCTAACTTCCAAACTAGGCCTAGGCATGTATTTTGGGGGTCAGTGTTCAGTCATGGGATCCATTGGGATGTAATAAATCCCATAGCTGAATTGGGCTGAACACTGTGTCACCACATTATTGACAAGCTATCTATCTTATACATATGACTATCTATCTTCTATTATATAAAAATGAATCCCTATTTCCCTTGGTCACGGCATCACACGTGAACGGCTGGACCAATTTTGCTCATTCTTTTTTTATCGTGTTTGTTATTGTCAGGAGAAGGTTCTTATGAAAGAAAAAATAAAGAAAGTTGCGCATTCAAGATTCATAGTTAAGACAGGACAACGTCTGTCGGGTCAGCTAGTCTATTATATAAAAATGAATCCCTATTTCCTTTGGTCACGGCATCACACGTGAACGGCTGGACCAATTTTGTTAATTCTTTTTTTGTTGTGTTTTTTAATGTCAGGGGAAGGTTCGTATGAAATAAAAAATAAGAAAGTTGCGCGTAACATTAGAAAATTTAAGAAAACTTAACAACCAAATTAACTTATCTAATATTATACCAATGCGAATTCAACATTCACAGATAAGACAGAAGTAGTATAAAATATTTCAAAGAGAACGAAAAAGATAAAAATAATGAATAACCTTAATAGCTAGTAGAATTGTAATTAAACCCTATGTGATGAACTTGAGGTAATTCCTCTATTTCTGGTAATTCAGGTTTTGAAGTCATTGATGTTTATTGATGTTATTATATAGTTTGCTGCTCAAGCTGCTATAACTACTGGCGTTGAGCAAATGCAGTCCGGCAGGGTACAGTAGCTTATTAGGGATTGGCTATGCCTATTTGGGTCAGGCAGCGGGACCGTCGGATGCCTATAAGAATGGATTTGAGCACAGAGCCAGCGCACTGTAAGGACTTTACATTTGGGAAAAAGTTGCGAGGTGGAAAATCTATAAAGTTTTTTGGTCATGATCATAGGCCCAGCCCCTCTAAGGTCTTTAAGGTTTAGTGTGAGCAAATTTTGTCTTAACCATATCATTATTTTGGAAAACAACCAAGTCTATAGGCAGTACAAAGACTTCGTCACATACATCACTATCACATATCATATATCAACTAGCTGAACTGACGAACATTTTCCTGTCCACAATAGTTCAATCCCAGAAAAAAGGACTTTCCCGAATTTGGATTTTTATCCGTAAATTCGAACTATTACGAATATTTAAAAACCGAGAGTAACACAATTGGTTCAGCCGTTTTCACAGGCAACTGAGGGAACACGGGTGGGTTTTAGTCAGTAAAAGTCTGACACGAAGAGCGGGAGCAGTTATTTGATGATTTCCCACCCAAAAAAAAAAAAAAACTGATATGCTTACCAACGAACTGTACTTATTTTTATTTTTATAGATGATCTTTAACTACAATTGTTTATTTTAGGACGTACTTGTTGGTCGACGATGTCGCCCTCTAAGTTACGTAACGAGCACAACTAAAGCTTGGTGCAAGGCTGAAAATCTAGTCAATCCTCAGTCAAAATCGAATGTAACCCAGGAACTAGGATTTGGTGAAATGAAAGATGGCTTCGAAGTCCAATTCAGGCCACAGCAGATGAAAATGAAGACACGTCCAGGAATTAAAATGCCATTTAACATGTCCTTCAAACCAGCCAAAGATTATCCTTTAGACGTGTATTATCTTATGGACATTTCTGATACAATGAAAAAAAAAATGGCGGATTTGAAAGATCAAGCAAAACAAATACATAACGACTTGTCAGTTTACACGAATAACGTTAGACTGGGCGTCGGAAGTTTTGTCGAAAAACCTGGCTTCCCGTACTTTGACCCAAATAAGTAAGTTATTTAATGGTGTTTATGTAATAAGATGACGATGTAATCAAATAACCCGAACCCGAAAAGCGGTCATTGTACAATGACCATTTATCGGATTTGAGTTATTTTAATTATAAACAACTTTTACTATGGGACGAAACCTGAAATCACGAAAAAATAATAGACCGTGTTCTATACATTTTGTGACCGAAACTACTTCCATTCCAGGCACGAAAGTCATGCTTTCAAAAATGACGTTCCGCTAACGGGGAATATGACCCTATTCAAGTCGACCATTGACAACATTCGGTTCGGATCTAATTTCGATGATCCGGAAGCTGGATTAGATGCTTTGATGCAAGCAATGACATGCTTAGATGCAGTACGGTGGAGACCGGGTGCGAGGCGCATCATAGTACTATGTACCGATTCAACGTATCACAGTGCAGGAGACGGGAAAATTGTAGGCGCCATCAAACCACACGACATGCAATGTCACTTGGAAAATAACACATACTCCGCAGCCTTGACGTATGACTATCCGTCTGTAAGCCAGATCAATCAAGTGGCGACCGATGGAAACTTTAGAATAATATTTGCTATAACTGAAAATCAACAAACTAAAGTAAGTTCCTACATAAATAAAATATTATATTAAATACAGGGTGGCAAGGATATCGACGCGCAAACTGAAACCATGAATTCGCCCCAGATACCCTCTGCGTTGTTATTCATCGGATGTAAAAAAAAAGTTGTTTCATACATTTTGACCGAGCAGGCACTTTTCTATGAAACAGCTGTTTTTTTTGTTTTTGACAATCGATGAATAATCTACACTGGGGGTTCAGAATCAAGTTCTGAATCCTTGCCACCTTCTATATTATACAAGTCTACGCAATAGTGCGCAAGGACTCTGCTGATAATATTTAAATTGATGATAAGACTAGCCAACTAATATTCGATCGATACTTGACTAACGCTTATTTACTTTCAAATTCAGACAACCCCTGAAAAGGAATACCGGGAATTAGTCAACCAGATAATTGGGGCCAAATATGCAAAATTGGAAGACGGTCAAAGTGTCATTCGGATTATCAAAGAAGCGTATGAGGTGAGAAAGAAAAACATAATAGACCTATATTAGGTAGAGAAGTAAGTCAACTGGACATGTCTTACGCATTTTTATAATTTTACTCTCTTTCTAGGAACTTGCAAACAGTGTACAGTTGAAATTTAAAGCGCCGCCTTTTGTAGAGGTGAACATGGACTGCGAGTCAGAACACAAGAAAAATTGTGAAACTCCTCACAAGCAGACAGTCAATATAACAGGGACTCTGAAAGTTACATCATGCCCACCTAATGATGCAAGACACCAGACGCATACAGTTGTGGTCAATCCTATTGGTCTATCTGATAAACTCATAATTCAATTGGATGTGGACTGTGAATGCGATTGTGAGAAGTTAAAAGGTGTGACAAGCGATAAATGCCACGGTTCGGGTTATTTGCAATGCGGTATTTGCAAATGTCATCCGGGAAGGTAAAATACTACTTTATCTACCAGCAGGCTTAGCATGACGTTTTCTATTTCTACGAAGAATATACAGTGCTTTTTCCGTGCCTTTTCAATACAAAGTGACATTTCGTTTATCCATTTTTGACATCGCACCGTAGCTATTCTTCTACAATCTGTCATTTTGTTTTTTGTTTCTAATGATCTTTGTCTAAGTCCTTAAAAATGTAGACTATTTCAGAAGAATATTTCTTCCCAAACTGTCAAAATCACACTAACAAACTTTCTACTCGATGGGCACAAAGTATTATCGATTCGGCGAATATCTACAAAATCATGATTCGGTTAGAACGCATAACTGTGAAAATTAATAGAAAAACATAGTTAACTTCTCCTATTGTACATCATTTAGTTAATAGTCATGTCTATTCTTCCGTCGACAAACGGTACTCATGCTAAGCATGTTGCTAGATAAAATTATAATTATAATATCTGCCTAATTATTACGGTGAGTGGCTAAGTTTTTTTAAAATTGTATACTTATTTCATTAAAGTTATGGCGTCGACTGTCGATGCAACGGTTCATCAACTGATCAGACCGATATGGAGAAATGTAAATTGAACCACGACGATGCAAAACTGTGCAGCGGTAGAGGAAAATGCAGGTAAATTGACTGTTTGAATAATACAGACACCACTAGGTCGCCCAGTGGTCGAAGTTAGACTATAATTCATTTAAATTTTAAGTTTGAACGAATGCATTATTATTAAAATATTAGCTTTCTCTTTCTCCATATAAACTTTACGCCAAATTTCAAACTCCTCCGTCAGCGTATTTTTTGTACAAAGTTTTTGCTTCACATATTAAATATTAATATACCTAATTATAGATATAGCCATGACATAACGATCCTCGGATGATGTCCGGTTCTTCCGGGTCTTGTATAATTTTTTTATGGTTGTAATGTACTGTATGTTTTCTTTTAAATACATTCTTGTCTTGGGGAACTAATTCGGCTAACAAGAAAAAGTACTTTGCAATATCTGTTTTAGATTGCCTTGCTTTAAACGTTTTGTTCTTATTCAGGTGTGGAAAATGCGAGAGTTGCCTAACAGGGTTCTCTGGTGAATTTTGCGAGTTTGATGATAACTCATGTCCTAGACCGAATAATGTTCTATGCTCTGGGCATGGTACATGCCAAAGAGCGCAATGCCGATGTGACGCTCATTGGAACGGGACAGATTGCAGTTGTCCCGATCACAAAAAGGACTGTTATGCACCGTATTCTAAGGAGGTACCTAAATCTTTTTTCTACTCTATAAATTGAATTAGAGAATAAGAGCATTGGTGGAAATGAAGTGGTGGTCCAGTAGCAGTCAGCCCTGATTTACCCAAGTTGTAGATCTTGAGTTCGATCCCAGTCAGGCACTTTAATTTGTGTATTTAATTTCATCACCACTGCTCTCAAAACGGTGAAGGAAAACATCGTGAGGAAATGTCTTAGAACCAAAAGTTTGACATCCACCAAACCCACACTGTGGATTATGGCCACTAACAGAGAAGAGAGCCTGTGTCCCAGCAGTGTGGCCACTATAGGCTGATCAATGATCACGCATGTATGCTTATGCCAACGGAATTATGCTTCATCGGAGCAAGAAAAGTATAGGTGTACAACCTATCCTTGCAAATAAACTACAAACTGTGTCCAGTTTTTAGGTGGATCGAGAGGAAAATGAATAAGAAACAACAAAAACATTTACTGCGTGAACTAAACATTCTGATTGGTTTTAGATCTGTTCTGGACAAGGCACATGTGAATGTGGCGTGTGCAAGTGCGACGCAATAAAAGGTAAAAACGAAACATACTCAGGAGCGTTTTGCGACAGTTGTGAAGAATGTGCCGAGAGGCGCTGTAAAGAACTTGAAAACTACGCTTACTGTAATTACTTGCACGAGAATGACAAAGCGTTCTGTGACCAAGAGAACAACGGGACGACAAAGGGAATAGATGTATTCTTTGTGAACAAAACTGAAATTAACGGTCCAAAACTGTATATGGCTAAGTGGTGCATGAAAGAGCTAGATAGACACAACGGCTCTTACATGGTTTTTAAATATCAATACGAAAAAAATGATTTAAAAATCACGATTCAAAAGGAGTTGGAAACACCACCCCAAGCTAATATCTGGAGTAAGTATTGTTTGTTTTTCATAGCAGTAAGAGGTAATTTTTAGAGTTGTGAGTCGCGTAATTTACGCATCACGCAGTGTTATATAAAGCACGGCTAGTGCCACAAGACAGGACGACGCAAAAAAGCGAGCATTTTGGAGAATTTATGTTACACTTAAATATCTATAAATACGCGATATGTTTTCGCGGCTGAAATTACGCTCGTTTGGCCCCATCATAACTCATTACCTTATGTGCGTAAGCGATCTTAAATGAGGAATATCTGTTGTTAAAAAGAAATACCAAGCTACTGCTTTAAAATCCCTTTTCAGTACATTACAGTCTGGTTGTATTTTTGTTTGCAGTTGCGGCTGGCTCGGCGATCGGGTTGGTTCTATTAATTGGAATATTAACGGTCATCATCTGGAAGATTTTAGTGGACTTACATGACAAAAAGGAATATCAGAAATTCTCGAAAGAAGCATTAGCCCAAGGTTATGATATTTCACAGAATCCATTGTACCAAGACCCTTCTATCAACTTTACGAATCCAGTGTATAATAATCAATGTAATTGATGGTGCCAACAAGGAAAAATGTATTTAGTGTGTGTCATATATATAGATGATGTGTGTGTCATATATATATAGATGATGTGTGTGTTATATATATAGATGATGTGTGTGTTATATAGGTAGATGAATTTGAGGAAAACCAACTGGGGTTACTCGAAAATAGTCCTGGAAAAATACAAAACGACAAATGATCAGAATGAATTTATGTTTCGTGTAGTGTGTGTTAGATTAAATCAGAAACTATATTTTGTAGTATACCTATTTATAGTCTGTAAGATATATATATATATAATATGGTCTTGAAATATTATACCTAAGTACATAGCTTTTCAGGTTGACTTCCAACTCATTGGGAACCTTCCAGGACCCGTGGAAGTACAAAAATATGATGTTGTCAGTCAATTATCGAAAAAACACATCGGTTTCGTATATTTTGATCAGGTTTTTTGTTTGTACTTATTGCAGTTTTGTTTGTAACAATAGATATTTATTTTCATAATTCAGAGTTGGTCCTATACAACAATTACTCAAAAAAATATCATTTTATGTTAATTTGTGTCACTACAAGTTTCTGTATTACAAGTATAAATAAAGATAATCCTGCACCCTAATTGCGTAACTCACGATTCATCATAATTGGTTTCGTTTTGAAACAGATGGCTAAACCATTGCTTCATATGTTCCAAAATTGTGTCTGCTCAAAAACGTAAATAACGCAATGAATATTGTTGAACTGTCAAAATGAAACCGATTATGATTAATCGCGTGTTACGCAATTAGGGTGCTGGTGAGAAATCTTCACTAGGATTTTTTTCGCAGACAACATTTTTTCTTCCGGGCTAGACAGCCCGTTTATTATAAATAAAAATCACTTTTAATTTTAAAGTTTATTAGGTAGGTACTTAAAATTTGTACAGTATTCCCCGCGTAATTTGAAATAAATATGTAATAAATTATATAAATAAAAAATAAAAAAATAAGTTAAAAACGTTTTACAAATTTTGTTACAAAATGTTCACAGCAGCACACCGACGCCGTGTACGTAAATTACAAATATTGTTCAATAGAACCTTTTTGATGAAGATTGTTAACATCTTTGTTTCAAAATGTGTCCAGTGCCCTTTCAAAAAATCGCGACGGATCCTTCCAAAACAGAAGAAGTAACTCCGGTCTTATGACTAGTCTTTGATTTTGTTTAGAATTTAACATTCTGTACTGTCGAAGGGATAGAATGTAGATGCAGAATGCCAAATTCCGTTGGTGCGTGTATTTTACTTTTTGTTCGCAAAGCGAGGCGGCGGGTGCCGGTCGTGCGAGCGGCGCAGCCGAGTGGGGGGCTCGTCGGTGAACGTTGGTCTCCTATCACGACGATCTTCAACTTCTGATCTTCCAAGGGTCGCCTGAGATACAATTGACGCATGAACTTTTGATTTTCCAAATGTGCGGAAAACTAAATTGGCAATTGCAATAGGTAGGTGCAACAGCGAGGACTATGTTCATTAATTTACCAGTTATACCAGAACGAGACAGAACAGCGGAATGAAAACGTAATTGTTGTTATTATCATATAATATTAACTAACTCTGTGGGTGTCGGGTCGCAGGCGACGGGCGGGCGCGCGCAGGCCGGCACTTCCGCTCGACATTTTGGGGGCGAGCTCTGCAGATGGGCGCCTGTTTTCACCGATATTTAAAGCCTTACATCCACAACTGAAAAAACCCCAACGATTACAGATTATACATCTGCAACATAAATTATGATATGGTTAGAAAGGTTGTGACTACGGTGATCATGACTATTAAAGAAGTGTGAATTAAAAGGACATGTTGCGCCGAAGCCGACCCCGAATAAATAAGGATAAGGGCAGGAGAAATACCATCTACTACATCATAATCTACTTTATGAGTAAAAATAGTAGTTTATGAAACTGTTGCACAATGGGGGGTATTAAAACCTCCTCTCATACATTGGGATTGAACCTTCTGAATAGGTATGAGATCAAAGTTAGTAAGAAATTGTTTTGTAATGCTATAAAAATGGCGAACCCCGCATATGCGTTCTATTAGATAAAAAATGACGATATTAACTTCTTGGGTTTGCCCTGTATCGTATTGGTAAAAAAATTACCTAACCTAGTAACTGGTTTAAGGAGGTCAGATTGGCAGTCACTGCATGTAAAATACTGGTATCTCGCTGCATTCGGTTATAGGTACTGGAAGCGGACCCCAACATGATTGGAAAAAGACTAGGCAGATGAAGACAGATGATGATGTATTGGTACAAAAAAATCTTAACATTATTTTGTTAAAGAAAAGTGTTAATATGATTCTATTTCTAAATTTCGGTATTGCGTCCATAAAGTATGTCATTAAAAACTCGAAAAATAATGTAATTAAAAAGTTGTACAAGATGGACATATTTTTAAAATACAAAAGGGGCGATTGAGTCTTAACAAATCTCTTTTATTCCGAGTTGCATGGCATTTATTCACTCCAAAGGTTCTTGGGGCTTTTTCATAGTCATGCGAATTTTATATCGCACATGACGGCATACTTCAAGTCACATTTAATTAAACCAGAAAACGGCATTTCAGCCAACGTCCTTATCAAGTCCTGCACAGAATTATGCTAATAAGAAAATCATGTTGATACATACGGGTCTCTCTCAACATTAGCGTTTGGTGCTGATGGCGGTGCAAAACATTTATCAGGGTCAGGACTAGGGGCTCTAGAAGATGCAGGAGTTCTGCGACAAACCGCCTCTAGTACCTCTTGCAGGCGCTGTCGCTCCTGTACCACTTTGCGATCTAGTTCCGTTACTGTTTATAATAATAATAATAATATGTTAACTAAGTTTGCGTATTTCATGATAATAGTAGGGACCAGATTTTAAGGTGGGTTATCTATGATTCATGAACGTGGTGATAAAAGGTTAAATAAATTTAACTGGATTTGACTCTTGTTTTTGACATCTTTCTGTAGGTTTTCTTGTAAGTTCTCCTTGTTCGCCTCGTTTGTCGCTCATGGAGCACTATGTCTGAGTCTATTAGATTTTAATGGTGGCACCAGAGACTATACATGCGCACAGATAGGTGAATTTAAATGTGGATGGATGGAGGGAGACCGTGACCAAAAATAAGGTAATAACAGATAATAATAAGATAAATAAAATCAGAGTGAATGATAGGGCTCACTGATTTGAATGGAAGAGAAAAACATTGTGCCGACTCCAAGGCTGTAAAATTCCATGCAACTTAGGGCTGGCGTATCTAATGTTTTTTTAGGGCATGAAGAAACGTTATTATTCATTGCTATGTAGCTTTTTAAGCCTAGTGGCCTAATTAACGTTAACTTGGTACAGTCTGCATCATGTACACTTGATTAGCAACTATTTTACCACCAAACCTAACTGTTAGCAGGCTATTCGGTTTACAGATACCTACAGAAAAACCTGATAACAGGAAAACCGAAGCTAATTAGGTAAAATAACATTGTATTTAAAATAGTTGAATCACTAAATATTACTCGTACGAACAATAAAATGGATAAGCGATATTTCTGTACACAAAGGAAGGAAAATAAATCGAAATAATCAACTTACTGTGTTGTTGGGCGTTCCGTTGCTTATTAATGAGTTCGCATTCCAAAGAGTCTATTCTCCTTTGGAGTGCCTCCTCTTTGGTAACTTTAGTTTTCCAAGTGCGACATACTTTTAGATGGAGAAATGACAACTCTTGGGTGTCCAAAGTCTGAAGAGCGTCATGCTTCCCAGGTCCCTATATGTACAAAATGTTTATGTAAGACGGGACAGACTAAAATCAATAAGTCAATGATTTATACTTTTCATAAATAATTGACCTATATTGGTTTATTGACCTATACAGTTGGATGCCGTGGCCGAAATTCGGTCCTTACAACCGGAGACAAAGATAGTCAGTCTCCGTTGACACACTATAGTATATAATTATGTCGTGGCCATATCTTAGAAAAGCTCACTTCATGAAATGTTCGTGAATTTTTTCTCGAGAAGACGGCGGTCGACGTCAGGGGCACCCCGAGGTTCGGTTTGGTTAGGTTACTTTACACTCTGCAGACGGAAGTAGGACCCACGCAGTGGGGCTCCGTCAACCTGACGTCGACCGTCTTCTTCTGCAAAATAAGAACCAGAAGAAGATCAGAATTTCATGAAATTCGACCATTTCATGAAATGCGACCATTTCATGAAATTCTCGAGCAACGAAGGTCGCATCGCGTCACCTTGGACAGGTGCTTTATCTTGTGTACCACTGCCCTCAAAACGGTGAGGAAACCGACATGTCCTAGAACCAAAAAATCGAAGGCATTTGGCACGTACCAACCCGCACTGTGCCCGCGTGGTGGATTACGGCCCACTCCCTCTCATCGAGAGGAGGCCTGTGTCCCAGCAGTGGGAACCTTATAGGCTGATTATTTAAGCATTTGTTTCTAATATTGTTTTGGTTTAATCAATCCAAATATTTGGCCGATGGATTTAGTTTTCATGGACATGTGTTACATTACAATATTCTACTGTTGAAGTCCGCTAGCGACCGTCATTTGTTTCTCAATCGTATAACTTCACATGTGACGTAGTACATAAGTAACGTCAAATACAACAGCAAACGTATGCGCTTCGTGTTTCAGTATTGGCACAAACGTCGTTTGTGCCAATGTGTTGTGCCAAACGTTGTTAGGAAAAGCTTCTATGTTTTCTGCCCGGTCATTTTTTATCATACATTTTTTTTAAATTGGATTGCAATCAAAAATGTTCTAATCATGGTAATTAATAGGAAAGGAATTCAAAGGTTTTAACAGCTGAATTTAAGATCTCATAATCACGTGTTCGTATTTCCGAAGATGGACGATGATTGCCGAAGCGCATACCATTTACTGAAGGCAGACTGTACCTAGATTAGTAGCCCTAGCGCGAGCTTCTTTAAACCATTTCGATCTAACGCATCGACCGCGTTCGGCCTTCCGATTAGTCCTATACCAATCCAGTGCCAATTAGAGCGCCAAACGCACTCGATGCGTTAGATCGAGATGGTTAAATTAAAATTCACACTAGGGTCTCTGATCTTAGAAAAAAACGAAAAATATAAAAAGTTG
This sequence comes from Antitype chi, assembly GCA_947359405.1. Classification (NCBI taxonomy): domain Eukaryota; kingdom Metazoa; phylum Arthropoda; class Insecta; order Lepidoptera; family Noctuidae; genus Antitype; species Antitype chi. The sequence continues at coordinate 16,588,912 of OX375813.1, forward strand.
TTCTTACTTCCACATTTCCATTCAGTATCTTATTAGCGATGTATTTTAAATATGTGTGTTCAGCCATTTTTCGCTGTTCGACATCAACTTGGTCGAATATGTTGCGTATTGTGTCCGATATGTTTACGTCTAGGGAGCAGGTACAGGGACCATTCAAGCGTGTCTTTGGCTTCACGTTGATCGCCTCCACTGTCGTCGTTGTCAACATCCTAGTATCAGGTCGACACTTTCTTCGCTTCTGAATTTCCGGGGATGACATTTTTATTGGTTCCTATGTAGTTTAAAGAACTTCTTAATTCACGCTTTACATATTATATAAAAACGAATTAACGTTTGTTAGTCTCACAAAAACCCGAGAACGGCTGGACCGATTTGGCAAATTTTGGTTTTGATATAACTTTATTCAATTCAAAATAAGTCCAAAGAACGTTTAGAAGGTATGAAAATACACACACCGGCAAAATTAGAGGAACACAAAAAAAAATGCATTCGTTTTTGAGATTTAATGTCTTTTATTTATTGTTTTCGGTTCATTTGACTTCGTTTGTTTATTTTATGTAAGAAAAAACAAAGTTTACGGTTTACTAGGATTTATTTAAAAAATCTATACATATAATAAAATTGTAACAGGCCGATGTATGTACATTAAAGATATTGAAGAAAAAATAGTATGGGGGTCTTTATTAGAGCAACAGAAGCCAAAACAACGGTTTTTAGAATTTTTGTCTCGTCTGTATGTTTGTTACCGCATCACGCAAAAACCACTTCATGGAATTGAATGCAGTTTTCAATGATGTATTCCGAGAGGTCTAACTTAAAAAATAGGCTATATATTATCAAAAAAAATGTTTATCTACTTGATTCTAAAGTCCACGCGTATGAAGTCGTGGGAAAAAGCTAGTAAACAATAAAAGTGGTCTAATGTGATTTTTTTTTTAATGTTTTCTAATGCGTACGGACAGAGCAAAATAAAAATAAAAAGTAAAACAAAAATAATTAATAGCGCGTTTTGCGTCCTCGTGCCCTTATAAGGGCTTTTTTTTTGGGTGTTAAATCATCAAATAACATCTCCCGCTCTGGGTGGAGCAGGAATGCGTGTCAGATTTTTACTGACTAAAACCCACCCATGTTCCCTCAGTTGCCTGTGTGCCAGGGGCTGCGGTATCTTTTTCGACCAACGCGCACCCCTGGCAGGCATCGGCCTTTGCGGGCCCCACCAGTTCGTGCTGACATCTCTTTGAGACGCGCGTGGAACACAACGCGCCGCGACCCGGGCTTGGTCCTTACCGGACAGCGAGCTACCCATTACTCGCCGTCCGCAAGCCCGCGCCTACGGTGGTCGGGAATCAGCCTGGGATTCCCGACGCCCAGGGCGTCTCTTGCGGTGACTACGGCCATGAGGGCGCATGTACTGTCTCTCCCTCATGTGCGCCGCCTCCCTCTTCGCGAGCATTACTGCTTCGCAGAAGGAGGTGACGGCTACCCATACACTCTCGCTCCGTACCATGGGCCCTTATAAGGGCTTGGATACGTCTAACCATGCTCCTTATGACACCTTCAATCATTTCCTGAGGCAAAGTGTCCCATTCTTCAACCAGCGCCAATTTTAGCTCTTCAACATTTCTAGGGCCTGGATTTCTTACCCGGACCCTTCGTCCAATCATGTCCCAGACATGTTCTATTGGATTCATATCTGGCGATCGTGCTGGCCAGTCCATCTGGGGTAATCACACACTAGTGCGCAGTGTGGGGACATGCGTTATCGTGCATAAACACAAATTCTGATCCTATGAATGGGGCAAAAGGTATAACATGGGGTCTAGGATCTCAGTTATGTAATTGTGTACCCTCCACCGTAAGACGTTTTTTCGGAACATATTGCTTGATGGTAACGTTCTCCTCGATATCTCCACATCTTCTCCCTTCCGTCGATGAAATTTACAGAAAAATGGGTTTCATCAGAGAATTAAACTCGACTCTACTCTTTGGACCAATTTTGATGCTGACGAGCGAACGCTATTCTTGCTACTCGATGGCTCACCTCAAGTTTAGGCGCTTTTGCTGCCACGTATGACTTCAATCTAAGTTAATTTAACCTTCTCCTCACTGTTCTTTCACTAACACGCACGTGACGCACTTCTTCCAAAAGATTTCGGGTCTAAACAGCCGTTTAACGACGATATCTCAAAGTTTGCACCCGTTTTATAAAACGGTCGTTTACGGCACTGATTGCACCATTTTTGCCTTGACCTCGCCTGCGCACGTAAGATCCTGCCTGTCTGTATCGTTGCACATCACGCTGGATCACGGATACTGATACACCCAACGTTAGAGTAACTGAACGGTAGGGGTGACATTCCTCAATCATTGTTACATTACAGCCCTGACGACTTCAGTTGCAAATCATTCATTCTGTATGCAATACAATGTTAACTCCTAACAAAACAAACAAAATGGGCTAGGGTCACCATTGACTTCGTCAACCAATGCTCTTATCAAAAACACTCAGAAGCGTAAACTGTAAACAAACGCATAAGGTATAATTTATGTTAGTGGTTTGAAAACTGTCAAAAATTCCCTTAATTATGTATGAAAAAAGGGTAATCATTCCAATAACAAAATGCACCTTTTTTGTGTTCCTCTAATTTTGCCGGTGTGTGTATAAAGAAAATCTATATACAACATTATTACACGCTTTTATATTATCTTCACTTGTGTGTATGTTTGTAACGGACTCCTTTAGACGCGATTTTGACCCACTTTAAACGGTCAGATTTCATTGAAACTTTGTAAACTTATCGAGGACCGATGACAGTTCAATAATTAAAAAAAATTAATTGAGCAAAATGAAAAAAAAAAAACAAAAACTAAAAAATAGAAAATAAATAATAGTTTAAAAAAACTAAAAAACACGCTTTAAAAACCAAACTAAAAAAGGAGAAAATAATTTAATTCAATTAAAAAGCGTGGGGTGCTTGACATTAATTGATTAGAAAAATACCTTAAAAAGCACCCCACGCTTTTTAATTGAATTAAATTATTTTCTCCTTTTTTAGTTTGGTTTTTAAAGCGTGTTTTTTAGTTTTTTTAAACTATTATTTTTATTACATGCGAAACCTGAATATAGTTTGTTCAGAATAAGTAACTGAATCGATTCCAATAATTTTTACACTATGTTATATTTTTTTCCAAAAAAGTTTTGCAAGTGTGATGGAAAATGTTATCACCAGTTAATTACAATAAAATCGCCATACGGTATCTTCTGCCTTATTATTATCAATAAGCACAATATGATGCTGGACGCGCAAGGGGCCCGTGGTGACCATGTTTGTGTAGACAACTAACATAACAAGCTTATAACTTTGTGATTTTTGATGATACAGTTTTAAAATTTTGAACATAGAAACGTGTTTCGGGTTTCGCATATACTAAAACTAATGCTGTATATAAAAATAAATTGACGTTGTTAGCATCACAAAAAGTTCAGACAACTTTTACTGGCGGTACGAAGTGCGCGTCAGCTAGTTAAATTATACATTTTGCTAAAATTTGCATAAAAGGCGGCTGGGCAGTTCGTGCCTGCGGGATTATTTTATCGTAAAAAGTTGGTAGTAGATCAAAGCTTCACGTAAAAAAACTAGCATTCTTAATTAAATCTTGATTAGTGTATTTATTCGTCTATCTCGAATGTTTTAAAACATAACTCTACGCTAATGACAAGTTCTATTCTAGATCTATTAGTTGGAAATACACAGAACCGGTCCAAGTGGAGGAGCTTGGGGGAGGCCTATGTCTGACAGTGGACGTCTTTCGGCTGAATTGGAAACGGCAAACAATATAATGTACTAGCTATTGCCCGCGACTTCGTCCGCGTATAAGTAGAAAATGGTTCTAATAGGATTTTGAATTGGTTTTTTACGTTATTAATTGATATAACATATAAATTATTATGTTAAAATGTAAGCGCTTTCTAGCTGACACAACTATATTAGGTGTGCTCCAAGTCATAAACCGGTTTCTAGCCGACACACCTATTTTGCTACTTTGGGTTACTTCATTATTGGTTATTTCATTTTTCTTAAGGATCTCTATTATTTTTTTAATCAATTATATTCTATGTTACTTCCTGATAGTTTAGCTTTCTATTGGTGAAAAAATGGTCAAAATCGGTCCAGTAGTTTCGGAGCCTATTCGACGCAAACAAACAAACAAAATCTTTCCTCTGTATTATTGGTATACATAGATTGCCTCGCCCGTCGCCATTGCCTCGTCGTGCTCTACTGCTGAGCATGGAGTCTTGGGTTTGATTCCCAGGTTGGGCAAAGTGTTATTAGTCTTTCATCAGGAATTTCTCAATAGCAACCCAGAATTTGGATTTATGCCCGATTGATCGAAATAGGCTCGCCCCGGGTTACAGTGGGCCTTAAACAACTAGCGAAGTTGATGTACCTACACTTGCCTAACCCTTCGGGGATCATCATAAATCAAACTCAAACTCAAAGCATTTATTTCAAATAAACCAATTACAGGCACTTTTGAATTGTCAAGGTCGGTGAGGTAGAAAGATGTAGCTAGTAAATTTCAGCCGAAAGACGTCCACTGCTGGACATACGATCTCCCCCAGGCACGGCCACCTCGACCGGTTGGGGGGGGGGGGGTTGCCATAATCGCCACACTTGGCAGGCGGGTTAGCGATCGCGTGGTATGATGCATAGAAAGCGCTGCTGCTCATTCTCTAGTAAGTCCCTTAGTTGCCTCCCACGACACCCACGGAAAGAAATGGGATCTTCGGGGATCATAGGCTTTTATAAATCACAATGATCCCTACAAGGAAATGTACTGATAAATATAATTGAATACAAGGTGTAAAATGACCCATTACATTAACTTAACTTATATCTACGCATTCTGTACATCACAAGAAGTAACATTGAGCAATAATTGTTTTGATGGAATAAATCGCTGTTTATGGCAGCGCGCAATGTAACGCACGTTTAAAGTTAAGTTATAACATTTAAAATATGTTTATGTAAAATATATTTCCCGTATAAGCTGATCTCGCATTGTATAGGATTTCCGTTCAGTGCGAGATCAGCATAAACTGGAAATGTATAGCTTGATGTGTAGCCGTGTGTACAAGCAACTCTGCTACGTTAAGCGCATTTTACACCCTTTATTTAATAAATTGTCTATATCATGTTACTTACCTCATCTAAATATACAGCCCTCGCATCTTGTGTTTTCATTTTCAAAGCTCGATTTTCTTTTTCTAATTTATCTGCCTTTTTCATTGCTTCCATACTCATCGTTCTTAGGTTTTCTACTTCGCTCTCATGAAGCTTCATGAGGTCTTGCAGTGTTTCTTCGTGTAGGCTTTGTATGCTTTTAACGCCCTGGTTGTGTTCATTTATTATGCTTTTTATATTGCTGTCATACTGCATTTTTATAGCTTCAATTTTTTTCTTATAATCTTTTTCAATGTTTTCTAGTGCCCTTGTTAGAGTGTTTATCTGTATTTCATAATCATTATTAACATCTAATTTGGCCATAATGCTACGTTCAGTATAAGATTTTTGTGGAGTTTTGTCACTAGATTTACTGTTACTTGAAATAGTCTTGTATTCAGTAGACGAAATCTTAAGTTCACTTAGCTTTGATGGGCTAAAATCAGCTCTTTCTCGTATTTTTATTAAATTAAATATTTCGTCACTCCTAGTCTTGCGCAAGTCTTTAGCAGCATAATATTTTTCCACATCGGGGTCTACTTCACCTTGGACGGTATCCATAATGTATTCTAATCCAAAGTTTTGTCTCATTCCAATTTGGGGAACTTTTTGATCTTGTTCTGCCTTAAGTAGAAGCACATCGGCTCCTACTCTCGAAAGTTTATGATGAGATTCGTTGCCGGAATTTGTAGAAATTATAGCAATTTTCCTAGGAATTTGAGAATACTTTTGTTTCGATGTGTTGCTTTCCATTTCAAAAGCTTCTTCGTTCGTCGTCATTATTCTAGGTCTGGCAGCATCTTCATCTGAACCACCTCTTATAGGATTGTAGGATTCTAAATATTGTTTGTCTTCGTCAGATATGGTTGGCAACGAGACCATTATATTTTTGCCATCTAAGCCTTCATTAAATTTAGTGTCCGAGTCAGAAAATTGATTTAGGGATGAGTAAAGTGCAAGAGAATATGAATCAAATGATTTCTTGTCAACATCCGAGGTAGTATCAACAGAAGCACTTTCTGTTATAATTCTAGGTAAATTTATTTTCAGTTTATGTTTTATGCTGGCTTCTTCGGAATTTTGTTCATTTTCTTGAAAATTAAACGAATCTTTTTTTATGTTACTCCTAGGTCGAATTATGTCGGCGCTTATTCCTTTTTTTGTTGGATGAATAGTTACGGCCTCAATTACTATATCTGGATGCCCTTTGTCTGACCATGCTCCTTTTGATAGTTCTTTATTATTGTTAGAAATGCTGTCGCTGTCTTTGTAAATAAGAAACAAATCTTTGTCAGTCGATTTACCTGATGAAGATCCTTCGTAAGTTTTACTGTCTTTGTATTTACTGATTATATTATTAGTATCTTTTTCAAAACTTTCGCGTGTTGCTACATATCCAGTAGTTTTTTTTTGACTTTGGGAGCCAAACTTACCGCCCGTTATATTTTCTGTCTCATCATTTCCTTTTGAAGAAGTAGTATCTTGTGACAGTCTATTATAAATATCGATTAAATTATTGCCCTTTCCATTAGCGGATTTTTTTCCTGACTCTAGAGACATTTTGGCTGGACTACTCGTGGTCGATATATTATCAGTTTTTTCTTTGTCTGTAAAGCTTTTAATAGAATTTTGTTCTAATCTTCCCATGCTTAATAGTTTCATTTTGTAATCCACATAACTGTTTCGCACGACATCAAATGGTTGTTCGACAGCTACCGATAATATCTGTACTTTATTTCCTAAGAGTATGTTTTTCGAATTTCTTTCGGGTTGAGTGGACCTTTTGTCATTGTCCAGTGGTAGTTCATTCACTTCCACCATGTTTGTGCTAGCCACATTTTGCTGTTCTGTCATCGTTGCACTTGATTCTGTAGTTTGCATCTTGTTTATTTCAACAGATAACTTTTCCGTGTCTGTTTGACATCCCGTATTTTGAAAAATATCCTTTATTTCAGCCTGAGCTTCCACGTTACGTGGTTTCTTTAAAACTTCTAATTGCTTTTGCAATTCCGCCACTTCTTTCGATTTCTTCCTTAAGTCCGTTTTAATTTCTTCCATCATTACTGATTGATTATTTCTATCTTCAGTCATACTTTGCAACTTTTCTTGCAATTCGCCAATCCTGTCAACAGAGTTGTTGTAAACATCTTTAAGAGTTTTCATGTCTTCTTCTAATTTAGAAATGTAGTCTTGGGTGGATTTATTTATTCTATCGCTTATCAGTTTGTGGTTCAATATTGATGCCTCTAAATCTTCAATTACACCTTTATCATTAGCGATTTGCTTTTCAAGTTTGGCTTTGAGTTCAAATAGTTCTGTCTCCATATTCTGTTTATCTATGATTGCTTCCTCTTTCTCGCTAATAATTTTTTGTTTCTCCCTTTCGAGAATTTTCTTGGCTTCATCCGCTTTGCTTAAAACCAACTGTGAAGATGTTTGTACTTTTAATAATCTTTGTTCCAAAGACGAACTCTTACTAGATCTCGTTTTGAAGGAGTCTCTGATCCTATCTAGTGACGTTAAGATATCTTCAACACTGCAGTTATTTGGTGTTAAGGCAGTATCACCGACACTTTCTAACTCAAGTTGCTTTATATCAGTCACAATTATTTCTCTTTCATTTTGTAAGTGTTTCATATGAGTTGCGTATTCATGATACATATTTCGTGAAGATTCCTCAGATTTTGTTTTTGTTACTGATAACTGTTCGGATAGCATGAAGTTTTCCTTTTGAAGTTTTGCTAATTCAATCTTCATGTTATGTGTTGCTCTTGAGTCTAAACAAAAACATGTTATTCAATAATATTGAAAAATCATTGCAGGAAGGCATTTGTCTAAAGGTTTAAAGTTAAAGTAAATAATAATATCACTCACGATGTGCTTCAATATTTTGTAAGGTATCGATATTCTGTATGTTACAATCTTTAATTTGTTCACTAGCGTTGAGAACTGCGTCCAAGTTGCTGTGAAGCCGGTACACTTCTTCTCCTAAATTATTTATATGGTTTTGTAAATTTGCTATTTTGCTATCTCGAGCCGAAACGTCATCACATAGCTCAGATATCATATTCTCCTAAAAAAGAAATTATATTCTTTATTGTAAACAGTGCATTCTGGGCCCCGAGTTATGTGTTCGCTAAGCCACACCCACTCCTCACTTTTTCGCTGTATCAAGAGTTTATTTTTTGTCTTTCTCACGTTTATTTGCTGAAAGGAGAGACAAGGAATGTAGTATTTTTGTGAACTACGTTAGTTAAAAACGCGACGATCGTGTACTGAGATGACAATCGCTTTTGAATAATATTCATAGGCTGCGACCTAACCAAATTAATTTATGAATTATAATCATTAAAATCATCAATACGGCTAAAAATCGAAATTAATTTAATTCGATTGAATTACTATATCATGAAAAGGTCATTTTATTGATTTAAAAATTTAAATGAAGGGGTTGCATTGATGATTTAAATAACTACAATAAGTAAAGCCACACTTGTGACGGTCGCGAATCATTTTTAACATACAGCCCGCTTGCAGTCCTGCAGGTTTAGCACGAGCACCGATTTGTCAACGGAAGAATAGACATATCTATCTATTAACTAAATGATGTACAACAGGAGAAGATAGCTTTGTTCTTCTATTAATTATCACCGCTCTGGGTAGAGCAGGAGGGCGTGTCAGACTTTTACTGACTAAAACCTACTCGTGTTCCCTCAGTTGCCTGTGTGCCAGGGGCCGCGGTATCTCTTTCAAACAACCCGCATCCCTGGCAGACATCGGCCCTTGCGGACCCCACCAGTTGGTGCTGACATCTCTTTGAGGCGTGCGTGGAATACAACGCGCCGTCAACCTGGGCTTGGTCCTTACCGAACAGCGAGCTACCCATTACTCGCCGTCCGCAAGCACGCGCCTACGGGGGCCGGGAATTAGCCTGGGATTCCCGACGCCCATGGCGTCTCCCGCGGCGGCTACAGCCGTGAAGGCGCATATACTGCCTCTCACGTGCGCCGCCCCCCTCTTCGCGAGCATTACTGCTTCGCAGAAGGAGGTGACGGCTACCCATCCACTCTCGCTCCATACCATGGCCTGGACCAGGGCCGGACACGAGAGATCGCCGCCGTCGATCGCTTCCACAAGGACACGGTGGTGCTCCGCCCAAGCCGGGCAGACCTTCACCGTGTGTTCCACCGTGTCCTCAGGGCGATCTTCGCAGTGGACCCGGGCGTTTCCTCCCGCCTTATCCGAAACAGGAACCTCCCGAAACAACTGTATCCGGTAAGGACCTGCGTCAGGCGAAAGGTGATGACGCCGTGCCGCCTCTCAAGCCACTCCTCAAAGAGGGGACTTACCGCCGCTATCGTGGCGTGCCCAGCACTGGGTTGCGACAATCATACTCTCCATGTCTCCATGAGATCCCGCCGGAGCTCTGTCCGCTGTGCCGCGATTTCTTGCGGCAGCGGAGTAACGCCCCGGCATTTGGCCGCCTCGCGCCACTCTCAGATGTGCGCGAGGACGTTTACCTCTAGATCCCATGGTGGAAGTCGGTGACTTTGGATATGTATTTTAATTTTTTGTCACCGCCTTCCGAAATTAAAGTAATTTTTCATTTTGTAGTATTTTTCCAGAAGTCGGTTATTTTTAATTTGAAAAAAGTATTATTTTTTACTTTTTAGCTATAGTACCTAACCTACCCTACACCAATTCGAAACTTCATCATCTTTGGGGTCAAAACGATGCATATTTACGCGTTATTAGCAGTAATCGCGGTTGATTTGCTGTCATTTTTTAAAGAGTTCCGTTGCCTGTCTCTGAAACTTATCATCAGATCTATATGAAATTTAAATGGGACCATTTTGGAATAAACCCCTTTCGAACAAAAAATATTTTGTAAATCTGTCTACTTATGACGGAGTTATGACCGAACATACATAAAAAAAAATATACATAAACATGTCGAATTAGTAACCTTCTCTTTATTGAAGTCGAGTTTGGTGATCGTAAGCAGGACCCGTTTTATTTTCAAAATTATATAAATTGTAATGATACACAATAAAACCCTTTAGTACATACTGATTTGTCTAGTTGGTTTTGTAGGTCCCTAATTTTCAGCTGGTTCTGTCGTTTTTCTTGCCGCATCACTTCGATTTTGTCCATTATGTCGTTCAATGGTTCCGACGTATCGCTGGACTTACTAATAAGCTGAAAAAAAAAAAACACGTAAGTAAAATCATTGATAAACGTCGCGAAAAGATGTTAATATGATGTTTGTATCAATCACCTCTTTCCTTGAATCTAATAAAGCGCACTCTAAGTCTTCGCTATGTGTTAATAAGGTTTGACTATGGCTATGCAACTCCAAGTTCTCTTTCTCCATCCTCCTTAGATCAGACAATTGTCTGTTCAGTTCAGTTTGTAAATTCTGTTTCTCGCAACTCATTTGATCAAGTTCTCTTTTTAAGTTTTCGTATTCTGTTTCTATAACTTCATAGTATTTAATTTTATCTACTAATTCGGCACTTTCTTTTTTTATTAAATTGAGTCTACTTTCAGTCATCATTTTCTCGCCTCGTAAGGTTTGTATAGCATTTGCAGCTGTGGATTGTTCTGTCTCTAAAGATTTAATATGTTCCATTAGTTCTCTATTTTCTTCAATTTTACTGTCCAATGTATTGCACAAATGGTTCACTTCCTCCGCTTTATTAGCTTCTAGTATATTTTTTTCGTTTGATAATTCATCATAAGCTTTTTTCAAACTTTCTAACTCTTGCTCTAAACCATCAGTTTGAGTGCATTTCTGTATTAATTCTTCATTTTCTAGTTTCAAATGATTCAAAGTGTGCAGTAAGTTGTCCATATCTCTTTTTTTCTCCATTAGAGCTTTTTCGATTGCATTTTTTTCACCATACAGCGTCTGATGAGCTTCACGAATTCTGGATAATTCGCTATGCGTTGAGCCTTCGGATTGCTGTAATCTTTCAATAATTTCCTCGCTTTCTCTTTTACTCAATTCTATAGACTGTATTGTGTTTTCAAGTTCATAAGACTTAACAAACAATACATTTTCAAGGCGCCTTTTCTCTTCTAAAAGTTTATTGTGTGAATCTTGTTGTGTTTGCAATTGAAGTTCTAAATTTTCATAATCCCTTATTTTATCTTTTAGCTCGCCATTTTCTTTTTGAATTAAATCTAAAGACGTTTTATATCGCTTATTATGATCTTGTAATCTTTGGATCTGTTGTAGAAGAACAGAGTTATTGTTATCTATGATATCTGAATCATTTTTCAATTTTTTGTTTTCCTCAATCGTAGTCATTAATAAATCTTGTAGTTCTTTGTTATCTTGTATCTGTTGTTCCAAAGATCTTGTTACATCAGATTTTTTATGGATAATCTGATCATAATCTTTAACTTTATCTAATAACTCTTGACTTTCTTGTCTGGCTACCTGCAGTGATTGTAGTGCTTCCAATTTATCATTTTCAAATCGCTCTCGTAATTCATTCACTTGTGTGTATAAGTTTCTATTTTGATCCTTTTCCTTTGTTATGTCTTGCATTAATTTATTAATTTCTTGCGATTTATTTTTGACGACGCTTATTAAATTGTCTACAGCTTTCGATTTTTCATCCATATCTTGGTTTAACTGTCTAACTTCTTTTATTAAACTCATATTATACTTTTCCAAATAGTCATTGTGTTGTAAACGTTTTTCACAAGTGCCTAAAATTAAATATCTTTCCATCAGTACTTATAGTTAACCTTAAACCTGATTTGACTTACATTACAAGCGACTATTTTAAGGCAACATGTTATCAAATGTTACCATTCTTTGCACACGGTTGCAGTATAATTATTTGTATGAGTGATTTTGTATAGTTGGCCTCGTATACTGCTGTATCCCCCTAGGTTAAATGTCAATTGCGCGGTCAAAGTCTATTTTGGCACCAAGACCAATGTGACAATTAGCCGATGACGACGTTATAAATGAAAGAGTCACCCAAGGAAATAAATCAAAGTAGGCAAACCTCAGATCTATAATCTGAGAGGTAAACGATCTACGATAACTTTTCACTGGTTCACGGTAAGTAAACAGGGTAAATTTATACAAGTGTGCGTGGCTGGCTAAATCCGAAACTATAAGAAATACCGACCAATGCTAACGAGTCTCAAGATTTTGAAAATTAAAAAGGAAACGGCGTATTTTTGGAAAAAAAATAATGGTTAGCTAAGATCACTCATACCTTAGTTAATAAAAAAAAACTGAACAATCTAATAATGCAGTTTTTGAAATGTATCAATACTTGAATATATTTATTAAAAACCGACAAGTGTGTGTCGGACCACGCACAGTGCAGGGCTCCGTAGTCTGGATGAATGCGCATGCACATTAGGTAGTTATTGATTTTTGCCTTTTTTTTGTTTGAAAATTCACCTCGTTTAAGGCATATTAATATTATTACGAATTTCTTTACTTTTCCAATCTTCTAATTCCAGCTTGAGTTTATTGATAAGTTCTAGGTGATGTTGGTAGTGTTTTTGTATATCTTGTTTTTCTTCCTCACTACAGAGCAGGGCATTCCTTAAATTTTGAATTTGTTCTTTTGAAGATTCAATTTCATCTAACAACGCTAATGAATTCGTTGCTGGTTCTCGTGAGTAAACCTAAAATAGATTTGTTTGTATTTAGACAGAAGAAGTAGATAAAACATTAACTTGTCTACTAGTACTAACATATTAATTCATAATAATTTTGTTTGTTTAAGAGCCGATCCATTCCGTAAAAAAATCACCTTGAAAACTTAGTCCCCTCTGACTGCAGGAAACCAACCTTATTTTATCGAAAACAAAGATCGCTTCGATTCAAAGATCGATTCGATTTTGACACTGATGCACAATCACAGGTAAAACAATAACTGTCGACTGTAGGAGAAGTGACTTGCCAACTGTGTTAATATCTAGGCATTAGGTGACATGTTCACTTCACTATGTGCATTTGGATTGAGTGATCTTTTTTTATTTCGTGACAAAATCTGATGGTACGTCAAAAAATTGTCAAAATTCATAGCCCAAAGTAAAAAAAATTGTCACTCTCAAGGGTCTTCAGTTATTGTCTAAATTGTGGATCACTTAATTCAAACATTTTGCAAAAACGGCCACGAGCTAAATCTCAACAAAATCTTACTCTACTGACCAAATTTATATCTCAAAAATTTGCTAACTAATTATCACAATGTTTAATAAAACCATCTAGGATTTTAAAGCTAATTCCAGGTATCTATGACAGTATCATTGGATCACTCAATACAGACACCATTGTGTGTGCGCGTGTGTGTGTGTGTGTGTGTGAGTGTCTGTATGTCTGTCTGTGGCATCGTATCTCCCGAACGGATGAACAGATTTTGGTTGATTTTTTTTGTTGAAAAATGAATTAGTCGGCAGTGTTCTTAAATAAGTTTCATCAAAATCGGTTCAGCCATTTGAAAATTATCAGTTCTTTTCTGGTAGATGAAGGGATTTCAGCATATTCGACGGGTCTGATCAAGTCGATATTTGGTAATCTATTACCTCAATGATATTAGATGAACAATGTAACCTTGAACTGATGCTGGAGCATAACCTGGAATATCCAGGATACCCAAATCACTCACCAAGAAACAGCAGAACTATCGTATTTGGGCTCATTGAAAAGGTCTCAATGAATAGGTTATAGATAAATGGTGATCAGGACGAGGAATGAGGATAAATTTGTAACAATATTCACTGTGGGAAACATACGCAACGCTGAGCAGATTTAAGCGAGACATTAAGTTTAAAAAGCAGGAAATAAAAGTTAAATTAAAAATTTAAAAAACCCCCGACCCAAACAAAAACCCTAAAAAGTAAAAAAAATATATTTATTGGCCTTTTAGGTTGTAGGTAATATTTTAATCAAGGCATTGTCAAGTCGGTCAATGAAAATACCAAACAGAGGAGGTCTAGCATTTTCATTAGCCGTCCCCCGACTTGAAAATGCCTTGATCAAAATATTACCTACAACTTAAAAGGTCAATAAATATATATTTTTTACTTTTTAGGGTTTTTGTTTGGGTCGGGGGTTTAAAAAAAATGTAATTTAACTTTTTGCTATCATTGGGCACGCCACGATAGCGGCGGTAAGTCCCCTCTTTGAGGAGTGGCTTGAGAGGCGGCATGGCGTCCTCACCTTTCGCCTGACGCAGGTCCTCACCGGACACGGTTGTTTCGGGAGGTTCCTGTTTCGTATAAGGCGGGAGGAAACGCCCGGGTGTTTCCATTGCGAAGATCGCCCTGAGGATACGGTGGAGCATACGGTGGTGGTTTGCCCGGCTTGGGCGGAGCACCGCCGTGTCCTCGTGGAGGTGATCGGCGGCGGCGATCTCTCGCGTCCAGCCCTGGTTCAGGCCATGGTACGGAGCGAGAGTGAATGGTTAGCCGTCACCTCCTTCTGCGAAGCAGTAATGCTCGCGAAGAGGGAGGCGGCGCACGTGAGGGAGAGGCAGTATATGCGCCCTCACGGCCGTAGTCACCGCGGGAGACGCCCTGAGCGTCGGGAATCCCAGGCTGATTCCCGGCCACCGTAGGCGCGGGCTTGCGGACGGCGAGTAATGGGTAGCTCGCTGTCCGGTAAGGACCAAGCCCGGGTCGACGGCGCGTTGTGTTCCACGCCCGCCTCAAAGAGATGTCAGCACCAACTGGTAGGGTTCACAAGGGCCGATGTCTGCCAGGGGTGCGGTTTGTTCGAAAGAGATACCGCGGCCCCTGGCACACAGGCAATTGAGGGAACACGGGTGGGTTTTAGTCAGTAAAAGTCTGACACGCCCTCCCGCTCCACCCAGAGCGGGAGAAGTTATTTGATGATTTCCCATCCAAAAAAAAAAAAACTTTTTGCTATCATAAGTTTTAGCCAAATTATCGTCATAGCAAACTATTCGCCCATTTACATAGCCATATATACGCTCGATAATGACTGATTCCGTCAGGATGTTGTGGAGGAATTAATTCAATACCTCCAAGTAACCTGTACGATCTACTTTTTATTAAAATGATTCCGAGCACATTGTGTAAATTTACGTGTCTTGTTCCAATCAAATCCATGATATCCATTTGAACGTTTATAACCATAGATAGCATTACCATTACATGTAAGACAAGCCCCTCGTAGCTAAAAGAAATTGCTTCTTCTGGACTGTTAATGCCAAATACGGATATAATTTGTAAATTCAATGGCAGAAATACAACATTTCTAGTTATTTAAGGTGCCGCGCAAGATTCATTTAAACAGGTTTTAGTGGTAACTGCGCTTGAACAGCTGTTTATTAAAATTGATTAGAAAATATACGTTACGTTACAGACACAAACGACTGTTCTTTCGTGGCCAGTCTGCTTTTTTTAAAATATTGTAGGACTAACGAGATCTCATTGAAAAAAAAATGTGATTCGAGTCATTATCTCTTAAACATACACACATCAAAAAAAGTTGCGATCACTTTGAAAAAACGAAATCTTTTTTGTTACGGTAGATTTTATTATAATTTCTTCTTCTTCTAAGATTATTTATTTAAAAATATAGATTTAGAATATGAAAAAATAAAACAGTTCAATTGTTTTTCCATATAAAAAGGCTTTCAGTCCTAGCTTACGCTCATTCAGAAATTTGAATTAGTCAATTTTAATGGATTTAAAAAAGAATCGCGTAAAGTTGTTATTGAAAAAATGCCAAGAGGATTATGAGAAGTTTTACGAGCAAGAATAGTAACTTTGGGGGAAGAAGGATACACCACGAGAGAAATAGCACGCAGAGTTGCTATATCCCAATCCTGTGTCGTGACCACGTTGCAGAGGTACCACGGGATGGGTAATTTTGCTGACCGACCCCGCAGTGGTCGCCCAACTGTTTTGACTGCTGCCCAAAAGCGCTATATTACATTGCTGGCAGCCCGTGACCCAACAATCAACGCTACTAAAATAAAAGCAGAAGTTCGGGCCGCTTCTAGGCTTGAAGTTAGCATTCAGACCATTCGGAATTGCTTGCACCAGGCTGGATTACGAGCACGAAGGTCTTTGCGGGCTCCTCTGAATTCCCGGCAACGACAACCACGGAGATTGCAGTGAGCTAGGCTTCGGCAAAATGAAGAAGAAAACATTTGGTAAAACTGTATCTTCGTTGACGAATCGCGAATCAGTACTCATCCAGATAACCGACGAGTCCGTGTCTGGAGAAGACCAGGAGACCGTGAAAGGCGAAAAACTGTCATTGGAACAGTTCAGCAAGGTGGGAAATTGGTGTCGTTTTGGGGTGGTATTATGATTGGGAGCTAGAACGCCTTTGATCCCGTATCGAGGCTTCATGACCGCAGACATGTATAGAGCAGTTGCTATTGATGTAATTGTTAGACCATTCTGAGTAAACCATGGGCACCAATTTGTACTGGTCGATGATAATGCGCCCGCCCATTGAGCTCAACGAGTCAATGCTGCTCTCCGAGAATACGACATCACAAGATTAGACTGGCCTGCCGGCTCGCCATGACTTAACCCAATAGTTTATTTTTTTTTGTGATCCTAATCACAAACTTTTTTTTGATGTGTATATTAAAAAAATATAAGCCCACGTATGTGCACTAAATCTCGTATAAAACTAAATGAAACATGCGACGCAACAAATAACAATAAAATATTTCGTCAATTAAGCTGTAATTAAATGTAAATGATTTTTATGTAAAACTATAGTCTTAAAGTTGTACAAAAATGTATCTTAGTTTGTGTAAATCAATACGAAGTAGTTACCTAAAAGTATTCATTAGGATCACTTAGTTCAGTAAATTTAAAAACATTGAATCACTCCTAACTTTTTAACAAAAGGTATTTGTTTCATTAAATTTACTGTAGAAATATATTCGGACTTAGGATAAAAAATAGGTGTGTAGAAAAAATCAACCTAAACCTTATTAAACCGATCTCTCAGACAAAAGGGTGTGTATATTGAGTGGTCCAATGATACCGTCCGTCATAGATACCTGGAATTAGCTTTAAATGCCTAGATGGTTACATATATATATATATATGGTTATATACATTGTGACCATTTGTTGATACATTTTTGAGATATACTTAAATTTAGTCAGAAGAGTAAGTTTTTTCATGGCTGTTTTTGCAAAATGTCTGAATTGAGTGATCCACACTTTGGGCAGTAAGTTAAGACCCTTGAGAGTGATTTTTTTTTTTTACTTTTGACTATGTTTGACTAAATGTACAATCAGATTTTGTCATGAAATAAAAAAAAGATAACTCAATCACTTCACTAACACAGTGATTTTTTTACAGAATAGATCGACAGAAGTATTATTTATGAAAGAAGTATTTATATGTTTATATAACAAGATTTCTTACGTCATAGTGTGTTTAATCGATGACGGTTCACCGTTGCATTTTTAAAAAACTTACCTTTTCTTGGTCATGTTCAAGCAGGTTATCAATCTGTTGTAACAAACTTTTAATTTGTTGATCTTGGCACATAATTCTGCAATCAGCTTCTTTTAACTTGCATATTAAAGCATTTTTCTCCTTTTCAAAATCGATTGAAGCCTCATTTATCTTTTTCTCTAACGAAATATTTTCAAACCGCAAGTTGTCCATCGCTTTAGATTTCATGTTATTAATTTCTCCTTCAGCTTTTAATTCTGTCTCTAAATTAGTAGTCTCATCAGTTAGTATAAGAAATTGTTCTTTCAATGTGTCGAGATCGACAGAGCGCTTTCGAAAATGTTCCTTTTCATTCCATAAAGAGTTATATTCGTGCATTTGTACTTTCATGCTTTCATAATCTTTTTCCATTTCTTCATATTGATTACAACGTTTTTCTAAAGTATCCTTCTCGTGTTTTAAGGTTTCATAGCATGTTATTAATTCATCATAGTTAGTTTGTAAACTTTTTATCCTTTTCAGGTTTTCTTTGTCTATATTGTAATTATGATCGACAATTACGACTTCGTCTTTAAGATCTTCATCAGGTAGAAATGAAGCATCGTCTTTGTAGAGAATTTCTTTCATTTCGTCGTTTTGTATAATATCGGCAACAAGCTTTGCTCTTTTGTTATCTAGGCTAGGTTGTTTTGATTCTGCTGATGTTAGTGCGTAGGTCGGTTGAACACGGGATTCTGCTATGTCAACACGATAACAAGCACAATCGTCACTATGTTGGCTTGGGTAAGCAAAGAAATCTTGGGTACAAGGAGCTATCAATGCGCAACAAAATTTTTCTAAGACTTTCAGTTTGAAGAGTATTTTACCTTTAATATCAATGCAACGAATATCTTTACCGGCAGTCTAAAAATAAAGAATGTTATAAAATAAAAGTCTTCTGATTTTGACTCATTTACAGAGGCCGTACGCACTGGGTGACCAAGTTTAACGCTATATCAGTCAAACTATGGTCGCTGTGGCTGGTGACAGTAGTAACCACAGTCGTGGTCGTGGTCAAACAGTGCCCCGGGATATTAAAAAAAGTGATGGTGGTTACAAACCAATAACTTCAAGTACTGTCTATACTTGTCATTTTGGCAAAGAATACCAAATATTTTTTCTAAGGCTGTGTATATATGAGCATATATGCAATAAGGTTCGCAAACATCATTTTCCATAACCTGTAACAGTATTATTAGATTTTAAAGCTGCAGGGTTATAAATTATTTAGACAAGCAAATAAATTAATCGTTACATACAGCAATTGTATTTTTCATAGCGTTTAATTTTGCGTCTTTTGTAATAATTATGTCTTGCATTTCGGTGATTCTTGGATCTTTTGCGACTGTTAATTAGAAATGGTTAATTAGAAGTATTATAAAATGTATTAAAACTCCGCCAGATGTCGCCGGAGTTTACGTTACGTTAGTTTAACGGTGCGTTTAAAAAAAATATCATTTAAATTGTGATAAAAAAACAAAACAGCTATGCTATTCTGTAACCATCTCCCTGAGTTTTTGGCGGGATCGGGTTGGAACATGTCGCACGAATTTTCATTTTCATGAAATTTAGTGAAATAGCGAATTAAATTGTATAATTTTGGTAGTGAATTATTCAATTTAGTTACATGTGTGTGCACAAGTGTAGTGAAGGTGAAAATAAGTGACTATCGTGGTCTTTTCGTGTTCCCCCAAAAACTCATGTTAGGTTGTTGTAAAGTTGCTACCTCTTTACAATAACTTTGACTTGACTGGACTTGACTGACTAAAGACGACTATGACTTTTATGTAACTTCGTGCCCGATATCGGGCCATTTACTTGATTGAAAAGAAAAATTACTTGACACTGGCTAAATGCACAAAACCGTGCGAAGCCAAAGTAAAAAAAAAAAAAAATCCATCTCACTATGTGAAGTGAGTGTGGAGTGAGCTGTCAGTGTCATTCCACCTGATGCTAGGGATGCCCAAGCATTACATTTACAATCATAATCGAGATTTAAATAATAATAATTTTTGTGCTGATTCTAATGATCATTTTATTACAATTTCAAAGCTAGTATTTCACTTCACCCGGTGAGATGGTTACAAAATAGCATGGCTGATCTATAAGCAACGGGAATATTTTAGGCTGATCATTTTATTTGAATTATTCCTTACGTGTAGCAACTTCACAAGTACACGGGTCATCATTTTGAACGCCTTTAGAGTACTTATTCGGAGAGGGCTCCTGTTAAGAAAATATTTGTTAACACTAATTAAGTCTCCCTGAAGAAGTAACTATGATGGATTAAGGTGGAAGCTCTAGGGCGGGTTGTTCGAAAGAGATACCGCGGCCCCTGGCACACAGGCAACTGAGGGAACACGGGTGGGTTTTAGTCAGTAAAAGTCTGACACACCCTCCTGCTCCACCCAGAGCGGGAGAATCTATTTGATGATTCCACACCCAAAAAAAAAAGAAACTCCTGAAATTAAAAATTTCTTACGATTTTTGCAATTTGCAGGTCAGTGTCAGGAGTTGAACAAAATATGATTTGCGACCATAACAAAAACGACTTTACATAATTAATAATTATAATAATGAAAATTATCAATACAATTTTCAAGTAAATTTTTAATTTAATGACTTTTTCGTCAAATAGTCATTAAATAGAATTATATCTATGTACTTCTACTCACAGTCTGTTCGCTGGGAGTTGATAAATATTATGATCAGAGATCGGATATTTGGATGCATATTTACCTAAAGAAAATTTTTAGCTATGAAAGTATGGAAGCGGCTTTATAAATTATTTGTAATATTTAGTAAAAACCCCGGGATTCTGTGATTGCAAAACTATTCGGATGTGTATTAATTTAAAAATTATGTTTAACCCGATACAAATATGTGTATGTATTGAAGGAGGAGTGGTTTGTATTAGTTAAAAAAAAAAACAAACTTACCTAAATTAAGACTTTTTCGATACAAAAGCGCATTCCATGTTAGCCAACATCTCAACTTTAGGTGAATATGCATCCGAATATCCGATCTCTGATTAACTGATTATGATACATCTCCGAATAACGACCGTCGCTTAATTATCGCAAAGTGTATGGCGGCTGTCGCTTATCTCCCGCTTTCGCCGTTTTCGTGGTACGAGGCACGCATTTGTTGTGAACTGCGGCCCAAACGGCGAGCGGACGCGGGGCCCATATTGCTTATGAATAATTAGCGGGAGCCATATTGCTTATAAATAATTAGCGGGCCGCTATTTGTAATGAGTTAAGAAACCCCGACTTTATCAACTCCCGGCGAACAGACTTTAGAGGGATGTATTGATGAATCCGTGTGGTGCCGGACGTAAAGAATAGCACCATCCCATCTCTTCCCGTGGGTGTCGTACACAGAAATCTTAATAATATTGCCTTATTATTAAGATTTATGTGGTGTCGTAGGAGGCGACTAAGGCACTTACTATGGGCACGCCACGACAGCGGCGGTAAGTCCCCTCTTTGAGGAGTGGTTTGAGAGGCGGCATGGCGTCCTCACCTTCCGCCTGACGCAGGCCCTCACCGGACACGGTTATTTCGGGAGGTTCTTGTTTCAAATAAGGCGGGAGGAAACGCCCGGGTGTTTCCAATGCGAAGATCGCCCTGAGGACACGGTGGAGCATACGGTGGAGGTCTGCCCGGCTTGGGCGGGGCACCGCCGTGTCCATGTCGAGGCGATCGGCGGCGGCCATATCTCGCGTCCAACCCTGGTCCAGGCCATGGTACGGGGCGAGAGTGCATGGGTAGCCGTCACCTCCTTCTGCGAAGCAGTAATGCTCGCGAAGAGGGAGGCGGCGCACGTGAGGGAGAGGCAATATATGCGCCCACACGGCCGTAGCCGCCGCGGGAGACGCCCTGGGCGTCGAGAATCCCAGGCTGATTCCCGGCCACCGTAGGCGCGGGCTTGCGGACAGCGAGTAATGGGTAGCTCGCTGTCCAAGCCCGGGTCAACGGTGCGTTGTATTTCACGTGCGCCTCAAAGAGATGTCAGCACGAACTGCCAGGCCGATGCCTGCCAGGAGTGCGGGTTGTTCGAAAGAGATACCGCGGCCCATGGCACACAGGCAACTGAGGGAATACGGGTGGGTTTTAGTCAGTTGAAGTCTGACACGCCCTCCTGCTCCACCTAGAGCGGGAGAAGTTATTAGATGATTTACCACCCAAAAAAAAAGGGACTTACTAGAGAATGGGCAGCAGCGTTCTCTATGCATTTTACCACCATACTGCATTCGCCAACACGCCTGCCAAGCGTGGCGATTATGGCAAGCCCCCCCCCCCAAATTGGAGGAGGCCTATTTCCAGCAGTGGACGTTTTCCGGCTGAAATGATGATGATGATGATGATATTTGATGAATTTAATGATTATAAGTCTGTAAATACATACGTGTTACGGTCTAGAACAACATACAACGTTGCACTGACCTGAGAATTGCAAAAAAGTAAGAAGATTTGAATTTTGCAGGCTATCGTAAAGCTTCCATCTCATTACGACCCATGAATCATTGCCGGTCGCAACTTTGCGCAGAAGACTGCGCAGTTACAATTTTTACGAACAAAATGGTGACATGAGGCGAGTGTGAGTGAGAGAACATTGCGCGGAAGTTCGAAGAGCTTATGTTCAGACCGGCGCGGCTCCGGCGGCCCCTGATTCATCGGCCGTAATATTGTAACGTTGAAGAACTCTCAAATGGAGTTGGGCAGGAAACTTGGCAAGGTCCAGTGATGACAGGTCAATTAAGGTTGTCACAGAGCGGCGTTCAAGGACTGTAAGACGAGATGCCGGTCGTCCGGCGGCGAGCGACATTGTTGCCATGGCGGGAAAACCTGGATAAGGATGGCGTAGGAGCGTGGGCGTGGCACAAAAAAAACAGGTGATGGTAATGGTGAGATATTGTAACTTTCTTAGGAGGACTTTACTGTATCTAATATTATACTTACTTCAAGAGTTTCTGTATTTTATATTAGTCAGCTCGTAGTAGACCATTGTAATAAATAGGTTCCAAACTATACCCGTCGCGCGTCTTAGCAGACACAATAGAAATTCTATTGTTATCGGAACACATGGTGTTCACTAGACATGCGAAGAGCTCATATAGCTTACAATGAGACATAGGTATTTGTCAAAAATGGACACATGAACACAACGGATGTTGTTTAATAAAGCACCAAACCCATAAAAAAACTTCGTGGATCGTCGAATTTTTGCTTGTTACCTGTCGTTTCTATTAAACAAGCCCTAGGTAAAAATATTGATGTAATAATATTTTAGGCAAAATACCTCATCTCCCCTCGACTTGCCGGTCTGAAAAAAAAAGTGGTAAGTATTAGAGCAAATTTCTTATTATCAACAACATAGAATGCCAAACTGGACAATATATTTACCGCAAAAGCTTCAGAATCGACTACCTGAAAATAAATTAATAATAAGTTTGCTTAAATTACAAAACTAGTTTCTATGTTCACGAGTAGCAGACGCCAGCACATCAAGCGACCCCAAACTGTCAAATTTTCCCAATGAAAATGAACCCTAAACTTAGGTCTTACAGTTGAAAATCTATCAAAGAAATTTGACAGATTGGGGTAGCTTGTTGTACTGGCAACTGTACATTATATTAGAATTTCAGGGTTTAATACTCACCTCCGTATAGCCGGATAAATCCAAATCTATGAACTGCAACCAAACAGGAAAATGAGTAAGAAATGTCATTTTCCTTGAATTAACTTAAATTGATGTTATTTAGGTATTATTTAAACTTTACCGCTAACTCATTATACATAATAAAAATAAGTGTAGATTGACGGTTTTTTGCCGATTTTAGGGTTACCTAAAATACAATCTACAATTTTTCCAAAATCCGTGAAATAGGTTATGGATGGTCATGCGTCAGTCACCAACCTATCTATATAATTAGGTATAATTATGTCCATTTTTGCAAGTAGATGAAGGCAATGTGTGCACAATAGTGAATATTCAATCCAATAAATAAATAAAATGAAAGATTTTAATGATGGACAATTTTCTTTATACTTTTTGCACTTCTAGTGATGCACACTTATCTAAAATATTTGAGCCTGTGTTTTATTTTCTGGCCTTTTCTAACAGTTGGTCGCAGTAGCTAGACTACTCCGACCAAACGGGCTTGGTCAGGGTAGAACGGTGACCAACCATGAGCAAGCGGAGCGAGCAAAGCGAGCGGTGCCGGCGAGCACTACATCCAATACAGTCGCAGTTACTTGGATATTCAGTATTTTTGGGACAAAATATAAATTATTTGACGTTCATATAAAAAGGCGGAATTAATATTTTCAATAATATTTTAGGAGCGCAAAATGAATATTATTCGTGATTCGTTTATACACGCCATAAATAAAACAAGTAGGGTAATTAATTACAGTTTTCCTCTTACCAGTTCATCGAGCTCTTTATTGGCCGCTTTTATTGCAGCATGCTGAAAAGGAATATGATGTAATTGGTACCATATTGATGAAGAATTATCAACTTTCTGTATTTGTTGTATTAGCGCGTGTCAGGCAATGGACATTATTTCGACGATGATGTAATATTGCGGTACTCACAGACCATCAAACTATACCTAATGTACGAAGAAATATAAACTATAATAAAACTTTCCGTATCGAATAAAATAGTGGTTTCCCTTCATTTAGTAATGAACGAATGAATATGTGAGTGCGTGCTGTATCAAATTAAAAATGATATTATAGGTAATATTTTGATGCCTAGGACACCTTAAAGACCATATGATACGTCGGAGCTGTTGCCATAACCCGTGAGCTTAAATTCTGTTTTAGTCTAGATAATCCGAAGTTTTGTTAAGCTATTTCATGAATTTCATCAATTTGAAGACCGCACCCCCCCTCCCCCTGTAACCAGAATTCGCCAAAATCTTTTGTGTTTATTCTCAATGAAAAAACAGTTAAAATTTATATGTTAGACGCATAGATACCTAGTATTACTGAAAATAAAAACGGTTGTTTTGTAACACATATTTGTTTAATTATTCTTCTGTTACAATTTTTTTTTAGTGTAACTTTTCTTAGAAACCTTTCAAAACAAGAATCCTTTAGGTATCAATGTTCAAATTAATTTGCCAAGCTTTTACTAACTCATAATCGCACGTTCTTTGCGCAGCCAATCAAAACCTGATATACCTAACTTGGTACACAAAACAAAAAAAAAATGTTTGTATTAGACAATACTAGGAAATTGTTTTTTATCCCGGATATAGGTACTTTGCCAACAATTTTCGGTTTTTATTAAAATTATTAATTACCTATCAAAAGAAACAGTTTTTTTGCCTTTAGGAATTTTGACAAAATTCACATACAGGTTTTGGCAAGTGCACCGACGACGCTTACTTACAGCATGAGCAATTTCGCATTTCTGATCGCACGACAGCTCCAGTTGATCGTACGCGGTCAACATTTGCTCAAACTCTTCAATCTTTCGTTTCAACCGCGCAATTTCTGCATTTTTGGCTACCATAAGCGTGTCAACAATCACGTCCGTCGGCAAATACTTCGGCCGGACCGTCTCGTTGTTCCTCTTTATTAAGTCCACCAAGTGCTCGCTTTTATCCGAACAGAAGTGGGACCAGGCTCTCGCGTCCGTACATGACGCGTAGGCCTTCAACTTCCCTTCGTTCCTCGCCGGCAAATCGAATAGGTCGTAATCGTTGAACACACGCTCCCTTTTCGTTATGAAAGACATCGCGATGCCAACTGTTTAATCTACTTATAGGGTAATATATGATTTTTCTAAACATATGCATGTATATAAATATATACTACTTTTCTCCGCCATCCATTTTACGCATAGTGATACGATTTGAAATGTATTTTTTTTGCAATTAACTTACGGCACAATGTGTATAACGAAAATTATCAAATATTTTGAACTGTCAAAAGAAATCGAGGCGGAATGGTGACTTTAAATAGAATGTCAAATTTAAAATTGTTTCCTTTGTGTTTATAATGCCAGTAGGTAGGTACTAAAAAGTTTAAAAGTTTGTATTCTTATTAGGACTGAAACTTTTTCTGGAAACTTCATAAAATATTGTAGGTACCTGACATACCAATGTGACACCGTGACGCATACAGTTCTGTGTGGGCATCATCATTTAGGATCTCAAAATTTTATGTCAACATGGGAGCACGATTGAAAAATAGTTTGAAAAGTGTTTGAATTCAATGATTCATATAGCAGGTCATAGCAACTTACTACTTTGCTCACGCAACGAGGGTAAGATCAAATCATTTGAGTCTTGCCGAGACGTCAGGGCATGGAGTCATGACGTACGGGCGCGCGACCGTTACCTCAGGGAATGGATAAAGTGCGATATGCCTATTTGCGTGTTACCCATGGGCACTTTAGCCAGATTTATGAGGACAATGACGAGCAGAAGCCGAGGCAGGGTAAGATATATAATTGTTCATAATATGCAGATATTGTCTCATTAAATTGATAATCCTCATAGTAACTCTTCCCAGGCTACGCCTCGCTGTCATCCAGATTGCAAATCAAAAGTCGTGCTGGATACCATTTGCAATTCATGCTATGCAATGAAAAATTGTTTAAAAAATGAAGAGCATTTCGAAAAGTATTTTGACGATGTAAGTTTTTTTACTACAAGACTCATTTAAATCGGAATCGAAGCTATGAATTTACATATAGGTACTAACTGCTTTAATTTTTAGGAAGAGTTTGAAACCAGCCATTGGCCCTGTGACCGATGCTTGGAGGCTCTCAAAAGCCTCAAGATGTTTTGGAAAGTAATTACTGAAAAGATATTTAATGTAACTATTCCGAAAGATGATGATCTAGAGCAAAAAAAATGTCGTAGTACTGATAGTGTGCGGTCTGTAGCTAAACTTTGGCAGTCTGAAATGACTCAACAAGCTATGTATATGAAAAATATATCGTTTTTGAATCGTTCCCCTGATGTACCAAATGCCAGTATTTGGGAAGAGAAGACAGTGAAAAAAGAAACCGCCCCTTGTAGCCCATGTGGTGCTCAAGATCATAAAACTAATGACATCAGTAAAAGAGGGGCAAAGGCAGACTATAGGTCTGGTCACATAATAAAATCTTACAAAGTTAAATCAACAGACACTGATTGTTTATCAAACCCTTTGGTAAATAGATCAAACAAAACAGGTTCGTCGTTTAACAGCAAAAGACACAGTAGTAGATGCAGCACTCCGAAAGTCAAAATGGTAGACAAAGGATGCGATTGCGATGAAGTTACTGAAGAAATGAATGCTCAGAAAACTTGTTTGCTGAATATGCAAGAAAAATGCCACTGTCAAAAGCAAGAAATAGACAAACTGAGAAGAGAAAATAGTACCTTAAGAATTGAGCTTCAAAATATTTACAAAAATTCTTCATGGAAATCCGCATTTTTTACTCCTTCAAGATGTTCTAGTAATCATGATAGTGTTGCTACACTACCAAATCCATTTGAATGTTGTGCAGCAGAAAGCGTAAATACAACTAAAGTTAAAGGTGTCGAGTCGGAAATGATTATCACCATGAAGAATGGCAAAAATGAGGTAAATCCTTAAAAAAAAATCCGGGGCTATTGGTTAGCAAGCTGTAATCTAGTCATTTGTATAAAAATAAAAGTAAACTTTTCAGGATTATGGACACATTTCTTTATTACAAGTGCTTCATAAAACCAACTGTCCAGATATGAGAGAAATAAAGCTGGGACAAGCTTGTTCTAATCAGAAAGAGGATCCTATTGAGCTATTGACCAAAGGTAATCTATTAATTCTTGCTACAACTATAACAATAGAGCTTTGTTTATTATTATTGAGCGTTGCTTTGTTGCCTAGATCCACAATAACTTTAATTTCATGACATAGTTGTGTTTTTACAATATTTAATATGTTTTATGACATTTGTTTTTAGTACAAAACACTTTCGGTGCAATCGTTCAGCGAGAAATGGGTATAGCGAATAACAAAAGAGAATGTGAAAGCAAATGCGATATTGATGCTACATTCAATAAAGTAAATGCTTGCAAGTCTGTTCCTATGTGTTCAACAACAACACTGGCTAGTTTTGATTCACGTTATTTAAACTCTGATGATTATAAATGACAAACACGGACAGACAGCCTGTAAGTAGTAAAACGTACCTATAATCTATGAAATATGTATGTAACATGATTAACGCAAGACCCCATATACCCCAATTAGAGTACCCATTGTATTTAAAGCTGTTATTACTTTCATGTTGACCCCAGCATTACTTTATGCATTTCAAAATTGAGTCTTTTGACCTTAAAATAAGATTTACTTTTCTATGGGTCAATCGGTGGTCAGTAAGGCAAAATATGTATCTACTTGTTTACGTAATTTTTGAAAACAAACATAACCTTTAGTAAAATTCACTGAAATTGATTTAGTAGTCAATTATGAACCAACTACATTCAGGACTTTATATTTCATGCTACTTCTGTAATAAAAGAATATTCTTCTGTGTTTCACAGGTTCGGACAAGTGGTGAAAATGAAAGATAAGGCAGGTGATGGAAAAAAAAATGTATTTGTATTGTAATGTCAAGTTTCGTAAAATATAGTGTCTTAGTTTAAGGTTCGTTTTTAAATTGCGCCATTATATTCAGTAGCCGGTTGTAAATTAATTCTGTCGCATTTATGGCGAACACAAAATCTAAATGGTTGAACTTTTCCAGAGGTACTCTGTATATTCCGACTGCAGTTGGAATTTCAACAGCTAGTTTCTTAACGTCTGTAGGTGTTGATAGCCAGTCGTTGTCGGCATAATGAAGAAAAACAGGAGTTTTGATTTTTTGTAGGTCATATGCTGGCGGTTTGAAGCTACCATATATACGTTTGTTTGCAATCCAACCGTAGTCAAATTGTACGAACTTCCCCGATTTGTATAGTTGGCCAAAATGTATGAGTTGTCTGGTGGAAGCTCCTGCTGGCGTATGGCCTAGCAC
Organism: Antitype chi; assembly: GCA_947359405.1. Lineage (NCBI taxonomy): Eukaryota > Metazoa > Arthropoda > Insecta > Lepidoptera > Noctuidae > Antitype > Antitype chi. The sequence continues at coordinate 16,617,630 of OX375813.1, forward strand.
TACTGGCAACATCGTCTGAAATTGAAATTAAATAGCCTATTAGAATAATATTATCTGTTTATAAACCTCATTAATTAAACCTCCCGATAGAAGTTCTTGTGGAGAAACCCAATTGATGCCTTGTATGTCGATTCGCACTAATTTACTAGCTCGAATCACCACTTACCGGTAAGTCCGGGATTGACAGATAAAATATTTTATAAAGGCGACTCGCACGAAGTTGATTTATTTGTGAGTGAATCGACAATTCTAAAAATACGTATTAAACAACTGGCTCGTTTTGACTAAAACGAAAGGTGAAGGAAAAAGTACCTACACTAACTTTATTATATGAAACACAAAACGAGATCTACGCCATTACATTAAGCCAACTTTCAATTAATTTTTATTTAAAAAAAACTGTTGTAGGAACATACTATACTTACAGTGTTCAGTTGCTCCGAATTAAATCCACAGATAAGGAATAAAAGATTTGTACAAAGAGATTGGGTTATAGATTCCTTTACACACAATTTTTGTCCTGCAAGTTCATTTATCTTGCCATTCGGCAGTATTTCATTGGTCCCTAATATCTTGAATATGATCTGAAAATAATTATACCAATTTTATTATGGAACTGTGGGAAAATGATGAGAAAGTCAAATAATTTTTCCCAAGTTCCCAACTTACCTCAAGGGAGTTCGTAAAAGGCGCAATAGCTTTTATAAGAGGACTCCTAATATTTCCTACATACGCCACAGGCGCTAAAGCTTGCATAGCAACAATCTTCTCATTGTATTCTGGTCTTGTGGACATCAAAACCCAGAAAACAGTAGTTCCTTGAGAGAAACCTATGTACTGGATCCTAGATGCTCCACTCTCTTTGAGAACATAATCAATCATGGCAGGAAGGTCATAGTAGCCGATTTCATGCCAACTGAACTTCCAGTAAGCGGATGATGTGGGCTTCAGAGAGACGTGCCTATGCGAGTAGGTGTTTCCTCGCGCGTTGCCCATCCATACGTCATAACCAGCGTCTGCTAAGATGTATGCTGAAATGCGAATCTATTGAAATAATCTGATCATTACCGAATTAATTCAGTCAACAATGAAAGGTCCATGGGATTTGCCATGCTGATCACATTTATGACATAACATAACATAGGATCTACTTTTTTTTTTCATTAGCCATTAACGTTCCACTGCTGGTCAAAGACCTACTAATCTCTTTCCACTTCTCTCTGTCCAAAGCTGTCAAGGACCAATCTTTATTAAAGAAGTCCAATTCATCCCGCCATCTCCGTTTGGGCCTGCCGCGATGTCGCTTAGTGGCGATTTATATTACTTAACTTGAATTAAAAAGTTCTTAAATCTTCATACCAAGTCCTCGGCCAGGTGTCATGAGCACCCATTCAGCTGATGAAGACAGTAAGCCATGCTGCAGCAGAACCACGGGTGCCATTGGTGAGTCGTTCGGTATCCTATGCATCTCCAGTATATAGTTATCTTCCGTGTAAACACGATGAATCTCGCAGGGGTACCCATATTTTCTTATCAATGAAAACTACGGAGAAAATTGTGAGTCAGCGAAACTGTAGACCAGACGATTATCTGCCGGTAGTTGCCAAATTGCTGAGAAAGTTACATTAATCGTGAGTCATACTGATATTATAGAAATGTGAGGACAATACAGGGTGTCAGGGACAGACGCACAACTTGTTACCATGGATGGACGCAGTACATGATTCTTGCAGATTGCGATGCAGTACATTTCTCGTTTCGGCCATACATAAGGGCCCAGGTGGTCCCATGATCATCAAGTCAGGATCTGATTATGGGATCCTGGAGAAATAGAGAGAACTCTTCAAATTTTATAGGCACACGAAGCGATTTGGGTATTTTTTGGAAGAGTACTTTCTCGGAGTGGTCCCATTTCAATTTGGTGAAGATCTGATGAAGAACTTCGGTGATAGGCAACGGAACTCCTCAATAAATGATAGAAAATGGACTGGGATTGCTGAAATCTCATGTCTATCTATTGCTTACACCAGTTCATAACATAACATCACGCCGGTATGCTGTGAAGGGGTAAGCACATGTGAACCATTAAAAAGTGAAAAAAAAAACTTTTTCAAAAAAACAACCGACTTCCAAAAAAATACTACAAAGTGTAAAATAACTTTAAGTTCGGAAGGCGGTGACAATAAATTCAAATACAGCTCCAAATACACCGACTTCCGAAATTCAAGTTATTTTTCACTTTGTAGTGTTTTTTTGGAAGTCGGTTGTTTTTTTTTTGTTCCTTTTCGGAATATCGCTGGTGAAAAGCGTGAAGATGAGGGGAGAGAATTTCTAAGCTACGGGGTCTAGCACTATGTGGTGAATAGTTACAGGTTGCGCGTCAATTTCTCTGCCACCCTGTATAGGTATGCCAGTCTCAGGACGGGTCTGCAAATAAAGGCATCAGGACATTTTTTATGTTGGAAACTAACATTTCGTCTGAGATTTTGTCAAATGAGATGAATAGATACAAATAAAGAAACATAGCATAGTAATGGAAACAGGCCGTCTATGATGATAATGATAAAGTACTTACTGTGTCTAAGCGTGCGTCTTCTAATATGTCAGAAGAAGTATATTCAGACGAATTATCTTCAGAAGAAGAATAGAATTTATAATAATCAAATGAATGAACAATTTGGGGAAAAATCACTAAGGCCACATAGCACAGTTTAAAAAAACAATGCATGTTGGGAAGTTAAATGATTATTTAGTTATGAGAGAACAGTAATTCTATCAAATTTAATTTATAGTAGGTGAAGAGCCATCAATTGTTAATGATAGAATGTTGACTAAAGTTTAGACAATAGTTTCATAAGGGCTGGATTATTTGATTAGCTACGATAAGCCCATTTTCAGGGCAATGCACGGATATTGTTTGTGACCTACTTAATAGTTATTTCCTCAACAGTTTGAAGTAGCCACTACAACTATAATTTTATCGGTTGAACAAGTATTGGATTTGTGTTGTTGGTTTTGTTATGTTTAACTACTGTTTGTCACTCTCACTAACACTTCCCACTTTGTGCTTAGACTACAGACTGAAGCGTTTGTTGATGAAATAATTCATGTAAAATTATTAGAAACTGCTCCTGCAAGAGTTATGTTTCCTGAGCATATGTATTTTTAAATAAACAACAGCAGGTCTGAAATTCCAAATTGTAGAAATAAATTGAAAAGTAATGTAGCAATCATTCAAAACGAATTAAGTACAACATTCTGATTCTACAAGCGTGTTTACAAAATTCAGTTAAGATACAAATCACTTAAATAGGTACCTTAGCTACGTAACAAAAACAAAAACGATAAGGAAGGATTTGATTTATTCAGATTTTTCATTCCATATCAAACATAACTAGATATAAGTATTATACAGGGTCAGCTGTTTAAATAAAATAATTAAATTACTTCATTGTAATCTGATAAGGTGAATATTTGCGATAACATGGATTCCTATCTTCTAACTAAAATATTTCGAAACGCAGTAACAAGTAGCTGTCTGCTAACTGAGGATCAACGTTAGAAGATAAAATATAAATACCTAATCATCATTTTAAAAACACAACGTTTGCAACATTCATGGATTACCTACATAATCAGCTAGCGAGTATGTCACAAATCTGTTTTATTAGGGATACATTTTGGCCCCATCCCGCATCCCATCACTGTGCTATAACTTTGTTTTTACAGCGTTCTGTTCGACTTTTTTTCTTTCTGCTCGGCAGAAAGGCTCATAACGTGATGTTACCCTCTACCTATGTACAAACTTACGAACCTCTTTATATTTAGTATAGGCAACATACGAATAGGGTTTACCTACACGCATGTAGAAATACATTCCCTAATTAGGTAGGTACAACTGCGACAGACTGGATACGGAAAGTGGAGGAAGGGGTGCTATGCCGCAGCCTTTGAGAGGCCTGTGTCCAGGAATAGACTGCGGTATGCTGAGTTGTTTGGTTAAAATGCTAACGAAAATATTTGCCGATAGATAAGGTAAAGGTACTTAAGGGGCTGGTTATTACGGCAGTAATAATCAGCACGATCATAATATAGTTCATCATGGTGATTTCTTTGCACGGCGTTCCTCAAGGCAGCACGCTTGGTTCGAATTTGTTTTTTATGAGTACAGCTATCTACTAGGTGTCACTTTTTCTCAAAGGACGAACATCGGTCCTCATATCTATGATGCATTTTACTATGATTTTCTTAACAAGAATACAACAAACAGGCGCGGCGCGACGCGACTCTCGTAGAACAATTTCTATAAAAACTTCATGGAAATTGTCACAGAAGAGAAAAAACACGTGGAAATTGGTCTACAAGTGTAGCGAGGCGCCGCCGCCGTGGCGCCGCCGCGTCGCGCCGTGTAGTTGCGCCTGTCTGAAGAAGAAAAAACCATAGTTATGGTGCTGGTATCAAAGCTTACCAGTTTTGTCAACAAATGAAACTATGGTCAGCATTGCTATTATCGAATAGCAATGTTAAAATAAATAAATGAAATTATCATTACAGTTAATTTGTACTAGTTAAACTTTGATAATCTGGGGGCACAGTAGTGCCCCCGCCAAGACGAGCCAAGCGGAGCGAAAGGGCACTCCTACCTACCTTTTCTCGAAGCGCTTCGTCGTTTTTTGAACCCTTATAACAGATAGACTAAGACATATTGTTTTTTGCTGTTCCTTTTCGGTGGCTGTGTTGTGCTGTACACACTTTTTTTTTCCAATTTGCTTTTAGAAGTGAAGACTTTTAATTGGCCGTTAGTCTCACATACTATTTTTTAATCTGTTTGCTTTAGCTGTAAGTCATCCATAGTAAATAAATAAATAAATACATAATCCAAACCCAAGTTATAAGGGTTCAAAAACGACGAAAGCGCTTCGAGAAAAGGTAGGTAGTGCCCTTGCGCTCCGCTTGGCTCGTCTTGGCGGGGGCACAATGTATAACTTAGTACAATTTACTGCTTTTGACGTCATTTTGACAGAAGATTGTTGATGACAAATTTGGGTTACGTTAGGTTAGAACAGTGACTTTTAACGCGCTATGGAGAGCGAGCAAAGCGAGCGTGCCGCGGCAGCGGCCGCCGTGCGCCAGATCCCCTCTATTGTTGGTGAGTCGTTTGGGTGGGTTAGATGAGGTTAAAACAGTGTGATTTTTCCTGATTATAAAACAATATGTTATGCGAATGCATACCTAGTATGTATCAAAAAAGTATGCCATGTTGTATTAGATCTTAAATTGTATGCAAATGGATAGGGAACCAGTAGGTCTAGCGACTACGCCTCAGAGGAGGTCTTCCCTGCCCCCACTCCCTCTCCCCCAATAAATCATGTCACCATTTAAAAAAATGACCAATAGTAAAAAAAATCTATGCATTTCCTAAACTTCCCTCTTGCGGAAGAGGGATCTCTCCCCCAACTCACCCCTCTCAAATATACATAATATATCTTTGTCCCATATAGGTATAAAAGTCCTTCCCCTCCCTCCTTTTAATGGGAGTCGGAGAAAACATTCTTATAAACGTTATCAGTTCCGTTACAAATGTTTTTGTTTATTTGCATACAAATGTAAGTACCTACAGTTTATAATTTGTTTATACTTAAATATATCACAGCCGGTAAAGCTAAGCGTCCACTGGGACGGAATCGCCTCGTACGGAGCGAAAGGATTCGTTGCTTTGTATTAATTTTTATGGTACAGCGTGAACTGGATCGGCCGGCATAACTGCGCCAGAGATCGGTATTTCTGCCGATGACGCTATGTGATTAAATTAAAGCATAAACGGGTAGTATCTCTATGTAGTTTGTATTAAACAGTGAGCGGTCGTAGCGCGGGAAAGACAACTTTTTCATTTTTACCGCCATGGCGACCACCCATCTACAACCCACACACAAAAACGTTCCTTCCTAATTTTTTATAGTACCTATTGAAAAGTGATCTTTTGGCACCACCACAAACGAAATCTTATAGGTACTACATAAAATAAAATAAGAAAATGTGTAATCAAAACAGTGACGATCAATTTGATACAGCCCCTGCTATTATTAAAAATTACGTTAGCATAATTTTTTTTTTTTTTTGGGCTTTGGCTTCGCACGGTTTGTGCATTTAGCCAGTGTCAAGTAATTTTTCTTTTTGATAAGTAAATGGCCCGATATCGGGCACGAAGTTACATAAAAGTCCTTAGTTATTATTCTATGTAAAAGTCATAGTCGTCTTTAGTCAGTCAAGTCAAAGTTATTGTAAAGCGGTAGCAACTTTACAACAACCTAACATGAGTTTTTGGGGGAACACGAAAAGTCCACGTTAGTCACTTATTTTCACCTTCACTACACTTGTGCACACACATATAACTAAATTGAATAATTCACTACCAAAATTATACAATTTAATTCGCTATTTCACTAAATTTCATGAAAATGAAAATTCGTTCGACATGTTCCAACCCGATCCCGCCAAAAACTCGTTAGCATAATTATCATGCTACCAAAACATATTTTTTAATCTCGTAACATTGCAATATAATAAATTAATAATCTGTGGCATTGTTTTCTTTCAATCAAAGCAATTTTGCGTCGTTTCGTAGATTCATTTTCTATTATTTATTTTGCTTTGTTAGAATATCAAAATAACATATTTCCCAATGTTAACTTAGCGGCTCATAATGGCGAATCAGGAAATAAGTTTAAAATGGAACGGGTATCAAAGCAACATACTATTCAACGTAAAAGAATTATTCAAAGACGAAGGCTTGTCGGATGTGACTTTGGTTTCTGAGGGCCACAGTTTTAAGGCTCATAAAGTGATATTATCGGCGAATAGTTCAGTTTTCAGGACGATATTTCAGGTAATTTAGTATAAATAATGGTACATAATGCCTTTATATGGTTTTCTAACGTGAGGTTTTAGTATAACGCCCACATGTTTTTTTCGTAGCAAAACCCCCACAAGGATCCAATTATAGTGCTTCATGACATCAGTACCGCCTCGCTGCGGACGCTACTGACTTTCATGTACAACGGGGAGGTGAATGTGACTGAAGAATTCCTGCCAATACTGTTGAAGACTGCGGAGACATTGAGAGTTTGTGGTTTGTCTACAGGCAGTGAGGTATCGCGCGAAGAGGATGTAAGTTGCTGTATTATTAGCTATTTTTGTAACAATTGGAATGCTGTATACTTACTCCTATTATTTAAAATTACATAGAACTGAAAGACATTATCTACACAAACTTGTTACTGTAAAATACTTTGAAGAAAAGATTATATTCCCAAATAATTGCTTATATTTCTATGTTCAGTAACATTATGATTTTAAACATACATGTGAATTCTTACAATCTCAAAATAATTTATAGAAAACTACAGGGAGCACTGTGCCAAAAAAGCGTAAAAAAAGTGAGCAAGAAGATGTAAGCGGCAAATGCAAGAAATGTGTATCTGCGCAAAGTAGGCAAGACATAGTCCAAAATGTAAGTTACATTCTACTCATACTTTGTGTAATATTAGTACTGGCCTATTATTGTCCTACTGCAAGGCAAAGGCCTCTATACAGAGAAGGCACAAGCATTTATCACCATGCTTGCTCAACACGGGTTGGCAATTTCAAACTTATAACGACATTAACGCACAAATTGTTTTCACATGAATCTGATGAATTTGAATTGAATTTTGTACATGAATCCGAACTCGAATGCGTTAAAAAAAATGCTGTTCCATACAATTTCACCATGTAGGTATTGCACTTTTCTATGAAAAAGCTGGTATTTTGTTTGATAACCAACAAAAAAAATCTGTACCTACAATCTGCTGAATTCATGTTTACAGTTAATGCATCAAAGTCCCTGCTACCTGCTTTAACTATAGGTACGGGTTTCCTCACAATGATTTCCTCCACCAACATCAGTAATGTTTGAGAGCAACTTAAGATTACATTTTTTTTATTAATTGAAAGTCAAGTGCATAAAAACAATTCTTAATTAACCAATCCAAACAGCATTTTCGTTATATTTGAAATGTTTGTTGTTCTAATGGGATAAAAATGATGACCCTATTCTCTTTCAATTAAAACAACCATTTATTTTGGCTTTATTGTCACTGACAGTTTTATCAACCAAGACATTATCATAAGATTTTAGTAATACCCTAAAACAAGGAATAACTTTGTTTATTAGCTGCCTTCAAAACAAGCCGAGCAAATTCTGAAACCTGGTGAAACAATGTTAACTATTAAGGTGAATGCGCAGTGGTAGAGCGCGAAATTCAAATTTTGTTACGTTTTTTGCAATTTTTAGGTGAGTGTCAGCTTGTTACTTGATCAAAATATGATTCGCGACTATAACATGTACGTATTTACAGATTTATAATCATGAGAATCAATAATACATCTTTCTAAGTTAGATTTGTTCCATAAGAAAAAAATTCTTATGGAAAAGTGCTTGTGGAAGAAATCTAACTTATAAGAGATATATTAGACATTCTAATGACTAAATTCTGTAAACACGTACCTGTTATATTCGCAAATCACATTTTGATTAGGATACAACCTGATACTGACCTGAAAATTGCAAAAACGTAAGAAAATTTGAATTTCGCGGTCTACCACTGCGCATTCACCTTAATTTCTAATGATTACAGAACCTAGTGCCAAAATTAGAACCAGTAGAATCACCATTTACTGACTATTCTGGTGAAAACACAACTGATAATGATATAGCAGTGCTAGAGGATGTCGTGGAAAAGAAGCAAAATGTAAGCATTTCTTTGATCATAGGTGAATGCATGTGAATAGCATAAAAATCTGTTATTTTAACAATTTTTTACAATTTTATAGAAATCATCAGGAGCTCAATCAAAGAAACGGAAAAGGGCTGAACAAGACAACAATAATAAGTGCAAAAAATGCATACCAACTATTGATACTGATAATGTACACAAGATTAGCTCAGACAGCGGAAAACAATCTGTAAGTAGAACATTTTTGCTTTTCATAACTTTTGTGTTCACACCTATGAAACTGGTTTTAAACTATCACAACTATCCATTTTTTCAGAATGTTGTACTCAAAATAGAACCCATAGAATCACCCCTCACTGACTGTTCCGGAGATAATACAAATGACACAGACATAGCATTACTTGAAGATACATCAGACAAGAAACACGTTACTGTAGAAAATTGTCTTAACAAAAGGACATATATGCTAAGTGACCGAATTGATAAGAGCGAAGTAAGCAGTACGCAGCCATGTTTGAATGAGAAGATCAACAGTGGTAATGCATCTCATGAAATAATTGAAATAGACAAAGAAGTGGAAACTGTGTTGCAAAGTGGAACAAGAATCGAGTCGCTGAGTATAAAAACGGAGAATCTTAATTTGGTGTCTACTGATGCACAGAATTGTAAAGGTACATCGTTTACTTTTTCATTTGTTTTATTACCTCTCATTCATCCACTAAGTACTAAACTAATTGTGGATTGCCACAGAAGACAAAAAAAATCAATAAGGGCTCCACTTCTTTTAAATCGAAATGATTAATGAAAGGCGTATTTTATACATATTAATATGTATATAAAATACGCAAATATAATTATTACTACCAAACAATCTACCTTCTTATTGTGACTCCATTACGCGCGATTTTATCAGGGTACAACGAGTTTAAATAGTTGCTAATCAATACTTCATTAGCTTGAAGCAACATTAATGAATGAACCCCTGATTATCCTGTGACAATTAAATGAGGAAAGAGTGGATAACGCTTAGCAGAAAAGAACTGAACTTCTACAAAGACTTTGTATGACTCGTCAATGTCATACAAACTTATTGACTTCTTGGTTTTAATTTGCAGATCCATCATTTCCTTGCCCGTTTTGCCCTCGCGTGTACAACAGCTGGGGTTATAGGCGAAGACATGTGAAATCTAGACACGTTACTAACAGGTAAGTTTTAAAACTTAATTAGCGAGTCGCTCCTGCTTCGCACAGTTTTTCCAATGTCGAGATTTCTTTATTTTATGCTAGTTTACTATTCATTTATTGTAAAAAAAACCTACCAGATAACATTTTCTAAATTATGTAAAAGCTGTATCAAAATCAGTTGCGTAGTTTGTAAGAACAACGCGGTCACAGACACACGAAAAACTGCTTTATCCCTCATGAACAAGGTACTTGAAAATTTAATGTAGTTAGCCCGTTTTTCCCAACGCTATAAAGGGTGGTGGAGACAGACGTACGGCCGTTAGCATGGGTTCAGTAGATGATTTTGGACCCCTTGCGTTGAAAGTTTTCGACACATTTTTCACTGAGTCCGCGTAGTGGATTACGGCCCACTCCTCTTACAGAGAGGAGGCATGTGACATGAACATAAACATTAAAGGCTAATTATGCTTATGCATGACAACCAAGTCAAGTCACTACGATGTTGAGTGCGTCAGACGCGTCAAAATTAAACAGAAACGCGACCATCTCAATACGAGACGACGGCGCGATCTGTGATTGAAATCTTTGCTGTCGTTTGTCTCAATAGGGTATTACACCCATTTTGGAAGTGTCCAAATTAGATTCAAAAGTGATAAAAACCACAAAAATAACAACATTTTTATTTAATCGATTAGTGCCGTAAAAATGCATTTAAATTTTTAAATTGCGAGCGTAATTTGATGAAAACGCTGGACGCAGTGGACGCCATATTGCTCTGTGGGTATGAGGTCAGTTTGCTATTTGAACAAAATAATGTGCTGAAAATTGAAAAAAATAAAAATTGTTTATAATAAAAAAAATAGTTATTATTCTACTTATCGTTGGTTTGCTTTTCCTGATTGCAAAATATTATTTAATTAAAAATTACTTTGGTTACGAAAATAATAAAATTACAAAGTTGTTCAATTGACACGCCGTATGACATAATAACATGGCAGCTAGTAGGTATTTCATGGTGTTCACAAACAGATTAAATAAACTGAAGTCTTTGAATTGAATTTTAAAATTTACTTTGTTATTTCATGAACTAAAACGAACATTTTCCTAATATATCTCAATAATATATAAGACGGCGGGAAACCCAATGCACGCCGTCTCTGATGTCTCTGGTGTAATTCTTCGTTGGTATATAGGTAGTTGGTTTTCAATCACACACAACACTTAACTCAAACCATTTATTTTCACTTAAATCTTTTACAGACACTTAGGATTTTCATTTATCAGTGAATCAGATAGTTTGAGTTGCGAAGGGAATCTAGGCGCCCATTCCAAAACTAAAGTAGGTCTCATATGGAGAAGAACGGGCAAGAAACTCCACGGACACTCTTTTAAATCAAAACATTATGTTACAGAGGTTTCATATTGCACAATTATAATCTTCGTCATTTTTACACACTTTCATCGCGTTACCGTCCGGCCGCCATTATTTTCCATCTCTCCAAGTGGGCGGAAGTACTGCGTATCGCATAGACAGGAGTACCGAATCTTATTACTTAGTAAGTGTTATAAAATTTACTAACAATAGTCAAATGCTATGAGTTAATTCTTTAATAATTAAACAATGCTAGTTATCACAAATGCAATGGCGTTTTAAGATGAAAGTTTAATTAGTAATGTCATTACTTTTATTACGTAAATATCACTACTTTACAACATATCCGGTTTTTCAAAGAATTTAATCAAACAACAGGAATTCACAAATAAATGTGTGTGTAAAATAATCTTGTTACTTTATCAATTGTAAATTTTGATTGAAACTGATTTAGTTCTCATATTAAATTATAACAATCAGTTATTGATCATTAAACTCGCAATCCGCGCCATTTTCGGCACAGTAGGTAGCAATGTATCATAAACAAATGTACTGTGTCAAATGACTGAAAGCCCAAAGACAATAAAACAATTATTCCTTTTTAATTGTGACTATAGTTTTAACTAAGGCATCATAATTAGTTTTATAGTTATTCATCTAATAAATCAAACCAGCAGTACTCTGCGAGTTTTATATTACAGCGTGGCCAATAGATGGCGTTGATCTTAAGAAAACAAATGGACAGACTGATGCATGCAAATGGTTATAATAATATTCCAAAGGGCAGGAGCACCGGGCTTAATGGTGTTATTACAATTATAATAAATAGTTACGCATAAGATTATATTATAATCTTTACAAGAGGGCGCGCTCGCGGCGACACGGCCGTTCTGATTGGCGGTGCGCGCTCTGCACCTGCCGGTGCCCTCTCCCTCCCTCTTTGTAGAGTTGAGTTGGTGGTTATCTGAAATAGTGGACATACATTTTGTCGGCAGATTATTGTTGCTTTTATTATCCTACAACATGCATTGAATTGTAGGACTTGGTAGAAATAGTTTATGTTGAAGGCTTGTTGTAGATCTACTGTCTACTTACATCGTCTTTAACTGAAGCATTTAATGCATTCATATGGCACTTACATAAGCACACTGTTAAATTCAGTATAGTAGTAGATATTGTATGATCAGCTGATAGCTGAATAGTTTCATCCTAATTAGAGGGTAATGTTCTGTGATACAGTCTTGTATTTAAATGCATTGCATAAGCACACTTGTTAAGTTTAGTGGGTAGTAGTTGATATTGTATGATCAGCTTATCGCTGAATTGTTTCATCTTAATTAGAAGGTAATGTTCTGTGATGCAGAGAGTCTTGTATTTGAATGCATTATTATGGCATTAACATATGCACACTTGTAAAGTTTAGTGTGTAGTAGTAGGCATTGTATGATCAGCCGTTAGCTGAATAGTTTCATCCTCATTAGAAGGTAATGCTTTGTGATACAGTCTTATATTTGATTGTATTAATATTGCACTTTTCTGTTTAGTACCTATACTGTGTAGTATGATCAGCTGTTAGCTGAATAGTTTCATCTTCATTAGAAGGTAATGCTTTGCGATACAGAGTCTTGTATTTGAATGCATTAATATTGCACTTTTCTGTTTAGTACCTACAGTGTGTAGTATAATCAGCTGTTAGCTGAATAGTTTCATCTTCATTAGAAGGTAATGCTCTGTGATACAGAGTCTTGTATTTGAATGCATTAATACAGCACTTTTCATAAGCACACTTGTTTAGTATAGTGTGTAGTAACATCAGCTGTTAGCTGGATAATTTCATTCTCACGGGAAGGTAATGCTCTGTGGTAGTCTCACAAAGTCTTGGATTTGACAGGATATTAGGATAGGATCAGGAACACCGCTCTGTGCAGGCACAAAGTCTTTGATTTGATAGGATTAAAGGGTAAGGAGTTTAGGACCATTGCTCCGTGGCAGGCACGAAGTCTTGTATTTGACAGGATATAAGGAACCAGGCTCTGGGCGGTCTTGTACGCCGTGGACCCAGCGGGATAACATGAGAGAAGTGCCGGTTAAGTTAACCGGTGTTATTTTTTTTTTTTTTTACTTTTTTTTTTTTTTTAACATTGCCCCACACTGGGGATTGCTCCTGTATTGTGGGTGCGTTTACAAACATTGAAACTCACATACACAAAGAGACAGACCTGGAACAACTGCTTGTAGGTCATACCAATATTTATTCCGTGCGGGAATCGAACCCGCGACACGCAGGGCAGCAGTCAATCGCTTAACCGCTGCGCCAACCGTGCCATCAAATGTAATACTTTAATATTTCATTATTAATTATCTCAAGGGCTTGCTAATAGTCTTATTGTTTTCATGATTAGTTACCTCAAGGGCTTCTAATAGATTACTATCAGTTGTGATCATTATTAGTTAACATCGATGAAGACTAATACTTTGTTGTGCGCACTACTTTTTGAGTTATTTATCAGTTACCCCACAGATACTAATAGACTAATAGTACAATAATAATGAATTCTAGTCTATTGTAAAATAGACAAGGATAAACTGTTACAGGCAGAATTGCAAAAATATAAAGATGGTAAAAATAATTCAAAGAGTACTTTAGTGCATAACATGTGAGCATCATGTAGGCAGGTACTATTAACTTGGCTATTGTATTTAGCTTTTGTCACAACATAGTAGCAGTGTTGGCAAAGTGAGTGGAAAGTAGTTTGAAAACTTCTCACCTTTTATTTTAGCTATGTTGTGTTGAATAACTGGAACAGTCATCTTTGATGGCTCCAAATTGGCCTTCAGTTGGTTACTCCTGAGCCGGCGACACGGTCATTTGTTCGACAGGCTGTAGCGGAGTTGCCTTTTAATTCGATCTCGATCAACAATCAGCTTGATAAGGTAGCCGCCATTGTTATGTGGCTTTGTCAGATTCTTAAAAGAGTTGGGGTACCACCCGATACACAATTCATGTTGAAGATCTTGTTTCTACAAGTTGAATGTATTAGTCAGCTAAAACCCTGTCTTTAAGTCTGGGTCAGCCAGCTTTTTCATGAGGAAGGTAGCTGTTCTTGTTGATGATGATCATGACTTCCAACTTGATTTCATCACATTCCTGAAGTAGTTCGGTGCATAGAACTTTAGAAGGCTCAAGTTGCTATATGATTGCCCACAGTAATTTTGTTTTGATATACTTGTAATTTGGTTGGTTGTCATTTTCTTTTTGATATGACAATCACCTGGAAATCCTGGAATGTGAAAAGTTTGGGAGATAAATAATAGTGCAGGAAAATAATTATTTTCCTACTATAATTCAGATTAGTAGGAGCTAGTAGTAATTAATTAATTAAATCTATTGTTTTGTAACATCATTACAGGTAGATGAAGTTATTTAAATTAGGTACAAGAGAAAGTTAAACAGAAAGTGCTATAAAAAGAGTGCTTTGTTAGTTTTTGCTTTGTATGCATAAAAACATGTTGAAAACTATGGTTTCCTTCAATGTATCAAACTGTATTGGCATTGTTAACTTTTGTTTTATATTTCATAGTTTTCTCTTGAAATATTTTTACAAAACGATTTCATAACTAAATGTTTCTGTATGAATCTTGCAACACATCCACTATAAATTTGGAGATTCATAGACTTATTTGGAAAAATCTAATCACCGGTCAAAGTTCTCATAACTATGAATTTCATGAAATTACGACCAGCCAATTGATTTTACCTTCGAGTGGCACTACTCTCATTTAAATAAAAATAGCACCCGATTATATTCCAAACAATTTGACAAAACACAAAAACACATGACACCTCCAATAATATTTGAATAGTGACATTGACGTAATATTGAATGATTGTAACATAAAATTTGTTACGTCATTCACTAAGCTTACTCGAAGCATTCTATTTTATTTTTTTATAATGTTAGGTATAGCCAATATCAATCATTCTGCCAATGATTAAAGTGAATCAGAAAAACAAGTTAGCGTTGTTATAGGAAAGTAACTAACCAATGCAAAACCTGTAAATGGTGTATTAGGTCCTGAACTTTGCACTAAAAACAAGCTATAGGCAATTTGTAAGACATTAACAAACAGCGGTGCAAAATTAAGTTATGACAAGTCTGTAATCAATCATGTCTACTGAATGTTTTTCTAGTCAGTGCGAATGCAGGCTACAACTCTTGAAATTGTCAAAAAGTACTAAGTTAAATGTTGCAAGTATAAATTCATCAAAACAAGTTTGAAATCCATTTCTTAAAAGAAGCTTATGACACATTACAGGTTATATTGGAAAAATAACATTAATCTACTATTGAGGTAATCTTGATAAGTCATTTAACTTGTGTTGTTATTTTTCTCTCACAAGTTGTCAAGCAAATGGTGACAGTAGTCTTTAACCTTGCCACAGGACTGCTAACAGACATGTTCTTTTAACAAAAACTAAAATAATAAAACAAAATACTTCCCGGGATTGATGAAGCAATGCATCGATGGTCCGTTTATTTTGTTTGATTTTCTGGTGGCAAACCTTTGTTTATTCTGCTGCTTCGGTCATTCTGTGCTGAGCATGTTGTTCTGTGAGTGCACTATGAGGCTCATCTAAAATTTCTTCATTTGTTTCTTCATGTCATTGACTGTTTCTCTTCTGAGCATAGCGCTAATATAACAGATTTTGCCATAATTATTATGTTCTTAGCCTCAGTTGTGATCATATTGTAGTAGGTCACAGCATGTTCCCGTCTATCAGCCAAATAGATGAAACACAACTCTAGGCTACTGGATTATTACTTATAGCATCAGAACTAAGTTCATTATGTGCGTCTTCGCAGTAATTTTTATTTTTATTTTTTTCTGTCTTCCTTAACGTTTCCATTGTGACTGCCTCGCACCCGTGGCAATCATTATTATAATAAAATTATGAGCAGTTGTCATGTTGCTACCAGGCTTGTACTTTGAAAGGCAGAAAAATCTCAGTGGTCTTGCCTGTGGCTGAGCAATTTGGATGTCCGGCATAAGCATGAGCGGAAGGGGA
The DNA here is from genome assembly GCA_947359405.1 of Antitype chi. Classification (NCBI taxonomy): domain Eukaryota; kingdom Metazoa; phylum Arthropoda; class Insecta; order Lepidoptera; family Noctuidae; genus Antitype; species Antitype chi. The sequence continues at coordinate 16,634,029 of OX375813.1, forward strand.
TCGCTTGGGCGATCCCACTTCTGATAAGACGGCGGGAAACCCAATGCACGCCGTCTCTGATGTCTCTGGTGTAATTCTTCGTTGGTATATAGGTAGTTGGTTTTCAATCACACACAACACTTAACTCAAACCATTTATTTTCACTTAAATCTTTTACAGACACTTAGGATTTTCATTTATCAGTGAATCAGATAGTTTGAGTTGCGAAGGGAATCTAGGCGCCCATTCCAAAACTAAAGTAGGTCTCATATGGAGAAGAACGGGCAAGAAACTCCACGGACACTCTTTTAAATCAAAACATTATGTTACAGAGGTTTCATATTGCACAATTATAATCTTCGTCATTTTTACACACTTTCATCGCGTTACCGTCCGGCCGCCATTATTTTCCATCTCTCCAAGTGGGCGGAAGTACTGCGTATCGCATAGACAGGAGTACCGAATCTTATTACTTAGTAAGTGTTATAAAATTTACTAACAATAGTCAAATGCTATGAGTTAATTCTTTAATAATTAAACAATGCTAGTTATCACAAATGCAATGGCGTTTTAAGATGAAAGTTTAATTAGTAATGTCATTACTTTTATTACGTAAATATCACTACTTTACAACATATCCGGTTTTTCAAAGAATTTAATCAAACAACAGGAATTCACAAATAAATGTGTGTGTAAAATAATCTTGTTACTTTATCAATTGTAAATTTTGATTGAAACTGATTTAGTTCTCATATTAAATTATAACAATCAGTTATTGATCATTAAACTCGCAATCCGCGCCATTTTCGGCACAGTAGGTAGCAATGTATCATAAACAAATGTACTGTGTCAAATGACTGAAAGCCCAAAGACAATAAAACAATTATTCCTTTTTAATTGTGACTATAGTTTTAACTAAGGCATCATAATTAGTTTTATAGTTATTCATCTAATAAATCAAACCAGCAGTACTCTGCGAGTTTTATATTACAGCGTGGCCAATAGATGGCGTTGATCTTAAGAAAACAAATGGACAGACTGATGCATGCAAATGGTTATAATAATATTCCAAAGGGCAGGAGCACCGGGCTTAATGGTGTTATTACAATTATAATAAATAGTTACGCATAAGATTATATTATAATCTTTACAAGAGGGCGCGCTCGCGGCGACATATATTTTTAGACTTTTTCTTATATAGAGTAAAATACGCTATTCCAGGCTTTCTTGCAAATGGTGCGTGTCAGTGCTGCCGTCCACAGGCGCGTGGTACACGCACGCGACGCGCTCGCACGGCGTGCCGCACGAGGAGGCGCGCAACTCGCTCGTCGTTATGGTGGAAGCGCACGCCGTTTTGACGCTCAACGAACCTAATGTCACCCAGTTAATAGTTTGAAGTCTTTGGAAGAAATGAAACTGGAGGTATGACATACAGTTTGTACCTAATTGTATTTTTGTATACTTTATAGAAAAGTTCGTAAAGCTTACGGTTTCCTTGAAGAGAAGAGCGGTGGCCTCCTATTAAAGGCCGCTGTGACGGCTGTCATGAGAATGATAGCAGCGGAGTCAATACTTCACGGTGACATAAAACTCTTTCTAGGAAAACACACCAAATTACTTTCATAAACTGTGACGTCATTCGCCGAAATTCTAGACTTAAGGGGAATTTAGTCGCGGGCTCGTACTCACTGGTGGGCCTGGCTAAAAAGCACGCTGTCTCACCAGACCAGGCATCATGTCCAACAGAGGTAGTATCAGTGATGAGCTGTTAGACGCTAGTCTACACGCATAATGTAATTGAGTGAGATGCAGGATCATTTATAGTAAAACAGGGGCGTAAAAATTAAGAAAAGTCCTTCGGAAGATCGGGTTTTATGAAAAAGCCACTGCATAAATCAATTACCAATAAAGTTTATTGAACTTTCCGATATTTGAGCTCAGTCGAAACCGACTCGGTTTTGGAGATTTTACACTTCTTTTACTACCTTTAATACACGCCCAAAGTTAGGTTAAGTTAGCAAGAAAAACTAATCTTTGTTGGCTCCTAACATTTTAATGGCTTTTTATTTTAATATTCTGTTTCCATACAGACAATATTAATAATGAGACAAAGGCTACGTTCCGAGATACGATAATATCGATTTGAGCGTGCTCACACCCGTTCCGAATTGGCGTGAGCGCGTTATCGATATCCCGTGAATCGTCATAGATGACGTCATGACATGCGCCATCTTGCGATAACGCCGACCATGCGTAATATTAATATCACTGTGAGCGCTGTCAAAAATGACAGTTGTGCTGTTTGGTTTTTGGAATCGTTTCTTAACTTTAGCTAACTTGGATATCGTGCGTCTGGCTAGAGTCACCACCTAACCAAATAAGACGAAATTTGTGATGTATACAAGTTTTATATGGTTTAAATAGGTTTTAACATTAAGTGAGCACTGTTAGCACGTTCACGAGCGTTCCGTATTGTTGACAAAAATGACAGTTCTTTGCTGCCATAATCGTGATATCTATATCGGAACGCAAATTATTGATGTGAGCGCTCACAGCGCTATTTTTCTTATTCGGAATGTGGCCAAAACCATACCATGTTTAATTTTTGATGTACATTGTCGAACAGTGGAGTAATACATTCCCGAAGTTTCTATGGAAAAAATGGCGACTAGATTCATCTTAATGTGGCGTCCACTGCTTCTCTAGGAAACGTTCTGTAAGTTCTGCCTACCTATGAGAAAAAAGAAGGCGTGAGTTTATGTATGTATGTAGCTTAAGCGCTGATGAAACTTAGTATCGTGAAGAAGCAATAATACTTGGCAGTCAATTAATCTCCTTAGCCTTATCCCAACTATGTGAGGGTCGGCTTCCAGTAGGCTTAGCACGGCGCTTTCTATTTCTACGAAGAATAGACAGTGCTTTTTCAATACAAAGTGACATTTCGTTTCTCCATTTTTGACATCGCACCGTATATCCTTCTACAATCTGTCATTTGGTCTTAAGTTTCTAACGATCTTTGTCTAGGCCCTTATAAATGTTCACTATTTCAGAAGAATATTTCTTACCAAACTGTCAAAATTACACAGACAACAAACTTACGATTTACGGTTATCTACAAAATCATGATTCGTTTAGAACGCTTAACTGTGATAATTAATAGAAAAACATAGCTATCTTCTCCTATTGTACATCATTTAGGTAATAGTCATGTCTATTCTTCCGTCGACAAATCGGTGCTCGTGCTAAGCCTGCAGCAGGCTTAGCACGAGAACCGTAGGCAAGCGTTTTGTCGACGGAAGAGTTTACAAAAATGACGTTTCCGTGTAGACTGTTAATAGTTTTGAACCGAGAAATGTAGGCAAGCGATTTCTATTCTATGGTAGAGTAGAAATAGAAAGCGTCGTGCTAAGCCTGCAGTATAATCGCGGAATGAAAAAAATAGGCTTTGTCGAATGTTCTCTTTTATAATGGAAAATACTTGTTATTTTAATACTTGAAATTAAAATTTCGTAAAGATGATAGGTACCTACCTGAGAAAGTTTATTGAAGATTACTGAAAGTCTTCCTTCCACGGGAGAATATGATAAACGGCATGAACAAATTGATGCGCATCTTCACTTGGCTCTCTCAAACCATTTTGTAAGAATGTTATCCTCTTATCATTACGAAATAAGTTGTTTTTTTGTTTGTAGCCGTCTTTAAAGGATAGCGTAATGCTTATTGATAAATCAGTTGATTGCTCTCTTGTATTATTATAAAATGTGTCTTTTTATGTCTCATTCATATATCACTTCACACACAATGCGACTTGCGACTGCCACAGCTCGGCGACTAGACGCAACAACAGGCTGCGGCCGCCAATTTTATATACAGGTGGTCCAAATAGTAACGCTTTATTAAAATAAAAATATTCCTCAAGCCCAAGGTTATCCGAAAATACCCCATGTATGTTCTTGATAGTTCTCGAGTTATAATTAATTTTCAATTTTTTTAGAGCATTTTTCAAAACATTTACTTACATACAATACAATAAATTTTTACACGCCTTTTACACATTTATTTTTTTTATTTTCATTGTTATGAAATATGGTTTCAGACGTAAAATAATCATCTTCTTATGATTAATTAATTAGATGAAAATAAGGAATTCGCGTTCGTTATCTGTTACCTGGGACGGGTGTTGTCGGTTTAAGACATTTTTAACTTTTTAACACGCTTTATTAGATTCACCTGTATGTTTGTAAGCATGTTTGTTTGTAACCGACTCCTTTGGACTTGATTTTGACCCACTGCAAACGGTCAGATTTCATTTACACTTTGTAGACTTATCGAGGACCGATAACAATTCAATAATATAAAATTAAAATTAAAAAAAAATACTGAAAAATCACGATTTTGTAGATAGCAGAACTAAAAAATAGAAAATAAATAATAAGTATATTATAAAATCCAAAAAACACGCTTTAAAAACCAAACTAAAAAAGCAGAAAATAAATAATTTCAAAAAAGCGTGGGGTGATTGATATTATTTGATTACTTATAAAAAATACCTCGAAAAGCACACCACGTTTTTTTTATGTACCTATCTAACAGCGTCTGTCGTTGAGCTGTCAGAATCGCATGTCGAATAGTGTGGGATGTGGTTTATTGTTCAAGCATTATGGTTTAGATTTGCATCGGTATAGTATGCCGTAGCTCCATATGTGTATGGCTATCAGCCCATTGAATTGTCTAGTATCGAGTTATAATTACATATTTAAATTTATCTTACGTATACTGGAAAAAATCACGAGATAAATAACCAAACATGAGCGTCGCGCGGCATCCTCGCGAGCCCCATTTTTATGCGAGTAAGCAGTCAATGGACAAAAACACTTATAAATAATTAAGGAAATTGATTTCTATGAAAATCTTGTTAATGCTAAACCTATACGCATGTAGCACCTTAAGGGGAATGCACAAAATTCAAATTTACTTACGTTTTTTGCAACGTTCAGGTCAATCAAGTTGTATGTTGATTAAAATATGATCGCGACTGTATGACCGTAAAAAATATGGCTTTACACCCTAGGGTATTTTCCAATTTAATAAAAACTATTTTAATTTGAAGACTGGGACGATACATTTAACAGAAAAATACAAATAAATTTATTTATGTCCATTTTCTGAATTAAAAACTATTAAAATCAAATTTATTTTTCGTTGTTTTGAATTTACCGCCAAAACGCTCCTTACGATGACTTTTGGTCACGTGACATCTTGACGTCAGCTTTGTGTAAACGGCACTAGTACAAATACTTAGTTTGGCGTAGACATGGGCGAAGTAGCTCACTGAAAAGAAAAAGAGCGATTAGCTCTTTCACTCTAAAGAGCTATATCACTCTTCTAGCTCACTAGCTCTTCTATAGCTCAGTGACACAGACGCCGAGACGCCGACTGTTAGCTCAATTGACTCACGCCGCACGCGCGTCGTAGGAGACGGGTCGGCTCGCTCAATAGTGAGTAGCTCTTTGGAAGTTTGGACTCTTTATTACTCACTAGCTCTTCTATAGCTCAGTGATTCAGACGCCGATTGTTAGCTCAATTGACACACGCCGCACGCGCGTCGAAGGAGGCGGGTCGGCTCGCTCAATAGTGAGTAGCTCTTTGGAAGTTTGAACTCTTTATTACTCACTAGCTCTTCTATAGCTCAGTGATTCAGATGCCGACTGTTAGTTCATTTGACTCACACTGCACGCGTGTCGAAGGAAACGGCTCGGCCCGCTCACTAATGATTCTCAATAGCAAAAGTTTGAGAGTTAAGTTAAATATGTTTTTCTTTTTGTTTATATAATGTTATGACTTTACGTAAACAACACGCAAAAAAAAACAAAACAATGCAGAAAATACTTTGGCACATTATAAAAGGAACCTTTTATAATGTGCCAAAGTATTTTCTACTTTAAAGCTATGGCTATAAAGATAGATTTATAGTGATTTATGTCGTATGATAGTCTACAATGACGTATTGTATCGAAGAGCTATTGTTGTGAAGCACGAACGATGCGACCCGAAATATTCCGAAGCGAACCGAATGAGCCGTTCGGCCACTGACTTCAGTCGGTCATCGGTGTCTCGCTGAAGTACTGAGAGTCTAAGAGCTAACTGAGCTAGTGAGCTACTTAGCGAATGAGTGAGTGAGCGAGAGCGACGTCCATCAAAAAGAGCTAGCTCTTTTCTATCACTCGCTCACGAGCTACCCATGTCTAGTTTGGCGCAGTTTTAGAAGTATTTGTGCACAGAGGCACCGCACACCAGTAATATCACTTTCTATCCATTAAAAATCTTGTTAAGTAATTATAAACTCGAAATTCACTTGTTTTTATGACGTGTGCCCACGTGATAAAAAAGTCGTCGTAAGGAGCGTTTTGGCGGTTAATTCAAAATAACGAAAAATTTATTTGATTTAAATCGTTTTTAATTGAGAAAATGGATATAAATTATATTTAGAAATATTTGTTACGACTGCGAATCATATTTAGATCAGTGTACAACCTAATACTCTCCTGCACCCTAATTGCGTAACATACGATTAATTATAATCTGTTTAATTTTGACAGTGCAACAATATTCATTGCGGTATTAACGTTGCTGAGCAGACACATTTTTCGAACATATGAAGCAATGGTTTAGCACTCTGTTTCAAAACGAAACAAATTATGATTTACGCAATGAGGGTGCTGCACAGTTACTCATAATCATTCGATACGCTTCCGTACCGAATCGAACATCAACCAATGTTCTCGTAGGAGTCCAATAAACGCTGTTCACAAATCTAAAAGGAAATTTTGTCAGTTTAAATCAAATAGACAAACGCTATTCTTCCGACAGCTGTTTGCGGTCGGGGGCAAGGCAAATCTACAATCTAATTGCGTAACGGACGATTAATTATAATCTGTTTCATTTTGAAATAGATTGCTAAACTATTGCTTCAAATGTTCGAAAAATGTGTCTGCTTAGCAACGTTAATAACGCAATGAATATTGTTGAACTGTCAAAATGAAACAGATTATGATGAATCGTGTGTTACGCAATTAGGGTGCAGTTTATCGAAATGTGTCGTTTTCGATACGATAGACTGTCTATTGCTTGTGAATAGCTATGATGCATATTGCAAAAATATAAGAAAGTTGAATTTCACGGACTACACTGATGCTTTCGCCTTAACATAGTAGTACCATAAGTTTTTATTGCACAGTGAGAAAACTTCTGGTCTTGTTCTTTTTTATTTAAATTTAAATAAGGTATAGTTTATGTACCTACCGTACGGTCAGTCCAAGCATTATTTGACAGTAACACGGTCAGTAACAAACACTTGTTTTTTTTTTGCACTTATTTTAAGGTATGGGATTAATTTTTAAAGTATTTTTGAATTACTTTTGGTATTGTTGGTTTTTTTAAATCAGTTACTATGCAAAGGTCGTAGGTGTGCCAAGAATTGTTAATTAATGATTTTAATGTTTGCCTTTTTCCAGTAAGATATATTTTGGTGAGGCATGACGTCTGTGTTAAGGTAGGTGCAGACTGTGTTGACGGTGGCCATTGATTGAGTTATCATGGTAAACGCAAAGTAAAGGGAAATTCATGTTAGTAACTTGGCTTCCGTTATCGTGGTATGTACCTGCTTTAAAATGATTAAAGGTATATAAAATTAACATTTTAAAATATTTTTGGATATTATTTAGGATAACTTTGCTAATATATATTTTGTTTGTTTGTATTTATTGTTTAAATTTAAATTATAATTAAGGTATGTGATGATCTCAAAGTTATGAAGTCACGGTTTCTAGTAACTTAAGCGCCATAATAATTGCTTCTAAATAAATAATTAACGAATAAAAACATTTTGTATTCTAAGTCACTATTTGCACGGGATTAATAGGTTTAAAAATTATTTCTGGGGCAACCCTAATCAATTGTTTAGCTTTAAATGATTTAAGATAAAACTATTTGGCAATCAATGTACCAAGTCACACTATTTTAATAAAAGTTTTCAGAAAAAGTCTAAAAAACTACCATTAAATGGATCTCTGTTCTAAATTCCGAGAGGCAGTTCCCGTATAAAAAAAAAAAAAACGTTTGAAATCTAATATAAACTGTCAAAAATACTTGTAAATTCCACATGTTTGTCAAGTTCTTGACATTGGTTGTTCCTGAGACAGACCTAGGTTTTGAACGTTTTTAATCACGGGAATTATCCTTCTGATGAACCGATACCGCTCCGTAGGCAATGAAGTGTTGCTGCAATACACTAGTTTTCAGCGAATTCTCTTCGATATTCACCAACTTAGTTTTCCAAGTTCATTGAATCCCATCGAATGACTTTTTCATGAAAAAGTTATTCAATGGGATTAAATGAAGTTAGAGAGTTCTATTTATGATTTCAAAGATTATAATTATGCTATTACATAAATGTTACGGTCGCGAATCATATTTTAATCAACAAACTGGACACCGACCCGCAAATAAAAAAAAAGTATACCTACTCCTTTTGAAATACGATAAAATTTAAATAAACCTTTTTTACAGTCCGTTCATTTGATTTTGACTTCTATTGAGTTAGTAGCATGATAAATGGCACCTGCAGTAAACAGTTGGTATTGTAACCCCTTTTTTTGCATTTAATGCCATTCTTATGCCTGTGGAATAGAAGTCAAAATCGATTGAATGGACTGTAAAAAAGGTTTGTTTAAATGCCTAATCTTATTTCAAATGGAGTATAAGTAAATTTGAGTACCCTGGCACTTCCACCTTAATTTTTCATGTCTTTTTTTATTTGAGTGTGGGAAATCATCAAATAACTTATCCCGCTCTGGGTGAAGCGGGAGGGTGTGTCAGACTTTTACTGATTAAAACCCACCCGTGTTCCCTCAGTTGCCTGTGTGCCAGGGGCCACAGTATCTCTTTCGAACAACCCGCACCCCTGGCAGGCATCGGCCCTTGCGGACCCCACCAGTTGGTGCTGACATCTCTTTGAGGCGCGCGTGGAACAAAACGCGCCGTCGACCCGGGCTTGGACCTTACTGGACAGCGAGCTACCCATTACTCGCCGTCTGCAAACCTGCGCCTACGGTGGCTTTCTAAAATAGGAAAAATTAAATAGAAGTCGGAGCGGTATCGGCACTGAAGCTTTAATTTAAGCAAACATTCTGTACCTACAATCTACTAAACACTTTAACACATTGACTGAATTCGTAGAGCTTAAGGTTAATAATAATAGAACGTCATAAATACTTCATATTTTTATAACCCTTTTGATGTATTTTTGTAACTAGTTTTTAAGTCAATTATTTGGCAATAACATTAGGGTGTGATTTCGAGAGATCAATTATATAAAATTAACATTTCGGAAATTAAATATTCGATAAGAAAATATGCGTGGCCTAAATTGAAAAGAAAATATTTATGGGAATGAGATTAAAAATTAAAATAAACATATATTTTGGTACTTTATTGCATTAACTATTTTTCCAAGTGATTTAATATGTAAGGCAGTTGAAAGTTTGTGGTCGTAAACAATTTATATGTAGTTATTTTCGTCACATTGTATAATGGTAGGTGTATTCTCTATTATCTCTATACGTTGTTTCGCAGTCAAATGAAGCTTTTTCTAAATTAAGATATTTCTCCTTAAGGCCCGTTGTACACACTACGGTTGATTCGCCGTGCGTCAGTGTTGTATGGATCACTATGGGAGCTTGTTGACACGTATGGTGATATTGGTATATCACCATACGCGATTATCCTACGTTGCGGATACCGCGCCGTACCGTAACAAAACCGTACCGTGTACAACGGGGCCCCCTCTAAATATACTGTTTCGAATACATACTCCTAAAGCGGGAGAAACAAAAGCTATGCCAGAGTTTCATTTGCATTTGAAACAACGTGTAAACATATTTCATGTTGACAGGCTAATTGGGCATAAGAAAATCTATTTTTGCACCATAATGACGTAAGCCAATCAACAGGCAGTTTAAACATAACCTTTAAAATATAAATCAAACTTTTAACAAACATATCACACTGTACAAATTATTCGATCGAGCTTCTTTAAAATTATAACAGTGAGCTTATAAACATAATGAAATATACCTACTGTATCTATTTATTTGTTAGTACTTAGTGATATATGAGCGATACATTCAGTAAAATATAATCTAGAACTTAAATCTTCATGCTTAGGGCTGATTTTAGCAAAGTTAAATGTAATCTTTTATCCGTGGAATAAATCGACGTCTGACATCTTCTAGTATGAAAAAATTGTCAAAAATTGTAATCCTCTTACTAATAAACACAGAATACAGTGATTCCAGGTTTAAACCTGTGAAAATTTATGGTTATTCCTGGTATAACTTTATTTCGTGTTTATTAGTAAGAGGGTTTAATGTATTCTCAGGATCAGATTTATTCTAGTTATAAAACTTTGGTGAAATTCGCCCTTAGCCATATTAAAAAGCTTCAATTCGTTCTTAAGTCTCAACTGCTACAAATAACACGCTTTTACAATAAATTATACGGCATTTTATTAAATAAATAATGTATCGCTCATCAGTAAATGCTATTATACTTTCATGGACCATTCATTCAATACTGTTTTTCTGTGGTAATAGTAACCATGTCACCACACTAGTTTATAAGCAAATATAATAATTAATAAGTTACCAAAGCAATTTCGGTTAAGGTATTCTAAGATTTAATATAAAACTTATTTTTCTACGATGTGATGGAACCTTAAAAACGTGTTATATAAACACAACGTTTCGCCATAATTCGCTTTAAGAACATCTCTTGTATTTAATATACTTAACTCTATTGAGATATAAATTATATAATTTAGAAATTAACAAAAATCTTATGACTTACATAAAAATTATGGCTTTAAAAACTTAACTGTCAAAAACAATATTAATATTGTAACGCCATAATATAAAGAATACTGTATGTGGACTTCCAATGCAATGGAGATTAAATATATTTTTTACGGAACTTATTTGTTTTTTTTTTTTATAAATCTGTGACGGTTCCCTCCACTGTGATCCCTGGCGCTAATTCCACTTTCTCGCTTTCTACTTTGTTATCGTCTGATCCAATTAGATCAGTTAATGAGTCCCTCTTTTTCAAAGCAGCAACGATAAGGTCCTTTGAGTTTTGTCTGATTATTTCTCTGCTTGAAGACCGTGGTGGAGGTGGAGTGACCATGCTGGGTGGAGGAGCTTCGGGCGCCATGTTGAATGGTGGAGCCTCGGGCGCCATTTTGCATGGTGGAGCCTCGGGCGCCATTTTGCATGGTGGAGCCTCAGGCGCCATTTTACACGGTGGAGTAGGCGCAGTGCGTTTAGTCGCTGGTGGAGAAGGAGGTGGTTTACCTTGCGGCTGCGTCGGTGGGGGCAGTTTTGGAGCTGCCGGTGGCTTTGCCTTGCTCGGCGAGATTATATGCTTAGCAACCATCTGCTTCTCCTCCAAATCATCTCCCAACTCGTTAGACCTCTTCATGGACGCTCTGTTTCGCGGAGTTTTCTTCAGCATCGCCTGGAAATTAAACGGAGGATCGTCCTCGTTCATATCGTTGGTTGATTTAGCCATCGCTTGCAGTTCCATAATGGGATCTTGCGCTTCCGTGTCAATAGCGTACATGCTTCTGGTGTAGTTTGACTTTCGTAATTTAGGTGCTGTGTCTTCGAGAATGTCTTGGTCATCTCTTACTTCTGCCCAAGGTTCTGGTGGTTGGTAGTAGCTTTGCGGTGCTTGGCCGGGTTTCTTCTTGTAAACTGCTGGTCGGTTGGCAGGCCCGTCTTTACGTGTTGGTTTTGGTGCGGTTGGTTGGTCCGGTTCATCAGGTGGTAGGACGGGGACCGGCTGCGTGGGGTCTCTGCAGAATGGCACTGTGATGAGCGTCTGTGTGCTCGCCGATGCTTTACTGGTGTCTGTTTGTGCTGAACTAAATCGACGTTTGAAGGGTTCGTCCCACTGCTCGTGGTCGGAATCGTATTGACTGGCAAATGTGTCGCTACAAGAAGAAATTGGAAAAGTTAGTAACTAAGGATAAGGTCAATAATAGAGAGTTCTCTAGATAATCTTGCGAAAAAATGTCTCGGAATGTTGGGACCATCATAATGGGGAAATGGGTATTTGATTAGTTTTATTTGATTCGAAATACATGTTCTAATTTGGCTCAATGAAAACATCAAACTAAGTAGGACTCACTTGCTCTTGGCTGAAGGGTCACACATATATGAGGTGTCGTAATACTGCAGCTGGTCGATCCTGAAGGGAAGCTTCCACACTGTAGGAGGGCTAGAACCGAGGAAGTCACCTTCCTTCGAATGAGGATCCACTCTGTCGAGGAGAATCGAGGTACTAGTGCTTAGCAGCGCTTCTAAAACTGCTTGATTGTAGATATGCACCTGGAAAAAAGATGAATCGGTTATGTTATGGTGTTCCTTGGACCGTGACAAATAAGTATTTGAATGGATGAATGAAGTAATCGTCTATTGGGCTTAGCTAAAGGCAGGTAATTGTGAACCGACCGTCATAAGAAGGTATCAACAACAATAGACAAGGACAAGGATAGTTTTTGATAAGTACGAGTAAGTATGGACATTATATAGGCATTTTTGATAATCTTCAACTGAAATAAGCCGAATAGATTGCATACAGTTGGAAAAAATGCGAGCTAATTGCTCATGGCATTTCCCTTTGCAAGAGAAGACTGTACAAAGATAATTTGAGATTAGATGACTTAACATGCGCATAAAAAGAGGTTGACCTCTGTGATAACCCGAGATCGAATATTCGGATGCATATTCACCTAAAGTTGAGATGTTGGCTAACATGGAATGCGCTTTTGTATCGAAAAAGTCTTAATTTAGGTAAGTAATTTGTTTATTTTTTGTTTTAACTAATACGAACCACCCTTCCTCCAGTACATATACATATTTGTATCGGGTTAAACATTAATTTTAAATTAATACACATCTGAAAAGTTATGCAATCCAAGAATCCCGGGGTTTTTAATAAATATTACAAATAATTTATAAAGCCGCTTCCATACTTTAATAGATAAAAATTATCTTTAGGTAAATATGCATCCGAATATCCGATCTCTGGTGATAACTTACCCTATTGCATTAGTGGTTGTTTGTGTAACACAGAAATGATATCAATTAACGTAGGTATATGTACTTATAACCAGTTTTTATTCTATTTATTTTGTCAAAGCCAGTAATTTGGCATGATTAATCGATGATAGCACTAACTTAAATTGAAAAACAAAAAGTCTTAAAAAATTAAACAATCTGTGAAATATCTAGCACCTCTGTGAGTAAAAATACATTGCTATAATGGAAGTCAACTAAAGAATTATTGTGAAGATAGTTTCTGATACCACCCGTGCACTTTACGTGAACTCAAACTCGACAGCCTAGTAAATACGTAGTTGACTCCGCACTTATCAACAGCTTTTATCTTAGAACTATCACCACTTAATTCTTCGTACTTGACCGTGTGCTGTGACATCTCTGTCATACCTCTCCTTATCTTTCTCAGGTATTGTCTAGGCATCTACAAAGTCAGACAAAGAAGGCAGATGTTACACTCTCACCTACGAAAAACGGTTAAATCCTCCCCTTTTTGGCAAAAAAAAAGTGATGAAAAGTAAACTACAAAAAAAAGGGAGGATGAATCAGTAGGTGCAGTCAGCCTCAAAAAGATATCCCTATACATCGGTAAAAATCATTTAACTGTTCACAACATTGGTTCCATATTTTGTATCGATTTATAGCGTAAAACATATTAGGAATTATACATTGCGTAATTAATTTTGTAGCCACACATTGAACACTGATAAGACCATAAATCGTAGACAATCAAATTAATTTTTATTTATGTAAGTATACATCTTATTGAGGCTTTCGGTAGGTACCTTCGGATAGATGGATGTCTTACCTGCTGTGAAAAATGCACTAGATCCTGATAACGAACAGCCCGATATTGTAACAGAACTTGGAAGATGGAACGGCTTTTCCATCTCATGGCGAATCTCTTTAGGAATGAGGCTGTCTCTTCGTCTATCTGTCCCGTACTCCGGTTTATGAGCGGCCCGTACGCTTTACGAACTATGTATCCGCGGTAAGCTGTAACAGAAGTAATGCATTCTGTAAGTAAGTAGCTTCTTTTTCTGTAGAGAAAAAGTTATCGTGTCCATGTAAGTTTAATTTCTATGATGATGTGATACGGAGGAATGAGGAAAGCTTGGAGTATGAATGTCGATGGCTATAAGAGTCGGGGGAGACCAAAGAAACGATGGGTGGACTGTGTGAATGATGATATGGTTGTCGTGGTGGGTGGTATGGTGAAAGAGTGTGACTACGCATATGACTTCTAATGTGTGTGGAAGTAAAAGACATGTTGCTCCGACCCACAATAAATTGGGGTTTTTTTTTTTTTTTGGGTGGGAAATCATCAAATAACTTCTCCCGCTCTGGGTGGAGCGGGAGGGCGTGTCAGACTTTGACTGACTAAAACCCACCCGTGTTCCCTCAGTTGCCTGTGTGCTAGGGGCCGCGGCATCTCTTTCGAACAACCCGCACCCCTAGCAGGCATCGGCCCTTGCGGACCCCCCATTTGGTGCTGACATCTCTTTGAGGCGCGCGTGGAACACAACGCGCCGTCGACCCGGGCTTGGTCCTTACCGGACAGCGAGCTACCCATTACTCGCCGTCCGCAAGCCCGCGCCTACGGTGGCCGGGAATCAGCCTGGGGTTCCCGACGCCCAGGGCGTCTCCCGCGGCGACTACGGCCGTGAGGGCGCATATACTGCCTCTCCCTCACGTGCGCTGCCTCCCTCTTCGCGAGCATTACTGCTTCGCAGAAGGAGGTGACGGCTAACCATTCACTCTCGCTCCGTACCATGGCCTGAACCAGGGCCGGACGCGAGAGATCGCCGCCGCCGATCGCCTCCACGAGGACACGGCGGTGCTCCGCCCAAGCCGGGCAGACCGCCACCGTATGCTCCACCGTGTCCTCAGGGCGATCTTCGCAATGGAAACACCCGGGCGTTTCCTCCCGCCTTATGCGAAACAGGAACCTCCCGAAACAACCGTGTCCGGTGAGGACCTGCGTCAGGCGGAAGGTGAGGACGCCATGCCGCCTCTCAAGCCACTCCTCAAAGAGGGGACTTACCGCCGCTATCGTGGCGTGCCCAAATAAATTGGGGTAAAGGCAGGATAATGATGTTGCAAGTTTAATAAATTTTCAGAATGCACACTGTTGGGGCTAATGGATCGTATCTTTGTTGAAAATGGTATAAGTTGGACCTACTTTGAACAATAAGTAATCCTTGCCGATAAAGACCGCAGTCAAGATTTTCCTCTTGTACCATGGGACATCAAAAAACGTTTTACAAAAAAAAAAAACGATTTCCGGAAAAACACTACAAAGTGATAAATAACTTTAATTTCGGAAGTCGGTGACTTTGGATATGTATTTTAATTTTTTGTCACCGCCTTCCGAAATAAAAGTTATTTTTCACTTCGTATTTATTTCCGGAAGTCGGTTTTTTTTAAGTTTTTATTTTTCACTTAGTTATAGTACATACCAATTCCAAATTTCATCATCCTTGGGGTCAAAACAATGCATATTTATGCGATAGCAGCAATCGCGGTAGATTTGCTGTAATTTTTTGAAGAGTTTCGTTGTCTGTTCCGAAACTCATCATCAGATCTATAAGAAATTTAAATGGTACCATTTCGAAATAAACCCCTTTTGAACAGAAAAAGAATTTTGCAAACCCGTGTATATCTGACGAAGTTATGCCCGAACATACATAAAAAAAATATAAACATGTCGAAATGTGCGTAGGTAGCTACTTTAGTACCTACCCACATTTTGCCAGCTCATGTTTGCTTGCTGTCCATACAGGGACACCCTTGCTTTACCCTCCAGGAGTACAGGCGTGTTAGGTTTAGAATAAGCCAGGAGACCCTAATAGGGTTCCAATGGAACATTAAACATATAATATTGGACCAAGAGACCGGCTTCAGCGTAGCAGAGTTAATTGGGAAGAAGAAGAAGAATCCAAAGAAAAGCGTGGAAAGAAAATGTAAGTAGGTACCTAGCTAATTTATTGTTTTTTACCTTTTTGTATCAATAACGCAGCTTCGTCCTCAGTTACGTTCATCGACTGTTGTTTCTTGAGTTCTTTTACTGAAAAAGAGCAACAAACAGTACGTTGTAGTATGTATTTATAAATATTTTTTGTATTATTAAAACTGTTGAAGGCTTATCATTGCAATGTAGGTAATTTTTCGGCTTTGATGTGTGAACTTGTTTCGGTATTTCTTTTCAGAGTACCTAGTGTTATTTTTAGCCAATTTACAAAATATATCATTTGTCATTAAATAACGTTTGTATTGATTATACTTACTATGTAGCGCTTTCGATTTATCCTTGTTAGCTTTTCTTCTTGCTAAGAAAGCCCTCATCATACATTGGACTTTGATTATTTTCTTCACCTGCGTTTCGTAGAGCCTGAAATTAATATGATGTTAGATTTCTATTAACATTTACATCTCCTTCGTCATCCTCTAGTAGTCTATTCATATTTACCTTGATAAGAATTCCTCGTTGTAATATTTCAAAAATACTTTAGTCTTCCCTAAGACCCAACCTTCCATCTTCAGTCGAATCATCAGTAATCTGCAGTTTTCTTTCGTCACTTCTACATTTTCATCAAAATCAAATGCTAGGAATCGGTACCTTTTGCAAAGAAAGTAAAGTCATATTAAAACTGTGAACCGGGATAGTTGTTTACCACCTGGGTAGGTATTGTCTTAAAGCTTTCACAATCCGAGTGATACTATTTATTTGATTTGACAAAACTGGTTCTGCTAACAATTTTTTTGATATTTCTAAGACCCTAATTGCGTTAAACACTTTCATTAACAATCCCTGGGTTTTGAAGGATATTCCTAATCCATAGTTTCATAGGATTGAAAAATTCGCATGCTCAACAGCGTAATACCGCAATGAACGTGGCTGAACTGTAAAAATGAAAGTATTGTGATCAAATGTCACTTTTATGTGTATTAACTTAGTTACACCGCAGGAGAAAAACTGTAAACCTATTTCCCCTGAACCAACTCACCTTCGAATGAACTCCGCAAATGGAATACGACTGGAGAATCCACTCTGCCTTGCTATCGCCGTATCTAATATTGCTAAGGCTCTGAGTTGCTGTCTGACCACTTCAGTTTGGAACCCCTTGGGGTTGTCATTTAGATCTGCCCTGATGCAGCGGACGTAATGTGTGCCTCCACTACCAGGACCTACGGACAGCTGTTTTAGGATCTCCAAACTGGTGGCTCTGTAGGTCGCAGCAGCGGTCCTCATTCGATGGACTTGAGAATATTGGCCTTTGGACACCGTGTTGTATTTCTGAAACAATATTTATGGAAGGTCTTGATTTTTTTTGAAAATATGGTGCATAGAATTGATATTTTGATGTCTGATCACAAATGACACGTATAAAGAATGATTTATGTGTTTCATGCTAGTGTGACTTACTCTAGCTTTCAGATTTTCCATTTCCTTTTCTGATTTAGACCTCACAACAGTCACTTTCGGCTGGCTGGACGACACAGTCAAGTTTCCAGTTTTGGTCAATTTATTTCTAAAGAGCTGTTGCACCGTTACATTGGTGGAAGCCCGCATGGTTTCTATCATTTCGGGAGGAAGGAAATCCTTGTTTTTGTCTCCCATTTCTCTGCAATCATAGTTCACTTTTCCTGTGTAATGCGCTACGCTAAATTCGTGACTGCCTGATAGTTTGATGTAGGGGCCTTTGCAAGTCGTTCTAATTGTACCTGATACAAAATAAAGGCATTATTTTCCATCCACAATATAAAAACACAAAACCTTGTAAAAGTTGACTTACTCATAATAAACTCTTGGCCACTACTAGTGCGACTGGCTTCATCTAAAATGTAAAATAGTCCAAGAGGTCTTCCCATAAGTTGATCAACTGAATTCTTATTGTCATAGAAATGTAAAGAAACCACCGGCACTTCTTCATCTGCCGTTTCCTGCATCTCCCAGGCAAACATCCTCTGGTTGTATAAAAACTGTATTTGTTCATTCGTTGTATTAACAATTAGCTGTTCCAATCGGTTTCTGTGGTAACATTCGAACCCAAACATGTCGAGCAAGCTCACTGAATATTTATCGCCGCTGTAAAATAAATTCGTTAATTCAAATATTAGCTACGTAAACTAAAAATATGAATGTTGATATAATAATACGTACAAAACAGATCTCATGAATGATAGCTTGGAATTTATTAAATTGATCATCCAGTCAATAAGCCTTTTGTATAGTGCACTTGCTAAAGTATCTCTTGCATCTCTCGCCTCATCAGTGGAATGTCTCCTTTTGACAGCAGTTCCACTTTCTATCAAACAATAATTAAGCAATGCCCAAAGAAATTTTACTTCCTCTAAAGATAACAGTTTAGCAACTTTCTTCGCTTCATCAGGATTCTCTATTTCTGCTGTACCACTTTTTCCATCTTTGAACCGTACGTTACCAAGAACTAGAATGGCTGCTAAGATTGTTTCGAAAAATGATATGTCTTCCACTTCCCAGTCAAGAGTTTTGAGATTTTCTATAAATTCAGTGTAAAGTGCCACGTTATTTTCTATACTTTCCCTTACTCCTTTATTAACCTTGGCCGCTTCATCTTGTATCCTCAAATATCTATGTTTTCTGTTTTTTTCTAAATATAATTCTTCCGTGCGATTTGCAGCTTCCATAGCGTCGTAGAAATAGTACAATAGATCAAAGTTGGCTTGAGACCTGAAACACTTATTAAACTTTTATTTCTATCGGTAAACGTAACAAAAACTATCACTATATTGGACTTACATGTCAGTTGAAGAGACGCGCCATTTTTCTAGTTGATAAAGCCAAAATATAGCACCGCTAAGTTTTCCAGAACTGCCGTAAGTGACTTGTATTTGGAAGATTCCTCTTGTAGAATGAGCATTTAATGGTGTCGCTCCAGTTATACCGGCTTGTATAACTTTGGTTGCCTTTTTAATTCTCTCAGCTGTGTTATTCTTCATTGATCCTAAGAAAGTGAGGTGGTCCAGTGCATGTAGCATATTGGTAGTCTTTCCAGATTTACATTCACCAGAAAATACGACATGCTGCGGCTCATTATGATGAAGAGCATCTTGATATGCACTGTCTGCTACCGCAAATATGTGGGGCTCGTTATCAGATCTTGATTTGCATTCATATTTTTGGTGGTACTGAAATTTTAAATGAATAAACTTTTTATTATACTTGCTTCATTAATTATATCGAATAAGGAGGAAAAATAAATGTTACTTCGACCCCTAATTAATTGGGATAAGGTTAAGAGAATGATGTTGATCAAATTCAAATGCAGTAGAATCTCTATTATCCGAATCAAATAAAGCCAGGAGTATTCCGGATAATTGAAAATCCGGATAATCGATTTTAAAGTCAAATCAAACAATAATTAAAAAGACAACCTGTCAGTTGAACGCTATCAAATAAAATGAAACAATAATAAACACTATCGCGTAAACAAATGAGAGTGGGAGTACCTCCTAAACGTCGAAGGCGGGAATAAACTTGTCGTAATATGTTCCGCTGCGCCGTCAAATCATTTCTAAATCAATAATTAAAGCCGCGAAGGATAAATGCGGATAATCGAATATTCGGATAATCGATGTTCGAATAATCAAGATTCTACTGTGATTTTATTTCACATAAAGCCACATGGGCACTTATAAAACGTCAGAAGCTAGGTGTACGATTCCAATTGGTCGTTCCCAATGGCGAAGAACCAGAAAGAAACTCCACGGTGACTCTTTTAAAAATAATTGGCTTTTACAATGTTTTCAAATTAGACTGTTGTATGGGAGGAAAGTTTATGTGTAATAACGTTAAGATAGTGTCAGCAAGTACCAGGTACTTCACAAATAATAAAATGGTCAACAAATCGAAGCACCTATTACTCTGCAAGGCCTGTCAATGGTCATTATTTATTATTTAGATAGTTTTCTTACTCACAGTTTCGTTATAAATATCATCGCTCGTATTCGGATTAAGAATTAGGAGGACATCTCCAATAAATGACGTAAATGCTCCTTTGGATAATTTAGTTTGTAACTCAGTCAGTATGTTATCTTCTGTTAATTTTTCTAATGCAGCTAAATCTTCAACTTGCATAGTCTCTGGTTCGGGAACTCCTTGTGTTGTAAGTAAACCATCTTTCATCATCCTCTCAGGAATTTTATCCGCTAGAGTTATATCCTTCATGTCTGCTGCTAGTACTTTTAATTCTGTAGTAAGCTGTTAAAACACATGTCAGTAAGTAATCGTTTTGTTATACGTACTTATGAGAGTATATCTTTACTATTAATAAAGACAAATACTTTTTTGTTTGTTTATTTAAACGCGCTAATCTCTGAAACTACCGATCGGATTTGAAACATTCGTTTTTCATATGATAGCTCAATTTTTGAGGAAGACTATAGGCTATTTAATGTCACGCTACGATCCTGAGGAGCCGAATATAAAGAAAATGACAGAAAACGAAGTAATAGTTCGGGTGTGGCGATAGAATGCGACGCGGTTGGTCGGGGGCCGAAACTATACGCGGACGTAATCGGTGTCTGAAGCTATAGTTTGATATAAACTTACATGAAAATCGTTTTCTGGAACAGATTGTATGAAAGGATGCTCTTCTAATTCGATAATGTAGGGTCGATGTTCAGGATTCTTCTCGAGACATCTAAGAACAGAGACTGCTTAAAAAATGTGGGTAGATTAGAAAAATAATTAAATTAATATTTAAATTAACAAAACACTTACTCGGTAATAAAATCAATAATATCATTAGACCACATGGCTGGTTTTAATAGTCCTGGTGGAGGGTTTCTCGCAATTTGAAATAGCGCTCTTGTTGGATGCATATCTTGAAACGGCGCTTTCCCATCAGCCATTTCTATTGCTGTTATACCTAAAGCCCATACATCTATCCTATTCCCGTAACCTTCTTCACCACACGTCACCATTTCAGGGGCCATCCAGCTCGGCGATCCAATATTCGTCGTACTCGTATCCAGCGTTCCATTCAATTTGCAAGACAACCCAAAATCGGTCAACTTTACATCGCCGTCTTTCGTAATCAGAATGTTGCTGCATCTTATATTGCGGTGTATCACTTTGTTCTCGTGCAAGTAAACGAGCGCCTAGAATACAAATGAGTGAGGTAGAATTGATTGCACCAATCGAGGCAGTCAACACGGTAGTTTGACAGGCAGTGATGGAGTGACCGCCCCTAACGCAAAGGACTCTTGGATTGTTAAGGCGGTTGGGCGATAGTAACGTCAGCGTCAATCAAGTCCCCACGCCCCGGAGATTCATTGGGGCCTATTTGCATACGTATCGGGGCTTCAGTGCTGTCGCAGGCGGGCTGTCCGCGCTCTCTGCTGTCTGATATATCAGCTTGTTTAATGCGTTCATTACGATCGTTTAGTTGTTAGTGATGTAGGGATTGTTTATCGATAGTTTTTGGTGACGACATTACGTACCTATAGTTCTTTTATTTTTGTTGTTTTTCAGCAATTATTAAGAAATTAAACTCTTTTCATTTGACGTGATGTTTTTAACAATATGTATTTATCGGTGATTTGATCTGTTTTATAATTTTCGGAAAAAAATCCTATCACAATTATTATAATTAATATTTAGTTACGACTGTATATTTTGTCTTCTTACGTTACAAAATGTGTTTTTGTTAGGCTCATAACCATGGTATGTGGATAAATTATTAGTGTTTATATTTATGTGCCCCTGCTAATACGGCATAATTGAAGAAAATAATCGATGTTATATTTCATCAGAATATCGACAAAGATGACATCCCAAGTTCGACTTTGATCGTACTTTACGAGATGCAACATCGATAGATATGCGTGGAAGATCTGCCTTACGAAGAGGACAGAGCACCGGTATTGTGAACCAAGTGGCTTGCATAAAGATAATACGCATTTAACCCTCTCCGATAACTTGAGAGCTCCAAGGACGAACAGGCATCGTTTTTAATGAGCCTTATGAAAAGGGGTTAAGAAAGGTTTTCGATTGACTGATCTGCGTTAGAGAGATCATCGGCTACTGCGCCCGAGATCCGTATATCTTGTGTGCGCGAGCATTATTTACGATAATTGAGCGATGCGCCGCGATGGGGGGCCATCATGGTGTTGTCGGGCGCGCACCGACATTCGCATCGACAAGTTCGACTGTTCGTCGCGAATCACATCAAATAAAGCGGCGTGCATTTTAAGTAATGGCTCTAGATTGTATTTCAACGTACGTGGACAGTCGCCTGGCAATATTTTATTCGACGTCACGCGAGCAACAGAAATAGCCGGGACACAGATCGGAGAACAATTGAGTTTGCATTCAAAGTACCTACCAATTGATTCAGCCGTTGAAAGCTGGACTGGCAGGCCCTTTGTTTTATAAACAGCCATCTCGAGTCGTATGTGACGAGCGACATGTTTATAGTCAGTTGAATATGGTCTTACCTTGATCGTATATTTGAGGATGTAAGCGATGTGTTCCTCGGACATTTTTCTGTCTGCTTCTTTCAGTTTTCTGACAATATCAATGACAGATCCACATTCGCACAACTGTAAAATAGATGATTCATTGAATCATGACAAGTTTTGCGAAAGTAACTGCAATCACTCGGATATTCAAATATTATGCAGACTATTGATTTAGGTTGCTTTATTATAGAACTTTTATGTTGTTTATGTTCCATGTTTCTGGAGTTTTGGATTTAATGCAGTACTTATTCGATTTAAAATAAAAGTGTCCAACGTACCTCAAGCACGAACCAAATTTTCTTCACACGATCCGACTTGTCACAGAACATTCCATAGAAATCTATCAGATTGAGATGATTTGTGAAATCCCTGAGTATTTTATATTCTTCTTGTATGTGATCTTCATTTTCGTCTGTATACGTTTGGATCTTGACTGCGACATTTTTGCCGTTTGCCTGTGAGTCCGAAGCACGGTATACTTCGCCGAAGATGCCCGATCCGAGCTTACCTTCAAGCTTGTAACGGTCCAAGGGGTTCGGCAGGGACGACACGTTTAGTCCGTCCTTCATGGTGGACGGATCATATAACTAGCAGATAAATCCTGTTGAAGGTTTTAAAATATAGGTTAGGGTTGTTTCATTGCAATGATATTAGGGGTGGTCCTAAGAGATGGTCTTTAGGAATGTTAATTTGACCAGACGTATTCCTACTAAATCAGTTTTCGATCTTTTAATACGTGACTATAGTGCCAGTTACTGCTACGTAGCTATGTCTCGTTTTTCCTAGTCACCACTAATTCAATTAACGTCATTAATAACTTCAGGGATTCCCTTGAGATTTTACTTTTTCTAATGCACACGATGAATTTCAAATCTTCAAGCCACCATAATCAGTTATTGTGAACGTCGTTTGCTGGAAATGGCCATAAGAATACGTGTATAAGGCCTATATACTGCCAAATAATGCCTATCTACTGGTATTGCCGCTACCCTCTCTATATTTATAATAGTATGCATGTTTGTTATAAAAACTTTTTCCAAAAAAAAAAACAACCGACTTCCAAAAAAACACTACAAAGTGAAAAATAACTTTAATTTCGGAAGTCGGTGTCTTTGGAGCTGTATTTGAATTTTTTGTCACCGCCTTCCGAAATTAAAGTTATTTTTCACTTTGTAGTGTTTTTTTGGAAGTCGGTTGTTTTTTTTTTGGAAAAAGTTTTTATTTTTCACTTTTTAGTGGTTCACATGTGCTTACCCCTTCACAGCATACTGGCGTGTTGTTATGTTATAAACTGGTGTAAGCAATAGACAGAGATGAGATTTCAGCAATCCCAGTCCATTTGCTTTGAGGAGTTCCGTTGCCTATCTCCGAAGTTCTTCATCAGATCTTCACCAAATTGAAATGGAACCACCCCGAGAAAGTACTCTTCCAAAAAATTGCTAAATCGCTTTGTGTGCCTATAAAATTTGAAGAGTTCTCTCTATTTCTCCAGGATCCCATCATCAGATCCTGACTTGATGATCATGGGACCACCTGGGAAGTATACCCTTTCAAAAAAAAAAAACTAAATCCAAATCGGTCCAGCCATCTTCGAGTAATCGGGGAACATACATAAAAAAAAAAAAAAAGTTCCGACGAATTGATAACCTCCTCCTTTTTTAAGTCGGTTAAAAAAGAATTAAGACCTACTTAAAAAGGCAGAGGATGTATATCTTCGAAACCGACGAGATCCTCACAAGCTTATATTAAGTGACTTACCGAGACTGGCTAAATATAATAAAAGCTGTTTAGCCATGTGTGTTCGGGTGTACAATAAAATTCCAAGAGACTTAAAAACTTTAGATCTTAGATTGATAATAAAAAAAAAACTATATGAATGGTTAAAACCGAATAACTTTTACAGCAATAAAGAATTTACTGACGGGAAACATTTTTAAATATAACCGACAATATTTGCATGCTATGATATAAGTTAAACATGTATGCTCTATAATGTACCTTAAAACAACTTTAAAAACCATGTTTTATGCAAATAAACATTAGAAATCTATTCAGCTGCAATTGGTTAGGCTGGAAGCCAACCCCAACTATAATGATGACTGCCCTTTCTTCCCGATTTGTTTGTAGTCAAATCTCATCAACATGAGATTGAGTGTCAACACATACATAGATGTTTGTTATTATTTTGGTCAAACAATCACAATTTAGCTTCATTACATTTCATAAAACTAAACTGTTTGATTGATAATCCGACAGACGACAGATTATCAGTTCTCGAGGATTAAGCTCTTCAATTCCTTTAAACACTTTTTAAAAAAAATCCTTAAATTTAAAAATAAATAAAGGTAGACTTACCAAGTTTCCCGCCAGTCAGTTCCAACGACTCGCCATGGACAACGGCGCAGGGCCGAGTGTTCCATCCACAGCGGAGAGCTCACAAGTGCCGGGGCTTCGGTATTAAGAACACTGCTAATCCCCTTAATAGTATTAGGTCATAATGCCCAACGACCTTCCTGCATGCCTTGGATACAATTTAATTGGGGACGCGTTTAATTGTAACTAGTGTTTGTTTAGTTTCATTATGTAGGTACCTACTTACGGGATTTTAAAAAATACAATGGAATTTCATGCTTTTGGGTTTATTCTGATATATTTTTGATAGTTCTTGATTTTATTAGTGTCAAGGCAGATTGGTATAGTTTTTTCAAATTATCTACTAAACGTTAAGGTGTTTCTGTAGATATGTATATACTTACTATTATAGTATCTACTGTAAAGGTTGGTTGTTACCGAAGGCAACCATTTGTTGTACCGGCAGGCAACGAAATTACTTTGTCACATTCGAAATGTCAAAAAGATCTAGAACAATCCTCAAATTCAAATTTTTAGCTTAGGTTTTTTGTTTCGGAAGGAACACATTGACAGACGCGGAGCTGTAAAGACCTATGCGTGGAATAAACGACATCATTTGTCATTACACGCATACGAGTGTTTCACCTATAAAAGTGATTGATTCGTTTATCGTTAATATATCTAAGCATACAGGTTCATTTTACTAGTAATAACGTAAACTCTTTGTTCGTTTTTGGAAAGTAATAAAGACTTTTACTTAGACCTAAAGAAGACTATAACATTGTTCGTTTTGATTTCCTACAGAACGCTGTCCAAATCAACCTTAATCTGTATAAACTCTACCATATAAAATTCGCCGTTCCAATTGATGAGTGTAAAATCCTTGTTTAGGTAACAATAATCGAAATGAATTCGCAACACCCACTCCATTTCATGATCTATCATCTTGTTATAAAAAAAAAAACGTTCCGTTATACCAACAAGTATTCGATCAAACGCATTTAATACTAAAAGCGAAACATCAATGAATACAAAATGGCCGAATACCGTTAACCTGTCAGAAGTATTCAAAATCTTCAAAGAGAGTTGTCAATATACAGTTAGGGAAAGATGTATGAATGAAGATGTGTATTTTGTATTTATTGGGGGATGAAAATGGAAGGGTAAAAGTAATTTCGAATAGTGGTTTTTGGGGACTTTGATTTTTGTGTAGTTAGCATAGTAACATTACATTGTGATATTGCTCTCAGAAAAGTTACCTAGGTATTTCGTACTAGCTGATACTACTTTACGAATCTATTAACCGCAAAACCTTTTAAAAGGCCAGAAAGATTTTTATTTGATCTTTGCACAACATACACATACATAGAGTAACATATAGTTTATTCTAAGAGCATGCTTTTAGTGTCACGAATATCGACATATTCACTTTTATTGACTACTTATCCCACGGAAACGTGCTATCAGGACAGGAAGTATCCAGTGTGTTCATCCAGGTTATAAATTAGGTATAGGTGTGCCAAATTTCATTTAAATCCGTTCTGCTTTTTTCTCGTGATTGAGTTACAAACATACTATTGCAATTATATTCCTTATAACAGCTATCTATCAGTGAAAGTCCTATGAAAATCGGTCCAGTAGTTGTGGCGACTAGCCGGAACAAACAGACAGACAAACATAAAAGTTATAATTTTTTATTGTATAAACTTCGATGGATTTAATAAAACGCACACAAACGCAACAATACACACGCAATGCACACAAATAAATAAAATTTAACACCCTTATTTATAAATGTTGATTAAAGTTAAGAGGTGTTTAAACTTCAAAAATGTATGGTTAAACGGACGCTAATAATTACTTAACTTTAAGCAACGTTTATAAATAAGAGTCTGATGAGACACTTACATTTTATTTATTTGTATAGATTTTACATTGGTTGTTGTTCATGTATGAAGTACCTATTCTTACATCTTCATCTTTTCTTTCGTTTCTTTTATTACCTACTTCAAATATATATTTTTAAAAGTCTCTTATATTATGTTTGAAATGATACCCATCAACAAAGCGTCAAAGCACGAGGGCTCTTCAGATGAGAGGTCAAATCAGCCGAAAGTAACACGATAATTGTGGGCCTACTTGAAAATATCGCTTCTGTATAAGCACCTACTTGAGATTATAAGTGTTTGTAAGCATGAGATTGAATGAGATTTTGTTAAGAATGGTTATAAATAAACTTGAGGAATTAATTTTGATTCGGTTTTGACAAAGTTCCTACTTAGATAGTACGTATTCTCAATATGCTAATGTCTTTTGGAAATATTTTATACAACTAGGTAGGTAACCTTGATCATGAAATATAAAAAAGTACGTATTCTTTATTGGTGTTAGAATCGATCTTATGTTTTCATAATACTTAGATATTGTACGGAGGTACTGCTTTTTGAGTCATGTATTAGAATACTTACATAATTTTGTAAATCTAAGGCATAGGAACTAAAAAGCACGTAATTACTTACGTAGGTATACATCCAATGCAGATGTCGGCTGCGGTGACTGTTTTTATTGTTTACTAGCAGCGCTCCGCGGTTTCACCCGCGTAGTTCCCGTTCCCGTGGGAATACGGGGATAAAATATAGCCTATGTCACCCGGGGATAGTGTAGCTTCCCAACAGTCAAATAATTTTTCAAATCGGTTCAGTAGTTTCGGAGCCTATTCAATACAAATAACCAATCAAATCTTTCCTCTTTATAATACTAGTATAGATTACGACGATAGATAACGAGAATGTGCTCAGCACCCTAATTGCGTAGCGTAATTTCAATCAGAATGAAACACTTTGAAGGATAATGCTATCTATTGCTTCATAATTATGTCCGAACAATTTGTCTGCTTGACAACGTAAAATTTAATAATGTAATACATATTGTTGAACTGTCAAAATGCATGCCATGCTTACTGTTAGTGTGAACCGCAATTTCCCTGCTGTTGTGGCTAACGTAACCTATCTTGGCAGTGAAGGTACACACGGCTACACATCAACCTATATATTTCCTGTATAAGCTGATCTCGCATTGTATAGAATTTCCGTATAGTACGAGATCAGCGTAAACGTTAGAATACCATACCATAGTGTGGACACGTTAGAAAACCATTACGTTAATATTACCAAAAAAAAAATAGCACGCAATTTACTTTTTTTGTTTTATTGAATGGCCCTGTCCGTGAATTCTAAGTTCTGTCATTTTTACATGTATTCATGAGTTGTTCGCCAGATGGCGCTAGTAGTATTTTACGAAGTAGGTATTATAGAGGTGGGGTGCGGCAAAGAGGGAACTATTGTTCAAGTTTATTCGCTCAGCAGGCTTAGCATGACGCTTTCTATTTCTACTCTACCGTAGAAAATAATCAAGTAAATAGTAATAATTAAGTAAATCACTTTTCTACATTGCTCGGTTCAAAACTGTCATTTGTCTACACCTAAACGTAATTTTTGTCTACTCTTCCGTCGACAAAACGCTTCTCTACGGTTCTTGTGCTAAGCCTGCAGGGAAGCGCCTTAACATACGATTAGAGTATCTAGGTGTACTGAGTAAAAAACATATTGTCCGTTTCAATTTATAGGTAAAAGTTTGTAAGTTTGTATGTAGGGGGTAATCTCTGGAACTTTCAGTCTGATTTGAAAAAAATCTTTTGCATTTGATAGCCCAATTCGTAAGGCAGGTTCTAGACTATTTAACATAACTTTACGACCCTAAGAGGCCGATGAAAACAAAAAAAACAACACGAATTAATATCTTGGGCGGACGATGCCATACGATATACTTATTAAAAAAAACTTTTTCCAAAAAATAAAACAACTGTCTTCCGAAAAAACAGTACCTACAAAGTGAAAAATTACTTTAATTTCGGAAGTCGGCGACTTTGGATATGTATTTTTTTTTTTTGTATAGGTACTTACAAAAATAATAAGTACTTAGTGTTTTTTCGGAAGTCGGTAGTTTTTTTTTTGGAAAACGTTGTTTTAGCTATCATGATTCTGCCCGGGAATTCGTTCGCGTGAAATTTCTAGTTTAGTTACTTAGTTATAGTACCTACCCTACACCAATTCGAAATTTCATCATCCTTGAGGTCAAAACAATGCATATTTATGCGATAGCAGAAATCGCGGTTGATTTGCTGTAATTTTTTGAAGAGTTCCATTGTCTGTCTCCGAAACGCATCATCGGATCTATAAGAAATTAAAATGGGACCATTTCGAAATAAACCCCTTTCGAAAAAAAAAATAATTTTGCAAATCGGTCTATATACATAATATGACGGAGTTATGCCAGAAAGTACTTAAAAAAAACATGTCGAATTGATAACCTTCTTCTTTTTAAAGTCTGTTAAAAATAAATGAATAGTCTTAACTAAGAATTAAAAGCTACATATTCCTTCATAATTTTTATTTCCTTAAATAAAAACCGTCGGTACAAAGTCTTAGATCTACAATAAATAGTTAATTCAATAAATATCACTGAACAGGAATGCCTATATTACGTACATAAGTGATTATTTACATAATGGAATGTGGGTAGTTGGGTACTATCCGTCGTCTAGTAGGTAAATACATAAGTACATTAATTAAGGTTAATACTGATTTTATTAACAACTTAGCTTAGGATTTATATTTGAAGAAAATTGCCTTAAAAATAATTTGTTGTGTGATTGCAAATATACACTATAGACTTTACACGATTGCCATAATAAATGTTTATGAAAGACACGGGAAAATTGTGTGGAAATTGTATAGTGCGTTTATAAATTTTTTACTGCACGAAGCAAAGACACTGTTATTGTTTTCAAAACAAAATCACTTTTTGAGCAGTTTAATGCCGTTATTTTAGTTAATGTCATATCCACAGATCGGATATTCGGATGCATATTCACCTAAAGTTGAGATGTTGGCTAACATGGAATGCGCTTTTGTATCGAAAAAGTCTTAATTTAGATAAGTAATTTGTTTATTTTTTGTTTTAACTAATACAAACCACCCCTCTTCCAATACATACACATATTTGTATCGGGTTAAATATAAATTTAAAATTAATACACATCTGAATAGTTATGCAATCCAAGAATCCCGGGGTTTTTAATAATTCATAATTCATAAAGCCGCTTCCATACTTTCATAGCTAAAAATTATCTTTAGGTAAATATGCATCTGAATATCCGATCTCTGGTCATATCTGATGGCACCAATCTTGTTTACATAATCAGCTTATAATGTCCCCACTGCTGCAACACAGGCATTCTCTCTTCAAGAGGGAGTGGGCTGTATCTACACGCTGTATCACGCAGGCCCAGTGCGTGTTGGTAGATGTCCTAGACTTCGAATTTTTGGTTCTAAGACATGCCGGTTTCCTCACGATTTTTTCATTCATCGTTTTGAGAGCAGTGGTGATGAAATTATTTAAACAAAGTAACGCCTGCCTGCTCATAAGAAGGCTTAAAGTCATCCAAAGGGCAATGGAGAGGGCTATGCTTGGAGTTTCCCTGCGTGATCGAATCAGGAATGAAGAGATCTGCAGGAGAATCAAGGTAACCGACATAGCCCGAAGAATTGCCAAACTTGACAGTGGGCAGGGCACATTGCACGCAGAACAGATGGCCGATGGGGTCGAAAAGTTCTGGAGTGGCGACCGCGCACCGGAAGACGTAAAGTTGGAAGGCCTCCCACAAGGTGAACCCATGACCTTGTGAGGGCCGCAGGAGTCCGCTGTCTGCGGGAAGCACAGAACCGGTCGAAGTGGCAGAGCTTGGGGGAGGCCTATGTCCAGCAGTGGACGTCTTTCGGCTGAAATAATGATGATGATGAATGCCTGCCTGTGTTCGAAATTCGAACCTACGACATACGACTCGTAAGTCGGGGCCGTTATCACTGAGCTACCACTGCAGGCTATCTCAATCTTGTTTTCTTAAACTTTTGTTTTTGTAATAGGTCTTCTCGTAACTCCTTTCTATAGACTTCTTTCTCAAGAACTATCATTCTGTTGACCAACAAAAATGCTTAAATTCCGATTTATGCTCGTGAAATGATAGTTTACCATTTGGCATACCTCTTGAGGTGCTGCAGGTGTCCATAGACGGGGAGAATACTTTACAAAGATCGTAGTTGACCCATTTATAATAATAACACTAATAATACCAGCCTATTATTTGTCCCACTGCAGGGCAAAGTAATTTAAATTACTACCCATCTATTAAGTCACCAGCACATCAAGCTACCCCAAACTGTCAAATTTTCCCAATTGAACATGAACCTTACGCTTATGTGATAAAGTTGAAAACCTATCAAATAAATTTGGCAGATTGTGGTAGCTTGATGTGCTGGCGTCTATACTTTAAATACATTCACCCTTTCTATATTATATTCTTGTCCTTAGCGCAGTCTACAGGTAAAATTAACTTAACAAAAATATTATCATTATTTGGTAATTCGTATTTGCAGTGATACCTACCTAAGTATTGGATTAATCTATATACTAATGGAATGTACAGAGGAATGCTAAATTGATATATCGAGGAATAATCATTATTATTAAAGAAGAAAACATAGATACACGTAACTATTACGTTATACTTGTTTATGACAATGTAGCTGTTGGCTGTGGCCTGTGTTATAGGCGGGAGCGGTTTTAAAAGCGGCAGCGGGGCGATGAATACCTAGCGCTTTGCATCGTTGACGTACTGTGTCTAAAGACTCGGGTAAATCTTAAATCAATCGCTCCGCTAGGTACCGCCACCATTTACTAGGACACAGGTCACAACCTTAACACCTGAAGACCAATTCCCGTACTTAAAAAAGGTTCATAATCTAGTCGCATCCTCATCTTAGCAACTCACTCTCGTCAATATCAAAAACCTGTTAAAAAGTAGGTATTTTTGACAGTAAAAAATATGGGAACAGCCTTTCTGGGCACTCAAAAACTACTTACAAATGGCGACCCATTTATCATCACGACACCTCTCGCAGTCAACTCGGCAGCACCAGTGGAAGGTGCAGTTGCATGGCTTTATGCTGGATTTCCTGATGAGAGCATGTCCTCGTCCGCAGCAGAGCAAGTCGCAGGAGCCGGTCCTGGAGGTCCGACCGATGCGGCAGACACGGCCAGATGTGCCTGCGGAGTCGGTGCGAGGGTCCACCTCGCAAAAACTTGGCGATCTAGAAGATAGAAAGAAAGCAAAACCATTGAAGAAGTCAATACTGTTAAATTCCTGGGTGTAACTATTGACAAAAAGTTAAATTGGAAAGAACACGTTGAAATTTTAAGCAAAAAAATTAGTAACTCTTCTTATGCCCTACACAAATTAGTTCCTGTGCTTAATACTGACGCATTGCTAACAGCTTACCACGGCCTAGTTTCATCGCACCTAAGGTATGGAATTATCCTTTGGGGCAATTCGACTGACAAGGATATACCGTTCAAAGCCCAAAAACGGTGTATTAGGACGATGTTTAAATTAGGTTCGACTGACAGTTGCAAACCTTATTTCATTAATTATAACATACTGACGTTACCATCTTTGTATATATTCGAAGTTGTCATGTTTGTAAAATGTAATCGGCAATTATTTCCACGCATGGCAGACAAAGTCAGTCGCGCCAGACGCGATAACACTATGCTTTGCTCACATGGTTCCAAATCAGCATTAATGGGGAAAAGACATTAGTGTATTTTGCATGGCGCCTTTATTATTCAGTAAACTTCCTAAAGAATGGAGGGAACTAAGCACACACTTACTAAAAAAGCGGCTAAAATTATATCTAATTGGGAAAGCATACTACAGTATATTAGAATTTTTAAATGACAAAGTGTAATACTACGAATTTAACAATTATTTACTTGCATTTTATTATTTTGACAATTTGTAATTAGATTATAGGACAATTTAATTAAAATCTACAATTTGTTGTTTAAATTTAATTTTTAGTTTGTGTGCAAATTTAATTATGTTTTTTAGCTTTGTTGAAATACCTTAAATTTCTTACCTATGTATTTGTATGCCACAAAGGCCGAACATGACGGATCTTTTTTGTTTTTATGAACAACCTACATGCCTTGTATGTATACTCATGTTTCTACAAATAAATGTCTTATCTTATCAAAGGAAATAAAGAAATTTAGTTTATTCTGAACAAATAAGACGCATATTTTAAGATACACGTTTATACACAGTAGTCAAAAGCCTAGTACTTACCTATTATACAAAAATAAAAAGTTTAAAGTTTTATAATATTGTCTATTGCCAAGTTATTGGAATTAATTGGCGGAAAATGTCAAAGTGTAATGGAGTTTTGAAGAAGAACTGGAATGCTGGTCAACTTCAGCAAGGGCACATAGCTTCAATAAAATTTCCTATCATGTCGCCAGTTGCGAGGGCACAGATTGTATGTTTTGTTTCACGTTTTCGGAGATCAGTTCCTCTGCTTTTGTTGTTTCTTATTCTTAATTCGCTTTAAGTTTAGAAAAGCTCTGTACTCTGCTTGGCCACTCATTAAAAAGTCTCGTTCGCTGCTATGAAGGCAGTATTTGCCGTGGTTAGTTAACGACCAATCTGTTAAAAAACTTAAACCTTCATTGATAAACTTACCTTTCGAAGAATAGCAAGCTGGTCTTGGGAGCTGGTCGTGCTTTCCCTCGCCTCCTGCCTCTAGGTCGACCTCTTAGTACAGAGGGACTGTTGTTCAACTCCTCTTGAGCCACCAACAATGCCTGTAGAATCGGAAGAACATATTAGTATACAGCATGTTCAGAAATTCTAAAATTCTTCTTCTTCCTTCAGAGGAAGGAGTTTCAACTGGAAGGTGTACGCCCACTGTAGATTATTTTATGTACACATCAACACAATCTAGGGATATTTTTAGTTATACATGTCATGCTTTGAAAATAAACTATTTGGAAAACCGTATAAATAGATATATCTAAATGCGCAGTATTGTATACCTACTCCATTACAATACAATGTAACAATCGAATTAAAAAAAGAAATAATAAAAAATAACTTAGATAACAATGTTCAAAAAACGTACTCCTGTCATACATAATGTTTAATGTAAGCCTGGTATCCAATCCCCCCATCGGGTTCCCGCATTGTCGTTGCGGGCGGCTCAGTAGCCGTGGTCACCCTCCCACGGTGAAGCGAAGAGGAACCCCATGGTGGGGCCGCTCGTCAGGGCTTTTGCCTCCAAGCCGACGACGTAGCGGCCAAAAATTTAGTTGCGGTGAGGTGCATCGCAACTGAGGCGGGCCGCGATGTCGAATGGCAGGCATCACGGCTGAGTATTACAGGCTGCGGCGGAGGAGGAGTGCCGGTACTTCTGAGTAGCGCTCTTCCCTTCCGTGGCCTGAACGGGGCCGCCACCGTTTGATGTTGGACGCGGTGGGGCCGCAGGGGAAGAGGAGTGTCGGTATAGCGTTGGCCGCTCTCCCTATCTCCTGCGGCCAAAAAGTGGTAGGCGGCGGGGCCACTGCGCTGGCCCGTCGCAGGGGGACCAAGGGTGCCAGACACGGGGTCGTCTGGGGCCCTTATGCTATTTGGTTCCTGGGGTGGTCACGGCGTGCCATGTGTCCTGGTGCGCCGGTGATAGGGGTTTTTCCCCTCCGAGGAGGGTCCGGTGACGGACAGCCGCGGAGGGCTTGCGCATTTTCGTGCTCCCGCCTCAAGCGGCACTGGAGGACACCGGGGAGTTTTAGTGGGTTAGAGTCCCACATAACTGCGCTATCTCCCCGTGGTAGCGCAGTATGCATTTCTCAACGTTAAACAAAAAAAAATACCCGGATCGACGGCGCGTTGTGTCCTACGCGTGCCGTCAGAGATGTCAGCAACAACTGGTGGGGTCCACAAGGGCCGATAGCTGCCAGGGGTGCGGGTTATTCGAAAGAGATACTGTTACCCCTGGCACACAGGCAACTGAGGGAACACGGGTGGGTTTTAGTCAGTAAAAGTCTGATACCCAGAGCGTTAGAAGTTATTTGATGATTATTCACACCCTCAAAAAAAAAGCCTGGAATCCAATGATCGTTATTTCTTTGCAATCGAACATAAACTAGTATTCTTTTGATGTCAACGATTGCTCCTGTTATAATTTTCCGAATAGATAATAGTTGATGATTACCTTTCTATATTGTCGTTTGATGGTAGACGCGACTGCCCTGAAGTCTGGCGTGGCTCTCCAGCATGTCCTGAGTTGGCAGCTGCCGGACAATCCATGGCATTTGCAGCGAACCTCCATGTGGGACGACAAAATCTGGAAACAAAACACGAAAAAGCAATTTATATAAATGGAACTTAAAGGTAATAACTAAAATAAACGGGAACTAAGTTCAGAACAATTTGCTCCTGAAATCACAAGCATTGTAATTCTATTATTAACCTCCGACAATACTCTTACGTTACTTAGGAATGTTACGTAACGGAGCAGGAGCTCACCAGAACAAAAACCTAAAAATGCAACCACCATAATTATCATATCATCTTAAATACTAGAAGAACCTTTCTAGACAAGAAGTGGAAACAAACTCAACAAAGAAATTAATCTGAATCTCCACATATCACGAACAAAATTACTCTCACACAATCAGCAACAACAGACTATTCGCAACCGAATACAACAAAAAAAAAAAACTGAAAAATGAAATTATGATACGAGCACGCTCTCCATCGCGTCGAATCGTAAATCTGTTGTCTCTATACGTGACCGCATCGACACTCCGCACTGATTGTGCCACCCACCGCTAGCTTTACATTTACATAATTAAACGCCTTGCTGCAATCAAACTGACGTCTTAATTTCGCCAGGGCCGCCGGCCGAACAATTTCCCAAATTGAGTCGGAGCAAAAATTCAAATAAATCGGCATCCTCCACGCCACTTCGAACCCCGGACCTTAATAGCGTAGTATTAAGAGCGTTCGCGATAGAATTCGCCACCCAAGACGTTTGTAATACGTTGTAATGAAGCCGGAATATTAAAAATGGTTCCGAACCGCTTATTATGTTCTCACCTCGACGGGGCGGCGGACTCGTGAAATACGGCCGGCTAATACGGAGCCCCGGGCTTCTCAGGCCTCCGCCACTACCAATAGTTCCTAATTGTGGCGCTATGGCAACACGGCTCAATTCACTTGATCACGACTTGATACGTGATGGGGAATCTTAATGTTTGATTCTTTGAAACCTGTTCTGCCCAGCCTAATACAGATATTATCTTGCAAGAATTTAATAGAATAATCTTCTTATATGCAGATTTTCAGGCTGTGAAGGGTGAGGTTTGATTGAATTGATCTGACATTGATTTATCATAGGTTGTATTCGCCCACATTCCACGTGAGAGCGTATAATCCGCTTCTGTTTCCAACACAAACAACACGTTCGATGTAATTATAATTCCGCTTAATCCCACAGGAATCATGAGAATACATTTAATCACGGTATTTTACCCACTTACGTCCATTAATAACTCTATAAATCATTTAATTTAAGTGCTAAAAATAAAAAAGCACGTCTGAGAACTTCGCCGTTCTTAATTAAACACCAGGAGCTTCGAAGGACTCAATCATCGGGTACCTATCATCAATCTAAATTACCTTTAAGCACTATAGTTGATTTATTTACTTAATGATGTCTGCAGGCCCTTAAGTGCAGACTAAACATGTTATCATTAAAGTTCTGTTAAATATTATTGTTTATTTATGTGCTGCTTATGCTCTGCTGAGGAATGGCTCATTAACGTTTATTTTGAAATCTGGGAATACAATTTCAATTAATTTTATTACTGCAAAATATAGGTTCGTACAAACACTTTTACACACCAATTTTATTTTAAAAACTAGATGAGGTCGGCGTTTCCTATCTGACTACTCTGAGAATAAAGACCAAAACTAACTCAGAGGTCACAGTCTTTTTGAAAGTCCAGACATAATCTTGGTCAGATCATGTGAAGACCATTTAGATTAGTGTCTAAAATCGTCTTTTGAGAAAAGAACCACATAGATTGAGAGGACTTCTCCAGTCAGTGCACGCATTTGTCAGTGATCGTGCAGCTTAACTCGGAACTCATATCATAGAGACATCTGCAGATTCATCATTGACAACGCAAACCTTTCGCAATTATTTGACCTCTGACAGCAACAACCCAAAACAAATCTTATTATAACGAAAATAAAGATCACTGTGATTTTAACAGACTTGTCAGACGCTGAAACCCAATGACTATAGTGGTTTAATTCTCTTTGCTGTGACCCAATAGCAACCATAGTTAAACGAAAATAAAAATCACTGTGACTCTGAAAGTCATGCAAAATCGGAGGTAAACTCCTGGTGAAGGACTATACCTGGTGCAGTCAGGACGCGTCCAGGCGCGGTCGCAGTCACGGGCGCAGCCAAATACTGGGGGGGGGGGTTCACAGACACAGACTATATTAATAAGAAAAGAAAAAAAGAGTAAATTAGACTTTCTTGCATAAAAAAATTATGAACAATGTATACGTATTTATTAAGTAGGTACTAGGTTTTGCCACCGACTTCGCCCATTAGGGGTCGGAATTTATCCCCCGAGAATGTACTACCAGGATAAAAAGTATCTTCGAAAAATTACTATTTTAAGAAGGTTTACGTTTACGGCTTGGGGGGGGCGGATCATGACCCCAAGGACGGGTCTGCCCCCTCGGACCGTGCCTGGACGCGTCATTTGTTTTTACCCACGTCCTCATTTACCAGGTAGGACCATGGGCTGTCACCGAAAAAGTCGGGCCATAATGCATCATAATTGCGCACTATTAATCAGAATCTGAATAATTTTGTAGGTTTGCTAATCCATTCTTTCATATGTCCGAAAAAATTGTCTGCTTAATGTTGTAGAACTGTTAAAATGAAAGCGATTCCTACTGAAAGTGTATTACGCAATCATCCCTCTGATTCACAGCACCTTCACAACACAATAATAGATCTTGAACCATTTAGATCTCCCCTAAAGTAAAGAACCGTATAGATATAGGTACAAATAGCCAGACATTCAGTTAACGTTTGAAATGTGAATCACAACATAATCTCGCTGCCGATTAACAGACTAACGCTAATAGGTTTAAGATGACCGTGGTTAATCTGACGGGCAAATTAACCATTAGTTAAACCGCACACGGAGAAGGTGCAGCTTCTAACTTTGATAGGGTTGTCGAGGAAACGAATATGAGGAGTTAATCGTGTTGCAGTTATATCCTTTTTGAGCTATCATCGCACAATAAGAGTATGGTAGAAATAAAAAAAGGAGGTTTAAGAAGTCTACTGATCAATCTTCAGCCACAAAAAATGCAGCCATCGCGACCTCAACGTGGCCACCGACAATGCCGTAGAAGTGTGGCGAAGTTTTGACCCAACAATTCACTGTCGTCTTATCGACACGACATGACGGAGAAGATCTTCAGCATCCTCACCATTATGATACTGATGCATATACTAGACCTGTCCAATTTTTTCGTGGTTCACTTCAAAAGATTGGAGGTGACATAAGTATGTTAGCTAACATACTAAGAAAATTGTCACCTACAAGATTTTGAGCAACTACGAGTAAACGGAAACTGCTAGTAATAGAATCCAAGACTTTGGTAAAAGTTCTGGCAAAAGGCTCTGGCAAAAAGCAATAATTAAAGACTATATTCGCTACAAAGCGTTTTTAAAATACTAATTCTTCGATTTACTACTGAATTCGATTATCATAAGGTTTAGGCTATTAAGGCTTTTCAAAATTTCTCATCAGTGACGAAACTCATAGCCTCTTTTTTTCTGTTATCTTTCTCTCTTTTTTGTGTGATGACAACCCTAACAGAAGTAAAGTTGGAATTTTGTTACGGAATGACGCGGACCTGAACTTGTTCCAAACCGAGACCTGTATTTATTTGGTTATTCACTATTCTGGAGCAAACGCATTAATTTTGCGTCCAATTCGGTGATAACTGAATTTTAGTCATGTTTTTCGGGTCTTTACGTATACATAGACGCTTTTTAATGTATTCAAATAAAAAACATCGAAGTGTCTGTTTGTAATATCAAAATAACAGCTTTTTCCAAATGCATATGAAAGTATATACGGTAGGTAGTAGGTACTTAAAACAAATTTCTAAAATTTTTGTTGGTCTTTCGATTTGTTCTGGCTAATCTCTGAAACGACTCGACCAATTTTCACGGGACTTTGACTTTGCAGATAGCTGCACGTTCCCGTGGGACACTTACAGACATCCACGGGGCGAAGCCGCGGGCGTACCTAGTAACTAATAAATATCATGCATGGAATTGGCATCACAATGTCAATTAGAACATCAAAATCTTAGTAAACGTGGTCAGTAGTTCCATCCAGGGTGGGCGTTACCTACAGCTGCAAAATTGTTATCATATTTGGCTCTCACATAAGCATTTCATCGGCATTGGGTTACTAATTTATAGCGCCGAGCAAACGATGGACAATTTGGAATCGTATGGAAATCCTGGGAGTCTATTCCTACGTGTTATTGCATGAATTTCCATACGTTCTGTCGTCGCGGACAAATATTGTCCGCGGTCAAATTGTCTATCATCTGCTCAACGCATAAGGGCGAATTTCACCAATGAAACTGAACACGATCAGCACATCTAAACCGAGTTCAAATGCTGTCAGTGTCAACACTGTAGGGGAATATTGACAATGACAGCTCTTGAACGCAGCTCACACGTGGTGATCGCTTTCAGTTTTATTGGTGAAATTCGCCCTAAAACTAAATAAATACAGCAGTGTCGAACATATCTGTAGGTATGGGGACCGTCGCTACCGCTACGTAGTACATGCATATTATTACAGGAGCTCCGAATTTCATAATTGAAGGGGTTAGTGGACAAAGGTGTTATCTGACAAAACTGAAAAAATCTACTTTAATACATGAACATAGGTTTTAAGTGATGATATATCTGTATAGTAATAATATTTTCAAAAGTATTGATACTTAAGTTTTATATAAAAAATAAAGCTGTAATAACTACCTTGATTTTATAATTTGCAACACCCATAATTCTTTAGAACTTTTTTTTAGTTAACACCTTCGTCCACTCACCCCTTCTGAACACGCTTTTAAATTTCCGTCCACCATAACGGGTCTTGACAAATTTTCAACCATGATAACGTTAACGTGCACGTACTTATTTCCTTACCAACCTGACGTCCATATAAAAAAAAAACTAATTCAAACAATGATTAAGCAACTCTCATCAATTCTCTCATCTTACTTAACAAAAACCCGAAAAATTTCAACAAAACCATACGTATTTAAATCGATATTGGACTCATCGAAACAACGAAATATTAACTCATCGTATAGATTTTTTATAACATAATTATCACCTCGGCTCTAATGTGGTACCTAATTTCTTGTGTGGGCCGAAGCGAGATCTTTTATAGATCCCGCTGAGGGGCCTTGGGGACCGCCTATTACACCGTGATGTATCTATTGGTATGTATGTATCGGTGGGCGAGCGAATGTTACGTTCGGTGACATGGCGTCAGTGTACGTCAAACTATGTGATAGTTCTGTCACCAAAAGATTGAAACAGATTTCTACTTTGATAATGTTATTTGGTTTACATGTACATTAATTTAATTACATATATATTTATGCATTTTTATATTTAACAATATTATTTTCGGAATATTGCTATACCTACATAAGGTTCTAAAGATATTTAATCAACTTGCCTAGAATAGCACAAGATCGGTTTCTATCAAACACCTAACTTCTAGAATCGAATTAGCACTTAATCTAAATTACCAGAACCGAGCACCTTCTATGGATTATCTGTAAACGATTCAATGCTTGCAGAGATTAATTGTTATGTATAAATTATGATAATTTTCTATTGGAAATACGGGTAGGCACCTTGTAACAGTAATATTTGCTTTATTTTGCCTTCATTTAGACTCGCTAGTCGCAAGAACGGCAGACATATTGAACAGTCACTTTTGAAAAACGAACATTACGTTTGAAAGTTACAGCTGGGTCCATAAACAAGTGCAGCTGGCAAGAACACCTGTTTCAAAACGGTGTGAGCATCTCCGACTTTATTTTGACATTAATAAAAATATCATCGCGGGGGTTATTATAAGCGAGCGTGTCTAACAGATCCCTCCGGGAGGCTGTTAATTATGTGGCCACAAAACAAAATGTCGGATCCCTCCGGAACAATGGTCAAGTGTGGTCGGGACCACCGGGTTCGCTCTCACCTTAATGGGTCAATTTACCTTCACGGCTTGATGCGTAATATGTAATATTAAAAATTTGATGTATATGGACAAAAAGTGGGTGAGTTCTGATGGTTGCAATTGATGGGTAATTCTTTGTATTGTTTGCTTCAGTCTCTGTAGGTGGAAGTAGTGACGAGTTGCGAAAATAAATTGCTGTCTTGGATCTTGCAAACTCATTTTTATAACTATGTATTTGCCTTTTCGTTGGTCTAGTGCTCTCAAGCGCTACTACTGCGCATGCAGTTGTGGGTTCGATTGCTAGGTCGAGCAAAGTCTTATTTGATAAGATAAGATAAGACATTTATTTGTAGAAACATGAGTATCCATACAAGGCATGCAGGTTGTTCAAAAACAAAAAAGATCCGTCATGATTGGCCTTTGTACTAAGCATACTTTGACTTTGACTGGCTTTGACTTTGAATAGGTAGGTACACCATCCAACCCTTCAGGGAAACGACGGGTGGTATTATGTATGTCTCCATTTTCATTAAAAGCGAAGGCATGACTTGAAAAGTCATCGGACATACAAGTACCGTTGTGTACTGTTTGTTTCTGATGGAGGACTTTCCTGTGATCTATCACTTTTCTTATTTCTGTCGTTGTATTCCTACTTGCACGGTGACAAGAGACTAATATTCTAAAGAATTGTAATATAACCGGATGAAAATACCACATTTTTTTTTATGATGTTAATACGAGCGAGAATTTATCCAACACACCAACTTTTTAATTCACCAAGTCCTGGTCAACATAATCATTTGAGGCAAAAGAGGGCCACTGCTATATTTTAATGTTCATATTTTCTTCATAAATTACAATTATGACCATGAAATTGTATTAAAACAAGCTATAAACAATGAGGAATTAATGAGACGGAAAGATGTTTCGTCTTTAAGAATTAATTCTACAGCATTCAATATTTTTACGACATGTTGTAGTAGATTTTAGTAATGGCAACATTGTAATAGTCGTTATATTTAAAGATCATCCGATCGTTTGAGCATTAATGTCATAAAAGTATGTGTATAGTAAATTATTTTTAATTACTACATAATGTTTGTTGCTACTAGTCTAGGTTCATTTCATAGTCCTGTTTTGTATGAAACTAAGTAGGTTTATTGACGGGTCATGGTCTGTAAGGTTGGTTAAAAATGGATTGGTTATAATAATGAGTATGTTGTTTTGTGACCTTGGTTTGCACACAGGTAAGGGAACGTGACCCATTTTTTACATTTTATTATCCCCTCCCCCCCTCGGTGACCACCCGTAGTATATGCCAAGACCCGCTTCCCGTCCCCCTCTAGTTTTCACGTAGTAATTTATAAATATGGTTTTAAGTAATTTTTTGCCAACAGAAAGTAAAAAAAAATTGGCTCATATTTGTCTTTATTAATTAATACAGCGCTTGCCTCATGAAGCCAAGAGTGCGTACATACCTATAATAACAAATGAAAAAAATATTATCAAGAAGAAAAAGCTAATGTAAAAACATATTGTATGTTTAGCTCGAAAAAGCACAGAGCCAGCCCTCCATTTGACTATGTTGAGTCTGCAGAAAGGCATCCAGCGGGCTACTAGCTACCATGACTCACCTGGAAATCTGTTAATCGACTAAGAAGCCAAAGGGACTGCTGCCGTTGCAACTTGGTCAGATAGGGGTAAGTACTCCGATGAGCCACAGTGCGACTGTGGAGCCACATCGCAAACTATGCCCCATCTCTTGTAGTGCTCTCTGTACACTAACACTTGCACTATGGAATACCTTTGCGAGGCCAACGATAACGCTGACGAAGTGGCTGAATTCTGGGCTAAGCTTTTTTAAAACCAGCTAATGAAATTGTCGATACAACGAAGAAGCTATACCTGTTACCTATACCTGCTGAAAGATGACTTCAGGATATCATAGGTTCCTGATGACGAGATGTAAAACTTTTGTTTATGATGACCTGTCTGATTAGCCTGTTTTATACTAAAGGCGGATTTCACCAATTGATTGCGTTCAAAAGCTGTCAGTGGCATAATTGTTGGGTAAAACTGACATTGACAGCTCTTGAACGTAGTATATATGTGCAGATCCCGTTCAGTTTCATTGGTGAAATTGGCGCTGAGGCCAATGACTTGGCATGGTATTCAAAAACGGAACGATAGAGATTTTTTAAGCATTTTTACAAAGCTTTTCATGGTGGAAAAGCTTAGGTACTTGTATTGAAAAATGGCTCTGAATATTTATTACTGGGTAGGTTTAAAAGCCGCTTTCCGAATAAAGTCTTAGTCCTGCGATGTAGGTTAATGAAAAACGTTGCATTCTTTTTGCTTTATTTAATATTAGGTCTTTACCTATGAAATTGCCGTTTTGCAGTACTGGCCATTTCAAATCAAAATAATTTTTGTTTGGGTAAGAATTCTAATTTCAAATTAATTTTATTTTAAAAACATGGATTTTTTTTTCCAAAAGTAGTCATTTGTTTATTGATTAGTGTTACATTTTCATCGCATTTCAATCTTTTTCGTCATCATGGATACGTTAAAAATTCGAGTAATTATGGAATATGAGTACCGTCGTGGCAGCAACGCGGCACAAGCGGCACGCAACATCAACGACGTTTACGGAGCTAACACTACAAACCAACGCACTACCTGTTATTGGTTTGCTCGCTTCCGTTCTGGAAATTTCGACCTGAAAAATGAACCTCGCGGTCGTCCGAAGACTTTGGTCGACAATGACGAATTAAAGGCGATTGTGGAAGCTGATGATACACAATCTACGGCTGAATTAGCAGCAGCTTTCGACGTTAGCGTCAAAACAATATTGGTCCATTTGCGTCAAATTGGCAAGGTAAAAAAGCATGACAAATGGGTGCCCCACGAACTCAATGATCGTCAGCGCGAAGTACGCGTCGAGACGTGCCTTGCACTGCTCAACAGACACACAAATGAAGGAATTTTGAACCGCATTGTTACCTGCGATGAAAAATGGATTCTGTTTGATAACCGCAAGCGCTCAGCAAGTTGGTTGGATCCTGGTT
The DNA here is from genome assembly GCA_947359405.1 of Antitype chi. Classification (NCBI taxonomy): domain Eukaryota; kingdom Metazoa; phylum Arthropoda; class Insecta; order Lepidoptera; family Noctuidae; genus Antitype; species Antitype chi. The sequence goes on from OX375813.1 coordinate 16,678,379, forward strand.
CAGCACCTAAACAATGCCCTAAACGAAAACTTACCCCTAAAAAAGTGATGGTCACTGTTTGGTGTTGGTGGTCTAGCGCCGGTGTGATTCATCACAGCTTCTTACCAAACGGGGTGAGCATTACTGCAGATGTGTACTGTGAAGAACTGAACACAATGATGGAGAAGCTGGCACATCTCCAACCAGCATTGGTCAATCGCTCGTCTCCGCTGCTCCTGCACGACAACGCGCGACCTCATACTGCACAGCAGACGGTCTCCAAGTTGCAAGAACTGGGGTTGGAAGCTCTCCGTCATCCGCCCTACTCACCAGACCTTACGCCTACAGACTACTACTTTTTCCAGAATTTGGATAACTTCTTGGCGGGAAAAATATTCAATACCCGAGAGGCAGTACAAAATGCCTTTGAAGAATTTGTTGCCTCCCTTCCAGCTGATTTCTTTAAGAAGGGCATCAATAAACTGCCACTGCGATGGCAAAGATGCATTGATTGCATGGGTGATTACTTCGATTAATACAAATAAAAAATACATGAAAAAAATTCGTTTAAATTTTTTCATACAAAACGGCAATTTCATAGGTAAAGACCTATTATATTAATTCTCTATGTTTTTGCTGAACATGCTTAATATTTATATGCTAGTGACAACTACCATAATAGGCTACAAACTTTTTATGTTTCATTGTCAATAAAGATCACATCTGATTAACAACACCATGCCTCTTTGTCCGCGGGCATAAATTAAGAACAGTGTAGATACAGCCTTATTATCTCGCTATAAATGTCACTTGACTCCGGTGGGTCCGAAATAAATTAAATGGCCGTCTCCCACTATAATTAACAACTACAAACGTATTACAAATTAAATAATTTGTACCTAAGCGTCGTGTTTGTATTAAAAAAAACGAATGTATGAACGTAAATTGTATTAAATCGTAAATCCCCTTAATAAGTAAGCACGGGACGTGGTATGCCGGTCTCATGTCAGATTTGGTTACGGACATTAATATAATATTATTAACCAACTTATTTGGGCCTTCAAAAAAAATCTAACACCGATCTTGTTGTCTAAAACATAAGGTACAATTTCGTGAATTTAAATAATGTCGTATCTGCAAATTTGACTTTGCTGGGCAGTATTTAACTTTGGTTTGACATGTTTATTATTAGACGGAAGGGGCCTATTAAATTATTTGTAGTAATCCTGAACGGTAGGTCCCGGTATTTTGGTTCAACTGTCGGGTACTCGTGTCAGAATACTTGTAGCATTAGTTGGTGGCCACAAATCAGGGCTTACGGCATGTTTAGGTGTCAGTGAGGAAATTATAATGATACTCTATAAGGAGATACGATGAATTGGTATGTTAGATACGAATGTGGCTTCGTATTTGCGGATGCTTAAAAATTGGATCGACGAAGTCTGAGCAGAATAAGGATTGTAAACTTGTTGAATGTTCGGATTGATACACTATTTGTTTTCATATTTTTAGGTTTGTCTCTTGAGACGTTTATCGGGACAAGGGCAGGAAGTTGACCATGATGGAAGGTAATTTTTCTATCATCATCACCATAATCAGGCTTTAATGTACCCCCACTGCTGGGACACAGGTCTCCTCTCGGTGAGCCAGTGCGCATTGGTAGATGCCACATGTTTTCGAACCAGTTTACTCACGATGTTTTCCTTCACCGTATTGAGAGCAATGGTGATGAAATAATTTACTTAAAGTAAAGCACCAGTTTGGAAACCTACGACCAACAACTCGTAGGTCAGTCGCGGTAGTTACCACTGGGCTACCACTGCATTTTGCTACCATCATCATCATCATCATTTCAGCCAAAAGACGTCCCCTGCTGGACATAGGCCTCCCCCAAAAAAAAGCCAGATCTCTTCCTGAGATTCTTAGAACCCCTTGCCTCACCGTAACCTTGGCCACTACCGTAGCCAAGGGTAGGCGGGCCGCCGGGTACTAGGGGCCGTTTTGTAGGGCTGCTTTTCCTTTTGGGGGGGTTTTGCCATAATCGCCACGCTTGGCAGGCGGGTTGGCGATCGCAGTATGGTGGTAAAATGCATAGAGAACGCTGCTGCCCATTCTCTAGTCGCCTTCTACGACACCCACTGGAAGAAATGGGATGGTGCTATTCTTTTACGCCCGGCCCCACACGGGACATTTTGCTATGTCAAACAATTACTTCTTGGATACAGTAGATATTCTTGTAATCATAATTTCTACCATTTCCTAAGAAATATGTAGGATTAAATAGTTGTATGTATAAATTGTTAAACAATTTTTTTTCAAGTCAGAGACATGTCTAAGCATTGCATTGACAGCATCAACACATATTACACAACTACATATATCCCTTTACCAACCGACCACATGTTGACTATAAAATTAAATACAGAAAATAATATCACACGAGAACATGTGCGTATAAAAATATAATCGATCGAGAACATAATACCGTATACGACAAAGTTTATAGCACATAAAATGGGGTGTGATCATACAAAACGATCGGCCAATGCAATATAATACTATATTTTATAGGCATGTATTGCCGCAACCAGAGAGTCAGGAGGCCACCCACATAGTCGATTTACTAAGGCCACGCCCACTTACCGCTCTTCAATTTTGAAGAAATATGCTGGTGTTGGTTTGACGCCTTGGCTCACTAATTTGGACACCTACGATAGTTTCGATTTGAATAGTGATCGGTTTCTTCGGAGGATGAAGGGATGGGCAATGGACATAGTCGATTAGTCAGTTTTTTTTATCGAGTATCTTTATGAGGTTTCTGATGTCTTTCATTATAGAGCTATAATTATGTTTGTAGATATTCATAAGTATGTGGTGTGAAGATGCTTGTTCTTTACAAGGTTGCACGTTGATACCACTCATTTTTAGATTATTCAAAGCATAATCTTAGAAAGTGTTTTATAGAAAACCTCTACCAGTATTTATTAAAAAAAAAACCTTTAAAATTTTATGTTTTCCAATTTATTTCAGAAAAATCCATCTGTACTATTAGTTATGTCTTGGCCGATAGTTATGGCTATTAAGTCTTTCAATTCTCCCACCGATGAATTGCAATCAAATAAATGCACCGCAGCACAATAGTCTTCTTCGACCAATAAAAACGTAGACACTTGAAGTGTTTTCATAAACGAAGGGACCACACACGTGGGTCATTAAATTATTAAAGCCTCACCCATTCAGAGTCCAATTTGACATGAATAAATTGGGTGTTATTTTGACGTGTTTTCTTCATAATTTGTACACCTACATAATTTCGCTGCAGGGGTGCTGATGACGTATCGGTAAGACTGTGAAATTACTGGACTTTTTTTAGTCGATTTATTATCAACGCAACTAAGTAGTCGAATGAAAGCCTTCTTCTTATCCCCTACTTTGCTGTGCTCAACAGGGTCCACTATGATCATGTCTTTGTAAAACCTACCACATATTACTCCTTACCTACCTCGCGCTATTACTTCGTTTTCACTTGGCGTTTTTTTTCCGACTTTTTCTTTTTGTTCGGCGCCCAAGTGTCGAGGCGTGATGTTAAATAGCCTCCACAGGAATTGGGCTATCAAATACAAATATATTTTCTCAAATTTGACTGGCAGAGATTACCCTAATACAAACTAACAGATTTGACCACTTTATATGTAAGAAAATATTAGTAGGTAAGTATTATAGATTGAAGAAAAAGTATCGATAATGAAAGCTAAAAAACTAATAATTTAATCGATTTATGATGTCTTGGCTTTTTATCTAGGGCATGAACAAGATTTGATTAAGCTAACCTGTCCTAATAGACCGCCACAAAGGAATCGGTAAGTTGAAATAATCGATTATTCGAGTAATGACTTCATCGGTATTCCTATTCAAATCGAATCGAAAATTGAAGGTTACTTCGGAGGCTAATTTTAGGTTGTCACGTCGGTAAATTACACGTCACATTGCTGGTGGTATGATTATGGCAGCTTTATTTCAATAATTGAGTCATTTCGAGACCTTAAGTGTTTTTTATGATGAAAACATTTTGTAAGAGAACTTGGAAGTTGGAAATTACATATTTTAATATGCTCTGGGATTTATGATAAATCCTTGTTTAAGATACTTACGCAAGCTTTTTGCAGCGAAGTCAAAATTGAAAGAAATGTTTTCGGCCCTCTCCGAAGGCATGACCTTTTTATACGTTCGTAAAGAGTAAATTATTTTGGGAAGTAGGTATTTGGGAATATAAGTACTGTCGATTTTTGATTTAGAGAAGTAGATACTGATTCATGCTCGGTTCCTATAAACAAAAACGCATCATTTCGCTTACCAATTGTAGCATTTTTACACGCTTTATATTAGCTTCACTTGTATGTATGTTTGTAACTGACTCCTTTAGACGCGATTTTGACCCACTTTAAACGGTCAGATTTCATTGAAACTTTGTAAACATATCGAGGACCGATGACAATTCAATAATTAAAAAAAAAAAATTGAGAAAAATGAAAAAAAAAAAAACAAAAACTAATAAATAGAAAATAAATAATAGTTTAAAAAACTAAAAAACACGCTTTAAAAACCAAACTAAAAAAGGAGAAAATAATTTAATTCAATTAAAAAGCGTGGGGTGCTTGACATTAATTGATTATAAAAATACCTCAAAAAGCATTATTTTTAAAGCGTGTTTTTTAGTTTTTTAAACTACTATTTATTTATTTCCAAACTAGGCAAATAAATAGTTTCATAAGCCAATTTTACCTGTGATAGCTACTTCCATATAGGACGGTCTACTCTGCTAAGCTATGAGGCATTTGCTTCATTTTTAGTAAAGATACATGAGTCTAAATTTTACCTACAACTGTCCTTAAATTATAGGAATCGGCCATTAGTGGAGCCACTGTCTTGGCAGTTAGTTAGATGTTAATAGTTAAGTCAGATAAATTAACTGTCTACACTCTAGATAATTGACTACCGTTTTAAAATGTCCGTCACTACCTACAGTCACTCTATTGACAGTTGAATGTCATATCTACGAGTATAACACGGCAAATTGGCGTAGTGTGACAACAATTTCAAAACACTATTTATTTCATGATTCTTTTCAGCCTATTCTAATTAGGCGGGTAATCTTCATAGTGATTTTTTTATACTGTTTTTTGATCAATCAAAACTTTGAAGGTCATTAAAATCATTATTATCCTTTGTCTGGTCTAATATCTAATTTGTAATTCACCCTCACATCAAGGTAGGCACATGGGGGGCCTAACGAAGTAAATTGAAGTGTCATCGTGCTGCTGCGGTGTCTTTTGTATCTTCGCATCTTGCACTTGAATATGACATCAAAGATAATTGGAGGGATTTGTATTTGTACGTGTCTATGTGTTATGTTTAATATTTAGTTATGAAGTGGTCGTGTTTATTAAAATTTCAAGCCAAATCGATTTCTTATTTAAAAAGTAGTGTCTATCTGCCTAGCCTTGTCCAAACAATGGGGCAGCTTCCAGCCTTAATTGAAGAGTACCTACCAGTATTTTACATAAAGAGACTGTATCTGATGTCCACAACCCATTTACTGGGTAATACGATACTTTTTGATAAGATTGTGGACCCGAAATGACTGTAAAAGATCCACGAATGACAGCCGGGGCCAACGGCTTGACGTGCTTTCCGAGGTACGGAGGTGGCTTGGTATGAAGATGGTCAGCCATCCACGGACCAATCGCGGAAAGCGTAGCTTAACCTGATCGATCGACCCGTGCGTCAGTTATTACCTAGCAGAATTTCCCACCAGCAAAAATGACGAATTTCTATACAAAGTTGTACGCCCGACGACGATGGATCTTCATCTGAAAATATTATTGAAAAAAAAAATGTCCTAAAACTTACCGATCTCCCTGCATTGTTATTATGAACATTGATCTTCGACTGCAGATCATCCACCTGTTCTCTTACATCGAGAAACTTCTTGGAGAACTCGATGCCATAAGCCAGGTTATGTGAACAGCCACTCCACTCCCATTTGTTAACCTTCGCCCTGCCGCGGGGGTCGTGGGAGGCCCGGTAGCCCAGGGGGTCACAGCCGCAGGAGATCAAGCGGCCTTGTGCGCAGGCGCGGGCCACGGAGTGGGCCACCCCTGCCGCAGTTAGGGCGTAGAGGAATGAGGACTCGCGGAAACCTGAAGAACAAAATGGTGGTTAGTAGGGACGAAAAAGTGAGACATAAATCTAAGTAAATATCTGTTATTCCAGTATGAAAAGACATTGTAAGATGAGCTTTATGTCGAATGGCTTTTGAATATCATACTAAATTATATATCCTGCCAGAGGTGCGGGTTGTTCGAAAGAGATACCGCGGCCCCTGGCACACAGGCAACTGAGGGAACACGGGTGGGCCCTTTAGTCAGTAAAAGTCAGACACTCCCACACCACCCAGAGAGGGAGAAGTTATTTGATGATTTCCCAGCCAAAAAAATAAATAAATTATATATGTGAAAGTTAGCTGTGTTGCTGGGTAGTTTGTTCTGCCACTTTTTCCCAGCTAAAGCACTAGGAAGTGGTGAAAGGTGGGCGTTTTTGGGGACTGTTTTATGTAATTTTGACGTTCAAAAAGTGCTGACTCTCAGCCTAGTTTGAATAAATGAGTTTTGATTTTGTATTTTAGGATGTTTGTTACTCAATCACGCAAAAACGGCCGATCAGATTTAGACGAAATTTGGCTCACAGATAGATTATAACCTGGATTAACATATAGGATACTTTTTATTCCGGGAGTACGCTCCTGTGGGTTGATTTTTGACCTCCACGCGGGTTAAAGCCGTTGGCAAAACCTAGTGATTAAATGAGACTTGGAATCTGCATGTAATCGGTAAAGTCATTGCGGGATGGTTTTCCGACGAGTTGCAAAAAAATTTATAAGGCACTCTGCACAAAATTAGTACCTAATACAGATAGGTAGGTACATAAGATGGGCCTTTCCTAAATTGAACCGCAACACTTGGTTCTCCACTTTTCTCCTGCCCTTTCTTTCTATCCCAGAAGTATGTCACCAAAACGTTTCTTCTTTTTGTATTATAATATCTTCTATCCACGACTTAGCGTAAAAGTCATAAAACACCACAATGTAGGTATTAAAATAATACCCACATTTGGCCGCCTTCCCCAATACTTCGATTTCACTTGGTTTTTTCTTGTTGCTAGGCTGCTAGGTCGTAGCGTGATGTTTAATAACCTATAAACTTTCTTAACAATTGGTTTATCAAATGTAAAAGGATTTTTTGAAATCCAACAGGTACTTCCAGAGATTAGCGCGTTAAAACAAACAAACTCTTCAGCTTTATTTTTTGTGTACTAGCGGTCCTACCCGAACGCAGCGCCACCTACCACGCCGCCGGGTCTACTTTTGAAACCAAACCATCCATGGATCCAGGATACTCTCAAACACGCTTAATACAGTGACATACTTTTTTTTTTTTTTGGGCATCTCGCATTTACCTTGAGAGGCCGTGACTGCTTAACCGGTCTTTCCTGGGGCTGCCATTAAGAATTAACTTAACGCCTCCAGCCAGGGCTTAAAAACTACTTAAATACTAGGCGACTGCAGGCTGAGGGCACCCCCTGCGGGGTACGGCCCTTGGCTCAGGGCGTCACTGGTAGGGGGACAGCGAGTGGGGACAGGCTGGATCAAAATATTGGCATTATTATTATTAATAGGGGAATTTAACTTAACTGGCTCAGCTGCGGCGCGGGCTGGCGCTTCAACGAGCAAGGGTCGGTCGGGAGTGACATACACACGTACAGAAGACATATATATAAACGTTGATAATGTCGCAAAGAAGCAACATGTCAACCAACAAGTTAGAATGCAAGCGGTTGAATTCCTAGTTCAGTCATTCAAATTAGAATATTATTCAGACACCTAAGTGAATAACCTAAAAACTAGATCGTTGCGTACAACTACTCTATAAAGTAGAGAACCTAAAAGGCCCACCCAAGCTAAACGCGACTGCTCTCATTTAAATTATCTGGATAAAGTTAGCTAATCCTGTTAAGCAAATGACCAGTACTTGCTGATCATGTAAAACGAGGAAAATGAATAAATATTTGAATATTGAAAAGGACTAGTTTATCTTCTGGTGCTAAAGTTATGTGATCGCGTTTGCTGGGTTAAAAACAGATTACGTGGATGTATAGGGTCTAGATGGAATCTTTTATTTCAGGCTTTGTTTAGGTGTAAGTGTCTCAATCCAACGTAATCAAATTAAACTCTACAAGTTCGACCTTTAATTGTTTTCAGTAACTTGACATTTCAAAGAAAAATAATGTTAAGTACTATGTTAACACTAATAGTGTTGGCGTAGTGAACGTTTTGCGTAAAGAATTAATGATACAAATGGTTTCATTTTAAATTAAACCATTTTTAAACTCAACCCAATTAGTTTGGGCACAGATTATTAAGGGGGTATATCGCAAAAAAATTATTAATATTTTAAGAGCGTTTATTCTGAAAATGGGCAACGTCTCAAATAGCTGTTAAATATTTCACTGTTTTGATTAATTTGGCGATATTACTGTATGGAAATATGAAATATCGCTAACTAGTGACCTAAAATATTGATTATGAAATGCAATAATTAATATCTTAACAACGAATATTTAGTTTTAGATGTAAAAAAACAACTTGGAAACTTTCCAAATGCCCTTTTTACACCTAAAACGGTTCCAACATCAAATTTAGTGTTATAATTGCAAATCATTATTCATATTTTAGGTCACTAGTTAGCGATATTTCATACAGTAATATTACCAAATTTATAAAAACAGGTAAATATTTGACAGCTATTTGCGACGCGACGTTGCCAACTTTCCGAATAAACGCTCATAAGATAAAAGAAGTTAAAAATATATTTGAAGAAGGGGTTAGTAATATGACTCCTTCGTCATGGACTGCTTGCGTATCTCACTTATTAAAAGTAGAAGATGATGATATGTGTCGTATGGACCATGTTATTGATAACATCACTTTTAAATAATACTATCTTCGCCCTCGTGGAGGTCGGAAATTATCTCACAGGAACGTATTACCGGAATAAAAAGTATCCTCTATGTTAATCCAGGTTATAAATTATCTGTGTGCCATAATTCACCCCAATTCATTCGGCCGTATTTGCGTGATCGAGTAACAAACATCTAAATATCAAAACATAGAAACTTTCACATTTCTAAATACTTACACATCTCTAAGTTGTTTTATTTTAAATTACCAAACTACTGAGAAACACAATATGTAACAAATTTTACAGTTTTTAATAGTCGTACAATTAGAACTCGAGCAGGTAGCGCTAAATAAGTATATATAATATTGATGCTTGAAAAGTTTAATTTTGAGAATGAGTTTTAAATACTAGTGGAATTTATGTACTGACATATATTCAAGCTTAGAATAAAACAGATAAAACTCTGGATCTGTAAGCAGCTTCAGCATTGTTATTTATTACTTAGTGTTTTTAAATCACACATTAAACGACAGTAAAACTGCACGAAATAAAAAGTAACAGCAGAAAACGACTCTCGTAGAACAATTTCTATGAAAACTTCATGCAACATCAACTTCACTTCAAACATCACCAAAACCAAGATTCCTTCCACAAAATCGCAAGGTAATAAATAGTAGCTATAAGCACCATCCAGGAGGGACTCTATATCCTCGTCTGCAGATATATCTGGTTCCTTATTTCCCTTATTCGGTGTGTGGTCGGCTCGTCTCACGTGGAAAGCGTACGCAGCATTCCACACTATATGTATGTATTTACTTGGTTGCAGAATCCGTAAAAAATCTATTTGAATTTAACCTACAATGCAAAAAGATTATGTCGTCATATTCTCAGTTAAGTCTTTTAAGAACCCTAGGTTTGTAAAAAAGCAGGTGTAAGTAAAGATGACACTATATTTTTCGTCTTGAATTATACTAAAAAAAAAAGCAAATCAAGTCGTAGGGAAACTGTAAAGGTTCTATCAGATATAGGCCTTACTGTTAAATAAGAACACCGTTTATAACAGCATACGGTCCATGTTAGATGTATGTTTTTTTTAGGTTAGAACTTTGTTGCAATGTTGCTTTAAGAGGATTCAAACAAACATGCGGACTAGGCTCCGAGTAACTTTAAAGGATAAAATCAGAAATGAAGTTATTCGGAAAAGAACCAGAGTTACCGACATAGCTGCGGAGTCAGCAAGCTGAAGTGACCTATTGTCGGAAGACCGATGGCCGGTGGAGCAGAAGAGTGAAGACCGCGTATCGGATCGGCATGCGTAGTTGTGGGACGCCCCCCGGATAGACTGGACGCGGATGGCGGAACACAGGGTGTTGTGACGTAGCCTGGGAGAGGCCTATGTCCAGCAGTGGCCCGCTATTGGCTTAGTAGGTTGGTTGAGGCCCAAAAATTTATCATGAAACCACAACGAAGAATTTTAGCAATCATATAAAAAAGCAGTTTTAAAGCTTTTCATTTGTCTTTTCATCTCAAAACGATTGCAATTTTTCAGTTAAACTAACTTAAAACACAGTCCATTACCACTTTAGCAGATAGTTGCAGCACTACCAATAAATCCAAAGTAACAACAGTATACGGCGCATTCCGATGATATCGCGATACGGTACTTATCATACATAAACTAGGAGGCTTCCAGTCCACATTCGATTTATGTAACGTGACCAGAATATTTTGGATTTAAGTTGAGACTAAGAAAAGGCTTCAATTCGGCAGTTAGCAAGATGATTTTGATTTTTGTATACGCACAGTCTGCAGTCGCATTTCTGTAGCAAAAAAAACACTAAGATAATCGCCCTTACTGCTGACGACATAAAGGTATTGTCAAGTTCAAAGTATTTGCCACTCCTGAAGGCTATTTCTATGCACTTCGATATTTTCAGGTCAGCCTGTCTCATCTTACGAAGAAGAGAAGTACTGCAGTTATAGGTAGGTTCGTATGTACATGAGCAGCAAGCCTTACAAAGAATACTTGAATGAAAGGTTCAGTTATTTAAGGGAAACAGAACCATCACTCTTAGTATACGTATAATCAGCTTATAATATTCCTACTCCTGGGATACAGACCTCCTCTTTGTGAGAGGGACCTTGCCATAATCGGGTTGGCGGATGTCACATGTCATCGAATTTTTCACGATGTTTTCCTTCACCGTTCTGAGAGCAGTGGTGATGAAATTAATTACACAAACTAAAGTGACTGCCTGAATCCAAACTTCACTTGGTCCACTGGTCCACCACTGCTCTCACGGCCACTATCGTTCTTGTCTAACGTCATTGCAGAACTATGAGAGCACTGGTCCTTCGAGCCGGCTCAGTTCGGCCCGGTTCGGGCGCTCGACCACTCGGTAATCTTCGGCTGCTGTCGTGAGACAGCGGAAGGTGGCGGACGGCGGCGAGAGGAGCGGCGTGCAGGATGCGGGCCGTCGAGCCACTTCACTACCGATCTCCGACAATGGCACGCGCGCGCACTCCATACGCTTACCAACTTAGTTTCGTACTTATACGGATTATATCCATTTAAACTAAAGTTAAACTGTCTTTGAGTTTTAGTCCTTAGTTAGGTCCCTAACATCACTTCTAAAGTACTTGGACTTTAAAAGCGACTGTGAACTCTGAGTTTGTTTCTATCTTTCTTCTCAGAATGACGAGCAAAAGTGTTTGTTTAAACCAATCATCATAATTTTTCACTTTATTCTCTAGACTCCTGGTATGTCAACCACGGGTGGCCGCGTGAACTTCTTCGAGACCACACGGAACAAAGTTCTATTATTGGTGACAGATTTAAAGCCAATAATGTAGGAATGGTAATTAATAAAACACAAAATGCTTTTGAACTGCACTCTTGCACATAGTTGGCAGCGCGCAACATACTCAAACGTCGGTAGGTCTAGCCTAGCAGAGAGAGTTACGACATTTAACCAGTACGCGCACATTATTATTAACACCGTTAAAATCTGTGGGAGAAAATAATAAAGATAATAAATAAAAAAAAATGTGTCATAGTTTCCAATAGTCAAAATCATAAAAAACTTGCGCATCTCCGACGGTCATTAAACCTCTATAATCCCGTCGTTCCAGACAAAAGGACTGTCCCGCTAAATACTAACCGCCTGGCCCCACCGATTTATAGGAACGCGGAACGCAACAGCCACCATTTATCTGTTTTATTCCAATAAATTAAATAGTGAATCCATTCGCGTGATGTCCAGATACGCTGTTCAAACCGCACAATGTAATCTGCTCACCATAAATAGTATGACGACCGATTTGCATTTGAGTTAGGTGATCGTCTTTAAATTAATTGTGCTATTCTTGCTATTTCATTGTGTTAACCTGAATAGGCCTTTGGGTTTTAAGTGCCATCTTTAATAGGCAATTATGGGTGTTCCACCTGCTTTTGTTGCTTGTTTCTTGAGCTATATGCACCGTTAATTCGTGGATGCGTGCACTTTATGGTGTATCACATGTTGAAGGTGATTGCTTTGGCTTTAATATGGTTTTCATTTCGATTTGATTGCTTGTGATATGGGCTCATTGAACGTTGCGTTAGACCGTTTCAGTTTTTGTAATACCTTTTTTAACTGCCCCGTTGGTCTCGCGGTCAGAAGCGTGACTGCTTAGCGTGGGATCCTGGGTTCGATTCGCGGGTCGGGCAAATTGATATAGGCCATTAGGAATTTCTGCAAAACAGCCCGGACTTTGGAAACTGGCGGTGTGATACCCCCGTGCCCGGAAAGCATGTTTAGCGTACAGCCTACGCCTGATCTCTCTCCGGTCGTGTCGGATTGCCGTTCCCATCGGACTATGAGAGTGAGGGAAGAGAGAGTGCACCGGTGTCTGCGCACACACATATGCGTTATAATATCTCCTACGCCGAAGGCTATTCTCCGTTGAAATTGGCTGCCATGGCTGAAATACGGTCTGAAGGACTATACTACCTTTTTAGATATCTTCTTGAAGTACATAATTAAGTATTTTGTCTTCTCCAACAAGTAAAAGGCCTGCAATTTTTTCTCCAAAGCATTATGAATCATAATCGGAATCGGATCGATCAATAAGTCTTTCAATTTCGACAAAAACGAAAAGTAAGATTTTGTTGCCCGAATCCAGTACCAATCTTTCAAGAACCTTTATCTCAGATCGGTATAAAATAATCGATTCATAATTACTAATTAAGTGTCCCCATAATTAGTAAGTTTTTTTTATTCAATCGTTGTTTTTCCTCGCTCCCACGAGTGCACCCGAATCTTTATCTCGATAAATTTGATCCGAATGAATCGAATAAATTAAAACGATTGTATCGAGTGATTAATTCGAGGATCCGAGTTATCTCTACGGATTAGTGGCTCCCTCTATAGAGTGAGCCTAATTGACACCCAGAGATATGGTTTATTAAATAATGGGGGTTTTATTTTTGGGTATTTAAAGCTATCGTTTTCTTTTATCTATGGCATCATATTCAAAGTTATTACATGTGATTTAATGTTATATTTTTTAAGTTCTACAATTTATTATTAGTTTGGTTTGTAATGATTACCGTGGAGTTCAGTTAATTGTCAGAACTGACTTATTAATCTTAAATCTTTCAAACTTGTATGTGATTGATTGGCTGCAGGAAGTGAGTTTTTGGTTTCCATTTGCAAGTTGAGTCATTATGGTACCTAGGTTAAGTTATTAGCAGAGATCGGATATTCGGATGCATATTTACCTAAAGATAATTTTTAGCTATGAAAGTATGGAAGCGGCTTTATAAATTATTTGCAATATTTCTTAAAAACCCCGGGATTCTTGGATTGCATAACTATTCAGATGTGTATTAATTTAAAATTAATGTTTAACCCGATACAAATATGAGTATGTACTGGAGGAGGGGTGGTTTGTATTAGTAAAAAAATAAATAAAGAAATTACTTACCTAAATTAAGACTTTTTGTTAGCAACATCTCAACTTTAGGTGAATATGCATCCGAATATCCGATCTCTGGTTATTAGCTAACAAATTCTCCATGCATTGATGCCTACATCCCTGTTTATCTCTAAACCGCGATGATTGCAAATCGTGTGTGAAAAAAATTTATAGAAAAATCAACTCATCTTCCCAGCAATGGTAATTTAAAGTTCTATCTGGCGGATGGTCGCAAAAACTCTCAGACATGATTTAGGATGAATCACGTTTAATATGATGATAATCATTATAAATCAGCCATTATCTTCGTCAAGTGATCGTTCGCTCGATGAATTAATACTGTATTAAGGAGTTTTAGACTGTACGACGTTTTGGTAGAATTCGTTTTGCAGCTCCTTTTTGTTTGACTGTTGAGTTCGACCGCTTTTTAGCGTTGAATTAGTTAGATTTTCGAAACCACGCACCATGAGTATTTACCAAAAGGGTTGTCGTGTTAATGATAATGATAGTTTATTAGATAAGCAATGTATTTGCGTATTTGCCAATCATAAACAGTAGTCTTGTGTAGTTCGTGAACGTTGAACGAATAGGAACCGTTTCTTTGCCTGTACTAAAAGAAACGTTTCCGAATGCCGACTTGTAATCGGTCTATTCGTTCTAATAGCTCCTCGTACATTTACAAACAGCCATACCGTATGTCTGAACGAGAACGAGAATGACAGTGACTGATTGGACTGGACTGATACGATTTCAATGAGACTTTTTTGCTCTGTGATCTATGGAAGTACTGAATGAGAGCGAAGACCGAATAGAGCCAATATAACTAATAGAAGGAACTAGTTCACTGACCAAAATGAACTATACTCCATTTGAAATAAGATTAGACATTTAAATAAACCTTTTTTACAGTCCGATCAACCGATTTTGACTTCTTTTGCGTTGGTGGCATGATAAATGGCAGCTGCAGTAATATTGTAACTACTTTTATGCTTTTAATGCCATCCTTATGCCTACGGTATAAAAGTCAGAATCGGTTGAACGGACTGTAAAAAAGGTTTGTTTAAATGTCTAATCTTATTTCAAATGGAGTATAGTACGGAGTGATCTTAAAAATGACCGAGCAGGCACAAGACTAATAAACAGCCTATAATGTTCCCACAGCTGGGATACAGGCCTCTACTCTTCGATAGTGCCTGTGTGGGCTACAATCTACCACGCATGCCCAGTTCGGCTTGGTAAATGTCACATGTCTTCGAATTTTTGGTTCTAGAACATGTTTCCTCATGGTGTTTTCCTTCACCGTTTTGAAAGCAGTCGTGATGAAACTATTTACACAAAGAAGCAGTTATTTAACTTAGGTTATTTGATGATTACTTCAATCTTTTCTATTCTATTCTCTTCATTCTTGTGCTCTGCAATATGTTTGGTACAATATTTGCAACCGAACTGTTCAGCACTTTTGCCTGCTTGCATTTCCATAAATGCATGTATCGCGCTTCCGCAACCAAACAAAACCTTTTTTTTATTAAATTTATAATTATAATTCAAACCATTTTAGTGCTAACTTAGTTTACAATTTATTACCATTAGGTAATTATAATAAACTAGCAGTTGCCCGCGGCTTCGCCCGCGTGGAGGTTGAAAATGATCCCACGGGAACGTACTACCGGGATCAACTATGTGTTAATCCAGATTATAAACTATCTGTGTGCCAAATTTCATCCAAATCCCTTTAGCCGTTTTTGCATGATTGTGTAACAAACATCCAAACATCTTCACAAACTTTTACATTTATAATAAACGCCGGTAACTCGGCTAACTCAGTAGTGCCAGTTTAGTTTAGTCATACAGACACACACGCATCATCACACACATTTACAGCACCCACATCGCACAGACACATGCATAAACACACTTTAAATATTAATAATTATGTCACTCTCTGTTTCTTTCTTATTTTCTGAGTACTTCGTAATTGGCGTAATGTTTAGAATAATTAATAATGTTATACTTTTTGTCAGCTGTGAAGATACCTTATAGAAAATAAATAAATAAATACTTATTATAGCAGGAAGTAGGATAGTAATATTCAAAACAGCTTTTTGATTATACTATTTCATATAATTAAATTAGTGATCGTAAACCAAGAATAAAACAATAACCAGTCTAATTTCACCAACCCAGAACTAGTGCTAAACCACGCAGGCACTACATTTTACAGCTACTGTCTGAACTACTGGAAGTTTCGATCTATTGACTACGACTATTTCTAGTTAATCCTTTCGGCCAATCATTTATAAGAAACCCGAACGACCGATCGAAATCTCCGAATCGTAAGCCTTAAAAGGCTTCCCTTACTATGGTTATCACTCGAGATCGAATATAAACTGCTGATGTATGTTACGGTGTCCCATCCAAATAGGGTGATGTTATTGTTTATTTATAAACTCTACCCATCCAGGACGTGCTTTTTCCGACTGGCCAGTGACAAATTTATATTTGTCGATCGACCGAGACGCGATAGAATCGATGCGTCGCGATTTATACCACGCTCGATTGATCGATTTCGATGATTCCGAGTTATGTATCGGATTGGGTGTACTGTTATCGACGAATTATTGTATGCTTGCCAAAGTTTGTTTGTCTTGAAATGGGGACTCGGCTCTTGTGGAAAGATTTCGTAACGGGATGAAGAAAGCGGTGTTACAGACCGAATATTTTTTTTTTTTTTTTTTTTTTTTTTTTTTTTTTTTTTTTTTTTTTTTTTTTTTAAACGTTGCCCCACACTAGGAATTTCTCCTGTATCGTGGGTGCGTTTACAAACATTTAAACTCACATACACAAACAGCCAGACCCAGAACAACTACTTGCAGATCATACAAATATTTGTTCCGTGCGGGAATCGAACCCGCGACACGCAGCGCAGCAGTCGATCGCTTAACCACTGCGCCAACCGTGCCGTCGAATATGTTTCGCTTGGGTTAATTTTGGCAAAGATTTTTAAGTAAAATGTTTGACAGTCAACAAATTCAATTGTAATACCGTAAACACCACATTCTGTCTTCTTTAACTGCTTACCAATTAACCTACAATATGCTCTACTTTGGTAATGTTGTTTTCTGTACCTAATGATACAATTAATTTCAAGTTTTTGTGTCAGTCAAGGGAACGTCTAGGCATTACTGAATGGCGGCATTCCTATGATGAGTTAAATTTAGATATTATTATACAGTTTATGTTTTTCTTTTATTCTGTAGAGCGGAGATGCCTTGTATGAAGTACAATAAAACTGAATCAACGCCGGGTAGACCAAGTTAGTTAATGGGACCCGTATTGTCCACACAAATGTTCTCACACTAACAAATAATTAAGCATGACTCGAAAATTAGTTTGATTGAATTCTAAGTAGACACAAACAATTATTTGAGCCGAGTGGTTTAAAAATCAAACAGGAACATATCTATATAGGGACTTAACCGAGCCGCATTATACCACGGTTGTATTATAATTACCACCATCCCACGTTTTAGTGTCAATTTGCGCCAATTAGTCGGCCTTAAGGTCGTATATCGCTCGCACCGATACCCGTGCCGAATTCTTTAATCGTCTTTAATGAATTCCGATTATTCGTTTTCGAGTTTTTCCAACGAAATGCTCTGAATTTCGAACGGGTGACAGATTTTAAATTCTTCCCTTACACTTGTCCCATAGCTTTTTGTAGTGTGTTTGTTTTAATAATGCATGATATGTAATTATTTTCGTTACGAGTCGACGAATAAAAAACCGTTCGGCGATTTACGACACTCGATCTACAACGAGTTCTGTCCTCATATAATTTGTTGCTGTATAATTAATATGGGACCGATATTTGCAATTTAAATATTAATTTTTATCTGTCCAATAGCGTTCGCGTTAACCATAAGTAGGTATACAATGTTGAAATCGAGGCAGTTTTATTCACATTTGCGATTTAAAGTTGGTCGGTTGGTCAACGTAACAAAAACAAGTAACGCTTCTGGACCTAATTACATATACCTGTCCATCAGTAGGACAGTTGGACAGCTCACGTCGGCCGGCCGCGACCACAGCGCCACCTCGATTCGTCGAACCACGGATTAAATTGGTAAATCTACATTCGTCCCATATTCGGCAATGCGGCGCCGACTTGCAAAAAATCAGGGGCCTAAGTAAATACAAATTTCAATTTTATCATTGAACGTTTTATTTAATTTCCGATTCTTAAGCGTATACGAACGCGGACATTTTATTTAATCGAATGCGCATAATGATCGGTTTTTCCGAGCAGCGTCGGCGGTGGTCGTCTTTTTCCGTGTTGTGAAACATTGTTTCTGATGCGCGCGCGCTGCGCGGCCGACGCGCATGCTCGCGCATCATGCGTGATTTACGATTGTGCACTTTGTGATTTTTAAAACAGTTTTTAGTGGGGGTTCTCGCTTCCAACTGGATAGCTTATAAATCTGGCGCCAAAATGAATGAACTCCATTGAGTTTTTCGCTTGTCAATTATTGGAAATACTCCGTATATATTCATACCATTACGGTAATGATTACTTAAGTTTTTGTCGTCCTTTATATGGATAACGGGGTGGTTGCATTGTGAAAGCAGTATAGGTAAGCCGCCTAATATTAGATAAAACTGCCTCGTTGGTCTAGAGGTCGGGTGGATGCCCAGGTTGGGCAAAGTTTTATTGTGTTTTCTATCAGGAATTTATCAGTACCAGTCCGGAGTCTGATTTTTACCCGGTTGATGGCAATAGGCTCGCCCCGTATTACATGAGACCTAAACATAACTGTAAAATTTTCCAAATTGAACATTTATAAACCTTATACAATTGTAATAAAGTTGAAACTCTATCAAAGAAATTTGACAGATTGGGGTAGCTTGATGTGCTGGCCTCTTTACTCTAAATATACCTCTGCATATCTGAACTTAGTTAGAAATATGCAATTTGAATTTATTTTATTCTTATTTGCTTTTCATTTTTTTTTATTTATCAAATTTTATTGTATGTAATTTTGATTAGATAATGTTATGTGACCGTGTGTTCTTGTCCTATTATTATGAGTCTATGTTACTTGAAATAAATGATTAATTATTATTATTAACTCTTCGGGGGACGTGGGTGAGTTGTTATGTAGATAAAATGCTAATGAAATAACATGCAGAATATTGTGCTGTATTCAACAATTCAAATAACCTTGGCTATAAGTACCTATCAGCGAGCTTTCTTTTTACTGTAAAGTGTTCAGAAACCGCTTATGGAAATAATTAAGCTTTTATTGTTAGCCAGCATTTAAAGGATGCCATTATGTAAATTTATTCTATTTATGTGGATATACCTACCATTCAGCTTTAATGTACTTAGTTAAGCAACTCTCTATGTAAAAGGAATGTGCGAATAGCTTTGCCATCTAAATTACTGGACCAAATTGGATGGGAATCTGTTACTAAGTAGCTTTTTGCAACTATAAAGGAAAAGTTTTTATTCAGTGCGCAAACTTTAACCATAAATTCAGCACACCATTCTAGATCCCGAGCGAAGAATTTTTCGTCAGTTTTCCAAAAAAAATCATCTGTTTCATAGAAAAGTGCAATACCTACGCGGTCAAAATGTATGGAACAGCTGTTTTTTTTTGTATAACCGACGAAAAATTTCTGCGCTGGGAGGTTTAGAATGATATGCTGAATGTAATGGTTACAGTTTGCGCACTGGATAAAAACTGTTCCTGTATTAATTACCTGGGTAAGTTCCTTATAACCTAGTAATTTTACCTATCTCAATACAATAAGATCACAAATATATCAGAAAAAGTATCTTTACTAGATCTACATAGCTAATTCAGTACTTCATGAAAGTTATAACCAAGTCTAAAGTAGGTACCTATCACAAAACCTGTGTCTGCTTGTTGCCTGTCTTAATTAAGATACTGGCAACATAATCATCTAGCCTACCTATGTTACTTTTAAACTTTTTTTTTTCAGGGCCAGAAATAATTTCGTAATTCCTACTGATAAATGCGTGCACTAATTGGAAAGGTCCACTCAATCTGTGTGGTCGTTTCCTCAAAAGGCCATTTCAGACACCAATCCACATGATCTGACCAAGATTATGTCTGGACTTTAAAAGAGGCTGTGACCTCTGAGTTTATTTCGCCTTTCTTCTCAGAGTAGTCAGATAGGAAATGCCAACCTCATCTATAAAAAAATATGATTGACGTGTTTGTAGAAACTTACATAAAGAAATAAATTCCTTTAACATTCAAATTAGATCATTACAGTCTCTTCATCTTTAAACAAAAATGTAAACTCTCATAATTGAAATTACCATAAAAACAAAAAAAACCGGTCAGCAGATATACGACGCTGCAAGGGTTTCGCAGCAATTAAGCCCCGTTTGGTAGGTACCTTCGCCTTGTGTTGCGAATCGCTAATTACCAAAACCAGCCGATAACTCGGTTGTGACGTCAGCAGGACTAATTTCCGAACCATAGGGCTCGCACGCGCTGCAATTAGATTTGGTTTAATATCGAAATCGAGAAGCTGTGACGTAATGATGCGATGGAGAATCGGAAATGGAGTACCTAGTTGAGAAAAGCTGCGCCCTAATTGCGTATCACACTTTTAATCTAACTCCAAGAGTTTTGACGGATATTTCTAATCCATTGCTTCATAGGTATGAATAATTTATTTGTCTGCTCAACATTGTTAATGGCGCAATGAACGTGGCTGAACTGTCAAATTGAAAGCAATTGCGATCGACTGTAATTTTATGTGTGTTACGGAATTATCCCACTGTCTCATCTCACTTATTTGTCAAAAAATGCCTACAGAACTGACACTTTACGGTACATAATTTAACTATGCAGAAAATGTATGAAAGAAACTTGTAAAATTGTCCAATTGTGGATGGTACGATGATACCATTGAGCGTAGTATTTAATACTGTTTTGCATGTCAAATTATGTATGATAAATTATTAGGAACAAAAATGCCTACTTTAAGACCAACACTGTACCAATACTTATTGCAAATTAAATAAATATGATTATGACCTGTCGCCAATATCGTAGAACTTGACCAATAGATTTTCTATTAGGAATATCAAAATCTCTCAGCACGGAGTCAGCACCCTAATTGCGTAACTCACGATTAACCATAATCTGTTTCGTTTCGAAACAGATAGCTAAACCATTGCTTCATATGTTCGAAAAATGTGTCTGCTCAACAACGTAAATAACGCAATGAATATTGTTGAATTGTCAAAATGAAACCGATTATGAGTAATTGCGTGTTACGCAATTAGGGTGCTGGACTAGTACCGTAGATGGTGCCATCTATGGTAGGCTCGACCGTCTGAATAGATAGGAGGTGGTGGGTAATACCAAATTTATAGAACTATTTCGGTTCACGAATATTACGAAAAAGAATAACTTTAGTCAATCAGATTTACAAAAGATGCGACATAAATTCTTTAATTTATGTCGCATATTTTGTTTATTTATTAACTTTTGTAAAACAGTAATCCTTTTGGATGAATCATCATCATTCCACTTTTCCGCAAGATCACTAGGACACTTCTTGACTTAATTAACCCTTAAAAGCGGACTCATAATCCGACAGGGAGCAAAAAAGGCAAAACAAAAAAAAGCTCACTCGATGTCACGTCTAAAACTGGGAACTTTAGACAAATTCATGTTTTTATGGGCCTTTTGTGTGTTTTTTCTCACAGTTGTGAGGCATCTGAAGGAGCACGATTCGGTAACGCACCGAGGAAGATGTTATCGCAACCATTAGAGGGTTGAGCTACATCGCATTGAGACATTTCGACACGTCCAAGTTTTTGTTTAAATCCTTTTAAGGCTTGTTATTTTAGGTCAATGATGGCGCTTTATCGGTATTCCTCTTGACATTTTACCGTCCTCAAGTATCCGCAACCGCAAATTATAGCCGCAGAATTTTGGCGTCTCACTTAAAGCGCGATATTTCGTCCACAAATTATTAACATGACACAAGACTCATAAAAAATTGCCCGATTCTCTTATAATAAAGTCGTCTCGTCTCGCCGACCAAGTTCTCACGACACATCGTCAGATAAGACACAACAACGCATCATGTTTTTGCAACATCATAACCACATTGTCGTCGGCACTCCGTCACCTGACGACATGTTGTTGATATAAAACGCCAATAAATGTCACTTTTTTATGACACATTCGCGTCGTGAATTCACGTCACGTGCGCGAGCGCCGTCAGATTTGTATCGACGCATGTTCGCCACCCTGTGTGCCCCGACGCGCGCCATTCTCTCACGCGAGTCTGCCGACAGCCGACGCGTCGACCCACACATCTCACGCTAATCTCACCTACCATCCAACTATTAACGCCCGAGGAGAAAAACTTTTCCGACAATAGTCTCATTAGCCTCACAAAAGTCATTAAATCTTTGACAGTATATTGTACCAGCGTCACGTACAACAGCGCTAACAACGTGTGGAGGATCTCAGGGAAGCGGAACAAATCCCGTGATCTATCCAGAATGCCATCCGTCCACAGCGCTCTTTCATCGATCCTACACGTTCGGACAAAAAAACCAACGGTCCGGAATCATTATTATCTTTCTTCTTCGATCATCGATCGCTATTATCCTATTTAAAAGCATCTCGATTTGTTCTTCACTTTTTTTCGTTTCACTCTTCCGTCGGCGTTTCAATTCGGGTCCCCAACAATGGGCACGTTAAGAAAGGTGTTTAAGTGTTTAGTTACGCTAGTTTTTTCAAAAATGTTCAATTTAAACACAGTCGTGTCGCTGAAGGGCCGGAAGATGTCGTTACGGGCATTACCAATACTAATAGGTAATGTCGACGACACAATAGACCAAATAACATTCATAAGTTTGATATCTCAATAATTGTAATGTTCAATTATGTTTTATATGTAAGTGTGTCTATTTTAAAACGTGTATTATCCAATCTGTGTTTACGAGGTTTAATGAAGAATTTCAAACTGTTATTAAAATGCGCGCAGCAATAAAAGGGCGTGGGGAAAATTGAGTAACTCCGTTGGTACTCGAGTCCAGGCAATTCCAGTTAAGATATTAATTGGTTGAGCGGCTAGTGGGACGGGGCAGGGCCGAGGTGGGGAGGGGGCCCAGCGGACCCACACGTAGCGTGAAATCGCGGGGCGCGGGTGCGGGCCCCACCTGGACACCACCAGCTTATTATTTGTTGTCTCCCATCCTCCATGGTCGTAAATTTCCACGTCAACGTGTGCGATGATTGTGGAAAAAACGAGGTCGACAAAGCCTTTTCACACCCGAAGATAGGACATAAAGACGGACGACTCAGTAAATACGTATATTAAGAACATATGTCCGTTCACCGGTGGCCTCTTAATGTGCGTGAATAATTTTTCGTCGTAATAAATTCGGATTGTAATGGTTGATCGCGATTGGTTTGAAATTTTAGTTGCGTTTATTTTAATATATATAAAAAAAAAGTATTATGGAATTACGTTCATGTGGGACTGGTTTTGGCATTAATCGACAGTGATTGCTACCACCAACGTTATTGGGAATAATCTCATGATGTTATTGGTCCTCTGTTACGACAAAAGCTCAATAAATACACGTGTTTATTATGTTTTTGAAGATTTTATTTAGGCTTGTATAGTTTTTAAGGACAGTGGCGTCTGTCTTGTGTAGCTGTGACAAGGTAATCAAGCGGGGTATCTCTGACAAATTTATGAGAGGCCCTTGTCAGTTTTACTCACTTTAAGGCCCATAGTATCCTCATCTCCCGTTTGTATGCTAAAGCACGACTGCCGCCCGCGCCCGCGCAGGGCACCTCTGAGCCTTTATCTCAAAATGGGGATATTCCTTTGATTAATTTACAATTGTGCTTCGGCGATTCTGTGGTACATCTATTTTTCAGTGTATTTTTTTTTCCAAATAACGAAGCCGTTTAGTAGGAGTATGGAATAGAAGCCAAAATATTGCGTGTTGGAAAATATTTTTTACAGCAAAAGTATTAACCATACAAAAAAAGTACTTCGGGCAAAATGATCTACATATATGAATCTATAGCAAAATCATATATTTTTCAAATCTTCAAGACAAGCCGTTAATGAGCAGTACGGTTCATAAAGTGACCGTGTTACGCTACCAAACGGGACGTAGGCCCTTAAGGAAGCGTTTCTTGTGACATAATTTTTATTTCCCTTCTGTTGTACTACCATTTTCATTGAGGAATAGCGTCTTTTTCGACACTCATAGATGGAGTCGGTAGCTGATTGTATGCTACTCATTCTGTACAGTGGTGGTCCAGTGGTAACAGCTGCGAATTACAAGTTGTAGGTCGTGGATTCGATCCCAGACAGGCGCTTTACTTTGTGTAAAGTATTTCATCACCACTGCTCTCAAAACGGTCAAGGAAAACATCGTGAGGAAACCGCTGTGTCCTAGAACCAAAAATGTCAACGACATGTGACATCTACCAAACCGCACTGGGCCCACGTGGTGGATTAATTACGAATATCGACCTGCTCCCTCTCGCAGAGAGGAGGCCTGTGTCCCAGCTGTGGGAAAAATCCAAGAAAAGTTGTTATTCAGTGCGCAAACTGTAACCATGAATTCAGCATATCATTCTAGAACCCCCAGCGCAGAAATTTTTCGTCGGTTATACAAAAAACATCAGCTGTTCCATACATTTTGACCGCGTAGGTATTGATTGCACTTTTCTATGAAACAGCTGATTTTTTTTGCGCTGGGTTACTGAATTCATGGTTATTGTTTGTGTACTGAATCAAAACTTTTCCTGTATAGGCTGATTATGCATTCTTACACAAAATCATAAAACATAATTATATGGGTGTTAGAGAAACGCTTCCGAAAACGAAGACAGGTGATAGGGTTAGTGATTCTCGATACAGTACCATAAAAAAAAACTTTTTTTTTAATTTTACCTAATTTTTTTTAGCATTTTTAGTACACTATGCTGTGAGAACAGTTAAATGAACCATCATTTGAGATTAAACACATTTTTTTTTACAACTCTACCAAGCAATGTATTCAAAAATCAAAATCAGCTGACAGGCTCACGCATAACCGCACTCCACCCCAAGTCCAGGCGGCAACTTTAGCTTTAGGTATCCTTTGTAAAGTGCCGCCAAAATAAAATAAGTAGAAACATTACAGAAGCGTCAAACGTGTTAAATATATGCAAAATAACAATTTTAAGGCGAAAGTTTATTGGTACATCCGTTTGAATTTAGGTTGTATTTAATCTACGTTCTGATTTCTGGCTTCGGAAGCGTTCCTCTTAATCACACCCTTTATGTACATAGAATAACAAAACTGACCTCTTTTCATAATAGAACTGCCATGAGGATTACTGCTCTTGATCAAAAGACTGGAACAATTCCAGCGGTGCCAACGGAACTGATGCTGGCATTCCTTTACCGCTAGCTGTAGACCCTCGAAGGCAATGGCGACAGTATCAGGTGCTTCATGGCAGACGGTTCTCTGTTCCCTGTTCAGGCCTCCGACGAGCCGGCAGGTGAGGGATGAGCTGAGCTTCACGTGGCTTGGCAGCATGTTGTCTCGGGAACTGGGAGAATAATATTGAAAGTTACATTAAAGGTACAGTAAGTTTCGGGGTGCATGAGTGTTCAGTCTTCAGTGATAGGCAGTAACAAAAAGTATTTATTCACTTTAGGCAGTTTTAAAAAGTATTTATTCACATTAGGCAGTTTTAAAATGTTTCAGTTTTTTTTTTAAGTACTAAAAGACGGCCTTATTGCGTAGCATATGTAATCGAGTTTTTGGCGGGATCGCGTTGGAAGATGTCGCACGAATTTTCATTTTCATGAAATTTAATGAAATAGGTAGCGAATTAAATTGTATAATTTTGGTAGTGAATTTATTCAATTTAGTTACATGTGAGAGCACAAGTGTAGTGAAGGTGAAAATAAGTGACTAACGTGGACTTTTCGTGTTCCCCCCAAAAACTCCTACTAGGTTGTTGTAAAGTTACTACCGCTTTACAATAACTTTGATTTGACGAACTAAAGTCGACTATGGCTGTTTCGTAACTTCGTGCCCGATATCGGGCCATTTACTTGATCGAAAAGAAAAATTACTTGACTCTGGCTAAATGCACAAACCGTGCGAAGCCAATACCCAAAAATAAACATGTAATCAGAATCTGAATTATTTTGAAGTATATTGCTAATGTTAGATCAATATTTTGATTGCATAAGATTAGATTGCTTCATATGTTTGAAAATTTTGTCTGCTCAATAACGTAAGTAACGCAATGAATGTCTTTTAACTGTGAAAATTAAAGCAAGTCCTACTGTTAGTTTGTTAAGCAACTACTCATCTGAAAGTGCCCACTACTTTTAGGTGTTTTAGGCAGTTGATTGATTGATGTAAAGATGCTACTGCATGCCAACCAACTTCACAAAGTAAGACTTCATATAATAGTTGCAGCTATAGCAATAGAATACTAATCAGCATTTAAAAAATGGTAAGCTTGTACCAAAATTAATAAAATGAAAAGACCACCCAGCTGATATCTTAATCGCATTCAAACAAAATTAATAACATAATTTTACCGCACAGCAAGCATCAATACAAAATAATTAGCGTTTAATTTATTCATAACTATCGCTACCTCTTACAAATGGCGACACTAACAATAATTAATAACTGATGACTAATCTGGCAACATAAACAAATAATAATATTACGTCACACCACCATGTCCCACTAATTGGGCTATTCTCATAATTAAAGTCACACAAATTAATTTATTTGTGAATCTATATGAGCTTCCGATGGTATCGCGTTGTTTAAATAGTTTCGGAATAAAACAATTTGTTCTCAGCCAGTAGCTAATATTTCTATGGTATGTGAAAATGTTCGAGCGATTTTATAATTAAGTCTCGATTGAAAAGTTATGAGCTTCGCTGTGGATGCCTGTGAAATGTTTTTGTTGGACCGTTGGCAAAGGTATTTTACATACTTTTGAAATTTAATATTAAATTCAGTTTTGGATTCTTCAAAAGTTTGTGCTGTAAAGTTTTGTGGCGTTACTTTAGGTAGAAATGGAAATATGGTACTTAGCTACTTTTTTAAATGCTATGTTCTGAATATAAAGCTTAGCGTCTCAACCAAAAAGATTCAGAAAGTTAGTACCTATGACATTTATTTTTATTTCCTGCCTATTTGCAAAGTATTTTTTACTTCTTATGAGAACAAGCTTCGTCATTTATGTACGACTAGAATCCGCCCGCGGCTTCGCCCGCATGGAGGTCGGAAATTAACCCGCCGGAACGTACTATCGGGAAAAAAGTATCCTATGTATTATTCCAGGTTATAATCTATCTGTGTGCCAAATTTTATCTAAATCCGTTCAGCCGTTTTTGCGTGAAAGAGTAACAAACATCCATCCATCCATACTTACAAACTTTCGCGTTTATAATTTTATGTACGATTAACTGTGGCATCTTTACTTTCCGTACTTAAATTTATTTTCGGTAACTAGAAATCTGTTGCCGCCATTCAATATCGAAGCGATACAGAAGTAGAATAATCTACTATTTGTCACAGTTTTTTAGTAATCGGAAGATATTTTAATACAGTTCATATTGGTAAAATTGCTCATAGAATGTAAAGATGCCACAGTTGATGGTATTGTATTTGTCACTGTAAAAATATTAGTTAATAATGAAGGTACACCTACAATAGTTTAAAATGCCTTCACAAAAAATCGTGACATTAACCATGTCAAAAACCTATGTATGTAGTTCCAAAAATAAAATACATCATAGAACTAGATGGGGCATGACAGGAAGTGTCACAGATTAAATAAAACTATGGCCGCACGTAGGTACTTGGTTCATCAGATGTACGCGACTGTGGCCCGATCAACACTGATAAACTACGCACGTGTTTTATATGTGTTAACGTTTCGGATTTACCCGTCTGTTAGCATTTTTTTATCTGTGGAAAGATTGATATTCAAAAATGGAGCGTTTTTTTTGTTAGGTCTTGTACAGGGGTTTGCGATTAGAGTTGCAAATAATCTATGAAAGTAAGAACTTGCTAAGTTTCTTAAGCGTTATCTATGCAAATAAATAAAATCTCTAAAAGTTTTTGAATAAATGCATATGTACCTACGGTATTTACGGTGTGTATATATCACCGTAAAATTGTAAATACCGTTAGACTATAATCTATCTCGCGAGATTGTGAACTGTCGAAAAAATGTTAACCGTAACATACTGCTTAAAATTTAACGCATAATTTTTCGGTAGATTATAATCTATCGAAGTGAAACCGTCAAATTGTGAACTGGTATCCAGACGAATAGTACCTACCTTGCGCTATAACTAAATAGTCAAATAACTGCCACTAACTTGGAAGTAGCGCTCGCCGGTCGTTGACGCGGCACCGCTCGCTTTGCTCGCTCGGCTTGCGCGCGGTTGGTCGCAATTCTAACCTAACTTAACCTCTTCGGTCGGTAAGCAGTATGGTGAAGTTCACAATTTATTGACAGTTTATAATCTCGCGAGATAAATTATAAACTAACGGTGTTCACAATAATACGGTGACGAATATGCTATAGTTACTTATTACAAAAAGATATGTTTTTAAACTTATGTCTGTCTGTTTGTTTCAGCACATCTTCGAAACGGCTGGGCCTATTTTATGGGACTTTCACTGGAAGATAGCTGTTTTTGAGGAATAACATAGGCTAACATAGACCTTTCATCCCGGTGGAACGTTTCCGTGGGATAATATCCGACATCAACACGGGCGAAGCTGTGGGCACAGCTACTATGCTATAAAATAATCAAAATTCAATTATATAATACTAGCTGTTGCTCGCGGCATCGCCCGCGTGTAGGTTGAATATTATTCCACGGGAACGTACTACCAGAATAAAAACTATCCTTTGTATTAATCCAGGTTATAAACTATCTGTGTGCCAAATTTCATCCAAATCCGTTCAGCCGTTTTTGGGTGATTGAGTAACAAACATCCAAACATCTTCACAAACCTAGCAGGGTTAAGAAGAATTTTCATCTTCTTTTTTAAATGTTTTTTTTTTCTTCAGTTGAAATTTCACAATAAAACCTGTGTTAATGAATTCCCCAGTTTGTTTGGGCTCTACATAAACTAAGGGCGAGGCATACAAGACCATTTTACTGTGTGCATACATTTCTTATCACAAAGGCGTTTGTTTTTAATTTAGAATGGTCAAGGGTGAACCTACTTCCAGACTAAAAGTTCTGTAGGTAGGTACAGTGAGGGATATATTGTTTTTTCGCAAAGTGACACCCAACGTCACTTTTTCGCGCTAAACCATTTCATACAACTGTTAAATAAAGACGATTGTGGTTTGAATGTACGAACAATTAAAGTTGTTAGTCAAGTTTGCTTAAAAAATTATGTCCCAGACTTTACTTAAAGAAGATTTTATTGTTCTTATCAACGGATTGATAGAAAAAAATGGCTTACGACTAGAAATAATTTAAAATTGTATCGTGACTAGGTACCTAATGTAATGTCTAAAAAGAGGATTAGCAAAAACGAAAATCTATTAAAATCAACAATTGATAACTTTTCCTAAAGGCGCTAAATAAATCATTACTTACGTTTAATCAACACAATTATTTAAAAACTAGCTGACCCGATAGACGTTGTCCTGTCTTAAATATGAATATAATATTACGCGCAACATTTTTTTTTTTTAAGAACCTTCTCCTGACAGTAACAAACACAACAAAAAAATAATTAGCAAAATTGATCCAGCCATTCAAGTGTGATTCCGTGACCAAGGGAAATAGGGATTCATTTTTATATAATAGACTAGGTGACCCGGCAAACTTCGTACCGCCGATAAAAGATTTCTGAACTTTTTGTGAGACTAACAAACGTTAATTAATATATATATATATATATATACAGATTTTCTTTATATTTTTTCACCGTTTAAACCTTCCCTGGACTGCCACAAATATTTCAAAACCAAAATTAGCCAAATCGGTCCAGCCGTTCTCGAGTTTTGGCGAGACTAACGAACAGCAATTCATTTTTAAATATAATATAAAAAATATAAAGATTTGCAACAGTAATACAAAACTCATTTCCATTACAAAAAACAAAAGAAAACTTGCGCCATAATTTCGCTCAGTGTCAGTTAATTTTTCATTTGAAATAAGGAACACTAAAAAACAATCGTAACTCAAGTTAAATACAGTTTTCCGTCTTTGCATAACTGTGGAGTTATCTCGTACCTTCCCACGGTGTGCGTCGTATCATTACATACACAGGGTGGGACTAAGACAGTGTCTATACCAGAGAGAATAGGTACAGTCTTACCTTGTGTCGAAATAGTTTGGTCAGCATCCTAATTGCGTAACGCACTATTAATCAGAATTTGAATTAATAAAAGCCGCATGGGTCGATCGATCAGGTTAAGCTACGCTTGCCGCGGTTGGTCCGTGGATGGGTGAGCATTTTTACATACCAGGAGCCGTTGGTCTCGGCTGTCATTCGTGGATCTTTGACAGTCGTTACGGGTCGTCAGAAGCCCGTAAGTCTGACAAACAGTTTTACCAAGGGTTATCGTGTTATCCAGTTACTAGGTAGTCGCTTCATGTAAAATACTGGTATTCAGCTGCATAAGGTTAGCCTGGAAGCCGACCCCAACATAGTTGAGAAAAGGCTAGGCAGATGATTTGAAGATTATTGCTAATCCATTGCTACATAATATGCCTACGGTATAGAAGTAAGAATCAGTTGAACGGACTGTAAAAAAGGTTTGTTTAAATGTCTAATCTTATTTCAAATAGATTATACATATTTATTTATTTTCAAATAGATTATACATATTTTTTTACTAGCTTTTGCCAGCGGTTTCGCCCGCGTGGAAATCGGAAATTATCCCACGGGAACGTACTACCGGGATAAAAAGTATTCTATGTGTTAATCTAGGTTATAAACTATACGTGTGCCAAATTTCATACAAATCCGTTCAGCTGTTTCTGCGTTATTGAGTAAGAAATATCCAAACATCCAAACTTTCACATTTATCATATTATAGTAGGAAGAACATCAACAGCAAATACTCAAACTCAAACCAATTACAGGCACTTTTGTTCGGTGTGGTGCCGGAGTTCCGTGTGGTGCCAAACGAAAAGAATAACACCATGTTGTAGGAGGCGACTAAGGGTCTTACTAGAGAATGGGCAGCAGCGTTCTCTATGCATTTTACCACCATACTGGGATCGCCAACCCGCCTGCCAAGCGTGGCGATTATGGAAAACACCCCCCATTTTTTTTGGGGGTGTCCTATGTCCTGCAGTGGACGTCTTTCGGCTGAAAGGATGAGGCACTTTTAATTGTCAAAGAGTCGGAAAGATGAAGCTAGTTGCCCATTCCAAAGCGTAGGTACCTATGGAGAAGAACGGGCAAGAAACTCCACGGACACTCTTTTTAAATCATGATATTGGTATTAACAATTTGTTACAGAAAGTTGGTCACATAATTTATCTTCAAATTATCAATGTGAGAACGATGTAAATAGACGTGCACATTCAAAGCGTCCGTAATTAAAAACAAAAATCAAACGACAATTTGGAAATTAAAATACATTAAACATTGATTTACAAAAGTATTTAGTTCATCTGAAGTCGTGTCGTCATTAGCATTGAGAGCCTAATAAAACACAACTTTCGAGCGTAATTAATATCACCAGCTACAAAAATCTTTTATTGATTCACTACACTTTAATACATTTCCAACGATTTTTTTTTCTTAAAACAATCAAAAGCATCTCAAGAACGCAACAAAGCCATTTTTGCTCCAGCAGAATGCAAAATTAAATACAATTACGTCCAATGCCAGGCGCGCGTAATAAAAGCATTTAAATCGAAATGTTTACATCCCAATAAACGTAAATGTTTGCAAAATAAGTTTGGTTCACCAAAAAACCAGCCACACATTGGCAAAGGATTTAGCAAAGCGCCTAACAGCTCCTCCAAAGTCGTTAAACCCGACTGATCCAATTAAAATATGGCGCGATACTTAATAATTGCTTTAAAAATTCCACATGACGAGATAAAAACAATAATTTCGTACTTTAATACCGTCGACGGTAAAAAATAATAAATCCGTTGGCGTTGTCGGCTGATGAAATGCTACGATACCCATTCAGAGAGGTTATTTCAATACAAATTACAGCTACTTGCATTGCTTTTCTCAGCGTGCCGAAAATTCTGCAAATACTTTTATCCTCTCTAACACTGAGATTTAAAATGCCTTACCTGTATAGCATCCACGGCATATCCTACTCTAACTTAAAATTCATAAGCGGCAAAATTGCTTGCTCACTGGCTGCAGTTGCGGCATTTTCAGCATGAAACGCGGGAGTCTGATTGAAATTCCGTGTACCAACAATGTATATAGTTACGGTATACGCTTACAGTGGGATTTATACTCTTCTATGAGATACACTTAATTTGTGGTACGTTGAAAAATGTTCGAACAGTAGCAATTAGTCCGATAAGTGTTAATATGTGCATAAATCGGATAATATCTCCTTATCGCGAGTCCGGGCTTCACCGAACCAAGTTGTATCAACAAATCAGTGCTATTTATTGTTATATAAAATTCATTAATTTGTCTTGCTCTTTGCGTGGTAATGATAAAATGTATTTTATGTTTTTTTTTTATTTCGCTCTGCCTTTAGAAAGTGGTTTAATTTCCCTTTTCGACTAAAATGTCGGGTATTCGGACCACCGGCGGTTGAGACTTTTGACTTTTCCTTGTAACAAATTGTTGAAATACTCGTATTTTGTGTTTCTGTGACCCTTATACACGTCACGTCACATCGGTGGGAACACTGCTAACAAAACCAGAGAGATCATTGCTTAACGCACTAAGAGTAGCACAATGGCTTTAATTTTGACGGTTCAAAAACATTAATTGCGTTATTTACGTTATTGAACAGACAATTCTTTCGAACTTAAAAAGTAATGGATTAGCAATATCCCTTAAAATTATTCAGATCGACAATGTCTTTCATTATGACAGTTCTACAATATTCATTGCGTTATTTATGTTGTTGAGCAGACGATTTTTTTTTAACATAGCGTAGCAATGGATTAGCAATTTTCTTCAAAATCTTTCGGATTGTGATTGAAAGTTTACACAAATAGGGTACTGGCATCGCATTCTATTGAGACTCGGTACTACAGTAGACCAGCTTCAGGTCAATGTTACCACCGACATACGAAGCTGTAATTCACCACGCAGGCCCGGTGCGCGTTAGTGGATGTCACATGTCTTCGAATTTTTGGTTCTAGGACATGTCGGTCCTCACGATGACTTCGTTCACCGTTTTGAGAGCAGTGGTGATGAAATAATTTGTACCCACACAAAGTAAATTCGCCTGTCTGGGTTCAAACCTACGATCTACAAACACATAAGTCGCGGCCGTTACCACTCGACCACCATATTGCTCTCATTTAGACTACTCAGCTAAATTTAATAAATAATAGTGACAAAAAAAAATACAAAATAATGTCACACGCGTCTCTATCTTTAGTACCGCGTTTCGTTCACGTTAAAAATTTTCAAATAAAATCACGATTCAGCTAAGTTTATTACACTTATTGAGATTTTCATTTACTGTTTATGAAGGTACATGTTTCGTTTTTAGGATTTATAATAAGTAAATTACTGAAAGTCAAAGTCAAAGATCTTTATTGTGAGACAGTGGTTATAGAGTTGTTTTTGTGTTATTTCGGTGTGCATTTGCATTGCTCCACCATGTTAGAGATACAATAGTTTGAATAATTTGTTATCTTAGACCTAAGTTTATATGATATACAGGGTGTCCCGAAACTCAACGTCAAGCGGGTACGGGGCAATAAGCAAGGTTGTACAGTTCTAGCAAAAATAAAAAAATATAGTACACTTTTTTTAAAGACAGGGCGTCATAGTTTCTTGGTAAAACTTTTTTAACCATGACTTAATGAAACTTTATTTTTTGTGCTAGACTCACAATATTAATTATTGGTTTTGTGACTGCAATCAATAGCATAGTTATTTAGGATTACATTTAAAAAAAAACACTGAACAATTTAGAAATTTGTGATCACAGTACCTAAATATCTGATCTAGGGTGTTGATTTTCAACATTTTCAAAAGAATACCTATTATAACTTAACCAAGTAACATGGATTTTATTTTTTATTTTTGCTAGAACTGGTACAACCTAGCTTATTGCCCCGTACCCGCTTGACGTTGAGTTTCGGGACTGCCTGTATATTAATTCAAATAGACACATTTTCAAAATAGAGCTATATTTTGCATCAAGACATAAAAAACCGTTTGGCACTAATTCATCACAACCTACCTAATTAGGAAGGTAATAAGCGCACGAGCATGAATACCGTACTCTTATACCAAATTTTTAAGCAATTTTGTCGTAAAACATCGATTACAACGTTAAGAAAATACCTATTTCATAATAGTTCAGTTTCATAAATACTATGTTCTACTATAGATTATATTATATTAATAATTTAAGAGAAAATCACTTGTATATCTTGCGTATGTGTAAGGGGTTTGTGCTTATGACTGTACCTTCAACCAAAGAGTTTTTCTCTGCTAGTCCTTGAATTTCCCGACGCATGGCAACATTGTATGCATTGTTCACTATTTAGCAATAGCGGAAATACCCCACATAACGTATCCTTAAGTTTCCTATATTATATTATTCATTCAAGTTAAATTATTATGCATATTACTGCGGTATAAACATTATACGTTTCCTCCTATTCCTTGAAAAGGGAAGTTATAAATAACCTATAAAATAAATGATTAATCGGTCGAACCTTTATTTTCAGAATACTTAGTAAATGCTAATTACTTTACGAATACTAATACAGCTTTTCATGAAACTTAATAGGCTTATGTACTAATTCTTTTGTTTTAAATAATACCTACTTAAAATATTCATGGAAACTAAGCCGCCAATAGATATAGGTAACAAACGATAACTTCGATTATGAATATTAATTTTACAAGGATTTAACTTGACTAGATGTGAAGATGTTCAGTTGTTATATCGACATACTAGATGGCAGCACTGACTGGTAAATTGTATATGAGAACAATTTGCAATGAACATGAACTTGCGTTGCGGAATAAAAAAAATACTTACAAAATCTTGTTGTTTTTATATACATTTTGGGAGATCACCAACCGCCAAGGGTGGGCGTTTTTGGGGACTGTCATAAATAATTTTGATGTTCAAAAAGTGCTGACTCTCAGCCTAGTTTGAATTAAATGACTTTTGATTTTGATTATGCCAATGAATGCTCGTGCCTTCTCTGTATGAGAAGAGGCTCGGTCTGCAGTTGGACATTATTATGCTGGTTTTAATGTTGGCAACATTTTGACCACTTTTTTTCTGTTATTAAAATCCTGGTATTGGATGAAATGTTGGAATTTTCCGATTTTCCGACTATCACAACAGTTGACATGTAGACAGTAGATTTATTATAAACATAACATCACGCCTTAATTTCCCGAATGGTTGCGCAGAGGTGTGTACCTACAGAAGTGAGCCCCAGTGTAATAGGGGGCGAGCCTATTGCCATCAATCGGGCACAAATCCAGGTCCCGAGCTGCTACTGAGAAAGTCCAGATAGAAAATCTCAATAACATGAATAAAAAAAAAGTCTTAAGGGGAACCTAGTCGCGGGTTCGAACTCACTGTTGGGCCTGGCTAAAAATCACGCTATCTCACCAGGCTTTGTATCCGACAGAGATAGTATCAGTGATGAGCAGTTAGATGCTAGTCTACACGCACAACGTTATTGAGTGAGATGCAGGATCATTTATAGTAAAAAATTCGCGAGAAAATTAAGAAAAGTCCTTTGGAAGATCGGGTTTTATGAAAAAGCCAATGCATAAATCAATGACCAATAAAGTTTATTGAACTTTTCGATAATTGAACTTTGTCGGTACCGACTTGGTTTTGGAAATTTTACACGTCTTTTATTACTTAAAAACGCCCAAAGTTAAGTAAAATTAGCAAGAAAAACGAATCTTTGTTGGGTCCGAACTTTTTAATGCGTTTTTATTTTAGTATTTTGTTTCCGTACCGACAATATTAATACAGCGACAAAACGATATCATATTTTACTTTGGATGTGCCATGTCAGACAGTGGAGTAAAACACTCCCGAAGTTTGTATGCAAAAAATGTTGGCTAGGTTCACCTTAAGTACTTACATCAAGATAACGGTTCAGAAGCCATTGTCTGTCTTCTAAAGTTATGTTATTGTTGCAGACAACTGGGTAGGGACCAATAACCAGTGCTGGGTTAACCATGAAGCAAGAGTAGCAATTGCTACGGGCCCCGCGCAAAAGGCAGCCCCGCGTATTTAACCTTCGCCTGACTGTAATTTTTTGAGTGAAATTTATTAAATGGAAAATGGAAAATTTCGAATCGTGAATTCAAAATATCAATATTAAGTGCTCATATTTTTTTTTGCTACTTTATACTTGAGAACCCACAGCAGATTAAGGGCACCTCAACAGAATTTGATACAGGCACCGCGCTTGCTTAGTCCGGCACTGCCAATAACAACTAAGGGTCTGTACCCAATGGGTCAGCTCACTCCAATATACGTTGGGTACATTGAGTCTATTAAGGTAAATTAGTCATCCATTTAACTGAGAGACTGCATTACGCGCACTTAGAAGAATAATTGTGATTGTAAGAACATTTAATGTCGCTTTGGCGATGTCTGCAAGTCAGACCTATTTATAGGTTGCTACCTATCTGTTGTCTATAGTTAGCTACAGCAGGCTTAGTACGAGAACCGTAGACAAGCGTTTTGTCATCGGAAGAGTAGACAAAAATGACGTATCTGTATACATATACGGTTGACAGTTTTGATGTTTTTTTAATTTTTTTATGTCATTACTCTTCGATATCGATAACCAACACGTGGGTAAAGTATCGCCAGCTAATTTAGTTTGACCCCGTATTACAAGACAATTCAGGGTAATGTACCACAAATTTCTACAAGGAGTCGCTAAAGTAAGTAGTCCGTTACTTGCAAACTGTAGGTTTTATGCCAATGAGCAACAAAACAGGTACCTACTATTATGTTGATAATGATAAGATATCTTGAGCAAGTGTGGTGATCAATGCTCGAGCCTTCTCTGTATGAGAACAGGCTTTTAACCTGCAGTGGGAAAAAAATGTAGGCTGGAATAATTAATAGTATGCATATCTACTGTTGATTAAACATAGGTTTATGGAACTTGATAATTTGATTTGAAAAATATCAGATGAAACTGACGACAGAAATAGTACTTACTACCTACCGTTGAGAGTTTTGATGACCTGCCTCATTTGATAGGATTAAAAAACCACTTAAACACACTTTCAACAAAAAATGCTAAGCTCTGCATTATGCTAAGAATAAGGAGTGGCTCTAACTTGTAAAAAGTTTACTCCGAGTATCAAAAATGTGATTGATTTACAACAGCCAATAAATCTATACATATACATATAATAAAATTGTAGAAAAGTGGTGTCTGTACAATCGAAATATATAAAAAAAAAGTAGCAGGGGTTGTTATTATATCGATGCCGAACCCGAGATTGTAATTAATTTTTTTTTTGTCTGTTTGTCTGTTTGTCTGTGTGTTTGTGCACGCTAATATCAGAAACGGCTTATTCGATTTAGATGCGGTTTTCACTAATATATTGTAGTAAGCTTCACTTAACATTTAGTGTTAATTTCATGTCAATCGGTTCATAAATAAAAAAGTTATGTCAATTTAAAAAATCACCGCGAACATTTGTTAAGGTATTCTATCAGAGTACGTACACGCCTCGCACCTGCGCGTCCGTAGCTATATAAAACGCGCTGAGAGCCGCGCCGCGATGGCCATACGTCAAATATCGTATACAGAGAAGCATTACTGAAAAGTAAATTTTTTGCTACCCAAACGACGGTATATTATTATGTAATTCAAATATGCTGCCCAAAAAGTCACTATTCCACGCGGACGAAGTCGCGGGCACAGCTAGTAAATAAATAATATTTGAGAAAACTATTAACATCAAAAATTTGTAACTGTTATTTTATCTTTATTGATATGGCTAGTTATTAAGATAAAACGAATTATAAAAGGAAGCAGTTATAAATCTCTTTGCTGCAATATTTTGACTTTGACTTATACTTAGCAACGATCTTCAATGTATTGTCTCTCATTGTATCTAATATTTTGACAATAACTTGCATTGACGTCTTTAAAACTAATAAATTTTGATTTCCATGCAGAATTGCTACTAATTGTATTTTGAACTGTGACATTCGAAAAAAGAATTGACTTTAAAAAAGTTACTCGGGTTATTTTATGAGGCATGGAAATCTAAAAACCATGCCAGCATTAAATGCTTCGATACGGCAATGCTTTACTTTTAAAGATAAAAATTCACATGTTCCCCAAATACCATGAAATTCAAAACCAGCCATGAATATCCGAAATCGGTTCGACCGTTCGAAATTCAAACATATTTCTCTATTTATGATATTTGAACAGATAAAAGTGTACTAATTGTATGCTAGTAAGATTTTCGCACCTTTTATAATGGTCAATAAAACACATTTTGACGAAGTTTCGTCTAAATTAGCATGTTTGAGTGTGTGAAACGATTTTCTGTGAATTAAATCGGATTGAACTAGAATGTATGGTTGGATTATAAACGGGCGTGGAGCCATTAAATTTTCAATGCTGGCAATGAAACAAAAAACGAGAACTGTGTATATCTGTGTATCACCTGTTTGCGGTTTCATAGCCCGGCACTAATTGAACGTAATTGGTTGTTGACCTTTCAATCCAATTCGAAATTCGAACGGTGTCCGGGTTTTAAGTGATCTGTCTTGAAAATGTATTTAACAGTGTCAAAGGAGAGTGGTCGAAGGTAGTAAGTATTTGACCTACTGGTATGCCTAATGGCATACTAAATAATGAAACTAAGGAGAATGGACCTTTACATAAAACCTGCTTTTTCTCGCCAATTTTGAACTTGATGAATAAATTGAAGTAAAAATAATTGAAGTGATTGTGTATTTACATAACAAACTTTACAGTTAATGGAAAAAGTAATGTTTAATGATTTCTCAATAATCGATTCACCAAAAGCGATACAAAAACCAGTTTACACAAAATAAAAGGAGCTCATCCAGTCTCAACTAATCCCGCGGGTCTGAATATCAATCACGAAGCAAACAGCCCTACGATTATGCGACCGCGTGCAGTGGCATATCGACGCATTTACATACTACGTAAATCTCAGCGCTATTGGGTGGGCCGACAAAATGATTGTCACCTTTTAAATTTACATTTATTACCATACATTACGCGACGCGGATCATTATTCATTAGTCCCCGTGTTGTCTACTTAGGACCGTTTTGCATGATTAGGTGTCGTGATGTTTTAGTTTGGTATTCATTGCGCCCCTATTTGTTTGAAGCTTGTTGGCTTATTTTCTTTGTGCATGTGTGTGGCTATTGTGCCGTTTTTATTGCCCCAAGAGTTTTAATGAGCTATCGTGCTTGTCACTGAATGTGGCTGTTCTTCATTAGTATCATTGTCATTGCATTTTGTTGGAATATAGTATTAGCAACGTTTTCTAATCGCCTTTACGTTTTCGAAAAATTTAAAAATGTTTAGTTTTAACCAAAAACTTACCTCGCAATATTCAACAAAAATACCAATAAAAAAAGTATTGCTGCATGAACTGTCCTTTGCATTCTGTTATTTCCAATAAAAACACGCAGTTTTTTCATGTTGGCAACACTAGGTCCTCTTTTCGCGGGCTCATCGTTTCAACTTGTCACTTTTACCGCGAAAATTGACACAACGCACTAGTTTCTGTCACTGAACGTCAAAACATCTTCGGAAACAGGTTCAAATGTTATTGTTCGCTCCAAACTTGAATTTAGAACTATTTAAATGTGATTTGTTGAAATTTAAATGTGGTTCCAACTAGCGGTTTTCGCGCCGTTTCTTGTATTTTGTGTATGTTTGTCGCGTGTTTTTTATTAGCATTTTATTGTTTGTTTATGTTTTTAGTCGGTGTACCGTCGGCGCGTTGCCGTCGGTTTGTATAGCGAGCGTGTTCGGTCGCGCATGTCGGTGCGTTCGGCGCGTGGGACGCGAGGCGTTCTCTTCGCGCCGCCCAGACGTCGAGAAAAAAAAAAGCTAGAGGGGCGTCTTCGGAACGGCCCCACCTACTCGCGTCATTATCCTCGTTTACGCGATTATTTCCTATATTTCGGCACGGAACAGATGATTTTTATGTGTTATGGACGGCCGTGTGAACACAGTGAGCTCTCGTTTGACAGTGGCCCACTGGACGCAATCCCTGCGTATAAAATGCCGCCCCACGCGTCATCCCGACTGTGGGAAACAATATCCCGTTGCTATTCGTTTTTAGGGTTATTTGAGATTGATTTTTCGTTGCGTAAAGTTATTAGCTGCTAATAGATACACCTTAAGATAAATAAGTAACATAGACTCAACTAAAAATTATATTATGAATAGGTACTTATTGAAAACCTTTCAATAATCAAATAATTTTACAGTGTTCAGTCTACATACCTTTAAACGCTGGTCTTGGTAGAGTAGAAAAATATTTTAACACCGCACTGTTTCATTACTATTTTATAAAATCCAGTCATTTATATTTAGAATTTTAACTTCGCATGGTCACAAGTAAATTACTCGCTTTGATTTGTAAAGTGACACAATTAATTACTCCTGAGATATGGCTGTCATTACAACGATCCAAGTATACCACAATTAAATTTTAAGTGTTTAAAACATGACGTCATCTCACCGAGTCCAGCGTCCGAACTAGCATGAATGACAAATTGTTGAGTAATCGAGAGGGTTGCGATAATCGTAGGTCACAACAACCCTTAACTTGAGGGCGACGTCAACCCCTTAGTTAGGGCGGTTTCGTCGCGTGCTTAATAACAATCAATTACCAACAACTTTACTATTACACTTACTATAACACTTATTACAATCTAACAAAGTGCAAAATCTGATTTCATCAACATACAAACATATGGTAATGGTTTATTCAAACAGCCACAGTGTAACAAAATCATTCACAATTTCGTTGTAATACTGGGATTCTGATTTCGTTGGGTATGATTTATTTTTTGTCTAGAAAACAATTGGCTTGATGGCATTTAATAGACTTCTCTATGTCAATGGTGATAGAGGGTCATGTCAAGGCATTATTACTTTTTTTAGGGTATCATGAATACAAAATATTTGATTAAAGTATTTTGCTTTATTGTTGGGTTGTACCTACTAATTGTATGCGATATTTTTTAGACGGGCAATTAAATATTATTGCGTGATATATTTTTTAAGAATTAAATTCAGATGCCAGACCGAATGATGGATGACATAATCGCTTAGAAAAAATACGATTTTTGAGGTTAACAATGTAGGTTAAAATCAAATTGTATACTATTATTATATTACTAGCAGCGCTCCGCGGTTTCACCCGCGTAGTTCCCGTTCCCGTGGGAATACGGGGATAAAATATAGCCTATGTCACCCGGGGATAGTGTAGCTTCCCAACAGTGAAAGAATTTTTCAAATCGGTTCAGTAGTTTCGGAGCGTATTCCATTAATATTAGTAGGTATAGATACTAGACATTTCATAACTGTAACGTTTTACATCAAAGCAGAGAACACCAATCATAAAATTACCTACCTCAGCATTTACCGTTTGATACTTACTTGAATCTTTGTAAAAAAAAAAAACTGCGCATTAACAAAAACCCTACTTCTTTACCTAGCAAAAACATCTGCCATCAGCCTAGCTATTTTAATGTTACTTTATGCGGAGTCAGGGTATTATGTTAATGCTAGCTTTGATCTCCTCGCCACGCGTCGCCACTTCTGCTAGGACTTGGCCCAAACATTTGTAGTATTGCCAGATTCTTTTAGATCTGACGTAGTTATTATAATGCTGAATATTGATGACATTAAAGTGTATTTAAGTATGTATTTGTTTATTTTTTGTTTTTTTCTGGGGTTGACTAGACAGACTGTTGATGGATGTTACTAGTTTTAAGTTTTTATGCCTGGCCCTAATTTTATTGACGCAGCCAGAGACAAGTCCGGTTAAACAGCCCACAGCCTCCTAGCTTGAACTGCGAGATGTCATTCCCAAAAAAAAAACAATAGGTGTCTCTGATCCAGGCTTTGATCTCAAACATTTTTAGTATTGCCAGCTTCTTTTAGATCTGACGTAATTATTATAATGCTGAATATTGATGAGATTAAAGTGGCCTGTAATTGTTGATTTTTGGTTTGCTGAAGGGAATTTTTTGTGGAATATAGAGACGAATTTTGATGGGTATCGCTAGTTTCAAGTTTTCAAGCCCTGGCTAGAGGCTTTAATTTATTGAGGCAGCCACAGGCATGCAAGGAGCCGACCACCTCCTAGGTTGACCTGCGAGATATCATTCCACTGATCCAGGATTTGATCTCCCGGCCACGCGTTGCCAACTTTTCTGGGACTTGGCCCAAACATTTTGAAGTATTGCCAGCTTCATTTAGATCTGACGTAGTCACTATTAGAGTGTATATTGATGAGGTGAAGTGTCTGTTTGTATGTAATGCAATTGTTTCTGAGTGTGACATTAAATAGGTATAGACAAACTTTGATAGGTGTCATGACTCATTCAGGATTTGACCTTAGCACCTTAGCACGGCTCGCCACTTCTACTGGGTCCTGGCCCAAACATTTGTAGTAGCTACTTATTGGCGGCTTCTTTTATCGTTATTATAGACATAATGTTTGGATGGGTTTAAAGTATTTGTCTTGTATGTAACTGTAGATTTTTTGTTTGCTAGTGACAATTTTTATTTAGTTGTAGAAATAGAGACGAATTTTGATGGTTAATATCACTTATAAACAGATCGGATATTCGGATGCATATTTACCTAAATATCATTTTTAGCTATGAAAGTATGGAAGCAGCTTTATAAATTATTTGTAATATTTATTAAAAACCCCGGGATTCTTGGATTGCATAACTATTCAGATGTGTATTAATTTAAAATTAATG
Organism: Antitype chi; assembly: GCA_947359405.1. NCBI lineage: Eukaryota > Metazoa > Arthropoda > Insecta > Lepidoptera > Noctuidae > Antitype > Antitype chi. The sequence continues at coordinate 16,721,563 of OX375813.1, forward strand.
TTTAACCCGATACAAATATGTGTACGTACTGGAGGAGGGGTGGTTTGTATTAGTTAAAACAAAAAATAAACAAATTACTTACCTAAATTAAGGCCTTTTCGATACTAAAGCGCATTCCATGTTAGCCAACCAGATTATCCAGATTATCCGATCTCTGATTATAAATTATCCAGGATTAAAACAACTTAAAATAGCTTTGTATACCATGTTTTATGCAAATATATATTATTTCTATTTCTATGATTTTAATTCAAATAAGGTCTGAGGCTTTTGGAAGAAACCAAAAAGACTAGGTCCGACTATCTAATGAGATGTTCGATCCTCAAATGTGCCTCAAGGAAGAACTGTAAGTTGCGAGTACCTTTCTATATATTATCATCGATGTTAGATCGAGAATATTTAACTAAACGGGAGCAGCCGTACGAAACAATAGTACCTATATTCAATATACCGACACAGATGACGCAAGTCTATATCTAGAACATTTGTTAGTATTAATTCAATTGAGAATAACAATTTAGTCTAACAATTACAGGCTGAAATAACTCAGGTTTAGTTATATTAACAGATCTAGTTGGACTGTTCAACTCCATTGTTTATATATATTTCATTCAGTTATAAACTGTGACTGATTACAGTTTAGTAATTGGTGAAACAAGTGAAAACGTTTGGTAACGATCGACAGCAAAATGATAAAAACGATTATTTATATTTCAGTAAGTAGGTTTGTACAAAGAGTTTTACACGACAATAACGTTTTAAAAGTTAGATGAGGTTGGCGTTATCTATCTGACTACTCTGATGAAAGAAACTCAGAGGTCACAGTCTCTTGCAAAAGAAACTCAGAGTACACAGTCTCTTTTAAAGTCCAGTAATCTCAGATCATGTGAATACCATATAAATTGATGTTTGAAATGGACTTTTGAGGAAAGAACCACACAGATTAATGTCATGTGCAGGATGAATACCACGACGAGCTACAGCTGTAGAAAGGATGGAGTGATAATTTCATGAAATATGAAGTCCACCAGTAGGTAAATAATAGTTTACTTTTATTACGATACGTTGTTACAGTATGGCCGCCATTACGAGAGGCACTAGTTTTGCTGCACTATAGTAATGAGTAGTATTGGTATAGGTACCACCTAAAAGCGTTTAGGTTCCAAACTAGGGTAAAAAACAGCAGTTTTTGAACATCAAAATTACATAAGACAGTCCCTCAAAAGGCCCGCCTTCACCACTTCCTAGTGCTTAATCTGGGAAGAAGAGGAGCGACAAGTATGTCCTCCTAAATCATTAAAATAATTTAAAATCACAGTCTTCACTTGTGGTGGTCGTAAAAGGGATTAAGTTAAGCAAATCGTTCGAGGAAAAACGCAAGGAAAATTCTTGCGAAGGGCTTTGCAGTAAATCAAAGAATATATCTATAAGGCACCGTTGCAAATTTATTTTAAACGTTCTACCTAAGGTAGTGTTTACACCTAGTACAGCACCTAATTTTAACATCAAACCGTCAAACACATAACTAGCACGTTTACCCTACGCAGTAGGAAAAGACAAGAGTAAGTTTGCAACAGAGATCAAGCTTCGAAAAAACATGATAACGTGGCTATGTGTGCATAAAGTAAATGAGATTGACCAGTTTGACTGTCTAACTTACTACTCTTGCTCCCACTAATGATGATCACATCAGTCCATATCAGGCCACTGTTGGACATAGTCCTCTTCAACCACCATACCATTAAAGTTTTTCCTCACAGTAGGTTACTGCGGAGGTTTTTTCAAACTTATCTTATATTGCACTGGAAATAATTTTAAGAGTTTGCTGATTTTGACTTGTGGTTGTAATCATTATTGTGGTCATAATCAGCCTATAATGTTCCCACAGCTGGGACACAGGCCTCCTCTCTGTGAGAGGGAGCGGGCCATTATCTACCACGCGGGCCCAGTGCGGGTTGTTAGATGTCATATGTCTTCGAATTTTTGGTTCCTCACGATGTTTTCCTTTACCGTTTTGAGAGCAGTGGTGATGAAATAATTTACACAAATTAAAGCGCCTGACTGGCCACCACTGGTCGCTTGCTCTATTATTGTGGTAATTATTCCCAAAACTGTGCCGAACATTAAACCAGTGATGATTTTTCATTTGCAAAATTCCTCTTTATACGACCTTGGTTATTTTTTAAGACCTGTCAAAGTAAGTTGTTCTACTGGGCCCCAGTTCTGTATGGTTATAATGATTCCCCACGGAATCTTACTACGTTCAAACTAGGTCAATATCGTGTTTTTTTTAAACCAATGTAACGGTAAAGAATCGAAATGTCATATTATGTATGCTCCAAGACAATTTGTCGATATTTTTTATACGATATTAGCAGAATTCGTATGTGATTGACGTGGTTACGAGTAAGGAATCGTTAAGTGGCCATAGTGAATTCAGGCCCTGCAAGCAGTAGGTATACTGTGGCGTTACCATGTAGCTGCCAAAGTTCTCGACATAGATCGGTTGTATGAAGCTTGGTCTCTGTCGCGTATCTACTCCTGTGTTACAAAGCTGTTATTTCCACATGCGTAGGTATCTAATAATGTATGAGGTGGCACGCCTCATTGTCGGTAATTCCCGGCTCTGGGCCGTCATTAGAACGTAAACACTCATATTTAAATAAATATCCAGAGACGATTATGTGGCGGGTAGGTTACCGCGGATATTGTGGGGTTGCCAGGATTGAAAATTTTACAGGGGAAATATATAGACTTCTTTACGTAAAGAAACAATATCTCATTAATGTTGTTTTAAAATTGTCAAAGTTACTACACATACGGTTAAATATACTTTAATAATAGTATTTAGATACGTCTACGAGGACATACTTACTCAAGTTCAGGTATCATTATTGTTGGGAACAAAATATCTGAGCTCGTCCAAAAATCTTTAATTAAACTCAAATATGTAAACCTTTTGTTATTCTAGCAACACAAATCCGCACTTACAAGCGATTAAGTGTTACATGCAACACATCGCTTGCAGCTACTGTCATGCATCATTTTCTGTTATTATCAATTACTCCGCGAACCGATCGCGTCACCGCATTATTGGCTGGGAAATGTTCGCGGCGTGTGGTGCTGCCAGCCGCACTTTGAAATTATCCATTATGCCAGCAAAAAATATTTTATTTTTTGCGGTTTTATGAGTGTATTGTTTTATGGGCTTTAAGAAAGGCGGAGAAATGAAAATCTTTCAGACTAAATATTTTTAATTCGTAAGTATTCCAACCATTCATTGGAATCCCGTTTCACGCCTGATTTTTGTAACAATGTGCTAAAAAATTATTTTCGTATATTAACCATTATTTCTGACACCAAACACTATTCGCATCGTTTTATTACTTACCACTCACGTTACTTTACAAAACCTATGATTAAGAAAACATCAATGGTCAATATCGCTTTATCAATCCAACATTTCGTCAGATAAAATAACTTATGCGCTTTCGAGTTTTACGACAGGAAGACCATATCCACGCCTCCCATAGCTAAACCATAATAAAAATAAACACAATACTTTTAACTTACACATGTATTCATCAAAGAATATTCTTATAAACTACGCTAATTATTTTAACTAAAGATTGTAGAGACGCTTCACAGACTCAATTAGATAACTTTAGGGGGCTATATAAAAGGGCTATAAATCAGCTGAGGGTCGAACGCGATATTTTAGGCTGTTTGCATACGTTAGGGCTGGCACGACAGATGTTGCGACAAGAAAAACGCAATTTATTTTTTGATAGTGGGTTTTAAATGTTAATTGGTGGATTTTGGATTTGTTGGTCAAGTAACTAACTAACTGTGTATAGCATTTTTAGAAATCATTTTTTTTTTCAAAGAATGTAAGTATCTGAATATTGTGACGAATATTTATAGTCTTTTGAAAAAACTTAAACCAAAAAATCGGACAAGTTGAGTATCTTTCAAAGTTTTAGTAAAGGTATTGAGACATAAATCCGCAAGTTTAGACGTTTAACTAAACTGCCAATTCTGCTCAAATAACACTTAAAACCTGCGACTAATTAAACGCAAAATCACAGCCCGCCTATCTCCGATAGCCTGGCGATCGGACCGACGTGCGTCCGGCAAGCCGGCCGTGCGTACGGCTTGAGGCGGGATCTCGTTAGCATGCTTATGCGACATTTCACATGAACTAATTGCGAGCATTTAGCCATCTTGATAAACTGCCCCGAGTGCCCTACACGCATCGCGATCGTGTAGATTATTCTGTTTGTAATTTGTGCAGACGCGTTGTTTGTGGGCACAAATAAATACAAATAAGTGGGAAAGGTTAAGGGAGTGGTGAGAAAAAGTGTATCTTGATTATAGGTGTATTAATTGCACGGAAGTTCGTGATTAAAATATTTTGATATGCCTTTTTAAAAGGCTACTTTTAGTCATGTAGGTCCTGTGCTTTTAGATGTCTACAATACATATGTTTGCCATAACCCTGTAGGTACCAGCTAATGCCATTTATTAAAAGCCTCTTTTTAATGAGCTTTCATCTTGGTCACCAACCTTTTCTGTTTGTTTCACGATTTCTTTTAAAACTTTAATAAAATCTCTTCAAAGCAATTATCTCTGCCGATTCCTGCCTATCTCGTTCTCTGTTTGCGCATAATCTCTGGCAACTAGTATCTCTCCCATCGATTTCCTTCCATTAGCATTCTAAACACTCTCCCTAGCCAACTTGAATGATAATTGAAACACGGCACTAAACATTCTCCAGGAACACCAGGAGTAGTTTGCAAAATGGAGAAATCAGGGGGTGAATTTGTACAAGGAGCAAACTGCACTGTACATTTTTATGGTGTACGTAGTTTCGTTGCCATATTTGCTATCGCGGTGAAAGGATTACCCAATCGATAAAAGTCGATTGCCCAGGGTGCGATTTTGTTGCGATATTCACCATTTAAATTATGACGTAGGTGTAATTGAATCGTGTTGATTCGGAACCGAATATTTTGGGAATATCAAATTTTGGGAATGAAAAATGGTGGTTGCTCGAACAACTTTGATGTCACGCACCTTTAAAATATAAGCAGACTAGTAATCACTTGTGTCAATGCAATTTTTCAGTTTTTATTTTCAGTTTGGCTATGATCCTTTGTACCTAACTTATAAAGTTATATCCATCACTGATTTCATAAAACGATAGTCTACGTAAGGGCAGTTTTGACCTATGCAGCACAGCACACACAGCACACACACACACACACACACAGCACAGCACAGCACAGCTTTATGTTTGATTATAGAGAGGTTTAATCCAGCACTCCACTTGAAACTCCCTGAACCGTCTCCAAATCCAGTGGGAAAGAGTAAGTCGAACCTCGTAAAGGGGGACTACCTCGACGGAACGGCAGCAAGGTGTGGATGAGGATCTGTTTCACAAAGTATGCTCCACCTCCTATCTTGCTCTCTGTGCCGCAAAATAAGCAGCCAAGGCAACGTCTGCGCTGCCGCCGATAACGCCGTGGTAGTGGCGAAGTTTTGAAAAAGCACAATTTAACAACTGCCGTGCCAACTCAACATCACCAAGCGGCTATCTACAATATGCCAAGAACAAGCGTGCCCTCAGTTTTTTCAGACATATTATGTGGCCACCTAAGCGACAAAGAAGAAGGTGCCAGCTACACAAAAAAAGAAGAATCTAGGCACTCCATTTGTTCCAAACTCCGTGTTCACAAGTATTAACCAAGTATACAAATATTTTTATTACTCTGTCTTCTTGCTGATTATACGTTAATTTATACACGTTTCAGAATAAATTAATGATTGTAAAATATCTTTAGTTTGAATTGTATTTGCATTCAAGTATCTTAGTTAATTGTTGCGATAAACTTTAAGAAGTTTGTATGCTTAGTTTATTGAATTATTGTTTATTTATTAGAAGATAAATATACTTCAATTATTTATCTAGATACCTATATAAAAAGGACTGGCCAATATTTTGTAACAGATACGACATTACATTTATGAAGTATTTTTCCAAGAAGAGAGTGACTATAAGGTTCTGCCTTCACTGTTTTTTACCAACCAATTGTTATCATTTCTATTATCCTGCCAGGGGTGCGGGTTGTTCGAAAGAGATACCGCGGCCCCTGGCACACAGGCAACTGAGGGAACACGGGTGGGTTTTAGTCAGTAAAAGTCTGACACGCCCTCTCGCTCCACCCAGAGCGGGAGAAGTTATTTGATGATTTCCCACCCAAAAAAAAAAAAAAAAATCATTTCTATTATTGCCAATTTATGTAACTTATTAAGTAACGGGAAATATTTAATTGGTTCTCTAAAAACCTTCTAATGATGTTGTACGAGTATGCTTGGAATTATAAAAGGAGGACCATAAAAATATTTTTACGAAAGCAAGACGAAAATGTTTGAGGTTCGATTTAATACATACTTACTTAACTTTAATAATAATAACACAGAAAACCATATTAAACCTATTTTACTATAGGTAAGTCACATACTGCGCACACGAGCCTCCGCAAATTCTTCAACTTTATATGGCATTCTTAATTCCGTTCCCACAACTTGAGAGCAATTTTCCATTCATACACAGAACTTTAATTGTTGGTGACATTAAAGATGACATTTATTTACCAGGCCAGTCAGAAAGTATTCCGAACAAACGATTTTGTGTATGAGAGACTGGCCAGTTATAATCTATTTTGAAAATATCATTATTTGTAAGTAAAAATAGGTACGATCCAATTTCAAAATTTCCCTCCACATTGTTTGCGAGCTAATTTAAAGTATCGTGTCTCATAAAAAAATTGATCTGCGCCGGGAACACGGCTGTTACGGAAGAAAACGTGCTATCAGTAAAAATTTAATCCATGACCATAGGCGAGTTACGTATCAGCACATACTGCAGGTTGGATTGGGAAGCCTTCACGAAAACCTACACGTGCATCTTCGCGTGAGGAGGATAGCTTCATGCTGGGTGCCGCACCATCTCACCGATGCTCAGAAGCAGGCCCGGGTGGAATGGTGCCGTGATATGATAAACAAATTTGAAGCAGGCTCGTCTCTGCGTGTTTACGACATCATTACAGTTACAGGTGATGAGTCTTGGATTTATCAATACGACCCAGAAACGAAGCGCCAGTCGACGGTTTGAGTGTTTCAAAACGTATCAACGCCTACCAAAGTTAAGCGATCTAGAAGCGGGGGGAAGATTTTAATCGCGAGCTTTTTCAATTTGACTGGCTACTTGGTGTCAATTCGTTTACGTAACCAAAAAAGCATCAACGCTGAATGGTATACTACCAAATGCTTGGCAGAAGTTTTCTCTGTTGTGAGCAACAAACGACCAAACACAGGGCTCCGCGGGTCTTCGCACACCGTGCTCAAAACGAGGGACTTCCTGGACAGCACGCCGGTTAAACTCCTGGGTCACCCTCCTTACAGCCCTGACCTAGCACCGTGTAACTTCTTTTTGTTCCCGAAAATAAAAAATCAGCTCAAAGGGAGGATACACTTTTCTTCGTCGGGAGATGCGCTGTCAGTGTTTCGAAAACTTGTTCAGACGCATGAAACTTTGTATAGAGGCTAGTGGAGAGTACTTTGAAAATGATTAACTGATTATGATTGTTATGTATTGATTATGTTAATCATTATCTCATAACTTCCAAATATGTAGAGATAGGATTAAAAACCCTTCCAATATCGTTTGAAATAATCCGAAAAAGCCGTGCCCGTGGTATGTATATACCCTTTCCGTTACACGTTGTATAGACTATTTTAGAAGAATATTTCTTCCCAAACTGTCAATATCACACTGACCACAAACTTACTACTCGACGGGCACAAAGTATATATGATTATCTACAAAATCATGATTCGTTTAGAACGCATAACTGTGATAATGAAAAAAAAAATATCTTCTCCTATTGTACACCATTTAGATAATAGTCATGTCTATTCATCCGTCGACAAATTGGTGCTCGTGCTAAGCCTGCAGCAGTTGGAACATTTTGCTGATTATTTATGTTTTTAACACGCTTTTATTAGCTCGGGTTGTATGTATGTATGTATGTAACGGAATCTTTGAGCGCGATTTTGACCCACTTTAAACGCTCAGATTTCATTGAAACTTTGTAAACTTGTCGAGGACCGATGACAATTTAATAATTTAAAAAAAAAATTGAGAAAAAAAAAACACGTTTTGTAGTTAGCAGAACTAAAAAATAGAAAATAAATAATAGTTTAAAAAACTAAAAAAACACGCTTTAAAAACCAAACTAAAAAAGGAGAAAATAATTTAATTCAATTAAAAAGCGTGGGGTGCTTGACATTAATTGATTATAAAAATACCTCAAAAAGCACCCCACGCTTTTTAATTACCAAGGGGTATCGTATTACCCAGTAACTCGGTCGTGGAGGTCAGATAGGCAGTCGGTCCATGTAAAATACTGGTATTTAGCTGCATCCGGTTTGACTGGAAGCTGACCCCAACTTAGTTGGGAAAAGGCTAGGCAGATGACGTTTGTATCTGCTAGAGTTCAAGTGTTTTCAACGCTGACTACCATTTAAAAAAACACTTTTAGGTTCGACCTACCTGTCTTTTAACAGAAATAGTTTAGTCTAAACAAGAAACTTACATTGGTTGGAATTACGAGTCGTTATTGAAAATAGAAACCGGTCACTAACGAAGTAAAAAATAATCAAATGTACGGCCTTCTTGGAGTCAATTAGATAGTTATTCGTCAGTGCACAGCGAATGCCAGCCTCTGATTCATTACCTCTGCTCACATAGCTAGCGTGCCAGCGTGATTATGTGTATAGATGTGTGTATTGGATGCTGTGTTATAAAACTGATCGTTTTGTTTGCTGGTTGATGAGGATTTTAGGTATGTTTATCATAAAAAATTTGAAATGGGTTATTATGTATTTTTTTTTCTTATTTTGTTATTTTTATGTTATCGTATGCGATTGACGTCATCATGTCAACGCCAGCTTTCACTGAAAACCAGCGCTGGGTCTCTGTCTCACATTATGTTGAGCGATTAGCCGTTTTGCGTAGATGTGACGCATATTTTCGTGTAACTTGTTCTTTATTGCGTTTGTGTTCTTTCTCAGCGCCATTTTCACCGCAAATAAACGTATTAAATACGTTACAAGAAAGAAAGAATTTTTTTCTTTATTTCTAATAGATAGAGAACATTTTAAGTTTGTTATTTATCCAAATCAAAATATCAGTATTCGAGTGCAGACAGGACACAGCGTAATTTGTCAGTCGCATATCGATTATATCGATTCTACAATCGATAAATTTATCATGTTAATCGATCTAATTTCATCAGTTCGCCCGGTGAGCGATGGCGTTCGCTGTGGGAACGCCTGCGCAATGCCAGTCATGTCATAGAACAGTAACAATCGATTTGTAGATGGGACAAATTAATGCAGTGATTTATATGTTGTAAACAACTGGATAAATAATCGTTGTGACTGAGTGATTTATTAAATACTATTTTGTGCTGTGATTTAAATTCATTTGCGTAGAGTTCATTAGTGTGGTAATTCCACCTATCTTATACGAAGATGATTTATTTCTTTATCTATTTTAGTTATAAATAACTATATTCTTATACTAGATGTCTACAGGTAGTCTAGATTTCTTCGTGAAAAGTCTACATAATAATATAGACTTCAAAAAGAAGCTGTCAATTCGTTTGTATTTTTATTTTTTTACGTTTGTTATCTCAGAACTCCGTCGTAAATAAATCAAATAAAAAAAATTGTTTGGAAGGGTAAAAATGTAGGGTGGTTCCATGTAACTTTGTCTAAGTTCTGATGAGTGGTTTTTGAGTTAGCTTCAATAATAGGTACGTATTGTTTCCACTTAGTGTATGTTTATGATTTTATAATAATAATTATATCTTCTGGTTACTGTAATTTCGGAGAGAGTGTGCATGAAAGAGCCAGCTTTAAAAAGTATAAAAAAATAATCATTTTAGGCTGGTTGTTTTTAAATAAAAATACTTTTTTTCAATAATTAGTTTCATAATGATGGTACTTAAATTAAAAAAAAGGTAACAATGTAAGAAAACTGAAATATAGCTACTTAAAAAAATGGAAATTGGCTCTTTCACAACAATTTGTCAATGAAACAGCCACCGTGTGCTTTGAAAGAGCCAGATTGCACTTCGTGCAATCAAAACTAGTTTTTCTACGACTTTAATATCTCTTAAAAGACCCAAAAATCTTTTATTTTCTTTATTATCTTAACATAGGTGAAAATCACAGCCTTTGATCAGCCTCAAATAATTATCTTACAATTATTTTAATCGTTAATAATATATTTCTAAAAATCAGTCTCAAATAATGTTGAAGCTCTGATATTACAATTGAAATCATTTTTGGCAGAAGAAATTCCTTACTCCTTTATAACACAAGAGTCGAGTGTCCATCCTCCACATATTTTGCACTGACACCATTTTTCTTTGCTCTGAGAATAATGTCCATTACACACAATACAATATTTTTTATCTTGCTGTAAACGAATTAGTAATTTTGTACATAAGATTTTTTTGAGGTGTGTTTTTACTTACCTTTCCTTTTTTTCAGTCGTATCCGTGATTATTAATTGATGTCATTTTACAATTACTATGTTTAGAACTATTTCTGGGTCCTGATTTTAGGAATTCGTAGTTTGGGTAGGGGAATCGGTGCTGAGGCTCGCGAAGACATGTTTTTCTAGTCTAAAAGATTAACAGTATGAAATAGATATCAAAACGATGGCAATGTTAAACTAAAAGCTAGTAGTACTTATATTGAAAGAGCCAGCTGGCGTGCTTTAAAAGAGCCTGCTTTTTCATAGACTCGACAATTGGCTCTTTCATAACATTCTGTATAAAAAATATAACCTCGAACTACAGAAAATTTACCTAAATATCATAACAATAATATTTGCGTAAAATAATGCCAAATATATGCCTAACAATACGACATATTTATTTTGTCAACCTATGCATTCACACTTCTTGTCAAAAAACTTAAGTAAACCGAAAATTACTTAAATTTTTGCTTCAAAATTTTCAATGTGCTTAGTCATAACTTCATATGAAGCCATTTGATTTCCTAGAACTATCAAATATCTGTGGGTGACAGCTGTCCAGAGTTGCCATATAAAGAGTACAATTGAATTATGGTACGATTTTTTAAAGTGTAGGATAATCGCATCGGCTCTTTCAAAACATGGCTCTTTCATACACACTCTCCCCTACTTAGCAAGTGAAGGTGAATATTTACGAACTTATGTGGGGTAGGTACTACACTACTAATTTTTAGGTACCACACTTAAAAAGTGAAAAATAAAATCTATTAACTACTTTGGAAGTCGGTTATTTTTGTGCTACAAAATGTCTGATTTCAAGTCGAATAATAATTTTTTTTTTAGAAAAATAGTGTGTTAGAAAAGGCTCCTAAAAGTGTATTAGAATAACTTTTGTTAGACGGACAAAGATCCATTCCAACCTTCGTAAAACTTTTGAAAATGGAATCCCTTGCTCCTCTATGAAGCTTTGCTATAGTAGGCAAAAATACTGCCCGCTTTACTAAAACCGTCTATGCTATATATTACTACTGCGACCACCGGCGTTCAATACGCGTAGACATGAGAATATTTGGACTGTGGTTTAATTACCACCCATTGTGGTCAGGACCCAATTCATTGGCCCATTGTGTGTGCACCTATTGCAGTCTATTATTGTTTGAACAGACTGGGACTAATGCATAGATCATTAATTTGAGTCAATGAACTTTAATGCTACATGGCCTTCGATTGCGGGTCTACGAGCTTCAAAAATATGGCGTAGAGGTTTGAAATTTGATGCAAATATTTGTGGTGTCCGTTTTGGGATTTAATTGAGGGGCTAAATAATAAAAGCTGCACGGCTCGATGCTTGCCGCAGTCGGTTCGTCGATGGCCATTGTTGCCGTTGGCCCCGGCTGTCATTCGTAGATGTTTGACAGTCGTTAAGAGTAGCCAGAAGCCCCAAACTTTCTCGTGTTACCCAGTTAAGATATCGCTGCATGTAAAATACTGGGATTCAGCTGCATCCGGCGATACTGGAAGCCGACACCAACATAATTGCAGAAAGGCACAACGCACGTCGACAAATTCATGACGCTGTGGAATAGATTCCACAGCGTCATGAATTTGTCGAATTTGAATTTGTCGTTTGTGATGAATTAATGTAAATCATCATGTATTAGAATACATGATGATTTACATGAATTTTGGCACACATATCGTTTATAACCTGGGCCTCGAGTCTGCTATTTTATAAATTCGTCATTCCAACACGATCTCATTGTCATTTTGCTAAAAGTTCGTAATCTGCTAAGTTCATAATGGTCGATTATTGGTCGGTCAATGGTGTCGTAATCGAATTGTGTTATAATACTTATAATGGCATTGTCGTATTGCCATTATTATAAAACCCGTTAGTAGAAATGATTTTCGAAAAACTAAACGACTGCTAAAAGAGAATGCCCATGGACAGTACTCTGTCAGACATGTTTAGACATGTCATCGAGTATTTTGAAGAAGATTTGATGAAGACACAAAAATTTTGAAATGAGTACATTTGTCCATAGTGCCGTGGGCATTCTCCTTTGAACATTAATTATTCGTGGCATATTTCATTTGTATATATTTTTACATATTATTTATTAGTGTTATCATTATGTACGAGATTACCAATAAATGCCATTTCTTTCAATGGAGTGTCAGTGGCTGACCATTGGAAAGTCATAATGACGCCATTTTATTAGTAGATTACCAAACTTGTCAAATCAACGATTATGAAATCAATGATATACCATTCTGACACTATTGTAATAGCAGACTTAAGGCCCTGGTTTAACAGATCGGATGGGTACTTAGTTTTAACAGGCTTTTATTATCCTGATAGAACGTTGCTGTGGGATATTTTACGATACGATATTTTATTTTAGTGGCAATAGCTAGTTATAAATAAATAATAATAATACAGTAAGTACCTTCAAACTCAACAACTGAGAGATTTTAGTCTACATCCACAATTTCTTAGTAAACTCCTCGACGATCACAGTTTGATGCCCGAGTAGATAACGGAGTGAAGATTGAAGAGCATTTCCATTGAATATGTACACAGACTTAATGGTCGAATGACTAATCAGTTTGTACGTAATTGTGCAGTTCTTAGTACGTTCGGTACCTACTCACTTGATATAATTTCTGTGAAATCTTGAATTGTTTGAAGAATATTTTTTTCTTGTGTTGGTAAGGTTCGCGTTTGTTCTCTATCTCATTTGACTATGTATGATTTATTCATAATTATGTGACATGAATTGACTTGAAGAGTTCCAGAATAAAGGTTTCAAGAAACACATTATATCACATTCTTTCCGGCAAGGAGTTTCTCCGCATGTAGGTTGGTGATCTTTATGTAATATAAAAGCGAAAAAACAAATGCACATCAAAAATAAACGAAACATTTTATTTAAAAAAAGAATTTATTCTAAAATTAAAACAACAAAGTCATCGAGTCGAATTGTTTCGCAGTCTGGTACCGCTCAGCGAATTGTTTAGCGGCGAGAAATTTCAAATTTCGAAACTATGGAATTTGAAATTGAAAAAGCTGGAAATGCGTGGGTGCGGGGTGCGGGGGGCGGTGGGCGTGGCCGGGGCGGGGCCGTCCCTAGCCGGCTGACGCATAGGTGCTATATTGCGACGTCGTTGATAATACCTATCAGTTATTTTCAGGCTTGCTAAATAAAAATATTCGTCGTCGATTTGATAAGTGACAAACGCGACTTGTTTTATTTAGCTGTACTGTGTTTTAAGGGCGAACTTGATTTAGCTTAAAATTGATAAGCAGCCCCGAGTCTGGATTTATGCCTGGTGGGTACATTATAGGCTGACTATGCTATAAATTGTCATGTTCCCACAGCTGGGACACAACTAGGGTTGGCAACCGTAGGTACTCTAAAATAGAGTATTGTATACTCTTTTTCTTATGGGTGTACTCTATAATAAACCCTAATAGACTACGCCAAAGTACTCTTTTTTCATAAACTGACTTTTTTGAGAGAATTGATTTAGTTTTTTCTGCGGTTTTTCTATAGGTATTTTCCACTGTGAGTGAGACTTGACTATTCATCAGTCAAGAATGTAAAGTGGCGAGAAGAGCAGAACACGGCTTTATGAATATTGATTAAAATGAGCTCTTGCAGGCTTAGCATGACGCTTTCTATTTCTACTCTACCGTAGAATAGAAATCGCTTGTCTACATTTCTCGGTACAAAACTGTCAATTGCCTACACGGAAACGTCAGTTTTGTCGTGCTAAGCCTGCAGATCTTATAATAACCTAGGATGTTTGGAGTCCTAATATTCTTGTAAAATAAATGAAAAAAAATATATATGTAGGTACCTACCGCAAAAAGTGCTAGATAAAAATACTTTAAGTGAAATGAATAAATTACTCTTTATTTACTGTCTCTGAAACCAGAAATACTCTACTTCTTTTAGAAAAAGTTGGCAACCCTAGACACAGGCTTCCTCTCAGTGAGACGGGCGGGCCCAATGCGGGTTGGTAGATGTCACATGCCTTCGAATTTTTGATTCTAAGATCTGCCGGTTTCCTTCACTGTTTTGAGAGCAGAGGTGATGAAATCAAATACACAAAGTAAATCCTTTGTCTAACTTCGAACCTACGACCTACAATTCATAAGTCGCGGCTGTTACCACTGAGCCACCATTGCACACGATGATAATTGGCTCGCCCCCTATTAGGTACATAGGACTGAAAAATAGCTAGCGAACACCTCACTGACGTAATGTTATACAATATACAATTTGTAACAGAATAGACGCAAGACCTGAAAGTAGTTTGTTTCTAATTTACTACTGAATCGATTTCAGTAACTTTTAATATATGTGTATTTTTTAATTATGTATTTTGCCATACCTATCACTGATTGAGCCAAAGAAAATTCAATCTTAATACAGAAGAAATAAGACTCAATTTTAAATGCATAAAGTAATGCTTGGGTCGACACGTTTTTCTTAATAATATAGTAAATTGCGAATGACGCTTTCTATTTCTACGCCTACGCCTTTCTGCCTTACAGTAGCATTAGTTTCATAGAAAATGTATTCGGAATATCTACATACTGCTGTCCTATACCAATTTGTATGAAGTACCTATATAAACATTGAGTTACTTACCATGATTGGTTATCACTTAACGTAATAAATTCTTTAAAAAAAATAGTTTTGGTCATCGTTTTATGCTTTTAACTCAATACTCTAATTGGGGTGTATGAGGTCTTGCGTTAATTATGTTACTCGTTGTATATGTAACGTCATCCTATCTTAGCCCATAGCTAGACAAAGGCTATCTGGTTGCACCACATCAGCAGGCTTCGCATGACGCTTTTATTTCTACTCTACCGTAGAATAGAAATCGCTTGTCTACATTTCTCGGTTCAAAACTGTCAACTGTCGCCACGGAAACGTCATTTTTGTCTACTCTTCCGTCGACAAAACGCTTCGTACGGTTCGCGTGCTAAGCCTTACAGTAGCATTAGTTTCATAGAAAATGTATTCGGAATATCTACATACTGCTGTCCTATACCAATTTGTATGAAGTACCTATATAAACATTGAGTTACTTACCATGATTGGTTATCACTTAACGTAATAAATTCTTTCATAATTCAAGACTATTAGAGAATCAAATTGCTTCGAAATTACCCACTACATAATTACTATTGACGCATTACGTCAAAAATTAATCAACACATCAGCTCCATTTATTTTTTTGTTGAGCTGAACCCTAAAATTTAAAATTATAGAGAATGATACGCAAATAATTACTTTACGATACGGCGCGTCAAAATCACTTTGTCTCAAACGTCAGTGCGCAGACGACGAAGATATCTTACGGAGTGGTCTACTGATAACCATCGCTTAGCCGCTGCGCAAGTTTACCCTTGTGTACCGTTGTGACCCTTACCCTAGCAGCAATAGGTACCATTTTTACCCTTCCCAACTTTCTTCGTATATTTGTGTACGGTATATTAACGTGTCAATCGCTCCTCCTTCTGAGTCGTTATTAATAATCATGTCAATCCGCTTGCCGTGAGAAATATTTTAAATCTAGAGGGTAACCAATAATTTTGACGATGAACATTACGATTATTGGGTAATATCGGTTTGTTGTATAATTAATTTCTTGTGTAATTTTTAATATTATTGTGGGAGTTAGCTGAGTCACGCTACTCTGAATGGATTTTTGTTTTTATTTTATAGTTTGTAAGCATTATACAGGGCAGGGTCATCGACGCGCAACTATGGATTCAGTATTTCGGTACATGATTCTAGACCCCCTAGCGTCTAGATTTATAGTCGGTATAAAAAAAGCTTTTTCATAGAAAAGTTCAATACCTACTCGGTCAAAATGTTTTGAACAGCAATTTTTTTTTAAATAAACGATGAAAAATGTCAACCTCCCTTAGGTTCAGAGCATGTACTGAATACAAAGCCTTGCTATTATGTATTTGTGATTAAATATATCAATATTAACTGCCTTCACTGTGCGCGTCGATGTTCCTGCCGCCTTGTATATGGGTTTTGTTTTCAAAACCTTGTTATTATGTATCAGCTATGATTTTTTATAATTGTGTTTATTAGAAATATATTTTTTAAATAAACGAAGAAAAATGTCAACCTCCCTAGGTCCAGAGCATGTACTGAATACAAAGCCTTGCTATTATGTATTTGTGATTAAATATATCAATATTAACTGCCTTCACTGTGCGCGTCGATGTTCCTGCCGCCTTGTATATGGGTTTTGTTTTCAAAACCTTGTTATTATGTATCAGCTATGATTTTTTATAATTGTGTTTATTAGAAATATATTTTTTAAATAAACGAAGAAAAATGTCAACCTCCCTAGGTCCAGAGCATGTACTGAATACAAAGCCTTGCTATTATGTATTTGTGATTAAATATATCAATATTAACTGCCTTCACTGTGCGCGTCGATGTTCCTGCCGCCTTGTATATGGGTTTTGTTTTCAAAACCTTGTTATTATGTATCAGCTATGATTTTTTATAATTGTGTTTATTAGAAATATATTTTTTAAATAAACGAAGAAAAATGTCAACCTCCCTAGGTCCAGAGCATGTACTGAATACAAAGCCTTGCTATTATGTATTTGTGATTAAATATATCAATATTAACTGCCTTCACTGTGCGCGTCGATGTTCCTGCCGCCTTGTATATGGGTTTTGTTTTCGAAACCTTGTTATTATGTATCAGCTATGATTTTTTATAATTGTGTTTATTAGAAATATATTTTTTAAATAAACGAAGAAAAATGTCAACCTCCCTAGGTCCAGAGCATGTACTGAATACAAAGCCTTGCTATTATGTATTTGTGATTAAATATATCAATATTAACTGCCTTCACTGTGCGCGTCGATGTTCCTGCCGCCTTGTATATGGGTTTTGTTTTCAAAACCTTGTTATTATGTATCAGCTATGATTTTTTATAATTGTGTTTATTAGAAATATATTTTTTAAATAAACGAAGAAAAATGTCAACCTCCCTAGGTCCAGAGCATGTACTGAATACAAAGCCTTGCTATTATGTATTTGTGATTAAATATATTAATATTAACTGCCTTGACTATGAGCGTCGATGTCCCTGCCACGTATATGGGTTTTGTTTTCAAAACCTTGTTATTATGTATCAGCTATGATTTTTTTATAATTGTGTTGATTAGAAATATCAATTAACTGCCTCTGTATCGTTGGTGTAGTGGTTGCAAGCACTACTGTAGAGCGTGAGGTTCTGGGTTCGATTCGCAGGCCGAGCGAAATGTTATTGGGTTTTTTCCCTTAGGAATTTGTTGGTGGTAGCCCGGAGTTTTAATTTCTGCCCGGTTAATCGCAATAGACTCAATTAAATTGGATTTAGACTTATCTGGCGAAATTTAGGTATACTTTTTTTTTTGTGTTTGGGCCACGGTATCTCTTTCGAACAACCCGCACCCCTGGCAGGCATCGGCCCTTGCGGACCCCACCAGTTGGTGCTGAATGTAGGTATACTTTAGGTACACTTGTGCCAAACCCTTCGGGGAAACAAACCGTTATATTATGATATCAATTGTGTGTTAATTTGATTTGGTTCTTATACTATGACTAGCTTTTGCCAGTGGCTTTGCCAGCGTGGAAATCGGAAATTAGATATCCCACGGGAACGTACTATCAGGATAAAAATAATAGTTTAGAGAAAATAATATAATTCAATTAAAAAGCGTGGGGTGTTTTTTAGTTTGGTTTTTAAAGCGTGTTTTTTAGTTTTTTAAACTATTATTTATTTTCTATTTTATAGTTCTGCTAACTACAAAAACGTAATTTTTTTTTTTCATATTTTTGACAGCAAACCCTTTCATTTGATACCCATATCATGGAGGTGGATTTCAAACAGCCAGTCCGCCATCTTGGGGAGGCCGCCATATTGGATTTCTAATGACGTTTCTTAGCTAGTCATGTATTGTAAAGCGTGTAAAAAGTACCTACCTATCCTATGTGTTAATCCAGGTTATAATCTATCTGTGTGTCAAGTTTCATCCAAATCCGTTCAGCCGTTTTTGCGTGATTGAGTGACAAACATCCAAACATACAAAAGTTCACAGTAGAACAGACGATGTTTAAAAATGACGCTTTTGATTTCTGATTGATTCTGAGTCATGGGCTATTAATAGAAATGATTCTAGCGGATGTGTTCTAGGTAAATACACTTACCTGAAGAAGCAGATGGAATAAACAGACTACAATGGTAAAAGCTTTTGACCATTGAGTCATCAGTGTAGAGATGATTATTCTGAAAATATGTTTGTGTGTTAATATTTATTTTGATAAAAAATGTAAACTAACTAACTAAACAAATAAATACAAAAACAAAAGGACACTTAGGCGTCGAAGTATTCGTCCGCATCGCTGTCATCACGAAACGTGCTCAGAAGACTGGCAGCATTGCAACGTTGAATGGAAATGCTAATTCTTTGGTCAAAGAATGACCCAGCCCTCTGGTCACGTGAAGTGTCGACCAGCTGGTGAGAAATTTCCTTAAAGAGGAAACGTGCACTCAGGCCCTATGACCCTAGCATAGTTACCCATAAGGTCACAGTATTTACGCCGGTTTGTGTGTTGTTGTTGTGTCAATTGTAAGAAAAAAACAGATTGTAGACCTGAAAAATACCTGCAATAACTCCTTTAACCTCTCAAGTGTCGCATGATACCGCATAGGTTCATTAATACTAGCTGACCCGTGCCCACTTCGTTGGGCGGTAAACATTTTTATATCACTCAATAGATTACGACACGGTCGCGGTTCCATACCTAACTATGTCGTATTATCTCTTTAACCATTCGTCCAAATAGATGCAGTAAAAGAGAAAAGTCTTTTGTTTTAAACACTTGAGAGATTAATCAACTCAGCCTATCTCTACTTACTGCTGGACATAGGCCTCGCTCAGACTGCGCCACAAAACTCTGTCGTCTGCCTTCCGCACCCAGTCTGTCCCGGCCACTTTCTTAGGGTCGTCGGTTAGCTGGGAGGCGTCCCATGCTAAGCTTGCTGATACGTGGTCTCCGCTCCAGGATTCGTATGCTCCATCGGCCATCGGTCCTTCGACAGACGTGGCCAGCCCATTGCCACTTCTAATTGCTTACTCTGTAAGCTATGTCGGTAAATCCGGTTCTTTTTCGGATAATTTCATTTCTGATTTTATCATTAAAATAAACTCCGAGCATGTAAGCTAGCTCCGCTCCACAGCGCGCTAAGTGAGCTTTAACTTGTGGACCAGCAGGCTTAGTATGACGTTTTCTATTTCTACGAAGAATAGACAGTGCTTTTTCTATACAAAGTCACATTTCGTTTCTCCAGTTTTGACATCGCACCCTAGATATCCTTCTGCAATCTGTCATTTTGTCTTTCGTTTCTAACGATCCTTGACTAGGTCCTTATAAATGTAGACTATTTCAGAAGAATATTTCTACATTTCTAAATTTTTACGTTCAAAAGTGCCTCCTAGGTGCCTATTTGAAATCAATGATTTGACTTTGATAACGACCTTTCAGCCTGTGGCACACTTACCCAACAGATACCTGTTATATACTCATCTGGTTCTGGTCTCTGGATTTGAGATTTTACTACCACTTATTATAATAAAGTGTTTCCAAGCTTAACCAAATTGTAAATTTAGCATTAATGTAGCTGTAATTCTGTAGCCAGAATACTAAACTCAAAAACTCAAACTCAAAGCATTTATTTCAATTAAACCATTTTCAGGCACTTTTGAATTGTCAGAAAGTTGAAGCTAGTTGCCCATTCCAAAACGTAGATCTCTATGGAGAAGAACGGGCAAGAAACTCCATGGACACTCTTTTTAATCATGTTACTGGTACTAAATACACTTATCCTTGATCTGACAGTAAAATGAGCCACCAGCACCCAGTTGCTGATTAAAATACATGTATTTATTTACTCATAATTTTGCAACCTTCGGAACCATTTACCTCCCAAACTATTTATTCACCAACCGAAAAATATCTTAATCTCTGCAAAAACATGGCGTTATTTTAGCCTCCCGTAAGTATAGGTTCGCTAATATCCGTCCATTAGGGTGGGAACTGTATCGATGATGCTGCGATCGCATTCCGATGAAATTGGTAATCAGATAAGGATCTCAGGAACCTACCTTTATTCGACATGATGGCAACAAGTCTTTGTTCTTTGGATGTGGCACTTGGGGCTTGGGAATGATGTGTGAAATGCGGCCAAATGACAGATGGTTATAAGGTTATTAAATTGAGGTCTCTATTGTTTAGTTTATTAGGGTTTGCTTTGGGCGAACAATGGTTTTGCGGATGGTACCTCTATAGCGCCAATAAAATGAGTAAGGCGGATATTGGCATGATACCTATTGAGCTTTTGTGAAATGACAAGATCCTTAGGTACCATTTTACCACAGCAACTTGGAACAATTTGATTGAAGTCTCAATGACACCATGTCATTGAGCTTGGCTTTTTTGCGGTTAGGGGCCCCGACTTAGTTGTAGGTTATGGGTTTGAACCCCGGCACGCGCTTTGAGTAAATAATTTCCATTGCCACTGCTCTCAAAACGGTGAATGAAAACATGAGGACATCGGCATGTCTTAGAACCAAAAATTCGATGATTTGTGACATCTACTAACCCACACTAGGCTCGCGTGCATTACAGCAACCGTTTCTCTCGAAGACTTGAGTACCAGCAGTGGGAAAATTGGAGGCTAATCTTGCTTAAATAGCCTCCACTACTTATTACTTAAAGCAGTTCTAGTACGCCCTGGATAATGAGTTCCGCTTCTTGTGCTGGCGACTGTACCTATTGATATTGTGTTACGCAATCAGAACCGAACTAAAATATTTATACTGCCACGTTGGTCTAGTAGTCGCAATCACTACAGCTGAAAATGAGTTCCTGGGTTCGACTCCCAGGTCAGGCAAAGTGTAAATAGGTATTTTTTTAGGTTTTTCAATTAGGGTTCGCCCCTATTATCATCATCATCATCTGCCTAGCCTTTTTCCCAAGTATGTTGGGGTCGGCTTCCAGTCTAACCGGATGCAGCTGCGTACCTGTATACCCAGTTACTGGGCAATACGATACCCCTTGGTAAGACTGGTTATCAGACTTTCGGGCTTCTGGCGACCCGTAACGACTGTCAAAGATCCACAAATGACAGCCGGGACGAACGGCTCTACGTGCTTCCCGAGGCACGGAGGAGTCTCTGTATGTAAAGATGGTCACCCATCCACGGACCAACCGCGGCAAGCGCAGCTTAACCTGATCGATCGACCCGTGCAGCTTATATTACTTAACCTCTATTATATGGGACGTAAAACGTAACTGGCGAAATGAGGGTGTGCTATTGAGGTGTACCTCTGTCTAACCCTTCGGGGAATACTGGCGTGATGTTACATTTTGTGTTACCTATATTTACCAAATCTCAAACTAACACATCCAAAGTCTCCTAACTTCCAGTCCTCAGTCAGAAATGACGCGGCTCGCTTGATTAAAGGCCGCGGCGAGTAATTTGCGCCCAAAATTAATTTATTTAACATCATTCTGTGTCGGGTGCGTTTCGATGCGCTTGCGATGCTAAGCTGTTCGCTTGCTAGGTAGCAAGAATTGGAAATTAACTAAGATTTCCTCGAGAAATTAGGGCGTGAATATAATCTTGTTTTCTCTCATTAACCTACTGGCACGATGTTACGCCTGTATCTATACTATTTATTATAAAGAGTGTCTCTTTGCATGTAAGGGGTAATCTCTGGAAGTATTAAAGTCTAATTTGAATAATTATTTTTGCATTTGATAGCCTAATTCTTGAAGAATGTTATAATAATATCACGCTGCGACCCTAAGGAAAGGAGCCGCGTAAAAAGACAAAAATCAGACGGACGCTCGATCTAATGGCGATTCGAAATTGTGGTACATCGATGCTATGGAATTTAGGCAATTCGGACGTTCGATCTGTCGATCGACTTCGGGGAATTAGCCATCGGGCTTATGACATTCGAAATCAAGCAGTAAACCTAATTCTTACCTAAGCAGGGATAAATCGAAGACATGGAGCTCAGCGTCACTCAAAATAAATGTTATATCAAAAATAGTATGACTGTAAAAGAAACATGATACATTGACAGTACCAAGACTGACAGGTTTGACTTGTCATCGCATCAAAGGTTATTATTACACAAAATACTTACTGATTTGAGGCAAAATTATAGTTAAGTATTCGGAAGGATTTAACTGGTCATATGTTGCAGGAAATTCAGAAGACAGGGTAGAAGAAATTTAACTGCTTTTAATTTAGTAGACGGGATCGAATTTTCATTCCATCACTTGTAATAAAAGAGAAGGAGTGGAATCTGAAGAGATATCAGTCACGATTTCTTCTCTTAGATGTTGAGGTGTTCATTATATTGACGTAATGCGATAGACACTTCAGTATCAAGAAATAAAAATGAAAGTTTATTCATACTCAATTCAGACTAATTTAATTCATTGATTCCGACATCAAAGTGCTTTTGAATCTTCAAAATGATCCGAAATCTGTGTGATGCTTCGTTGTATCATTGAAGAGCTATGTTATTTCACTCACATGTTCTAGTAACGATGAAATCTAGCTCCATTTATTAATTTTATCACTTGACACCTCATTCACGTGCTACTTATCAGGCACTAAACCTACACGATTTACTTTCAAAATCACATAAATGTCAGCCTTAGTCGGAGTCTTCTGCTTTGTGTAAAGTGCATTGATAATAATCTGAGCCATTCTCAGGCACAAAACGAGATGAAGATAGGATTCCCAACGCGTGCGAGAGGGACGGGCGGTCTTGAATAGAAACATCAAAATTTTACAGCGTTTTTATTGCGCTCGCGCTGATCCGAGTGTTTACATGTAAGCGTCCGGTTTGCTTTCGGCGTTGGGCATTAGGTGGCATGCTCCGAATATTGAGGTAAAACCACTTTTTTTTTCGAGTATCATAGATAAATTTTTGGAATAATTAGTTGAGATTAATACGTTAATTGACGTGTGAAATTCTTGATAATTTTGTTCGAAAATGTCGAAATCATTTTACTTAGTCGTATTGAGAAGATTTGCAGACACAAGTCTCACGCAGGGTGGGCCCAGCAGCCGTCAAACCGAGCCAAATGAAATCATTAAAAACGAACAACAAAAGGGCAGATAAAATTAAAATCCAAATAAAGTTATGAATTTATCACTAAGCTGTCCTTTAATCCTATAAAGTCACGTTAGGGGCAGATAAATTAAAATGTTAATGCCAGTAAAATATTGAGCAAACACGATCCAGTCTTACGGCGAGACGAATTCGGCATGCAGGCGACGACAGTGTGAGAAAAGGAGGGACGAACCAAAGTGTCATGATTTTTTTTTCGTTTATTTTTAATTATTAGGTATAAAATATCTTTGGAAATAAAGTTGTAAAAGGTACATACAGTCAGATTTCTTTTTTAGTTACTATTTTATAAGCTAGTAGTATCTACTTGTAATTAAAATTATCGACACGTCAAAAGCATTTTTAGCAAAAAAATTAAATTTTATTTTCTCAAATGAGAAAATTCACAAGAATCAAAATGAATATCATCCTTAAGTCAAAGGATGCACGCAAATTCCATAGCTTGCATCGTGGTGGACTATTTTGAGGGTCAAGGTCGAGCACTGCTAGTGTAGTGGTATCATGCAAGATTCCAATTCTTGCGACCCGGGTTCGATTCCCGGGCAGTGCACGTCACTTTTTGAGATTGGTATTGTTCATTTTTTTTCACCTTTTTTATCCTGTATTAATTTTTCGCTACTGTTCTTTTTTTAGCCTTATGTAAATCACGGCCATGTTATTGTATGCAATTCATGTCACAAATGCATTTTTCATTTTTAGTAACTTGTATGCACAAAAACCCTCAAATATACATTTATTTACTTGACGGGACGGTTGGCGCACTGGTTAAACGATTGACTGCTGCGCTGCGTGTCGCGGTTTCGATTCCTGCACGGAACAAATATTTGTATGACCTACAAGTAGTTATTCTGAGTCTGGCTGTTTGTCGTGTAAACGCACCCACAATATAGGAGAAATTCCTAGTGTGGGGTAACGTTAAAAAAAAAATATGTCAAACAAACCATCGCCTGCGACTTTTAATTTATAATCATAAAAAAAAACCTTTAAATTCCGATAATTCCATACCACTCAGATGCGGTAGGTTGACATGGGAATCGCTACGTTCCGAAGCGCTAAAATTCCCATGCAAAAATATGCCTGTAAGCATTTCATGGGAATGAAGCGAATTAAGTGTATCGCCATGATATTTCGTCATGGTATTTCTGACTCACTGACTAAATCGCTAGACGGAAATGAGTCAAAATGATTGACAGCGTCTCGATTTGTGCTCTAATTTTAATTTCTTGGAATTCAATTTTTTTGTTCGTCTTTGTAGGTGTGAATCGGTCTGTAACATGTTCAATAGAATTTATTGTTTCTTGTGAAGGTTTTTTCTGTCATCGTCTAAACATTTGTCGACTCTTGAATGTGGTCATCTTAATCCATAGAACGGACGGTCATTAGTAATATCATATTTAGCTTATAATGTTCATTCTTCTAGGAGACAGGTCTCATCTCTTTCAGAGAGAGTGGGCTGTAATTCACCACGCGGGTATAGTGCGGGATGGTAGATATCACATGTCCCTTCATATTTTTGGTTTTACGACTCGCGGGTTACACCACGATGTTTTCCTTCACCGTTTCGAGAGCAGTAATGGTGGTTGTTAGGTAGAGATTTAGAATATTGTCGTAATCACCGTTAAAATGGATGCTATTTATTGCAATTTAATGAAAAGCACACAGGAAAAGGATCCATGGAGGTTCTGTGTGGTGGCGGACGTAAAGAATAGCATCATCCCATTTCTTCCCGCGGTTGTGGTAAAAGGCGACTAAGGGACTTGGCTAGAGTATGGGCAGCAGCGTTCTCTAAGCATTTTACCACCATACTGTGATCTATAATTCACCAGCCAAGCGTGGTGATTATGGCAAACCCCCCGCTTTTGGGGGCCTAGTTAGGTCCAGCAGTGGACGTCTTTCGGATAAAATGATGATGAGGAAAAAGATGCTGCCTATAGTGCCTGCCTCTAGCCTTTACCAAACTACGCAGTACGAGATTTGGTTTACGTTACTTTTAGGAAAATCTCTACAAGTAACATTAATTTGCATCAAAACTGTGCCAAAACTTTTATCGTAGGTACAGTTAACCGCACGTCGGTGGTAACACGTAGACCTTGAGCTGGTCCAGCGCAGTATGGAGTTTCAATAGAATAACAGGTCAGCTTATACTGGATTTTACCACTGACTGGCCGCCTGCTATACCCTAGGTATGTAATTTTTCGTAGTAGATTCCTTTTCCATTCAGCCATTATTTATCGCTTCAGTTGGTCATACAATTGAGTATAAAATCATCGCCTCTGATTCACACACTACTTAAGCCCAGAACGAATTGCAGTCGCTTGGAAAATACCTATTACAAGGTCCAAAAAGTTCTTCAGAAACTCAAAGATCCGTGTCCTCTGAATATACGTCATTAGCCCCTAATAAACTATTAGGGGAAGGAAATGATTCAGTAGCACCCAGGAGTCAGGAACAAGTTACTATCTACAGTGCCTAATAATATGACAATACCTCTCAGTAGGGCACGCCACAATTGCGGCAGTATGTCCCCTATTTGAGGAGTGGATTGAGAGGCGCCACGGCGTCCTCACCTTCCGCCTGACGGAGGTGCTCTGGGCAAGGTTGTTTTGGGAGGCTCCTGTTTCGGATAAGGCGAGAGGAAATGGTCCGGTGTTACCACTGTGTAGATCGCCCGGAGGACACGGTGGAGCATACGGTGGAGGTCTGCCCGGCTTGGGCGGAGCACCGCCGTGTCCTCGTGGAGGCGATCGGTGGCGATCTCTCGCGTCCAGCTCTGGTCCAGGCCATGGTATGGAGCGAGAGTGCATGGGAAGCTGTCACCTCCTGTGAAGAGAGAGGCGGCGCACGTGAGGAAAAGGTAATCTATGCGCCCTCGCGGCCCTAGTCGCCGCGGGAGACACCCTGGGCGTTAAGAATCTCAGGCTGATTCTCGGCCACCGTAGGCGCGGGTTTGCAGACGGCGAGTAATGGGTAGCTTGCCGTCCGGTAAGGAACAAGAACGCGTCGACGGTGCGTTGTGGTCCACGTGCAGCTCAAAGAAATGTCAGCACCAACTGGTGGGGTTTGCAAGGGCCGATACCTGCCAGGGGTGCGGGTTGTTCGAAAGAGATACCGTAGCCCAGGGGCCACAGGTGTGACACGCCCTCCCGCTCCGTCCAGACCTGGAGAAGTTATTTGATGATTTTCCAAACTTTAAAAAAACTACCTCTTAGTAGCCTTATGCAAGTCTGCACTAAGTCCTTTATGATACTTTATTATACCTTTGGTTTACCTATGTCTTCGATACCTACTTGTTATTATTTTGATTGACAATGTACTTTTGTTTTACTACCAAGATCCAGCGCCTTTTGATTTCAGTAATTAATAAGCATTTTCCACACCCAGGCCAGGAGAGTTGAACTTCTGTTAAACAAATACGGACATCTGTTTTAATGCAAATGAATATAATATTACATTCTATGTATGTTATTCGAAGCATCTCTTATTTTTGTAGTATATTAATTTCTCTCAGCCATCACGAGTACCTAACTTTAGTCATATTTAAGTACGAAATCATCGCCTCTGATTCACGCACTACTTAAGACCAGAACAAATTTATTGTAATCGCTTGGAAAATACATAATACAAAGTCCAAAAAATTCTTCAGAAACTCAAAAGATCCGTGTTTCTCTGAATATACGTCATTGGCCCCTAATAAACTATTAGGGGAAGGAAATGATTCAGACTATAATTGAATGCTTATTATTGATGTGAATCATGTATTCAAAGTAATGAATAGGCCATAAGGGAAAACCCGGGAACAGGTAAACATTTAGATATTAGAGGTACAAGGATCAAAGTGCAGTCTGCATCGAAAACTGTGATACAGTCTGTTGTGTGAATGTCTGTGTTACAGCTGGTCTCCAGAATCTAGCTTTAAAGGGAATCTAGTCGCGGGCTCGAACTCACTGGTGGGCCTGGCTAAAAAGCACGTTGTGTCACCAGGCATATTATCCGACAGAGGTAGTCTCCGTGATAAGCAGTTAGACGCTAGTTTACACGCACAACGTTATTGAGTGAGATGCAGGATCATTTATAGTAAAACAGGCGCGTAAAAATTAAGAAAAGTCCTTCGGAGGAATCGGGTTTTATGGAAAAGCCACTGCATAAATCAATTACCAATAAAGTTTATTGAATTTTCCGATATTTGAACTGACTTGGTTTTGGAGAATTTACACTTCTTTTATTACCTAAACACGCCCAAAGTTAGGTTAAATTAGCAAGAAAAACTAATCTTTGTTGGCTCCTAACATTTTAATGGCTTTTTATTTTAGTATTCTGTTTTCATACAGACAATAATAATAAGATAAAACCATATCATGTTTTATTTTTCACGTACAGCGTCGAACAGTGGAGTAATACATCCCCGAAGTTTGTATGGTTTTTTTTTTTTTTTTTTGAGGTTGGGAAATCATCAAATAACTTCTCCCGCTCTGGGGTGGAGCAGGAGGGCGTGTCAGACTTTTACTGACTAAAACCCACCCGTGTTCTTTCAGTTGCCCGTGTGCCAGGGGCGACGGTATCTCTTTCGAACAACCCGCACCCCTGGCAGGCATCGGCCCTTGCGGACCCCACCAGTCCGGCGCACCAGGACACATGGCACGCCGTGACCACCCCAGGAACCAAGCAGCACAAGGGCCCCAGACTACCCTGGCACTCTTGGTCCCCCGCGACGGGCCAGCGCAGCAGCCCCGCCGCCTACCACTTCCCGGCCGCAGGGGATAGGGAGAGCGGCCAACGCTATACCGACACTCCTCTTCCCCTGCGGCCCCACCGCGTCCGCCATCAAACGGTGGCGGCCCCGTCCAGGCCACGGAAGGGAAGAGCGCTACTCAGAAGCACCGGCACTCCTCCTCCGCCGCAGCCTGCAACCCTCAGCCGCGATGCCTCCCATAAGACATCGCGGCCCGCCTCAGTTGCGGTGCACCTCACCGCAACCTACTTTTTGGCCGCTACGTCGTCGGCTTGGAGACAAAAGCCCTGACGAGCGGCCCCACCTTGGGGTTCCTCTTCGCTTCACCGTGGGAGCGGACCACGGCTACTGAGCCCCCCCGCAACGACAATGCGGGAACCCACTGGGGGGGAAGTTTGTATGGTTGAATATATTATCTTGTACCTACATGCGACTCACACGAAGTACCTAAGTTTATTTGGGAACGAATCGACAACTCCAGAATTACGTATTAGGCAACCGACACGTTTTGAATTTTTCTTGCACTTTATTGCATGTAGGTACAGAGGCCAGCACACCAAGCTACCCCAATCTGTCAAATTTCTTTGATAGGTTTTCAACTTTATTACCAAATAATAAGGTTCATGTTCAATAGGGAAAATTTGACAGATTGGTATAGCTTGATGTGCTGGCGTCTGTACTAGCAGTGAATTTCGTTCATAAATTTAGTGCATAAAATTCGTTTATCAAATTAAATAAGAATTTATGGGTTTCTTACTAAATTTCAACTATATTTGAAGACCCTAGTTACTTATCTCTTTGGGTGACTACAATGTAAATAGATAACGTACTTTTCAACTATACCTTTTTCTTTTTTTTCTTACCCTATATTGGGTCCCACTGCTGGGAATAAAACCTCCTCTTTTTCCTTTCAAACCTCTCTGTCTTGTGCGATCTCTGGCCATCTTGGTCCAGAAAACCTAACATATATCAACTTACTACTTACTAGTATTCAAACACGTATTCAGGCGGCAACGTATCAGCGCTATTGTTTAAATAAAAGCTTGTAAATACGACTAATTAACTAACTCATTACACCGAGAACTGGGGCTAATAAAATATTATGTTATGTTATTAAGAAATTACTGTTAACGTTTGTTACTCCGCTATTAAATGTGTGTTGTGGACCGTGTTGGATTTGTGTGGACATGTCTGTGTTTGTATTTAGATCATAATGAATGTCGGTGCACCAGCGCCGTCGTTGATGGAGTCTGAAATTAGTTTACGCCAATATTAAACAACTATAGGAAATGGCAGGAAAATGTTTAGGATAAAACAAAAAAATATGAACTTATCAAAATTGATTTGGCACCCAATATGCACTTGTAGTTTTTTCGGTTTGCTTTATATTGACAATTTAATTGAAACAGCGAAATATTTGACAGCTCTTTGCACTTGCCATCTTTTTAATCCACCCACCCTCTTATAGTTTTTTTTTTCGTTTTATGAAACAGGGGTCAATGTGGGCTTTTTCGATTTCTGTCAGAAAAAAAGAAATTGGTTTGTGTAATTTTTGAAGGGTCACTTAGTTCTTCCTCCTCTTCATAATTTCAAATACTTACTTATAAAGTATCTCTTTTCCGTAGGTTTAATAAGAGACGATAATTGTGTAGTATAGGTATACAAGAACAAGATCCCACATCTAGATTATCAATCAGAATTTCAAGCAATTCTTCTCAAAATACTTACTTATCATTTCTTCTTCTCATTTATCGCAACACGCGAGTGGGAGGTTTTAATCTACCACCCGAGCTCAGTGCGGGTTGGTAGATGTCACATGTTGACGAATTTTCGGTTCAAGGACATGCCGGTTTCCTCACGATGTTTTCCTTCACCATTTTCAGAGCAGTGGTGATGAAATTATTTACACAAGGAAAGCGCGTTCCTGGGTTCGACCCCACGACCTACAACTTGTAAAGTCGGGGCTGTTACCACCAGGGCTCAGATTTGGTTTGCTTGGTGGCCCATATTCATCCGTTAGTGTGGCTTTGATTTCCTGAACCTAAAAAAAATATCACTTGCTGGCTGCTCTATGCAACGTGAAATTTAAATGGTTGTTTTCCCACAGCAGAACAACTTGCCAAAAGGAGTACTTTCGAAGCATAGAGTAAAAGTAAAAAATTAAGATGTTTTTTTTTAATAAAAAAAAAAATCATAAACTCGAAAACGTGAGAATCAATAGTAACACTAGAAGTAACTTGTAGGTACTACTCGAAGCACACGCGCCGCCGTTAAAGGAAACAGCGATCCATAAATGTTCAAAGCAAAATAAGTTCTCGCACTTTTTCACAATCGCTCAATTTTTCACAATTGTTAATCTGCCATTTTTTGTTTTTAATATTTTTATTTGTTTATAAAACGATTGTATTACCAAGACAAAACTATTTCGCTGCGGGAAAACAACCATTACAATTTCTCGGTGTATATTCCTAATTCGTATTTTTCATAAACAGGTCCGCAATATTCTTTCGCTCCATCAAAGAACAATAACTCGTAAATATTTATCACGCGTTGTAAATGAATATTTTTCAAGGGGCACTAATTATTTCCACAATCTGCTGGTAGAAACACAGCGAACAATTGATTTGACTCAGGTTTTTCACTTTTAAACCTCCACCATCGGACGTTAATGGTCATTAGGTTGAAAAATGCTACTTCTTATTTTATTATAAAGGGCCTTTTATGATTTTGTATATGTGCTTGTGGGTTGTTCCCTTTTTGTTGATGCTTTCACACGATTTTGACGAATGCCCTTTTAAGTTTATTGGCATGTTGTTTAAAAATGTTCTGTTAAGTTTATCTTTTGATGATTTATTCTTTTAAATATGCCTTTTTCTCGCTGGCTATTTTTTCAGTATATTGGGTAATCGATAAATCCAAGGCTTGCTTCAATGATTACTAGTTGCTGCCCGCGGCTTTGTCCGCGTGGATTTTGAAAATTATCCCACGGTAACGTGCTACCAGGAGAAACGGTAGCAAAGACAAACTAGAGCTAGCACACGTAGGAAAGATTTGCCCAACACTATTCAACCGAAATTAAAAGTTGTCAAACATAGCCCGAGGTATCAGCCTGTATTTTTATACAACAAGTTACCTATAGAATTCAAAACCATATACAGTGTTAACTTATTTAAAAACAAATTGAGGACCTATTTATTGGGGAAAGGCTATTACAGTATCAATGAATTCCTAGATGACATATGACTTATGATTGATTTTATTACTTTGACATTTACTATTTATGATCTATTTATTGTACTTGAATTCTTAATTAACCGTTATTGTTTTTATGAACTTTTCTAAATGTATTTAATGAATTTTATTTTAATTGCAATTGTATAATGTTATTCTTTTTTAAAATTTCGACACAATGTATATTGTTATGAAATATATTACTTATGACTTATAATAACTACTTATTATAATATCAGCTAGCTGCCAGTGAAAGTCTCGTCAAAATTGGTGCAGCCGTTTCGGGGTTAGCCGGAACAAAATAGAGAAACATGCAGACAAAAAGATTTTGACATTACAAACAGACACTTAAATTTTATTGAATCTAAAGAACCTATACGAGAATCAAATTATGATGTCACATTCTTATGTGGAGTTTCTTGCCGGCTCTTCTCCATAGGAAGCGACAAATTGGAACCGTGCACCTAGCTTCTGACGTTTCATAAGTGCCCATGCAGGTTTATGTGAAATAAAATATTTTGATCTTGATTTGTTTGTTTATATTATATATATTTTTTGTTTATTGGTATAAGCAGCAGCAATATAGGACAAACAGTAGCTTTTCACACGTAATAAAAGCTTCAATCAATTCATAAATCTTGCACATTTCTACCAACAGCCACAAAGTCACAAACCTATCGTATTCACACTCTATCCTTTACGCTATCAACATAGCATCCTTTATATGCGTCATTATACGTCACAATTCATTAAAATTATCGTCAAACTGACTTCAATAGGGATGTCGAGTGACTGCTATTGCAAGACATATCGACATTATAATCTCCGATCACTATCGACATTCCTGCACAGTCACTTGACTGGGGTGGCTCCGTCGCTTTGTGTTACTAGTACCATATTAAGCGTCTAAGGTATGGAATTTAATTTCTAAAACTCATCCAATACTGTAAAGACAGTTTGTAGAATGTTCGTAATGGCGTTTAAGACGTTTCGTTTAGATCGTATCTTATGACATTGGTCGTAAGTTGAAAGCTAATCAAAATGTTTTAATCGATGACGCGATAACATTAGTGATGCGCTTGTCTTGTTTTTGTGTTGTTTTTTACTATCGATGATTTATTTAATTTTCTTTATTGAATGATGTATTGGTTGTTAATATTTCATGAGAGTCTTGAGATGTATTATTTAATGTTTGTAGTTTATTTCGCTAATAATAATGGCCATGTTTGATTTTAACTCTTGCAGGCTGGATATACGACATACGCATTAGTTTATCTTAGTTATTAATGTTATTCTGATTGTTTAACTGGTTCATAAAAAAAACGAAAATTATTATGAAAAATATGCCAAAATATCTATTTATCGGTTGTATTTAATAATGCAAATTAAATGGGCCATTGAACTATTCAAAAATTTGGCTTGGTAAAATAGTTCTCTTTCATTTTCATTTATTCTTGTACCAGGTACCAACAGTAAGTACATAAATAAATTGTAATACTGAAACTGTGATAAACAAGTACCTATGCCTGACAATGGGCGCCATGCACGCAACAAACTTACAATGGCAGTGTCTTTCATTTTGATAGTTTAACTACATTTTTAACGTAATTAAAGTTATTAGGCAGACACATTTTAAAAGCATACGAAGCGATGGATTAGCAACCTTTAAATCCTTGAAGTGGTGCTTTAAAGTAAATTAGAGATCGTCTAATTTAAAACTGCACGCTTTTCCATTGGTTGTTGCATACACATTTCAAATGCTTTTATATAAATTTTAGTGGACCCCTCTACAAATGTAATAAGGTAATAAGGGTGCCGAATAAAAAAAAAACTAAACCGAGATCCAACAGGACATCGATATCGATACTCCCAAAATACTACCAGCTCAATCACAGCACTAAAGGTGAATGAATTCTTTGCATTACTTAATTGATTTGTTAGATATCTCTCGTTGAGTGAGCCGTATTTAATTGAGATTCTAAAACATTATATCGTTCTTTTGGCTGTGGCGAGACCACCTAAATTGATTTCAATTTGTTAAAAAAAACATGACCTGACCCGTCGGGTGAATTCATTTTGATTATTAATCGTCTGTGAAATAAGTAGTTAACGATAAAGTTGTGCTATATCCGCAACTGGTTTTGTCAATCTTATTTCGGTTCTTGTTATCGATCGATCTGCCTAGCCTTTTCCCTACCATGTTGGGGTCTGCTTCCAGTTTAACCAGGTGTAGCTGAATACCAATATTTTACATGGAGTGACTGCTTATCTGACCTTCACAACCCAGATACTGGGTAACACCGATACCCCTTGGTAAGACTGGTTGTCAGACTTTTGGGCTGCTAACAACCCGTAACGACTTTCAAAGATCTGCGCATGAGATCTGCCAAGACCAACGGGTCAGCGAGCTTTCGGAGACACGAAGGGGTATTGGTATGTAAATGATGGAACCCACCACGGCAAACCTAGCCACGAGCCACTCTTTATTCTCTTGTTATGGACGTCGTAAATTGTGACATGCTGGAATACTTACTGGGGAAGTCTAAGAATACTTTCTCCGGGTAAGATCTGGTTTAATTACTTGGGACTGAAATAATTTCGTACAAATTCACTCTTTTATTGTGTTAGATAACGCCTTTAATTGAGAAAATTTATATAAATCAATTTATTTTTCTGTTACATATTTCGTACCAATCTTCAAATTAAAATATTTTTTAATCAATTGAAAAATACCCTATTGGAGAGGCCTTTCTCCAGTGGATTGCTGTAGGCTGATGATAAGGATGGGTGAGATCACCAGCTAGTTTGTAAAACTTCCTTGTTTGTTAGTGATGAGTCTTATTGGTTAAGAACTCATTGAATATCATCGATCATCTACGTATGCTGTCTTGCCTGAGTGTGCCTTGGTCCTGAACATCATCTGCCTAGCCTTGTCTTCTGTCTTCTCAGTCTAACCGGATGCAGCTGAATACCAATGTTTTACATGGAATGACTTTCTATTCGAACTCCACAACCTAGTTATTGGATAATACGGTACCAGTAAGACTGGACTTCTTTGGTCTACGTTGGTCCTGAACGTGTATTATAATTTGAGATGAACCAAAGTCGCTGAGATTTTTATAACGGTTCTTTAAAGATGAGCCCCGAAACACACTAGTTGGGAATAGGTATTTTTTGCTACCATTGGGAAATGTGCATGGCGAATAAGTAAAGCAGGTTCAGATCATCATCATCGTCATCATTTCTACCGATAGACATCCACTGCTGGATACAGGCCTCCCCCAATAAAATCTGGGGGGGCCCGGGTTTGCCATAATCGCCACGCTTGGCAGGCGGGTTGGCGATCGCAGTATGGTGGTAGAATACATAGAGAACGCTGCTGTCCATTCTCTAGTAGGTCCCTTAGTCGGCTTCTACGACTCCCACGGGAAGAAATGGGATCCCAGGTTCAGATAATCAGAATAAATCAGGAAAATGAATTGTCAAGCAAATTTACTACGTACTTAATTCACAGCTGTATGATCCTGCTTTCTACTGTTGTATACAGTATGGATACCACATATATGCAATAAATGAAACCACAAGTAGGTACCTAATACTAGACCACAGAAATATAGAAAAACTATTTTTTTTATGAAAAACTGTAAATTAAAAAAGTGACATTTTCAAACAAAATAAATATAAAAATGAAATAAGTAAAAGTCAACACTCTGTTTACACAACTTACCTTTTACCTTGTCGTTTAGGTGTACCGATTTTACATTTTAGGCAAATAAGCAGAATACATAACAGTGTCGTGATAGTTTGCACTGCGTGGCAACTTCGCTTTTCAATATTCAAGGATTCAAGTTCATTGAATCATTGACCTCGTGATCCCAATTCTACAGAGTGTTCAGATTTGATTAAAATTAGAACTCTACTTTTTGATCTAATCACTGGACCGATTTAGTTTTTTTTTTGTGTATCGTCAGAAAAGTCAATAACAATTATGTGGTTTCATTTATTGCATATATGTGGTTTCCATACTGTATATGAAAGTTTGTATGTTTGGATGTTTGTACTCAATCACGCAACAGCCGAACGGATGAAATTGGTACACAGATTGTTTATAACTTGGATTAACATAGAGGATACTTTTTATCTTGGTTGTACGTTCCCGTGGAACATGTTGAGAACTCCACGCAGGCCAGGCCGCTGGCGACAGCAAGTTCTAAATAATTTGAAAGTTTTGTACTATAATGACTTTAACACAGAAAATAAACGTAGGATGTCAATTTGCTTTACAATAAATTTTCCTGTCTATACCTACCTGTAGATTCTTCTTGATCCTATTCAGAACGTATCCAATCATAAAAATCATGATTTAATAGTATTTTGAAACATTTTATTGATCTTAAAAAACTGTATTATAGTGTCTCAATTTTCACCGAGTTCCACAAATAGACGTTTTATTGATATTTTACTCGTATTTTATTGGATTGTCAAGTCTATTAATTCTTGAACTAATTAGGTAGTTAAAGTTCGCAATTATGACTGCATTTTGCAATAACGGGATGCTATCTTTTATTATTATGTATTTTTTGTCTAATAAAATACGCAGATCAAGTTTATTGAAGCCCACACGGCTGTAGAGGGTCTATAAAACCTACTGGGAATTGGATTAAAGAAAGATGGCGTAATGTTCTAGGTTCATGTGATATAATTATGAAATCAATTACTAATTAAAAAATTCAATTGTAGGTTCGAACCCAGGGAGCCGATTCACATTGTGTAAATTATTACATCATTTCTGCTCTCAAAGCGGTGAAGGAAAGCATTATGAGGAAAAGAAAAAGAAATTCGAGGACATGTAACACCTACCAACCTGCCCAGGGCCCGCGTACTGGATACAGCTCACTGACCGGGAGGAAGACCGTGATGATGATGATGGGACTCCCTTTTCCGCACGTAGATCCCATTCGGTCCGTTGTGCGTGGGGATTCTGGCTAACAAAGCCAGCTTAGCTCCGCCCAAAAGCACAGAAGCTTCCTGGGAGCTTCACAGGCTTCGCGGAGCGACCTCACTATTCCGAGGATTTCTTCACGTTGAGAAGCCACGGCCTCGCATTCCAGGATGACGTGGGCGGCTGATTCCTCGGTGTCAAGGCAGCCTCTGCAAAGTGGGCTGTCTGTGGCGCCTATATTATGAAGATGTTTGTTAAGGGGGTTAATCGCGGGTGTACAGTCGGTAAAGCCAATTTTGACTGTCTACAGTCTGTAGCCCGTGACCATCGGTTGTTATGAAGTTCGGTTGATCTTTGGCGAATCCACGCACGAAATTGTGAGAAAGGCAGGGGGAGAAGTGGGTACGGGCCTAGCACGTTCGTATCTGAACCTCTCTTCGCAAGTTCATCTGCGACGTCATTACCTAAGGATCTACTGTGCCTTTTGATCCACTGGAGGGTAATACGATTGGGCGTCGATATACTCTCCAGAGCTAGATGTCACTCAAAAATTAGTTTGTTGTTGGTCGAGGAAGACCGTGTTCCAGCAATCGGAATATTGAAGCCTGAATATGACAATATATTATTCTCTTTCACCTAAAGCCAGCCTACAAAGAAATATGGTCAAAGTCAAAGTCAAAGTCAAAGCATTTATTTCAAATAGGCACTTAAAAGGCACTTTTGAACGTCAATATTTACATTAAAATAGAATTGATTCTAGTCGCCCCTTCCAAAATGTAGTTTCGTATGGAGAAGAATGGGCAAGAAACTCCACCGTAACTCTTTTAAAATGTTTTAAATACAATATTTAACATAGTACATTCATTATATAATTATGTGTGAAAACGATGCACCCAGAATAAAATTACTATACCAAAATAGGTAAAAGGAATGAAAAGCAATACAGATAAATAAATTTTATGATAGATACATGGTGCTCACATATTAACAAACATTGTAAAAGTAAGTATACGATTTTCCTTGAATATTAACAAGTAATAAGTCAGTGTGTGAGTTAAAGTAGTCACTGAGTGTAAATCAATGTCATAAATATAATCTTACCTATATATAAAAATGAATCCCTATTTCCCTTGGTCATGGCATCACACGTGAACTGCTGCACCAATTTTGCTAATTCTTTTTTTGTTGTGTTTGTTATTGTCAGGAGAAGGTTCTTATGAAAGAAAAATATAAAAAAATGCGAATTCAAAATTCATAGTTAGGACAACGTCTGTCGGGTCAGCTAGTTAATTATACAATTCAATTAGCAACCAGTTTGATTTTGTCTAGCCTCTAGATTTTCCTATGGAGCAGGACCAGCTGTGGAACTACAGCTATGGTAGCTATGGAATATCTATAACCGTGGGAGTACATCAAACAATACACATAACCAAACATAAGGGCTTATTCTAACTCCGAGCAATTATACGTCCAGTTGATCTACTGCAGTCGGGACATCGGAATCGTTTTAAGCCGAGTACACACTTGAATTGTTTGTGTTTCGAGAGGGCTAGTCCATGCCATGACGAGTGCGCCTTGTTGTGGTAATACCGTAGCGATACGCTCGTGTCTTTGCTGTCTTAGGAACTATGGTGTATGTTTTCACTAGATCATGGCCCATAGGAACTACGCTGTATTGGATTACGTCATAAATGTTTGGAGTTAAGAAAATAGATGTATTTATTTAGTAGCTTACTGCTTAAGGTTTTTGGGAGTCTGTTTAATCTGTTGTCAACTTATGTGATTTTGGTTGTTGTTGTGTTAATCAATACTGCTGAGCAAGAGGTCTTAGGTTTGATTCCCGGGTCGGGAATGGGGAACGGGTTGGCAATCTACAAGAGTGAAGAGGCATCTTCTGGTCACGCTCGTTGATAGACCACATCGATCGCTTTCCATCAGGCGTGAGCGAGGTCAAGAGCAGGACCATTCAGCAATAAAAAAAATCCTCTAGTAGGTATAATTATATATATTTTAGTGATATTTATTTTAGAAGTATGTATGTATATTAGTATGTATGTATTATTCTCATATTATATGTGTATATTTTTAAATTAGAGTTTAATTTGTAATTTTATGATTTTCCTTCTACTGTTATTACACGCGTTGTCTACATCTCTGTTATCTTCTCTCCTATCGCAGGTGTGCTGGAAGAGATTTCTGTAGAAATAAGCATTACCTATGTACGTATTTTTCTGTTCCTTTCTTCTTGTCTGTTTATATGTGTGTGTGTATAATAAATAAAAAAATAAATAAATACATGGGACTATAACAAAACTGGCGAAATGTGGGTGTGCTATAATTATAGATACCCTCAACTGTTGCATCTTTACTTTCCATGGGCAACTTTACCAATGAGAACTGTATTAAAATATCTCTCGATAACTATACTCTATTTACAATAGCATTAGACAGAAGTTAAAAAAGGTTCTTTTTAATGTACACTTCGTAACAAAATTACATTAAACGTGTTGCAGTTACGATTAATGCCACAGTTATTATAATTTATTGAAATATTAGCTGTCACACTTTATTGTAATCATGTGTAACTATTTATCTTATGAAATTATGTGGCTTTCATTTATATAATTGTTTCATTTTAATTTAAAATTTAAGTGTCAATGCTAAAAACCTAAAAGAAGCAGGAGTGAACAATACTGAATAGCTAAGTAAATTAGCTGATGACGACGAAGTTTTACTAACGTATTGTGGGTCGTAAGTTGTTATTTAAATAATAAGCTATAGCAAAAAAAAAAATCCTTTAATCTTAATTAGATTTAAATCATCATGTGATTGTTTGTTTAATTCATTCGTTTTGTTGTAGGTTTGTAATGTGTGATGAAGATGTTATTATAAATAGAACATTATTTAAAATAAAATTACTTTTACTTCGTTTATCTCTGTATTTAGTACTGTCTTAGATCTACCTAACGGTTAGAACTTAACTTTAAAATAAAATGTTTTGCACTCCTGCTTCTACGAGCCTCTTTTGTCTAAAGCTATAATAAATGGAGTATAGAAGTTTGTTACAAATAGTAGATTATTTTACTTCTGTATCGCTTCGATATTAAATGGCGGCATTAAATTTTTATTCGTCGAGAGTAATTTAACTACAGTATTCATGGGTAAAGTTGCTATGGAAAGTAAAGATGCCACAGTTGACCGTACTCCTTCTGCCTAACTTTTCGAGGATAACAGGCGTGATGTTATGTTTATGTATGTGTTTGATAAACTAGTTATTGCGACAGCTAAGATGTGAGTACCTAAGATACTTGAAAAGACTTTCAGAAATATGAAATAAGGTTCAGTTTAATGAAAATAAATAATTTTTATTTTTTATTTTTTTTAAACGTTGCCCCACACTAGGTATTTCGCCTGTATTGTGGGTGCGTTTACAAATATTTAAACTCACATACACAAATAGCCAGACCCGGAACAACTACTTCTAGGTCATATAAATAGAAAGAAAGAAAAAGTATTTATTAGACTCGCACAGGAATATCACAAACTTAACTACACAATATGCTTAACAAAAAATTAAAATTTAAAATAATATAAAAAGCTAAAACAAAAAAAAAATGGACGAAGCCAAAAGGCCCCTATCTCAGCATGATAATGCGACATTTAAAGGTGTCACAGCGCTGGTATTCTGATAGGGCCCACTGTGATGTCACGGACAGAAAATCGCAAGTAAATCGCAGCGCAGCAGTCAATAATCGCCGTGCCGTCAATGGTCCTGTGGTTAGGTTATAGAGCAGTGGTGGCCCAGTGGTAACGGCGACGCTTCACGAGTTGTAGGCCCTAGGTTCGAACCCTGACACGCGCTTTACTTTTTGTAAATCATTTCATCACCACTGCTCTCAAGGGGTGCGGGTTGTTCGAAAGAGATACCGCGGCCCCTGGCACACAGGCAACAGAGGGAACACGGGTGGGTTTTAGTCAGTAAAAGTCTGACACGTCCTTCCGCTCCACCCAGAGCGGGAGAAGTTATTTGATGATTTCCCACCCAAAAAAAAAAACCACTGCTCTCAAAACGGTGAAGGAAAACATTGTGAGGAAACCGACCTGTCCTCTAGGACAGGTCGGTACCAAACTGGTGGATTATAGCCCATTCCCCCACACCCAGAGGAGGCCTGTGTCCCAGCAGTGGGGACATTATAAATGCGGATTATGCATGTTTACCTAAGTTTTTTTTTAATATTCAGGGCGGATTAAAATTAATCTCGGTAATTTACGCATTTATCAAACGTAGATAAAATCTATACATCTCTTATACATACATACAGAAAAATAAAATTGGAGTGTCTATTTGTAATATTAAAATTACCGCTTTTTACTAAATGCATATCAATGTATACACGGATTATATCAAAATATAAAAAAAAAAAATGTTTTCTATCCACACAGATAAATAAAATTAGAGTGTCTGTTTGTAATATTATAATAATCGCTTTTTATTAAATGCATATGGATGTATACACGGTACATATACCAAAATAACATTTATTACAATTTTTGTCTGTTTGTTTGTCCCGGTTAATCTCTGAAACGGCTGGACCGATTTTGACGGGACTTTCACTGGTAGATAGCTGATGTTATAAGGAGTAACTTAGGCTAGTTTTATTTTAGAAATTTTATTTATTTTATAAATTATACTTTTTTGTTAAATTCCACGCAGACAAAGTCGCGGGCACAGCTAGTCCTTACTTTAATATTATAAACGCGAAAGTTTGTATAAATGGATGTTTGTTACTCTTTCACGCAAAAACTACTGAATGGATTTGGATGAAATTTAGCACACAGATAGATTATAACTTAGATTAACACAAAGGATACTTTTTATCCCGGTAGTACGTTCCCGCGGGATAATTTCCGACGTCCAGGCGGGCGAAGCCGCGGGCGGAAGCTAGAAATCTATACGTAACAAATAATTGTCATAAATGTCTTGTCAATGTATAAAATTGTATACTTTGCAAGCAATTGAAAAGTACAGCGGTAGGTACACAAAATTGCTGCGTTTAGCGGCTAATTGTAGACCTACTTTTAGCCCCCAGTTTTTAGGATTCCGTATACGGATTAAGTTTTTAATTAATGTTATCAGCATGTACGCCAAGTGGCCTCCCAGTACCACTCAATTTTAGTATACTTAACGTTATATTATTAGATACATTTTTTTTTTGTATGGAAATTGTAACTGCATTATGTGAGTATATTTAGAATGAAAAAAAAAATCGAAATTAATCCTACTAATTAAATGTGAAATTACGAATTTTTGTATGTTTGTTACTCAATCACGGATTAAATTTAACCCGCAGATAGATTATAACCTGGATTAACACATACGATACTAGGGCGAACCCGCTGGCAAAAGCTAGTACAGACGCCAGCACATCAAGATTAGCAGCACAATAGATTTTCAACTTTATATCATAAGCATAAAGTTCATGTTCAATTGGGAAAATTTAACAATTTGGGGTAGCTTGATGTGCTGGCGTCTGTACAACAATATTGTCAAGTTTTAATTTATATTTTGAGCTAAGTATGTGTTACAGATTTTTTACCAAAAATCATAAAAATCGGGTTGCTATTGCTACTCGATATTTATGTTTTTCCTCAAAAAACTCTTAGGTACTCGGAAGCTAGCTATTGAAAAACACGTTACAATAACGTAACATTTAACGTGAACTCAATTGTCAAACACACAAAGACGCTTTTAGCCCGGGTACGCACGAGCGATTTTTTATCGCACGACGCTCTTAGCGATTTTTTATCGCACACTGGATTTTAAACGGTTTTATTTAGCTTGCCCTGTTTGTTGTTGTTGTTTTTTGGTTTGGGTCAAAATAAGCCCTTCCTGTTGGCAGATTGATCTGATATTAGGTACATACATCTAATTTTGATAACAATACAATTTAATTTAATCAGTATCATTGTAAGTCCAAGATGGCCGCCGCTACAAAATGGCGGATTACATATTTTTGCACAACCCCCTCAATATGGGTATCAAATGAAAGGGCTTGACTATTAAAATACTGTAAACTACGAAAAAAAAAACTAAATAGTATGAGAAATATTAAGTACTTTACGAAAAAAAAACTAAAACTTGAAAATAAAATAAGTAATTATTTTTTTTCAGTTAAACGGTCTTAACTAAAAGCTAAAAAATAATTCGGTACAATAAAATCGTGGGGTGCGTGAAACATAATTTACTCAGGTTACGCTACGCCCCACGATTTTATTGTACTGAATTATTTTTTAGCTTTTAGTTAAAACCGTATAACATAATAAAAACTTATTTTTTAATTCTTATGTTCAACAAATCGAGAATCCAACAGATTGCTTCCAGCGCGACAAAAAATACACACTTGAATTT
This sequence comes from Antitype chi, assembly GCA_947359405.1. Lineage (NCBI taxonomy): Eukaryota > Metazoa > Arthropoda > Insecta > Lepidoptera > Noctuidae > Antitype > Antitype chi. Next base: position 16,764,748 of record OX375813.1, read on the forward strand.
TTAACTCTCAGCGTTGAAAATCTAGTGTGCGACAAAAAAAATCGCAACGTAAAAAAGTCGCCAAAGTGGGAGCTTAATTTAAATATGAAATAGAACACACGGCTACACATCCCGCCATACATTGCCAGTTTACGCTGATCTCTTACTGTACGGAAATGGAGATCACCTTATACTGTTAATGTATAGCTTGATGTGTAGCCGTGTGTACGTAGTCCGTTGGTAGTTTGCAGTTACATTAAACCTTTTTCTTAACAGTTAAGCATATTTCGTTACTGTTTAGTTCTTAGATATTATCAATTTTACAACATGTAAGGTTAATTATTTTACACGTTTACCTATTGATTACTAAGCTTTTAAGGTATCCTATTCAGTTTAATGCTGTAGTAAACCTAGACTAGAATATGCCCTGCAACATTGAAGCGATACAAGCTTACTAAGTGTTCTAAGGAGTTAACGTATGTCCAGGAGACCAAGCTAATTTTACAAACTTATTGCAAACTAGGTAGGTTTGGGTGAAAAACCGCAACAGCTTTTTAAAGTCTGTCTTCCCACTTACTAGAGCACGGTCTTAGGAAAGGCTAAATGAAGCTGTGGCGGCACAGTGCTTCCCTACCCAATTCATGCCTTCCACCTGCTGAAAATCTCCCACTTGGACATAAGTAGCCTTGGATTACCAGGAAGTCTTCAAAATAGACTCCGGACACAGGTTTGCCGAAGCAAAGAAAACCTGTTCAAGATGACTCCGCCCTGGAGTATAAATGTGGTGCTGTAAGATAAGATAAGATTATTTTATTTTGTTCCACAAAAAATTGGGCATTTAATATCGTGTCCAGAGTGTCCTATTGTCTGTACGGTACAGAAACTGCTAGACTTAGCCACAAACTAGGCCGACTCTATCTAGGTTTCCACGAAACCCTACGAAGAAGCAAATAACACACAGTCATAGAATATTGACTACAAATTTCATTAATTCATTCATTTCATTTCATTTATTTGCATACCATAATGAGCTAAACTACAGTTATGGACCCTGTTATGGCACAGCAACATAGTCATCATCATTTCAGCCGAAAGACGTCCACTGCTGGACATAGGCCTCCCCCAGGCTCCTCTACTTCGACCAGTCTTGTACTTCCCACATCCAGCGGATTCCCGCGGCCTTCTCAAGGTCATCGTCCACCTTGTGGGAGGCATTTCCACTCTACGTCTTCCGGTACGCAGTCACCACTCCAGAACCTTTCGCCCCATCGGCCATCTGTTCTGCGAGCAATGTGCCCCGCCTACTGCTTCTTAAGTTTGGCAATTCTTCGGGGTATGTCGGTTGTCTTGGTTCTCCAGCGGATCTCTTTATTTCTGATTCGATCGCGTAGAGAAACTCCGAGCATATCCATTCCTATTGCACCTTGGGTGACTTTAAACCTTCTGATAAGGCTTATTGTGAGCGACATAGTATTAACTTACAATTAAAATTCAAAGAAAAAAAACAGTTCTTACATTATTCTTATGTGAACTTATAAAATCCGTATGAATAGTTTTAGTTATTTAGATAAAGTTAATGTTAGTGGTAATAATATTATTAAATTTAAATTAGCTAAACAATAAAAGTAAGTAGAAAAGATAAAAAAAAAAAATTAGAATGGTAAAAGTAAGAATAATGTTAATCAAAATCAGTCAGGTATAGTTATTATTTCATGTAATGATATTATTATTTTGTAATCATAGTTTATCTAAATGTATTAATAAAACTATTATATTTATATAAGTTCCTAATTTGTTCCGGTAGCTTATTAAATAATTTTATTGACATAACAAGTACTAGAGGAATGCATTTTTAGTCGTGATGTTGGAATGTTTAGTCTGTTTTTGTGTCTTAGTATAATTTTAGTTTGTATGTCTTCTGTTTTTGTATAGAATTTCGAAGTGTAGTTCGTATCACCATCATACCTAACCCATCATCATCTACCCAGTATTTTCCCAACTCTGTTGGGGTCAGCTTCCAGTCTAACCGGATGCAGCTGAATACCAGTATTTTACATGGAGCGACTACCTAACTGACCTCCACAACCCAGTTACTGGGTAATACGATACCCCTTGGAAAGACATTGTCAGACTGTCGGGCTTCTGATGAGCCAAGACCAAGACCGTCTAACTGTACTCTACACCATTGTACTCATACTTAAATATGCGCTGTCCTTTTCAAGTTACACTTTTTTTTCGTTTTAAAACAAAGATAGTGATGTGGCGTGGCTCAAAAGACTGCCCAACTCAAATGGGACTGGACAGGACATGTCTGCCGTCTGGAACCGTTTGGGAATGTGGATCCAAATAACACAGAACTGGTGCCCTGAGACAGCGAGGCGGGGTCGTGGCAGACCACGTAGGAGATGGCGGAATAAAGTGAATAGGTTCCGTCAAAACTGGAAAAAGGGCGCGCAGGCTTGCGAAAACTCAAACTCAAAGCATTTATTTCAATTAAACCATTTACAGGCACTTTTGAACTGTCAAAAAGTCGATCAGTTGGAAAGTTGAAGCTAGTTGCCCATTCCAAAACGTAGGTCTCAATGGAGAAGAACGGGCATGAAACTCCACGGACACTCTTTTAAATCAAGTTGGATATTACAAAATCTTGGGAACATTATTCTTGTTGCTTCTTTAAGTCAGAACAATGTAAAAAATTATATAATCAATTCTAAATGTATGATTAAAAATAAGCCCTGGAAATTAGGAAATGACCAGTCTCAACCGACAGCGCCCGTTTACGAACATGACGCGTGGATCAGCACCATCCAGCTCAGCCCTTTGTATAGGGAACCGAATGATCCAACACACGCGCCACCATCAGTGAGACATTTAAGTGAGCATTACACACTCCTAACCACCAGCCAACTTACTCATCAAAACTACACAATAAACGGATGCATGGTACTCACATTTACAAAATTTAAACAAAATGTTTCTAAATTATACAAGACTATAGTTTGCAATATATTAATAAAATATGTTTTCCTAAAAGAAAGAAAAACATTTGAGTACATATTTGTACAGGAAAAGTTTTTATCCAGTGCGCAAACTGTAACCATGAATTCAGCATATCATTTTAGACCCCTAGCGCAGACATTTTTCATCGTTTATACAAAAAAAACAGCTGTTCCATACATTTTGACCGCGTAGGTAATGCACGTTTCTATGGAACAGCTAATTTTGTAGACCCCCTACAATGGTATGCTGAATTCATGGTTAAAGTTTGCGCACTGAATAAAAAATTTCCTGTATATAAATATGGAAGGAGTAAACCCTGGGCCTTTGGCCAGGAGCGGTAGACCGTAGGCTAGATTTTTTTGCCACGAAAATGAATAACAGTTACACTCTAGATTAATTTAAGCAAATTTGCATTTAAAACACTTAAAAATATCTACGGAACCCAAACAAAATTCAATCAAGTTTGTAAATATCAGACTTTTTTTCTCCACAGCCGAGCTTGTTGCTGGTAAAATATTAAGCGAATTAGCGAAACGCTTCTAAAAACAGTAATTACTGTAGCTATTAACGCGAAACGACAGCGGTACTCAACATGTTAACAGGGAGAAACATGTCAAAAGAGAAAGTTTGAGAAAGGTCCGTTTATTTCCTCGACAGTGTAATGTATCACTTTAATGCACTGCAGAGCAATTCTGTGCTTGTGAAACTGCAATTTGGTTTATGGTTTTCAACTGATAAAGTAAGAGGTTTTAATTGATAGTGTATTGAATTAAATATCTTGACTTGTCTGTTACATGTAGGTAATAAAATAAAACTGTAAATACCAATCCGTCTGCTAAGAGTGTTGTGTGTGTGTGTTGTAAAAATTTTATATTGCATATTAAATACTATCACTGCTATTTACAAAGTCTGCTGTAATTTAGGAATATGTATTAATTTTCTTAGCCGGTACAATCCCGCTGTTGGGCATAGTCCTCCCCAAATCCTATCAGGAGCTATTTTCGCTCGTCACTTCGAATGGCGGTATGTACCAGGTCATCTCATTATATAAACTGACAGACAACGCACCAACGCCCAGCCTAAAACGCTTCTTTTTTTTTAGTTTGGGAAATCATCAAATAACTTCTCCTGCTGTAGGTGGAGCTGGAAGGCGTGTCAGACTTTTACTGACTAAAACCTACCCGTGTCCCGTCAGTTGCTTCTGTGCCAGGGGCCAGGGTATCTCATTCGAACAGCTCCCACCCCTGGCAGGAGCCTAAACCGCTGAGCCTAGAAGCATAAGATATTGGACAAGACTCATTTATTTAAGTACTGAAACTGAGCAGTAACGAATGATTTTTGAAAATTAATTCCCTTAAGGAGTTAAATAGGTAACGCAAGCTTATATGAAAATCGTAATTTTTCTGATAGGCAACCCCATCGGGCCCACTGCTTATATAAAATACGTGACTGTCTTCTTTTTAGTCGTGTGAATAGATCAAATTATGTTAAACCAAAACTCTGTCACGTGTACAGGGTAAATTTTTATTCAGTGCGCAAACTGTAACCATGAATTCAGCATATCATTCTTGACCCCACGCGCAGAATTTTTTAGTCGGTTATACAAAAAAAATCAGCTGTTCCATATATTTTGACCGCGTAGGCATTGCGACGACGACGCGCGCGCGTATATCGACGTTTCCGGGGACGGTTACGTGACACCTCGCAGCAAAACAAGATGCCGACGACTTTACGTGTTTAGTTATAGTTTTAAGCTGTTTATTAATATGTATTAGTTTGTTATTATTGTTTAAGATTATTTTTGTGTATTTTATCTATGGGCCTTAGTTGCCTGATAATAAAGTGATTATTATTATTATTATTTTGTTTACTATTTGTTTTTCTCGGCCTAGCCGGGTAAACCTGATGCCACGGGCCTAAGCCAAGTGTCCAGCAGTGGGGTTAAGGGTAGGAGTAATATTATGAGTAGACTGTGTGTTACTGGAAACTATATTTGCGTGGGAGTATTGGTGCAAGGTGTCAGACTCACACTGAAGAAATTTTCTAACTAACCTGCATGTGTTAAGAATCACTGCCTTCTGCAGCAGGTGGTAGGTGTTAGATTATTATTATTATTATTATTTCCTATTTGTTTTCCTCGGCCTAGCCGGATAAAACTGATGGCACGGGCCTAAGCCAAGTGTCCAGCAGTGGGGTTAAGAGTGGGAGTAATATTATGAGTAGGCGGTGTGTTAGATGACACTATATTTGCGTGGGAGTATTGGTGCAAGGTGTCAGACTCACACTGAAGAAATTTTCTAACTAGCCTGCATGTGTTAAGAATCACTGCCTTCTGCAGCAGGTGGTAGGTGTTAGATGGCAGGTTGAGGGAACTAAGGGACTGATGAAGTTGTTTAGGAATTACTCCTGTTGTAGATAGCACTATGGGGACTATTGTGACTTTTTGCAGATGCCAAAGTCGAGTTATTTCGTCTTTTAGTTCGGTGTATTTAGATAATTTTTCAGCTATTGTAGTCTGTAAGTTATGCGTATTTGGCACAGCAATGTCTATAAGGAACCCAGTTTTATTTATTTGATCGATTAATGTGATGTCGGGTCTGTTAAAGTGGATTGTGCGGTCTGTGAGAATGGCTCTGTCGAAGTACAGTTTTGTTGTAGGGTTCTCTAAAACCGTTTCAGGGTTATATTTATAATAGGGTACTATAGTGTCTATATGTTTGTATTTATGAGCTAGTTTTTGGTGTATGACGTTGGCAACTTGATCATGTCGATGTTTGTAGTCCGTCTGAGCTATTGATTTGCAGGCACCAGTAATATGTTGGATTGTCTCTGGGGAATTATTACATTTTCTACAAGTATCGGTTGCCAAATTTTTTATTATGTATTTTCTGTAGTTCTTAGTTTCAATTACTTGGTCTTGAATTGCAAGCATGAACCCTTCAGTCTCCGGGAATAGTTCGCCTCGATTTAACCACGCGTTCGACGCATCTTTGTCGACATTTAATTGGCATAAATCTTGGCGATGTCTCCCGTGTAGAGACTTCTGGGTCCACTCTTGACATTTGGTTTTGTCGTCAATTACTTTCTCATTTTTTTGTTCTGTAGTTTCTTTTAAATTAAGAGGTGTAAAGTGTTGGTCATTAAGTGCTATTAGTTTGTGGAGTTGGGACGATTCAGTTTTGGCAAAGAAGTATTGTCTAAGAGCTGTGATCTGTCTGTTGTGTAAGTTTAGGATATCTATAAGTCCTCTGCCTCCTTCTTTTCTTGGTAGCGTTAACCTTTGTATACAAGATCTTGGGTGATGTTTGCGAAATTTAGTCATTGTTGTGTTGATTTTCCGTTGTAGGTTTATGAGGTCAGTTTTGGTCCAGTTTATTATCCCGAATGAATACGTGAGCACAGGTACAGCAAAGGTGTTAATTGCTTTTATGGTGTTTCGCGAATAGAGTTGTGTTCTTAATATTGTATTGAGTCGGTGTTGAAATTGTTGTTTAAGTTTTTGTTTAGTATCTTTGTAGTGTATCTGACGAGATTGATCGTAACCTAAGTATTTATAAGTGTCAGGTTCATCCAATGGCTCTATTTGTTCGCCTGTACCTAAGGTGTATTGGTGATGGTAGTTCTGGCCTGCTCTAACTGAATTTATTTTGCATTTATCTATGCCGAACTCCATTTTAATGTCATTTGTGAATGTTTCTGTTAGGTTAGCTAGTTCGTTAAGTTGACTCTCGGTTTTTGCATAAAGCTTTATATCATCCATATACAGTAAATGATTTAAAATGCCTTTCTGTGGGTTAGTTTCCCGGTCGGTAGCAGTAGAATTTAAAGGGATTCCTAATGAGGTAGCGTTTAGTATCTTAGATAGGGGATTTAGAGCGAGGCAGAACCACAGTGGGCTGAGTGCATCTCCTTGGAAGATTCCTCTCTGTATTTTAATTGGGGTAGAATCTGTGGTTTCAGTTGGGGTAGTGAGTCTTAATACTGTACACCAAGTTGACATTATAGTCTTCAGAAACGTAACTATTGTTGGGTTTATTTTGTAAATTTCTAACACTTGCAATAGCCATGAGTGGGGGACAGAATCATACGCTTTCTTGTAATCAATATACATGGTGAATAAATCAGTTTTAGATTTCTGAACTCTTTTTAATATAACGGAATCAATGATTAATTGTTCTTTGCAGCCTTGGCTATATTTTCGGCATCCTTTTTGCTGTTCGGCTAAGATGTTGTTGGCGTCAATGTGTTCGTATATAATTTCGGATATGCAGGATGTGATGATTTTATACAATGTCTGTAAGCATGTAATAGGTCTATATTTAGCTGGGTTAGAGAGGTCATTACGATCTTTCGGTATCATGTAAGTTGTGCCAGACGTTACATAAGGAGGTATTATTTTAGGATCTTGGATGAAGGTGTTTACAAAATTATATAAATAACAATGAGCTGCTGTGAATTTTTTGTACCAGTAACTATGGATGTGGTCTGACCCAGGTGCTTTCCAATTATGTAGGCGAGTTAGAACTTTATGAAATATTTGTGGGGAGATATGCTCAAATGCCATTGCCTGAGTGTTTGTGTTATTTGATAATTCTGCTTGTATCCACTCGGCTTGGGCGTTATGATGAATAGGTTGTTCCCATATGCCTGCCCAGAAGTTTTGTAAGGCTTCTGAGTTAGGAGTGTTAAGCTCATCATCATTTGGGTTGCTATTTTGGACGTTAACTGCTGATTCTCTGATATTGCGATAAAAGAGTTTTTCGTTTTGAATGAATTGATTATTTTGTTGTTTTCTTAAAGTGCAAGCTTTATATCTTTGGAGTCGGCCTGTTACAACTGAGAGTTTTTGTTTAAGTGTATCTAGTGTGTGTGCTGCTTGTATGTTTGGTTCTTCGTGTACGGTATGAATTCTAAATTGTTTTATGATTTTGTTTACATGTTTATTTAATTTTCTACTTCTACTGCCGTTAATGAATTGTGTCATTCTACCTATTTTTGAACGTAAATCGTTAACTTTTTGTTCGAGTCGTCTTCGCCATTTTGGTTTGAATTCTGTTTTTGTACCTCGGGTAATTTCTCTTGGTTCGAGTGTTATCTTGGCTCCGTTGACCTTAGCAACAGTCCATGCCGCACAATATATAATGGTCTGGAATGAGTGAAAGTCTGTATCGTTGTTAATTTTTTCAGGGAGAATGATTTTGTTTAGGTAGCTAATTATTCTTGCAAGATTTTTAGATGGTTTTTGTTTTGGAATATAACTTCTATTCGTAGGGCTAGTGTCTTTGTAAAATTGGAATGCTAGTTGGAAAGAATCTTCTATTACTGGGTCCCTTTCTAAATTAATTTGTTGGTTAGTTATTTCTGTGTTACCCGGTGTTTGTATATTAGATGTTAGTTCTTCTATAGAGTTTATGTCAATGTTATTTGTTAACTGGGTATTAGTGTTGTTGATATTTCTTATAACTGCTATCGGTTCATTATTGTAATTGCGTGTGTTATCTGTACCTAGTTCTTCCAATATCTCTGACTTTAATGAATTTAATTTCTCGTCACTTAAGTATTGATTGTTTATTATTGCTCTCCTTTGATCGGCTATACGTTGTTCACTTAGGTGAGCAAGTGAAGGGAATTGATTAATGAAGTCTTCGTACATAGGTTTTCGGTATGTAGTTTCATTCGTGCCTAAAGCTGTAACTCTATAATATGAACGCATTATAGCTTCATTGTGTTCACTCGTCCATCTCATTCGGGTCTGTGTTCTATTTTGTGTGTTATGTGTCTCTAATGTTGTAGGTTGTGTTGGTGTAAATACTAGCTGTCTAAGTTCGCTTGAGCTTTGTGACTGCAGGGTAAAATGGTTTAACTGTAGTTGATCTAACTCGTCTTTTACTTCGTTTTGTATTTCATCTATTGTTTTTTGTGGTAGTAATTTTTTATTTATTATAGCTCTACGTTGGTCTCCTATTCTCTGTCGACTAACCTGCATATTCGGGAATTTTTCTGTAAATTTTAGATGGAGCGGTTCGAGATAAGTTCTTCTGTCTGTATCTAGTGAAGTTAATTGAAGATAAGTGCGCAGTATGAACTTGTTCATTTCAGGTGTCCATCGTCTGCGCGTAGTAGGAGTACTTGTAGTGGGTGCAAGCTCAGAGTCAAGGTTGACATCTTGCACAACACTACCAAGCGTACTGGTGGTGGACAAGCTAGCTGTTCTTCTTGTCATGTAGGAGGGGCGAGTAGAAGGGATGGATGAGAATAATGAAATGGTATCATCGCCCGTGGAATCGGCTGTGGCTTCTACGTAGTGAGCCCGCCTGTTCAACTCACTGCGACCAGCTGTAACAATTTTTTCGGTGGGAGCCCGCTTGCTCAACTCCTCACCGCCGATGGTTCGCATGCTGTGGCACCTAGCATCGGCTCCAGATGCGCCCCGGCGCTCCCCGGGAAGCGACCGTAAATTATATATTCTTTTACTACTCATCTCCATAAAGGGTTACCCTTCCTTGTTAGCCGCGTAAGTTTTTTGTACAGATGAAGGTACAGTACGCGTGTCCGCCCCCCACGTAGCTAGGTGTTCAGCTTGGACGTAAGGTTGGATTTTAGGGGGCTTATTATTATTATTATTGCACTTTTCTATGAAACAGCAGATTTAACATTTGCGCACTGGTTTAAAATTTATCCTATATTGTTTGCTGTTGGCTTCGCAAAGTTGTGCAAGAGTTAGAACTCAATAGACAGCTCAGTAGGGGAGGCAACTCTAGCGGCGGAACATCACCAGCCAATCACTATATATCGGTAAGATATAATCGGAATAATTGGGTGACACTAACTATAAAACACTCTTTTCTTACTCACTTAAAACTTTTGAATAGCACAACTGTACTCTTTCACAATCCAACAACGACTAACGCTCATTACATTATACCATTTAGAATGAGTTTTTAGCCCTAAACAAAACCCGGGGGGGTTTTGTTTAGGGCTATTATCCCTAATAAAAACTATTTTGTACGCCGAATATGGCAAAACATGTTGAACCAGCAATTTTAAACGAATTTCCATCCATATGTGCACATTTATGTATCATTTTACACATGTTTATACAAATAAATGCATCTTTATCTTTATAACCGTTATTTTTAAGTGTGGCCAAAGCAGAATAATACATTCAGGTGTCATAATGGAATACTTTTAAGAGTTTGTTACAATGTTAGTAATTTCAGTATTAGTGACACTGTTGCCACAGTAGATATTACTACTGTGGCAACACTGTCAAAGTTCAAATATAAACCAGTAACAACCCAAATAAAGTTAGGCTCACACGACTCCAAATAACGCTACCCAAACATACAATTTTACATAACAAACATATTGATCACTTTGACCCAAGCTGACAGACATGGCAAATATTTATAAAGCAAAAAAAGGTGTCAATTGAAAAAAGTTTGAGACACACATATAGGGGGCATACGCCTACCGTTGGATACAAGTATGGTCGTGATAATTGACTAGTATTTACATAATTGGCGTATTTGAAGTCCGAGGCGCAGGTATTAAGATGCTAGACGAATATGACAGTTTGTGGTCTTGTAATATTTTAGTTGTGTTGGTCTGTGGTGCGCTGTTAAACTACATAGTTTTGTAATGAAATATGTAGGTTGGTTTTTGATGATATCGTTCAACGAAATACGTGAAAGATTATCAAGAGTTTTTGATACATTGTTTGTATTTTTTTTAATACTTTATAAAAACTTTTTCCAAAAAAAAACAACCGACTTCCAAAAAAACACTACAAAGTGAAAAATAACTTTAATTTCGGAAGTCGGTGTCTTTGGAGCTGTATTTGAATTTTTTGTCACCGCCTTCCGAAATCAAAGTTATTTTTCACTTTGTAGTGTTTTTTTGGAAGTCGGTTGTTTTTTTTTGGAAAAAGTTTTTATTTTTCACTTTTTAGTGGTTCACATGTGCTTACCCCTTCACAGCATACCGGCGTGATGTTATGTTATGAAGTGGTGTAAGCAATAGACAGACATGAGATTTCAGCAATCCCAGTCCATTTGCTATCATTTATTGAGGAGTTCCGTTGCCTATCTCCAAAGTTCTTCATCAGATCTTCACCAAATTGAAATGAGACCACTCCGAGAAAGTACTCTTCCAAAAAATAGCTAAATCGCTTCGTGTGCCTATAAAATTTGAAGAGTTCTCTCTATTTCTCCAGGATTCCATCATCAGATCCTGACTTGATGATCATGGGACCACCTGGGAAGTATACCCTTTCAAACAAAAAAAACAAAATCCAAATCGGTCCAGCCATCTTCGAGTAATCGGGGAACATACATAAAAAAAAATAAAAAAAAAAAAACAAAAAAAAAAAAAAGGTTCCGACGAATTGATAACCTCCTCCTTTTTGAAGTCGGTTAAAAATGGTGTTAATAAACTTTTCTGGGGATGTCTTACCTATTCTACCGAGTCTTTTTATGTAATTTTATTTGATTATGACACGCCGTAGGTACGCCGTTTATTTCATGGTAATTTGATTAAGCTTATTGATAATTATCCAAACATATAAGTTGGTCTTTTAGAACAGAATATTGTTTATTTTTGTTGGAGGTGGCTATGTCGGACAAAATTAAAAAAGTAATTCTAAAACATTTTTCTAGGGTGTACTAATAGTAAAAAAAATAAAAAAAATAATATGCTACTATTGTTCGACACTACACTAGGATAAAACGTTTTTCCTTTGTTTAAATTTTCGTACAGATAAGAATCTAATACTCAATACTTTATTGCATTCTGTAATGTGTACATATAACAGTTGGTATGTTAAAACATCGAATCAATTATGGACCCTGTCGGGCACAGCAAAGTTAATTTTTAATAGGAGAGAGGATGAAGGCGCTTTTTGCTAAAAAAAAAAAAAAAAAAAGAATAGGTGGTAGCATTAAAATAGTTTCATTTGTTTTTATGGTAGTAAGTACTACCAAATACACTACTATACTTTCAAATATTTGGAGAAAATAGCTTTTCATTTTCCCCACTGTTTTAAATTTTTACTTAACCCGCAATGGGTTAAGTAAACATTTAAATTCTTACTTAACCGTCTTCTAATTTTGATTCTGAGTACCTACTTGCATGAGACAATCCTGAAAACAGGATTCTAAATTACTTCACGATTTTAGAATTACTGGATTGAATGAACTTATATGTCAGTTGCGTTTAATAAACTAACAATATACATATCTTTTATCTGCGATTCTTTCTCCCTGTATAATCTTCCTGTTCACATGTTCGTTCGTTGCTCAGTTTGTGGCACTTTATCCATCCATGAGGAAACATTACTAGTGGTTCAGCCTCAAGTAATATTAGCCCTCAAGTGTATAGCACATAATATTCATAAAATAATATTTCACCAAGATTCTAGTAACAAAACTCTTACTTCGCAGGTACTTTTAGTTTTACGGCCTTTTCAAATTTTCCATCTTATGAGCTGATGGGACATGACTATGACGTCATACATAAGCGATACCTTGACATTATCAGACTCTTCCTGAGAAATTTGATCTCCAATGCTTCGTTAACTTCAAATGTATGTATACTGGTAATTTAAAGTTAATAAACTTTTCTACAAACGAAGTAATTTTACAAATTAGCGCGACTACTGATCAATTAGGGTGCGATCACCAGCAGGGTTAGCATGATGCTTTCTATTTCTACTCTACCGTAGAATAGAAATCGCTTGTCTACATTTCTCGGTACAAAACTGTCAATTGTCTACACGGAAACTTATTTTTTTTCTACTCTTCCGTCGACAAATCGCTTCTCTACGGTCCTCGTGCTAAGCCTGCAGGACGTCTAAACGGAACATCTAAACATAAAAACTCTCACATTTATAATATTAGTAGGATAGTATGAAGTGGTATGGTAAAATAATATGATAGATAACATCATAAAGTAGCAGCGCGTCCTTACCCCAAAACGTAGTTCAACTCTACTCGACTCGTACGCAGTAGTATGTTTTCCTTCAAAACCGGTTACCAAAAGTTGAGCAACGGTTTCTGACAATGTCGAAGAACGGAAGCGAATATTATAAGCAATTAGCTACCCAAACAAAGTCTATTAGAATTGTGAAGTGTTTACTTTAAAACTACGCTTCAAAAGAATAATTCCACAAAATGTCGGTGTATCCAAACTTCAAAGTAACCGAAAGCATTGCATTTTTGTTTGACACCATTTTACTAAAGGATATTTTTGTACTGTGATGGATATTATTACGGTTTTTTGAATAGTCAGCAGCTTTGATATTCGCTTTGTTTAATTTTCTTTGTTGAAGGCCTGCAGCCGGTTCTGGGAAACTGATTAAAGAGGTATATACAGGGTAATTTTTTTATCAGGTCGCAAACTGTAACCATGAATTCAGCATATGATTTTAGACCCCCTAGCGTTGAAATTTGTCGTCGGTTATACAAAAAAACAAAAATAGCTGTTTCATAGATAAATGCAATGCCTACGCGGTCAAAATGTATGGAACAGCTGATTTTTTTTGTATAACCGACGAAAAATTTATATGCTAGCGGGTCTAGAATAGAAATTATGATTACAGTTTGCGTACTGGTTAAATTTTATCCTGTATATGTAGGATGTGATAAGGTAATCTGGGAAATTAGAATTTTCTTATGTTTTTTAGTTGTAATTTGCAAGTCAGTGTCAGGTTGTCATCATCATCATCATTTCAGTCAGACGTCGACTGCTGGACATAGGCCTGCTCCAAGATCCGCCACTTCGACCGGTTCTGTGCTTCCCGCATCCAGCGGACTCCTGCGGTTCTCCAAGGTCATCGGTCCACCTTGTGGGAGGCCTTCCAATTTTACGTCTTCCAATACACGGTCGCCACTCCAGTGTCAAGTTGAATGTTAATTAAAACATAATTCGAGACTGTAACAAATATGGCTTTATAGAATTATGCTAGACAGATGAATCGTTAAAATCCTCAATACAATAGGGTATAAACCTATTTTAGAAAAGTGTCTAAATTAGATTCTAGAGTGCTAATAAACCACTTTAAAAAAACACAACATTTTTATATAATCGATCGATTAGTGCCATAAAAATGCATTTAAATATTACATTTTCAAATTTCGCGGGTAATTTTACGAAAATGCTGTACGAAGTGGGCAAACGCTGGACGCAGTGGACGCTATATTGCTATGTGAACAAATGCGCTGATATTTTATAAGATAATTGTTCATAATTAAAAAAAAAAAATCTACTTATAGTTGGTTTTCTGTCCCTGAATGCAAACATTATTTAAATAAAAATTACTTTGGTTACGAAAACAATACAAGTACAAAGTTGCTCAGTTGACATGCCGTATGACGTAATAACATGGCGGCTACTATTTCATAGTGTTCAAAAACAGTTAAAAAAAACTGAAATCTTTCAATATTTTTTTTTTTTTGCGACTGAAACTGCCTTGGAAAGCACGTTAAGCCGTTGGTCTCGGCTTTCATTCATAGACCTTTGACAGTTGTTACGGGTCGTCAGAAGCCCGAAAGTCTGACAACCAGTCTTACCAAGGGGTATCGTATTACCCAGTAACTGGGTTGTGGAGGTCAGATAGGCAGTCGCTCCATGTAAAATACTGGTATTCAGCTGCATCCGGTTAGACTGGAATCCAACCCCAACATAGTTGGGAAAATGCGAGCCAGATGACCTATATCTACCCGTGCAAAGCCGGGGCGGGCCGCTAGTTAATTATAAATAAGTAGGTACCCACATATCTGACAAACAGTCTTACCAAAGGGTGTCGTATTACCCAATAGGTACCTGAACTGTGGAGGTCAGATAGGCAGTCGCTCCATGTAAAGTCTAACCGGATGCTGCTGATTAGACTGGAAGCTGACCCCAACATAGTTGGGAAAAAGCTAGGCAGATGATTATGATAAATACTGACACTGACCAGCAAATTGCAAAAAAAACCTAAGAAAATTTGAATTTCACGATCTTCCTCGGCGCTTTCCCCTTAAGTTTATGATATTCTAGAGAAACGATATTAGTATTATAGATAATAGAAATAGAAGATATGAGCCATATAACGTCGTCTGGCGCGAAGTACAGTCGCAAACAATGTGTAATTTACTATTAAAGTTTGAGCACCTCATGTTTTAGAGATGCTTGAGAAAGTCCCGATTTTAATATTAAACCGTTTTTACTAAAATATTAACACAAAAGGTGAGCTTACTTTATGTCTGTATTGCTTATTAAAATTTCAATATCATAAAAAAACAAAGTTTTTACAGCTTTTTAATAATACAATCTCGGTGAAAACACTATTAAATTTATCGTAAAGTCAATAAAACGCCACCATGCGAAATGTGAGTACCGCAATAAATACACAATTGTTTATAATTAAGTGCGCTTCTTACTTTAATGGTGTAATAAACGTGAAAATTACGCTCCGATTGTTTTTCTAGAGTAAACTTTTGGATGATCTACGACTAATGACGCAATTCGCCGAGAAAACTTTAAAGTTTAGTCTGAATACAAACGTACATTATTATCCACAAATGGGCAGCACATCAAACAAAATAACGTGTTATTATCTCGCCGTAATACACTTTATTATTCCAGTTTACATTTAATTTTCCGCGTCATAGAATATGTGTGTCACGTAAGGTAAACTAGAGTTACATTTTATTAATGTCATATCAAAAAGACGCAAAGAAACGCAACCAGGTGTACGACGAGATTGTTTGTTTAACACAATTAGAGTTTCGCACGTGTATTCTAATTATAGCATGTGTTCCGAACGCTTCTCACTGTCCATCACTCGAAATCAGGTAATGTCTGCTTCATATTAGTGCTGCCCTATGGAAAGTTAAACAACTGTGCAGCGCTGTGAAAAATATACACTTCCCGTTTTTAATTTATTTATTTATCTATAAATGCAACTGTAAATTCTATTTATGAAGCCATTAAACCAACATTGACTGCATTAATAGCTGTAAAACTGGATTATTAAGAGGTTCATAATTTAATTAATGCAGCCAAAGAGATAATTTAGTGGCTCGCCCACACGCATCGTTAATATAACAAATTCGTATCCCCACCTTCATATCTCTAATCACGCGAAGCCTAATCTGCTAAAATCTTAGCCAAAATAGCGCGAAAATCGTTTGGGTGTGCGCGTGCGGCGGGGTGGGCTCAGGTGAGCGTCAGTCCGCGCCGCGATCTCCCACCGACAGGGATCCACGCACGACACGCCGCGAAATTTCGGAACTGTTTAGAAAAATCGAACGCATTTCGTTCTCTACACAGAAAAATAACATAAAAACAAATCGAGTCGTTTAGAGAATAGAAATGGGGCGAGTTTTGGAGTAAAGGGTTTTTTTGGGTGTTTTTCGGGTGAAGGAACATGGTTGCAGCCGAGGTATCCGGGCAGTGATGTCCGTCGAGCGATGCGGCCTGTGGTCATCGCCGCTTGCTTGCTGCTGCTCGCGCCCATCACCGATTCTTGGTGGTGAGTACCTGAAAAGCTCTATAAAAGACAAATCGATACGTATAAAAATCATTCTTCTAAAGTAAACAGTACTAAACTGACAGATCAACAAAATCTAATAAGAATCGTGAGCCTAAACAGCTGATTTGTGTTTATTAGAAGTTTTTGTCGAATCTCGGTTCTGTTGAACTTCTCCGTCGCCGAGTTTTTGTTTGTGGAAACTTTTGATTTTAGCTTTTGTTTTTCGTATTTCAATTTAGATTTTTAATAAGTGGATCAGTTTAGCTGGTTTTTAATAAATCTGTGTTTTGAAATCACTTTTTGTTTAAGTAGTAAGTTGTCGTGTTCCGTTTTGGTTAACAAAGAACTCTTACGGATTCCGTTTTTGATTCTACTGCGGAGAAGAACAAAGGCACTTTCATCATTTCTTAATTATTAAAAATCAAGCAATCATTAGCTTACTTCAGATTTCATACATTGATTTGACAGATATTTTTTTTAAATAAATATTATATTTTAAAAGCTCTATAGAAAGTGAAAACAACTTCTGACTTGTTGTTAAATGTTTGTATGCCTTGCATCAATTAATAGTTCTTGTATTCACAGAATTACAACCTATAGGTCAGTTACCAAACCTAATGAGTACTTGCTAGTCCATTACATATCCTGTACACTAATATCCATGTATGTGGTGCAATTACATGCACTTAAATGTGATATATTAATGGCTCTAAAACATTATTAAATGTTCTAAATATTAATAATAGTTGTCATGTCACTAATACGTTAGTAACTGTAGGTATCTAGTTATGGATAGAAAGTTAATTATTTATTTATTAAATGCAATCATATCATAACAGGGCAAAAGTCGTTTAAAAAATAAAAATAAAATAAATAATGTTATCTCTGTTTCTGGTTTATGTTATTTTTGGGTTCCTGGTTTTTTTTGCATGTTTGTAAGGATTTTTTTTTTAGAAACCTAGAAATCGTTCATGGTGCATTCCTCACTAAGGTATTTCAATCTACTGTTGATGTTTATAAGGATACTGCCAGATGAAGACCGATGCATTTGCCAAAATTACCTTCATGAAGGAAGAAATCAGACAAAGATGTACTTTTTCCTTTAAAAAATATTACGAACTTAGGTAACACAGTTCAAAATATTTAGAATAAGCTAGTCTAGGGTATTCGGTATACTTTTTGGATATCTACTTCTTTATTAAAAAGTTGTACTCCTTCTGTAGGAACCTGGGCTGGCCAACCTTAATACAGGTTACCATGTAACCTAGCTAGGACGCCAGATTCAATTCTGTTAATTATTGTAACTCATTTTACGATTTATTCCTGAATTGTAAAACTATATTGATTTAAACAGACTGTACCACACTTTTATGAAATTAATCATTGGCAAAAATAAAAATAAAAATTTACCCAATAGAGGGCCACGCCAATCACGGCATCATCAGTGGCGTTTTTAAGTACCCCAGAAGTGCACGAGCATGGACACTTAGAACACTCCACCATATAGGACATGGTTTGGCCAAGAGCACCGCATTCATAGGTACCTACTGGTACATTTTGCTAGATTGTGCTGCTACTGAAGACCAAAGAAACGCTAGATGGACTGTGTGAAAGATTTATACCTTTGGCTAGAAAGTGGATGACTACTAGAGAAGTATGTACGAAAAGAAATGTTGCGACCAAACCCAAATGAATGAAGCATGATAATGATGTGGTTGTACTACCATTGTTGTAGTCGTGTTATTAGGGGTAAGGTATCGGTACACGAACAGGAACATGAAACCTCTCAATTATCGTGAGTTCGACAGGTGAAATGTCATGACAGACCCATTTCAGGTTGGTGCTGACTGAGGCATAGAAACATCTTCACCGTTTGATGGTCATAGTAACGACGTGGTACTGCAAAAATTGTGACGTCTCTTCCATAAAATTCTGGAACAATTCTCAATTCTTTATTGCGTTACGACAACTTGGGTTAATTTCACCAATGAAACTGAACACGATCAAAACTACGCACCTCAAAACTATGATCAAGAGCTGTCAGTGTCAATATTCCAAAATAGAGAAGACAGTAACAGGTCTTAAACTCAGTTTATGCTGATCGCGTTCAGTTTCATTGGTGAAATTCGCTCTAAACCTTTCACTGGGAGTCAGGAATTGGTGGTGTTATCTTTTGCCGCTATCATCTTTTAACAATGTTCTCTTGTATTTGTAGGTATTTGGTTTTTGTTCCAAATAAACGAATAATTATTATAAAAAAAGCCAATAATGAAGAGCTAAAGTTAGCAGTATATTTGAACAGTTTATGACATGATTGAAGTGTTTTGGAAATAAATAAATAGGTAATAATTAACAAATTCGCACTTTTACTTTCAGATATAATATAAATGAGAAGGTGGCTGCATTTAAAGTTGCTTTATAGATATTGTATGTCCAAGATAAATTACCCTTTTTCTATATTTTGGTCTACTTTGCTAAAAATATGAATATATATTTCTTCTTTATATTTTATAATGTGTTTATTTTCAAAAAAAGATACTGTTTATATAATATAATATTTATGCTACCACTATCAGACTATAAATCAGTATTTAAAAAAAGAGGGGAGAGAATCATAGGGCATCAAAAAATTCGTATAAACTTTTCAAAATGGGTTCGGTTTATCCATGAAAACCTATATATATCAGGTTATACGAAGTGAACTGAAGTCAAAAAAGATTAAAAGCCAAAATGATGACTGCAAAATGAAATAAGTAGGTACCAATAACTACTCTCTCCAGTTTTGTCCTACTCTTAAGAATTTATGTACAATAAGTTTTGATAAACGTCTATTGCCCATAGACAACTTTCTTACAGCAACGTTTGTCATAATAATAAATAATAACGACTTTTAACGGCTTTAAATCTCACGTTTGAAACATTGCCTACTTATTTTACAAGATCGATAGCGATATATACGTTGTTTGCAGTAGAGTAGATAATATACGGCATCAGAGGACATAACAGTTTATATTTTTTTATATAATTCCAGCCTATTAAAGACCCACAGCAGGGCAAAGGCCTCTTCTTGAACAGAGAAGCCAGGAGCGTTGATCACCACGCTTCCTCAAGACGGGTTGGCAATTTCAGACTTACCTATATTAACTATTAGTTTTTCCCACGGCTCCGCCCGCATGGATGTCGGTTATCGCGTAAAAACGTAGCCTATGTCCTTCTCCATATCCAAGGCTATATCTCTGCCAAAATTAATGGCGATTGGTTCAGCGGTTTAGGCGTGAAAGCGAAACAGACAGACAGACTGAGTTACTTTCGCATTTATAATATTAGTAGGGATTAGTTCAGGTTAACCACGATGTTTTCCGTCAGCGATGAAAGTATCTAATGTTTTCTTCTTTTTTTCGTGTCGATGGTACTCGTACCCTTTTTTTCATCGTTTTCCCTAGTAGGTGGCCACGTTAATTGCGGCATCAGTGGCATTATTTAGGTCATTCGAGGTGCAGGCGAACGGGCACTTAGGGCACTCCAGCAACTGGGGCAGGTCTAATCAGAAGCACCGCACAGGGTGTCGGATAGGTCAGTAGACCCCACTTCGACCAATTGTCTCTGCAGCGGCCTTCTTGGGTACGCAATCGATTGAGAGCTTTCCACATAGGCCACTGCAGATTACAAATATTCCTGGGGAAGAACGAAGATTAACGAAGGTGGTGGATGCTTCTCTTCCCACAATTTGCTTCTCACATTAGGTAAACCACTTAATGTGAGATTGCTTGCGTAGAGCGAAAGTAGGTCTTACAACTTTAATGTCTAAGATAAAGTCAGAAAGTGCATATGGATTGAAAAAGTCACATTGGTATTTCTTAGCTAAACAATATTTTCAAAAAAAAAAGTTGGGATTGTAGGCTTCTTCAATCATTTTTACCGTTATGGTTCGTATAAAAATCAATTATTTTTCTTCTAACCGTAACGAGTGTAAGATTCATTCACCAATTTCATCAGTGTCTTGATGACGTTTGCAAACGTCAGTTGTTAGTTTTTGTCTACACACACATAACATCACGACATGTTTCCCTGAATAGTTGGGCAGACGTGCAGGTGGGCCAGCGGCAGCAGACAGGACTTACGAGTTGTAGTTCGTGAGTTCAAACTCAAGTAGGCACTCTGTATAAAATATTTCAGCACCACTTTTCTCAAAACGGTGAAGGAAAACTTCATGAGGAAACCGGCATGTCTTAGAACCAAAAATTCGAAAACACGTGACATCCGCCAACACGCACGGGGCTGCGTGGTGATTTACGGCCCACTCCCTCTCACAGAGAGGAGGCCTGTGTCTCAGCAGTGGGAACATTATAGGCTGAATATGCTTAGGGTTATGCTACAAAAGTATGTCTCTACTTTCAGTGTTTCCATTATCCGTTTGTCTTACTTTAATAATAAAACATTTATTTACTTACAAGCTATGTTAGTAAAAAAAAAAAAACTATGTCTAAACAATTATATAGCAGGCACATGTAGCTGGCTTAAAAAGTGTAAAATGGGGCAATCCAGCTTGCTAGCAATGACAACCAGGAGACTGTTGGAGCTGGCACGCACTCTGCGCAACAGAGATGCTGCACGCTTGCGTCTGATCGCAGCGAAGCCGTCAGTTTGCGCGTCCGCGAACATACCCGAAGCACTACAAAAGCGTGGCAGCCCCAACAGGATCCTAAATGCGTTATTGTACTGAACGTGAAGAGGATTAACAGCTTTTGGAGTGAAGCATTTCCAAAGACTACACGTGTAGAAAACTTGACAATATGCCTTAAAAAGTGTTATTTTAACCGCCCCCGAGCAGCGTGAGAATCTTCGAATCAACATATTACCTCACTGCTAATGCTCTTCGCTCCCGGGCTACATCTAGATTGTCCTTCAAATCCTCCTCTACAATATGCTCCAGATATTTAAATTGAAAAACACGGTTCAAGACACTCCCTTTTAGTGTGACAGTTGGGTAGATCTCAGCGCCCTTATTGGCCGCCTTAGTAATTTTCTACATCTGCAACATTGTCTAGAGGCTTGGGTCTCTAAGGTCCCCGTCACGAGAAACTAGAAATTTTGTAAATACTTCTACCAAGTTACGCAGCAACTATTCTATCTACAACAAATAATCCCAAATTCAATCAACTCAAAGTAACATACGTGTAATACGAAATTAACAATCAATTTCACTTGGTCGGGTTATATTTTAGCGATACAAAGCGCTATCGTCTAATTTTTTGTGGTACTGGATCGCGTCTGACTCATTGGACGTAAGCATTTGAATCCCTGAAATCTGAATGTGTGTTTACAAAATTTCTAGCTTCTTGTGACGGGGACTTTAGACAATGTTGCAGATGTAAAGTAAGTCTAGAAGAGCCAGGTGATGGCCAGGTGTGTTAAATTCAGGTCATTATGACCAATTGCTTTTTTGTCAACGAAGTGGAGTAATTACACTATCAGATTTATAACTAGGAAGCGCAATAAAGATGATTTTCAACGGTCTAATATAAGTCAACCTTTATAATTCAGTGTCAAATAAATATTGTACGATCTTAATATGACTTATTATTATTTATGTTGTGATCCGAAGACATAATTAATTATAATGCCTTAGAGCAATGCTAAGGTAAATTTTACTTTAGAACAAAAAGAATAGAGTTCAGAATTGATTCGTGGATTTGTGGTCAGTTGAATGGTTGCCCAAAAAAATCGAAACTATGCTGTCGATATATAAAATGTTGAGATCTAAAGATATAAAATGTAGGTGTCATTTAGTTTCTATAAAATTAAGTGTTAATCAAGTTATATTTTAAGATCACCGTTCACGTTCTGTCTAGAGATCGGTGTTTATTATAATGTTTTTAGATTTCAATAAATTTGTACGAATTTGTTAATGAGCCGACAGAAATGCTAATCTCTTTATATGATTGAGAACCAGGATTCAAACAATAATAATACTTTTGCTTTCATGAAAAAGCTCTGCGGTGATTTCCCTTTCACTCATGAAATTTTTTAACCGACTTCAAAAAAAGGAGGAGGTTCTCAATTCGACTGTATTTTTTTTATGATTGTTGGCTCAGAACTTTCGACTGGGTGAACCGATTTTAATAATTCTTTTTTATTTGAAAGCTGGTGTTTTCCGTGTGGTCTCATTAAAATTTCATATAGATCTGATGATGCGTTTCGGAGACAAAACACTAACTCTTGAAAAAATTATAGCAAATCAACCGCGATTGCTGCGATCGCATAAATATGCATTGTTTTGACCAAGGATGATGAAATTTCGAATTGGTGTGGGGTAGGTACTATAACTAAAAAGTGAAAAATAAAAACTTTTTCCAAAAAAAAAACAACCGACTTTTGGTATTTTTTTTATTTATTTTTTCATTTTATAATACCGTTAAAGCCTTGATATATCTACCTACCCCTATTTTATTTTTAGGAATGCTTGTGGAAGCAGTCTAGTTGATTATTTGCATCATCATATTTGTAAGAAGTTTTCCCAAAGCTTCCGCATGTAGCTGGCCGAATTCTTGAGATATACCTGCTTACCGACGAAAGCAGTTAAATCTCAAGAATTAAAGATTTGGAAAAACTTATTAAAAACTGATGATGCAAATAATAGGCACACATTATAGTTTTTTTTTTAATTTTCTTAAAGGTCCAGGTTTCTTACGGTCAAAATTAATGATAATTGCCACACAGAGATACCTGGATTAAGACATAGAATACATACTTTTTATCCCGGTAGGACGTTCCCGTGCGATATTATTTGACCTCTAAGCGGGCGAATCCACTGGCAAACGATAGTGATTAAATAAATCACAGCTAAAATCTCCTTTCAATATCCATTTGACATTTCCTTTCACCAGTCCCTGTAGAAAGTAGCCAATCGACCACCAATCATCGAGCTGTACCTAACTGAAAAACTTGTCCTATCCGTAACAGACCACACGGCAGAACAGTTACCACAATAACATTAAATAACAAACCTTATCGCTATAATAATACATTTGTTATTGGCACATTAATCATTTCCCATGAAATTCAATAAAGTCATATTCGACAGGCACCACCGAGCTTGGGACTTTAATTTGCAATTAATCAAGGCAAGAGTTAAATTAGGAGTTTCGTGCACGATCAACAAAAATGGATGCGCGTACGCAACGCTGCGTCCATAATGTGGGAATGCATATTATTATTTGTTGGCATTATTCGGGTAATAAATGTTCGAATAATAATTTATTTATTGGATGTAATAATATGTTAGGGGGACTAATAAAGTCATAGCTGGTGTGAAGATTAAGATTTATGATTTGAGTTGGTTTTTTGCTAGATTAATTTATAGATTTAAAAGGTTTGAAGTTACGTTACTGGTTTTGTTTAATCTATAAAGTATAGGGTCACCTCTGGCGCTGTCAATAACAACGTCAGTAATAATCTATACTATAATAATAATAATATAAAGAGGAAAGGTTTGATTGCTTGTTTGCATTGAATAAGCTCCGAAACTTCTGAACCGATTTGAAAAATTCTTTCACTGTTGGAAGCTACACTATCCCCGGGTGACATAGGCTATATTTTATCCCGGTATTCTCACGGGAACGGGAACTACGCGGGTGAAACCGCGGAGCGCTGCTAGTCAATGATAAAATTTGAAATCAAAATTAGAACCGACTTATGTTCGGTTCCTATAAACAAAAACGCATCATTTTGCTTACCAATGGTAGCATTTTTTATTTCCAAACTGGGCAAATAAATAGTTTCGTAAGCTAATTTTACATGTGATAGCTACTTCTAAATAAGGAGGATTCAACTATGCGAAGGTCTTACTTAGGTTTTTACTTCATTATTCTGCCGTCGTTAAACTAGAAAGGCCTTAACCCTTACTTGGTATTTTTTTACTTTTTAATAGAATCTAAGAGTGTTCAAAATTATCTATCTTTCTGTATAACAAACATTTTTAGGGCTTAACGCCTTTCTAGTTAAAGGACGGCAGTATTGATAAAGATACACGAGTCTTCATTTTAACCTACTACTGTGCATAAATTATAGGAATCAGCCATTAAACATGTCTCAAATGCCAACTCCCGCGCACTCTACACGCATCTTTACCACACTTTATGGTTGGCAGTAAGTCAATGGGGTCTGATGGGCCATCCAAACCCCAATGGTCACTGAACGCGCCATAATTGAGAGGAATGACTCAATTTTAGCAATTTGAAAGTCCCCCCGGCAGATTGATTGATGTTAATGTCCTACGGAGAAAATATTGACTTCATAAATGATTTTTTGCTGCCACGAACGTCGATTATTTTCAAATAAATTGGTAGGTAGCGTTAATTCAAGCTTCAAAGGTTATAAATGGATTTTGCACGGGATTAACTTAATTATCGTAATTGAGTGCGGTCGGTGTGTTTTATAAGTGAGTACTGTGGCTGGTTGTGTTAATACAAATTGAAATTGACTGATTTTTCTACAGTTGAGTAGTATAAAGTAGTTTATAATTAGTATACGTTATTACTTAGTTGAGAGTTTTAGTCAGTGCTGCCATACTGTATCCGAGCGACGCTGTGTTGCACTGTACTGTTCTTATTTCTAGATTGTATACTTTTTATTTTTGCCTATTAAAAAAAAAATACCTTTCTCAAAGTTCAGAAGTTTCCGAAAGACAAGAACCAATCGCTGAATTCGAATATTATAGGCGTAAATGAAGACTAAATCTTTCATCGTCTGATTTTGGATCGTCTCTCGCGATGGGAAATCCTACTTAAGGGCCTACGTCCCATTTGGTAGCGTAACACGGTCACTTTATGAACCCTACTGCTCATTAACGGCTTGTCTTGAAGATTTGAAAAATATATGATTTTGCTATAGATTCATATAGATCATTTTGCCCGAAGTACTTTTTTTGTATGGTTAATACTTTTGCTGTAAAAAAATATTTTCCAACACGCAATATTTTGGCTTCTATTCCATACTCCTACTAAACGGCTTCGTTATTTGGAAAAAAAATACACTGAAAAATAGATAGTTAGAGGTACCACAGAATCGCCGAAGCACAATTGTAAATTAATCAAAGGAATATCCCCATTTTGAGATAAAGGCTCAGAGGTGCACTGCGCGGGCGCGGGCGGCAGTCGTGCTTTAGCATACAAACGGGATATGAGGATACTATGGGCCTTAAGATGGTATTCAATTTTTGGCAATAGTGACCATTATCCCTTTAAATTGTATAAAGCAGTCAGATTTTTTAATCAGTGGATATGGTAACCTTCTATCAGCACCCAGCCTTAGATAAACGTATCTATATCCTGAAGATATCCATCTATTTAACAAGCCCAACAATTTATCTCTCTAATAACTTTAAGTTTAACATTATGGTTGCAAGTGTTACGTATTTCTACTTAGGTATTGGTAATAAATCTGTGTTTCTCTAAATCTATTTCTCTGTCCGCAGCGTGAATTAAATATAGATAAATATACAAATTAGTGGTTTGAATATAAATTATCTTGTTGGTACTGATTTCGTGGGGCTTGTGCCTAAGTAACAACAGCCGTATGGTTCGAACAATCAGGTGAAGCTACGCTTGCCGCGGTTGGTCCATGGATGGGTGACCATCTTTACATATCAAGACCCTTCCGTGTCTCGGACAGCACATTAATCTGTTGGTCCCGGCTGTTTTTCGTTGATCTTTGACAGTCGTTACGGGTCGTCAATAAGTGTAACAACCAGTCTTACCAAGGGCTATCGTTTTACCGAGTAACTGGTTTGTGGAGGTCAGATCGGCTGTCGCTCCATATAAAATACTTATCAGCTGTATTCGGTCAGACTGGAAGCCGAGAGCAACATAGTTGGGAAAAGGCCAAGCAGATGATGTACAGATTTCGACCAGCTGGTCTATTTTGGTATATTCTCACCGTGAAACTTAGGTGAAGCGAATTTGAAGTGAGCTGTCATTCAGCGCAGTATTGACAGCTCAGTTCACCTACGTTTTCACGGTAAGACTCTAACAGAATAGATCGGTTGGTTCTTCGCGTGGATGTCACAAGAGACGAATGTTGGCTGGTAAAACTCCAGCTCTTGATAGTTACTATAGCATTGCCTGATTTATGTGAATAGTTAGACTCAGGAAAAAGGAAAATAAACATAGTATCTTTTTTCGATCCAAAGAGAATACAACTTGTGTTATACCATTAAGATATTCTTCAACTTTTTGCCATCGATACGCAAAAAAAAATACTTCTTAGCTTATCGATGGCGAAAAGTTCAAACATCTTTGGCTAAAAATTCACCTGCGTGGACTCCGCTCACTGACAGTCATAACATCATCAAAATGCACAGGGTGACAGGGCTGCGCATAATGGATGGTGGGTCATTGTTTGTGGAGAGGTACGCATACGCACTGGAGATCTGATCTGTGAACCCCCATCTGTAGAGATCGAGGTTCACAGATCAGATCTCAAGTGCGTACAGATTGATGTTCGAAGTCTATTAAGAGATCTCTAAGTTGGTCACGGAAACACGTGCTCAGGCGGAAGGTTTTAAGATGGTTCAATACATAGTTCACCTAGTAAACGATAATTATTGTGAATCTTAATAGAGAAGCATGAAAGTACTAGGGACAGTTTAAAGAAGCGTTAAACACACAAGAGTATAATTATGTGCTAAATTTCATTTTGCAATTGGGGCATGATGAGCATTCTATGTTCTATGTTAGTGAGTTTGGTTTCCGCACTTAGTCCTTCAAGTGGACCATTGTGCGTGAGCCATAGCGGCCGCCGGTTGTTTAATCCAGCCAACCCACCTCCCTCCAGAAGTTGGCTATATGTCCTTGTCTGTTGAGAACGTCCGTGTAAGATCTGGGTGCCCCGAGGGCTTCGGTCCTAATCTGGGCGACTCGTATGCATTCAAGAAGCACATGCCCAACGGTTTCCTCAGCCTCTATGCAAGCCCTGCATAAGGGAATGTCTTGGGATGACCGATAATACCTACTCCATTTTATTTCTTCTAACACCAGCTTCACAAACAATTAATTGCCAAACCACCGAAATATTGTTGAGCGTATTCGTCTATCTAAAGAACGGGTTTCAATGATAGTTTCCACAAGCTTATTCAGAATGACATGTGCCAACAAAACTCCGGAAGCCAAGAAAACCCGTGGGCTAAAACTTAGTTTCACAACCCGCTACAATTTACTTAATGATGCGTTAAATTAGATACACTACTTAACTATAAAAGTCGATATCTATTAGTCTCGTATGTAGGTGTCCGGATTTCATTCGCCCACGGATTCCATACTAAACGGGATGTTATCGTTAATTGCATTTTTTGTTCGTGTTAATGTTGATCAATGTGTTGCTAGATAAAAATAGGTGTTATTACATTCTACTTAGAGGATACTTAGTTTATAATGGGTCTAATCTATGGGTATGGCGTTGCATGCCAATTAGATGATAGTATGCTTGCCGCTCTCTGCGTATGATCAAGAACCTACGAAGTGTTGGTATGTAGCGTTTGTCAAACCAATTCATAATTTTAAACCGCCACGATTTCCTATAATAGTCTAAATTAATCAAGGACAATTTTATAGTAAGTTAACATGAATAATTGAATATCTTACTTACTCTACTCTCCCCATGAATTACCAATGAAATATTGTCAACATGTGTTAGTCCTTTTGTTGATAAATAAGATGACATTTTAGCTATATTAATAAGAGACACAGGGTTGCGTGTCATAAGTTCATCCGTTTGAACTTTTATATTGGATATCGCAACGCCTGTATTTGGACAAATACCATTCGATGGTTCAATTAAACCCGATTCCTCATTAAAGTTCATTTCAATGCGTACAATATACTCCTACAGATTTTTGTTTTATACCAAATATCTCGAGATCTGCAATCTTCTAACGCGAGACGTACACCTAATCTGTCATCGGACGAACTATGTTCGTACGTTGTCGGCCGAACTCAGCCGATCGAACCAAGCATAACCCCAGAATGTGAATGCGTATACTACTTCAACCGTTATCGCCCGATCACGTCCGAGGACTAGGTCTATCCACTCACTTTCTTTTACACGTCATGTTTGGTTCGATCGACCGATTTCGTCTGATGACGGATTGGGCGTACGCGAGAGACTATCTTGCCTATCTTTGAAGTTGGAACAGAAACTTCTGGTTTCCCTCAAAACCAATTAAACATGTA
The DNA here is from genome assembly GCA_947359405.1 of Antitype chi. NCBI lineage: Eukaryota > Metazoa > Arthropoda > Insecta > Lepidoptera > Noctuidae > Antitype > Antitype chi. The sequence goes on from OX375813.1 coordinate 16,793,467, forward strand.
CGGAGCGTTCATATCTAACAGTGGGTTATCTATCAAGTTTTATTGTCGTTAGGTAACTGGTATCCGAATGTTTTGACCGCAGCGCGGTTACAAAAGCGGATATTACCGTGTTTATTATATTACTTAAGGGCTAGACTTTTGACTTTGTTCTTTTGTTTATACAGTTTTTGTGATGAAAAGGAAGTGAAAAGTGCTGAGTTTCTTTGTTTTTGGTATTTTCATTATCATTGGGCGCTTTCTTGTTGGTTGCTGCTGAATTTTCTTTCTTGATTTGTTTAAAATACCCTCAATCTATTTTTCTGAATCAGGACTCAGTATTGACTTAAATAACTGCTACTTTTCTTATGGTGGGGAAGTCACTGTGGCTACCAAACCAATCAATGCATATAACATTGTTGGATGGAATGACCGTCAAGCGCTTTTACACTTTACTTTACGTGCATAAAAAATTCTCTCAAACACTGCAGCAATGAGCTTCTAAAAAAACATGGATTATTATTTCAAAGCGATCGCATTTCCAATAGATCCTGTCACGTTTAATGTTTTATATTAAAATTGGGATGACATTAAGGTGCATACAAATCCGCCCAATTATTGCCGGGTGTCAAAATTCAAACAAATGTTCTAATCGGAACCTTTTCATTGTCGTCTAAAACAGCTTGCCTGTCAATCTATTTTGTAAGCCCCTTAGTCGACTCGCACGAATTAACTCGTCCGAATCGGGCAAATCGTCATTTTTAAATAATATAATATTTTCTATAGGCAACTTGCCCGAACTTAATTTATTTGTGAAATACGTATTAGGCAACTGGTACGTTTTGTATTTTTATGTGGATAATTATAATTGAATGTTAGTGTACTTTTTACTTAACTTTTCGCTGTTATCATAACGTTTTATTTATATTGTACCAGTTGCCTTATACGTATTTACGGAGTTGTCGATTCGCCCACAAATTAAATTAACTTCGTGCGAGTCACTTATAGAAAATATCATATTATTTTAAAATGTTAATTCGCACGATTCGTGCGAGTAAACTAATAAGCCTTGGTATCGAGCGTTCTACCCCTTAACAGTTTGGTAGTAGCCAGTTTAATGTGAAGTAAATAAATTAATTACGTTATAAATCTAGTCGCGATGTCGGATAAAACCACCTGTCAGATAACCGTTACTGTTACTATAATCATAACAAAACTGTATTAGTTTAATGTATTAATCCGATTTTATTGTTTATTTATGGTCATTATACTGGCTGGTCGAGTAAACAGAGCACGATTAATGGATTTGGTGTCAATGAGGTAAACGGGCGAAGAAAAAATATTGCATAGTGAACCTTTTTGGTATCTCTGCTGCAGTCTGTAATATTGTTGTTTGCTTCAAGTAAAATATTAACTACCGAAACATAAATAGAGAATATAGAAATCAGTTCAGGACTATGGAATTCAGTATGTTCAACAAAATATAAGGTTTGTCTCTGCATCACCCAAAGGTTGACTGGTAGAAAATGCCTTTGGCATTAAGTCCGCCTCTGTACATTTCAATTTCATTACAATAAATAAACAAATATTTACTTTGTAAATAGGTACCCACCTGCTTAGAATAGAACAGTCTTAATTAAGCTATTACACCAAATGAATCATAAAATGAATCGTGATAAATGCAGAAAACGGAGTGGATTGTTCTCTGACCAATATTTTCGTATTCATATCACAATTTTATTATGAACCTCAAACATTGCACACACATACACACACACACGGTATCTACATCTCTTTTATCTCCTCTCCTGTCGCTGCTGGAAATGATTTCTATAGAAATAAGCATAACCTTTGTACGTATTTTTTTGTTCATTTTTTCTTATCTGTCTTATGTATATGTGTACATAAATATATAAATAAATAAATAGAATAAATAAAATTTCGTAATTGGACATGTAAGAACCAACATCGAAAACGCTTGTAGACGAAAAGAATTTTCTACCCTGATAACTGCTTAGATTGTTAAGTTTTATCAATATCTCATCTTGTCTTCCTGTTTTGATCAATCAACCTACTGCAGACTATTGCTGTCCCCTGCTAGTCTCTACCAAAGTTGCCACTACATCCCAGTTTTCCGCTTTCTAGATCCAATCTTTCCCAGATGGCTTTTTAAGACCAATTTTGCTGGAGGTCATCCCCCGCCATGTTTGCTTAATGGGAAATAATACAAGACCCCGCTTCAAACACACATGTAGACGTATATAATATTTTACCCTGAGAATTGCGTATCGTAAAGTTTTATCAATGTCTAATCTTGTCTTACTGTTTTGATCAATCAACCTATTTCACTCAATCGCTGACTGCTACACTCTCCCAAGTTGCCATTAGATCCTGGTTCTCCACTTTCCGCATCCAATCTTTCCCAGGCGCCTTTTAACACTCATTTTGCTGGAGGACATCCTACGCTGTTTCCTTCAGAAAAAATGGAGAACTAGACCCATTTTGCTGGATCCGACGCTATATTTCCTTCAATTAGAAATGAAGACTTTTAGATTATAGGAAAACAATAAAATTTTCACCGAAGAATATAATTACATTTTTAATACATTTTCTATAGCTATCCCCATGGGTTCATCAGAATTCTTATGACGTAACTGCACAGTGAGGTGTGCGAACATTTTGTGATACAAAACAGATTTATTCATCATACTCTGTAGTAGTTTTAGCTGAAGTTAGTTTTAATTGGCGCATTGTTTATTATTTCACTTTCAATCAAATATTGCGGGACTCAGTCGAGACTTGTCTGCGTTATTTTAAGTTGATTCTTTTTTTTGTCTGGAAATAATAACTGACTGATGTTTTATTAATATATCTAGTGATCTCTCTCCCTGAATACAAATATCTGTTTATTTTTTAATGAAAACAAGGATTTTTTAGTTTGAAACTAAAAAATCCTTGTTTTAATTTACCAAATTTTTTGATTTACCAAAAGCATTGTTTATCTTTTGAAAATATTTTCCTTATGCTGCAACTGCTACCGAGACTTTGATGGCAACATTAAATCCTGTGAAAAACTTATCATTGTGAAAATATATGGAAGTGTTGAGGAGGTCAACCAGAATAGTCACCAGACAGTCTACCAACGAGCGTCGCTTTTGTTTTTACCCGTCTATGTCGAGGGTGATGATTTTGATCACTATGTATGTTTGTATGTATGTAGATATGTTTGTTTTGTTCACTCATGTAACGAACTAAACCATTATTTTATTCAATGATGCCGTGTTAGGTTTCAAATTATTTCTAAAATAAATTGTGAGCTATCCCCAAAATAATTTAAATAAAAAGTTAGTTTAAAAACTAAAACTCGACTACTGAAAAATTACGAAATATTTTCTTGTTTCATGCTTTTAACAGCGTGATTTTGGTTTCTGAACTTACTTTTTTGTTAAATTTAATGCAATAGTCACGATAAACAGCCTAGACCAAAACACCCTAAAAAAAAGACACGACATCCCATTCAAATGACAAAGCACCACCCAATTTTACCTACACGATAAAAAACCGAAGCGGCATACCGGTGCGTATGAAACTAGTTCATTTAGCACTCGGTGCGATGCCCTGTCGCACTGCCACCCGCACAAGTTTGCCGTCCGCTTAGCGGTGCGTCGCTAACTATCTGTTACTTGTAGCTGAGGTATGGGGACAGATGCGAATGTAGGCAGAAATGTTAAACTTTGACGAAAGAAGAAAGTTTTTTTAATAAGTTTTAATAAAAGTAGGTACTAGCTGACCCGTGCCCACTTCTTTGGGCGGTAAACATTTTTATATCACTCAATAGATTACGACACGGTCGCGGTTCCATACCTATGTCGTATTATCTATTTAACGATTCGTCAAAATTAGATGCAGTAAAAGGGAAAAGTCTTTTGTTTTAAACACTTGAGACGATAAATTTACTTATTTTGATAAGAATTCATAATTGTGCATAATATGATCAATAAACGATTAAAATGTTTTTTTTTATGTAAAAAGCTACACTGAGAAAAATATATAATTATAGCAATGACTAAAAATGTCTATCGAGAATATTCTAGCATTATTAAAAACAGATGCATTTCTGACTTGTGGTAGCCACATATTTTGGATTTATAAGATTTAATTTAACTTTTTTTTTTAACTTTGCCCCACACTAGGAATTTATCCTGAATTGTGGGTGCGTTTACAAACATTTAAACTCACATACACAAACAGCCAGACCCGGAACAACTACTTGTAGGTCATACAAATATTTGTTCTGTGCGGGAATCGAACCCGACACGCAGCACAGCTGTCAATCGCTTAACCACTGCGCCAACCGTGCCCTCATATAAATGTCTATCTAAATGTGTAACAGTGACTTTTATGAGATAGATAGGTGGTAAACTAAATTCAACATCATAGAAGATAAGATGGTCTATTACGAAAGCTTCTAACCACTAGATAATTTTCTTCTCACTCTAAGTGCGAGTTATCATAAGCCCATACTAAAGTCACATCTGCATTTATTTCATAGTCTATGCCACTGAACATTCAGAGGATGGACGTGCGTCATTGTGCGTAGTATTTCACCAATTATCGCATCCAGACCATTATGGATTGACATAAACTACTGTGGCGCTAAATCCACATGGATGACGAATTGGCTTCAATATGTTCAGAGTTGCGGATGCAGAATGGAAGTGCTTGGCGAAGCCTTGAGTAACTGCGTATAAGTTTTGTTTCTTGTAACATTTTTGAAGACAATTTTTATTGTAAAGTTGTAGGATAAGAGTGAAAGTAAAATTTGATTTGTAAGCACTACTAGAACACTGCCAGGTTAATTTTCTAAAGAAAACGTATCCTTAACGCTTCTGTTTCTACGCTGTCCGCTGTATTCAAACTTTCAAAGTCTACAAAAGTTCAGTTTTAGGTCACTATCTACAGCAAGCAACAAAATAGTATCATAGAAGTCTGTGACTTCCTAACTTATATGGTGTCGGCATAACATGTCTTTTTCTACGATACTCCTATATTATTCGTTAAGCTGTGGACATAAAATTACTTCGTATCAACGTCCGCCAATTCAATGAAGAGTGAAACTAACAAAACAACATCATATGACAAAATATCGAAAGCCAACACACGACTACACTTTCGAAAGCGTAAAGTGACCTAACAATACGTAAGGGACGGGCTCAGACCCAATTTTAACGACATCTCAAACACGCCATAGCTGCTACATGCCATAGCCGCCATGAGAGTTCATGATGCGCCCGTTAAACCAAACAGACAACATTGCTCATAGGCAAATAAACTTTTAAAAGTGTTTACTTACATACAGTGACAGAGCAATCTAGTATGACGATTGCGGATTGTTGACTGATGGCTCTAGAACTGTTCCAACCACCCTTGTTGCTTACAAAATACAGTTCATTTTCTTGAAGTTTTTCTAAAATGTATTTGTGTATAGGAATGGTAATAATGTTTACAGTTAAGTCGTCATGCAGCCGCTAATCGTGTCGAAGTCGCGCGTTAGCGCCTCGCCCGGTGTCCGCAAACAGTGTCATTCATTGTCACCCTAGTTGAATAGAGGCCTTTCCTGATGGATGGTTAAAAGGCTTTCAGTTAGTTATTAATGTTTTGAATACAGATTTATGGTAAAGGATGTTATATGTCACGCATTGATGCGATATCAGATGTTATTACGTAATTCTTATAGGTTTTGCGTTACTTTCAAGGCTATCATCATCATCTGCATTAAGCTTTTCTCAACTATATGTTTGGGTTGGGTTCCAGTCTAACCAAATGCAGCTCAGTACCAGTATTTTACATGGACCGACTGCCTATCTGACCTCCACAACACAGTTACTGTGTAATACGATACTTTTTGGTAAGACTTGTTGTCAGACTTTCAGGCTTCTGACGACCCGTAACGACTATCAACGATCCGGAAATTACATCAGCCGTGACCAACGGCTTAACATGCTTTCCGAAGCACGGAGGGGTCACGGGGCTAAAAAAATAGCTCCAAAATATACCTACTGTTTTTTAGCAATTTTTTTTTAAGTTGTCCATTTTCAATATGTAATATTTGTTTAGAAGTTAGTATCATACTATTTTTGGTAAGTGCACATTTATGTGGGTGCAGAATTATATTATACTGCCTTGTTTAAGATCTTAATAGGTTGTCACCAGTCAAAAATAATTCAAACCAAAATCAATTTCGCTTTCTAACACCTCGAGGTATTTCAGCCAGTTATCGAGTCTTGTAAACAATTACGTATAAATCTCGGGCCACAAATATCTTTCGTCGCTCTAAACGACAGGACCGCGTGCCAACTCCATTGTTATCATAGGTCAGGGTTAAACTGACGCTTCGTCAGTGCGTCACCATCTGATACTTGTAACAACTGACGGAAGAAGCGATAAAGCGTTTATTTTTTTTGAGGGTGGGAATCCGTCAAATAACTTCTCCCGCTCTGGGTGGAGCAGGAGGGCGTGTCAGACTTTTACTGACTAAAACCCACCCGTGTTCCGTCAGTTGCCTGTGTGCCAGGAGTCACGGTATCTCTGTCGAACAACCCGCAACCCTCGCAGAGCGTTAAAGCATGAAGGCTCATCTTTGCTTATGTCAAACGTTGCTACATTGGTAACCAGCTTAAAGTACTGATACCGTCTAAGAAAAATAATAGTTTAAAAAACTAAAAAACACGCTTTAAAAACCAAACTAAAAAAGGAGAAAATAATTTAATTCAATTAAAAAGCGTGGGGTGCTTTTTGAGGTATTTTTATAATCACTTAATGTCAAGCACCCCACGCTTTTTAATAGAATTAAATTATTTTCTCCTTTTTTAGTTTGGTTTTTAAAGCGTGTTTTTTAGTTTTTTAAACTATTTTTTATTTTCTATTTATTAGTTCTGCTAACTACAAAAACGTGTTTTTTTTATTTTTTTTCATTTTTCTCAAAAAAAAAATATATTAAATTGTCATCGGTCCTCGATAAATTTACAAAGTTTCAATGAAATCTGACCGTTTAAAGTGAGCCAAAATCGCGCTCTAAGGAGTCGGTTACAGACAAACATACAAACAAACAAACATACAAGTGAAGCTAATATAAAGCTTGTAAAAAGACAATTTTCTTCTTACACTGGTAACTGCTATGGTTGAAAAAAAAGTAAGAAGGAAACTGATGGTATTCTAAATTATACATAATCAGTCTAACGGGAAATCGGGATGCCGGCTGTTGCATTTGATTGCTGATTCGAGACCTCGTTAGCACGAGAATCCATAGTGGGCGTTAAACTTCAGGAAACGTTGAAATAAATACATTGTAGCGTTGACTGTTCACTATTTTAAGTATACAGACACAACAACTACTTACTTAAACAATTAAGGATAGCAATAATAATTAACAATTTAGAGCCAAAGGGTTGGCGAGTGACCACCACGTGCAACGGTTGTCAACAACTTTATTGACCGACGCCGACGTCGCCCGCCATGACAGACGCAACTCCATTTGGTGTTATCCGCCCTTAATTAAAATTACCATTTAGTTGATTTCAAATCGATTAATCGTTAAAAAAATTAACAAAATAAATTACAACTCTCGAAATTAACTGATTTTCATTATTTAATAATGTCATGCGCCGTCAAGTCTATAATGTTCTCACTTGCTAGGACAAACGTCTCCTTTTGGTGAAAGCCGTATCCCAGACGCGGGCCCAGTGCATGTTGGAGATGTTGGCGTATGTGACATGTCCTTGAAATGTTGGTTTCGGCATTTCATACATGTTTTACCACGATGTTTTCCTTAACCGTTTTGAGATCAGTGCTGATGAAATAATTTACAAAAAAACAACAGACTTCCAAAAAAACACTACAAAGTGAAAAATAACTTTAATTTCGGAAGTCGGTGATTTTGGATATGTACCTATTTTATTTAATTTTTAATCATGTCACCAGTCACCGGCTTCCGAAATTAAAGTTATTTTTCACTTTGTAGTGTTTTTTGGAAGTCGGTTGTTTTTGTTTTAGAAAAAAAAGTTTAGTTTAGTTATAGTACCTACCCCACACCAATTCGAAATGTCATCATCCTTGGGGTAAAAACAATGCATATTTATGCGATAGCGGCAATCGCGGTTGATTTGCTGTAATTTCTTTCTTCCGTTGTCTGTCTTCGAAATGCATCATCAGATCTATATGAACGGGACCACACGGGAAGCACCATCTTTCAAATAAAAAAAAAACATCAAAATCGGATCACCAAGTCGAAAGTAATGAGCCAAACAAACATAAAAAAAATCAGTAGAATTGAGAACCATCTCCTTTTTTTGAAGTCGGTTAAAAAATAAAGCGCTTGTCTGGGTTTGAACATATGAACTACAACTTGTCCACTGGGGTAACACTACCTTAACTCATATTAAAACGTTTCCGAACGAAATATGGTTCATTTACTATCTCATCATTTTCTCACTACCTGTACGTGTTTTAGTTAATCCTCTGAGAGCGTAGTGGAAGTAAAGGTATGATATGTGACACACGTGACAGTTGGAGTGGCGTAACAGGGAAGAGGCGTGTATTAAGTGAAATAGTATGAAATAATTTTGATAACGAATGGCCAGACTCAAAACTACTCAAGGGCCTCTGCGGACAAAAAATGTCACAAGACAGTTCAGCCGACCTAGGTATTCTCTAAAATTTTCTCAGCGAAAACTTGGGTAAAGTGAGCTTAAAGTGGGCTGTCAATAGTCTCAATCCTTAGCATCGGGTGGAATGTTGATATTTTTACCCGACTACCCGAATGTCGGATTTTTTGATTTTGTAAATTAGTTTTCATTTCACAGTTTTTAGTTAATATAATTATTTTTGACGTTAATGAGACCTATTTATGAAATCCTTTATTTGGATACCCCACTAAATAGGTTCTGAGAAAAAAAAATTTAAGACACACTATGGCGCAAAAATCGGCCATTTTAATTGTTTTTTAATTCTTTTTGATGTAAATGAGACCTATTTATGAAACCCTTTATTTTGATACCCCACTCAATAGGTTTTGAGAAAAAAAAAATACACAACATGGCGCCAAAAATCGGCCATTTTTTTTATAATTTTGATATACAGTGTCACTCTCACAATTAAGACGAATCTAACGGCACCACTCAAGCTAAAATCGATCAAGCCGTTTAGGCTACAGAGCGTGCCAATAAAATATACATACATACATACACTCGAAAAACATAACCCTCCTTCTGGCGCAGTCGGGTAAAAAGTGTAGAGTCTGTAGAGGGAACATATGATGACGTTACAGAGAAGATGCATCAGGCTGAAGTGATGCTTAGATATTAGTACATCTAAGCATCGTCCTAGTGGACGATACTGGTACTTACATTTCAAAATCGATTTAGATTATTTTCACGTTTGATTCTTGCTCAAAGACGTAAAGAGTCACATTACCTGAAAAGATTTATGGTCTAGTCCAGTCAAACACAGTTTAAAAAAAGATCTAGGTTTATCGAGTTTTAGTAGGCAACAATAGGTGTTAGAAAAGAAATCGGCAATCATTCAACAAGAACTAGTTAAGATTTGACTATCCAAAGTTGTGTCATGCAAAAGTTGTTGTAAACTTACCCAACAATATAAGACTACTTTTGCCAGCGGTTTCGCCTCCTTGGAGGTCGGATGTCATCCCATGGGAACGTACTACCAGAATACAAAAGTTCTTATGTGTTAATCCAGGTTATAAACTATCTGTGTGTCAAATTTCATCTAGATCAGTTCAGCCGTTTTTGCGTGATTGAGTAACAAACATTGAAACATACAAACTTTCACCTTTATATAATTAGTAGGATTTATAAAGTACGTATTAATTCATGCAACGGATCAGTCTGACTTCCTCATGATTAAATCAAAGACCCATGCTCTTTGATGCCATCATAATCCATTACATATTACCTTTTAACCAGCCCCAGTTGATTGTTTAGTAATTCCTTAGCACACTCCTATGCGACAAGTACTTATAGTTAGTTAGTTTGGTGTCATTATATCTTACCACTTCCTCGGTTTCAGACCAGATGGGGCTTTGAAGAATAATTAATTGACATACAACTTATCACAGCTAATTTATTCGTCTGAGTTTGCAGAGGTGTGTCGCGATTTTGGCAAAACTCCATTTCTCGTCACCCCATTGGAAATGAAACTCTAATTTAGTATCGATAAAGTTGATCTTTAGTTTTTTCGTCTCTGGATTTGGATGAGAAAACGCTGGTGTTAGAAACAACTAAATTTTAGCCAAAATAAATTCGGATCCGTTCTGTGACGTAATCGAAACTGTACTAGTTTGATGTATGAATTACATAGTAAATATTGAAGTGACTAAAATTGGACACGACGTTGTAAATACGTTTACAATAACTTTAATTTGATATTGTAAAGATCACACCTACCTAGGTTTTTCTTACCTCAGCAGCTACTATCATAAGTGACGTCATCATTATCTGCCTAGCCTGGCATAAGTCGCCTATGTTAGAGGGGCTTGTGGCTAAGTAAAAACAGCGACACGGGTCGATCTATCAGGTTAAGCTACATCACCGTGGTTGGTCCGTGGATAGGTATCCATTTTTACATACGTACTAAGAATACCCCTCTGTGCCTCAGAGAGTACTTTAAGCCGTTAGTCTCGGCTGTCATTCGTAGATCTTTGACAGTCGTTACGGGTCGTCAGAAGCCCGAAAGTCTGACAACCAGTCTTACCAAGGGGTATCGTGTTACCCAGTAACTGGCTTGTGGAGGTGATGATGATGAGCTTAAACATTATGGCAACTACCGTCAGATATCTAAAATCCAGGATAAAATTTTTAAGGAAAAATTTCTACGCCGGGGGTTCTAGAATCATATGCTGAATTCATGGTTACAGTTTGCGCACTGAAAAAAACTTTTCCTGTGTATCTGCATCAAAACCCGAACCTACGTATTCATTTATTAAAAAAAATATGCACAAGTAAAAAAAATACTGTACCAAGGCGAACTTAATGCCTGAGGCATTTCCTACCCTTTTTTTTGAGGCTGGGAAATCATCAAATATCTTCTCCCGCTCTGGGTGGAGCGTGAGGGCGTGTCAGACTTTTACTGACTAAAACCTACCCGTGTTCCTACAGTTGCCTGTGTGCCAGGGGCCGCGGTATCTCTTTCGAACAACCCGCACCCTGGATGGCATCGGCCCTTGCGAACCCGACCAGTTGGTGCTGACATCTCTTCGGTCTTTACTGGACAGTGAGCTACCCATTACTCGCCGTTCGCAAGCCCGCGCCTACGGTGGCCGGGAATCAGCCTGGGATTGCCGACGCCCAGGGCATCTCCTGTGGCGAATGCTACGGGGTGGAATGGGAAAACAAGAAATTTGACGCTTAGAAGCTAGTGAAATTAAATGATATATTTATTAAATTAGTTGAAATGTTTATGATATGAAATGAAATGTTTATTTATGTAAGTAGATCTTACAAGACACTTTTTACACGTCAATATTTCGTTAGTAAATATTTAAAAATAGAACTTAATATAAGTCTAAAATCACCAACCCATTTGCCATTAATCACCACGCCTGCCACGATGATAAATTGCCGTCGACGCGGCATCGTACTGCTCGTGTATGTGAGCACTAATTCGTCTAAAAAAACATTTCCACTCTATGAAACTAACAATGACCCTCTAACACTAAACAATTGCACATATTTATGTTATATAAAACAATTTCAAATGAATCAAGTAAATGATTCATCACATAAACTACCATCTTCCTTTTGTCTCGAACAAAACAGCTACACCTTCTCTCAGAGCTTGATTCTCTGCCTATCCCATGAGACATAAAGCGCGTTTCCCCATTGGACATACATCGCCAACTGTCAGCGCTCGCGCATTGAGATGCCACTCGTGCGCTGCGATTGATTCAGCTAATATAAGCGTTGGTAATGATGATTTTCTAACTTGAAATGCGTAAAGTAGTTTGAAGATGAGAAACGGTTTGGTTTTCTTACTAGATGAATTGAAAGAGGTTCTACAAGATACATCTATAGGTACATCTGTTGGTCGACCGCAATTAGTGCGCTAGTCTACCTAGCTGATTAGGTTTTCACTAAATGCATGAGCAATGAAAAACTGATTCGGGTAAACGAGTGATGGAATACAAAGCATATGCATAAAGAGTATTTTTACATGCTTTATATTAGCTTCACTTGTATGTTTTTTTGTATGTTTGTTTGTTTGTAACCGACTCCTTTGGACGCTATTTTGACCCACTTTAAACGGTCAGATTTCATTGAAACTTTATAAACTTATCGAGGACCGATGCCTATTAAATAATTAAAAAAAAAATTGAGTAAAATGAAAAAAGAGGAAAAAAACACGTTTTTGTAGCTAGCAGAACTAAAAAATAGAAAATAAATAATAGTTTAAAAAACTAAAAAACACGCTTTAAAAACCAATCTAAAAAAGGAGAAAATAATTTAATTCAATTAAAAAGCGTGGGGTGCTTGACATTAAGTGATTATAAAAATACCTCAAAAATCACCCCACGCTTTTTAATTGAATTAAATTATTTTCTCCTTTTTTAGTTTGGTTTTTAAAGCGTGTTTTTTTAGTTTTTTAAACTATTATTTATTTTCTATTTTTTAGTTAGTTTTTTGCTAAGATTGCAGGTACCATTTATCATAATTAGTCTATAATTTTCCCAGTTTAGGGTCACAGGCTTCTTTCATTACTCCGTGGACATAGGCCTCCTCTAGTCCTCTCTGAGTGAGGGAGGGGGCCGTAATCCACCATACTGCGGCCCAGTGTGGTTTGGTTGTATATAATGTCTTCGAATTTCGTGTTCTAGGACATGCCGGTTTCCTCACGATGTTTTCCTTCACCGTTTTGAGAGCAGTAGTGATGAAATAAATCACACAAAGTGACCAGCCTGACTGGGTTTAAACTTCCACGTACAACTCGTCATTCGGGGTCGTCACTAGTTGGCCACCACTGCTCTGCACTGTTATCAGTCATACGAAAGAAATCAGTAGTCCTTACTAGCTATTAATAACATCTATCACAAAATCTATTTAAATATCGTTTCTTTTGTCTCCTCCTCTCTTTTATCCATTCACTCTTACTCGTATTAAAAATATAGGTACAGCATTACTTTACTTTAAAGTTTTCTAAAGGCCTTTTTGCTCATTCCTTCGCATAATATGGCTTACAAATCGATTGGTGATTGATCACCAAACGATCTGCCAAGCATGGTCATTACGTCATTACTGCTGCCAAATGTAAGCTATATTATGATAAGGAATGAGCATACTGCCCTTCATGGAGAGAAAACGGTGACTACCCTTGAAACCATACAACATTCTTCAGTTACATCCTGTCGCCCAAAACCATCCTCCAACTACGCATGCGTAGGAAGATCTCGGAAAACAATTCAGCTAACGTAAGCATTGTTAATGATGATCAAACATGTGACGCAAATCATGATGTTAATAGGTTTATTTTTAACCATCTTTCAACGGGTTTTGTAATAGCTGACAAATTAACTTCCTATTAACATGTCGAAAGATTTGTTATGTAAATATGGATTGTGGAAAAAATGTTCTTGGCCGAGGTCGTTTACCTTTTTTTAAAGCCTCGCCAGTGATCCATTCACCTACATTTTAGATAGTCTTGTCTCTACTGCCAAAATAAGCTTTTAACGTAGTAACTGACGCTCCAAAAAAGTCACTTTCCACTTCCAATTTTGCTGGCTACATTAAATTACTTAGTAAGTTTAAAATTGTGTATTTTGTCTACAGAAACTGTTTGTTACTTATACGTCACTTGTCTCTAAAAGTTCTTTAGAAAAACAAGGTTTGGACAGCATGTCTGACACTAATACTGAGAAGGACCTTTTTGGCGCAGCCGTGAGCATTTGTATTTTGTGTTTCACGAACCGGCGCCTATCACATGTTATGCTTTCTGTCTTTTTTCCAAATTAAAGACACTTTCTTTACCCTAAATATAGTAGGTACGAGAAAACCTCTTTATATGAACAAACTATTAAAACTTTGTCGCTCCTAACTAGCCCTACGATTTGTTTGCGTCTTTCATCTTAATTCCGAAGCACTTAAATTCTGATTTCTGGAGCTTAGACTTTGTTTTACTTATTTAAGAATAGAAATCATTTTCTTGCTTCTAAAGGGTGTAACAGAAACAATATTGCTATCCTTAAGCACTAAAGATAACAGCTGGTATCGAATCACTATACATAGTTTTAGCTCAAAATAAAATACTCTAAGAATTGATACCAAATTTTCGGTTTCATATGTTTCTTCAATTAAAATCATAACAAACGTGTCACCGCATTACGTAGGTCAATAACTTTCCACGTTACTTGCGAATATCACGATAAATCTCTTCCGAGTGATGTGTTTATTCCAATTTGAAAAGTTCGGCTTCTGGTATCAATGTATTAAAAATAATAGGATAAAAAAAACCCTTCCAATATCGTTTGATATCATCCAAAGAAGCCGTGCCCTTGGTATGTATATACCCTTTCCGTTACATGTTGTATATTATGCAATCTACGAATATAGTGACAACAAGCGAAAGTACGCGCGCTAATAGCCGCTTGAGGAGTCTCCGTTAGATGTTATAGCCACTCGATTATCGTTATGGTCACCGTTAACTGTTTAATCTTAACCTGATACTTGCACTTAACAGCCTAGAATTTTCTAACTTTGTTGAAATCGAAGCCAGTTTAACTAGATGGGACTGCATCACATCAATTTAATTGTTATGGTACCTGTGCAACCTAATTACCTACGTCACCCATAAACTGCTGGGCACGCCACGATTGCGGCGGCAAGTCCCCTCTTTGAGGAGTGGATTGAGAGGTGCCACGGCATCCTCACCTTCCGCCTGACGCAGGTCCTCACCGGACACGGGTGTTGCGGGAGGTTCCTGTTTCACATAAGGCGGGAGGAAACGCCCGGGTGTTTCCACTGCTTAGATAGCCCTGAGGACACGGAGCATACGGTGGTCTGCTTGGCTTGGGCGGTGCACCGCCATGTCCTTGTGGAGGCGATCGGTGGCGGTGATCTCTCGCGTCCGGCCCTGGTCCAGGTCATGGTACGAAGCGAGAGTGCATGGGTAGCCATCAACTCCTTCTGCGAAGCAGTAATGCTCGCGAAGAGGGAGGCGGCGCACGTGAGGGAGAGGCTGTATATGTGCCCTCACGGCCCTAGTCACTGCAGGAGACGCCCTGCGCGTTAGGAATCCCAGGCTGATTCCCGGCCACCGTAGGTGCGGGCTTGCGGATGGCGAGTAATGGGTAGCTCGCTGTCCGCTAATGCCTAAGCCCAGGTCGATGGCGTGTTGTGTTCCACGCGCGCCTCAAAGAGATGTCAGCTCCAAATGGTGGGTCCGCAAAGCCCGATGCCTGCCAGGGGTGCGGGTTATTCGAAAGAGATACCGTCGCCCCTGGCACACAGACAACTGAGGAAATACAGGAAAAATTTAAAGAAACCCATAAACTGCCCCGTTAGCCTTGTGGTCGGCCTGCTGAAATTGGGGTCCTGGGTTCGATTCCCAGATCAGGCAAACTGTTAGTGGGTATTTACATTAGGGATTTTTCAATAGCAGCTCGGAGTTTGGAAGTTGGCGGTGGGATACACGCGAAAACACGTTAAGCCGTTGGTCCTGCGCCTGATCTTTTTCAGGTCGGGTTGGATTGCCTCGCAATCGGATTTGAGAGCAGCTGTGTCTGCGCACAAATCTGTGCACGAATAGTGTCTTGCATAGATGGCCAGTCTCCACTGAGATTGACTGCCATGGTCGGAAGGCCGAAGGTCTACGACGTGTAATAGTCCTTCAGCCCAACCTTTATACAAATTTGACATGGGACATTCTGTCTGCCATGACTGCAACTATTTATTTACGGAAAGGCACCGTTCCAGTCCCCCTGGTGGGCTAATCCCTTACTTTTGGCTGAAATTATCTACAGGCGTTTTCAACACCGTATTACTGTCGGATATAAGATTAGTTTATTACCCGAACTAATAATGAATGACAACAAGATTTGACAGTTATTCCTACTCCCGAAATGTTTTTGCCCGTCCAAAAAAGTAAATTATCGGCTGTAGATCCTCTGAAATTTATATAAGCTACGACCTTATGACTTCAAGTCTGAAAAGTACAAGATCAAGCCATAGTTAAAGAAAAAAAAATCGGAAGGCACAGCACACCGAAATAAATCACGAAAAAAAGCACCAACACCGTCCAGCTCGAACTAAAAACACCCAAACCATAATACCGAATACCGCCGACATTACGTTTACCGCTATCATCGTTGTATGAAGTATTACGAAACACCAGTTCAACAAATGTAAACACAACTAATACCGTGGGGTTAATAAAATCATTTTGTAAACTAACCTGCAATTCACAGATCTGTTTTGGTCGTAACTTACGTACTCCTTGACTTTTACTGTTGTACTTCGCGTTCATTTTTACTGTAGTAGTAACAAGGTCGTCTTGTATACCATGAATACAGAATTATTTCTGTTAATCTCGAATATTCTGTAGAATAGAAGTTGGAATGGGTGTGTTACCTGTTATTCCTTGTTGAAAGGTGATTGGATGCTTCTGAAAATGTTGTATGAAATCAACAAAAAATCGGTCGAGAATTGTGTGGTTTTCTACGTAAATATGGTTGTGATAATCAGACTATAATTTTCTCATTGCTGACACAGGCTTCCTCTTTGTTAGTGTGCGCTGTAATCCACCACGCAAGCCCAGTGCGGGTTGGTAGATGTCAAATGTCTTCGAATTTTTGGTTTTAAGACATGCCGGTTTCCTCACGATGTTTTCCTTTACCGTTTCGAGAGCAGTAGTCATTAAATAATTTACACAAATTTAAGCGCCTGTCTGGGTTCGGAATTACGTCCTAAAAACCGTAAGTCGCGGCCAATACTATTGGGACACCATTGCTTCAAACATGTACTACACTACTGTAATATCAATACATTAAAAAACCTATTTTTCACAGTAAATTAAAAAAACATTCACGTTCTTGTGTAAACTGACGCACGTGCAGCGTTTAAAGACTATCACAACAATACTGAAAAAGATGATCGCTGTAGTAACAGTGTAACTATAAAAGTTTCAACATGGAAACGGAAAAAATAGAACACTCCAGAATTTACTGTATCACTTGCTGTAAACCTCAGTTTAAATAATAGGTCTTTACCTATGAAATTGCCGTTTTGTATGAAAAAATTTAAACGAATTTTTTTCATGTATTTTTTATTTGTATTAATCGAAGTAATCACCCATGCAATCAATGCATCTTTGCCATCGCAGTGGCAGTTTATTGATGCCCTTCTTAAAGAAATCAGCTGGACGGGAGGCAACAAATTCTTCAAAGGCATTTTGTACTGCCTCTCGGGTATTGAATTTTTTTCCCGCCAAGAAGTTATCCAAATTCTGGAAAAAGTAGTAGTCTGTAGGCGCAAGGTCTGGTAAGTAGGGCGGATGACGGAGAGCTTCCAACCCCAGTTCTTGCAACTTGGAGACCGTCTGCTGTGCAGTATGAGGTCGCGCGTTGTCGTGCAGGAGCAGCGGAGACGAGCGATTGACCAATGCTGGTTGGAGATGTGCCAGCTTCTCCATCATTGTGTTCAGTTCTTCACAGTACACATCTGCAGTAATGCTCACCCCGTTTGGTAAGAAGCTGTGATGAATCACACCGGCGCTAGACCACCAAACAGTGACCATCACTTTTCTAGGGGTAAGTTTTCGTTTAGGGCATTGTTTAGGTGCTGAACCAGGATCCAACCAACTTGCTGAGCCCTTGCGGTTATCAAACAGAATCCATTTTTCATCGCAGGTAACAATGCGGTTCAAAATTCCTTCATTTGTGTGTCTGTTGAGCAGTGCAAGGCACGTCTCGACGCGTACTTCGCGCTGACGATCATTGAGTTCGTGGGGCACCCATTTGTCAAGCTTTTTTACCTTGCCAATTTGACGCAAATGGACCAATATTGTTTTGACGCTAACGTCGAAAGCTGCTGCTAATTCAGCCGTAGATTGTGTATCATCAGCTTCCACAATCGCCTTTAATTCGTCATTGTCGACCAAAGTCTTCGGACGACCGCGAGGTTCATTTTTCAGGTCGAAATTTCCAGAACGGAAGCGAGCAAACCAATAACAGGTGGTGCGTTGGTTTGTAGTGTTAGCTCCGTAAACGTCGTTGATGTTGCGTGCCGCTTGTGCCGCGTTGCTGCCACGACGGTACTCATATTCCATAATTACTAGAATTTTTAACGTATCCATGATGACGAAAAAGATTGAAATGCGATGAAAATGTAACACTAATCAATAAACAAATGACTACTTTTGGAAAAAAAAATCCATGTTTTTAAAATAAAATTAATTTGAAATTAGAATTCTTACCCAAACAAAAATTATTTTGATTTGAAATGGCCAGTACTGCAAAACGGCAATTTCATAGGTAAAGACCTAATATAACACTTTTAATTATAGCTAAAACAAGAATCACGTGCAAAATATTTTCTTCTCGTGAACACAAGAATGAAATTAAAAAATAGAGACGCTAAGAATTTGAATTACATTAAACTATTTAACGTAAAACATTCAAGGAAGGAAATATTTGAAAAATGTGCAACATAAACATTTCTAGTTTGAAATAATGAAGACCGATTGCTATCAAATCTCGGTTGATTGAACGGTGTCAGATAGACGGATGATATTGTAGCCCACGTTCCCGCGGACGTGATAAAATCGCGGTGGAGTTTTTTCGCGCCCTGAATTTCCAACGTACCGCTTAACGCCGAGAGTTGAAAATCGAAAAACAGTAAAACACACTGTTTGATTTTAGACGCGATGAGATGCCTCTGCTGAATTCTCAAAGCTCGGTTTGACACAGAGGGTTAACAATCGAGTGCGCGAAAAAATCCTGCCACGATTTTATTACGTCGACTAACTCTTACTTTAAACGGGATCGACTTTCTACGAGAATCGATTCCAGGAAGCAGACGGGTCTAAATTTATTCGAGATAGCTTCGCACTCGATCCTCTGACAATGAACTCTAATCGAGTAAACAATGGATCTGTCGGCGCGACCTGGCGCTCGCTTGTCTACACTTGCGTGGCGGATCGTAAATCGATACCTAGTTAGAAGAACAACACTAGTCGTATTGAGTGAGTCGACTTTTATGACTGATTCTGTGATTATTAAACTTTTTGACTCGGGTATCTGTTGATAGGTATATAGTTTATTTAAGTAGGTGAATCAATACTAGACAACTTATGTGTTTACCTTACCACGTACTACTGCCAGCTCCTGTGATTAGCTAGTTAAAATAAATATTGGATGCTTTTAATATGAATATGTAGTGTAAGTTTGGTCTAATAATAAAATACAATCTTTGCGGTTCAAAGATATTTTTGAAACAAACTTATGCAAGACCTATATTTTGAGTACGAATAAGTGTGAATGGATAAAAAAGAGGTCCTCCTCTTTTTTATCCCTCTTCTTTTTTATTTTTGTATAGTCTTCCTAGACTGAAGAAACGAAACAAGATCGTGTAAAAGATGATAATTATATGGCTAGAATGGACTACTGCAAAATCCATGCAATCAACCATTTATTTAGTCAAAGTTACATTACAAAAAACATTTAAAAATATAAAAAATTGTGGTCCGCCAGTATCGGGAGCAAAGTCCAAGCTACCGGTGATTAGGGCTCCAGAGACAGGAACCTCCTCACGATGCGAGCCGTATCGAGGAGTACCTATTGCCTTCTGAATTAGGCCTTTGATCCAACCACCTAACGAGAGTCTCGGGAGATGTTGATCGAGGCTTTCGGCCATCAGTCCAATGGCTGATATGACAATCGACTCAATGACAGCCGAGTTCACATTCCACATGTCAACAACCTTGTGTTTTAAGTCGAAATATTTATATGTATATTACTCGTATTATTCAAAACTTACGAGGCTTAAAAATAAATGTACAGTTTTGCTTAAATGTAATATAATTGTGTCTAACCTTTGTAAGCTATTATTACTATAACTTTAACTATATATAACTACACTATTGTATTAGGTAAGCCTGTGTTGATAGGTGTATGTGTTTTGTGAATAATATAAAAAAAAAATATTCCTAAGACTTACGTGCTTGAACTAGATGACAGTGGAGAGCAGTGATGGTCCAGTTGTAACAGGCCCGACTTATGAGTTGTACGTCGTGGGTTCAACCCCAGTAAGGCGGGTTACTTGATAAAGTAATGCAAATGCAAACGAGTAAGTTACACACCGATCAAAATCGTCCTTCCGACCTCGCCGCCGAGGTTCTCGCGCCCCGCGAAGACCCCTAGTAGTATCGGCGCCTAACGTCGAGACCCCCGACCGACCCTTGCTCGTTGAAGCGCCAGCCCGCGCCGCAGCTGAGCCAGTAGCTTTAAATTCCCCCTATAATAATAATGATGCCAATTCGATCCAGCCTGTCCCCAATAGCGATAGCTGTCCCCCTATCAGTGACGCCCTGAGCCGAGGTCCGTACCCCACAGGGGTTGCCCTCAGCGTGCAGTCGCTTAGCATATAAATTTAGTTTGTAAGCCCTGGCTGGAGGCATTAAGTGTAAAATCTTAATGGCAGCCCCAGGAATGACCGGTTGAGCAGTCACGGCCTCTCAAGGCCAACTGCGAGATGCCCTACAAAAAACAAAAAAAAAAAACGTGTAATGTAAGCAGTGGTGATAACCACTGCTCTCAAAACGGTGAAGGAAAACATCGTGAGGTAACCGGCATGTCCTAGAACTAAAAACTAGACATATGACATCTACCAAACCGCACTGGGCCCGCGTAGTGGATTCCGCGCCCATTCCCTCTCAAAAGAGAGGAAGCCTGTGTCCCAACAGTGGGAACATTATAGGCTGATTTTGACTGATGACAAAATCTAATCCCACTAACAATAAAATCAAAATCTTCATTCTTTTGTTTCAGGGCGTCTGGCAGCGCAGTGATATTGGACCCTCGTATGATCTGCAAGAAGAACCGACGGACGAGGGGCCGACTGGCTCAAATCTGCAGGAACGAGACAGGGCTACTGAAGGAGATAACCAGGGGAGTGACCCTGGGCGCCACGGAGTGCGCACACCAGTTCAGGAATAGAAGGTGGAACTGTACCACACAGAGACGGAGTATGAGGAAGATACTCATGAGAGGTAAGATTAAAGAAATACACATAATATCGAAAACAACAGAAGAAGCGTTTATATGATTTCGTTCGAAGTAGGTCATAAGTTAGCAGTGCCAGCTGTTGACTCATCTTCAGAAAGTATCCTTGCACCAGGATCTAACCCCAATTAATGTGATAAAGAAATTTGGCTATTGTCACACAGATGAAAATACAAGAAACTCTAACAGTTTTTTATATACTTTAGTGGCCACTGAAGCACTGAAGCAGAATTTTCCCACTGCTGGGACTGGGACACAAGCCTCCTCTGTGTCAGAGGCCGTGGGCCATAATCTATCCCGCGAGCCGAGTGCGGGTTAGTGAATGTCATTTGTGTGTCGAATTTTTGGTTCTAGCTCATTTTTTTCACCGTTTTGAGAATATTAAAGGGTGATTAGATTATGTTTTAAGTGGAAGAATACCACTCGCTGCTTGGTTGCATCAGGTCCTGCTCTCGATTCCCAGGTCGACCAAAGTGCTATTAAGTTTTACTATCTAGAATTTCTCAGTAGCAGCTCGGTTGATGGCATTAGGCTTGCCACCTTTAATATGGGACTTAAACATAACTGGTAAAATTTGGGTGTAGCATAGGTACAGCTCTGTTCGACCCTTCGGGGAAACAGATCGTGTTGGTATATTGGCATGGCTGGCTGACATAATATGTATGACTAATTATTTAATTAATGTTCTGTGTCTCGTAATGTTTATATTACTTTGTCTATGTATGTATAGAATCAAGTCTATCCGACTAAACAGACGGCTGTGCTGCTGGGGAGTTTGTTCTGCTACTTCTTCTTCCCAACTAAAGCACTAGGAAGTGGTGACTGGTGGGCGTTTTTGGGGGGACTTTCTTATGTATTTTGACGTTCGAAAAGTGCTGATTCTCAGCCTAATTTGAATAAATGACTTTTGATTTTGATTTTATGTGTAGAAGAATATCATCACGTTTGGCTTGGAAGAACAAGAAATAGTACAAGTACTTCGTTTAAATATATGCAATTTAAAACCATTACTAATGATAAATCGTGAATGCTAAACTTGTTGAATATTATAATAGCTACGAAAGGTATAAACATCTACTTTCACATCACAAAGGTTAAGGCTTACTGAGTATCTATAAAATGTCACACAGCTCCTCACGTTTTGCCAATAAATATCTTGTTATAAACCTACTGCTTGCACGAATATACTATGTCTTGAAAAATTTAGGGCATGACTTGCTTATATTTTGACTGTATCTTTGTTAATTTGATGAAGACACGTGTAGTACATGTCCTAAAACAGAAGAATTCATGTTTTAAATGTTAATTATTTCTAATGATACATCATTTATTCTGATTGGAACGGGTACCAGTGATGTAATTGGACAGTTCAGCAACATTCATTGAGTTATTTACGTTGCTGAGCAGACCAATTTTTCAAACATATGAAGCAATGTATTTGCAATATTCCATCAAAATGATTCAGATTTTGATTGATAGTGTATTACGCAATTGGACTGCAGATCCCATGCATTTACTTGCATCATCCGTTTTACGAAGGGCGTATCTATAGCAGTAGATGTCTTTACGATGCTGTGAGGATAATGAAATGGAAGATCGTAGAATTTTTGCAACTGTTTGAAGAAACAGGGGGCCTACTCCCTAAGCACGAAGTCCTTTGTTTCGTTCGAAGTAACGGGCGTTTCCAACTCCGTATCACTTACGGACAGAAGATTAGTTTGGGGCCCGAACTAAGAATTAATGACAACACGATTTGACAGCTGTCCCTACTCCCGATATGTTTTTGCCCGTCCAAAAAAGTTAGTTAATTGGCTGTAGGATTCACTAAGAAGTTTCGAACTAGTTTCAGACGAGCCCCTATCTTCGTTGATGGAATTAGAGAGTAGGCCCCCTGTTCATCATAGTGACCAATCAATCCAACAGTTTTAAGCACAAAGTACTTATGTATAGGTTTGAATAGAATCGGACGCAGTGATGGTGATCGCAATTTTGATAAACAAAACCTAATGGACTGGTTACCAAAATTACAAGCAAATACAGGCTATGCCAGTCCCGTAGCTAAGAAATGATGGATGGACTGTGTGAGAAATGATATAACTAGAAAGGGGGTGACTTCCGCGATGACGACTAATAGGGAAGTCATCATCTGCCTAACCTTAACCCAATTTTGTAGGGGTCAGCTTCCAGTCTTACCGGATGCCTATCTGACCTCTACAACCCAGTTACTAGGTAATACGATACCCTTTGTAAGACTGGTTATCAGACTTTCGGGCTTCGGACTACCCGTATCGACTGTCAAAGATCTACGAATGTCCTGAAGCCGGGACCTACGGCTTTCCGCGGCACGGAGGGATAGGGGTAATTATGGTCACTCAGCTACGGACTAACCTCGGCAAGCATAGCTTAACCTGATTGATCGACTCGTGCAGCTTTTAAATGATAAATGATAAATAATTTTATTTCTGTAAGTAGGTTTGTACAAACACTTTTACACGTCAAACATATTTTTTTAAACTAGATGAGGCCGGCGTTTCCTATCTGACTACTCTGAGAAGAAAGGCCGAAACAAACTCAGAAGTCACAGTCTCTTTTAAAGTCCAGACATAATCTTGGTCAGATCATGTGAAGACCATGTGGATTGGTGTCTGAAAAAGTCTTTTGAGGAAAGAACCACACAGATTGAGTGGACCTGTCCAGTCAGTGCCCGCATTTATCAGTAATCATGCAGCTCAACTCAGAACTTGATGAGCTCAATGATCCGACGAACAATACCAAAGAAAGGACATTTGGGTAGGCCGCATAATTATTTTTTTATTACTTAACCACGAGCCTGATTCCCCCTCGAGTACATAGAAATATGGAAGAAAACGATACAATAATGCAAAATAATTATGACAATAATAATGTCAGTCTCGTAGCATTCTCTAAAACCTTCCACCCAGTTCTAAAACCAAATAACCCCTAATCACACATCCAAGTCCCATAAAACAACCTCAAACAAAACGTCTCGATCCAAATCGATTCAAAAAACATCGTCAAATAGATATATAAATTATCGATATCGCCGTCGATGAGTTCACCAACATTTAAGATATTGTAGGATGAAGATTGCTACCTGCTACCTTTATTAGGCGATGGACAAAAGAATGCAAAATGTGTTAAATCGTACTGATGGATATCGGGACCTAATTCGATTAGCCCAAAGGAGTTGATTTTTATGCGAGCGGTCGTTTATCTATACGAATGGTTTAGGGATGTGCTTGATGTCGATGTGATGTGATTAAGGAGGTATCGATGTTTATTGTGGTGGTAGCCTAGATTTAGGAAAAGTCTCTTAGGAAATCTCATGTTTCTTGAGGAAAGCACAGTGTATAAATAACGGATAGAGTTGATTTTACTATAATTTTACATTCATACATGTTTTTTTTCTTCTGGAAAGTTTGTTGCGGCACTTCTTCCTAGCTAAATTAAGTACTAGGAAGTGGAGAAGGGTGGGTGTTTTGTGGGACTATTTTATGTAAATTGACGTTTATAAAGTGCTGTCAGCCTAGTTTGAATGAATGACTTTTGTTTTTATTCATTTTTATTTAAGAAGCTATTAAAAATCTTGATAATTTTATTTCACTTTATCAAATTCTTTGACGTCGTCAAATCGTATCGAACCGTCCTAATTTGTTTAAGAGTCACTCATAATTTAGTAATGAATTCCGGTTAGTAGGCAATTATGTAGAAAGACAGCTCGAAAGGTTATCGGGAACATTAATTCCACACCTACACAATATCGATAAAGTGACAACACTACGGTCCAACCATTCGTCGTCAACATGCATTCATTTCGGATTCATTAACGTAAATTAAGTGGTATTTGTCAAAATTTTGGGCGCACACAAAATATTTATAAAATATACTACCCTAAGGCTTTTATAACATTCTTAAATAACTTATCTGCGATTGTGCCCACACCTTTTTTGGTCAGATTAACCAAAAAAATTTATACTCCTAAATTGTTTATGGCTTATAGGTGCCTATAAAATATAAAATACTCGTGGATATTAAAAGTCAACGCTTGTTTTTACGAGTTTGTTGGGTATCGACAGCCATTTTGCTAATGTAAAATACATTAATAAGATACTTTATTGCTGGGCATGATAGCTTAATTTGGTGCTTTTGTTTCTCATAAAACTTCCTCTTTTTTTTAGCAAAACGGGATCATCGTTATCTTATTAATTGAATTCTCGAGCTTCTAAATCCAGGATTAAAATCCATTTTGGAGAGATAAGAGGGAACGTCATCAATACTAAATTAATTATAATAAAAAAATAAAACAGAGTCGCGTGGGCGGTGGGTCCGGATGGGTGTCGAGGGGAGGGGCGAGGGAGGTGGGGGGTGTACGGTCAACAAATTAGGTTAAAAGCCTATAAATTGATGCGAACAGCGATGGGTGGCGCGGGCGCAGCGGCCTACAGAGCTGAATTAGTCCCGGATTTTTTATCACTTGGTGACAAGAAAAAATAACGCGTACAGGTTGATATGTTCGAATGTTATAATTGCTGGGAATTTGGAATGTTGCCTAAGAAAGTGTTAATTAGGGTTAAATATTTTAAAATATTGGTGTGTGCTGGTTCCCAAACAATTATAAAAAAAATATTTTGATGCTTTATGAAGTCACCAAGTTTATTGAAAGTTTTTTATTTTATTTTTGAGGGTGGGAAATCATCAAATAACTTCTCCCGCTCTGAGTGGAGCAGGAGGGCGTGACAAAATATTACCGACTAAAATCCACCCGTGTTCCTTCAGTTGCCTGTGTGCCAGGGGCCACGGTATCTCTTTCGAACAACCCGCACCGTTTGCAGGACCTTGCGGACCCCACCAGTTCGTGCTGACATCTCTTTGAGGCGCGCGTGGAACACAACGCGCCGTCGACCCGTGGGTTTATTGAAAGTTTTATATACGTAGAATTTATTTTTGAGGACTTCAAGTAGAACCAAAAATATAAGAGACTATTAACAGCGTCACACATGTAACTCACATGCCTCTTTACTTTTCAGTTGATTTAACAAAGATATTTCTAGAAAATTTGTCAATGATCCATTTATAATTGACTGCTACCACAGACTGTCTCGTTGGTCTAGTGATAGCAAGCTAAGCATGAGGCCCTGGGTTTGACTCTCAGGTCGGGCAAAGTGTTTTCTATCTGGAATTTCTCGGTAGCCGCCCGAAGCGTGTTGATGTCAATAGACTAGCCCCCATTATATGGGACTTAATCATAACTAACGAAATTAATGTGTACTGAAGGTTTACCTCTGCCCAACTCTTTGGGGAAACAAGACGTGTTGTTATGCAATCTTTTGGCGCGTGGCTAAGTCGGTACTAAGAAACTTTTAGATAAAAGTGGTGGCAACACTCTAAATATCTAATGCCCGGTTTCTGAGGTCCTCTTATCGGTAGTTTATCTATTCATTAGCGCTATTGGTTCGATAACTTGTGAAAGTGCGTTTCCGAACACCGCAATGTAAGATAAACTCCGTTTAAACTTAGGTTACCTTAACTGACCAATGTTGGCCGTTTATCGGTTCCATAACTTTATTTGACGTTTCATTTCGTACATCAAATTTAAGGTTATACTTATTTATCGTGTATTTTAAGTTCGTTTACTGTGAATTCATTGCCAGTGAAAGCGAATTATTACCTAAAATTATTCAAAGGAGAAAACAATGAGTGTTAGCATAATGAACACGAGCAGCTCATCAGAATCTGATTTGGAAGTACTGGAGTTTATTTTTAATATATCAGTACCTACCCAGAAACATAAGACGTAGGAGAAATCCTTTAGAAATGTTTACGGATGAAGAATTTAAAATGAGATATCGTTTTGATAAGAACACTGTGGTACACCTGAGTGACATCATCAGCCCTGCTCTAGCTCCTGTTACGCTTCGCAAATATCCATTGTCTGTTTTGGAACAAATTTTTATCGCATTACGATTTTACGCTACAGGTACTTTCCAAGTAGTAATTGGTGATGACATTAACGTTCACAAAACCACTGTGTCAAGAATTGTTTATAAAGTAAGCAAGGAAATAGCAAAGCTGGCTACAAGTTATATAGGTATGCCAAATAATGAAGACTTGAGAGAAATCAAAGCACAATTTTTTAACATAGCTGGATTTCCAAATGTCATTGGTTGTGTAGATGGATCGCACATACCAATTCAATCTCCTGGAGGTGACCAAGCAGAACTATTTCGAAATAGAAAAGGTTTCTTTTCTATTAATGTACAAGTTGTGTGTGATGCAAAGTTATACATCCGTGATATAGATGCCCGCTGGCATGGTTCAACACATGACAGTACCGTGTATCATAACTCATTCCTGCGAGCGCGCCTGGATAACAATGAGATAGATGGCCACCTCCTGGGAGACAGTGCTTATCCTTGTGGAAAGTTCATGATGACGCCATTCTTAAATCCAGCTATAAATGCAGAAAAACTTTATAATGAAGCACAAATCAAGACCAGAAATACAGTTGAAAGGACATTTGGTGTGTGGAAAAGAAGATTTCCATGCCTCTCTCAAAAATTAAGGTTAAAATTAGATCACACATTAGCTGTAATTGTTGCAACAGCTGTGTTACAAAATATAGCTCTACAGTAAAATGATTCAGTGATAATTGATTCTGTTCCTGAACAAGATATTGTCACAGAATCTGTTGAACAACCCGTTTCCTCTGAAGGAAACCATTTTCGTCGGCTATTGTTGGAGCAATATTTTAGGTTGGTAAACTACCTAATTCTTTTATAAATATCTCATTCTGGAAAATTTCATGTTGTACATACAATGGGGACACAAATAAAAAAAACATGAACTTTGGTCTATTATGTATATTTTGTTTGTAATTCAAGTTGAAAAATGAAGAGTAATAACAACTAAAAGAATAGGTACAATAAATTATGAGACAATGTTAGAATCTTGAACAATAAACGTGTACCCACTATAAATTAAAATTCCTTTTTTTTAATTCTAGGTCCAATGTCGCGTTTTCTAGAAGAATTTTCTTCAATTCAATGTCCATGTCTAGTAAAATTTTCGTTTTCTCTAATTTCATCACTTCTTGTTGCCGTTGCATCTCCAATATTTCTAACCTTTTAGTTGTTATAGCATCTTCATTTATTTGCTTATGATTTTTTCTTTTTATTACTGAAGCAGTGATATTATTTATATTTTTTTTCTTTATTTCAGTTAAACACATTTTCTTCCTAAGCGGCGAAAATGGTCTTTTGGAGCATCCAACTTGCTTTGAAGTTGGTTGGGTTTCAGACACCAAATCTTCTTTTTCATCCAATACAATTAGGCTGTCTTGAGAAGTTCCAGGATGTGCATCTTCACTTAGCTGTTGTGTTTCAACAATATCTGAAATTAGTAAATTGTTACTACTGTGGAACTGATGATTATACTCACATGTATAACACCAATATGTCTTTGACTGATATGATGCGGTTGTACTACTATAGTATAAATTATACCAAAGCCTGCTATTTGAATATGTTGTATGTGAATTTGTTATTGTTTTATTATAATTATTAAAGTTCAGCACTAGATTTCTATGTATTCCCCCCATCCACAAACTTCTATAATAATATTAGCCCACATTAAAATAAGTTATTCTTTAATTTTGATTTTATTTCATTATACCTCATCCAGTTTAGTTGAAATTTCATAGGAGAGTTTGATTCAATTTTATCAATTGTTTGTCTACCATGCATGTATAATGAAATATGTACATAATTATAGCAGTTTTGAACTTGTAAGTTTTAAAATGTATATTTTAGGCAAGAGCGCTGTTGTCTGAGATACAGATATTAATTTATCTAGTTCAGACACAGATGTCTTATCGAATTTATGTTAATAAATGCTCATTTAAAATATGTTTTTATATTGTACATACGGCTACACATCAAGCTATACATTTCCAGTATACGCTGATCTTGCATTGTATAGGATTTCCGTACAGAGTGAGATCAGAGACAACTGGAAATGTATCGCTCGATGTGTAGCCGTGTGTACTATTTACTTGAATTTGAAATAAAATTGCTCATGTAAAGTATATAGCCTGTGCTAGAACATTGCAAATGAGAAGAATCTAACCAAACTTATGTGAAAACAATTTTAGTAATTAAATTATTACTAGCTAAAGAAATGCTGAATTCTAGTATTCTATGATATTAGGAGATACTCTGGACTTACCTAAGTTGTAATATGGTGCAGATGAGTCAAATTCATTAACTAATGGTTTGAATTGAGGAGTTAATAACGCCACCACTTTCTCATCAATTGCGGTTGTCTTAGGACAAAACGTTCCCCCTCCAGTCTTGTACATCTCGGACTGAAATTAAAATTGAATATAAATAAATTGCATTCATTTCTGGAACTATTGTGTAATTATGTATGTTATTGTATTGGGTAGCATGATGATAGTCAGTAAATATAATAGTCTGTTGCTTTACTGCTCAAGAACTATATAATTATTATATTATTGGTAAATACTAACTAATTTCAGGGATGCGACTTACCTTATCATCGCTCATATTTTTTCTCGCTTTTTTCTTAATGTTATCGTATAGGGCATGTAACTGCTTTTCAGTCCTTAATCCAGTTTCCGAGACAGCATTGTATTTATTCGTCAGCGCCATCCAAGCTCGTTTTTTAGCCTCTACAGTAGTCCCATCCGTTCTTTTGTTGTCGATTATACAGACAAATTCTTTAGCCACTTCGATAAGAAGCATCTTCTCTCTTTCACTAAAATTTTTACTACGTTTTCCAGATTCCATGATATTTTAAAATACAAAAGAATGAATGAATAAAGTACAAACGATTGGAAAGATATGCAAACTTCTATTAACTTCAAATCTAACGACAGAGTAAAATAACACGAAACAAAAACAATGAACCTAAACGTGACATTGGCTAAATGCACAAACCGTGCGAAGCCACAAACCAAAAAAAAAAAAAAAAAAAAACAATGAAGTGAAACTAAAGTTATGGATGGTGACGTATTTTTTTTTATAATTTGGCACTGATGTCGTTCATACATCCAACCGTAAATAACCGTAAATAATATTTTTTTAGCTAAAATAGTATTAAGCCACATAATAACCGTCGAAAAAATATAATTATTAATTTAACTATTATTAAAGACGGATTCAAATAATGAAAACGAAAATTTAGACGCGATCACCTAAACAGACCCATCTATCGGCAACTAAGAAACTAGTTATCGGTTTCATAGTTATTGAATGGTTTGTTGTGTGTTCAGAAACGCAGTAACAGTTAACTGAAGTTTATCCTATGCATAACTTTATTGAATCAATAGTTAATGACAGTTTAACTGGGAACTTCAGAAACCGGGCATAAGTGAAGACGACTGTGGGCTAGCGCTCTCTTTCTAAATACATACGTAAGAGAGAGAAAACACATATCACCGTCTCGTTCTTATGTATGTATTTAGAAAGAGACCGTTAGCCCACAGGTTGTCTTCACTTTTTAATTTAGAGTGTGGCCTCCACTTTTATCTAGAAGCTTCTTGGTCGGTACTAACGCCGCCATCTTGATTTTTCGATACAATTTCACATCATCAGAGCCCTCCAGTGGATGTCAATCAAGCGTCAAAAGATCCTTATAGCACTTTATCTTATCATCATCATCACAGACACAGGCCCACCACGCGGGCCCAGTGCGGGTTGGTAGGTGTCACCATGTCTTCGAATTTTTGGTTTTAGGACATGTCGGTTTCCTCACGATGTTTTCCTTCACCGTTTTAAGAGCTTTATCTAATACAATCTTCAAAACTGTCATATATCTGCATCAAAACTCGAACCTGTATATTAATTTATTAAAATTTTATGCACATGTGTAAGAAAAATACTGTACAAAGGCGAACTTAATGCCTGAGACATTTCCTACCAGTCATCCTTAGGTGATGCAGAGACAAAACATGGCGGGTGCAACATAAGGGATATACTCGAAAAAGAATACATACCTACAAATACATAGATACAATACGTATTCGTCTGGAGAAATAACGATAGGTAGTCGAGAAATCCTATCATCATACTAATTTATTTAATACTAGTTTTTTCCAGCGGCTTCGCCCGCATTCAGGTCGAAAATTTTATCATCCCACGGGAACATAATTATTACTGGAGTAAAAAGTATTCTATATATTAATCCAGGTTATAATCTAGCTAAATTTAGATGTTCGGATGTTTGTTGCTCAATCGCGCAAAAACAGCCAAACAGATTTTGATGAAATTTGGCACACATATAGTTTATAATCTGGATTAACACATAGGATACTTTTTATCCCGGTAGTACTTTACTGTGGGATGATTTCCGACCTCTACGCGGGCGTAGAGACTGGCAAAAACTAATTATACAGGAAAAGTTATGAATTCAGCATATCATTCTAGAGCCCCCAGCGCAGAAATTTTTCGTCCTTTATACAAAAAAAAAACAGCTGTTCCATACATTTTGACCGAGTAAGTATTGCACTTTTCTATGAAACAGCAGATTTTTTTTTGTAAAACCGACGAAAAATTTCTTCGCTGGGGGGTCTAGAATGGTATGCTAAATTCATGGTTAAAGTTTGCGCAGTGAACAAAAACTTTTCCTGTATATATACGGTTCCACTTAAAATTTATTCCCAGATCCCCCTGTATAAAGCACCAGTACTGATGAGAAAAAAATAATCATCGTTAATTGGTTCCTTTCATTAGTAAGTCCGTGGTCGTTGCATTCCAACTTCGCTTCTTTTTTCCGTGTCAAATCTTTATCAATGAAAAAAGGATTTCATTCTTATTTAAATTTCTTTATCAGTTGTTTGATGACCGCGGAACGTTTAAATAATGTTTCACTTACCCACTTAATATTGGTACCGTTAATATATTATTCATTACTTTTAATGTGTTATCTTGGAGGTTAATTTTTGAGATATTTTTGCCGGCAATTAGAAGTGTTGTGAATATCTGGAACACAGCGATCATTTAGAAGTATAACACTTGGCACCTGTAGGTTGCCATCATGTAAATTCTGAATTCTGTATTCTAAAAAAGGCTGAGAGTCAGCACTTTTTGAATGTCAAAATTACCTACATAAGACAGTCCCCCATAACGCCCACCCTTCACCACTACCTAGTGATTTAGCTGGGAAGAAGAAGTGGCGCAACAAACTCCCCAGCAGCTCAGAAAGAAAGCAAATACATTTATTTGACAGCTGTCAGTTAAGTAAGAAGAACTTGATTCTATACAATAGTAGTAAAAAAGTAGTAAAGAATCATATCGTCCCTCAAATCCCCGAAGTGTTAGGCAAAGGTGTACACACGGCTTCACATCAAGCTATACATTTCCAGTATAAGTTGACCTCGCATTGTATAGGATTTCTGTATAGTATACCCACGTTTCGCCAGTTGTGTTTTTAAGTTCCATCATGTAGCAGGGGGCGAACCAATTCCCATCGACCGGGCACCAATCCTGATTCAGGGCTGTTTCTAAGAAATTTCAATAGAAAAAACCTAATAACACTTTACCTGACCAGGGAATCGAATCCAAAACCTCATGTAGAGATTAGGAACCATCTATACCTTTCCACAATAAGTACAGTTAAAACAAACACCTACAATAGGTACCTTTTAAAAGCTTATTCGCGAGTACAGGCACATTTCAAGATAAGCGACTTTTATACACAATAACAAGAAAGCCAATCAAAACAACGTACACTATAAAACGGCAGCACGATATCAAATCGTAAATACCGCGACACCTTATCTCGCTAGAGCTGACGCCGAACCCAATCCCGATTCCCACTCAAACAAAATAGCCTAATTAAGTTATAAACAAACCCACAAACACGGACTCTGTATATACTCAACGAAGGGACTCTACAAGCTAATCTCATGCGACCATTAACTGTCGACAGCTCCCAGCGAGGAGTCCCCAAGAAACTCGTAAAGATTACCACACGATAACCTGACTACTGAACCCCTCGAGACCTCACACATGCCCCGAGAACCCAACATAAATACTCAAGAATGACTTCATATCGACAAAAAAAAGGCAGCGATAAATTTGGCGCCCTCTAACACGTAAATGTTCTTAATTATAGTGTAATATCCGGGCTGCATTTCGTATCTAATCTCAACTCTTATGCGCATACGATCCGGGCGACTGTCGTTAGTTTTATCGATATCGATTATTGGCTTAAGCGCAGCACTTACGCGATCATAAACCGTCTTATTTATAAAGATGTTTTGCCTTATTTTGTGTGAAAGAAGCAATTTTAAACAATCGTCTCTAATATTACTAATGAAGTCTATTAATGTATGGTTTATAGAAAGAAACAAAAACATAAAACCAGAACTTAATAAATGTTCTAGAACTACTTTCTTCTTCACTAAAGATGAGTCCTGTCCATCACAAAGAACCTACTTGAACAAGGCTATAAGAATTTTACTTTCAAAAACCTATAAACTAAAACTCTCCATTTTATTAGAATCCTCAACGTGTCTGACAAACGATAGCAGATCTCCAAATAAAGCTCGACTAAATATTTATAAGTGGTCGATACAGCGGATGTCAGCCTGTTACCTCGTGGTGGAATAAACAATAGCCTCACCGAGCTATTTGAAAGTCAAACATCGCCTCGCGACCAGTAATCGACGTCTCAAGCACGAAATTGTCGGTAGACTCAGCCCCATCACTACTGACCAAGGAACTCACAGGAATCGAGCCTTTTGACATTCCGACCTCTCTTTCCGACCTCAACCGACAGGAATATGGCTATCTCTCTCATAACTTAATACTGAGCAGCACTTTGTTTTTTCTTCCACAACCCGACCTGTCCGTCACTGTGACAGGCCGCACTTGTCACCATCGCCCCTTGCCAAATTAAACGAAATACCCAACTACGACATAGGCGCTGGAAACCACGGCGATAACTTACTTTTTTCAAAACGTTACCTTTAAGGAATTATAATACCGTTTCCGAGATAACTTTGTGTTAAAGTGTTCTTTCGCTGGATTTTAATGAGGGGAAAATGAGGGAAGTCGTTTGTTGCGGCGGTATTCAGGTTCGTCGATGTCCAGCCGTCAGCGTGAGAAATGCGTTTACGGCCCGCTATGACGCGTAACAAGTTGACTGATTGCAAAGTGTCGCCGCCTGCGCTTATTACACGATACGGCCGGGCGTGCCCTCGCATATCACCCACAATAGTAATGCTCCTTCAATGTGACGCCGCCTAGAGCAACCACTGCGTTAATTAAGCGTTAACTGGTAAAACAAAAGTTAACAGCACGAAGTACACACACGATCTAACAGAGATATTCCACCGAACCGACCGGCGCGCGCATTAACAGAGCTAATTATTCCCATTAAACGGGCACAATCCATTCAAATTAGCCATCGGACGTCGTTGAATAAAGTATTCGCGTTTTGTGCGTGGCTGAATGACGCTCGGCCCCTTCCGGTGGGTGGTTGCTGTCACAACACGCAATGCGCGTCGCGGACGCACCGCACCGCATAATGAGACGCTTACTCGCATTAGCTAAAGAAATTGACAAGTGAACAATAGCGGGCCGAGGGAAAAAACGAACGCGAGAACTGCAGAAAGAGCCGGACAGTGTCGTATCGTATTACCCGACGTAAAATATCTGAGGGAAAGGAATGAGAAACGATCGTACCATTTAAATACGGGGTACGAGACGGGTGAGTTCGCGTGCGTTCAGTAGCGTGAGAATGCGCTTTATTCGGCGGCGACAGCGCGTCCCTGGCCGGGCCAGCGCGGGA
The DNA here is from genome assembly GCA_947359405.1 of Antitype chi. Taxonomy (NCBI): domain Eukaryota; kingdom Metazoa; phylum Arthropoda; class Insecta; order Lepidoptera; family Noctuidae; genus Antitype; species Antitype chi. The sequence continues at coordinate 16,828,559 of OX375813.1, forward strand.
CGTCGATAAATCAGGTGCGCGGCCGCAGCGGACTCGCCACGCTCGTATATCGGCCACAGCGGCCACAATGGCCCGCCGGTGACACGCTGACACTGACGCAATTGCTCGCATGCGCCGTCCGCCGTCACGTCGACAGCCGCGGACGTCACCGGCCGCCCCGCAACCCCTCACCGCACCCCCGCCAACCCGTATTTATTGCGCTAAATATTTGAATTAATCAGATGAGATAAAATGGTCGCGTTCGTTTAAACATTCCGATGCGGTCGCGGTGACAACTCGATGTATTGTCTTCGCATTAAGCTGATCCGCGCTTAAACAAGCTATCGGGCTCTTTTTATGCGGACGATTTACTTTGTCTGCGCATGTCTCTGTGAATTTATAGAAAGTGAAATCACCGAGAATCTCGGCTAATCAATTTGCATTAATAATCCGTGCTTTCCATCTTTGTAAGGTACTAAATGGTAATAAAGGTTGTTATGATCATTTTACGAGCGGGCCGCGGTTGGCGCACGTAGGTAGTGAGTATGACATACATGTTTACGACACCAGAGTTTGCCCGACACACGATACTTGACATCTCGGCAAGGAAACATCGTGCCGCGCGACGCATGTTTCACTCGACCCTGTAAGAAATGGGGATGAAGATATTACGTGTAGGAATTTCGCAAGGAATGGACCTGCGATAAATCATAGTAAATTATTAAACAAACCTAGTGAAGCGATTTTATCTGAAGTGTAAGCCGATGAGCAAAGTCAACACGTTCTGTGATTGAGAGACGTAAACACAGACATTTTTATAAGAGAATGCATCACCAAGTGATGAAAAACTGTAGGTTGAAGATGATGCTGCTCAGAATGAAGTAGGTTAAAGACCATTAAACCTTAGTCTAAAGGGACAAGAGACAAGAAAAGGTGAGCCCGTAGATACGCTAGAGAACTCAAGACAGACTCAAGCAAACGATGATGGCAAAAAACGTGAAAAAAGGAAGGCCGTTTTACAGAATTGGTTATCAGTACCAAAGTGGTTAACGAGTGACCTAATAACAGAAGAAGATTACAATCTAGAAATGCAGCAGGACTCAAAGTCAGTCATAAAAGGCAAATTACTGACGCAACCAAATTTTTCACGAAAATTAAGATTATACAACCGATGAAATAGTTTCTGGTGACAATAACACACAGCGACAAAAACGCGATACAAAATCTATTTCACATAAAATAATCCTACACATACATCAAAAAATAAACCACAAATAAATTATTCACATAGCGTCTGCCGTAATATAATCAGCTGTTTATTAACCCTCGGATGCGAGCAACAAGTGTCCCGATCTCGGCTTGCATCCATCTCAAATCTAAAATTCCTGAACGGGAGTGCGTGAACGGTTAATTTAAAGTGGCCTGTGAGCGAATGCGACTGCGATCTGTATCGGGGAGCGAGTTTCAGTTTATCAGTTTCTAGTAAGAACGTCCGGCCGATTTGTGCGACGGTCCCTGGAGTACGCTGTAGCGGGTGGAGGGTTATGGATTTCGAATTTGTGGAGAAAGTTATGGCCGTTACCAAAACGTTGAAACAGTGTACCCATCGTCTGGTAGGCAAGCTGGTTCAGGTCGGTAACAATTGAAAAGTAATTGTTAAAATTACCAGCTGGCTTATAAGCAGAGATCGGATATTCGGATCCATATTTACCTTAAGATAATTTTTAGCTATGAAAGTATGGAAGCGGCTTTATAAACTATTTGTAATATTTATTAAAACCCCGGAATTCTTGGATTGCATAACTATTCAGATGTTTATTAATTTTTAATTAATGTTTAACCCGATACAAATATGTGTATGTACTGGAGGAGGGGTGGTTTGTATTAGTTAAAAAAAAAAAAAAATACTTGCCTAAATTAAGACTCTGATACAAAAGCGCATTCCATGTTAACCAACATCTCAACTTTAGGTAAATATGCATCCGAATATCCGATCTCTGCTTATAAGAGAGCAGTGGTGGCCTAATGGTATCAGCCCTAACTTACAAATTCTAAGTCCCAACCTATGCAGCCACTTTACTTTGTGTATTTAATTCCGTTGTCACTGCTCTCGAAACCCACTCTGGGCCCGCGTGAAGGACTATAGGAGGAGGCCTATGTCCTAGCAGTGGAGACATTGTAGACTAGTTATGCTATGAACTCATATTTTGACTACGCCGATCAACAAGATTTCGAGCCTTCCTCATAAAAGGTCTGACAACTCATTCTAAAGCAGAAAAAAACATCCGAGTTTTCCCACGTACCTCTGTTGACATCAACTGAAAAGTATGACTACCAACATCTTGCTTCTAGGATAAGACAGCTGGTTCTGCCATCACCAAACAAATGATTGGAAAATTGTCTGCGACACTGCTTCACTTTTGCCTTCGAATAGATAGAAGTTTGCATTCGAAGTTTTCCTCAAAACTATCATCAACATTTCGGCCAAAAGACATCCACTGCTGGACATAGGACTCCCCCAAGTACGGCCACTTTGACCGGTTCTGTGCTTCTTGCATCCAGCGGATTTCTGCGGCCTTCACCAGGTCATCAGTCCCATTTGTGGGAGGCCTTCCAATGCTACGTCTTCCAGAAGGCGGTGGGCACTTCAGAATCTTTCGGCATTATCAGCCATTTGTTCTGCGAGCAATGCCTCAAAACTGTATGCTGAGAATACTTTTAAAATTGTAAATTATCATTACAATATACCCCATCTCTTGCAATTCTGTCCCAACTTCACGCTATAATCTCATAACTTCCACTCTCTCGTTATAAATAAAATTAAAATTGCAAAATTCTCAGCAATTTCACATATGGGCTGAGTCCAAGATCATCTTGAGACGTCTTTCCTCGCGTTATCTGGTCAATTTGACGTTACCCCAAGGCATTCAATGTTCTATATCAACATAATTTATGTTGTTATTACCAGTGATTAATGTTGTAATTTGCGATTTATTATATACAGAAGATTATATGTTAGGCTTGTAATTATCCGTTTAAACAAAACGTAGCAAAAAATTGCTTTTTATGAGTTTGTGAGCATGCAAATGTCAAAGTTCAGGTTTTAATATTTGGTGCATTTGTGTTTGTTTGATTATAGGTTATGTGTCAGGTTTTATCATCATCATCATTTCAGCCGAAAGACGTTCATTGTTGGACATAGGCCTCCCCTAAGTTCCACTTCAACCAGTTCTGTGCTTCCCGCATCCTGCGGAATCGTGCGGCCTTCACAAAGTCATCGGTCCACCTTGTAGTAGGCCTTCCAACTCAACGTCTTCCGGTACGCGGTCGCCATTTCAGATGTTTTCAGCCATCTGTTCTGCGAGCAATTAGCCCTACCCACAGCCACTTAAGTTTGGCAATTCTTCGGGCTATGTCGGTTACCTTGATTTTCCTGCGGATCTCTTCATTTCCGATTCGATCACGTAAGGAAAAACCAAGCATAGCCCTCTCCATTGCCATTTGGGTGACTTTTAGCCTTCTAATAAGGCCAATTGTGAGCACACGTTTCAGTGCCATAGGTCATCACTGGCAACACAAGGCTTTCGTCTTGAGGCAACAGGCTTAAATGCAAATAATCAAATACTTTTTTTTATTAGTTTATTTGTAGAGAATATATATTATGTAAATATGTTTATCCCATTATATTTCGAACCTTCTTTTCTTGCTTCTTTCTCAAGGTTTTCATCTCGTTTTCATCCGTGGTTTCCAAACTAAATAACTGTATTAGAATTTTAGGGCCGAGTCATAGTGAACATACGCCATGTACACAACAGTTGCAACCGTTATGTAATGTACTATCAAAATTATCTGCATGACTGCCTAATAGATTGCATTGCACTTTGTTTTTTAATTAATTCATGATTTTATGTTATAGTGACATTTTATGTTTTTGAAATTGAGTGAGTGAAGACATCAAACGTCATATGGCGTTGACAGCCCTGACAGCCATTAGTGATCTATGGACACTAACTAGCAAAAAGATCTTATGTTACTGCTAAAACAAGTTCCCAGTCATATTAATTACACATTTCCTACTATAACAGGTTCTGCAATCGTATTTATAGTAGACCTGTGCTCATACAAAATTGGTTCTCAATTATCCAGCAGCAGCAAGTCATTGCAGCATTATGATGAGCGAGCCTCACGCACGTGCGACTGATTGACTCGAAGTGAATGGCGGAACGACTTCCAAGTATTTTGAAGTTGCAAAAACACTCGCGATATTGAAGCCATACAACCTTCAAGTGTGAATCAATTTGATTCCATCGGTTTTATTGATCGATCGACAATTTCACTGAATTATTCAATGGACACAAATACCGACATTCCATGGCCGCTCGTGGCAGACCAGGCAAAAACGCACCTCGCGAGGCACCCGAATTTAATCGGCTGCGGACGTCGTGGGAGTGGTTCGGCGCTGGACATATTTCGAAGCCAGAGATGCTTGAAAAAAGGCAGCGTTTGGTGATGAGAATGTCATGTCCCCCGTTCCCAACGACATATTTGCGAGTCGGGCTCGCGTTTTGTGATAATTACAGCGCATAACGCGGGCGGTGCGCGCGGAATGCGCGGCTCTGAGCTCACCGCCACGGATTTATAATGACGAGCGAGTGTCGCGTCCGCGCTGCCCTATCGACAGCGCAGCGCGCGGCAGAAAAACCGTGGTGTCCGCGGCATCCGCGCGGGGCGGAGCGGTTCCCATGCGCGCCTGCACCCCCCGCACTACCCCGCACCCTCCGCCCCCGGGCACCGCGCCGCCAAGACGCACCTTTTTTATCAACTGCTAAACGACTAGCGAAATATCTGGAAATTGACATTCCTATCATAATTCCAGAGGACGCATCCTTGGTCCGTTGAAATTTAATCAAGAATGTCTATGAAAATCGAGCGTCGACAGGGAGTGACGGGGCGTAATTACGTTCGAATTCTGCATCGGATGGGTGTGCACTCTCGCTTTTTTGTCGCACGTCAATTATATAAATTGTTGGTGCAATAAATTTCGCTGTATCTCTGGGGACGGGTGGCGGGACGGGAATGCGGCGACGATACGGCTCGTCCCGTCCGGCACTGGGCCCAATTAGCATGGGATCGATAGGCGCGCCTGATGCCGATCTGCTGTCAACTGCACCGCATTGCGCAAGCACCGCGGTTATCTAATCTGAACTTAATGAATGCCACAATACTATCGCCGAACTGAAGCTAGCGGTGAAATCAGGTGAACGCACGTATTCGCTTGTGTTGCAAGGAGCTGCCAGAACCAAGTCTGAAGTAGAACGGATATTTTACCGCACATTTATGTAACTTCATTGCAAGGATGCTTTATGAGAACTTCAATAATGAAGTAGACGTTTATATAGACGTGTTTATCTATGATGGAACTGATGGCCGTGATCGTTAAACCGTTTCTTTAACCTAAATATGTCTGCTTCTAGTTCCTTATGTAGTTTTTACAATAACCCCATAATGAGATTCTGTTTTATCACTGAGTGGCTACTGGCAAGGCCGCTGTCTGACACAGTTATCTCAGAAGTTCTTCAAAAAGTTAGGATATGTTAAAAAGGCTATAATTGACAACTTCTAGAATATTCAAACCCACCATCATCGTAGCCTTTTCCCAATAAAATTATGTTGGGGTCGGCTTCCAGTGTAATCGGCTGCGACTGAGTACCTACTATTATTTTACGATCAAACAACAAAATGCCACGATTAGAAAGATCTACGAATGACAAAATCAAAAGTCATTTATTCAAACTAGGCTGAGAGTCAGCTCTATTTGAACGTCAAAATAAAATTACATAAGACTGTCCCCCCAAAAACGCCCGCTCTTCACCACTTCCTAGTGCTTTAGCTGGGAAGAAGAAGTAGCGGAACAAACTCCCCAGCAGCACAGCTGTCTGTTAAGTTAGAAGAACTTGATTCTATACAATAATAGGTAATAAAAATTACGAAACAAAAAAAAAACATAAAATTTGCCATATGTCAGCTAGCACACGCCAATATACCATCAACAATTGAAAACTAAAAATAATAGAAAATTAAAATAAAACGTAAACAGAACTTCCAATCTAAATAAAAGCCTCTAGGCATAAAGGGCATGCCCGCTTACAGCCGGGACCAACGGCTTAACGTGCTTTCCGAGGCACGGATCCACAGACCAACCCTGGCAAGCGTAGCCGTGATTACTTAGCCACAAGCTTCCCTTGACTACTCAAATTATCTATACATATAATAAAATTGTAACAGGCCGATGTCTGTACATTAAAGATATTGAACAAAAAAATAGTATGGGGGGTCTTTATTAGAGCAACAGAAGCCAAAACAACGGTTTTTAGAATTTTTGTCTGTCTGTATGTTTGTTACCGCATCACGCAAAAACCACTGCATGGAATTGAATGCAGTTTTCAATGATGTATTCCGAGAGGTCTAACTTAAAAAATAGGCTATATATTATCAAAAAAAAAATGATTATCTACTTGATTCTAAAGACCACGCGTATGAAGTCGCGGGCAAAAGCTAGTATCAAATAAGATATGTCAGGGCTATGGTGTAAATATATTTGTACGCCTCTGGGCAAAATATAGAAGATCTACCTATCTGTAACATCTCACACAGTATTGTAATTTGATCTATGTTTACAAATAAAGCATTCTGATTCTGATTCTGATAAGAACTACATCTTCCCACATCCCACTTTCTAAACCACATTAATACCAATAGACCTACCGCAATCGAAGCATAAAGTAAAGTCAATTTCTAACATAAATCTCCAATATTCATCCATAGTTAAGTATTCAACTCATACGAAATCATCTCATCAAACTGATTGCAGAATGACAATAATGTGAAGTATAATAGGCTATAGAAACTGACGCTTTGTCCGCTAATGGCTAATAGCCTTTAGCCGTTGTATAGCCAATGCGGTTTGCAATTATCATGGCCTCCGTACCGTGAAGCGGCAACAATTGTAACTAGATTATTAACATGTTGTATGACTGATGCAATTATAAGTTAGATAGAGTTTAGATGAGTCCAATAATTTGTATTAGACCCATAAAGTGGAAAATTTATTTGAATTATACGTTGAATGGTGGTATGAGATTTGAGTGATGATGTCCCCTAAAGTTGTGTTTAGAGATGGACTATACACACTGTACACTTCTTATTTCAATTGCTTAAATCTGCTGCCTACCCAGCATAATATAGTCCTTTTTTGTATTGTTCTTCTTTGGATTTTTCGTCGGATCGTTGAGCTCCTTAAGTTTTGAAGTGAGCTACACGATATCTGACAAATGCGTGCACTGACTGGACAAATCCAATCAATCTGTGGTTCTTTCCTTAAAAGACCTAGCTACATGGTCTTCACATGATCTGACCAAGATTATTTATAGACTTTAATAGAGATTGTGACCTCTGAGTTTGTATCGGCCTTTCTTCTCAGAGTAGTCAGAGGGGAAACACTAACCTTATCTAGTATTTATAATATGATTGGCGTGTAGATGTTTGTACAAACCAATTTACTTTATCATTAATATTAAAAGGATGTAGGAATGGATGAAAACTTAATTCTCCGCGTTAAAAGTGAGCAGAGATGATGTTGATTATTATCCCGTTTGATCGACTATTGAAGTCTATTATTCTGTAAATTATTCAGAAAAATAAGAAGGTCACCTACCTTTCTATCATTCTACTCTTGAAGCCATATATCTGCGTTGATTTTAATTTATCATTTTCATGGAAATGAAATGATTAAATCATCTCAGGGAGTGACGAAAACTCAATTTTTTTTATCGTCTGATGAAGCTGAGAGAACACAAATAAACAAAAAAATATTAAAAGGTTTCAAGACAATCGACTAGATATTGTATTCAAGCTTTTCATGCGCTAAGAAAGTTGCATTCTAACCATAGACGCGACACTAAATTTCAATAAAATTCTCTAATTTCCCAACACAATACTGAACAGTATACATTTAATCTATATTCATTTAATCGCATCTATGAAACTACATTCATTACAAAGTCTATAAAGACGAACCCAATATGATTTTAGCCCCAAGCTCAACACCTGAACAAAAACATTGGCATTCTGTTGATGTCCAACGAATATTCAATGGATGTCTGCCGCAGCGATTTCCACATTATTCATGCTGACTGAATATTCATCCGCCATAGGTTGACCTGGCCATTAATTGTTATAGCCAAGCCTGTTAGCATGGGACATACTGATGATGAAATTGACAAACTGGTGATGGGTAAAATGCTTGGTTGGTGGAACAGTGGTTGATGGGGTTTAGTGGTGAAGGCTTTTTCTCATAAAGAGAAGCAACGAGCATTGATCATCACGTGTTGGTGATTTCAGATCACATAGTTAAGGTTGCCTTACATTTTTTGAACCGTCCTAGCTGGCAATTCGATAATTGAAAGAGAATTAAGAGTGGAGATCTAAGGACGGATCACGTTAAGACACATTTTGTATCATGAGAAAGCCGAAAGATATAATTCCCCCTGTCTCTCGCACTTAATCTCCCTCAGAAATCTCAGGATTGTGTTACAACATAATTCATGTGGTTTTCTTTATCAAAATCTTAATCATCATTTGCATCATTAATGTCCTCAATGATTACTATGTTTAATTTAGGCACAACCAAAAAACATTGTCCAAAAAGTGTTTGTTATTTTTCACTTAAATCCTGCCGCCACTATACCAATCGTCTCTTTACATTATTCTTTTTCCCATGAAATAAAAATTTTAATAGTACAAGAAAATACTTGATTTTCTTCTATGTCGTAATACAAAATTTTCCATAACCACCGAGCAAGTTGGTTCTACGACCCGCAGAACAATCTTTCATTGTATCCCACCCAAATGTTTTATGGATGGGACCTTCGATTTGTGAAGCTCATCGTCTTTTATTACATGACTCTTGTGAATATTGATTTTTGGGTCAACAGCTTCACTTTGTATCATTTGTTCACCTTTATGTCTTTAAGCATTTTATTTCTATGCCCTACGTTGACCAAGACTAATGTGGTTGGTGATAAAACGACCAGCAAACGCGAAAATTACTAGTATTGTTTCACAATGTGTGTGTCATATTAAATATTCATTGTTTATGTTGATAAAGTCTGTTATTACTATAGAGTGTTTGTTTTCATTATTGAGTATGGGTTTGATGCTAATGTAATATAGCAGTTGAGATGAATGTTCATTTACAATTTACTTGATAAAGTTTGAGTTAGTAGTTATCAATCTAACATAACATTACGATTTGTTTCCCCGAAAAGTTTAGTAGAAGTGTACTTATAGTACACTCATATTTCGCCAGTTATTTTTAAGTCCCATGACCCATAGGTGGCTAGTCTATTACCATCAACTGGACACAAATCTCCGGGCTGCTACTGAGAAATTCCAGATAAAAAAACCCAATGACTTTTTGCCCGACCTAAGAATCGGACCTACGAACCATGCTCAGCAGTAGCACTTGCGACTACTACATCAACCATCAATATTTTAAAAACTAGATGGCGCCCGCATTTCCTAGCTGACTGTTCCCTGAGAAGAAAAGCCGAAACAAACTCATGAGGCCATGGTCTTTCTTAAAGTCCAAACATTATATTATTTGAATTTTATGTGAGTCTAGCAATGCAGGGCATAGTCTGGAAGGGCTTTTTGAAGAAAGAGCCATTGCAGCTTTGAGCTGACCTGTCCCAACAGACGGCATCAGTCACCGTGTAGCTCAACCCTATTTTAGGGAGCTCAACGACCCGTCACAAGACGCTACCAGACCTGCAGGACGTTTGCATAGGCCATTTACATCTGAGTTTATCATCGGTGAAGGAAAACATCGTGAGGAACCACACCTTTGCATGAGGCGGGAGGAAAGAGGCGGCGCACGTGAGGGAGAGGCAGTATCTATATGAGCCCTCATGGCCTTAGTCGCCGCAGGAGACGCCCTGGGCGGAGGGAATCCCAGGCTGATTTTCTCTGCCACCGTAAGCGCGGGCTTACGGACGGCGAGTAATGAGTAGCTCGCTATCCGGTAAGGACCAAGCCCGGATCGACGGCGCGTTGTGTTCCACGCGCGCCTCAAAGAGATGTCAGCACTAACTGGTGGGGTCCGCAAGGGTCGATGAGGCCAGGGGTGCGGATTGTTCGAAAGAGATACCGTCACCCCTGGCACACAGGCAACTGAGGGAATACGGGTGGGTTTTAGTTAGTAAAAATCAGACACGCCCTCCTGCTCCACCCAGAGCAGGAGAAGTTATTTGATGATTTCCCCCTTCAAAATAAAAAAAAAACCATATCAACCTTATATGTCTGATTTATGTTTATTATTATTTTACCTTGGTTTGTCATCTTACGACATACTCATAACCTCTTCAATCTATTGTGTGTTAGAATAGAATAGTTTTATTTGTAAGGTAGTGCGCTATGTTTTGCCAATATTGGCATAAAAATGATTAAAAACAATTAAGTGAGCTCTATTCAATAACAATATTAAAATTAACAATATAATTATAATTATTTCAGTATTAAACAGTGTTTTGCTTTGTCAACAGACACTAGGGAGACAGGGTTCGTGAACGCGATCACGGCGGCTGGCGTAACGTACTCCATCACCCGAGCATGCACCGCGGGATCCCTGCTCGAATGCTCTTGCGAAAAGGTTTGACATTTGTCTTCCTATAAGTGCCGTAAACTTGTGAAACAAACATAAGAAACAGTTGCTGTTGCCACATCAAATTGTTCCTTAGACGACGAAAAATTTCTGCGGTGGGGGGGGGGGGGTCTAGAATGATATGCTGAATTCATCGTTACAGTTTGCGCACTGAATAAAAACTTTTCCTGTATAGCCTCTAAAACAAAAATATCATATTTTCATAATTAGAAATTATAACCAGAATATTTGTGCGCAGTTACCGGCAAGGCATAGCATTCATTAACCGACGAAAAATAGGAGGAGGTTCTCAAGTCGACGCAATAATACAAAAAAAAAATATAGTCTTTCCACGCAAAACAATTTTTTATTCATATTGACATTTGTAATTTATGTTTGACTGATTTCGAATACACAATTTTTACCTTTTCGTTTCGAAGTAAAATAATGGAAACCGAAAAACTAGACATTCTGGGAAAAAATCCTACATTTAATAAAAAATATACAGTCTGTGTAGTCTGTGACAAACAGATGGATGAACGTTCAGATGGCTTAGTAAGGAAGTTCCTTTGTTTATCAAATCAAACGTTTTTCCTCAGGGAGCACCAAAACCGCGTCGCGGACGTGAATCCGTCACGCTCCCCCCCTCTCAAGTGCCAACAGAGAGGTGGCAGTGGGGGGGATGCAGTGACAACGTCCGCTTTGGCCTCAAGAAGTCCAGGGAATTCATGGACAGCCGCTACAGAAAACGAAGCGACATCAAAACTCTCATCAAACTGCATAACCATAATGCTGGGAGGTTGGTTAGTAAGAATTTTCTACTGGGAGTCATGTTATGAGTTTGTAAATTATACAAAAAAAGAAAAACTATTCGTATTCATGTTAACTTTGGTTACCTATTCAATGTAGGATTTTATATCAAATTACCTGAGCCCCGCGGTTTCACCCACATGAGTCTCGCTGCCGTGGGATTATCGGGATAAAAAGTATCCTATATCGTAATCCAGGTCATGGTCTACTCATGTGCCAAATTTCATGCATTTCTGTTCAGCCGTTTTAGCGTGAAAGCGTAACAAACGAAATTACTTTCGCATCTATAGGTATAAAAATGACTCTAAACACAAATCAAAACACACGGAAACTTTTCTGTCGAGAAAGAAGCGGTAATTGGGTAACATTTCAAATAGGTTTGTACCTATTTGAAATGTTACCATACTGACTACCTGTCAAACGTCGTTTGTTTCGTCAAAGATCTGTAAAGTCTTCTGTCACATGCCGTCAATCACTATTTCTGAAAAAAAAAATATCTATATATTTTTTATAAATTTTCTTATAAACAAACCTTGTTCTTACAATAAGAATCATCCAATTTGGTGCAGTCGTTCGGAAGTTATGCGCGTACATACATTTCGGCGACTCATTTTTATATATATACTAGCTTTTGCCAGCGGCTTCGCTCGCCGTAGGTCGGTTTTTTTCGTTTTTTCTTATTTAAACCATCCAGGATGCCACCCAAACGCATAAAAAAAAAACATTCAAATCGGTCCAGCCGATTAGGAGGAGTTCAGTGACAAAAACACATACAGTAGAATTATATATATAAAGATAAAAATGGATAGATAGATAGATTGAAGATGACAATTGACTAAGCAGCCAGAGGGAGGAACAGACGCTCCATTTAAAATATTAGTTTTCTGATTTAGACTGGAAGTCGACCATATTTGGAAAAAGGCAACGCAGATTAGGAAAACGACCAGTAAATTAGCGCATCTGTCCACAAAGAAAGAAAGATATGGATGGCCTTAGCTAGCTTGACCTTGATAATATTTCAGGATTTTTTTCACAAATGTAACACCATTTTCTATTGTATACAGAATTTCTTCTGTCGATAGGCAATCAAGAACAATATGAAGATGGAATGCAAGTGCCACGGGCTGTCGGGCTCTTGCACGCTCAGGACTTGCTGGTGGAGGATGCCGACCTTCAGGGAGGTCGGCGATAGACTGCGGGACAGATTTGAAGGAGCTGCGAAGGTGAGCTGATAAAATAATCATCATCATTTAGCCTTTATATGTCTTTTGATGGACAGAGGTCCTCCAAGGGATTGTCATATCGACCAGTCCTAGGCCTGTTACTTCTAGTGCAGAGGTTCCCAAAGTTCAGCTAACAAAAAAAATAATTTCGGGCCTCTTGGCTGTCATGGACAAGAAAGAGGCATAATTATATCTATATGAAAGAAGGACTGTTCAAATAAGAAAAAAATATTCAGTAACAATCGATAATTTGAATCCTACTTAATTAAATACAAGGAGTGCTATTTCAATGAGAAGGATATATTTGTTTCCTATTTTTTGTCATTAAAGCTTTAAAATTTTATGCGACAGACTAGGGTAGTAAGTAGTCGGCAACTGTGAGCAAGAATTTCGTTAGCTGCTTGCTATAACTATTTTACAGTTCTGATAAATCAATGAGTTCTTAACTTGATATCGTCCTATTTTTCAAGGCCCACATGATATTCGGTCGCCATAATTGGGAAATGATGATCTAACTTATTCCCATAACCTTCACAGTGACCGTAGAATAGGTACAATAGGATAGGTAGCAAAAAATATTGTAATTTTACTTCATTGATCAACTTGAATTTAAGTAATAGAAAGTACAATATAGGTAGCTCCAGAACATCCGCCAGTTTCATAAGTAGGGAATAGAAGTGAGTACATTTTAAAATATTGTCGACAGGTAATCGCCAGCAATGACGGTGACAGTTTTATGCCAGAAAGTCCGAGTATCAAGAAACCTGGCAAGAAAGACATCATCTACTCTGAAGAGTCACCAGACTTCTGCTCAGCTAACATGAAGACTGGCTCCCTAGGGACCCTGGGACGTCAGTGCAACATCAGCTCAGCGGGAACAGATAGTTGTGATCAATTATGCTGCAGACGAGGTTATAAAGAAACCTCGGTCAAAGAAACTGAGAACTGCAACTGCCAATTCAAATGGTGTTGCGAAGTAATATGTGAAACATGCTACGTGAAACGAAATATACAAACATGCTTATAATGTGATAGACGATATAATAAATGTTTAATATTAAAATTGATTTGTACATTTATTTATTGCCTTTCAAGGTTCTATTATATACAGCTTTTCTTCTGTGCTCGTCTCCTGTTTGATAATCTGATAGATATGACAGTAGATCAATTTTATATGGTTTTTGTTTTCCTTTCATCGGCTGGGATTTTAGATCCATTTTTCTGGTAGCAGGTGGCTCTTCTTCATAACTTTCTTTGGCTTCATCACCTCCATCTTTGGATCCTGTATAATCTTCTGCCTTACTATCACCTCCTTCTTTGGTATCTTCTTCATAGTTCTTATTTTCATGGTCCTTGTCTTCATGGTTCTTATCTTTATCGTGCTCATTTTTAAAATGTTCTTCTTTATGATGTTCCTCCGGTAGTCCAAGATATTTGTTTGGTTTCTTTCTAGGTTTAGGCTCCGAAAAAGGAACAGCATTTTCACCGAAATTATGTCCTTTTCGGAAAAGTTTATCACATTCTGGAACTTTATTCTCTTTTTTCATGACAATGAAGTTGTAGAGCATATTTAGTTTTTTAATGTCGCTTGTAGTCAATCCGCGATTTCCCATGGAAGAAGAAGTTTTGTGTGGATCCTGTAAGTATACTATTTGTTTATATTACAGAAGGGCCCATATATTTATTTACTAAGGAGATACGAGTACCCATTATACTGACTAAAATAAATAAATTGAAAGAAGGAGCGGTCAAAAAAAAATCATATTAAATAAATTCCGTCATTTTAATTTTAAAAGAAATACCTACCTAGTGAATAAGAATTGGAAGAGATTGCTGATGAAACAAATCTTACCTGAAATTCAATGGTCGCACGTCCCGAAGCTGAATATTTGTGTTGGTGGAAATGACCACCACTAACGAAGTCGTACTTCACGTCATGAAACAACCACTGGTCGTCAGCCAGCTTGTGGAACAAGTATCTTTTCTCTGGAATAATAAAAAAATCGAGTAGGCAGAGTCGTACCTGTAGTTCACCGACATTTCACCAGGTATGTTTAAGTCCTATATCCTAGGGGGTGGCGAGCGTATTGCCATTTCCTATTGTATCCATTTGAGATAATGTTAACATCACAAGAAAACACAATTTTCTTCTCTGGCTCTAATCAAATGAGCTTAGATTTATACAAATACAAGCGACGCTAAATTGGTGAGCCACAAATTCTATTTTGAACCAAAAAGGTACAAACGATGCTTAGTTTGTGGATCACCGAATTCGGATAAAGTGTATTGTTAATTTTTGATTAATAAATAAATAATATACTGTTTTATTTTATTAATTTGATTGGATATTGCAGTGTAGGCAACTAATATATTATTTAGGTTTCTAAGGGGTTACTTTTTTTAAGATAAAGCTTCAGACTTTGTCAAAGGTTTACTTGAATTTTATTTAACAAATCACTACTAACGTTTAGACAAAAAAAAAATGGGATTGATTTGAAAATTTCAGTACCACTTACAACTTTGTTTTAAACCGATACTGTTAGATACTTTTCGGTACAAAAAAATAGGGTCTAGTACATTACCTGGCATCAAATTTTCTTCCATAACCTTGATATATTGATCTCGATCCGGCGAATTGTGCTGAGGTGGTACTCCAACTATTGACAGGACTGCCTCCGCCAGTTCGTGTCCCGTCAAAATACAATCGTATCCCAGATTAACATGCTTAAATTACAAGAAAAAACAAAGGAACATTCAAGTCAATTGTTTCGATTTTTTAGAAATAACTTACTACTTGTAAGTTAACGTGCTTCATCGTCGACCACAAATCATGATTATCTGGGGATAGACTGGTAGAACAGTGTGTATAGACCCAGTAAAAAGTATGGTAATTAATGGTAGGAAAGGAGGTAAGTATGAATGTGTGTAGTTATTTTCATTTGTTCCCTCATAACTTCTAAACTACTACATAACATAATTTGAAGAGGTATCGTTGGAAGCAATTTGGCCGTCCACTGCTTAAAAAAAAAGAAAAAAAATCAGGCACATTTGACTCATACATATTGTTAGTAGAACGACTTCAAACTATGTTAGTATTTAAATTAGGCTATTAATTTAAGTATTTACCGCCCTCTGGGGCCCCGGGCACGCGCACTTGTGCTTGAACCCAGTGCCCCAGAAGGGGGCTGTCCAGCTTGTGGCTACGCACGTTCAGGATGGTGTTGGCACGAGAGCACGAGACCACGGCTCTCAGATGAGAAATGTTTTATTGTTTTGGTTTTAGTTTTTATGGCTTTTTGGCTTATAATTTTAATCACGTATAGAACCGGCCAGGAAATCTATTTGCCTCGCCTTTGAGGCGTTGTCAAGGTAAAAACTGACCAAGATGGCTATAAACATTGGTCTCTCTCTATTCCCTTAAAGTTTTTTGGACTGGCTTCCAATGAAGCCGTTTAGGTAATAAATAGGTCCGCAATCTTCTCAAATAAATAATCACCAATTTCAGCTAAAAGACTACTAAACATAAGCGTCGCCACATAGGCCAGTCCTGTGCTTTTCACAACCTCTAGTTTCCCGCGACCTTAGTAAAATATTCACCTGAACACCTTCATTTGTGAAGTTCAGAATAGAATGATCAGAACAGCTCAGTTGACCTCGCCGGTTCACGAAGAACACCCATCTGGTCTTATCATCTTTCGGTGGAGTTGGCATCTCCAAGAAACTAAGTCTTGTGCGTCTGTTGACACCATTAAGGTATGAACGGATTCGATCGCGAATTACTTTGTCTGTAAAATGGAGTTAGAATTAGTAAATATCCGCACTTGATATCTCGACCAGTCGTACTCAGCGCTTCTCTTCCAAATTCATTTTGCGCAGAGCCAAAGTGTGGAATTCCCTGCCTGCGTCTGAGTTCCCTTCCACATTTACCCCGTCTATCTTCAAAACTCGTTGCATCTTAGACATCATCAATCGTTTCCATCTGGCGTGATCGAGGTCAAGAGCAAGCAGCCCAATAAGCAAAAATAAAAAAAATAAACTTGAAGTAAAGTAAAAGTATCATAAAATTAAAGTAAACTTTAAGAATTATTCTAATTCTAATACACATAATACCTAGAACCAATATCGAATATTCTTCGCAAATTGCGAATACACCCGAAGAATTCGTTTATTTGTTCGTAATCGTGTTTATCGTACATGCTACACAGTGTATTGTCGAAAATTTCGCCAGAATGATTCAAACAGGATCTATGATTTAACCATCTTCAGAAGCAAGGAAATTAATTAGAGATGCAGGTATAATTTATATCTCTTGTCTCGCCTTTATATATTTTAAGTATACGCTATTATCAATATAAATTTAAATGTTACTAATACTTACCATTAAAAGAAATAACATCAATATAATAAGGCACTATTCCTTTAGGCCACAGTTTAAACTTCCTGATTTCATCATCACTTAAATCAAAACCTGCTTCGTGTTCTTCTTCCTGTTCATCCACATTCTGTCTGACTATGTTAGACCAATCAGCAGGTCCGAGTTTTGCGTTAACATCTAAGACCGCATTTGATGATCTTTTGAGGGCGTGTAAGTAATCTTGCTGTTTGGGAGCCGTGGGGCGGATTCCTAAACCAAATATTGTGGTGGGTACTTAAATAATAGGAACTTTTAGCTGTTGGGGCTCAGGCCTCTTTTCCGTGAGCTGTAGGTAATCCACGACGCAGGCCTGAGTGGTTTGGTAGAGGTAGATTTTAATAATCAGTCCATAATGATCTCACTGTTGGATAACAGGCCTCCTCGCGGGGAGAAGGACCAGACTGTAATCCACGACCCAGGCTTGTGTGGGTTGATGGAAGTAGATCATGCCTATTTATATTTCTTACCGATCGATATAGGTTAGCAAAACCTCCCCTAATGAAGATACAGCCATGTCATTGATTTGGAAGCATAAGCACCTTTGCATATCAACATAGGTACAAACAAACTGGATCGTATATATTGTTAACTAGTATTTTAGCAGAGGGGATGGCGTTGCTGCATCAGCCATCACTTGTATCCTGGAATCACCATTTATGACACCAGCAACCATAATATCATTGTGCCTACGCCTTTGGAGTTGAATTGCCTCCTGGTGACTTTATCCTGGGAATTTTAAAGTCTCGAGAGGTGACTTCTAGGCAAGCGTGCCATCATGATTGACCGCATCTATATACTTAAAGTTATGGAGAGAGATTTAACATTTGTTTGTTTGTAAGTTTGTATGTAGTGGGTAATGTCTGAAGGTTCCAGTCGGATTTGAAAAATTGTTTTTGCTTTTAACCCTAAAGAGCCAAGTACAGCGAAAAAATTGCGGGCGGGCAAATGAAAACCCTATAGAAGCTACCAATTATAGATTTTTTTTCAACTACTGCAACAAAAATACTCACGTCTAGGGCACATTAGAAATACAATAAAAATTAAACTTGAACATTTCACTAAACCTCGCCGAGGCATACTTATGTGTAAATAAAAATTTCAAACATTGGTTTTATTGTTTAAATTCAATAAGGCATTTCGATAAGGTTTATTCGATTTTTACTATGAATCATTTAAAGCTAGCAATTTGTCGTTTTCCTTTTGTATTTCAGTGGCTTACGTAATATGCACGTTAGCCTTTTTACCTATATTATTGATGTAAGTACTACAACACTTAGCTTATCAAAATATGATAATGATGATAGTAGGTACATATTAGGCAAAATCACGCGGCAAGTACCGAATACTGAAGATTGAGCCCCTCACTTAAAAAAGAACGACAAAAATCAACCCAGAAATCACGTATTCATTTTTTTTAAATTGCGGAATGCATAACCTCTTCTTTCTTATGAAGCCGGTTAAAAAGAAAATTTGTTCCCTTCATGATATATCATAGCGCCCATTTTCAGGGTTTATACCCTAATTCATGATATTAAGTATGTAGCTTTTAAAACACGATACTAAGTAGGTATGTAGTTTTTAACACACAGAGAAAAAGCGATACCCTATTCTACTATAATACGGGGACACTTAGAAAGTTTTGCGGAAAAAATATGTTCTATAGGTAAATAATTTTTTATTTAATCTTTTCAAAGTACTCTCCACTAGCCTATAAACAAAGTTTCATGAATCTGAACCAGTTTTCGAAACAGTATTTCCAGTCCGCCGCAGATACCACGTTTACAGCCTGCTCAAACGCAGACAGCCCATCTTCCGGCGATGAAAAGTGCTCCCCCCATGCTCATCCCTTTAAGCTGTTTTTTTTTATTTTCATACGGTGTCATACGGTGATAGGTCATGCCTGTAAGGAGGGTGACTCAGGAGTTTGACTGGCATGCTGTCCAGAAAGTCCCTCGTTTTGAGCGCGATGTGCAAAGGCGCGTTGTCGTGGTGGAGCAGTAGCCCGCGGAGCCCTGTGTTTGGTCGCATGTTGCTCACAACAGAGAAAACTTTTGCCAAGAATTTGGTAGTATACCATTCAGCGTTGATGCTTCTTTGGTTTCGTAAAGGAATTGACACCAAGTAGCCAGTCAAATTGAAAACGCTCGCGATCAAAACCTTTTCCTTCACTTTGGTAGGCGTTTATTCGTTTTGAAACACCCAAACCGTCGACTGGCGCTTTGTTTCTGGATCGTATTGATAATTCCAAGACTCATCACCTGTAATGATGTCGTAAACAAGTCGAAACGAGCCTGCTTTAAATTTCTTTATCATATCACGGCACCATTCCACCTGGGCCTGCTTCTGAGCATCGGTGAGGTTGTGCGGAGCCCAAAGTGAAACTATCCTCCTCACGCGAAGATGCACGTGTAGAATTTCGTGAAGGCTTCCCGATCCAACCTCCAGTATTTGCTAAATCATCCCCCAAAGTTAGTCGACCGGGCTTGAATTCGTTATACCAACGATACATGGTTGCCTTAGAAGGGCCTTCATCCATGAATGCAATTTGAAGTCTATCGTACAATTCCTCCGGTTTCAGGCGACACTTGAAATCGTAAAAAATCACAGCGCGAAAATGTTCCCGGCGCAGATCCATTTTTATTATGAGACACGATAATTTAAAATACCTAGCTCGTAAACAATGTGGAGGGAAATTTTGAAATTGGAACGTACCTATTTGTACTTATAAATAATCATATTTTCAAAATAGATTATAACTGGCCAGTCTCTCATACATTAAAACTTTTTTTCGCAATACTTTTTGAGTGACCTGGTACGTGCAGGTATGTGATTTACAAAAGAGAAATAACATTCACACGGCCAAAATCCGTTTGCATGAAAAATTATTCACGCTATTTCAGATTCAGCCGCACCGTTCGTATCTCTTATGACAGATTTCTCTGCTCATAAACATAAATTTTCCAGCGGGCCCGATACTCGTGGGAACCCACCTCGGGGCGCACTCGACCACCAGCACTCAACGACTTTTCACTTTCTTAACCCAAAACCAACCGAAATTAAACTTTAACACGAACTTCTTAAAGTCCCATTTGGGCACAGCAAGAATGGCTGCTAGAAAATAAAGCTGTTTCAGAAAATTGCACGCTATCAAAAATACAACGGTTGCGTTCGCAATAAAACAAAATGGCGAAAGCTTTGCAGGGTTGGCGTTTCAATTGTGTGATGATGAAACTTGGCAGGGATTATTAAGAAATAACTATATTACATTTTCTTTAAGATATACAATAAAATCAGTTTTATTGACATAAAAGTATACACAAATGTGAATCCCCTGGTCCCTAAACACTAGTTTAGGGACCAGGGGATTTTTAACTGTATCATAGGGACCAGTTATGTATGTATCTCATTTTACTTGACTCCGCTGTCGTCTTTACATTACTGAAAATGCGCTTCAGCACTCTATCATGTGCACCTTTCAAATGCTAAGACCACGAGTTACATACAACATGGTTTTCAAATAAATCAAATCGTCTGGCACAGGAATTACTGGTACAAATCCTCTCCATTAGTACCAAAGGAATGAGGAACATAGACAGCCCTATGTGACAGTTGCATAAATAAATGCGCGCGCATAAATTTCAAAATAAGAACATCGTTTATCGAGGAGACATCTTTGGGGATGTATTATGCTATATATCGAAATTAATGCTTTTAACATCGACTTACATTATAATAGGAGAGAGGGAGATAGAAGATAGATTGGAGCGACGTGAACGTTGTTAATACAGGTCTAATGGAGATGTTCATGTCTTGTGCATTTTGTAACTGTATTGCATAATGCGACTCATATTTTATACTCGGGTTGAGTAATATTTTAAGGAAAGCAATGAAAGGAGACGTTATGGGTCCTATTATAAGTTTTTACTTTATGATGCATAAATCAGAACAATAATTAACTATGAAAACCATTAAATTATGAAATATTCGATTTCAAATAATGTTATTTTCTCTTCACAAACAAGGGTATAAAAGCTTAAAGACTAAGTGACATCAGTTTGTGAGAGACTGGTGTCTCCACTAGGAATACCTGTATAGCAGAGCACCAGGGTTTTACCACACGGTATGTAAACATTATTAGTTATTTAGTAAATGTGAAAGAATATAAAAATCAATGATAAAAAACAGCAATGATAAGAATCAACTCACAGATTAAAAACAAAAAAATTAATAAGTGGTAAAAAAGGTGATATGTATGCGTACGGAAATTAGCGGGATTACCAACTCACCCAATATAGTCCTATATTGGGTGAGTTGGTAATTCTTCAGTTGCATTATAATTTAGATTATGGAGCCATTCAACTAGAGCACTTTTACAATCCTTTGTTGTTAGATGATAGATCTTTGTAATAAGATTTATTTTATATAAGTGGGAACCTAAGAAAGTATAGAATCGTTGAGAGAAGCACGTTCTTAGACCTTTAGTAGTGATGCATACCTACGGAGTATTTTCTGCGTTTTCCTGATACCTATAGAGAGGGGTCAAATGTTAAGGAGGAGTGCTTCTTGAGAACAGTGTATAAAACAAAGAGTTGCCTTACTGATAACACTTTGTAGTAACAATCTACGGTAGGAAACAAATATGGGAGAAAACAGGCCACCTTAAGTACCACCCGTTGGGCTCTTTCTAATTTTGAAATCTTCGATTTTGGACACACCACCCCATGATATTATGCAGTATGTCAAAAGAGACTGACACATTGCATAGTATACCCACCTAATAACCTCCGCGTAAGCTACGTGACGTAGATTTTTAAAAAGAATGATTCATTTGCGAATTCTCGACGTGACGCTGTCTATTTGTGGTTGGAAGGTTTTTTTTTTTTGGGTGGGCAATCATCAAATAACTTCTCCCGCTCTGGGTGGAGCAGGAAGGCGTGTCAGAATTTTACTGACTAAAACCCACCCGTGTTCCCTCAGTTGCCTGCGTGTCAGGGGTCGCGGTATCTCTTTCGAACAACCCGCACCCCTGGGTAGGCATCGGCCCTTGCGGACCCCACCAGTTGGTGCTGACATCTCTTTGAAGCGCGCGTGGAACACAACGCGCCGTTGACCCGGGCTTGGTCGAGCTACCCATTACTCGCCGTCCGCAAGCCCGCGCCTACGGTGGCCGGGAATCAGCCTGGGATTCCCGACGCCCAGGGCGTCTCCCGCAGCGACTACAGCCGTAAGGGCGCATATACTGCCTCTCCCTCACGGTGTTTGGAAGGTAAAATTGCTATAGATAAAAATTCTAAGGTACTTAATCGAGGTAGTCTTTTGGAAAACGGGACAGGAACAGGTGTCAGAATGTGTGTCAATGCAAGAGTGCGCTTTGTTATGGAAATGGGATAGTACTTCATTGTGTTTGTTAGTGAGTGAGAAAGTTAAATACTTGGTTTTATCACCCATAAGACCATTATTATTTAGCCAAGCCAGGACCGTATTAAAACCTTTTTGTGCATAATGGTAGTGTAGTGTATCTACTATCTATATAATAGATATGGTAACACTGTCTCATGCACACAAGCGGAGGCAGCTGCTGTCACTAATGGCATCTGTCAGTCAGGGGGAATGGCGGGAAACGGATACAAGTGAAGCAGGTCTGCACGGTAGCGCTTGATGTGGTGATGAGCCAGTGATGTGATATAATCTACTGAATTGTGGAATCAACAAGATTCTACAGGTAGACACTAGCTCATGAGTCCGCTGTGTAAAGTAATGCCGTGAAATACATTTTCAAGTAAGTTTATTTTCTAAATCATCATCTGCCTTCTCACAACTATGTTGGGGTTGGCTTCCAGTCTAACCGAATGCAGCTGAATACCAGTATTTCACATGGAGAGACTGCCTATCTGACCTCCACAACCCATACTGGCGAACACGATACCCCTTAGTAAGACTGGTTGTCAGACTTTCAGGCTTCTGACGACCTGCAACGTCTGTTAAAGATCCACGAATGACAGCCGGGGCTGTGATGATATTCATAAGTGGGTAGATAGATATTGCTGGTGGTGGGTTATTGAGCAACTATTAAAGATGGCAGTCATTACTGGAGCTCGTCGTTTGATTTACGTTCCGCATAACAGAATTTGGCGCAGCCGGTAGGATTAATTTGTATTAGTGATTTACATATTTGTGTACATATATATGTTTGTTATAAGTAATATAGTTACTGAAAATTTTTATGTGTATATTCATGGAAATAGTTTTTCTTTTTTTTCTGTTCTATGAAATAGATGTAATTTTATTTATCAAAAGTACTTAATAATTAAAACTACGATATACAAAATAAATACAAAAAAAAGGACACCTAGGCGTCGAAGTATTCCTCCGCATCGCTGTCATCAGGAAACGTGCCCAGAAGACTGGCAGCATTGCCACGTTGAATGGCAATGCTAATTCTTTGGCCAAAGAACGACCCAGCCCTCAGGTTACGTGAAGTGTCGACCAGCCGGCGAGAAATTTCCTTAAAAAGGAGACGTGCACTCGGGCCCCATGACCCGAGCGTTTCGACCCCAAACGGCTCAAAACTGTAGTTACCAATAAGGTTACAGTATTTACGCCGCTTGAGGGTCTCAGCAACAGCAGCAGCGGCGCCAGCACAGCCCGTCGTGCTAGGAACATGGGATGGCGCAAGGGTGTCGACACATGTTGCGTCCCACACCAGAGGTCTTCCCACCTTCCAAGGCAATAACGTCATGCCGTCTGGTCTCTTCCCATCGTCACGTACCAAACCGTTTGGTTCTAATACCGCTGGTACGCCGGCGGTGACAAGGACTCGACGAATAATATCGTTGATGCTGGCGTGGCGTGCTATGCGACCTGCGCTCCTGCAGCAGGACAGGCCATGGTGCCCGAGACTGTCGACAGCTTCACCGCAGTGACACCGATGCGGAGCAACACAAGGTTTTTCTTATATCATATATATTTTTTTTGAGGTAGGAAGATGTGATGATATTTATAAATACCCACTTAGAACAACTATTAAAAATGGCAGTCATTACTGGAACTTATCGTTTGATTTACGTTCCGCATAACATAACTGGGACCAACGGCTTAACGTGCTTTCTAAGGCACGGAGGGGTCTTTGTACAATTGGTTTCGTCGATCCACGTATCAACCGCGGCAAGCGTAGCTTGACCAAATCAATTGGCCGGTACTGCTATTATTATATTATAAATATAAACAAAAAAAATCTCGGGCATCAAGGCCAATAGGGCGTAACTTAGAAATTATATTAGTAACATGCTAGAACACTAAAAAGAAAGAAAAAGAAAATCACAATCACAGGAAGGTTTAAATATTGTCGTTATGAGCGATAATAGTTCTTATTGCAATCCGATACGGGTTAAAATCTGTTGTAATAAATTTGAATAATAAAGCATTGTCGTAAAAATGCAAATAAAATTGTATAAAATTAGATATCAACTATTTAATCCATCACTGGATGCAGTTTGGCATTTGGAATTTTATGGTATATTTTTAATTATAATTATAATTGTAATTGAAGGGATAAACTGGTTTTAAAGATAACTAAGAGGTGACTTTGATGATTTTTTTGATGCATTAAAGTATATTTAATTATATTTTTAGTTCCATCACTCTATGCAAAAAAGACTTGAAAATATCATATATTTTTTTTGCTTTCAAAATTATTTACGGTTAAAGAGATACACTGGTTTCAAAAACCACCTTTTTGAGCGTTTTCAAGAAATCACCGCCTTAACAAGCTTTCTTGCCAACATGTAGTTTGGTAAATCTGCCCATTGTAGGCCCATCCAGCCTTTCTGCAAACACCCTCATAATGCTGTTGCTGCTTCCCCTCACTCGGGACATTACTGAGGCAACTCTCTTCCGCATTATCGCAAAGTAGTCGTCAGTTATTAGCAGAGATCGGATATTCGGATGCATATTCACCTAAAGTTGAGATGTTGGCTAACATGGAATGCGGTTTTGTATCAAAAAAGTCTTAATTTAGGTACCTAAGTAATTTGTTTATTTTTTGTTTGAACTAATACAAACCACCCCTGCTCCAGTACACATACATATTTGTATCCGGTTAAACATTAATTTTAAATTAATACACATCTGAATAGTTATGCAATCAAGAATCCCGGGGTTTTTAATAAAAATATTACAAATAATTTATATAGCCGCTTCCATACTTTCATAGCAAAAATTATCTTTAGGTAAATATGCATCCGAATATCTGATCTCTGGTTATTAGCCACAAGTTTATTTCCTGACTTTTTTTATATTTTATAATTTGTAGAACCTTTGTCACATAATGTGTGCTAAAATTAATGTGTAGGTAATGAGTGTCATTTAGAAGCGTTTTTTATTTGTAAGGAATAAAACGCCCTATATAGGACTATTTCAGGTAAATAGGTCCATGAATAAAAAGACGTATGCAGTAAAACCAGGCTGTTCAAGTTTTTTGATCAATTTAATATTTTTAGTAACAACTAATCAATATTTTAATTATAAATAGATACTGCTAATGTACAACCAATATTATAATAAATTGTGTCAACCCCCAAAAAGCGGTCACTGGACGAAATATATTTCAAAAAGGTACATTTATTATACACATATTAAGATTTGAGATTCAGATAAGTTCAGCTGATTTCAATTGTATTTTTACCTAATATTAACAATTTAAAATGCTACATTCACATAAATAACTTAAAATAATGAATAAAGACAATATTTACATGCGTAAAAAATGATTTCACAATGACATATTGACAATAATTCGATTAGGCAGAATAATAATTTTGATTAAAACCGGCAATAGCTGTCAGGTGTAAAAGGTTAAAAAAATGGCACCAATTCGATTTTCGAAATTCATAACGGTTTCGGTTTTAAATTACGTTAAAATACTTTTTTTATCACAATAGCTATCATGCTAAAATTCAAAACAATGGCTTTAATAGATCCAGTCATGGATATTATAACTACAAAATTAAAAAAAAACTTCAGTCTTTTAAATCCGATGTGGTATCAGTTCCTCAGACTCTGTCATTGAATTCCGAAACATTTTTTAAAGTTACCTATGTACAGAGATCCGATTTTTAAGCGTTTTTTATTAACAATACATTGATAAGTACTCGAATACCTGTTTTAAATAATACCGATTGTTTTAACATCGGATTTTTTTTACTAAAACTAACACGTTATTATTATACTTTAATAAATTCAGTATTATTAAAGTAAAATAAAAATAAATTAAAACAAGTTTTTAATAAATATTTTTTTATATATGACATACTTGACGAGTTAGTATGCTCAGTGCATTTTATTTTACACAATAATTAAGCTCAGTAGGAATAGTCTTCCTATATATACCTACTTACTGGCTATACTATGTTTATATCACATATGAAATATCATTCAAGTTGATATAATTACTTGTATGATCAATAAAGCTTCCACATATACTGGCAAACTATCAAATTTGGAATGTCAAATTTTTTGTCATCGAAATGATTCCAGAAACAAAAGAGAATTTGTCAAAAGATTGTCAATGTTAATTCAGAATGTTATTCGAAGTTAGTGAGTTATTTTAGTCCAAAGGGTTATGAGGGTTCGGATATAAACTCGCCAAGTGAATAAGTTCACGATGCAATCTGTCTAATTACAGTTACATAAGTATAAGAGCACGTATTACACGTCACTGTTGCACTAAGACATGCATTTAAGTACAGAAGGGACGAGCTGCACCTGTATTAAATGCGTCAGGAGTGTTAGCCAGGTTCGCGTGCAACGCTATCTCCGTGCATCGGATGCAACACGCATACAATATTATACGTATAATACTGATTATTTAATTCGTTTAATATTTAATTAAAATTCTCCAGAGCGTTTATCTCGTAATGTGGGACACTTTTACGATGGTGCTACTTACTGACTGATAAGGGCCCAACGCTACCTCCGCCGCTGAACACCCAAGAAGACACTTTATGCAAATGCTATTAAGCCACAAATTCCATTAGCCGGGTTAATTATAATATGAAATTATAATTACAAGATAATTTCGCTGTTGAATCTCAAAACAGTTATGCGAGCATGCACCCAACGCGGACGTCCATAAAATAGAAAGTATTTATAAAACTCAAATGATTATTGCCGCTGCTATAATAATTGCAAATAACTTCTTTGAAAAACCTGAATATTAACTTTGGAATGATATTAAGAAATATCATTTAAAGTGTCGTACATTTCATTTTGCATCCGTGTCTCCTTGGGCTGTTCAATCGACTGTACGATACCTACGAATAAATAAATTACACAGCTGACCGCGTAAGGAAACCAATAAGTCCAATTTAGAATAAATACAAAATGAGTCGGTGATAGAAATAAATCGTCTGTAAACTGGTCTCATTAATTTCCAAACGACAGTGTCCAAAAAAATAAAGTTACTAGATCACATGTTCGCACTTAATAGTCAAATAAATTAACCGAACGAGTAGCTTACTTTAATTTTACGCCGGATCAATTATCATGTATAAAAGAAGAAATAAACAGTGATAGAGAAACTATTTACATAAGTCAACATGATATACGATTTCGACGACTTGGATAGATGAAAAAGTGAAGTGATTATATACAAGGTCCGTTATCTGCCTCCGAATAAGAAAACAGGTCCACTCTCGAGTCTGAGTCACAATCACAACTGTCCGACACTAAAGTTTCTCTCATTGATCACTTCGTCATCAGCTTCCGAGTCTATAAACACGTGTGCACCACTTTTTCTGTGCGACAAAGTTTGCACTTGACTTCGCAGCACCAGTGGAAGGTGCAGTTACATCGTTCCACCACGAACATGGTCTCGGTGCGGTACCCTCGGCCGCAGCACATCAGGTCGCAACCGTCCACCCCGATGCTCGTGTCATTGCAGGCGCGCCCGTGTGTGCCGGGGATGCCCAGTCTCGGGTTCTTCTCGCAGAAACCCGGCGATGACTCCAAGTAAACCAAGTCTTTCGCCCCCGGCGATTTATGGTCTGGATTATGAGGCCGCAGTTGGAATCGATATCGGTCTCTTCGCGGCACTCTGTGCGGCACCGCATCGTTCCGCTGCGCTGGCGGCTCCAGGTCAGTGTTAGGCATCATAACCCGCGAGGCGCCGTCGAAGCGGTCCTTCAGCGAGTCGCCCACAGAGCGAAAGCTGGGCAGCCTCATCCAGCAGGTCTTGACGGTGCACGAGCCCGACATGCCATGGCACTTGCATTCCTGCCGCATTTCCGTTTGCACATGCTGCGAACAAAACAACACAATCAACATCTCGTGCTTTAATTTATTCTATCATGGGGAGGTCTATAATGATGTCCAAATATCTTTAAATTCCACCGATAAGCTTCGATACAGTGTGATCGATGATCTTTTAAGCGTACTCCATCGATCGCATCTCACGATCGAGCAAATTGTTACAAATCGTGAAGAGGTGGGCCGGTCGTCACCGCGCGTGGACCGATCATAAATCATACTCTAGGGACATTCATCATTCTTAGAAGGTAGATAAATGACGCGAGGATGGGAGACAGTAAATATTTTCCTATCTCGGAGCGCAGGCGCTTCGTAGAACGTCGTCAACGGTATTTATTCATTGACATGTAGATGGCCGCGTATGTTATACAGTCTAGTGTCCAAATATGTGTTAAACAATCGATGGAATGCTGTGAATATTCATCAGGTGGACACCCAGTGCGTCTGTCGTGACAGGAATTAAGCGCTTCGGTTAATGACGCGTCTGGGTGGCTCGGGGCGCCCGACGTCCCTTTTTGATGAATTTTGGGAAGGAACGGACAGTGGATATGCAAATGTGGGTGTGCAGTGGGAGGGAGATGCGCGAGCGCAACGAATGAGTGCCTGTTGCGCAGTCGTCGCGCGCCGGGCCGCGCCGCCCGACGCATAATTAATATTACACAACGCGACATGTCAAGTGGCGGACGATCGATCGTCATCCATAATGGTAATGTAAACACGGCGCGATGACAATGGCCGTCATTGGCGATAACTGATTGTTTTATGGATGTTTATAAGGTGCTACTGTCGAGTGGCGATTGGATAAGCTTAGTGACAGGAGTGTTCGACACTTACCGATCGGCCTGCTTCGTTGTTGTGTAGGTTCATTTTTTCTCTCAGGGTTTTGCCTCTTTCGCCGGTGTCGACGAATTCTCGGCTGAATCGGAAGCCGAAGCCGATGTTGTCGCTGCAGCCACCCCATTTCCATACGCGCACGTTAGCGGCAGCAGCGGCGCGGGTGCGGTGCGGCACGCGGTCGATATGCGAATAATCGCACGTGCATGATTCTATGGAGCCTTCTGCGCACGCGCGCGCCACCGCGTGCGTCACGCCCGCGCTGGTGATCGCGTAGATGAACGCCGTTTCGCGGCAACCTGGTGACAATAGAAATGTTGTTTCATTAATTTATGCTAATTTATGAAAAAGGAAAAGTGGTTCTACTACCTACTTAAGATATATTTAAGAGACTGGAATACCTCTAATAGATTTGGGACATAAAATCAGGTGGCACAAAGACTATCTAGATAATCGTTGAGATTAAACCCGTTGATTAAAAATAGCATACTTATAAGTACCTACGTTATTAAGTTAGGCAGTTACACATATTTCACTTTGGCATGTTTGGTATTCGTATAATTAATTCATCCCAACTGCAGAGGGGTCCATATTTTAATCAAATTTTATTATTGCTCCGGGTATGGGGATAAAAAATCTCGACGTTTTAAAATATTTTAGGTATTATAATTTAAACACGCAAAACATTTGGGCTCATCAAGCAACTGCAGTCTGAGGGATCAGATTGGCTTTGCTCTTTTTAATCGTATTATTTTATTGACATTTTTAATTTGTTGACAGTATCAAAATCCTTTTCGAGAGCAATGGGCACATTAGTTTTTTAATTTCCTTCGTAAAATTCTATCTCAAGTTTCGACCTGTCTGGCTGATTTTATTCTCGATAATTTAAGAGCGTGGGTCTAAACTTTTTAACTCCAAATGAGACAGTCCTAATCGGGGCGAGAGGTGCAATCAAAGTAAACTGAATATTCCGGATAATCACTGTGTTCGGAGTTATCGAGTAAGGTTATAATCGTTTAAAAGCAACAAGATCATTAAGTTTATATTCACACAATAAAGACTTGAGCAATGATTGCATCGCGTTCATTCATCCCGTTCGGACGAATACATAAATCGATGCTCGCATCCCGTATCGAATACTATAAATAATTAATGGCCCGGCATTAGAATCAAATACTCATAAAATACAATTAAAAGAGAGAGAGGGTATATCTCTGAGATTGAAAATAAAAGAACTGCCTCTTACCTACCCGAGAGATTATAAATTTGATCATTACAAGTGGTACGGCGCGCGCATCGAATTCTCTCTCTTAATATCGATTTAATAGCCGTTGTACTTTAACGATTAATACCGAGCCTTTGTCTACGCGACCTCGGCTGCACAATGAGACGATATTATTAACCGAACGGGACCCTAGTGACGTAACCCGTTTTCCATACGACATCATTAAAATATTCGATTATAACTTTTAATGAATCACAACACACAATGATTTTGGAGGACGTCTGCTAGTATATCGCGGTGGTCTTGCTCAGACTTGATCTCGTAGACATTGTAATTTTACGGCGTAAGCGCATTAATACGGGTATTGTTGAAGCCCTCATTAAACGCTCTCATCCCGACCGCATCCAACGTTATGATGGAATTCCTCAAAAGCTATTAAGGGCCGATCTCGATCGCTAAATACCTGAATTAAAATAAAACTGACAATTAACGCCGTTCTAACACAAGTGTAATCGTGTGTCACCTCACCGGCTAATGCCATTCATTTAGTAATATAGTGAGGCTTGCGCGCTCCTTAGGTGGGCTTCCGGCCACCGACGTACCACTATAAAAATCCCTTCGGAAAAAAACTCCACGACCCCTTATGGATGTAAAAATAATAAGGAACGTGTATTTGTTGATATTTATAATAATAATATGTAGAACAGGCCCGAAGCAGCCCGCGCCAGCGTTATTAAGGACTCAATAAGCAAATGAAATCATTTTTTTATTGAGTTGTCATCGTGCACCGATATAAATTACGGTGCGCACACACTGCCGCGGAGCGCTCTCGGATTCGCTTTTTGTGCTTCCCTTTGGGATGTTATACAAAAGTATTTTATTCAGCAATTACTTGGGACGTTCGACCGGGAATTTTAATGTCAATTTCGCCATCATTCAATGCTCGGGCTAAATTAATTCAAGGTAGGGATACGTACATACGAGCGGTCGTGGACTCGTGCATTTATCTTCTGTAATGACTTGGAAACGTTCAGACGCATTAACTATAACGTATAGGTGAGGCCAATTAAATATGGCACACGTAAATGACGCTTGTGAAATTATGGCTTTTGGCTAATCGCGTTTAACAGTGAGGTGTAATGTGCGAGGGGTGACAATCAGGAAAGTTACAGCTTCACAAGGTAATGTTTGTGTTTTATCGTCGGTTTATAAATCGGAGGCTTCACGGATATCTGTTTTAGTGCGTCCCGAGTGAGCCGGCGGTCGTCCGGCGGGGTGCCGGCACCGGGCCGGCCCAGCCAGGTGCTCGCACCACGTGCTGCGAACACGTCTTCATAACCCGTAGATAAATGTCGCCACATCTGGCCCCCACAGATGTGAATCACTGCCCGCTGTGATTTTAACATCGCTACTTTTACTTAATCTCCAACATGATCTAACGGTACGCGGCTACCCAACCAATTAGATACATAAACGACAACTGGAAATAATTTTTAATTGGTCTGTGAGAATTTTAAGGCTCGTCTGTCGATGATTCACGGCCGTGCCTCGACCCGTTTGACATCGTACGGTAGTGATTCTTTGTTCTGTATTAAATATAAGTACCCATATAAAACTATAAATAAATTGTTTCAATATTTCATCGTGCTGGATGCGACAAGCAACAAAGCCGATTGTCGCGTTTCGCGAATAAATGGCGACGTAGAAAAATTATGACAGATGTAAAGAGGCTCCGACTGCTGAGCGCATTAGTCACGGCATTAAATATAATGTAAATTCCCGACACGAGCCTAATTAAACGGCCAAACAACGCTAATCCGACACCGGCGATGTATAAGTTCTAATACAAATAGCCATTCGTTACTCGCTTGTAGGCCTACACAATAAAATATTCATAATTAAGGTGCGCTATTATTTTATTGAGGCAATTTCGCCCCATCAAATCGCAGTCAAATAAGAACAAACATGAGTAATGTGGATCTATAAAAGTAAATTATTATTATAACTGATAATAAAGTGCTGTCCGTGGATTATCTGTGCAGATAATAAATGGTCCCGTGGTGGGTTTACAGCGCGAGCACCGAGCGATAATTCCGTCCCGACGGATTGGCAGTTAAGGCGAGGCGTTGAGGATTTATAAAAGTCAAAAACTCGTAAATCCGAGAGCGCGTCCGCCGCATCGCACTGTTAAAATAAAACTTAATCACTGTTGACATTTGACGAACACCTGGCCCCGCGGCCACTGCCATTAAATAATTCAAAATTAATGTACTAATTAAATATGTTCCTGTCCGCATTGAGTCATCACGCTGGGGTGTTTCCATAAGATTAATTTGAAAGATTGACTTATGGAGGTTTCGCGTCGCGCATCTCGTGCCTTATTTATTACGACTTGCATTATTCAAATTTGATGAGACGTAATTACTCAAAACATTCATAAATCACTCGGTTTATAATACGGTGTTTGGCCGGTTTAGAAATCGTTCCGGCTCGCACCACTTTATCTCACTACGATGAAGTCATTGACGTCGTGTTATTTGTATCTAAACATGTCTTTTACGAGAATATAATGAACTTTTATCTTCTCAAAGACGGATCGTAGAGTTGATAAAAGACTGGATTCTTCCGTTAATGAAATAAGAATGGAATTCGACGCATACTGGGAGAGGAATAGAAGCAAAGAAGGCAATTTCGCCGTAAAGGCACTTGGAAGATGGGGCAATAAAAAGCAATAATTCATTTTCATTATGCCATGTATGGGTGATAATTTCACATTGAGTCCGCGTCCCGAGGCTCCGGTGCGACAATTCAAAATTACGTCGGTCGTATATCACTCATTGTGAGTGGCACAAAGCGCTGCTGCTACCACTAGCTACCAGCCAACAGCCATCATCGCGACACCCATTCACACAAAGGACAAAGACATTTGTTTTCAAACTCCAAAAAAAAAGCACCGAAAATAATTTCGTTTTAAGTGAGCTGTCCATAAACAATAAAAGGGCGATCGGAGCGTTGGAAACTGGGAATCCGTCGATATATATATGATCCCCCCTGGTCCGTCGTCGCCGCTCTTAATCGTCTCAGTTCAGTTTCACAAAACGCGCGTTATCTCGAAAACAATTCAAACGCCACAAAACCTAAAACGCTTATCTAATTGAGCATTAAATATATCGTCGAGGGCATTTTATATCGGCTTTATTTTCGGTGTCGATCGTTTTATACGTTTTATCCACCCACGACGTCGGCATCTCGGGTGCGCGTACGATACACACCAAAACAGGAAATATTTGAAAAAAGGTTGGGTTTTATTGGCCAAGTTACCTGCCATTAGGAGCTACGTTAGGTGTAAACGTGGCTTCCGTGGGGCTTGTACGAGTGCAGTGGAATCGCTAAACTACACCACAGGGGGCTCGCCGCGGGAACTCGGACCATATATTTTCTATTCTCGGTTCGACAATGACGCGACGGATAAAGGCCTTACTATTGTGCCGTTGTCATCATTTGTGTTAATACGATCCTTGAGGTTTACACCACAATGAGATGAAGTTGTCGCGTCCGTGTGTCAATGGTGTGACAACGTGTAAATTAGTAATTATAGGTGTCGCGTCCGGGGGGCCTTTGTGTGCCAGCTTGTGATTATGAGCAGACTCCATGGCTTGGGATTGATGAGTTTCCAGGATCACGTTTGCGAGTTATACGTTTTTTGTTTATTGAGTAGCGTTGTGACGGGCTCCCGCGGGGTCGAGACCGTTTTTATGCTTCTTATATGAACGTAATTGCAATGTATTAAATTTTTTCATCGTGTGTATTCCGGCCTGCAATACCTCCGTGCGCCTCGCCCGCCCTGCATGCCCTTAATAAAGTAATATGCTCTAAATGCACACGCATATAACATAAATTTTGTAATCGGCTTGCTCTTTTTATCATGTGAAATTATTACGATGGTGGTCTGAACGCGTGTATCTGGCTTTTAATTTAGAAAAATAGTACTTTGTTTCTATAGTTTGTATGGTCGCATACAATGTCAATATTTATTTTTTGCTCTAGGCGTTTAGTTTTATGTTCGTCGATGGTAAATACTTGACTGTGTGCGTAAGAACTATACAGGGTGATTGGAAGATGGGTGCAAAGCTTTAAGGTGAAGATAGTATAGACAATTTAGAACCATTTAAGCCATGGTTGTCTTAGACGAAGTCTTACCAAATTTTTTATTTTTTAATAAGGTTTAAAAGACGTATTGTACAATTTTTTTATTTTTTCTGAGCTTTAAATGTCTGTAAAAAAAATGTCTAATGACACAGAAGCCTAAAACATGTTTTGCTTGATTGCTTACACATTACTTTAATTAAATAAATAAAAATGAATTCATTTATCATTCAATTTAGCCATAATTATGCAGTTTACATTAAATTTTGAGAATTTCCGAAAAAAAACTTAAAAATTTGGTTAAAAATATTTGGTAAGACTTCGTCTAAGACAACCATGGCTTAAATGGTTCTAAATTGTCTGTAGGTACTATCTTCGCCTTAAAGCTTTGCACCCCTCTTCCAATCACCCTGTATATCATTCAGATGCGAGCACTAGAATTAAATGATTTAATGTTTTAAATTAATATGACTGGCTTTGTGTCTGGCTGAATTATTAACGGTTATTCATTGCGGTTTAAGCTGACTAGTAAGTGATGTCTGTGCTTGAGTTTTATTAGAAGAACTTTCAATGACTTTCTAGAGTAGGAGTGTTGACATTTAAATACTTGAATCGGCAAAGAAATCATGAATAACTTTAATTAGTTTTACAACATAAATAGTTTAACATATTTCTTCGTATGTGTCGGTTGGTCCCACATTTGGTACATCGCCTGAGGCTAAAAACGACCCAACCTTACTTTTTCTTTATAGCTAACATTAGTGTTGTGTAAACATATACCTAATTACGATTTGTTACCAATTTTGTTTTTCATGAATATTTTATAAGTTTAATGGTTTATGACATCTCGTTTTATAATGAGAAAACGCCATTTGAATCAACAATAGATTTGTTGTATTAAGTTTTGATCGCTGTTTCACTTTAAATTTATTGATACAAGTAAGAAATATACTATATAATGTTGGACATATTTTGTTTTTATATTATAAATTGTATCGAAATTAGAGCACCCGTGTCGGAGCTACCATCGAAGAGACAGATAAACAAATTATAATTCAGGGACGTTAAGGTTCTATCGTTGGATTCATTAGCGTCATCAATGAATTGAATAATTAACGCGAAGGTTATTCAATTAATAAATTATGTTATTTGTAATTTTGTATTAAGCTGCTATTGTAATAAAGTCACTTATTTACTGCTTCTTAATTGTTATTGTGACCTTAGTATGTTGATGTTTCTTACGATACGAGAACTTAATAAGTCAAATATGTCGTTTACGTCATTATTAAGTCTGCTTTAGTTATTAAGAGCGTTCATTCCACGCGGGCTGGCAATATCGACTTTATAGTCGTTTTTCATGATTATTTCATTATATAAAAACTAGCGCATTCATTCGAATATTCGAATATATTTTTTTTCGAAAATTCGAATACAAAAATTGCGATATTCGAATATTCGACCAATTTCCATAACACCAGATTGCGATCCCTGATGTGCACAAAACACAATTTTAATGTTTATGCATAGTAACTGACGGCGCAAGCGTGATGTGTGGTATGAATGGTCAACCAGTGCCTTCGTACCATCAACTATATTAAGCGCATGGTATCCAATTCCTTAGTTGCTTAGGCCTATGTCCAGCAGTGGACGTCCTTCGTCTGAAATGATGATGATGATCCAATTTGAGTGTTAGATCTATATGTATATACAAAAAGAAACGAAATTGTCTTGAAGAACAAAGGGAGGAGCCTGCAAGAAACACAGAATAGACAGGATGATGACTTGACTTGAGCTGTTGAGAGAGATGGAGAGGTTCTAGTTATACACGTACAAGTAACCCCGTTACGAATCAAGCAAACTACCCAAGAGCTAGACTGACCCGACACTACAGTACGAAGAAATCTGGACGTCAGCTTGTACGAAATTAGGATGGCTCTGAAGCAGCTTAAAAAAAAACACGGCGCCGGGTGATGACGGAGTTACGGCCGAGCTCCCGAAGGCCGGCGGAAAACCCATTCTTTAGGCCCTCCAGAAGCTGTTAGATTTCGTCATACTCGAGGGAAAAACGCCAAATCCTGGAACAAAGGTGTGGTGGTATTCTTCCTTAAGAAGGGTGACTATACCGTTCTTAAGAATTATGGAACCATCTCACTTCTGAGCAAAGTCTACAAGCTGTTTTCAAGAGTCATCACGAACCATCTCGCGCGCAGGTTTGACGACTTCCAGCCTGCAGAACAAGCCGGATACCGTAAATCCTTTAGTACCATAGACCACATACATATGCTGTGGCAGGTTATACGAACGTTTGTGGAGTACTTACGAAAAAGTCATTCGATTGAGACATGGGATGTAGGTACTGCAGTCACTTCAATGGTGCCAGATCGACTACCAGTACATCTACTCCTACTGTATCTAATAGATTGGCTAATAAAGACATGATTATTAAAACAGCTTATTTTTTTTAAGTATTCGAATAATTCGAATATTAACCGAAAAAAAAACGAACATTCGAACATGAAAATTACAAATAAAACAATTTTTTTCAGCCAAGCACTAGATCGTTGGTTTTTATAATTATTTTTAACATTTACTCTTTAATAAAAACATTTAATCGTGCTTAGTAATGCAAATAGAAAATAACTGACGGTATGTCAATTTTATAAGTAAATACCAAAATAACTGTAAAAAAATAGCATACATACTTAAAATGTTTACTTTTGTTTGTATTTAATGAAATAATCACGAAAAACCGCCACAAATAGGTACGCCGTTGCCAGCCCGCGTGGGGAGAACGGTCTTAATAGTAGGTACCTACTACCATAGGGTAAGCTATTTCGTTATTAACACTGTGGATCAGTACCCTAATTGCGTAACACACGGTTAATCATAATCTGTTTGATTTTGACAGTTCCACAATATTCATTGCGTTATTTACGTTGTTGAGCAGACACATTTTTCGATCATAAGAAGCAATGGTTTAGCACTTTGTTTCAAAACGAAACAGATAAGGATTAATCGTGAGTTACGCAATTAGGGTGCTGGTTGTAATCTGAATAAATAAAGTTGATTATTTATTATTAACATTTTCAACTGAAAAAGCGCTTTAATGTAGCTAGAATTGCCAACTATTGATATGAATGAAACGAAAACATTTGCGCTCATCATGGCCATTTTTAACTTTAATTATTTTGGCAATGTGATATTTTGGGAAATTATATCACATGACAAGTTTTGTTGGCCCCCTATCCATATATTATACCTATATAGATATTATCGTGCGATACCATTTGGAAAAATAATCAAAATGGCAAACTGGGACGAAGTCAGGCTCCATACAAAAAGTTCGACCCCTTATAATGTTTCTTTGTAGGAACCAAGCAACAGATAGAAACCTATTCTCGACTAATAGAGACATTTACAGAAACAACTTGCACTATTCATTAACGCATTCGAGGCGCGGGTCAATAACCGGAGCAGAGAAGACATATAGACGATATATTGCGCCTGCGCCGATCCCAAATGAGATCGAATTAGCTCGAGATATGGCAGCCGAAGCTCTTAATTTTGATGATAACCCCGTAATGCTCAACCTGAACTCTGATCCACAAAAAGCTTTTTCAAATAACTCAATTTATTGACGGAATTAATTTCGAAACTATTTTATTATTATTTTTATCGTGTTTATATTTGCACAAAAAAGTTTTGTTGCAAAAACTTATTAGCAAACGCAAAAAAAATATGTAAACGACAGAATTGAATCACAAAACTGCCTTTTTTTGCTATTATAGCGAATAATTCTTGTTGTTCCGAACAGATGTTCGCAGGCTCATAATAAGGCGTATCGCGTACAAAGCATCGAAATCAGACACCGGAGATAGGGCAGCCCCGATCTGACAACAAAGTAACGTCTTACCGTTCATAAACCTGCTTGCCAAACAATTTTCTACCTTAAACACTTGCCGCTAAAGCTCCAGCAGCATTTAGGAGACGATAAAACTTAATAAAGCAACGCGTTTTAAAACATTTTAATTTCGAAGTGTACCTTTATAAATGTAGGTTATTATTTTAAATTGAAAACTAAGTCTTTATACTGTTAAATAAAATACTTAATGTGTTGAATAAAGTAAGCAAAACTTCTAAAAGGGATTACTTCGAGTAATATCCCTAATCTATTGAATTCAGTTGTGTAACCAGTATTGTGAGGCTAATGGGTATCTATTTGCTGATTTACATCTATTGATAATAATCTCCATCCATTCAAATCAACTAAATGGATTCGACGCTCGTGCAATTGTGGATCGCTATTTATGGGATATAAAAACATGTTTTTTTTTTTCAATATACTATAGAAAAATCGATGCGGAATTAGAATCGGATAATGATCTCATTCATAAAAAAGTAAAATTATATTTCAATCTATCGTAAAATATTAAAACACGTTTACAAAACGGAATTGAAAAACGTAAAAAAAAGAGAGTTATCGACAAACGGGAACTCAAACGTCACTCGACCTCATGTAATTGATCCAGGATGTTTTATCTCGATGAGTCCTTTATATGTGCCCCCGACTCGCTACCCTCCCGTTGAATATAGATAAAATCTTTTAAAAGGGTTGCCAACTAAAGATATCACTTAATTTGTAGCCTCTCTTTGTAACAGGGTTTGGGGATTTATACAAAACACATCTTTTTGTTCACCGTTGCTCTTTGCAGGGTTAGATGTAAAACTGTATACCTACCATGCGAGATTTAAATCTCGATTGAGTTTTTAAAGATTAGCCTTTTTAAACATCTCAATGCTCTGTAATCTGAATCCTTAGTATTTTAGAAGGGTATTTAGGGCTTATCTTCTTAAGTTCTTTTTACGGTTTTGTTCGTTTTGTTTCGCGATATCAAAATTGAGACAAATGAATGACGCGTGTACCAAAAAAGTTTTTGCGTTTATTGTTCGAGAAGGTGACAATAAAATCGTGATCGGAGTATTAACTCGTCAACCTTTGTCAGTTATTTGGATTTAATTAATCTAATAACAGCTTACCTCTGTCCACGATTTTGCCAAACAAGTTTTTCCCTCTGAGGAAGTTTCTTGTTGAGCAGTTCCATCTTCTGTATTTGAACTGGTGTTGGCATTCCGCGACAGCCATGCTGGCACCTTTGGCAACTGCTGATAAGACTCCAGGATTCTCTCTGGCTAGCCTTCTCTGTTTCCGCCTGAGGGTGGAGTGAATTGCTGGGTCCATGATCAGAACCCCTGGTGACATCGGCGATAGATTATTTGGCTCCCCAGCTTTGGCAATACCCCTACAACAAAATAGTACTTGTTACAAAGATATCATCAAGAATTGCTAATGAAGATTTCACAAAAAACATATCTCAGTCCAAAAGCGATAAGATTGACTTTTGTCACTGTGAAAGACAATGCCTGGCGTTCGAAAAACTTAATAAAGAAAAAAACTAAAATAAACACAACCCGAACGCCACTTAAGGCAATGGGTGCAACTCGAAATGAAATGCTCATTTGAAAAGGTAAAGACAACAAACAATTGACGACCGAACTGTCAATCCGCAGACGTTTAGATAAATATTTGCGTCGCGCATTAATCCTTGAGGGCCGAGCAGGGTAAACACGGCCTGAGAGCGATCGAGATCACGGCCTGTTGACTCGGCCTCGCTTCACCAACATATTCGGCCTATACTAAAAAAAGGCCTCGGTGCACTCTCGCGCGGTGCTCCGCGTTTGGACCGCTGGAAATCGTATTACTTTTCTATTTGCTTTTCTTTGTCGTCGAGTGTTACGTAAATATGAACGTGTTCGTCGGAAATTCTCGTTTCCTTCGAGAATTCATGGAGACGATGTGATGGTTTTAAAATTTTTGTTCTACTTTTAAAAATAATAGACAAAGAGATGAAACGGATCTAGGAATATAGTTTACGCGGCCGCCATCGATGCGTAACTATGTTGACGTCTAAATTTTCACGTATACGTGGGAGACTCTTTGGTAATAGATTTTGTGACTTTTGTACAATAAATAAACACATTAGCACTTTGCTGACCATATTGAGTCAAAGATTAGGCATCAACACATCACATTATTACACTTCTAATTAGCAAGCTAATTTAATTTGATAATAAGACGACCGTCACTCAAGTTTTATTACCGTTAATCCAGTTTTTTTTTCATATTTATTGAAATAAATGGATATTGACGGAACTATTAACAGCCAATAAGACATAAGATAAACTACTTCATTTACACATTTGTCAAAGCGACACTTAATATTTTATAATAGTATAAAAGGAGTAATTTAGTCTAAGTTTTTAGCGAAAAAAACTTAATGGACTGTGTCACTGTTTTTGTTGCAAACATTTATTGGAGGTAATAAGTTTAAAAGCAGTCGAACAAGCGAATTTAATTTAGATTATTCAGGACATAAATCAAACTGATTTAACGTATGCACTAGCAATCAAGTGGAAAATTTAGATCTGTATGTAGGTGCAATAAATTGGGCCCCAGTTACGTTGACACCCACAAGCGCTTTAAGACAAAAACAAGGGATAACCATATTTGCCTGTCCATAATATAAGGTCCTTTGCACTTGTCACGTTGGTAGAAACTCAAATAGTGGTACAACACTAAGTCCTCGGGGAAAAAATTTTGAATGGCTTTCACGAACAAACGCAATGTGTGCACAGCGATAAAGCCTGTGTGAATGTGTCAAAATATTGTCTTTTGGAGGCTTGTGTCTCCTTGTTTGAGTAATTAAGAGTGTTCCTGCGCCGTTTTTGAGTAATGTGGAAACAGGAATGATTTTAACCCGTTTTGGGACATTTTTTGGACGTAAAAAGCTCTGAACTTCAACCACCATCAACTGAGGTAGGTTATGGAACTTTAAATCATCATTCTTTTGACAGTTAGATGAGTTAAAAGATTGAAAGGAGCGTATTGCACAGACGTTGATTTTGCTGACATGTTTTACAATGGTGTGCCCAGCATGAAAATATAATTACCGAGTGTTGTGTCACAAAATAATAAGCAAATGAATATGCAAAAACAAAACAAGATCAATGCCAGCGACATATCCTTGATACAACTTCCTTGCAATCTGAATTTAACAACACATGTCTTCAAAATGGAAGACTTCATTCGTGGCACACCGCCTGCATACGAATCAGCCCTTTATTATTTAATTTGTTGGCGACTTGCGAGGCGTCAAAATATCAAAGTTTATAATCCAATTTCCGAAAACCCTTGGCTTGGTATGCACTATATCTGGACCACGTGTCATGGTATACTGGTCTTTGTTATCAGAGGTATCGTGACGCCGGCACGCGATTTCGAGCGTAATGTAATATGGACTACGACTGATGAATACGAATGAACCAAGGTGTGGTGATTTCTTTTTTGCTCGAGGCAACGAACGAGGATTTTATGTGCTCCAGTTGGATATTAGTGCCCGGGGGTTCAATCCGTCGAACCACTGGGCATATTTTAAAAGGCCTAGTAATTAAAACTAAGAGAGGGAATCAATTACATTGATTATTTTCTTCTATATACCGTTGTTTATTTGATTACTTTTTTCTGATTTATTTTGTAGATTTCGTTACTCTAAATTGAAAAATTAAAGCCATTTTTCACGCTGTCATTTTTATTTTTAAATAATGATTCAATTGATTCTCATTTCAACTTAAGATTAAACAATTAAAATACACAACCACTTAATTAAACATTTAAATCAAGAATTGTAGCACTCATTCTGCTCTCATTTTAATAAAGGGACATTTATTTCATTTTTGCATGTCTCAAGTAGTCAGCAGGTTTATTTTTAAATCTGTCCACGTTAACAGTGTGGGTTTGAGAGGAATGGGACCGATATACCATCTTCCGGCAGCTGGGTAAGAACTAAGTGGCCCGCTTTATATTTCATATTGCCTTGATAAGATTTATAGTTAAACTTGCTCACTTTATTTAGTTGTGTACAAACTATATTTAAAAAAAAAACGTAGTATGTTAATTGTGGAGCCTATAAACGTCTCGAATGTCATTATAGTATCTGTTTTCGATAATTAATGTTCAAAACAGCAAAAATAAGGAGTGTTGCATATTTTTTGTAATGTTTCTCCGGTTACCGATTTTATAATAAGAGTTATTAGTTTATATTAATCTTTATAAAGCTATTATTATGTTTGACGTTATATTGATTAATAATAAACCTGATTAATGAGATGAAAATGAGTTTAAAGATGTAATCGACGGAGCAGCATTTTTTATTATTAAAATTTCATCATTGATTGTTAGCAATAAAATTGAAGAGTCGAATCAAGCGTGAAAAAAAGAGGTTTTCGTAATAAATCATGATGATGGATTGAAAATGTTGTTTTTTTTTTAAAGTACCACTATTAACACAGTTCACGTAACATTTACGACAGTTCTGTAGAAAGTGGGTAAAAATTCCGTTCAAGGAATTCACGCCTCCGTCGGACCTCGAAACCGATTGTATCGCGCGCTTTTGATTGCTTTTATACATGTTCATATGTTAAAATAGAAAGCCTTTTTGTTTTAAAACAGCATATTACATTGTTTAAATTAGATTTATTTACTGACTAAACTAAAATAAAAATATTTAAAGCCAGTGTGGAAGAGATTCCTTATTCCTACTTATGATTAAGATTTATCAAGATCAGTTTTGAAAGATATTTATCAAGATCAGCCGAATATTATAAAAGATACAACAATTATTCATTTGATTAATATTATTTCTTCAAATGTAATAAAATTCATTCATGTTTAATTACTTAGGTATGTTAATCGTAACATTTCATAGCAATTTTTCATGAACAACACCGTTAACGGAGGCTCCGCCGTCGCCCGTCGGCGGACTGATTCAGCGGTATATAACTTTCATTTGATTAAAAGAGTTTAACAAGAATATAATTGTTTCTTTTTACTACACAGAAATACCTAGTCCCTAATTATTAGTTGTAATATCTGGCCAAAGAATCAGCATCGCCATACAAAGTGGCAATGCTGCCAGTATTTTGGGCACTTTTCTCATTGGCAGCGATACGGACGAATTTTGTTGATGCCCTGTGAATCTTTGCTCTTTTTTTTATTATATTATTGCATGTACTATTTTATTGGTTATATATAACCAAACACAATCTAATAAGCTCAAACTTTTTGCATTTGTCAAGTAATTTTCCAAGTTTCTTTAACAGCCGTGAAATAATAGCAACGCGTTGTCTAGCACAAATATTTTTTATCTTTAAATTGATTAATTATTCAAACACAAAGTGTTATTTGTACAATGCAATAGCACGCGCCACTGTATGTTGACTTTGTTAATAACTAGATAATGTAAATGTAAGGCTTATAAATTGTATAGAGGTGGTCCTACATGAATTATAAATTAACCATTTGTAATTATTCAAATTGTTCACTTACTATAACAATAGAAAGTTACTCTGAGATTCTTTCACAGTATATTTTGATTTAAAAATTAAGCTACTAGCCTTGATAAACTTTACATTTAACATTTTCAAAATCTTGAGCTTGATTTTGGAAAATGTTCAATGCAAAGTTTATTAAATATTTAAGACAATTATTTGCTTATTTAAGCAAACCATTTATTTCAACTGAAACAATTACAGGCATTTTTAAATGGCAAAGAGACAGTCAGTCAGGAAAATAAAGCTATTGGCCCATTGCAAAGCGTAATAGGTTCCTGTGAAGCAGAACGGTCAACAAACTCCATGGACACTATTGTACATTAAATATTGTATAATAGTATTTTTCGTTTATTATAGTACTTTTATATACATTCATAAAAATAATGTATACAAACAGTTTAACATAACTCAATGCTAAAATTGTAACTTGCAACATA
Source organism: Antitype chi (assembly GCA_947359405.1). Taxonomy (NCBI): domain Eukaryota; kingdom Metazoa; phylum Arthropoda; class Insecta; order Lepidoptera; family Noctuidae; genus Antitype; species Antitype chi. The sequence continues at coordinate 16,873,077 of OX375813.1, forward strand.
GTTACATGACAGATCTGTTACTAAATATTGAATATTTCTTAGCTTAATTGAAATAACTTCCTTCAATATCTATGATAGACTAAACTAAGCTGTCTTTAGACAACTCTGAAATAAACACACGGACAGACAACTTGTTGAGTGGTTGTCTGCATAATTTAGGGGGAAACCCTGCACTACAGTGTAGTTAACTTAAGTGCAAGTTAAGTTGCATTAAGCTTCCTGCTTGAATTATGTTCTACAAAAGTTTATAAATAATTGTGTTGTTCATTCGTCATTCAAGCTACAAAAATAATTATAATTTAGAAGTAATGTAACTTAAAATGTTTATTTCATTCAAAATTGTTCTAGATTATGATCGAAAATTAAAAATATTTGAAACTATTAAATAGACAGTTTAAAACATCAGACATGTATTTTTTAAATCACTAAAATGTACAAAATGGTTAAACATCGAACAAGTTTATTAGTATCGTAAATAAACGTTTACGTTCCGGTCGGCGCGGATGCGTTTGCGCATTTTCAATATCAACATAATTAATGCTGCGCTTGATACATTGCTAATTGGTGCAGTATTTATGTGATGTGGCTTTTATAATGTTTACACTAAATTAATGAGTTGCGACGGCGTTTTATATAATTTGGGAAAATTATTGCGTTTTAATGTACTTAATTTTATGTGTTTATTTTATTTCGTTCTTTATTTTATTAGTTTTTGTGTTCTTTCATAGCTTGTGCAGTTTTTTAGATTTAAGTTATTACTTCTTTGGCTGTAAGCGATAAAATAACTGTGTTTTCTTAATATATTCGGTATTAAGTATCGCTAGCTATAAACTTAGATGACTTAAGAAGTAGGTGTAAAATAATACGACCTTTGAGCCCAAGTTGTTAGATTGACAAATTAAATATAAATATGAAGAAAAATAATGTCATCGCCATTTAAACCATAATATATTGGAAACGTATTGACTAATATCTATTAATTTATTCATTTTTATACAGATTTTGACGGGAATTTATATTTCAATCATCATTATCATGATTTTTATCACATTTTTTGCAGTTTACGTCATCATTTGAATTGTGACTGTAAATGTTTGGATATTTTGGCGAATGATCGCGACACTTCTTTGTTAATTTATGTAAATTAGGCAATTTTTTAATCTCTTAAATTTGATACTCCAACAATAACTGATTTCATTTTTTAACTTAATAATATTTTCAATCTAATTGATTTCTCGGTTACATTTTTAAAGAAAATTCTTTAAGCGTTTATTCTATTCGATTTCAAAGTCTACTGTTAGGGATTAGGTGGGTCGCATACCAGAAGTCGAGAAGTATGATAGTGTATGCAAATAACACTTGATGCCCCTGTCAGTCACTAACAACGCAACGGGAGGTGACAGGAGACACATTTAGTCACCACGATAATAAACCTAGCAACTGTTATGCCAAAAAAACTATTTAAACATTATATTTGCTTTAACGCATACATTTATCGTGTCATGCCCATATATTCAAGGCATATGAGTAGGTTATGATACGTGTTTTGGATTTCAATGAGTTAGTTTAGTAGTCACTAGATATTAAATACAGATATGTACGTGTAATGTCATATTTAATCTTGCGTCAAGTTAATATTATTTATCACAATTATCCTACACCGACCGATTTTACAATTTAACCCAACAGTTTTCAAGTTAAAGTTGATTTTAGTTCTGTTAGAAACCTATTAAATTGATTTCGTTTTATGATGAACCCGTTACAAACAGAACAACCAATTGGTTGCTTGACGTACTATACAGTATTAAATTTTAGTATGCTATTATCGATTTCACACTACTACGCAAGTTCTGTGCCTCGTTTAATAAACTGCTAATTATTTCGAGCCCAATTTGTGATGAACATCTGGTAACAACTGTAGGTACTTAAGTTGGACTTAAGTAGGTACAATGTTGTGAGGTGTTGGATCATGTTATGCGGAAGGGGCACGACAACAGTAAATTTCTCGCACTGTCGTATACTTTACGATAGCGGTAGTAATAATCAAATATAGTGAGAGATTTTACTTAGGTTTTATGATTGTTAAGTTTTTCGTGGAGATTGCAATGTACAAATTGCCTTCGACATTTTGGACATTTAACATAGATTATTTAGAGGTTTGAATTTAGATTTATGTGACAATTCCAAGGGACTTATTTTCATTGACTTAAGTGCAACTTAAAACGTCATTCTATGACAAATCTACCTAAATCAACATCCAGTAGTCTATGACATTAGAAACGTCAACAGCACACCTACAAACACTAGACTTAGCCATCAAAGATCAAAACAAAACAAAACAGACACGCCACTCACCACCACATGCTGCCGCGTCCTCTCCGAGGCTTGTTAGCGGCGTCGCACGTAAAACACAGAATGATCACAAATAACCACAGGCACTTCATTGCGATGGGCGGACCCCGCGAACATGAGCGCGGCGCTTCGAGTCACGGTTACGTCTGGCCAGACTAGCAAGCTGTACCAGCGGCCATCGAGGCGGGGTCGCGGTAAGAATTGGTGGGAGGCATCTACCTGTCACACCGCCCGATTGGTCTCACACTTCTGTTATTTTTTTGTTGTTGTAACGAGTAATCTTTGTCGTGTTTAGGTTATTAGGTTATGTGAGATAATTTTGGTAATAGGTTTGTGGTGGGAATAAGTATTAGGTCTTCGGTGGTAGCTCATTAGTTAAGGTTTTTATAAAGTTATTTTTTTTTAACAATTTTGAGGACGCAATAAAATGTTGTACAAATTTGTCCTACATTTTAACATTCTTTCTTAAATGTTTGCGTTTTCGTTGATAACTGAAAACATTGAATTTTCCTTTACGTGTTGACTAAAAATTATCCTTAATATTTTTATTCAAGATTATCTACCAAAGATTCATAGGTAGTTTCTCTTTTCACAAAACGATTTCCAGACAACTCATATTATCTATAACCTGAAAACTATCTACAGACGTGCCATAATGACCCTTATTACTGTACCCTAAAGACCATAAAATAAATAATAAGTTCTTGTGTATTATCACAAGTACATACAAACTTCTTAGAAGCGTTGATTGAATTGCAACTTTGTTACATCATGTATCTTAAAAGTGCGCACATTTCTGTGAACTATTAGAGTGAGTAGGTACGTATAAATATTAAACAAACTAACATACACCTGACAATGATGGTCAATATAGGATTAGTTACTAATTAATAGTCTTCACTATTTACTGGTTGAATATATTTAAATTAAGTTAAGTTTTAAATGCTGAAATAATGCCGCTTTATCGTATTATAATATTATTGTTATTAAAGACAATATTTCTTCCCAATTGTTCCTATAAATATAATGAAAGTAGAAGCTGTAATAAAAATATACCACAAACAATTACATCATACAGAAAAATTTGTAAAAACCTCATTTTAGTTAACACTTGCCGGCGCGTGAGTCAGCGTTTCGCGCGCCGCGGTGGGAGGGGCGGCGGCGAGGCGGCGACCAATGGCAGCGCAGCGCCGTTGCGCGCGCGCATACAGACCGCGACCACGTGCGGCTCAGGCCGTGCGCCCACGCGTTACCAACACGCTACTTATGTTTTGGAAAAATATTTTTTTCAGGTAAATTGACAATTGGTATTTTGAGAAAGAAACAGAAAATTGATAAGTTACGTTGCAAAGTACTACAAAAAAATATTTTAGTCGGAAAAGGCTCAAATGCCTGTGCCTACTTAAAATGAAATAAATGCAATATTTTATGTTGGAAACAAATAAATTAACATGCAAATATATTATACTAACAACAATCTCGAAATCGCTCGCTGCAAAGCAGGATTATCTACATTCTAATTATTTAAGTTATTTAAGCTACTACACACTGACCAGAATCAGTTGTAGGTACAGTACCTTCATGCAAAAAAATACTATTAGGAAAGGTTAAAAACAAATAGAAATGAAAGTTACAACATCTTAAAGAAAAGCATCATTAAAATGATATTTTAACATAATAATTTCGTAGACCCCAAAAAAATGGACCGGACCGGTATCGTAGCACTAATATTTAATTTCTCGATATCCATTTTCTATGTTTGCATTTGAACCTATCAATTGCATTTATCTTTATCTACCTACTACATAATCCATGTGCATGGTTCTATTAAAAATGAAATTGAAAGCCTTCAATGTATTCTTGCTTGCTACGGATCTACGCATCAAGCGCGTCCTTATAAAGACATCAACGCGGGCGGGCTGTAGAATGTAAACAATTTTCACCCGTATCTATAGTCCGATGATACCTACATTCGTTTTAAATATTTTAATTAAATATTTCAGAATAAAACAAAAGTTTTGTGTATGTTAAAATTGAGATGGGAAGGGATAGTGTAGGCAATGTTTTAGCTAAACGTTTGGGTTTCTCATTTAAAGGTGGAAAGATTTTATAGTCAAAACAGAAGTGATAAAAATACCTTTTGTTAAATGGACAAATATAAACCTCACGCGTTCTTCTCATGGGATTAGACAAAAACTATAGAACACCACTATTTACAAAATTGTAACGTTTATTATACAGGGCCCTGCTCGGTCCGTAAATACTACTTTTGCTTCGTTTTTGTTCATACATCTGGTCACACTTGCACGCGCGCTAGTTACGAGTACTACGCACAAATGGACCCATAATTATGAAATGTTTATTTAGGATTATTTATGAATATTCTGCATTCTCTTAACTAAGTGTATGGCGCTAACTCATTACATCTATACTGAAAAAGGCTCTAAAAGTTAATTTAGAAAGGAAACCATTTAAACGCACTTAAAATTCACAAAAACAAAAGTAAAACAACATTTTTTGCCCATAAAATATGACAACTGTTCTCAAGTGCTTCTGAAATCGACAAAAACTTGGCACGTGTCTTCTCTGTAAGTTACATGTGTCGTCAAGATATTGATGGTTAATTGAATATTCGTGTATGGTTCAAAAGGTTGAAATGTTTATTTTGAGGGTTTGGAGCCCAGATGGTGAAGGTCACCCCTAATTGGTTGTGTGTGTTCCGTATTTATTTTTGAGAGGTTAATAAATATTTTGAGCTTTTTTGCTATATGCTTTTAGGTGTGGTCTCTGGCAACAATTAGAATAACTTATTGTTTCCTATTCCTTCTTAATAAATTTTTTTCTGTTCTAATTGGTAATTATTTAATAAATAGTTATTTAAAAACTATTTATTTAAAAACCTTGGACTCGACTGCCGGATCGAGCAAAGTATTATCGGATTTTGCCATCTGGGATTTCTCAGCAAGAGGCCGAAATCTGGAATTGTGCCTATTTGATAACAATAAGCTCGCCCACTTTTACATGAGACTTAAAGATAATAAGCGAAATGTAGGTATTAGGTACTACTATCTGTAGATACACCTCTGCCTAATCCTTTGGAAAAAACTGGCGTGATGTTTTGTGTTATGTTATGTATTAAAATACCTTCTGTTTAATATCTTACTGCGTAAAAAGAAGAAAACTCAAGTGCATAAAATAATTAACAATACAATTGTTTGCAAAATGAGCATAAAAGCTGCCACTCCTGTATTATTGAACAAAGATAATAGACCTATAGATACGGTCGCACCTAATGTCAACGGTACCTCGGACTTACAATTAAAAACATACAAAATTAATGTACACATTGTTAGAACTCAATGGAATTCTTTCACGCTGACAAAATCACGCCATAATTTTTGGTAGTCACGCTAAATTCTGTTAATTTGCCAATCGAAAAATACATACACCTTAAAGGCAAGACACAAGGTTGAAAATTGCTTGTGTTTTTTCAACGAAGCGTTGAAAACTTCATTCAGTGAAACAGAAGTGTGCTGGACAATGGTTACCGTGAAATTAAGACTAGTGGAAATGAATAAACGCTCATTACGAGCTGTTGAGCATTGTTGACTAATTTTGTATGAAAATTTTAACCATTGTAAATTGCACCTGAAACTTCACGCGATACGGTTGAAAATCCTCTATTAAAAATAAATGGTAGCACTTCATGGGTGACCGAATCTTGTAAATAATTAACAATGGGGGTGTCGAATATAAAGTCAGTGTATTTTTTCTAGATGGCATTGTTCGTGTGTTTTATGGTGTAAGTTTACATTGTCATAAGCGAGCTGAATTGATTAGTTTTGTTGCAGGTCGTGAATGAAAGGCTCGAAATATTTGGAACATCAGCTGCTTCTTCGCATGCGTCATCAGCCGTCAGCTGTTTTGTAAGAATGTTTGAAATTATTGCGTTGAAGAAATGACATGCGGTTTCTGGAGGCCTGAAGAGTGAAGGGAATTAAATTAAAAGACTCTCAAATTCGTGAAAATTTAAATAGTGAACTGCTTATTTGTTTACTTATATATCTTTTACAATATTTAATACAACAAAAATGTTCCTCTAGGTACTTAATAAAATGAATAACTAACAAACTATACAAATAAACACAAAAACAAAAAGACACTTAGGCGCGTCCATATCGTTGTCATCAGGAAACGTGCCAAGAAGACTGGCACTAATGCCACGTTGAATGGCAATGCTAATTTCTTTGACCAAAGAAGAGCTTACTTTTATTTTAAAAGCTTATTTAATTTGAAGAGGCTCTTGGAGACCGAAAGTTACTCATGATAGTTGATGAGACTACAAGAACAAATCTCCTTTGTATAGGAAGCCTAAATCGTTAACCATAAATAAATGAAGCGATAAATTCCCACACATTGCATAGTTTTGCCCAAGACATTGCTAAATGAATAATTATCTAGGCTTATTTGTCACTTCGCATGAATTCCATCGAATCATGTCTTTAAAAGTCTTAAAAAAAAAATGGTATGTAGGCCATGCGCACGAAACTAATTTATTGTGGGCTTATACAGGGTGCATGATGATGATAGGACTCCCTTTTCCGCACGTAGACTCCCATTCGGTCCGTTGTGCGTGGGGATGCTGGCTAACAAAGCCAGCCTAGCTCCGCCCAAAAGCACAGAAGTTTCCTGGGAGCTTCACAGGCTTCGCGGAGCGACCTCACTGTTCCGAGGACTTCTTCACGTTGAGAAGCCACGGCTATACAGGGTGTAACAAAAACCCTATTGCTATCCTTAAGCACTAAAGAAAACAGCTGGTATAGAATACACTCTTCACTATACATAGTTTCAGCTCAAAATAAAATACTCTAAGAATTGATACCAAATATTCGGTTTCATAATTATGTTTCTTAACTAATTTAAGTTTCTTAAATTCAAATCATAACAAACGTGTCACCGCACTACGTAGGTCAGTAACTTTCCAAGTTACTTGCCAATATCACGATAAATCTCTTCCGATTGATGTTTTTGTTTCAGTTTGTTCTGGTATCACTGTATTAAACATTCTCATAACTTCCGAACATGTAGACATAGGATTAAAAAATCCTTTCAATTTCGTTTCATATCATTCAAAGAAGCCGTGCGCTTGGTATGTTTATACCTTTTCCGTTACACGTTGTAGACAACTCCATAAAATTCAAAACGTGCTAGTTGCCTAATATGTATTTCTGAAGTTGTCGATTCGCCCACAAAAAAATAGCTTCCTGCGAATCACCTATAGAATATTATGTATCGGTTCGCCCGTTTTGGGCGAATAAATTCGTGCAAATCATCCCAATACATTACCTACACATATGTATCCGGATAATCGCATCAAAGCAAAGAAGTCAACAAAACAACGAGACACGAAAAAAATAAATAATACACACCTAATATTTTTCACAAATATTTTTACCGACATAGCAAACTTTGTTTATTTCAAGCAACTGACAGCTTACTGCCAAAAATAAACTTGAAATAAAAAATCTCGTCTATGATTCACAGCGCGGCGCTTTCCCAGCCCTCGCTTATCTCTTACGAAACACAAATATCATCGCTCTAAGACAATGCTCAACTTTACAAATAAGTTCTATAAACCGACAATGAGCTTCACCTTAAATACTGAAATCACCCATTCAAAAACCGACTCTACCATTGCACAATTTAGGGTACATATCAGGATGACCCTTTCCGGAAAAGCGGTCAGTTAACATTTTTACTGGGTACTCTCTTATTGTATCTTTATTGCTTGGAGTGAACGTAAATACGGTTTTATTGTATTTACGGATAGTCGGTCCATTGAAACCAGTCAGTGTGGTCGCCTCCCGGAGAGTGATAGAAAAAAAAACACCATCCGAACTTACAATAGTTTTATGACGATGACAACTGTATTAAGTAGCCGCCCATTTTCATCTCCGGAATTGTTAAGGCACCGCCAAATTTAACACTAGTTGTAAAGTACTGATGACTTGTGTATGACTGAGCGTATTCTTCGGCTCTGTTACCGAAACTATTAATTTTCGGTGGTTGTTATGAGAATATACAATGTCATCATTTCAATCCGTTCGTTATTTCATGGTTCCCTGGGCTTAATTTGGACATCTCTATTTGGGTTGGTCTGTGTTGGTTGATTTAGATAATGGTGATGGGAAAAATTATGTCTCGAGAAATTCTTTAGTCGTTAATAAAAATAAGATATTGAAATTGGATCCGGTTTCTGTAATTAACAGGATTTATTTCCTTGACTTTTTATACGTAGCGCCGACTTGTGTAAATGTTAAAGCAATTTTGTAAGATCAAACAAATGAAATAAAAATCACTGTTGATTTTCCTATTCCTTATTTGAAAAACATTTAGGACTAATCATTAACTCTAATCTGAACCCAATTCCACAATCAAAATGAGCACAAAAACGAGACAAAATAAATCCAATCAAAGTCTATAAAGAAAAACAAACTAGACGAGAACCTACCACAGGCGAACCATGGAGGTCTAATTCGGCCGAGAAGCATAAACAATCAGAAAGAAACAAACTCATTTGGCATTAACACCACATCCTTACTAATGGCACACGGGAACATTATTTCGCAAAAACTTCAGAAAAAAAGTAAGGCGTGCTACACACTTGTTCGGGTCGGTATTAATCAGCACAGCTCGGCAGTAAAATCGAACATGTTCGAAAAAAAGCCACTTGACTTAGCTGCATGTACACACGGCTACACCAATTAGATACCAAACTGAGTTTTCTAATCGGTATGAGATAAATTAAAGCTGAAAATGTGTAGAATGACTACACATTTTCGGCTTTCATTCGCTTTGGGTCGGCTTTGTTGTTCAACGAATACTTCCGAATTTAATGTGCCGACCCGAAATAGTGTGCTACACGCCTAAAACTAAAATTCTTGGGCGCATTTAGTCCAAGATAATATGGCCGCCCCCGAATGATATATTAAGCGCTCATATATACTAATAGCATTTTAATATCACGGCTTAGTCATTGAGAACACGCCACACAAAAAAAAGGTGTGAGTGATCTTCTATAAAAGATTCAATGAAATTCCTGTAGCTATAAGAAGAATGGTTTTTGTGTGAAATTATTTAATTAGAGGTTTCGTTTTAATTGATGTAGGTAAATCGTGGTTCAATTTAACTGATTAACAGAGACTGGGTGGAGGAGAATAGTAGGTACGCAGCTTATTATTCTGAGACAAAACATAAATGTGACCAAAGAAGTATTTGTGTAATACAGTATCAGTAGGAATCGTTTCACTTGTGGACGTGTACATTTGCGCAGGCAAACTGTCCAGTTAGGTAGGTCCAACTTCGAGAAAGAGGTCAATCGTCGCGTCCGACTCGGCTGGGCAGCATTCGGGAGGCTACGCAATATCTTCTCGTCCCACATACAGCAGTTTCTCAAGACGAAAGTTTTTGACCAGTGCGTGTTGCCAGTGATGACATTTGGAACCGAAACGTGGTCGCTCACAATGGGCCTCATAAGAAGGCTTAAGGTCACTCAAAGGGCAATGGACAGGGCTCTGCTTCGAGTTTCCCTACGTGATCGAATCAGGAATGAAGAGATCCGTAGGAGAACCAAGGTAACCGCCATAGCTCGAAGAATTGCCAAACTTAAGTGGCAGTGGGCAGGGCACGTTGCTAGCAGAACAGATGGCCGACGGGACCGAAAGGTTCTGGAGTGGTGTCCGCGTACAGAAAGACGTAAAGTTGGACCGATGACCTTGAGAAGGCCGCAGGAGTCTGCTGGATGCGGGAAGCACAAAACCGGTCGAAGTGGCGGAGCTTGGGGGAGGCCTATGTCCAGCAGTGGACGTCTTTGGGCTGAAATGATGATGATGAGGAATCGCTTTAATTTTGACAGTTCCAGGACATTCATGGCGTTGTTTAAGTTGCTAAGCAGACAATATTGTTGAACTATGAAAGAATAGATCCTTGGAACCTCCAAAATGATTCATATTCTGATTAATAGTGTGTTGTGTAATTAGGGTGCTGGTTAAAAAAGTTTATACGAGATGGAACGAGTATTGACTTGTTCAAACTCAACTTACCAGTCACGGCATTACTTGCTAAAGGCTCCTAAAGACAGGCGCGACGCGACAGTGCAACGCGATTTCCGATAGAACAATTTCCATAAAGTTTTCATAGAAACTGTTCTGTTTTGTTAGAGTCGCGTTGCGTCTGTCTACGGGCGCCTTAATGTGAATAAAATATCCCAATTATTTTTTTTGTAAAAGACCAAAAAAAAAACTTTTAAGCAATAGGTAGTTGAGACAATTTATGCTATTGCTAAACGATATTTTAATTATTTATAGTATCAATGAAAACAAGTTTTACCAATCATCTGTTATAACATAATCGCTATTTTAGTCTTCAAACTAATCGATCCAATTTCCGAAACAAGCCGAATGAACACCTGGCAGTATTTTTCTTCAATAAACAATCATCATTAGAAACTTAGCTAATTTACCTCTATTACAAACTAGAAACTATAAATATAGGATAATCAGCCCATAGCCCACTGCTGGGACACAGGCTCCTCTCTGTGAAACAGAGCCTAGTGAGCCGTAATACACCACGCGGGCCAAGTTCGGGTTGGTAGATGTCACATGTCCTTGAATTATTGGTTCTAGGACATGCCGGTTTTCCTTCACCGTTTTAAGAGCAATCGTGATGATAATAATTTCCAGGGGTGCGGGTTGTTCGAAAGAGATACCGTCGCTCCTGGCACACAGGTAACTGAGGGAACACGGGTGGGTTTTAGTCAGTAAAAGTCTGACACGCCCTCCTGCTCCACCCAGAGCGGGAGAAGTTATTTGATGATTTCGCATCCTCAAAAAAAAAAAAAATATATAATAGGTTACGGCTACGAAGTTGCCGTTTTGTATGAAAAAATTTAAACGAATTTTTTTCATGTATTTTTTATTTGTATTAATCGAAGTAATCACCCATGCAATCAATGCATCTTTGCCATCGCAGTGGCAGTTTATTGATGCCCTTCTTAAAGAAATCAGCTGGACGGGAGGCAACAAATTCTTCAAAGGCATTTTGTACTGCCTCTCGGGCCTTGAATTTTTTTCCCGCCAAGAAGTTATCCAAATTCTGGAAAAAGTAGTAGTCTGTAGGCGCAAGGTCTGGTGAGTAGGGCGGATGACGGAGAGCTTCCAACCCCAGTTCTTGCAACTTGGAGACCGTCTGCTGTGCAGTATGAGGTCGCGCGTTGTCGTGCAGGAGCAGCGGAGACGAGCGATTGACCAATGCTGGTTGGAGATGTGCCAGCTTCTCCATCATTGTGTTCAGTTCTACACAGTACACATCTGCAGTCATGCTCACCCCGTTTGGTAAGAAGCTGTGATGAATCACACCGGCGCTAGACCACCAAACAGTGACCATCACTTTTCTAGGGGTAAGTTTTCGTTTAGGGCATTGTTTAGGTGCTGAACCAGGATCCAACCAACTTGCTGAGCGCTTGCGGTTATCAAACAGAATCCATTTTTCATCGCAGGTAACAATGCGGTTCAAAATTCCTTCATTTGTGTGTCTGTTGAGTGCAGTGCAAGGCACGTCTCGACGCGTACTTCGCGCTGACGATCATTGAGTTCGTGGGGCACCCATTTGTCAAGCTTTTTTACCTTGCCAATTTGACGCAAATGGACCAATATTGTTTTGACGCTAACGTCGAAAGCTGCTGCTAATTCAGCCGTAGATTGTGTATCATCAGCTTCTACAATCGCCTTTAATTCGTCATTGTCGACCAAAGTCTTCGGACGACCGCGAGGTTCATTTTTCAGGTCGAAATTTCCAGAACGGAAGCGAGCAAACCAATAACAGGTGGTGCGTTGGTTTGTAGTGTTAGCTCCGTAAACGTCGTTGATGTTGCGTGCCGCTTGTGCTGCGTTGCTGCCACGACGGTACTCATATTCCATAATTACTCGAATTTTTAACGTATCCATGATGACGAAAAAGATTGAAATGCGATGAAAATGTAACACTAATCAATAAACAAATGACTACTTTTGGAAAAAAAAAATCCATGTTTTTAAAATAAAATTAATTTGAAATTAGAATTCTTACCCAAACAAAAATTATTTTGATTTGAAATGGCCAGTACTGCAAAACGGCAATTTCATAGGTAAAGACCTAATATATATAATAATTTACACAAAGTAAAGCGTTTCCTGGTTTCCAACCTACTGCAAAACCACTACTCTACTATAAATATGACACTGTAATATTCGATCGTTAATCTATGAATAAAAATACCGCAACATGATTCACAAATCACGACTCACGCGCAGCCAACACATGCAAATTAATATAACAGAAAAGGATAAAAAAGGCGAAAAATTAAGGTGTCAGTAATTTCGTTGGGAGCGGGGCGAGGTCTTTATTTTCCTGCGTCGAACTGTCTAAATTATGACATATGTTTGCGTGCGTGCGCGCGGCACCTTTGGCGCAGCTTCCTTGCCACACGCAGTTTTCGGGATTTCTTGGCAAATTAAAATGTTCTTGCTAATGTACGTGTTTTTTTTTTCTTCATGTAACATGGCAACTTGGGGTACCTTTAGTGAACTGTCAGCAAATTCTTGTGACTATAAGATATTTATAAGAAGTAGCTTGAGCTTTGCCGCCACTGTAACACAACTCTAAAATTAACTTCGTTTTTGCAACACCGATTAATAATTAGAGTTGTCAAAAAATTCGCTAATAACTGTAGTAGGTACTATATTTCTTACCTATCTTTTCAAATTGGTACAGGGACTGTTACGACTAAACTCAAATCAGATATAATTATTTCGATCATTTAATAAACTTACTACAAGTATATAAAAGATAAAAGGGGAGAACTCACTGGGCATCAAAGAATTCGTCCGTATCGCGGTCAGTGGTAAAAGTGCCCAAGACGCTGGCAGAGTTGCCATGCTGGGTGGCAATGTTGATTCTTTGACCTAAAAATAGGCCAGCCCTCTGGTCACGTGAACAATCGACCAATCGCTTGGCTCTAGTGTTTCAACCCCAAATGGCTCAAATAATGTTGTATACAGGGTACATTTTTTACCAGTGCGCAAACTGTAACCATGAATTCAGCATATCATTCTAGACCCGTAGAAATTTTTCAGTTCCGGTGATTACCCCCTACATACAAACTTACAATTAAACAAATTTTACCTCTGTATACCTAATATTAGTACAGGATTTTTTTTATTCAGTGCGCAAACTGTAACCATGAATTCAGCATATCATTCTAGACACCCCAGCATATACATTTTTCCTAGGTTATACAAAAAAAAAATCAGCTGTTTCATAGAAAATTGCAATACCTACGCGATCTAAATGTCTGGAACCGCTTATTTTTTTTTTTGTATAACCGACGAAAAATTTCCACGCTGGGGGGTCTAGAATGATATAGGACTGAATTCATGGTTACAGTAGGCGCACTGGTTAAAATGTTATCCTGTATTGAGATATATCGAGCTTAAAGAACATAATATTTGATAAAAGTATCGCTTATTTTAATTTCTACTCTTTCTTTAATTCATATTACTACTGAGCTACTGCAGAATATGAGGTCCTGTAATCTAATTGCGCAACGCACTTTCAATCACAATCTGAATCATTAACGGGCAAAATGTCGTAGTATTACAGGTATACCTCTGCCTATCGCTTCGGGGAATGCAAGTGTAAATGTTGTTATATTTGTGTTATTTTAATTTCTACTGTAGATACAACATTTTGACAGAAGAGGTCGAATGTCAAACTCATAATAAGCCACTCACTTTATCACCTTCATCAGCGTAAGTACCCCCTTCTCAACAAAGTTGGGGAATACCAGTATTTTACATGGAGCGACTGCCTATCTGACCTCTACAACCCAATTACTGGGTAACACGATACCCCTTGGTAAGACTGGTTGTCAGACTTTCGGGGCTTTCATGACCCGAAAACGACTGTCAAAGATACACAAATGACAGCCGGGACCAACGGCTCGTGCTTTCCGTAGCACGGAGGGGTCTTGGTATGTAAAGATAAGATGGTCATCCATCCACGGACCAACCGCGGCAAACGTAACTTAATCTAACCGATCGATCCGTGTGGCTGTAGATATTTACTTATCCTCTCACTTAATAGTAATAATAAACTGTAACACCTAAAATATTCCGTTTGACATTAAAAATGTTATACTTTAGCGCCCGGAGGCATCAAAATGAGTTTCCCTTTCGTTCGTTCATCACGCGATGCCAAAAAAATACGAACTAGTTTTCATATAATTGCCCCGGCATCATCTAGCAATTGTCAAGGTCGCGACCTTGAACAAGTTCAAACGAGACGATACAGCAGCGCTAAAATCGCGCTGGGTGGTTTTGTTGTTAACCTTTAGAGAGCAAACATGTAAATTCTAATTAATAAATAATTAACCTTTCAGTTCGTTCTGTTTTGAGTATGTTAGTTAGATTTAAGGTTGAAACGGTCAGAAAAGACATGTAAGTATATCCAATCTGCCGATTCTCATGGAGAAGAATGTGTGCCTGGTACTTGTGGTGACACAGTGACAGTTACATTGTAAAATGTCATTTCTTTTTTTAGAGTAATTGTGGAGTTTCTTGTCGGTTCTTCTCCATAGGTAATGACCAATTGTAACCGTGCACGTAGCTTGTGACGTTTCATAAGTGCTCAAGGTTTATGTGAAATAAAATATATGACTTTTTAAAGGTCAAAAAGCAAATGGTACAGTCAGATTTTTATCTAGCTTTGAGTAAGACTACCAATTTGAGTTTCATTCCATTTTCCAATTCCAATACGTCGTGAAGCTTTTATCCTAAAAGCAAGTTTTCTTGTTCTCAATCCTGTTTTACGGTGATGCAGCATCTTAGCCCCTACACAGTGTCCGTATAAGATTTTGTATCCCTCAGGCGAGACCAGGTCGGGGGCTATTAAATACATTTTTAGAATATTTCAACAGGTAGGTATTGAAATAAAAATTAGGTTTGTTTAATGATCCCCCAAAGTCTAATTTATCATATTCTCTCATAATGTTTGGGTTTATTTTTAATGTCTTTTTATTTGATTTAAAATTACTTTAGGCAAGGCGAGCTAAGGTCACCAAAAATCGTGTTTATATTAGTGGCATAAGCAGCAAAAACCTCGAAAAGATATGGATATTGTTTACATTTCCCAACGCTCATTGTTTGTTTTTAAATTAACTGCGAATCAAAAGATTCATTCTGAGGGTCCTGAATTCGAAATATTAGGTATCAGTTATCTTTTTCACATAAAACCCAATTTCACAATTTCCAACTAATATAAAAAAAATGTTTTCCAAAAAAACGAATACAACTAATATTACCAACAAACAGAAAGTCTTCTAGACAATTCTATAGGCTAACAATGAGTCATAACACCTATTTCATCCACGCTTCGTGTAAAAATTTCCGCGCCTCACCACACTCGCCACCGGAGGCGATAAGCGGAATCTCCCAGCGTCACGGGAGGGCACGACGAGGTCTCGGCTAGTGATGTGCAGTTTATCCCGGGATTAGAATCACGGGAATGGATCGGGGATTTCTTTCCGTGCAATATAATTTGATGATTTATCATTATCGTCAATGGTAATTGTACAATTCTGGTTTATAATGTGCTCAAAAATAGTTTATTATTCTTTCAAAACTTATTCGACCCTGATGAAGATGCCTACGAAACTTTCGAAAAGTAGGTATGCTATGCAGGAAATTCATGAACCTATAACTGCAGCTGTTCTGTTTTGTTTATATGCTTTTTCCGCAAAATATCTGTATAATGTAGGTATTTTTCAGTACGGTAATACTAAACTGATTTTACTTGTCGGATTTACGGGTATATTAAGTTTATTTATTTATTTAATTTAGCCTTTTATGCGGACACATATAAACAGACAAGAAGAAAGGAACAGAAAAACCCGTACATAGGTAATGCTTATTTCTACAGAAATCTCTTCCAGCACACCTGCGATATGAGAAAAGATAACAGAGATGTAGACAACGCGTATAATAATAGTAGAAGGGAAAACAAAATTACAACTTAAACCGTAATTTAAATATACACAAATAATTTAAATATGTTCTGAATCAGTTTGAAAGTTTCCTATAGTCAAGAAACTCCTGGACTTAGGGATACTTAGTCATGTAGCATTACTATGTGTTGAGAAAGGGTCACGGGGGGCCAACAATAAAGCCATCCATTAAGCATCGAGACCGCGTTCAAGCTCAGACCATACCACAAAACGATGTAATGCGAACAGCCATATAACTGTATCGAATACTAGAGATATGTATGATATTAAATCGTGTTAAACGTATCTAAGACATTGGAAGAGGTCCTTCAACTCGTTCTAAATGAAAAAACAACTCAAAAAAATCCTTATATAAGCAAGAAACTCCGGGAATGGGCAATTAGGCATCAATGTTCGTTGAGCAGAGGAAAATTTTGTTAGTGTAAAACTTTAAGGAACATTTGAACGATCATTGTTCGATCTTGTCGAAATAAAACCAGCTCAAAGAATCCTATAAACTCCGGGATATCTCTCAGGTATGTAGCAACACTATTTCTTGGGCGGAGGGCCACGGGGTGGCAACAATAAAGCAATTGATCCGTCAAGCACTGAGCCCGCGGCCAGACCACACAGCTCTGTGCCACAACGCGATGTTTTGCGAACATCCATGCAGCTGTGCGAATCGATAGAGATTTCTGTGGTGTTAAATTGTATTTTCTTTCACACTGATGTACGTTTTTCTTTTGATGTTAAATATATATGCTAGGTATATAGGTGTTTATCAAATTTTAATTACCTTTGAGGCTTCCTCCGACAACCGCGATGCGACGGTACAACGCGATTCTGGTAGAACAATTGCATGAAGTTCTTATAAAAATGTTCCTACCAGAATCGCGTTGCGCCTGTTTGTGGGAACCTTAAAATAATCTGGACTAAAGTACAGCTTTCATAATCATGTTACCACGCACGAACCAGTTCTCAGAATTGGGATTTCAGTGTTTCTATACACCTTTAAAAGAAATAGCTACCTACAAGGCAATACAAAGGTACTTTAAAGTGCGACAAAAAATGTTTATGGAACTTTGTAACAAGCTTTTCCAATTAAATACAGCTCGGTTACAGGCAATACAGAATCGACAAATCCACTTTTCTCAATTCTGTTAAAAATCTAGCTGTAGACTTCATACTTCTTCAAAACAGTCAGCCTCGACGTTTGCCTAATTAAGATGCGTCAATTTCACGCTCGCAACCTCCTAATTTATAACTAAACTGACTTTTATGTACCTTTGACGGGGTTAAAATGTTGCTAGATTATAGTTTCGTGTTAATATAATAGCAATTAATTATAAATCTTGCAATGTAGCTAATAATGTTGGAAGTCATTATGATTTAACTGGCTTGTTTGGCTAATTTTAGGATTGACATTTAGTATGCTACTGAGGTTATTTTAATCGGCTTGGGTGGGATGATACATCTATGTATGAATCATGATAATGAAGATAGTAATAGTATCTATATTTTATGTCGAGGGACTAAACGAAGCCATAACATACCAGAGGTGGTTTGACTCCCAAGCGTGCGAGGGAGTCAATGAAACCGAGGGTATATTAAGTTGGCGTTTAGTCTCGAGGTGCAAACTGTACTTTTCACTTTGAGTGGGAGAAAAATAGTCAATTTAGTACAAAAACATTTAATATTACTTAGTAAAATAAAAATCACAACACAGAAATTTTACATCGGTTATACAAAAAAAAACAGCTGTTCCATAAATTTTGACCGCGTAGGTATTGCACTTTTCTATGAAACAGCTGTATTTTTTTTGTAAATTGACGAAAAATTTCTTCCCTAGGGGATCTAGAATGGTATGCTGAATTCATGGTTAAAGTTTGCGCACTGAATAAAAACTTTTCTTGTATAATAATACCCCACACTAGGAATTTCTCCTGTATTGTGGGTGCGTTTACAAACATTTAAACTCATATACACAAACAGCCAGACCCGGAACAACTACTTGTAGGTTATACAAATATTTGTTCCGTGCGGGAATCGAACCCGCGACACGCAGCGCAGCAGTCAATCGCTTAACCACTGCGCTAACCGCTAACCATGTTTGTTTGTTTGTTTTAATTGAATAGGCTAAGAAACTACTGAACCGATTTGAAAAATTATTTCATTGTTAGGAAGCTACACTATCCCCGGGTGACATAGGCTATATTTTATCCTTATATTCCTACGGGAACGGGAACTTCGCGGGTGAAACCGCGGAGCGCTGCTAGTCTAACATAAATTGGTTTGTCAATCAGTTCTCAGTTGTCTTCCTGTGATTTGGATGGGCTATTACTTAAGCGTGTCATGAATCTAATTGTTTAACAGTTACTGATAATTCTCAATAAAAATTTTGGCCTTAGGATCACCTGCTTTTCTTCTGGGTGCGTCGAAAGTCAGTGGCTTACAGGTCCACAAAAAACGGTGTGACTTTACTGAATCACGGACCTAAGCGCAAATAACAAAAAAATCTGCGTCAAAAACATAAACATTTACAACTAAAAGGGAGACTACTCGAAGCTGCTGAACAGAGCTACTCGAAAAATTACTATGCGCATAAATATTTAAACAAGGACATAAACTCTGTACCTCAGGGGTATACAATAGTAACTCCACTTTTTTTGAAAATATGTTTCTTGCACCATTCAAATCGCAAGAACCAGTTCTACATAATGGTATACGACATTAAGTCCTATGACACAAATGAAAAGAAATATCCAATCGTATATGACATTAAATCTACAATCCTCTAATGGGTATAGGACCTCAAATGATGTTAAGATTATTTACCTCTAAGCTTTGCGCCAACTTAATGTTGTTCATTGGAGTTAATGTTCTTTACCTCTGAACGAAAACTCGCGCGCAGCGCGCTAGTTATCCGTATGAACCGTCGCTCGCTACTGTGCGTGCAAAACTATCCGCGTAATTGTTTTAAATAGTAATAATCTCATGTTTTCACGCGGAAAATTACTGTGTGGCCTAGTGAATATCGGAGATCAACATGATACAACTTCAGAATATGGTAAGTACTTTTTTAATTAAATTTAATAAAATACTTAGTTTAGCGAAAACGTGACGAGAGGTAAACAATAGTATCTCCGGTGAACGTCTTATGCCATTGATCTTTATTTCTTGGTGTTAAGATACTTTTTTCAATGTTAAAAATTGTTAGTAGGTTCACATTGTAGTGCCTATGGTATTAAGACTTTCTTATGATTCTTGTGGTATCAGTATTTACTCATATTACAAAATATTGTAGTAAAACGCTTCGAGGATGAACTACAAGTAGATTCACCTTTAAACGTCATGTCATTGATCTATATTACAGTGTGTTAAGGTCCATTTTTCAGTGACATAAACACAGCGGGTAATTAGGTACACAATGTTCAAAGTAGGTTTTATGATGATGCTTGCGATCCATCAATTTACTATTATTTTTATTAGACTCTGCACCGAAAACGCACAAACATAATTAGGTAATATAAAAAAATAATTTAGGCAGACAATATTATTTTGTATTTTTAGGATCTCAGAGAGATTTCCAAGACTGGCACCGTTCCCACCAAGTTTTATCTTCAAAATCTTGTCAAGACCTGGACATGCTTGCAGCTCCCTCCGAAGTACATAACATCGGTGTTGGTATTGATTATGAAGCGCAACCGTCAACCTACTCTTTGTTCACTGACATTTCTGATGGAAAATATCAAGAAGACTTCAACAAAGGTACGTACACCAGCTGGCAGTTGACAACGACTGCTAGTCAATACTTTGTATGTTTTAACGATTAACTTTTCGCCATATCCTGTTATCTACAACCTAATAGGTGCATTCTCGGATAGTATGGATCAGTTTTTATGTGTTTTAAATAAAGCATATGTATGTAGCTAAGGTAGAAACTGTTTTTTAGGATGCCAGAGAGACGAACAGCTTTTCCTGGAAAGGCACGAAGGTTCATATTCAAGACCATGCCAAGATATTGAAGTAGTTCCGGCTGTAACCGAAGTAATGGATACCGTCAGCGATGCTACTGACAATGATGCACAACCGTCAACCTCTGCTTTGCTCACTGACATTTCAAATAATTTCGTGCCATCGTCTAGCTTTCACTACATGAGAACAGAAGATGGTATGAGCTCTGAGGAAGATTTTTCACTATCAGACGAAGAAATATTCCAGAATATATTCCAAACAAATATTTACTAAAAGGGCATACTCACATGGAAGTGGATGTAGTCCACTCAATAATACAGAGAGAAAAAAAGAAAATCCAAGAGTTTCCCATCGTGACACCTTGGGACTGGCAACAGTTTATAAAGAGCTGTTCAAGAAACTCAAAAATTAAAGTGGTAAACATGGAAAGTGCTAATTTCATGGATTTTTCGGCTTTTTGCAACGGATCATCAGCTCCTTTTGTACACAGAAAAAAATCTATTGCGGGAGAGTCTGTACCATATTCTGCTATAGTATGGATGCGAATCCGAAAAAATGAAATAGGTTCGATGTTCTACAAAACTTCTTTTGATCAGGAAAATTTTGAAGAAGTCAGTTTCATTCGAAATAAACGGAGAGGATTTTCTGTGCCCACGCCGAAACCAATTCGAGAAACTCAAAAACCCATTTCCAGATTCAAATACAACGACTTACAAAAATCGTTGCAGTGGATTCCATCCATGTTCCACGATTATAATAGGAATCTTCCATGTGCAGATGTCCCTGACTTACCTGAGGCAAGCAAGTAGCTATGTTGGCTATTAAAAATAAATCCGATTTTGATTTTCAGCTTTGTGAAGTAAATTTGGTTTCATTTTATTAGTAAACCACCCCCAAATTCTTAAATAATTCCATAACGCTGCATACTGACAAGAGACATAATGTTTCTAGTTGCTGATTTCCAATAAAATCCGAAAGTTTTATTTCGAGGTAAACAATAGTATGATATCATAATGCTTTCTTAAAACACCAAGTTCATTTGTGTAACAAGGTAAATAGTCTCAAGTCCACAAAATCAGATAAGAATTAAGATTATTGTAATTATGTGTAATACATAATAATTTCATCTAATAAAAATAAAAAATACTGTTGAGTTTGTTCCAATATCTTTAAAGCAACTATGTCAAAACTGCATTCAAAGTTTCACTCCGCGCATTTTTGCCTCTCCTGTAAAATTTTCATTTTGTCACATAATGTTGTATACCTCTGAGGTACAGACTGTCCTAATAGATGTCGGAACTGACAACACTCTATTAGTTTACATTTTAATTTTACCACCCAAACACAAAAACCCGTCATTTGCGGTATTTCCGATTGCCGAAATTCATTAAACATGCGACCGTAAACTTCCATTCAGATATTTGCATAAATTACGGTTTTATCGGCAACCGAAACCAAAATTAGGTAGGCATTAATTGTGCGTGTGGTCACAGCTTAAGTTAAAAAGAAAGAAAATATTTTATCAAGACCTTCGATTGGGAATAATGTGAGCATTTTCGAATTTAGGAGACAACTGGATTCATTTCAGTCCGAATAAAATACTTAAGTGGTTTTGAATACCCAATGTTTCAATATGATGTCATCATCATCACCAATTTCCAGTCAACACTTTGACTTACGCATATTTCAAGTTGCCCGTAACAGCGTGTGTATTACCTACATTTAGAAATTGTCAGTTAACTTTTAACTAAGAGGTTTCACACAGAGCCGGTACCGTTGCTCAATAAAGATATTGACACATTCCGAAACTTGCTGCCAAATATTTCGCTGTTTTTGTTAATTTCCGAATATTATCTACGAAATAAAATCAAGAAATATCGCACTGCAGTGCAAAAAAATATTGATAAATATGAATTGCAGTAATTAATGCTACACTGAATATATTATTAATGAAAGAATAGGTGTAATGTATTTGTCAGTTATTATTTTCCAGAGATATTTTATTACTTTACTTTTACTCTGCAGTGGTGGGCCAGTAGTTACAGCCGTGACTTACAAATTGTTAGAACCTAGACAGGCATTTTACTTTATGTAAATTATTTCATCACCACAGCTCTCATAGTGGCGAAGGAAAATATCGTGAGGAAATCGGCTCTAGAATGTTCTAGAACCAAAAATTCAAAGACATGTGACATCTACCAACCCGCACTGGGCCCGCGTGGTAGATTACAGCGCAGTCCCTCTCAGCAGTGGGAACATTATAGGTTGATTATGTGCTTTCTAGAAATATCTAGCTAAAATTACACACCAACTTCTAACCTAATAGATATTTGCACACCTATTAAGGTAGGATATGGTCATAAGAACTTTTATTATTGTATGTATCACCTCATGTAACTACCCATATTTCAAGCAAATAAATGATTTGATTTGATTTGATTTGATTTAAGTCCAACTTCATCGCCAAACTTTGCAAACTTCAATACTCGTATCCACCCATTTGGCGCCACAAAAAAAGGTATCTAATATAGAGATCACTCATCAATCGAGCCGCCAATATGAACTAATAGCGTGATTACATGTTTAACTAACACGCCGACGACAACGTCTCACTTTCGACCGTGTGAAACGCACCTTAGAAGAAAAAAAAGGACGGGTTCCATTGAGGAGATGTATCCGAAATGTATAGTAGTGTGGGAGCGAGGGCATAATGAGACGGTGGTTCATGTAATAATGGCAGTAAGTGGCAGCTCGAGTTTTGGGTGTAAGCTGAATGAAGGATGAGGGAATCAAGATTTTCAGATCACACTTGCGTTCACTATGCTAAGTAAAGTTAGCGTATGAATACCTATAGGAACTTTAATAATAGAGACAAAAAATTTCATTTTCGTATATAAGCAAATGCGAGCGAGTGTTATATGAAGCCTAAGAATGAGGT
Source organism: Antitype chi (assembly GCA_947359405.1). Lineage (NCBI taxonomy): Eukaryota > Metazoa > Arthropoda > Insecta > Lepidoptera > Noctuidae > Antitype > Antitype chi. The sequence goes on from OX375813.1 coordinate 16,896,419, forward strand.
TCGTTTTCGTCTGAAACCTTAACTTTCAAGTGCGAACTGTGAATTTCGCCCTCAGTGTATAGTTTCTGGCATATAAATATAAGAATCACAGACCACCGCACAAAGGAAATTATTTCGTCATTCTGCGAAATGCTATAGATGGAACGTCGTGCCTCCATTGTCGCAACTATCATCGACCCATTTAGTCTTAATCCCTGTTAAATACTTGTATTTGGCTGGATCAGGTTAGACTGGAAGCGGACTTCAGATCCTAAAAAATGGATGGGACCAACATAAGCTACCGGAAAGCTATATCAATCCTGTTGAAAGTCGTTGTAGAAATATAAAACACTTTGAAAGCATTGCCCCTTGTCTAGGCCCTCTGTTCAAACATTCGAGTATCGTGTGCAATACTGCTACCAAAACCTTAAAATCTCCAGTATCAGAGGAAACAAGCTATAAAAGTGGTGGAAGGACCGACAAAGGTATCTGGAAGCAACCCGTCTCTCAGCTTTCAATTTAATTTTATTACACGAACTACCTACCGAGGGCGTGACGGTATCTCATCGTAAAGTTATACCAACCAAAATATTTTGTAGATATTCGTCAAGTTGTAAACGGGTCCACCGTTTTTATTGATGTCCAAACTTATTTGTAAATGTTTTCAACCAATAAATAGTTCTAGAATTCAACACTTTTACGATCCTTAAAAGATTGTATGGAATATGTTTTTAATGGAACCAAATGACGATTTAATCTTTTATTAGGAACCCGTTAGGTGTATTAAGTTATAGTTTGTGGACGTATGGCGCTTGGAATGGCTTTATCACTGGTGATATGTGGTTTTTATGGGACTTTAAATATGAGAAAGAAACTGTATTTGGGTGTTTTGGTACAGCAATGTTTATGGTAGTTTTATGGTGGGCCTGTAAAATTTGAGGCGTTGTTAAGAACACCTTCGTGTTACCAGAAACTGGCAAGTGCGTCACAACAAGCCCAAAATTTCCCATTATTTATAATTTGTAACTTGGACGCCGACTCTAACATAGTTCGGAAGAGGCAAGGCATATGATGTTCTTTAAACAGGACTTATAAGTTACTTTGTCCAAATATTTCAGCAGAAGTATTTTGAATACAAACAATAGGCACTACTTAGGTAGGTATCACAATTCGGAAAACCAACTCTAGGTTGCCTACTAGAAATAAAATTCAATGGGCATTCTCGAAAAGAAATAGCTTGGTACTGAATCAAAAATTCTCACAGACCCATATCAGACAGCCATTGTAACAAAAAAGTACAAAAATTTAAACTTCCAAAGAAAGTGTAGCGAAACTAACCTTATCAGATAAGAATCGATTGTTCTCTAATATCGGCACCTTTGTTCTGCAATTTCAACAATGAGACATTAAGGTAATCCTTTTTAAATGATCTGAAGAAACCGCTACACTTCAGTTTTGAAGACAATACCGACAGTCATTGAGACAAAGAGGTAGGACTCATTTAGTTAATGGGGTACTTACTGGTCATGTAGACATTTAGGCAATGTAAGGACGGAAATATGTGTCAGTTCCCAGAAAATTAAGTAATGAGTTAGTAGGACATATTGCCAAATAACCCATGTGACTTCTCAACCTAACGATTGAGAAGCCGTCTGCCTACTTACAGGGTGGCAGGGAACATCGACGCGCAAACTGTAACCATGTATTCACATGATTCTTAGACATGAAATTTTTCGTCGATGACAAAAATATAAATTAGCTGTTCCATATATTTTGGTCGCGTTCTATGTATTAGCTGATTTTGGTTTTGATAACCGAAAAAAATTCTAGAATTCTGCACATGATTCTAGAGTTCCTGGGCCATTTTTTTTGACGGTGGCATATCATCTAATAACTTCTCCAGCTCTGGGTGGAGTAGGAGGGCGTGTCAGACTTTTACTGACTAAAATCCACCCATGTTCCTTCGGTTGCCTGTGTGCCAGGGGCCACGGTATCTCTTCCGAACAATCCGCACCCCTGGCAGGCATCGGCCCTTGCAGGCCCCATCAGTTGGTGCTGACATCTCTTAGAAGCGCGCGTGGAACACAACGCGCCGTCGACCGGGGCTTGATCCTTACCGGACAGCGAGCTACCCATTAACCGCCACCTGCAAGCCCGCGCCTACGGTGGCCGGGAATCAGCCTGGGATTCCCGACGCCCAGGGCCTCTCCTGCGGAGGCTAGGGCTGTGAGGGCGCATATACTGCCTCTCCCTCACGTGCGCCGCCTCCCTCTTCTCTTCTCCCTCAGAGCGATCTACGTAGAGAGTTCCTGGGCCTGAATTATAAAAATCCATGCACTAAGTGCGAGTATGTATTATAGGAAATAATATTAATAAGTATTTAAGAGTGTCGATTAAATGTTAAGGTTTTTCACCAATATAGGTACATAAGGTGTCTGGTCCATGTCATAACTTACAAAGCCTATTTAACTATACCAGGAAAATTAAACCCGAGAAACTTAACAGTTGTCTTCTAAAAACAACTTTCTCTTGCGTTATCTCAACTACGCTAGATAAGGAAGCTGCAAATTGTAGGCACACCTGTACAGTTACGTTTTACAGCTTCAAGTGTCCATTGCCGGTCATAAAGTTTTATATCCCGGGTTCCAGGGTCTATTCTGTCCTGGTTAAGGTCCATAGTGATCCAATTGTTACCTCTGTTCACGTCTGCACTGGTTCGGTTTAGTACAAAAAGGTAATTAGATAATAAAACTTTACCTTACCTTAACATATGGTTAGGTAAGCGTCTCAGAAAGATTACCTATTGTTATTAAAGAAAAGATTCCATGTTTTAGTATTAGCGTTTTGTTAAATGTTATAAACAATGGATTATCCTCTTTTGTTTAACCGACTTTGCGATTTTTTAATTTCTTGGAGGTAATTTGGGAACTGCAATTTAGGTTCGTTTTGCAACGGGGTGTTCAAGGAAATATACATATACAAAAGTGTGACATACCTTTTACTTGAAAAATTGGTAATATAGATACCTATTGTTTTTACATACCTAAAAATACAACGAACATTCATCTATTATGTGAATGTGAATTGTGAAAGAAGTTTTTATTTGGAATAATGGCTGTCCATAGAATCACATCTGATTATTTTTTTATTGAAGTTCAGAATTTGACGTACTACTAAGAACTAGAATTCACTGAATGTCGCGTAATATGTATTTAGTTTACACCATTTTGTGATGGTTCTGAGCATCTCTTATTGTTTAAAAATTTTGAACGAAATAATAAGAAATAAGTATGGCTAATATTTTACTTTGCAAATCAACAGTGAACGTGTTGGTACCTAATACCATTATCTGCTTACTCTTTTCCCAACAATGATGGGGTTAGCTTCTAGTCTAACCGGCCGCAGCTGAATACCAGTATTTTTCTCCTCTTTACCAGCTACTGGGTAAAACGATACTCCTTGGTCAGAGTGGTTGTCCGACTTTCAGGCTTCTGACGACCCGTAACGATTATCCAAGATCCACCGGCTACGTGCTTTCCGAGGCACGGAGGTCTTGGTATGTAAAGATGGTCATCCATCCACGGACTAACTGCAGCAAGCGTAGCTTAACCTGATCGATCGAGTCATGCGATTGGTGTTACATAACCACAAGTCCCCACTAAGGTCTTTTGGTACCTAATACCATAGCAACCAAATAAATCCCTTCTAGTACAAATAAATTTTTAACTCTTCCCAAAAAGTAGCCCAATCGACAATTAATTCAATTCCCAAGCTAACAAATTCAAAAGTAATTAATCCAACAATACGTCATCATGCCTCAAACCGCATTATAAATAAGAAAAATTTGTTAACAGCACACACAATAATCATTGCGCCTGCGCATCCCACCCACTAGGTAGGCAGGAATACCAATATTAATAGAGACGTCCCGTCGACAGAAAAATGCCTTTATAATAATCATTTCAACAATTAATCTTAGAACACACACAAAGAAAAATATAATCGCTTACTCATTTTGCTAAAAATGGAAAAGAGAAAAAAAAAGGTGGAAGATGGAACAATTTTAACAAATTAGGCGACAAACTCGCCACTTTTTTAAAGTAAATTATTGTATTTTAGATTGTTTTGTGGGTCGAGATTATTGATGCCTTGTGGGCGTGGTAAAGGGATGGGATGCGCGTGTCTGTCGATATTTTATGTTCTTTGTTCACTTGAGTTTGTTTGGTTATGTGACAGCTTACTGAATGTCCATAGAAATGCTGAATGTGAGCCTCCCACGTAGAAGGGTGGGACGATTCTTAGGGATAGTTTTCATTATCATCACGCTTTGATGGCAAAACTTTTTGTAATTTTTTTTTTTTTTTCTTTGGGACAACAAACAATTGCGTAATAATGCTTAATACTACTACATACATTATATAACATTTAGGTAATAACGCAACCACCACCGTTATCCACAAAATAATACCTATAGTAAAAAATTAATTAGGTAGGTACAAGCAAACTTAAGTAAACAAAAGATTTAACTATTATAATGCGATTTACACAACACTTAGCAAAAAGTGAGACAAACTTTTAACAACCGACTTCGAAACCCATCAGATATAAACAAAATTTAAATGCGTCCATTTCCTCATTCGAACAGAAAACTTTCGAAGTCGGTTAAAAATAAACAAGCAAATCTGTGCAATATAGACATTATGAGGAAATATGTAATGTTATATATACATTTAAAACAGAGGTGGATGCATTTCTGCGTTGTTTTCAGAATTATGTAGAATCTAAAAAAGTGAAAATATAACGAAAGTTTTCGATCGTCGATCAAATAGAGAATTAATTTACCGGCAGCAATACGAAGTGCCTGCAACTCCTATCAACATGATTAGCGCACAGGCAAACTTTAATAAATACCTATAAAATAATAGGTAAAATTCTTTATCGATATCGGCATTTCTAAGAATTGTTTTTCTAACCCTACCAACCAACAATTTCTAAGATGAAATTCAGACGACCGTCACGAATGGACCAACGTAGGGTGTGAGAGCACCGGGAAACTATTCTCAAAGAAACTATCGTTTACTCGCTCACTCTTCAGGCATTAGACAGAGAAGTCAGATGTGAAATAAATTTATTAAAACATCACTGTTCAGAGTGGTTATCATCGTGTGGGTTCGGAGATGCGTTCACGCCAAGACTGAATGGACAATTAAACTGAATTATACAATATAAACATGGGTTTATTGTTTGAAAGTTATGATGATTCTAAATTAGGTTTCTGTACGACTAGGCTTGGGTTTAGAAATTGTGAATTATCATGTGGGATAAAATCGTTTGTACCTACCTGTTTGGCATTGAAATTGCACTTGCACATTTTTTCCTCACATCAATTTTATCAGGTGGGATCGAGATGGGTCTAGAAAAGAATGCCTGGAAGGATTTGGTGGTGGAATTTGTTCATTAGTGGGACAGTGTATAACCAAGTTTTTTTTTAAATGTAAAAATCGTAATAGTAATTGAGTGCTTTGTTAATAGGTAACTAATAGTTATTGATTGAACTACTATTTTTTTTACTGGTAGAAAATGTCTATTTCAAACTCCATTATGGATTTTATTTACAGGAAATTAAAACTAGGTACGTAATAGGTACCTATCTAACCTGTGAAGGGTGGTTTTATCACCAATTATAAATGAGGGGCCTATTTCAAAAACGATAAATAATTATATTTCTTTGGTCTACGTGAATGACTGAACAGAAAGAATTTACTTCATCCATCCATTGATTGAGCCCACACAATTTCAGCAATAAAATACTCGTAAAAATATTCAAAAAATATAATATTATCGATAAACCCGTAATCAAATCAAAAACATGGACATCATCCGAAAAAATATTTCATAAAAATCATTAAAGAAAGATGGCGGCCGTTTCGGTACATCATAATAGCAATATCCTGTCCATTGATTGTCAAAAATTTGGAATTTCGGCAATTACGTCTCACCTCCCACGTGATTTAGACAAAAAAAAACATCGCACCCGGCGCATCCAAATTTTCTTAAAAGATCCGACATCTTCTTTACGTAGGGGATACGTGATGAGCGTTAGCGATTTTGCTTGAGCGTAGCGACACAGCATTTATAGATATAGCACGAAAATTAATAGTTGAAACCTGCTTATCTATTGTCTTTACACCTCTGTCAAGGTGAAAGTGAAATGGCAATAAGTTTTTTCCAAACTAGTTGTAAATCAAGTTTGTTTGTGAACCGTGGCAACCTCTCAATCATAGATCCATAGCAAAAAGAGAGATGTTGGTTTTAGCTGTCTTTGCTTATCTTTAAAAAGCTTATTTTCTAGTGTCACCAGGAGCCATGCTATAATTATGGTGAAATGATTTATCAACATCAAGTTGCAACAGTAAACGGGGATTTGGGTATTGACAAAATATTCACAAGCATTGTAAGTATAGAGCAGGAGAGCAATGCTAGCCCAATGTAAAGGTCGAGACAGACGCTTTACTTAGTATAAGTATTTCACCACCACCACTCTCAAAATAGAGAAGGAAAACATCGCGAGAAAACCGGCGTGTCACACAATTAAAAACTCTAAAACATGCAGTGTACGACTAAACGCCGACAAGACTTTACTTCTACGGGATTCTTCGCCGACAGGACTCCTCGCCGACAGGGCTCATCAGGTAGGTAATAGGTTAGGTTAGGTTAGAATTGCGACCAACCGCGCGCGAGCTGAGCAAGCGCTACTTCCATGTTAGTGGCAGTTACTTGACTATTTAGTAATAGCGCATGGATGAGCCCTGTCGGTGAAGAGTCCTGTCGGCGAAGTGTCCTGTCAGCGGAGAGTCCCGTCGAAGTAAAGTCTTGCCGGTGTTCAGTCTGTCGGCGTTGTGTCTGTTGGCGTTTAGTCGTACACTCTAAAACATGTGCTATCTACCAACCTGCACTGGGCCCGCGTGTATTACGCCCTCTCATCGAGTCCTGTGTCCCAGCAGTGGGAACATTTATAGACTGGTTATGTATTATAAGTAAATACACCATGTGTCAACTATCGCTAGCCTCTTCCAACTTAACCCATACAAGTTTCGACGATTTTTTTCCTATTTATTCCCTTTTCTTACCTTTGTGCGAGCTAGCGCCGGCACGAAAGGATCCTATAAAGTGTTCTAAGGCGGATCCAGCATACGCCGACCGTTACATATTTATTTTTGTGTTCTGCATTCTTGTCTTGACATGTAAATAAATGATAGTTTTTTTCTGAAAACAGTTGTTTAGCGATTTCGCGCTTTCATGGTGGCGCGGTGGAAATCATGGCGGTCTAGTATCTATGGTGGTAAATTATGTGAGCTAATATTTCATGTGGTTGACGTGCTGATTTTTTTTTAAAGATCAGTCTGAGAAAATTTCTGAATGGAATGTCATCGCACTTATGCTTTTTTACATTTGAGGAATTTTCGGGCGCTTTTATTTGTCGGGTGACACTAAACAACTTTATCCTATCAAAGTATCAATGATTTGGTTGCATGAGGAGCAATGCAGGAGCTATTAAAAAATTTATATGGCACTAGTTGCTAGGTGCGCTAGCCGCATAAGTCTTAATCCCGTAGGAATATCGGGATAAAAGTATCTTATGTTAAAAGTATCTTATGTTCATTCTAATCCAGGCTATGATCTACGCGATACTGCTTGGTAACTGGTTTGCACTGGCAATGACAGAATGACTGTCAAAGATTTACGAATGACAACCGGTACCAACGGCCTAACGTACTTTCAAAGATATATACCCAGCCACGGACAAACCGCGGTAAGCATAGCTTAACCTGATCGATCCCAAGCCTCTCAATGCTCATTTCAACACCGAGATTTCAAAATCCAGTGCCCAATAAAATCCCGACTTACTATAATTACCTAGTCATACCACCCGGAACTCAGAACTCAAGGTTGCTCCTCCAATGAATGACACAATTTATTGCTACTAATTCACGTAATGGGTGAAATGGTGCACTACTCAATAAAAATACGAAGAACAATACGATTTTATGCTTCCCTGGTACCATAGGAGCAGGCGCTAGTGAATTACGTAATTTTAAAGAGAATAGACGGAATTTAAAGATGAGGTTTTCGGCTATTTACCGTAGTGTTCCCTGATTATTAAATTAGTTGGGTTTTACTGTGGGAATTCTGGAAACAATCCAGAATTCCCACAGTAAAGCCCGACAAGGGAATTTTGAGGAATAGTGGTAGACAAAGGGGCAAGAATGAGGTCTGAAAAAGTAAAAGTGTTTATTCGGAACGAACTGGATTCGGGAAGTCTGGAGAGTTCTAGTAAATTTTGAGGTAATATTTGGTGTCAGTTCAATGATCCCTTGCTAAATCCTAATGTAACACATGTGCCAGTTTTCTTAGTATTTTTTTATTTCTCTCCCACATGAAAATTACAACATCTGTAGGAATCTTTTGCGAGAGACTGGTACCTATCTAGTTAACAACAACAACAACAACAATGTTAATTAAATATATTTGTACGCCTACGGGCAAAACATAGAGGATCTACCTATCTGTAACATCTCGCAAACTATTGTAATATGACCTATGTTGACAAATAAAGCATTCTGATTCTGATTCTGATTCTAAAAAGGTCAAACAGATTACCCATCCCTTCCCCCAAAACAGTGTCTAAGTATAAAATCTAAAAAATATATTTTTTAACCTTCGGTAAAAGAACACATTAAACAAAATAAAGAAAAAATATACAAAATTAATAGTTATTATTAAAGATTGTGAATACCAGTGCAATGTCGTGTAGTGTGGTGTGGTGTAGTGTGGCGTGTTAATCACAAAGTGTTTTAATTACACGCCGAAGCCAATTTTAACACGAAGAAGCGTGCGAAGCCACAAAAGCAACTAATACAATTAATTAATTAGCTATAATTTATAAATCGATTACACTAGTTACGAAAGAGACTTCAATTACGTACCCAAAACATTTTCGGATATAAAAATCCCAAAATTAAATCCAATAATATCAGCTAACGAAATCAGTCCAAGTTGTAATATCTTGCCAACTTTATCATCTTAATTGGAGTGTCAAAAATAAGGCTGCAATGTACCGAAAGGCACTTGGAGTGAAACGATGAAAAATTCAGTACACACACTGATCTTACGATAACTATAGTGATTGAGGAGTGAAATTACGAGATATTTGAGCTAAATATTTCTGTTTCGAAATGTCAGTGCGTGTAGTGTTGGGGCGAAATGAGTGTTGTGGCTATTTGAATTATTTTTATACAAATTAATACAAGGATATTTGTAAAACAATTTCCATGAAGTTTTCATTGAAATTGGTCTACGTGATTCGCGTCGCGCCTGTATGCAGGAGCTTTTATGTTTTATTTTCAACTGAAACAAAACATTATATCTTTAAGTGCATACAAATACATACATAAAAGTGTCTGTGTGTACTGTTAAAATAACAGTTTTTTACTAAATGCATATAAAAGTTTTGAATTTTGAACCCTTTAATTTTGAACTTTAGTTTATTTTATTATTTGTAAAAATAATGGCAAAAAAAATAGTTGTACACAAACTGTGAGAATTTCAGGTTTCTACCTATAACGGTTCAAAACTTACAGCCTTACAACCTACTTAAAAAAAAATGTCCATTATACTGTAAGTTATCGGTCATTTCCAAGAGGGGCCTCATACTCCCCACCTCACTATCTGATCTATATCTCGAACTGTCATCAGATCAAGTTATGTGTTACGCTATATTTTAATTCGGCAAAGGCACAGCAAACATTCTGCCACTGGAACCAACGACATGGATTAATGATATAATTTTAATTGACTTTCGTGCGAATGTCGACCTCAACGGTTATTTTTTTTAAATCTGCTTGAATATTTTGCTGGAGTACCTATCTGGGGCGATTTTTATTGAATAATTTATTCTATGTAAATTTTGAAAAATTTATATACCTATATAAATGGATAAACAAACAATTTTGGATCACAAAGTACCTAGTTGATAAAGTAAAAGAAAACATTAGTTCATAAAGAAAATCCGGGGAATAGACCCAGCGGTATTTTTCAATCCACACAAATTAACAAAAACAAAACAACGTCAGATAAAAATCATACAAATGATACCTACGTCCTACAGTTTATAAATATTAATTCACAAAGAAAATCCCGGGAAAACAGTGGTAGTTTTGAAAATACTTATTCTTCTATTTACGAGGCCTAAATTAAACAAAATATAAAATAATGACAATCTTTTTTTCTTTACTTATTCCATTATAAAATAACAGAAGGGCAATTCTCGTATTTTAAGAACATTCAGTGTCAGTCTTAATCTGTCAAAAACTCCTCGAGTTTTTGACAAGTTTTTGACATTTGATTGTCGCCGAGGTGAAATAGCGACTAGATTTTGAACATTCTAACTAAGATTATATTTAACGCACATAATAACAAAAACAAAACAGCATCAGATAAAAAACATTGCTAAAAAGACACAAATGATACAGGCTATAACTTGGTTAATTGAAAAGATGTATCATGTATGGGAGAAGCCTTCATTAAGACCTTAACTAGAGCCTTCAATTATAATGTATGGGTTTTACACTCTGCAGTGTGAACTACCTCATTACTTAAAGGATGTAACTATACGGTTAATAACTCTTAAGAAATGCCGTATCTTGAATACTGATAAAGGGTAAATGATCAGTAAATGAGTGCTCTTTTTAGATATCAGCTCAAAGCTGGTTGTAATATGAGATGTTTTGATACTTTATTAATCAAGTGTGGGGGAAGCAATTGTGTTTCTGCATGTTTGTTTATTACGAGATTTAAAAAAAATATCAGGTAAGAATGGGCGAAAATCATTTCATTACATTTTCAAATATCTTCAATTACCAAAAACTGTCAAGAGTTAAGTAATTAACACAATTAGTTTTCTATTGTTATCAAACTCAATGAGCTTGCCTCACAGACGAGAGGCTAAGAACAATAATTAAAAATATTCTCCTTTCCTAAGCTACATTCAATCTTATAATTGAGCCTTTACGAGGTTAGCGATTCGCCTTCCAAAGCTTTAAAGAGATTGACAACATTGAGTCAACACAAAAGAATTAAGGGGAATATTAAGAAAATAACACAAATTATTTAGTAAATTAGGTATAATTTTACTGATTGCATGTAGGTATAAAAAATCATTTAAGTAATTATCTGATCGTACGGTGTACGTTTGTAAATACTAGCAACCTTGCAACCAGCCAGGGCGTCAAGTCTGCTATTACAATAGTGTCAGAATGGTCTATCATTGATTTCATAATTGTTGATTTTTACAAGTTTGGTAATCTACTAATAAAATGGCGTCATTATGACTTTCCAATGGTCAGCCACTGATATTCCATTGAAAGAAATGGCATTTATTGGTAATCTCGTACATCATGACAAATGAATGACTGACTTAATTTACGAACTTCCTACTACTTTAGATTGCATAAAACACTAATAAATAATAAGTAATAATATATATAAATGAAATCTGGCATGAATAAATGTTCAAATTTAGTAGTAGTTTTTCGAAAAACATTTCTACTAACGAGTTTTATAATAATGGCAATACGAAAATGCCATTAAGACACAATTCTATTACGAGACCATTGACTGACCAATGATCGACCATTACGAATTTAGCAGATTACGTACTTTTAGCAAAATGACAAATGAATGACAGTGGGATCGTGTTGGAATGACGAATTTATAAAAATAGCAGACTAAGGCCCCAGGAGTAGTGTTGGCCCAGTGGTAACGGCTGCGAATTATGAGTTGTAGGTCGTACGTTCGAACCCAGACAGGCACTTTACTTCGTGTAAATTAATTCATCACCATTGCTCTCAAAACGGTGAAAGAAAACATCGTGAGGAAACAGGAAAGTCCTAGAACGAAAAATTCGAAGACATGTGGCATCTACCAACCCGCAGTGGATTACGGTCTACTCTCTCTCACCGAGAGGACGTCTGTGTCTCAGCAATGGGAACGTAATAGACTGCTTATGCTCTGTGACCAGTCAATGATCAGCTGACGGAGACTCCTTTAGTGTGCTACAACAGTTACCCAGGAAACCAATCTATTTTTATTTTTAAGTTATCCTAGCCGTATCGTTGGCGAATAAATATCGATATGACATAATATACTCAAAAATATTAAGTCCCATATTTTTTCACTTTGCATCGTAAGTTCTGCAGCTGCATGGCAAACTAAAGTTCTTAAATCCACATTACCGTTATAAAATAACTAATAACAACCCAAAATAGGCAACACCAGCCAACAGGCTGAGCAGTCGTAAGATCTTAACTAAGCGTGACAAAAACCCGTGTGTTAACCCTTCCCGTTTGATTGACAAACACTGTTGCAGTATCAGTGTTCTCAACCCGTCACTGCTGTCAATCCGATCTCGTTGTTACTGTGAAAAAATAACAAACACCACGGGGATTGTGGTACAAAATAAGAGCGCAAAGAGATTTTTTAAAGGTCGGTCTAAGCTTGTATAGAAAATTCTGCTCTAGCAGCAGCAATTTTTTTACCCTCTGTGGGTAGATGATATTATATAAGACAGCTCAAAATCTATCTCGTTTCACACCGTAGTGCTAACTCATCATCATCAGCATAATAAACTCATTACAGGCAGTAGTATAGCGAAGGATTTAATAGGTATAATGTCAAATTGGTGGTGGCAGAATATTAGCAGCATAGAAGGAAGTTACTGCCTCATTCGTCGATGTAGCTACCTACCTATATACTTCACAAGTATTTATGGTGTCTACATAAATAACTCTATTCGAGACCGTGCCTTTTGTAAGAAGAATACGGGATTCTACGGATCGTCGTTCATAAGATCATTGGTTAGTTTAGATCTTGAATAAATCACATTATGCTTGAAATACAGTATTTCATGATTTCCGCTATAGTTCATGAGGCACGTACGAATATTAGTTTTTCAGTTCACATGTACTTTCTAAGTTTACATTGGATATTACTGATATCAGTGACGGAAAACCATCGTGAAGAAACCTGGAACCTATTTTGAACAAGGTTGGTGAATGTGGAGATCAGTGCTCGGGCTTTCTCTGTATTATTATTGTTCCCTATTATTATTTGATTTGTATGGTCCGAACTGAAGCGACGTTCTCTTGTAACTGGGACCACAGCCCAAAATGTAGTCACACTACGGGGAGCCAACAAGAAATATGTCGAAACTCGACTAAGTGTTAAATAATACATTAACGTGGTGATACATAATTGAAGAGGTGCATCCATAACGTGGAAGCGACGAATTTAACCGACTGCACTAATATGGTATGTGTTTTTACTATCTAAGGTAACTTATTATATTTGTAAGTTAAAGTAACTTTGGTTAAGTAGCGAATATTTACTTGTGATTTTATAAGTTTAGGCACGTTTAGCCGTTGGTCCCGGTTGTCATTCGTTGATCTTTGACAGTTGTTATGGGTCGTCAGAATCCCGAAAGTCTGACGATCAGTTTTCTTAAAGGGTATCGTATTACCCAGACACTAAGTTGTGGAGGTCAAATAGGCTGTTGCCCCACGTAAAGTACGGCTGAATCCAGCTAAACTGAAAACCGACCCAACATAGTTGGGCGAAGGCACAAATTAGCCGATTTGGTCATGAAATTCCTGTGAAGAAAAGCATCTAAAATATTGGTTCAAATCTATAAAATATCTTATTTAATTAAGTTTCTGAGTTCAGTCTTCAGATACGTTTCTATAATCGTTGGGAAAACCTAGACTACGAATCAAGTAAGATAAAAAAAAAACAATTCGAGGAAACAACGGCGAGTGTGTCAAGAAATTTAATACCTATGTATGTTTACATAATTTTAAAGGAGAGCTGGACTCCTTTACTACAGATTGGATCTTCATCATTTCAGCCGAAAGACGTCCACTGCTGGACATAGGCCTCCCCCAATTTGGGGGCGCTTGCCATAATCGCCACGCTTGGCAGGCGGGTTGGCGATCGCAGTATGGCGGTAACATGCATAGAGAACGCTGCTGCCCATTCTCTAGTAAGTCCCTTAGTCGCCTTCTACGACACCCACGGGAGATGGGATGGTGCTATTCTTTACGTCCGGCACCACACGCAAAACGGATTGGATCTTAGCAGCTCTGAATAGAGAGAGTTTGAAAGAGAGTAGGGAAGCCTTTATTTGGTAGTGAGGCGAGAATGGCTAATACACTACATTACTACAAGTACATATGCTATAAAAAACAACCCACTTCCAAAAACACTACAAAGTGAAAAATAACTTTAATTTCGGAAGGCGGTGACAAAAATTAAAATACATATCCGAAGTCAGCGACTTCCTAAATTAAAGTTATTTTTCACTTTGTAGTGTTTTTTTGGAAGCCGGTTGTTTTTTTTTTAAGTTTTTATTTTTTAGTTTTAGTGCCTACCCCACATCAATTCGAAATTTCATCATCCTTTGAGTCAAAACAATGCCTATTTATGCGATAGCAGCAATCGCGGTTGTTTTGCTGTAATTTTTTGAAGAGTTCCGTTGTCTGTCTCCGAAACTCATAATCAGATCTATAGGTATGAAATTTAAATGGGACCATTTCGGAATAAACCCCTTTCGAACAAAACTTAATTTTGCAAATCTGTTAATATATGACGGAGTTATGCCTGAACATACAAAAAACAAAATATATACATAAATAAACATGTCGAATTGATAACCGCCTTCTTTTTAAAGTCGGTTAAAAACAAAGTCCTTCGCCGCCAGATTTTCACCAATAGGCAGAGTGATTCATGACGAAGGTTAAATTTAGGTGTATAATTTGTTAAGGTTTTGTTGACAGTAATTAACGCGGGCGAAGACGCTGGCAGAAGATAGTATCAAATAGAGCCTTAAAAAATATGTACGTAAAAAATATGTACGTAAAAAATATGTACGTAAAAAATATGTACGTAAAAAAGGAGGGAAAATAAATCTTAAGGCGTCAAAAATATGTGTGTCTTGAATGAATTATTTTGACCCCACGAAAATCGTTAAATTAGTTCTTTGCCATTCATTTTAAAAGCTACAGATATATTTTAAGATTTCTCGTCCAATAATTTCTTAATACAGTAAGGAATTTTATAATTACTAGCGATCTCAGGCCTGGTTTGTTAAGATCTTACTTTACCAATATCATTTTAATCATTGAAACTGGTAAATTGAAATTTACGACCAGTCAAACTTATTTTTGTATTAAATGCATACTCCATTATAAATGATTGTATCTATCACTTTTCTGATATTTAATAAAATAGTTGTTAATTGATTTACTTTTGAGATTTGGGTGTGGTGTATTTTTTGTAAAAGTTAGCAAAATAGTTTCGGATATTAAAAAGGCAGTATTTTCTATTTAAATTCTGCACTTTCATAAAGTATATATATATAGTAAATATAATTATAATAACGGTATTATAATTATATCAGTTATAGTGTTACACAGTAACTGGGTTCTGGAGGTCAGATAAGTAGTTATTCCTCGTAAAATAATGGTATTCAGCTGCATCTGGTTGATTGAAAGCCGAGCTCAACATAGTTGGAAAATGTCTAGGCAGATTGATTTTGGATTATCAAGTTGCTTCAAAAGCAGACCAATAGAAGTAATCAGGGAGTCAAAAGATATTAGAAAAACACTACAAAGTGAAAAATAACTTTAATTTCAAAAGTCGATGACTTCGGATATGTATTTTAATTTTTGTCACCGCTTTCCGAAATTAAAGTAATTTTTCACTTTGTAATGTTTTTCCGGAAGTCGGTTGTTTTTTTTTGGGATAAGTTTTTTAGTTTTAGCTTTTTTAGTTATATTACCTACCCCACACAAATTCGACATTTCATCATCTTGGGGATCAAAACAATGCATATTTATGCGATAGCAGTAATCGCGGTTGATTTGCTGTAATTTTTTGAAGAGATCCGTTGTCTGTCTCCGAAACTCATCATCAGATCTATATGAAATTTAAATGAAACCGTTTCGGAATAAACCCCTTTCGAACAAAAAAATAATTTTGCAAATCTATCTATATATGACGGAGTTATGCCCGTAATAAAAGAACTACTTTATTCAGCAGACGACCTGACCTTTCAGGAAAAAGACGCTGGCTCCCTAGAGAGTCCTCAGATACCGTGCAAGGTGTCCGAAGATGTGGAAGAGAAGCAACGGATACCTGACCAACATAATGTGAGATTAGCCGTTATAGAAAACACAATAATAGAACTCTGGTTGCATTACATATACAGAAAAAACTAGAAGCTCTACATCCAGCTTAAGGATTATCAAAGGAAGAACATTTGCGTCTTCCAAATCCTCCCGATCTGACTTTAGTTCTAGCCTAAAACTCTGAGCCAGTTTCTGCATGTCCAATTTCATTTCGATTTGGGTAAAGTCAATGACATATTAACTTTAGATGCGTTACCAGCGCTCAATATTGGCAAGATAAATGACGGGTATTTGCCTGTCGTGTTTTTAGTCACGTACATCCAGTGACGCGGCTATGACGATGCGGCGACGTAACTAAATACATATATATTTTTATCTCTTTCTAACAACAGGAATCGGTATGGGTCTTTCTTGTTCTTTGCGCACTCTATAATTGTATATTATACTCTAGCTACATTCATGGTTTACGCTGTTTTTGAGTGCTCTAATGTTCGTGCATGACGCGTCTATTTATAATACGTCATTGGCTAAATTTATAAGTTTTGTAAAAAAAACTCAAACTAAAATTTCTCCACTTATTGGGTTCTTAACTGAAAAGCGGGCTTAGTGGCTTTAACTTGATCGAAATATAAACGTTGTTTTATTTAGATCAAGTTATAGTTTAAGAAAGTTTCAAGTGAAAATTACACTTCATTGTCATCATCATACAATTTCATAACCTCTAAAAACTCGTCCAAATCCTATCCAGCAAATAAATAACAACATTCACCCTCATACCAGCCAACACGTCAGAATGAAGAGATTAAAAATTATTAACAAAACGCCCTGGAACCAGTCGAACGTCATTCCTGATTATCAACGGGCATCAACCGTAGTCATTCTTAATTAAATAATCAAAAAATGTGTGTGCCCCTAATACTGGGATCTTTAGATGAAATGCTAATGAGTTTGTGCTCATGTTTTGACGCCTAGCTTTTGGGGACTTATGACGTGACTGCATGAGAGTTTTAGGTACGGAGGTGTATACAAAGAATGTTTGCTGTTTTATAATAAAAAGCCACTCCTCGGGCAATTCTACTTGCCCGTGGAGGTTGGAAATTATCCAACGCGAACGTAGGAAAATGATAAATTATTTTATTTCTGTAAGTAGGTTTGTACAAACACTTTTGCTCGTCAATCATATTTTTAAAACTTGATGCGGATTTCTGAGAAAAAAATTATAAATAATATTCTTGGTCAGATCATGTGAAGACCATGTAGATTGGTGTCTGAAATAGTCTTTTGAGGAAAGAACCACACAGATTGAGTGGACCTGTCCAGTCAGTGCACGCATTTGTCAGTAATCGTGCAAGTCAACTTAAGGTGCACACAGCGTCAGTATGTGCTCACCCCTCAAGTTTTGAAATGCTACACTGCTACAACATTGAATTCGTTACGAATAATCTACAGAATACTTCAAAAAGAGTTTATTCTTTCGCTTTGGATTCGAACCATCGCATCACCGAACGTCGTCGTCATACTCATACCCGGCAGATTGACGAACTAGCCAGCGAGAAGCCAAATCAGCGAAAATAAATATTATGAAATTATTATAAAAGTATTTTTTTCTTGATTTTATTTGAATTCTTTATACATATTACTAAAACAAAATAGAAATATAATTTACATAAAAATAAAAAAATGCATGACAAAACCACATTTCGTGCTCCGAATTCTAAACCTCCAATCTTATGCACGACAAGCGGTCTTGTAACCTCCGGCCTAATTAGAAGTAGAATAACTCTTCGTAAATGTCAACCATATTCACTAAAACAATGCAGTAATTATAACAAAATGGTTTTGGAAAAAGTAACTTGGGCCTAGCACGGATTCGAACGCACACGTCTTTTGGAGGGGTAACCACTTAATGGAGCTGTGTGTACTACTGGATTAAAAGTATAATGTATCGTAACTCATCATGGTCTGCCCGTGTGGCTAATTGAATTAGCCGTTAAGGCGTCAAAAGGTAACAGACTAACAGAACAGTAGTAGCATGGATCAGTTAGAAATCAAGAATATTGTCACCATAACAAAAATGATTGTATTCACTCCAAAGTATATGACTGTAGAACATGGTGTGGGAAAATGACAGAACTCAGGGTGAGGGATGAGTTGAAGAAACCAGGTTGATCTGCACCCTAATTACGTAACTCACGATTAATCATAATCTGTTTCGTTTTGAAACAGATGGATAAACCATTGCTTCATATGTTCGAAAAATGTGTCTACTCAACAACGTAAATAACGCAATGAATATTGTTGAACTGTCAAAATGAAACCGATTATGATTAATCGCGTGTTACGCAATTAGGGTGCTGGTTTAATGTTTACAACCAACTGCAATGTTTTTTTACAGGGTGGCAGAGACATCGACACACAACTCGCTACTGAGGATTCAGTACATGATTCTGAACAAAAAATAAATAAAAATGATTTTGAGTTTCCTTTGAAACAGTAGATTTATTTTTATTAATAAATTCAACATTAGGGGCATCTAGCATCATATTCTAAATCCATGGTTTCAGTTTGCGCGTTGATGTAAGTCTCCCTTTATATTTCGCAGTACACATCTAAGCAGGAACACCCAAAAACACAAACAATGCTAACTTGCCAATATTCCAAAATTTCATTCTTACAAGCCTTTGCAATAATAACCGACATAAAAACTGGTAACATATCTAATAGCCTTCCACAATATACATTAGGACGCAATCCCCTTTGTCCGTCACGAAGCGCACGCGCGAATGCCCACGAATGACGGCGTAACTGTAAATTGTGTCGCAAACAAAATACTTCACATTTATTGATCCTAATACCATTGTGCAGGGATTTGGATATGTCCATTCAAAAAGCAGGTAAACGATACTTGAGGTATGTAAGTATAGATTTTTTAGTTAATCCCTTATACGTATAATTGGTAGCATTCGCTTTGGTGAGGGATGATGGTAATCTTTTGTGATCTTTGCACATAGTCAAGAGATCCTTGACTGTTTGTTGATGTTATTTGAAAAATAAACGACGGTTGTACAGAATCTTGTGAATAAATGAAGCATGGGAGAACCCTCAACACAATACGTTATCGAGAAAAAGAACAATATTAAGGACCATTGGCTGGTCCTGATCATACTGTATAATGTGTTCCCCTTGCTGTGACACAGGCCTACTCTCTGCGAGAGGGCGTGGGCCATAATCCACCGCCCGGGCCCAGTGCGGGTTGGTACCTAGGTGTCACATGTTTTCGAATTTTTGGTTCTAGGACATGCCGGTTTCCTCAAGACGTTTGCCATCACCGTTTTGAGAGCAGAGGTGATGAAATAATTTCCACAAGATAAAACGCTTGGCTGGGTTCGAACCTGCGACCTACAAGTCATGCCTAAGTCACGGCTGTAACCATTGGGCCACCACTGTCCTATCAGTCGTTGATCAGACCAATATGGAAGTATATGGAATAGCAGCATGTTAGCTAGAAGAAAATGGCCGTATAAAAGCCAACGTTTACATCACATTGTAATTGGAATTTCAGGTAGTCTAGTGACTGCTGGTTCAACTGCACAATTTTAATGAAAGCGCAAAGTGTTTACTTTACCTAGTTAGTATCTAAATACATTAAATATTGTTAATTAAATGAAATCAGTGGTCCTAAAAGTAATTCTAAGAACTCATGTGGTCTGTGATACAGGTTAATTTATAAGATTTATACTGTACTAGCTTAAGTCAGTGGCTTAGAGGTTCGGTCCCCGCGTAGAAGTTGGGAATAATACCGCGGGAACATTCTACCGGGATATAAAGTAACCTATGTGTTAATCGAGGTTATAATCTTTCTGTGTGCCAAATTTCATACAAATCCGTTCAGCAGTTTTTTCGTGAATGAGTAACAAACATCCAAACTTTCACATATTAGAAGGAGTAACATTTTATCAATTTTAATTTTGGAATATTTTTTATTTTATTTATCTAATAGAATGGTCATAATTTCATAATTGTTGACCACTTTGAAAGGGCTTTAAGCACAGGACATGAGTAAAAAATTGTCGCATCGTAATTCGCTCTTTCAAATTATTATTCTCATTTAAAATCACCCTTTTCACACAAAAATCCGACAAACTATCGATTTTCCAATCCACTGCCTTCCTATAAGCTGGCAAAAGAAACTCTAGGAGTCTGTGTGAGGCAACAGTCTTCTAATTACGTATACCTTGCGTTGTTATTGTTATATTTTCGCTAAATACCCGTCAAATAATAGCTTCTACATCTAATCCTTTAAAAGGTCCTTAAGTATTTAGTTATTCTTTGAAGTGATCTCAAAAATAAATGTGCTCAATTATGCGTATATATTATTTGCAGTAATATATACTTATTTATATATATATCATAATAATGCCTTTGAAATGTCAGTTATTGTGCTTTTTGGCTGTGGGTGGTTAAGCGGTAGGCGGTTTGAAGGGATTCGTGTGGTCTTTATCGTTATGCTAATTACGCTAAAGTGCCTTAATGCTCGCTAGTCTTTATTTCATTGACAGCGCCACCAGTAAGCTTTGGTCTTATTAGGTCTAACAAAGCTATAATACTTTATACATTATTTGATATTATAAGCATGGACACGCAGTAACATAATCCGCCTATAATTTCCCCACTGCTGGGGCACAGACCTCCTCTCTATGAGAGGGAGTAAGCTATAATCCACCACGCGGGCCCAGTGCGAGTTGGTGAATGCTGGACATGCTGGTTTCCTCACGATGTTTTTTAATGACCGTTTCGAGACCGCAGTATCTAGGTCTGTCATAAATAAAATTAAAAAAATCTCAGAAACCTGTAGAAATGGTGAATTATATTTAAAAACTGAGGAGTTTTGCAAGATAACTTAACCCTGTAACGGGCAGTACGAAATCCGTAGATTTTTTTGTTTTAATTAGTGTTGACGTAATTAGAGGTCCCCTACATAATATTTCTGAACAATTGCATCCCCTCGGATACCCCTATATACTTTTATGGGCGGTGGCAATATGTTTGCCTATGCCCGCTATTAAATTATAGATTAAAATTATCATTATTTCAAATCGATTACGCGCCAGATTCAAAATACTGCTTTGGCAAATATTTTGCCAACGCTCGGCAAAGACTATCAGATTTATTCTGCATTAAGACATCAACAGGATCCTACTAAAATGATAAATGTGAAAGTTTGTGTTTTTGGATGTTCTATAGATATTTGGCTGTTTGTTACTCAATCACGAAAACCGGGTAACCGAACTTGGCACACAGATAGTTCTTCTTCTTAGCATGTTGATAGTAATCTAAATACAGTCAGCCCAGAATTTGGCTACAAGCTTGGCACGATCAGTAGCGTCCATCAGATCCTGTAGCGCGCAGACAGCAGGACAAGCTGGAAAAGATATTAAGTGGCCCATTTTTTTGTGGGACAGAACCACAGAGATAGTTTATAATCTGGATTAAGACATAGAATAATTTTTATCCCGATAGTATGTCCGCTCGACCCAAGCCGCTGGCAAAAACTAGTGCCAGCGTAATTATTTGATAAATGTATTTCTCAGTAATTTCCGCGGTAGACGTTATTTCTAACTGTATTATTTAATGCTATTTATTTATGCCAAGATTTCCATCGCCTACGGAGATTTCAATCGTGATAGGATAATATTTAGTCTCGTTACTTTGTAGTTGACTATAATTTATAAGCTTAGCTAGCTCAGTGCTCAAATAAATACTTCTGACATTTGATATATGCGCTCTTATCTACTTTGTAATAGTTACTTCTATATATATTTCTGTTGACTTAAAATAAAATGGTAGGATGTTAGAATTATTGCATTATAGAATAATTGTTCTAACTCATCAACATAACTTTAGCCGAAAAACGTTCAGAGCTGGACATAGGCTTCCCTCAAGCACCGCCAATTCGATGAGTTCTGTGCTTCTCGCATCCAGCGTATTCTTACAGCCTTCACTAGGTCATCGGTCCACCTTGTAGGAGGCCTTCCATCGCAACATCTTCCAGTCCGCGGTTGCCACTCCAGAACCTTTCGGCCTCATCGGCTATCTGTTCTGCGGGCAATGTGCCCTGACTGCTGCCACTTATGTATGGCAATTCGTCGGGCTATGTAGGTAACCTTGGTCCTCCCATGGATCTCTTCATTTCTGATTCGATCGCATAGGGACACTCCAAGCATAGCCCTCTCCATAGCCTTTGGGTGATTTTCAGCCATCTTATAAGGCCCATTGTTCTAACGATGATTATTTAATGAAGAATTCTACAGTGCTGTCAAAATAAGGTCCATAATAGGGTAATACACTCATTTTTGAAAAGTGTCTTAATTCGTTTCTAAAATACTAATAAACCACAAAAAAAACACAATTTTTTTATTGAATCGATTAGTGCCATAAAAATTCAAATTTTATATTTCATATTTCGCGCGTAATTTGACGAAAACTCTGGACGCAGTGGACGCCATATTGCTCTGTGGGTATGACGTCAGTTTACTGTGTAAACAAATGCGCTGATATTATGTATGAAAATTGTTTATAAATTTAAAGGTGAGGTGTCGCACCAGTTCCTAGTCCCCTAAACAATCATTCTTAAGTTATCTAAACAAAAACCCGCCTCCCGTGTGAACTGACGCGTTAAACACGATATGCATAATATAGCATTATTTAACATAATTAATTAACAAAATCTTCATAACAGACAGATTGACAAAACAACAAGTAAAGTATTTTACGTCTTCATTTGATATCGACAGACTCATCTGTTTAAGCAAACATTAATAATTTAACTTGACGTTTGATTTCCCTTCAGTTTTTAGATAGAGGGTGTTGCTTTTGATGAACAAGCTGTTGTACAAAGAAAAGGCCTGAATCCCTGCTGTGGGAAATATATATAATATGAATTTAAATGATTCTGTGAAAAACATATCGGAATCACTTTTATACGCAATTTTTTTTTTTTTTTTATATTGTTAGAGTCGATATTTCCTATCTGACAACCCCTGAGAAAAAACAAAGGTCAAAGTGTCTTTATCTATACATATAATAAAATTGTAACAGGCCGATGTCTGAACATTAAAGATATTGAAGAAAAAATTGTATGGGGGTCTTTATTAGAGCAACAGAAGCCAAAACAACGGTTTTTAGAATTTTTGTTTGTCTGTATGTTTGTTACCGCATCACGCAAAAAACACTGCATGGAATTGAATGCAGTTTTCAATGATGTATTCCGAGAGGTCTAACTTAAAAAATAGGCTATATATTATAAAAAAAAATGATTATCTACTTGATTCTAAAGTCCACGCGTATGAAGTCGCGGGCAAAAGCTAGTAAGACATAATCTTGGTTATATCATGTGAAATCATGTAGGTAAGTGTCTGAAAAGGCCATTTCAGACACTGATCTAAATGGTCCTCTCATTTAGGTAAGTGCTCTGACTGGACAGGACCAATCGATATGGACTTCACATGATTATGTCTGGACATTAAAAGAGACTGTGACCTCTGAGTTTGTTTTGGCCTTTAATCTTTGAGTAGACAGACAGAAAATGCCGTAAAAGTGTTTGTACAAACCTACGTACAGAAATAAAATAAAATGTTTTATCATTTAATGGATAAGTATTTTAGTGGACTTTCATGTTCCAAAACAAATATTTTCAAACGAACCGGAATACCACCATGTCATAAGAAATTTAATCCAATTACGGTACCTACATTTAAGGAGACTGGGTCACCGATAGTTAGCAACGGTCATTCAACGAATGTCAAAACCCATTCACTATATTTTATGCAAAAAATCATCTTTAGATTCCCAATCAATAAACTCCACGTTTCTATTATTAACATTATCAAAACGCATAACACAATCAATTAAATTCCCATAATAATTTATATGAAATACGACAACGTTCCCATATTCAATAATAAACTTTTAATAGTAACAATAATAATTCATTCAGTTAATAATAAATAAAAACGGGGCGCATATTAAAACGTCCGTCGAGTTGTACATTAAGCTGTAAAGAGTTTGGTTTAATGGTCAGTAATTGGTCGGAATAACATAATTTTTATTGGTATTGTCTCGGCTACGTAACGATCTCTCTTACTTATGAAACTCGAAGACTTGTAATTTAATATATAATAATTATTTAATATATATAATAATTTAATTTGTTGGAAAAAGTTCTTTGTCAGGTTCTAAAGAAGCAATTTAAAAACCTACTTGAGTTAATATCACATTATTTGGGGCAGAGAGGTCCACAGTTGTCTTGCATCGCGAACGGTCTAGAGCTGCACACTTCATCTCACTCCACGTCATTCTGATGTTCAACGCTTCTTCCAATATGGTGTCGCGCTAGTTTTTTGTCACCGTCATAATTTGTCATCTTTGCTGGACATAAACCTCTACTAAGAATCATCACAACGACTGGTTTTCTGCCATGTCCAGCTAAGACCCGCAACAACAGGACCGATTTCATACATCTACAAGTATCTTTAGGTTAAAGTCAGAGAGTCAAGTCAGCTTCTATGACAAACTACAGAAAATACTATTAAAATGATCCTCAGAAGAAGGACTCTTGATTCAAGATTCATCGCTGTCTGATCTACTGGTCTATCGATCGCTTTTTGCTGAACCAAAGAGACTGACAGACATTCAGATGCCTATTACTATATTCCCAAGATAAATACCATCACATCTATTTTCCCCGCTATAGCAGTGCTGGCCCACTGCCAGGGTTGTGGTGCCCCAGAAATAACGGCCGCGACTTACCAGTTGGTCGTAGCCCAAGCACGGACTTTCATCATTATCATCATCATTTCAACCGAAAGACGTCCACTGCTGGACATAGGCCTCCCCCAAACTCCGCCACTTCAACCGGTTCTGTGCTTCCCGCATCCAGCGGACTCCTGCAACCCTCACAAGGTCATCGGTCCACCTTGTGGGAAGCCTTCCAACTTTACGTTTTCCGGTACGCGGTCGCCACTTCACACGCCCGGACTTTGTTTTGTATAAATTATTTCACTCAAAATGGTGAAGGAAAACATTGTGAGGAAACCGTTGTTCTAGAACCAAAAAATTCGATGACATGTGACATCCGCCAACCAGCTCGCGTGGTGGATTATGGCCCAGTCTCCCAGAGACGAGGCCTGTGTCCCAGCAGTGGGAACTTTATACGCTGATATGCTTATGCTACTATTCCCCGAAGGGTTATTCAAAGGTGTGACAAAGTTTAAAACCCTTGTAATTCTCGAGATATTTCTCATAAATTAACCAAAACTGGGTGAATCACGTCCGAGTTCCACCAAGAGTAAGGGCAAACCTCGCTTCGGGTCAATAAATAAATAAATCTCAGAGCTGCCGTTTTTTAGCTTATTTTTCATTAATATCGTAATTATGTGAGTTGGCATCGAAAACAAACCGCAATCTTCTGGCCTGCCTTAATGGTTTAGGGGTCAATTATAGGCGTTATAATAATAATGTTGTGTGCGATCTTTAGACTTAATACGTATCCGTGTTAGTCATTCATTTGATTGTAGACGATTTTATTTTAATTCTGCTTCATTTTTGAAGTGTTCGCATTCTTTAAGAACTTGTAAGGGAGTGGATGACGTCACGGTGGGCCCCGATTAATGATCAGTGATGAAATTTGGTGCAATAAAGCTCAATTGGTGCGGTGGCCCAATTTAGGTATAACTTAGTCAGATTGGGGTACTTCGATGTGCCGCAGTGCGCTAACACCTGCACTTTGGAAGACCTTTGCGAGGCCAACGATAACGCGGTCGAAGTAGCTGAATTCTGGACGAAACTTATTTTTAAACATACAAAATGGAATCATCGATACGCTGAAGAAGAAAAAGGTGCAAAGGCAAATTTGAATCACGAACAAATATACATTTTTAAGGTTCTGTTAGGTAGGTATATGATCGGGGTAGCATTTTTGTCTCTGAATACACCCAAGAAATCACGATACAGTGATAGAATAGATTGCCTTGCCCAATTTCTTGATCGAAGTACCACAACTATTCTCTTATGTCAGTCTCGTCTTTTATGATCTTTTACTTCTTCGCTGATCAGGTCTCTTCTGCATAGCCGAGTGGTAGTTCGTTTAGGTTAAAATCCAACCAGATCTTTATAGCTATTCTTTTTTTTTTGGGTGGGAAATCATCAAATAACTTCTCCCGCTCTGAGTGGAGCGGGAGGGCGTGTCAGACTTTTACTGACTAAAACCCACCCGTGTTCCCTCAGTTGCCTGTGTGCCAGGGGCCGCGGTATCTCTTTCGAACAACCCGCACCCCTGGCAGTTATATAGTTATAGCTATACTTGGCTCTGTTTTGTCTATTCTATTCCCTCTATTTTATAAAGTCGTGAGGATAGTTTTGAATGTGAATGTAGGCTATACTCGTAAGAGTAGGCGAAAACCAATAAACGACGAATGGACTATGTGAAAGATGATATGGCTAAAAAGTGAGTAATCTACCGAAACGACGATTAATAGAGGGGTAGGTAAGTATGAAAGGAAAAAACTGGCCCAGTTCGAGTCGGACTCGCACACGTAGGGTACCACAAGGCAAAAAACGTTTCTTGTATGGTGACCCCAATTAATTTTTAACTTTGTTTTAAAGACGCTTTTATTAGCTCCATACGTATTTTAGTATGTGCCTATGTAGCGTAAACTTTGAACATGATTTTGACCTCCTTCAAAACGTCGGATTAAATCGAAATTTTGCATACTTATCAAGGATCGATGACAATTCAATAATAAAAAAAATATAAAGAAAAATCACGGTTTTGTAGTTAGCAGAACTAAAAAATAGAAAATAAATAATGGTTTAAAAAAACACGCTTTAAAAACCAAACTAAAAAAGTATAAAATAATTGAATTCTATTAAAAAGCGTGGGGTGCTTTTTATTATAAAAAAATACCTCAAAAAGCACTCCAAGCTTTTTAATAGAATTAAATTATTTTCTACATTTTTTATTACTCATAATTTTTTTTTGTTAAAGCGGCGACAGAAATATTACATATTCTGTGAAATTTTCAACTGTCTGCCTATTACGGATCATAAGAATCAGGCCGCTGATAGACAGACGGATGATCGGACGGACAGACAGTGGAGAGTTAGTAATAGGGGCCCGTTGGTTACTCTACGGGTACAGAACCCTAAAAACATGTTGCACAGTCCCCAAATAAATTTTGACACTGGCGATGAAGAGTTCTATCAAAATAACCACACCCTCTATCCACATAAAGACGTGACATTTCAAATATTGTGTTGTGGTCGGTATAAAGGTGAAATTTATTTTGTTCGCGCTCCCTCAGTTGCAAGCCGAATGTGTCTTTTATCATCATTCACGTCTCAATGCTTCGATAGTGAGTGCCTTCGATATCGATAATTTATTTATTACATTGGTTATACACATCACTAATGAGTTGTGTTTGTGTGAATTCGATTTTTAAAAGGTTGAGCATTATTTCGACACTTTGGTTTTACGAATGATCTTCAAAATTAATGTTGGCTTGTCAACCGCCATTTTACCGGTTGATCATCTAGGGACTGGACCAAAAAAAACTATGTATTATGGTTAACGTAGAACTCTTGTAAGGGTGTTTAGCACCGGAAACGTTGGCCTATCCACAGCAGTACTCATGTAAGTACCTATGTATGGTCTGCATAATACGCAAAAGTTGACACCTGTATTTTCTGGCTTCAGAAATATACAAACTACATTTTGTTGCTTGTGTCATAAATTGCAAATAAAATGTTAAGCCTGTGCCTTGTTGTCATAATATACTCAAAACAAAACCTGTGCAGGCTGTTACTAAAAATTTACTAAGTTATAGGTTAGTTATACTATGCCTAAGTTTATTATTTCCTAAATAAGTTCATTTAATTACTTTGGAATTCTTCCATCCTTTTTATCCGCAAATTGATTCATCTTGCTGACCGTACGAAGATTTCCACGCATATAAAATTCGCGATCGACATGCATTAAACTGATGTTATCGATGCATCTGGATTCCATCGCGGTGAAATTATGAATAACGCATCAACTCAAACATGTTTGAATCTGAGGAATTTTAAAATAAAACTTGTTTTTTTGCTGACTGTATTTATGTCAAATTATTGTGTTTTAAAGTTACATACATAATGATGAATCTAAAATATAGAGTGAAGGATTTATTTTAGAATTAGAATTAAACAAGTTCAGCATGCAAAAAGGAAATAAATTGCTACAGGGTTTCCGCTAGCGCCATCTATCCAGAAAATGAAATACTGTTTGAAACAGCGCCACCTTACGGGAAATGTAAAAACGACCGTGTCAAAACCTTTTTCGTCTTGGTTCAACGTTAATAGAATAGATGGCACTGATGACAGTATCATTTTTGGTACTTATGATTATTGCTAGAGGGCGACTCCGCGGTTGAGAGAAATCGAGTCTTTCACATCCATCCATAAAATGTACTCTGTGATCCAGCCTGTTCTCATCCTGTCTTTCAATTCAGCGTCACTGGCACGAGCGTGACAGTTCAGTTTTGTTCACTCTTCAGAAGGAGCGCAAAGTGTGCCTTCAGAAGTTTTCAGTTCAAAAATGATTAAAACTACAGCTAGTAAAAATTAATTTAATCATTCCATAAAACCTGCAATTTCCTCAATTACTAACCTAAAGCGCGTGGCTTATATCACAGTCCTATCGACCATTATCTTGAAGACACTCCTACATCCTAGGCCGCATATCACATTCAATCTTATCGTAAAACAAATACATGAGTAATTAATTATTTAAATAAGCACTACAGTTTACAATATCATTAGTAATGTTTCACAGTTTTAGTTTAAGGAAATAGGTACGTAAGAAAAACTTAGGAAATTCATTGTCTTGAGCCAATGAATTAAAATAAGTAGGTATATGCGTCATTGACATGATGCATAATAAGAATTAAAAGTAATTTTTATTTGCTAAAACGTAATAAGTCTACGGGTTCAAGAAATTAAGATCAGAGAAGTTGAAACATTGTAAGTAAAGCCCTAATATTTGATCTCCAACAAAACAACAGAAATAACTGACTTTCAAAATACCACTCCAAAGTGAAAATTTTGAAGTCGGTGGAGTATTAGGCGAAAACAAACTTAATGCCTAAATAAAAGTGCGCTGTTAGAATTTCAACCTTTGGCGCTAAGCCGAGCGTTGAAAATCCGATAGTGCTTTTTTATTCAGGTATTAATTTTGTTGTCGGTAAGGGTTAGTGAAAACCAGAGTAAGTATATATAATACACACATGAGCTGAAAGATTCAACAAGTCAATCGTATCGTAGTTCATATTTTCTCTTTTAAATTACTGATACATGGCACCAACAGTCACTTACAAGTAAACTGATCGACCTCTTCAACACAAGTATCACACTGCACAAAACAGCAGTTTACCATCTTACACCTACATCTGGAACTCACCGTCTTTTTACTAGTTATAAAACCCCTTCCACAACACAAAGTCGCACAGTTATGCCTGTCTTTGCACACCCTTCCCTTCGTACTGACGCACAGATTCGGTGTCCTCTGTAAGTACACTAAATTCTTCCTTTCAATCTTCATTTTGTTCCTCACTTTTGGTGAAATCGCTCTTTTGGTCGTGTAGTTCATAATTTTCTTTTTTGTTGCGTGGTGATAATGCTTCTTTAGCAGACCCATTGCTGAGTTAAAAGGTCCTAATCGTTTCCAGCAAGTTTTCGTTGTACAAGATCCTGAGAACCCATGGCATTTGCAAACTTCTTTTAACTGTTCTGCTATAGAATCTACGCCCACTATAACATCTTGTTTTAGTATTTCGGCGATTTGATCGTTGCCTGCGTGTTTGAAGTCCAAGAAATTTTTCGTCATTCGCTTTCCATGTCTGAAATCATCCCCACATCCTGCCATTTTCCAAGTGTTGTTTTTGCCAAAATTTCCGGGACATGAGCATGAAGAGAGGTCCCCGGAGGCGCATGCCTTTGCTACAGAATGTGTAATAGATGCTGCCATCAAAGCATGGACGAAAGCAGTTTCTCTGAATAGTTTATTAAATATGCTTCTTTTAGGTTTTTTGTTGAATACGAGGGAGCAGTTCCACCTGTCGAAATTGAAAGTTTCTTCGCAAGCGGCGATCGCTTGTTCCTTTGCGATGGTCAGAACGTTTGATAGGCCGGTGTCTCGGTCGCACATTTTTGTTTGCCGTTTTGAAGCTCTTATCAATTTGCAGGCTCCAGGGTACATTTCGTGAGTTCGGTCGCTGAATAAGGCTTCAATAGTTTTTTGTAAGATGGGCTGAGATCTGTGAAATATAAACAATGTTATTTGGTTAACTGTATTGAATGTGAATTGAGTTTATGTTGATACGTTTGGAATTCAATCCAATTGGATTTAGGGCTCGTCAAAAGAAGCTGCATCATTTCATTTTCTGATTTAGATCTCGTGTAGGTATAACTACATCCATAATTCGTAGAACATCTCTCTCTAATTAAAATGGGGTTCGTTGAAGCATATTAGTCAAATTTGAAACTAACTTGTTACTTCTGGGGAAAAGGCTAATTTTCAAAGAATATTAACGAGTACGAGGTTCTAAGTTACTTCAGAAGAATTTATTAACATCGTATTATTTCAAATCGTCTTAGTTCCTCGAAGGGACTACTAATTAGACCATTAATGCTCTGTAAAATTTAGCTACACTCACTGGGTACCTGAACAACCTACAAGATAGGTAGATAGCCTAACGTAACGTACTGATATTCTAGTTTTCTTATTCAATATTCATTAAGATAAATATAACTCTTGTAAAGATATTAATTCCCACATTTAATGGTAGAAAAAAATATTAGTAATTCACATTGAGCCTTAAATTTGTATAAGGTACAAAAAAAAACAATCAGACGAATTGATAACCTCCTCCTTTTTGAAATCGGTTATTAAATTAAAACATCTGGTAAACTTACCCTTCAACAATCTTAGTAGCAAAAATAGAAACGGCACATAACAATAAAACATTAAAAATACAATAACTAAACATGTTTAAGATCTCAACAGTCACATCATCACCGTCTTTTGCTATCCACTACAAAATGATGGCAAGAATGACTTGGCAACGAAGCAAGGTGTCGCGATACATTATCAGTAAAGGGTGGGTCTTCCAAAAATGGTAATGACAAACTAAGAAATCAGTCTGTGTTTGCTGGTTGAGCAAATATTGGACCGAGTCATACCTTGACTTGAACTCGTCTAAATAGAAGGTATAGGCAACCTATTTGCAGTCTGTCACGGTTTATTTTTACGACCTTATAGGGTTATTACCTGTCCATTCCTGGAAGTCACCGGTGGAAAGTCAATTGTACTTAGGCAGAGATCGTTTCATTAAAAACTGCACGCCCCTCCACTGCGTGTTGCATAGGTACACATTTCAATGTTTGTATTACTTTACTTGTATAATACATTTTAGTACAGGAGCGAGCAGTTTTAAATTAGTTGATCTCTACTTAGGTAGTGAGATTTGACTATAATTTGCATCCGAGAATTTCCTAGTAGAAATCTGCAAATTACTACTGTTATGTTCGGTTTCCGTGTAATTTCCACGGGTTACCCTTGTTTCATATTTTTTTTTTACAAATTATCACTTCCCAAACAATTTTCCGCATAATTTCATTTGCCAAATTATTACTAGCAAATAAACTCTTCACAAATAATCGTATCGCAAACTTAATGTTTGGCAAGTGAACGTTTAAACAATAACTTGCTTACCATCTAGTACTTTTACCAATTTTAATGTAGTCAAATATTTCAGTTGGTATAACATACTTTACACAAAATAAAATAAGCCAAATATTTAGTATTGTCAGGTAATAATAATTTTAATATTTAGATTCTGGTAGTCGTTTCTGGTTTTACTTTCAAAAATATGTTTCAGGAAGCAACTCACCGGCCGCTCCCGCGGCACGCTCGCTACGCTCGCTCGTCTTGTGCGTTGTGTGGACACAGTTCTACCATCCTACTTCCCAGAAAATCTTATTTGTGTCTTTATATATTTTTTTAATTTCAAATCTTTTGACTAAATGTTTATTGTCTAAATATTGTTTACTGTAATAAACCATTTGATTAAAGACCAAATGCCTTAATGACATTTTCCTTGGTAATTTTCTGCCGAGTAAAAATTTTACCAAATGAAAATGTGCGTAAAATCATTCCAAATATTGCTTTGGTATAAAAAAGGTTGCTAAACTTGTTTGGATAATGTAATTTTGTCAAAATAATTTTGCCATAACGGCTGGATCCCAATTTCCACAATCATCCTCCATTAGTTTTCTCAAAATTTAAAACGCTGTTACGTGCTTATGTAACCACATAACAGAGTCCTGCACCCTAATTGCGTAACTCACGATTAATCATAATCTGTTTCGTTTTAAAACAGATGGCTAAACCATTGCTTCATATGTTCGAAAAATGTGTCTGCTCAACAACGTAAATAACGCAATGAATATTGTCGAACTGTCAAAATGAAACTAATTATGATTAATCGCGTGTTACGCAATTAAGGTGCTGTTTGGGCACGCCACGATAGCGGCGGTAAGTCCCCTCTTTGAGGAGTGGCTTGAGAAGCGGCAAGGCGTTGTCACCTTCCGCCTGACGCAGGTTCTCACCGGACACGGTTGTTTCGGGAGGTTCCTGTTTCGGATAAGGCGGGAAGAAACGCCCAGGTGTTTCCACTGCTGAGATCGCCCTGAGGAGTGAGAACACGGTGGAGCATACGGTGGAGGTCTGCCCGGCTTGGGCGGAGCACCGCCGTGTCCTCGTGGAGGCGAACGGTGGCGGCGATCTCTCGCGTCCGGCCCTGGTTCAGTCCATGGTACGGATTGAGAGTGCATGGGTAGCCGTCACCTCCTGCTGCAAAGTAGTAATACTCGCGAAGAGGGAGTTGGCGCACGTGAGGCAGAGGCAGTATATGCGCCCTCATGGTCCTAGCCGCAGGAGACGCCCTGGGCGTCGGGAATCCTAGGTTGATTCCCGGCTACTGTAGGCGCAGGCTTGCAGACGGCAAGTAATGGGTAGCTCGCTGTCCGGTAAGGACCAGGCCCGGATCGACGGCGCGTTGTGTTCCACACGCGCCTCATAGAGATGTCAGCACCAACTGGTGGAGTCCGCAAGAGCCGATGCCTGCCAGGGGCGCGGGTTGTTTGAAAGAGATACCGCTGCCCCTGGCACGCAGGCAACTGAGGGAACACGGGTGGGTTTTAGTCAGTAAAAGTCTGACACGCCCTCCTGCTCCACCCAGAGCGAGAGAAGTTATTGATGATTTCCCACCCAAAAAAAAAAGAAGGGTGGTGAAGAGATTATATGGCAGGTGCTTAGGTTGAGAGGAACAACGATTGAAAAAAAAAACTATACAAATTATATCATAATGAATAATAAATAAGATTGGTACATACATAGGTTATAAACTGATAATACACATACAAGCATACATATCTACTATAGTATATACTTACCTATAGTATATATATACATTCTCAAGGGAAAGAGGACTTTAGATGACTCTACGCTATTCGTTATGAAAATACCTCTGCAATTTCCGCTTAAATGCATACCGACTGGTAGCCGTCCTGATATCAAAAGGAAGCGCATTCCAAAGAAAAATAGACTGAATATGAAAGGAAGAATGAACAAAGTCAGAAGTTTGAGAAGGACAGAGTAGAAGCAAATTGTTAGAAGAACGCAGATTCTTAGTGTGAGAAGAAAATAGATATTGGAAATGAGACACAAGATAAGATGGAGGTGTAGGAGAGTTGGGAGGTGGATTTCCTGTGCGTGTCCCAAAAAAACCAGTGCTCTTTTTTTCTTTCTTTTACCGGGACGCGACTCGCATTAAGTCGCAAGTCGCATCGCTCGAGGTCGTGAGACTCAGTTCAGACTAGATGATTATTTCCGCGCACGGTACCAATTTGTCGGAAGCCGGTAACGTCGTCGCGTTTGTGGATGTTGCATGCAAAGCAGCTGTATCTGTTAGGCTGCGCCGAGCATACAACATAGTTAAGGTTTTCAATAATTATTTAACACCATACTAATATCATTAATGCGAAAGTAACTCCATTTGTCTGTTACCTTTTCACGTCAAACCTATGACCTGATCATTATTAGAGGCTGTAATGTCACCTCGGGACCTGGAGAAGGGGTGGCACTTTTCATCCTGGTTATTTGTATGAAAAACCGGCCAAGACTCGCACACGTAGGGTTCCGTACCACAAGGAAAAAATCCTTGTTTGTGTTACCCTTTAATTTTTAACCTCATTTAATTTTTTGTTATACCGGCAACAGAAATACACATTTTGTGAAAATTTCAACTGTCTCCCTGTTACGGGTCGTGAGATACAGCCCCCTGACAGACAGAAAAATATATAGTTAATGTCATATAATTATATGTTCTTCTCTTTGTTACAACCTTTAAAAATACTAATAATTTTTGTTGTCTTAGCTTTTAACTCTATTCATTATGCATGCAGCTGTGGTCTCCTATAAGTGAAGGAGTACACTAACTTAAACCTAATGTTGCCGTTTATTTATGTGTAATGTATTTATGTTTATCTTTAGTTGAAGATCCTAAATAAATAAACAAATAATTTTAAAACTACTCTGACACACAGTGAACTTGCCCTAACATCGATTATCGATACCTACTAGTTCTAATTCTCAGCTGGCGTATGCAGAATCTGGCATAATAGACTCGACACATGCCGGATACGTTAGGAACTGGGTCATTTTCACCTGCATGCTACCTATCGAGTTCAGGTATTTTTTTATTAAAAGTCCTGGAATTTTGCAATCAATATTTCACCTACTTCCACTGAAGCTATCGGACTGAAATTTGGCACACACGTTTGGTTATCGTGATACGATCACGATAAAAGCTTAAAATATTTAAAATAAAATTTTAGTTTTAGCCTATGTTACATTGAACATTGAACTACTAAAATCTCTCATTACTATGAATCAAATTCTCCATCCATATCAGTGTTCGAGTGTTAACGATACTGGCTAAAAAGCAATATCAACCTGAATATAGGGTGCCCGGTAATTAGGTAATGGTAGGTAAGTAAACCTTTGGCATATACAAAATGTTACAGAAAAAACGCAAGTCTTTAACTTACTTTGTTGAATTGACTACTGAATGTCAGTAACTTTTAATATGGATATTTTTTCAAAAATTATGTATTTTGCTATACCTACCGCCAATTAAGTTTTGCGAGATTTTACGATGGAGATACCTGACAAGGGGATTACCCCTTGAAAATCGGGAGATGGTCTTCGGTGGAGTCGCATACGACGCCGACGGCGACGGGGCCATGCGTATACTAGGCCTTCCTTCGGTCAGTGCAAGCGATCTACCGCAGATACTGATATATATGGCTTGAGTCACGGAGCATCGCCTCCGTCCCGCAGACTATTATTACCCGAGGATAGGGTCTTTATATTGGCGCCTGGTAAACTTTTAGGAGCGCGCGTTTATTATGAGCGCCCATGTGATTGATTGCTATTATGTTTTGGTAAGTGCATCGCGACGCTGTTACACAACGCCGCTTTCTTCATGAATTCCCGTGGATCCCCGCCAGATGAGGCCCCCAGTTAGGTACTTAGGAGAGGCCTGGCAAGAGACGACCAGCAATAGGGGTGCCGACACAGCCAAACTTTTGGTTACAGACCCTTTTTAACCGACTTCAAAAAGGAGGAGGTTATCAATTCGTCGGAACCTTTTTTTTTTTTATATGTATGTTCCCCGATTACTCCAAGATGGCTGGACCGATTTGGATTTTGTTTTTTTTTGTTTGAAAGGGTATACTTCCCAGGTGGTCCTATGATCATCAAGTCAGGATCTGATGACGGGATCCTGGAGAAATAGAGAGAACTCTTCAAATTTTATAGGCACCCAAAGCGATTTAGGTATTTTTTTAGAGAGTACTTTCTCGTAGTGATTTCATTTCAATTTGGTGAATATTTGATGAAGAAATTTGGAGATAGGCAACGGAACTCCTCAATATATGATAGCAAATGGACTGGGATTGCTGAAATCTCATCTCTGTCTATTGCTTACACCAGTTCATAACATAACATCACGCCGGTATGCTGTGAAGGGGTAAGCACATGTGAACCACTAAAAAGTGAAAAATAAAAACTTTTTCCAAAAAAAAAAACAACCGACTTCCAAAAAAACACTACAAAGTGAAAAATAACTTTAATTTCGGAAGGCGGTGGCAAAAAATTCAAATAAGTACAGCACCAAAGACACCGACTTCCGAAATTAAAGTTATTTTTCACTTTGTAGTGTTTTTTTGGAAGTCGGTTGTTTTTTTTTTGGAAAAAGTTTTATAATTCACAAATCTCACACAATACCCGCCATTTTCAACCAATCACAGAAAGTCATACAATTTTGGCTAAATATCTATTAACATAGCTTTTAATAAACAAAACTTATCTGGTGGGATTATAAAGCAGTAGAAATACAACAAGTGTTTGATAAAATGGGTATTTAAAAACTGATAAGATGTATCAGCCAATAACAGAGCGTCATACAGTTTTGGCGAAATAATGTCTAAAGTTGTGAAATGATTGTTAACATCAGTTGAAAGTACTGAGAATCGTTTAGAAACGACTTGGTACATAGAAAATGCATTTTAAAATATTTTAATTATAGCAAAATATTATAAAAATTCAAGAAAAATATTGTTGATTACTTATAAATACAATTTGTTAAATTACAATAATATACAGTGGAAAAGATCATGCAAAGCAGCAAACCAAATTATTAACATAAATTATCTGCTTAATAATATGAAATATCTATTCCGAATACACATAAAATTATTTTTAATTAGAACTTTTGTTTCGCAGTACCTACTTATAATAATTTACGGTGAGAATAGAATAATTAAATAAAGTTGAAATGAAATGCTTCCTTTGTAACGTCACCTGTCTTAAGACAGCTGACATTGTTTTTGTTATTTTTACAGTCTGTTCATAGATATTTTACTTTTGACAGCAGTGACAGCAGCAACCCAAGAGTAACCTTAGTTAAGTGAGAATAAAGATCACTTTGAAATTGACAGTGACGCAAAATCAGAGGTAAAATAAGTGTGAACGATGTCTACTCAAGGTCATGTTGTGGATAGATATTATTTTAAAACATCAATAATTTTTGTTTGTTTCAGTGCAGTAAGTACCCACAAGATCAACATTAAGACCAACTGTATCATCGAAGATTACTATCGCTCTTCTTAATTTTTAGGGTTCCGTACCCAAAGGGAAAAACGGGACCCTATTACTAAGGCTCCGCTGTCCGTTCGTCTGTCTGTCTGTCTGTCCGTCTGTCACCAGACAGTATCTCATGAACCGTGATAGTTAGACAGTTGAAATGTTCACAGATGATGTATTTCTGTTGCCGCTATAACAACAAATAATAAAAAACAGAATAAAATAAATAGTTAAGGGGGCTCTTATACAACAAACGTGGTTGTTTTGCTCGTTTTTGCTCGATATTTATAACGGCAATAGGTAGACGCTTGAAATATTCACAGAATATTTAGTTATATTATTCACTAGTTATCTATAGAAACTGTAAAGTTTCTATAGATAATGGTACGGAACCTTTCGTGCGCGAGTGCGACTCGCATTTGACCGGTTTTTTTTTTAAATAAACGCACAAGTGCCTTTCCAATTCACTTTAGACATTGGCAGAATATTCGATATCGGCTTTGCTTGCCATAATAAACAATAGAATAGAATCAATTAAACACTGTTATTTCCCATTAAAATATCGACCATCAACACTCGTATCCATTATTGTAATTGAAGCCTTATGTCAATGGTATAACAGTGAGATTAGCGATCCTTCTGTTTATTATCTATTTTTATACAATGTTCTGCGTCAGTAGCCCGGATTGGTTTTTCAATATTAATCATTATGTAGCTAATTAATACTAAAATACTTATTGTTTCAGTTTCACACCATTATCACTGCAGTACAGTACAATGTTGTAATCAGTGTTTTATTTAGAAGACCAGTGTCGGTATAGCGTTGGCCGCTCTCCCTATCCTCTGCGGCCGAGAAGTGGTAGGCGGCGGGGCCACTGCGCTGACCCGTCGCAGGGGGACCAAGGTTGCCAGGGGTGCCAGGGTAGTCTGGGGCCCTTGTGCTACTTGGTTCCTGGGGTGGTCACGGCGTGCCATGTGTCCTGGTGCGCCGGACTGGTGGGGTCCGCAAGGGCCGATGCCTGCCAGGGGTGCGGGTTGTTCGAAAGAGATACCGTCGCTCCTGGCACACAGGCAGCTGAGGGAACACGGGTGGGTTTTAGTCAGTAAAAGTCTGACACGCCCTCCTGCTCCTCCCAGAGCGGGAGAAGTTATTTGATGATTTCCCACCCTCAAAAAAAAAAAAACCTCGTCTTATTTTGAATTGTGCTAATGGCCGCCCATTTATGTGTGTGCGTGATATGACCACACTTTATCAATTTTCCCACTTTTTAGATCCAGCACAATTAAATCATGTTAGCATTTATCTTACTACCTATTGCGGCATTGGGTTCGATTGTATCATAGTACCTACCGCTTTAATTTAATTATTATTATAATTGGGTTCTGTCATTTTGTAGTCGCTATCCCTAATATTATAAACGCGAAAGTTTGTAAGGATGGATGTTTGTTACTCTTTCACGCAAAAACGGCTGAACAGATTAGGATGAAATTTGGCACACAGATAGATTATAACCTAGATTAACACATAGGATACTTTATATCCCGGTAGTACGTTCCCTCAGGATAATTTGCGACTTCCACGCTGGCGAAGCCGCTGGTGGAAGCTAGTAAACTATAAAGCAGTGAGTCATGTCGTGTAATTAAATATTATAATTTATGTTCACAGTAAATTCTTGTTTTGTAAAAATTGCTAAAGTTTTGACTCAGGTGTACCTACCAACCCTAGTAAAATTAAAGGGAAATTTTCCCGTAAAAACTGACAACATCGATGTAATTTTTGTTTCAGATTCAATTAAAGTAAATAAAACATAGATTTTGTACGATTTCACCACAAGACACCTTTTTTTTTGTTGACGCAAATACAATTGACATTTTTCCACAGATAATCTAGCAATTTCACTCCTAGGTTGTTCCATTTTATGTCCAGGGCCTCAAGTCTGCTATTACAATAGTGTCAGAATGGTCTATCATTGATTTCATAATTGTTGATTTTGACAAGTTTGGTAATCTACTAATAAAATGGCGTCATTATGACTTTCCAATGGTCAGCCACTGACACTCCATTGAAAGAAATGGCATTTATTGGTAATCTCGCACATAATGACAAATGAATGACTGACTTAATTTACGAACTTCCTACTACTTTAGATTGCATAAAACACTAATAAATACTATGTAAAAATATATATAAATGAAATCTGGCATGAATAAATGTTCAAATTGAGTAGCAGTTTTTCGAAAAACATTTCTACTAACGAGTTTTATAATAATGGCAATACGAAAATGCCATTATGACACAATTGTATTACAAGACCATTGACTGACCAATGATCGACCATTATGAATTTAGCAGATTACGAACTTTTAGCAAAATGACAAATGAATGACAATGGGATCGTGTTGAAATGACGAATTTATAAAAATAGCAGACTAAGGCCCCAGGCCAAGTGACAGCCGATTTTTTTTTTTTTTGTTATAGTGAGTTTTTACAAGCTTTTATTCAATTTGCAATGTGTGTAACAATTTTTGTTCGGGAGGACTCTTGCAACTCAATTTTGAAGCAGATATCTTTAACCGATTGAGCTGAAATTTTGCATGCATATGTATATCGCGTGACAATGCAATGTTATGATGATATGGAGCTGATCTGATGCTGGAGCTGGAAGGTGGCTGTAGGAACTCCACAATAAAACGACACAACCCCATAGAGTTTGGGCTCATTTGATTTATATTGATGAGTACTTAGATCCTATATGGTAACCAGGGTCTAATGCTGGAGTTGGAAGGTGGCTGTAGGAACTCCGCAATAAATCAACACAACCCCATCGAGTTTTGGCTCGTTTGAATTGTATTGACGAGTACTTTGATACTATATGGTAACCAAGGTCTGATGCTGGAGTTGGAAGGTGGCCATAGGAACTCCGCAATAAAACGACACAACACCATCGAGTTTGGGCTCGTTTGATTCGTATTGAAGAGTACTTTGATCCTATATGGTAACCAGGGTCTGATGCTGGAGCTGGAAGGTGGCCATAGATACATAACACTTTAAGTGCTCAAAACAAAACAAATGTGTGGGTTCTACGAATTATTACGAGCTACATAACGGAAAAACGGTGCTACGAATTACGCCGTAGTAAATCCCGCATCATAAATACTTACTAAAAAGTTAAAAATAAAATTAAAAGAAAATAAAACTTTTTTAAAACAAGTTTTTATTATTAGATACAAATATTGACGGTTAGAAATAGGTGTAACATGCTAATAAATGTTCTTTATTTCTCCTGCCATCAATATGTAACACGCTTTTATTTAAATAATTGAGATTAAATATTTATTTATTAAATTAGTTATACCTACCTACAGATTGTTTGTGGTCATATTACAAATCAACACACGCACACAGTCGCACACGTATAAGGGGCTAGCGTAGAAGGTAAGCTAAGGTAAGCTTCTTACATTTTTGTTTGTTTTGACTGAACAGCGGTAGTGTGACTGTGATTTGCGGAGTTTTGATTATTTTTTTTATAAAAAAAATACCTATAAGTACTAAAATTATAGAAATTGACTCAGTAAACAATTGTGAAAAAAAAAACATAATGTGATAAGATAATTCAGTTACACATTGTAGGTATGCATACATTTGTATGATAACAAATTAATCTCAAATGTTTAATACTCCCACTGACGCGCGATTGACTGTAGGTATCAGACAAGTTATAAACAAACTACTCATGTAGTGTAAGTAAGTAGTCGGCAAAATAATTTTAAGTGTGTTTTTGCGTGGAAGTCAAAAATAAAGAGGAACGTAACCGGGATAAAACTATGGTATGTGTTAATCCAGGTTATAAACTATCTGTGTGCCAAATTTCATCAAAATCCGTTCAGCCGTTTTTGCATGATTGAGTAAAAAACATCCAGACATAGAAACTTTAACATTTATAATATTATAAAGTAGGAAGTAGGATAAAAAAAAACTTTTTCAATTAATTTACCCTCTTTTTGTTTATACCCGTTGTAATGTTTGTGAGAAATTTCTATAAGTAAAACGTTGAAGACTCTTACTTCGCCTGAAGTACTTGTTATCGTGGAAACTGTTAACCTAGCACTTTGCCA
The DNA here is from genome assembly GCA_947359405.1 of Antitype chi. NCBI lineage: Eukaryota > Metazoa > Arthropoda > Insecta > Lepidoptera > Noctuidae > Antitype > Antitype chi. The sequence goes on from OX375813.1 coordinate 16,938,056, forward strand.
ACCAATATTACTCCAAGCTTGCTCTATCATAAATTCATAACTGATTGCAAACCTGTGCCCATAACTTTAGACAAATTACCATAAATTCTACATATTAATACGTGAAGCCAAAACTTTGTAAACCTTTTTACAAAAAATTACGCCCACGGAGGAGTATTCAATTTGACACAGTTAAAGTTTATATGACTAAAATCAATTCATTATAATGTAAATGTTGACGTTTATAAATGCCCTAGATATGTAACTATTTGAAATAAATGCTTTCGGTCTTATTCATAAAAAGTTATCGAACATCTAAACAGTTGCTAAAGTCTGATTTTCTTGTTTTTATTATGAAATAACTTTGTCTCTAAATTGAGTTTTAGTTCAAAGATCATACACAATCAAACAAAGAACTTAACTCTTGCAAAACACAAAGATAATTACTTTAACTTTGACTTTGAAGTAGGTAGTGGAGAAATCTAATATTTTTTAGTAATGGTCGACTTTCAACCACTGAGCTATTATAGTATCGATAAAAAAAAACAACCGACTTCCAAAAAAACACTACATAGTGAAAAATAACTTTAATTTCGGAAGTCGGTGTCTTTGGAGCTGTATTTTAATTTTTTGTCACCGCCTTCCGAAATCAAAGTTATTTTTCACTTTGTAGTGTTTTTTTGGAAGTCAGTTGTTTTTTTGGAAAAAGTTTTTATTTTTCACTTTTTAGTGGTTCACATGTGCTTACCCCTTCACAGCGTACCGGCGTGATGTTATGTTATGAACTGGTGTAAACAGACAGACAGACATGACAGACATGATATTTCAGCAATCCCAGTCCATTTGTTATCATTTAATGAGGAGTTCCGTTGCCTATCTCCGAAGTTCTTCATCAGATCTTCACCAAATTGAAATGGGACCATTCCGAGAAAGTACTCTTCCAAAAAATACCCAAATCGCTTCAAGTGTGCCTATAAAATTTGAAGAGTTCTCTCTATTTCTCCAGGATCCTATCATCAGATCCTGACTTGATGATCATGGGACCACCTGGGAAGTATACCCTTTCGGTCCAGCCATCTTCGAGTAATCGGGGAACATACAGAAAAAAAAAGTTTCCGACGAATTGAGAACCTCCTCCTTTTTGAAGTCGGTTAAAAATACACATACTGCCCACCGCATCATTTCCTTTTGTTCCCACTAACTGAGGTGAGAGCGACCAGCGGGTAGACCCCCGAGAAGCTCGCTGCCTGTCCAGCCTCGGCCGCAGATACACCGAAGCGCGGGCTCCATCCGTTGATCATTAATTGACTGGTCAGAAGCTTATTAGTGTTTACATACGTACACCATGCGATAAGCTAATGACCGCTTTTAGAATTTCTGACGTGACGATTATAATTACTATCGTAGATGTCGACTTTCACGTCTCTGCATCACGGTAGTTTTAATTGATTTTGACTACCTACCCTTTAATAATATCTGACTCATGATTGCTTACCAAATAAATAATTTACGATAGTGGGACCATGTACCCATAATGCGAATGCGAATATGTCACACGTTCTCTTTATTTGCAGGTACAGGTCGTAATCCGGACACTTAATTCAATTTAGCGCTGCAGCTGAAAGCTCCCCCGTGAAAGTGAGTGCTAGCTGTGCCTGTGTTGGTAATCTGTGTGCATTTAAAGGCTGCTTGGTGCAGATTCCCTGGGATGAACGATAAGCTAAAAATGTATAGTAAGCGTAAGGGAACGTCAGGAATTTCTGGTCAACTGTATGAGTCCAAACTTATAAGTTTGTTATATTTTAGAGCGATTCGTGACAAAAGGATTCAAGATTTTCAACTAGCTTCAAATATCGATAACATAGGGGCGTTCGACGACATATGTTTCAAAGCAAATGTGGAGGGTTTTGACAAACCTATCTTGGTGTTCATACAAGCTAAACATAGAGAAAACGAAAATCAAACACTTAAAACCGATTTGGTCACATACTTTGACAGTTACAAGACAATCCGACAAATTTTCGAATCAAATAATAACGACTTTTTATTAAACGGTGCTTTTGATGAAACAGAATGTTTATTTGTTATATACACGACTGCGAGAGACGAATATAGTAACGAGTCGATAGTCAACACTGATTTGTGCTCTTATCTAAATAGTTTAATTAAAACAGGCGGCACAGTCAAGCAACCGTACACATACGAAGAAAATATACAGTTTCTTACCAAAGCAGCTGTCGAAGATCAAATAACCTCATTGGCTAATCGGATAGCTAAGTTAATAATGGGTGAAGGAAATATTCAGTTGATGCTGACTGATGAACTCATCCTGCGATATCATGTCATTCTAGCGCAAAAAGTTTTCAACGTTTCGGAGATTAAACCTGGTGGACAACGGATTGCCTCCATTCGACATGAATTGTTTGACACCAATGAAGAATATTTTGTGTTATTCAAAGACACACTGTTCAAAGAGATTCTTAAAAGAAGAAAAATACATCTCCCTGATGTAGAAAATTTACTGTCTGAATTCTTTGCTAACCCTACAGATGCAACAATACTGAGCAAACTCATAGGAACCGTAATATCATATGATAATGGCAACTTAGATTTTGTGAAAAAATCAACAAAAGACTTTAGGCAACAATTGAATCAAGTGTTTGTTTCTCGATCGACTATTAACCAAGCAGTTGCACTGGCTGCAAACGAAATGTTATCGTCTCGGGAGTTTAAAGTCCCAGCTGCGTTTGGCAACAAAGATTTAATATTAAGTGGCAACGATGCAAACAAGGAGAGAAGATTAAAATATTTATCGTCAAAAATCATCGACTTAATTGATAAATGTAAATCTAGTAAAAAAGTCACTATAGATGATTCTCTAGAAAAGGGATTGTTGCAACTCAATGGAGGTATAGCTAGTACCATCGGAAATATATTTGTGCTTGATGATGACACTAGATGGATGAAAATCACAGATAACTGGGATTCACTGGGAGATCATGCTAAGACGTTGTATACAAAATTAAATGATGAGTGCCACAATTTGCACGAATACAAATTTTGTTTTAAAATTGACAAATTTCCAAAACTTTTATTCGACTGTAGTGAATATGAAGAGAATGTGGCAAGAGATTTCTTAAAGAAACTGCTATTCTACAGTAATCAAGCTGATGAGAACCACGTGGAAGAAATTCTACAATGGGAAATTGAACGTTACCAGCTTGATCACCCTAACAATTTTCAAGCTAAAACAGACGCGGTATTTTCAAAATATCACGATGTTATACAGAAATGGTGGAAGCAACCAAAAGAAGCACCTTATCTCACTAGGAAACCTGACTTATTTCAGGATGCAATAAATGACATTATTAAAGACCCACTGATGAGCTCACTAAACGTAACATATATGAGCAAAATGAAACAATGTAATTACACATTCTCTGAAGACGCAGTAAGGTCTTTGAAGTTTCAGGAACAGCATTCGAATACTTTTATCATTACAAAAAACAGCGTACTGACCGTTCTTAAAGTAATCCAATATTTTAAAGATAAAAAATATGTTGTATTAGACTTTGAAGACATTGTTAACCTACCAAAAAACGCCCATAACGCATTACACAAAGAGTTAACAAATACCGACGACGAAAAAATTCTTATTTTTGTATTAGATCAACAAATAAATAATACTAGAATTGAAAGTAACATTATAGAAATAGTAAAAGCTGTTGAAGGAAAACCAAAAATTGTTATAACAAACGATCTGTTAGTTGAAATAATAAAGAAATATTTTTCAAGAGTAGATAATATTATACGCAACGAAATGAGTCGTCTCATTGACATGAGTGAAGAATCCCAGAAGAGAATATTCGAGAACGCTAGAGTGAAATTTCAAGGCACAGAAGTACCATTAAGTTTGATAGTCAACCAAAAATTTATAGAATGTGTGTCGGAAGTTGTTTTAAATAAAATAATCAATGAAGAAACAATTGTAGTTGGTAAACTAACCGTCGATAGAAACTATGATGAAATAAAACACTTGTATGTGGACAGACGCCTTATGAAGACGGGAGATTGCGTCAGTATAGTGGTTAAAACTCTAAACGATTTAGAAAAAGACGTGGTACTTGTAACAGCAGAACCCGGAATGGGCAAGTCAACTCTACTCTCTCACTTATCGCTTAACACAAAGAAATACTACCCCGAAATTTGGATCGTTAGGATAAACTTACTAGAATACTCCAGACAATTCGGCATGTGGAAAGCAGCAGCAGCAGCCATCGACACATTAGAGACTTTAAAGTTTATATGTCAAATTATAATTCGCGAGAAACTTGGCAAAGAAAGCAATGTAGAAATTGAGCTAGAAGAAGAAAACGAAGTTGTGTGTCTGAAACATTGCATAGACGATCAGTGGATCGTGTTCGAGTTGGAACTGTTTCTTCATCTTTACAATAAAAGAAAAGTAATATTCTTATTTGATGGTTTTGATGAGATCTGTCCTCATTATAAGAATGAGGTTATTAAATGTCTCAAATCTGCTAGTAATAATTATACTCATAAACAAAGAGTGTGGATCACTAGCAGGTCGTATAACGAAGTGAAAACCATTTTACAGCAAGAGTTCGGGCTATCTTATGAAATATGTTACTTGATACATACGGAAACGGAAAAATATTTGGAAACATTTTTTGAATTTAACTTAAGGTTATTAGAACTGAATAGATCACAACTCGAAAACGTAGAGAACTTCTTAAAATATGTGAGCACAGGCGCGACCGTTAAAAGATTTGCAAATGTATCGCCTCAACGCCCTCTACACAGAGTATATAATAGCGCAACCCGATACTTACTAAGTGAAATTACGTACTATCGGCCCAAGTTAAGCATGCTCACTTAAGAAAATATTCCTGCGAGAGCGCAGCTAGTGACAAACCACACCCCTTCCTAGTTTCCCCCAATTAGAGACAATATGCATTTGTGTGAGTAATGAGCGAGTAACATAAAATAACAAACATTAGCTAGAGCGCGGCAGTGCCAATTTGCTCTCGCTAATTTTTGACGCTTCCCTTAAATTCCTATCGCCATTTCATTTTACGACCTGTTTATTTCTATCGGACTGATTGCCTGCCTAACTGTGACCTCTGCTTGTATACCGGACTGTGATCGAAAGCCTCTTCTTGACCCTAGCTTGTATCCTGGACTGTGTGTGTATTGTGTGTGGGCTGTGACTAACGTGGTGCAACCATGACGACCCGAAACCTGATTCAGGAAGAAAGGAATCAAATTATTGTTTTGCATAGACAAGGGTTAAATATATCCCAAATAGCAGTGGAGTTGAACATGCAAGTAAGTTATGTTTTTGTATTCAGATAGAGGGAGAGATATAGAAATAAATAAAGTGATAGTAATATTATTATTTCATAGTTTGCATTTTTCCTTATATTGCAATTTAAAAACAAATTCCATGAAAAATATTGGTATTCAGCTGCATCCGGTTAGACTGGAAGCCGGCCCCAACATAGTTGGGAAAAGGCTAGGCAGATTTATATATAAAAATAATAACATTATTATAACTTTCAGATGGTATCTTTTTAAATTCTCATAAGATATTACCTACTTATAGTAATGCATTCAAATAAGATTGTTCTTTTTATTTATTTTTGCTTTCAAAGACGTTGTTGGAGCCTTTTATGACCCGATAATAAATCCTAAACCAAAACAACCTAAACAATGGTGCCTTATCTCACAGCGTCGTTGCCGCATTTTAATTAGAAAAACCAGAGCGCATTCGTCGCATTTCTAGAGGCTTGATCATTATATTTCAAACTACAATTTTTTTTCGCCCAAGCACAAGATAATTGTTTTTTATAATTATTTTTAACATTTATTTTATCATAATACTGCAGATGGAAAGTAATTGACAATAATGTAAATTTTTGTTAGTAGTGCTCGTAAATACTTACCAAAAAAACTTAAAAAACATTGCACACATAGTTTTAAATACTAACGATTTAGTGCTTGGCTGGCCGATAAAATAGCAAGTACTTACTATTTTTTCGGCCAAGCACTAGATCGTTGGTATTTAACCACGAAAAACCTTTAGAAATGCCACGTTGCCAGCCCGCACGGGATAAACACTTTTAAATAGTAGAGATAAAGCACAAATTTGCTTGGGACAGTTTCATACAATGTTGGAATTTACGCTATGGCATTTTTCTTACTCATAGGTATACGAGGTGTAAATTGCAATATCTGAAAACCTCTTAAGGGGTCATTGTACTAATCATTATGAACAACTTTGACAATGGGAACAAATGAAATCGAGAAAAAAAAATTACTGTTCCCTACATTTTGTCGAGTTATGCAAACATAAATGTAGGGAACAGCTGATTTTTTTTTCGCGATTTCAGGTATGGTCTCATAGTTGAAGTTGTTCATAATGATGAGTACAATGACCCCTTAAAAGGATGCCCATGAATTCAATTTCACCCTGTATTATTTTAATGAATAAAAGGTAATATTACAATTACCTACTGTTAAAAGTATTAAACCAAATACAAGGAACAACTGCAAAACATTTGAGATAATCCTAAGGTAATAAAAAAACGTATGGCCCTTGTATTAAGCCGTCCTCTATTGTTTAACCGAATTTCCAGACATTCCCACTAAATAACAATGGGTCTTAGATAATGAACTTATTTTTATTTCAGTTGCAAGAGTTGTGCGGCTTGCGGCCTTGCGTTAGCTACAAACAAAAAGCTCTGATAACATTGTATGAACTGCGCAGAGTATTGGTTCAAATATTACTGTAATTTTCAAGTATTCCCAAATTGCCCAAGTATAAACAAACACATAGAAATTTAGATAGTTATTTACTTTTAATAAAGTCGATTAAACACAAAAAATTTCAATATAAACATTTGATACCTTCATGCAGTGCCGGTCAACGCACCTATACCTAACGTATTCAGGGAGCCGTGAGATAAAAGGTAAACAAACCATAAATGTCCGTTCAATCGATTTTGAATGCTATTGTGTTGGTGGCATGACAAATGGCAGCTGCAGTAAACAGTTGGTATTGTAACCACTTTTTTGCCTTTAATGCCATCCATAAGCCTACGGAATAGAAGTCAAAATCGGTGGAACGGACTGTAATAAAACGGTTCGTTTCAATGTCTCATCTTATTGTGAAGGGAATATGGTGCGGTTGCTGCGGCATGCGGCATCACATAGGATATGGTGAAAATTGGAGAGGCAGTGAAAGTGTTCATAAATAACCTATATCTATAGACCCGATAGAGAGAGGAAAATATTAAAGTGGATTAATACATATAAATTGTAGTTTATTAGTTATTACAAATTATTTTTGTAAATACTGCAATATCAATAATACATTTTCTAAACCAAACAAACAGAAGATATGAGTACTAAAATTAATTCTTGTCCATAATAAAAAAACAATTCAATTCAATAACAAAGAGCTCACGCCGCCGCCGCGCCGCGCTGGCCGTGCCCATTAAAAACTCGTCTCTTAGCAGAAACAAGTGAGCATAGTACTCTCCTAGTGTGAGTGTCACACATTCTATACATGATTATACTAATACGAACACCACTAAAATACGCTTTGTGCATCCTATTGGTCAAAACTCGTGCATTGTGCGATCGAGTCGTGAGCCGTGCTATGAGATTATCGCCTTAGAGGTGAGCATGCAGAAGTTTGGCCGATAGTACACGCCCATAAGGACACAGAAACTATCTGAAAACGATTTACAGACTATTAAGGATTTAAATTTGCTTGCCTTACGTTATGAAAACAAGAATACCTGTTGTGGAAATCCTTTGTATCTGTTCTTAGCAGCTTATTTTTTCGTGGACAACATAAAAAATTTAAATAGACATTTAATGGGGTGGAAAGGAGTAAGGTTTTTAGAAACTAACGCTTTTGCCTTTTATGAATGGTACCTGGAAACGAAAATTAAAAAACGATATAAAGATAAAAACAAAATGGACATCTATAATCCTGATATTATGATGGCTTACGAGAAAGAGCTTGCTGATTCAATTTTAAGATATAAGAAATTGGCCGCTTATGCAATTTTCAATTTTTATAGTCTTAATTTGTTTAGTACGAGAGACTTGGCAGAAATCAAAGAAATTATAAAGTTAATTGAAAAGGGAGGAGAGAAGACGGGCCTCATATACGGTGTTGCAAACGAATTTCCGATATTCATACACATGACCTTCACTGAGCATTTTGCTGTTGAATATATTTGTGATTGTTTGAAAAACGAAATTGACAGAGAAAAGCAAATATCATGGATTGATTTCATAATTCATGTGATGTTTTCCGAGTCTCACTCTTATAGTATTCGAAAGACGTTTGACTACAAAATGGATCATGACGAAACACTTATTTGCGTTTTCGAACAACATAGTGAAGAAAAATTTAATTCGATAATGAAACAGATATTACATTCAGATTTACTGGGGCGCCTGCGTTCCAAGAATCCATTAGTGTTAGTAAATGAAACTATTTGTCTACTTTCCGATGTTGAATCCGGGAATGTGAATAATTTTACAAATTTGCTCTCAAAAACTGTTTTTAAACATTTGTCCGACAAAAGCAAATTGAACAAATTTCTCGAAATCGTTACTGAAACTAAACTGTTGCCCATTGCAATTGGAAATAGTAGTATTAAATTTCCTCTTGTGCTATTCGGCCTTATTAATAAAATCGATAAATCCAAATTAAAACCTTTGCTACTTCAGAATTTTAGCTATCTTTCCAATTCAATAAATTATGATGAAATAAGCGAAGCAGATTTACTTAAGCTTATACAAGAGGGATTGTTAGAGGAGCTCTCTAAGGGCATATGCACGATTACGGCAGAGCAAAAAAATTTTTTTCATTTATTTTCGCACATCTCGTCTTTGGATTTTAGCGGTTAATATAATTATAGTATTCTTGGTGCAAATAACATTTACATCTAAACATTTCAAAACACGTAATTTATTTCATCTGAAACAGTTTGGTTTTAGGAAGGGTCGTTCAACTACAGACGCGTATGTTTAATTACTGAAGAGCATGCTTTCTTGGCTAATTATGCATTATCATGCATGCATGCATGCTTGATTATGCATTATACGCTAATGCATAATTAGCCTATAATGTTTCCACTGTTGGGACACAGACCTCTTCTCTGTGAGAGGGAGTAATCCACAATGCGGGTTAGTAGATGTCACATGTCTTAATTTGGGCGTCGGCGTCGGTTATAAATTGCAGAGATGTCGGCTATCGCGTAAAAAAGTAGCCTATGTCCTTCTCCATATCCCAGGCTATATCTCTGCCAAATTTTATAACGATCGGTTCAGCGGGTTAGGCGTGAAAGCGTAACAGACAGAGTTACTTTCGCCGTAATAATACTAGCTCTTGCCCGCGGCTCCGCCCGCGTGTATGTCGATTTTCGCGTAAAAAAGTAGCCTATGTCCTTCTCCATATCCCAGGTATCTCAGCTAAATTTCATGACGATCGGTTCAGCGGACAGACAGAGTTGCTTTCGCATTTATAATATTAGTAGGTATTGACTTCTTCCTCGAACTAAGAACGTCGCAAGTGCAGAAAGCTTGTAGTCGTAATAAAACCAAAAATAAAAGGGATTTCAAAAAATGTCAACACATGTTTTTCGCTTTGTAATACAAGTAATCATCACATTTTTATCCTATTGTTCATTAGCATAACAGATACAAATCGAAAACACGTACAGATACGAGGTAACTTCGTGATGTTTTTTATCGAGAAAATTTTCATATTTCGTGTTTCTGTCCACAAAAAGTTTGCAAACATTTTGTAGTTACTCGTATAATTTTTATTTTATACCTAAGTCTTATCAATTTGAAACTGATAAGACTTAGGAGACTAAAGAGTGATTATAAACTAAAATTGCCTATCTTCTTAAGCAATTTTAGTTTATACTCACTCTTAACGAATTGGAAGCTGTATTAAAACCAAAGTTTGTGAAAATGTATAGAATAGAATAGTTTTATTTGTAAAACATAGGTAATTTCATAAAACAATCTTAAGAATAAGGTAGTGCGCTATGTTTTGCCAATATTGGCATAGAAATGACGTATTTTTCTGTTCTAAGAAATAAGTAGTATTTTTCTGTTCTAATCTAAAATTTAAGATTGAGCTCACCATGGATTTTTTTTTGTGGCTGGGATATCATGAAATAGCTTCTTCCGCTCTTCGTGTCAGACTTTTACTGAATAAAACCCACCCGTGTTCCTTCAGTTGCCTGTGAGCTAGGGGCCATGCTATCTCTTTCGAACAACCCGCACACCTAGCAGGCGTAGACACTAGCGGGCCCCACCAGTTGGTGCTGACATCTCTTTGAGACGCGCGTGGAACACAACAGGCCATCAACTCAAACTTGATCCTTACCGGATGGCGAGCTACCGAAAACTCGACGTCCGCAAGCCCGCACCTACGATGGCCGGGAATCAGCCTGGGATTCCTGACGCCCAGGGCGTCTCCTGCGGCGACTAGGGCCGTGAGGGCGCGTAGATTGCCTCTCCCTCACGTGCGCCGCCTTCCTCTTCGAGAGCATTACTGCTTTGCAGAAGGAAGTGACGGCTTCCCATGCACTCTCGCTCCGTACCATGGCCTGGACCAGGGGGTCTACTCTCTAACCACGAAGTCCGTTGTTTCGGCCGAAGTGACGGGCGATTTCTACTTCGTATAACCTACGGAAATAAGATTAGTTTGGGGCCTGAAGTTAAAATGTATGGCAACACGATTTGTTAGTTGTCCTTACTCTCAATGTGTTTTTGCCCGCCCGAAAAAGATATAATTCGGGAGTAGGATTCATTCCTAAGCATCGAACTATTTTCGGACGGGCCCGTATCTTCGACGACGGATTTAGAGAGTAGCCCCACAGCGCCGTACGTGAGAGATCACCGCCGCCGTCACAATGGCTGATGTACGCGTTCCGTCTGCTGGGACAATTTTACTTGAATTGTTTCTGGTACTTTCCTCAAAAAGCCTGCATTTTTATTGCATAATTATACTGCATTTTATAGTTTTTGATTTTTAATGTCTTGACTTTAACAGAGACTTTGACCCTTGAATTTGTTTCGCGATTTCTGCTCAGGGAATAGAAAATATCGACTCCTATTCTTTTATTTATATGATGTGTAAAAGTTAATCCAATATCCTAGCAACACCTAACAGAATTAACATTTCTTTATTTAATTTCTAGTTAAAGGACTAAATTAATACATATTGTTGCTAATACGTCCCGCGAAGCATTCCATTCTACATATCTACTTAGTAAACTGATAAGATAAGGTATCATTTATGTGTTCAAACATGAGTAGTACCAATACATACAAATACAACAAAAATGTTAGGATCCAAGAGATAATTGTACCTTAAGTTTAGAGTTTAAGAATTTATAGTAGAAAACATTTACCTATAAGATTTGGATGCTGCAGAAATCTGTACTTATAAGATTAGACTCTGTCTCATAAACTAGGGTATCTACATGTTACAGAATGATGTTGTTGGTGTTAGATACAATACGATCACGATGGCATTCAAAATATTAATACAATTATTTCACATAAAATATCAATCCAAGTGATTTTTGTTGATAAAGGTACTGACAATTCTTATGTTACCAATGTTTTTTTATGTGTAAAATTTTATGTTTCATAATCATAAATCACCAAATAATAAGTTATTAATTGTTTTCTTTTTGCTAAAGAAACTGTGTTGGGAATATCGCTATTTTAATGTTTTTAGAAAGACAATAAAAAATTACAATTTTCTACGTTTTTATTAGCATTTTCTTTGTAACTTATATCTGTTGTCTTTAACACGTGATTGTAAAATCAGGGAACTGAATGTTAAGCAAATTGACTACCAACCTGAATTGTCTTCAAATCACAATCGTCATTCTTTGACCGTTGTATGAAATGGCTGCAACACAGCAAGTTTATGTAATGCGACCATTTTTTAACAGTTAATTTCCTTGACTGTACTGTGACAACTGTATTTTATGATTATTGAAGTAAATATTTTGTAAAGACGTCGTATTTTATTCCATCATCTTTTCAGGCTATCCATTTGGCGCCGCCGTACTCAACTGAGTACGGTGATACTATAAAGTGTAAGTTTTAAAAGATTTAATTATTATTCGTTTATAGTATCTGGAGGTAAGAGTTTATCAAAATAGGAACATTCAAAATTGATGGCCATAGCATTCGAAGCTAGCTGTATTAAAGTTTGTATGGGTAGTAAACTATTTTCTAAAAGTAATTTTCCCTGAGTATCGTAGTAGTTGCAAGATATAACTTGTTGCAGTCGCAGTTGCTATGCAATTTTGCGACATAATATCGCAAAATAGACAGAAAAATAATCGAAAAACAGTGTTTAAAAAATTAGGTACTGTAACCAGCTATCGTACTCAAATGCGCATACCACTCCTTATAGGTGTGGAATGATTTCCCATTTTTTTCTTACTTTTTAATTTGGTCACTACAAGATAGGAAAATAATCGTAAAACACATTTACTTTATGTTTGGCGGTTAATAGGTACACCTAGATTCTGTTTGTCGTTTTGTCCATTTACACAATGCGGTGTCTGGTTTGAACCCCGCTTAATGGTAGCGAGCACTGATCGGACATAGATGTTGGTTTAACGTTGGATGCGGCAGATTCAGTGAATTTATTTGACTTTTGAGTCAATTCGCAAGAATTTACTCGCCCGTTTTGGTAAGTACTTTCTTGTAGGTAATGAAACAAAAGCTCAAAATTAACAGGACATTAAACTGAAATGCAGGTTCACATTCTAGCCGCAGCGGGCCGCAATGCAACGCATTTCATCATCTGCCTAGCCTTATTTCTCAACTATGTTAGGGTCAGCTTCCAATGTAACCGGATGCAGGTGAATACCAGTATTTTACATGGACCGACTGCTTGTCTGACCTCCACAACCCAGTTACTGAGTAATACGATACACCTTGGTAAGACTGGTTGCCAGATTTCCGGGCTTCTGACAACCCATAACGACTGTCAAAGAACGACGAATAACAGCCGGGATTCAGGTGCTTTCAAATATTTTCCAAACAAAACAATCCGCAAATCTTGGGATCGTTGGAATTACTCGTTCCAAACAGTAGGCTACGGTTGGGGCCGAGAGAGAGTCTGTTTAAAATTCCGGTAGCCCGTACAAACCTATTAAAGTTTGCACCCGTATGTCGGGCGGTTAAGATAATTAATACCATTTCTCAGCGGTTGGACATTTTTTCCTGCTCATTGCCGGAATTCCAGAGAGTGACAGTTAGTGTGTTGTCCTCTATGTAACTCGGGCCGCACACGGAGCCGTTACTTGGGGACTATTCAGTCTTGGACCCGTGTAGGTGTGTGATCAGTTCTTGAGTGGCGTCTCTGGGTGTCGTATTGTATATGACTCCATTTATTACCTTGGGTTCTGCCTGTAAAAATAATTGTAAGTGTAAATGAATAAATAAATAAATGTTAAAACTATGCCCTAGATGAGGTCAGTGTTTCCTATCTGTCTACTGTTTTATCTGAAAAGCAACACCGATTCAAACTCAGAGTTCATGTCATGTAATGTGTCCCGCCTAATGTCTGCGCTAGTTTATACAATATGAACGAAAGTGATGCAGGAGGATTTTTTTAATACGGCCCTAAATGTGGTCACGTCAATAGCAGCAGCAAGAGCGGCAGCGTGAGCACCGAGATCCGGAGGGTAGTTATGTGGTGCCATCTACAACGCCACATGCGAACTACGCATCACACTAACGTCACGCAAAATCCTGCATCGCGCAAGTAGAGTTTACCGCGCAACTAAGTTAAATACAACGTCCCTACATCAATCGTCGGGTATTTGCTCACCAGACATCATTCCGACCTCGCCGCCGAGATCCACGCGCCCCGCGAAGACTCCGAGTTAACGATGAGACCCCTCACCGACCCTTGCTCGTTGAAGTACCAGCCCACGCCGCCGCTGAGCCAGTAGAGTTAAACTCCTCGAGAAATAATAATAATAATGATGATTTGATCCAGCCTGTCCCAATTTGCTGTCCCCCTATCTGTGACGTCCTGAACCGAGACCCGTACCCCACAGGGAGTGCCCTCAGCGTGCAGTCGCTTAGAAATTTACGAAGTTTTACGCCCCTGGCTGGAGGCTTTAAGTTCTCTTAAGGCAACCACAGGAAAGTCCGGTTAAGTAGTCTCGGCCTCTCAAAGTCAACTACGAGATGACATAAAAAAAAAACAAGGTAACTTGACACAACGACCGTCTGATCCTTTTTCTATGGAGGATGAGTGAACTTTACATCCACTCATACCTCAATAATAATTTTGCAAATCCGTGTTTATCATTAACCGTTCGTTCGTTTCGTTTTTCCGTTTTTTTTCCGTTTTTTTCGTTTTTTTTTTTTGTCATTAATTGATTATAAAAATACCTCAAAAAGCACCCCACGCTTTTTAATTGAATTCAATTATTTTCTTCTTTTTAGTTTGGTTTTTAAAGCGTGTTTTTTAGTTTTTTAAACTATTTTTTTTTTAATAGTTCTCATACAGGTTATTAAATGATGACTTTAGCTACCGCTCCATATACACGCGGTTGGTAGTCGCGGTCGATAGCGCTCCGTACCCCGCGAACGATAACATTCACGTTCCTCTACCCGCTGCTTTATAATCGAGCTTTTGTTTGCAACTTGTTATGTGTTTCATAACTGCATATTACATTTTATGATTTAATAAAACAAAGTATATTGTAGCATATTATTGTGATATAGAGAGAAAGGGTAACTATTGACCAAAGGCAAGCAAATCATCGACTTTGAAGAGCAGTGTTGACCCAGAGAGCTTTTTTTTTTGTGTGGGAAATCATCAAATAACTTCTCCCGCTCTGGGTGGAGCAGGAGGGCGTGTCAGACTTTTACTGACTAAAACCCACCCGTGTTCCCTCAGTTGCCTGTGAGCCAGGGGCCGCGGTATCTCTTTCGAACAACCCGCACCCCTGGCAGAGAGAGCTTTAATTTATAGTTATGATTTCATCACCATTGTTCTCAAAACGGTGAAGAAAAACACCGTGTGGAAACGGCATGTCCCAGAACCAATAATTAGCAGACATGTGACATCCACCAATCTACCCAGGGCCAGCTTGGTGTATTACGGCCAACTCAGGCCTGTGTCCCAGCAGTGGGAATACAATAGGCTGATTGTGTAAACAAATCATAATTTCAGTCGACAATTAAATATTCCCTAAAAATCTATTACAAAATCCATCTAAAATTCCGATAAAATACCACACCATGTGATCTTGACCACGTATTATATGTGCATAAATAATAGTACGTTTATTTTCAGATATATGTTTACGTCAAAAAGAAAATATCCTCTTACGTCTTCCTTTAACAACTGCACTCGGAAATAAAAGGGTAGCTTTTAAAACCCGCGGTCGTTGCTCACAGAGCGATAGCAGACGTGCTACGCTTCCGAATAATAATAATAATCGTTTATTGGGAACAAAAAAAACATAAACATACGAAGACAAACAATGTTAAACGATGATAGCTGCAAAAGTTAAAACTGAGACGCAGCTACCAACGCCCGACTCCTAGTGAGAGGGTAGGTTGTTCCAAGACTAATACTTAACAAAGGTATTTAAACAAGAATTTATGGAAAATTAAAAAAAATATACATATTAAAATACATTTTTTTTTTTTTTTATATTTTGCAATAAGTGCCGTGTGTATGAGTACCTAATGTAGAGTAAGGGAGGGTGGTGGTGTGATGTGTGATGTGTGTATGTGGGGGTGTGTGTGTGTGTTTTCCAAGTCGTTAAATTTCCACAAGTTTTTCTGTTGCATCATAAGTTAGTGATTTTAGTAAAATCGCTAGTTTTTTCTTACATACATTTCTGGTAACTGAATATATGTAGATATTTTTATTGATTCTATTACATATTTTTGAGCTCATGTAAGTTAAATGGCGACGTGCTGCAATGGTTGTACGAGGCTTTACTTCACAAACTCGATCGGAACGGCGTCTACTGCAAGATCTACCTGGTTCATAAATCAGCTGGGCATGCTTACGGAGCACTGCTTGAGAAATGAACAACTGTCTGACCGTTAGTACCTGGCAAAGAGAGTAAAGTGATGTCGTAGGAAACCAGATTGGTTTTGGTGAATATCACACAAATGTGTTCAGATAAGACAAAATCTCAAAGATAGCTAAATACATTAGACAAAAGAGCTTCCTATGACACAAAAAATACCAAAAATTAAGGGAAGTCCCTTTAATTTCCTACTACATCACTATTATCTTATGAATAACATAATTTGACCCTCTATATCCGCGACAAATGATTGCACACGAGCGATTTTACATCCTCGCTCGGTCGTTGGTCTCGCGACTAACACGCGATCAATATCGCGCAACGAGACGCGACGCGACACAGACAGATAACTTACAGACCCGTGTACCCGACACTTCGGGTCGGGGCTTTTGTTTGCAACTAGTTAAAAGTTGTCACTTTGTGTACCTACCTGTATTTTTTGTGTTGATTTTTTTAGCCTGTTTTGGCATCCCACAAAACTTTACAGTTACAGTTTACAAATTTGTAAATCTTAACAAGTGCGTGTACTGCAAAACTCTAAGCCACTCAATTGTAACCGAAAAACCTTATTCCATCTACCTTTGAATTGAATTATTGCAAATGTTTGTGATGTACGACGAATTGATTGAAATCGAATCTAATTAATCTATAACGTCCTATGGCAACCTTTAAATTGTGTACAAATTATTTTGCATGCAATTGATACAATTTCTGTATAGCTAAACATGTGACATTTAAAAAAAACTGACTGTAACACCTTTATACCATATTTAAAGCAAATAATATCTTACACATGTACTTTCTAGTGACAACCGGCGGACACCAGCCCAATTATACAGGATGACAGAGACGTCGAACGCGCATTACGCTTTACGTTAATGTCTCTGCGACCCTATAAACTACATGTATAAAAAATTTCAATATCCGTGACAAATAAAGGTTCTGGCGGTGTAACATCCGCGAGCAGTTGTTGGTCGCGGTCGATATGAAGCCGTCGGCAACTCAGGACGACACGGAAGCGGTACTATTGGATCTAGAACTCCAGAGTTGGAATGGAAACTTGTTGTATTTAATTTGAATGTGCATGTGCTATAAGATCGGTGGACTTTTTGTGTCAAAAGTCCTAGTTTACTGAAAGGCAAATCGCTTCGCTAGGCTTTTGGCTTATCGCTTTAAAATAAAACCTACTATGAGACAGAAAAGCTCCTAACAGCATAAATAAAAACTATTTCCCAAAAAAAACAACTGACTTCCGGAAAAAAACACTAAAAAGTGAAAAATTACTTTAATTTCGGAAGTCGGTTGTTTTTTTGGAAAAAGTTTTTATTTTTCACGTTTTAGTTATAGTACCTACCCCACACCAATTCGAAATTTCATCATACTTCGTCAAAACAATGCATATTTATGCGATCGCAGTAAACGCGGTTGATTTGCTGTAATTTTTTGAAGAGTTCAGTTGTATGTCTCCTAAATGCATCATCAGATCTATATGAAATGTAAATGGGACCACACGGGAAGCATCAGCTTTCAAATAAAAAAAAAGAATTATCAAAATCGGTTCACCCAGTCGAAAGACCTGAGCCAACAAACACAAAAAAAAATACAGTCGAATTGAGAACCTCCTCCTTTTTTGAAATCGGTTAAAAATATACATCAAATCACACCTATACTCCTACAGAAGCAAACCCTATACACGCACAGACGCACCAACTCACACCCAAGCACACACGCACATACACACAAACACACACATACACGCATTCACATGCACGCACACGCACACTTACATGCCCACACAACCACACTTATTTTAGCTTTTAGCTACCGTTTTTATCTTTTTATAATATAATTTTTTCTTATCTTATCTTTAGTCATACCATGTCATCAATAGTAATAAAATTGTAGTAGAAGACTAGTGTCAAGTCACACACGTTGTCATACTGTGTACAATTTAATTATAATACCTAATGTGGACTGGTACTGTACTCCCCTTATACAGGTTATTCTATAACCTAGCTGGGAATACAGCACCTCACCACGATTTCAGTTGTAGTTTTAGTACACTTAATTTGTATACCCTGTAAACTGTACTACAATGCTGTTATGATGTCCTTCGGGAATCATCGCATTTCCGAATACAAACGAGCTATCCTCCCATTTTTTAAATAAATTATATTAAGTTAAAAGAGAATTTACAACTCTTTATACTTCCAAGTCGATTGAGAGCGTCCGGTCTGCACTAAGTGTAAAGGGCAACTGATAGAAATCCGACGACTGACGAAACACGAAGTTTGCCGAGGTACATTGAGAAAATGGTTGTACTGTACCTATATGGTACTTAATAAGATTTTTTACCGTTTTAGTCTGTCTGTTAATTTGTTCCGCCTTGTCTCAGAAACGACTGGACCAATTTTGACGAGACTTTCACTGGCAGATAGCTGACGTTGTGAGGAGTAACATAGGTAAATAACAGCGTATGCATTTTGTCCCGGTAGCACTTACCTGAGAGATAAATCCACGCGGGCGAAGCCGCGGGCACCAGTTAGTCATGAATAAAAGCCTTTTATGGTTCGTGATATTATGAAAAGAAGTTCTCAATCAACTAATTAATTACAACTCAAGAGTATTCTGGACAAAACCTGAGGACTTGTAGAAGTGTTTAATGAACCGAAATATTGGAACCCGATCACGGCTACGTGGTATGTGTCCTATTTAAAATTTCGCCCAGAGATATTCTGCCCAACGGTTTTCTCGCCTCTCGAACAAAATCAAGTATACTATAAACACTCTTTAAGTAGCTTTTGACAGCACTTATGATGAATAAAGTGGTGTTGATGTTTGTATAATGTGACGTGTAGAAAAAAGGAGTGAAAAGTACAAAGAAGTTTTGTAAAAACTCTTAGAAATAAAATCTGTTGAAAAAAAATATATTTGGATATAGGGGGTGGTATATTGGTGAACAAAAAAAACTGTCGTTTCATAGAAAAGTGCAATTCCTACGCGGTCAAAATGTATGGCAGCGCAATTTTTTTATTTTATCTGACAGTGAAATTCTACGCCTTGCGTTGAGATTCATGTACTGAATTCATGGTAACAGCTACTCGGAGATGTCCCTGCCATGCTGAATTATCTCCGTATATCGATGGGAGTAATAGTATATTGTTTTATCGAGACGCAACTTAACAAAATAAATAACGATTTCTCCAGAACTGTTTCAATAAAATTGAAAGACAAAACAAAACAGATACGAACTACTAAACACGCTACCATAACCATAAAGTAATAATCATCTTTCCAATAAACTTTCCACCATCTTACTAAAACAGTTACCTCTAGATAGCCTCATAAAACTACTGACGGAACTTCGACATATTGTGACAAAACTTTGTGTAACGGTCACAAACTTTGCTACGAGTTGTGGATGCTACGCGTTCAATGACCTCGTAGCGGGCTACGCGACTACGGCGTAGCGATTTTATTTGATTTTCCAGACGTGGCTGTGAATTACGTGTTACGTCTGGTTTGGCTTGTTTGTAGTCAATTGAAGTCTGATTTTGTTTCATTTAGTCATTCAGAATATTCATTATGGTTATGGGGGACCATAATATAAAAACTAAGTAATTAATCGAATGTAACGTGGCGAGCGAGAGCTTGTATGTTGGGACATCACCTTTTTCTTTATAAACTAAGCTTATTCCAGGAATCCCTAACAACCTTTTATAACCTATAAATAGTGCAAAGGTCGCTTATCGTGTCTGGGTGTGTAACCACTCAGTTTTTATAATCTACATAAAGGATTTTTCGAAAAGCGAGGTTCATTTAGAGATGAGGCTCAATTACAGAATTTATCCTGAACTAAACTTTTCTGGGTTTATGTGTATAATAAGGTCGTGTGTAAATTGGCTGAAATATGACGATTATCGTTTAAATCACATTACTTATAACCAAAAGAGTTATATGAAAACAGTGTATTACATACTTTTAGTTGTTAATAACCCAGAAATGCTTACCTATAAGAAGCGAAGGTGAGTTCCTAATGACATGGGGCGATGACAATGACAAAGGATAATTGTCAGATTTTACCCGTCAAGTCTCTAAGAATTAAATTAAGATTTAGCTTACACATATAATAAAGAAATCAAGATGGTTTGTCAAGTCGTAATAAAGATCTAGCCGAGCAAACAAGGGCGAGTCGCTAGCTGTATTATAAAACAATAATTTTGTGTATTGAATGTTACATAACGAGTGTACTCATTTTGCTTCAATTTGTTGTCTGTAAAGTTTCTTGTTTTTACGAGTCGTTTCTGTATTCTGGAATTGTTATAGTCTGGTTCAATGCTTTTTATTATTTAACTAGCTTTTCCCCGCATCTTTGCCCGCGTGGAAGTTGAATAATTATTCCACGGGAACGTATTACTGAAATGAAAACTATCCTATGTGTTAATCCAGGTTATAAACTATCTGTGTGCCAAATTTCATCCAAATTCGTTCAGCCGTTTTTGCGTGATTCAGTAACAAACATCCAAACTTTTACATTTATAATCTTACTAGTTTCCGCCCGCGGCTTCGCCCGCGTGGAAGTCGGAAATTATCCCACAGGAACGTACTACCGGGATAAAAAGTATCCTATGTGTTAGTCCAGGTTATAATCTATCTGTATGCCAAATTTCATTCAATTCAATTCAGTAGATTTTGCGTGAAAGAGTAACAAACATCCATCCATCCATCCATACTTACAAACTTTCGCGTTTATAATATTAGTAAGGATTAGTAGGACTAGTTTTTGCCCGCGGCTTCGCCCGCGTGCCGGGTGCAATGTCGTGTATATATAGATATATATAACCCATGCAACCGTACTACTACGTTAAAAGTATGGATGTATTTGAATATCCGAAATAAATGAATATAATAATGGTGGAAACCACATCAGAATCCAGTGAACAAATCAATCAAAAAGCAAAACCATAATATATTATTTCACATAAGCCTGCATGGGCACTTATGAAACGTCAGAAGCTAGGTGCACGGTTCCAATTTGTCGCTTCCTATGGAGAAGAGCCGGCAAGAAAATTCACTAAATAATCCAAAGAACATCACGGTCACACAGACAGTCTTGACAAGCGACCTTTTTTTGTAATATGAACAGATGAGATAATACGAGAATTTTATTGCTTCGAATAAAGTTGTGAATCATATTATATTATTGGGAATTTAATATAGGAAACTCGTACATGCTTTGAAATTGAAACGATTTTTTCATCTTACTCATTCCTTCCAATACTTTTTATGAGAAACGTGTAAATATATTTTAGCTCTCCCGAATTTTAATACCTTCGTTGTTACCAAATACTTCAGTCCAATAAAATAATTTATTTAATTTTTTATTTTCAATATAAAATAACCTTAATTTAATCCTTACTAATATTATATACGCGAAAGTTGGTATGGATGGATGAATGGATGGATGGATGTTTGTTACTCTTTCACGCAAAAACGGCTGAACGGATTTGTATGAAATTTGGCACACAGATAGATTATAACCTAGATTAACACATAGGATACTTTTTATCCCGGTAGTACGTTCTCGCGGGATAATTTCCGACCTCCACGCGGGCGAAGCCGCGGGCGGAATCTAGTTAATTTATAAAACTCTATAGGGTCTTCTCGTATTTTTAATTTAGTATAACTTTTTTAATTAAAAAAATAAATTCTATATTTAATTAAGAGACAGTCCATATTTCATCACAGTATGCCTAGCCTTTTCCTAACTATGTCGGATTCGGCTTCCAGTTTGGATACAATGAAGCGACTGATTATCTGACCTCCATAACCCAGTTACTGGGTAACGCGATAACCCTCGGCAAGACTGGTTGTCAGACTTTCGGGCTTCTGATTACTCATTAAAACACTCAAAGGTCTATCTATGATTGACAGCCAGGACCAATGGCTTATAGTGCTATCTGAAGAAAAAAAAACCCTAAAACAAAAAAAAAAAAAAATGAGGTCGAAATTTTTCGTTCGTTGTCAACAAAAATAAAACAGCTGTCTCTTATAAAAACCCAATACCTACGCGGTCAAAATGTACGGAACAGCAAATGTTTATTTTAATGAACGACGCAAAATTGCAACGCAGCGGTTTACAGAATCCTTTCTTGTTGTTGTTTAAAGTTAAGTGTTTATCAGTGGAAACTTGTAAACGGCCTTCAGTTGCATATTGTTTAATAACATTGTTTAAGTTAGCTGTAAGCTTCCCCAATAAAATACAATTAAATAAACTTAAGTGGCAGTGGGCGGGGCACATTGCTCGCAGAACAGATGGCCGATATGGCCGAAAGGTTCTGGAGTAGCGACCGCGTACCGGAAAACGTAGAGTGGGAAGGGCTCCCACAAGGTGGACCGACGACCTTGTGAAGGCCGCGGGAATCCGCTGGATGTGGGAAGCACAAGACCGGTCGAAGTGGAGGAGCCTGGGGGAGGCCTATGTCCAGCAGTGGACGTCTTTCGGCTGAAATGATGATGATGATGAAATAAAATAAAATTTACTGAATCCATGTTAACAGGTTGCACGTCAATATCCCTGCCACCATGTATTCGCCCCTCAGTCTACAAATAAACACTTCCGACCTAGCTTCTTCCCAACTATGTCGGGGTAAGCTTCCAGTCTAATTGGATGCAAGTATATACCAGTGTACCAGTGTGTGGGTCGGCACGATTGGCGCAATGGTTAGGCGATTGACTGCTGCGCTCCGTGTCGCGGGTTCGATTCATTGAACAAATATTTGTATGACCTACAAGTAGTTGTTCCGCGTCTGGCTGTTTGTGTATGTGGTTTTAAATGTTTGTAAACGCACCCACAATACAGGAGATATTCCTAGTGTGGGGCAACGTTTAAAAAAAAAAAAAAGTGTTTTACATGGAGCGACTGCCTATTTGACTGCACAACCCAGTTACTAAGTAACTTCTTGGTAAGCCACGTTGTCAAACTCCGAGGTTGTCGGCCTACTGACTGACCGCAACGACTGTCATAGATCTACGAATGATAGCCGAGATCACCTCGGTAGACGATATGTAATGGACGGCCTCCAATACAAAAACCGGCCTCAGCAAGCGTCGCTTACCTTCGACCCTAAGCGTAGTTTAACTTACTATGTTACTATTCGCCGATGACATCTCTATCTTAACATCATGTGATAATAATATAAATTTAAACCAAAAATTGAGTTCTATACTTGACACTGCAATACACTGGATGAACGAACACAACCTTGAAATTAACTACAATAAGACAAAAATAATAACTTTCCACCCGCGACAAAAAATACCTCTATGTATTAGTTTCAAATATAACGGATCAAAATTAGAAGCAGTAAATAAATTCACCCTTTTAGGCCTAGACATAGATTCACACATAGATTGGAAATCACATATTCATAAAGTAAGAACGAAATTATCCAAGTTTTCATACGCTCTCCGTGAAATTAAGAAAACAACAGACCTCAAAACAGCACTAGTAACTTATTACGCGTACGCATTTGCATGGCTCAACTATGGAGTTATTCTATGGGGAAATAGTACGGACGCGCCTATATTATTCACTCAACAGAAAAAAATGATTAGAATTTTAATGAACATCAAAGATACAGACTCCTGTAAACCCCACTTTATAGACCTAAAAATATTAACCCTGCCGTGCCTCTACATACTTGAAATGTGTAAATTTGTACGAAAATATCCGAAATTCTATACCAAAAGAGGAGATATCCAAACAAAAATTGCACTAAGACATGAAAGCAGATTAAACATACCCACTTCACGATTAAAAATGCACTCTTCTAGTACATTTGTTATGTCCATTAAAATATACAATAAGTTACCGGAACACATAAAAAACATAAATAAAAATAATATCTTTATCAATAAATTAAAACAATTTCTGATAATCAAAAGCTACTACACTATTGACGAATATTTTAGAGATAAATTCCAACAAAAATAAACACATTTTTTTTTTTTACCTAATACCTACATTTCAATTTAAACTTCACTTTAAAAATACCAATTTATATTATTTTTAAACACTAAAATACTTTAAATTTATTTTGAAATGTATATACTAAACAGTGCACAATTAATAATAATAACATTCTTCAAGACTGAATAAAATTGTAAATACATATTTAGTTTATTATAACTTATGGTGTTAATAATATAAATCGTGTAATAAATAATATAACAATATATAAATATAATTTAAAACCAAATATATAAATAATTACTTACTACTATAAAAACGAATGTAACTAAATGCTACTACCTATTTTAATTTAATTTTTTTTTTTTTTTTCTTAACAAAAAGCGCCTTCATCCTCTCTCCTATAAAAATTAACTTTGCTGTGCCCGACAGGGTCCATAATTGATTCGATGTTATAATATCATACCAACTGTTTTATGTACACATTATGGAATGCATTAAAGTATTGAGTATTGAGTATTGAGTATGTATACTTACTGTGAACCCAATTTGACAATCTATTTCGTCTAGGTACACTTAATATTATAAAGAGGACAGATTTGTATTTTTGTATGTTTGTAACGAATAAACTCAAAAACTACTGGACCGATTTCAAAAATTATTTCACCATTAGAATGCTACGTTATCCCTAAGTAACATAGGCTATAAGTAATATGAAGAAAAAAATGACCTGCATAAAGATACATTAACTCTACATTTATCCCAAAATGTTTAAAAATAAATGTCCACCGGTGCTAAGCGGGTCGCTAGTTTACAATAAAGGATATTTCTGTTTATTGTTTACCTTTTAATTTCTGCATACACCTCAGATTAACAAGCACACATACGTCACTAGAACGTTCTCGAAGGGGAGCGGCTACGAGGATGCTACACGGTGTCATTGACCCTTGGCGTCGCCAACTGTGCTACGCAAGCCTACGCGGCTACGCTTTAAAATAGACGCCATTTTTGAAAAGTAAACATGGCATTTTAAGTGGTGCTCAGTCTAAAGGGACTAATTTGTCAGGTTTTGGATGGATGGTCATAAGTTGGGTTATTTTTACGATAAGGCCCTTGGGCTAGACTGAAATATTAATCCATCTTCTGTCTGGCCTTTTTATAACTAGGTTGGGGTAGCAGTCTGTCCAGATGGTTCAATATCAGTATTTTATTCGGTCCATAGGCTATCTAACGTCTACAGTCAAATGACAAAGCTTTACAGACATCACGTAGGAGTGATTAATAATTTTGAAGCCAAAAGGGATTTTTTGCAACAAAAGAATTACAGTATCATTTGAAGCACGTGAGACACGTGCATCGAATATCTTCGACTAGGTGGCACGTCCGCATCTATTGATTTTCAACTTGAATAAGTTTGATGGTCCCTTGAAATAAAGCAGCAAATCACTTTTCTAGTATCAGAATTTTGATATTACATGTTATCAATACTTAGTGTGTGTGAATTGACTTTCATTTCATTCATATTTTTTTACTCATAAATCTTTGACATCGTACTAAAAAAAAAATTGTTACCCATTGTTATTTCAAACTAATTTACTTAAAGCTTTTTTAATGGGGACATTAATTGTACTTTAATTCTAATATTTCTACACCGGCAACGGTGGTATATGTGAAGCTTTTTAATAATATTAAGATCATAACCGATACCATTTACTCAGAAATAAATGTAATATTATTAAGAAATTTTAAACAGAACAATTTGAATCCAGGATCAATGAATACACGTACATCTAAATGATTATAACTAGCTTTTGTAACTGCGTCGCCCGCGTGGATGTCTGTGTATTTACATACATTCCTATTTTTTTTTCAGAGTATTTTCGTGTTCATGTTCTGTTAAAATTTTCGAGATTATTGCTCCAATTACATAATTTATTGGCAATCCCGGTACAGGATGTGCAAATGGAAAATTATGCTTTTTTAATTTCGAGTTGACAAGTTTTTATTAACACGTTTCATGTTTATTTGTGACATACATACTACCTTATACCGAATTTCATGTTCTAAGTAATAAATGAGTAGGTTATTATATATCTTATAATGAACAAGGATATATTATTGAGCACACAACGGTACTTACGTACCACCTATGTAGGTATGTTTATTTTTTTTAAAGATGCAGAAATTAATTTAGGGTCAATATTGAAGGTTTAATAATATTAGGAATTAGTCAAAAAAAAGTTAAAGTCACAGTATTTATTTCAAATAGGTACATTAAAGCACTTGAACGTCAACATTTACATTAAAATAGAATTGATTCTAGTCGCCCCTTCCAAAATGTAGTTTCGTACGGAGAAGAATGGGCAAGAAACTCCACTGTTACTCTTTTAAAATGTTTTAAATACAATATTTAACATAGTACATTCATTATATGATTATGTGTGAAAACGATGCATCCAGAATAAAATTACCATACCAAAATAGGTCAAGAGAATCAAATTGAAGCAATAGAGATAAATTAATTCTGTGATAGATACATGGTGCACACATTTGCAAACATTGTAAAAGTAAGTATACGATTTTCCTAGAATATTAACAAGAGCAGAGCAGTGGTGGCCCAATCGTGAGTTCGTACTTGAGTACGAACAAAAAAAAAAAAAAAAAAAACAAAGAAAAAAAAAAAAAAAAAAGTACAAATAAAAAGAACAAAAGAAAAAAAAAAGCAAAGAAAAAAAAAAACAACAAAAAAAAATTTTACAAAGTAAAGTGCCTGCTTGAGCAGGCACTTTACTTTGTAATTTATTTTATCACCGCTACCCACTGCATCGTGAGGGAACCGACATAGGTATTGTTCGGGCGCCTTCGGCTTTCTTCGTCAGGCGTCGGGTGGCTGCGTGGACGACGGCGCGGGCGGCTACGCGGGTCAAGGAGTCGGGCCAAGGGACCACACACTAGACATGGGCGAAGTAGCTCACTGAAAAGAAAAAGAGCGATTAGCTCTTTCACTCTAAAGAGCTATATCACTCTTCTAGCTCACTAGCTCTTCTATAGCTCAGTGACACAGACGCCGAGACGCCGACTGTTAGCTCAATTAACTCAACCCGCACGCGCGTCGAAGGAGACGGGTCGGCTCGCTCAATAGTGAGTAGCTCTTTGGAAGTTTGGACTCTTTATTACTCACTAGCTCTTCTATAGCTCAGTGATTCAGACGCCGATTGTTAGTTTATTTGACTCACGCTGCACGCGTGTCGAAGGAAACGGCTCAGCCCGCTCAATAGTCATTATCAATAGCTCTTTGGAAGTTTGGAGTTAATTAAATAAGTTTTTCTGTTTGTTTATATAATGTAATGACTTTACGTAAATACGCAAAAAATAAACAATGCAGAAAATACTTAGGCACATTATAAAAGGAACCTTTTATAATGTGCCAAAGTATTTTCTACTTTAAAGCTATGGCCATAAAGATAGATTTACAGTGATTTACGTCGTACAATGACGTATTATATCGAAGAGCTATTGTTGGACGAACGGACGATGCGATCCGAAATATTCCGAAGCGAACCGAATGAGCCGTTCGGCCGCCGAGTTCGGTCGGGCATCGGTGTCTCGCTGAAGTACTGAGAGTCTAAGAGCTAACTGAGCTAGTGAGCTACTTAGCGAACGAGTGAGTGAGCGAGAGCGACGTCCATCAAAAAGAGCTAGCTCTTTTCTATCACTCGCTCACGAGCTACCCATGTCTACCACACACTTCATTAGCGAGAGCAACCGACGACACACGCGCGCCTTCTATTTCTAATATTGTACAATTCTTTTGGATATATCATAACAGTTTATACAGTCCACTGCTTTCATTTCAAAGTTCATTTTAAGACCCTTACAGTATACTAAATCCAAAAATTCGAAGACATTCGTGATCCGTGGCACACGCATTGATTCCACGTGGTAGATTATGGCCCAGTATTTCTTATAGAGGGGACGCCTGTGTCCCAGCAGTGGGAACATGGGTTGTTTATGCTATTTTTACACGATTCTTATGCCTAGGTTGTTTTACCCGAATTAAAAGCCAAGAGTGAACGTTTACTACTGTTATTATACCCACAAAAGTATGTGACACCTCATATACTCAAAGTATGAAAGTTCATGAGTACCAAGTTAAATAATAAAACAAAGTTGTCCCTTAACCACGTCACAACAATGCTCGTTATTTCCTTTTATGTTGTGCTGTCACGCGACAGCTACTGAATAGATTTTTATGAGATTTTTTATGTATGTCATGTAGTGGATGTTGTAGATTACATAGACATCAATAAAATTAATTATCCTTTTTTGTATTATGGCTTGTTGTAATTCTATCGTTTGCTTAGTAAATAAGTATAGAAAAAAGCACGTTCAAAGAATTTATCAAGTTATCCGAAAAAAAAACCTTTGTGTTTCATTTTCTTTATTTCGTTAGTTACAAACATCGAATCGAATACCAATCGACATTCATTTACTAATGCACGGTATGCGTGGGTACATCGTTCGTACAACTATCTTGACCTGCTATTTTTATACTGTAAAAATAAAGACTCCATACATATACTAATATAAATTGAATACGAAAGTAACTCTGTTTGTCTATTACCCTTTAACGCCTAAACAACTTAACCAATTGCTATGTTTGACAGATGACAGAGCCTAAAACCTGGAGACATAGGTTAATTTAAATTTCTGGATTTTCGTAAAAAAAAACATCCAACTGATATTATAAATGTGAAAGTTTGGATATTTAGATGTTTTTTACTCATCATCATCATTTCCGCCAAAAGACGTCCATTGCTGGACGTAGGCCTCCCCCAAACTCCGTCACTTCGACCGGTTCTGAGCTTTCCGCATCCAGCGAACTCCTGCGGCCCTTACAAGGTCATCGGTCCACCTTGTGGGAGGCCTTCCAACTTTACGGTTTCCGGTGCGCGGTCGCCACTCCAGAACTTTTCGGCCCCATCAGCCATCTATACTGCGAGCAATGTGCCCTGCCCACTGCCAGTTAAGTTTGGCAACTCTTCGGGTTTCTGTTTTTTACTCAATCACGCCAAAATGGACTAATGGATTTGGATAAAATTTGGCACACAGAAAGTTTATAATCTGGATTAACATATAGGATAGTTTTTAATTCGGTAGTACGTTCCCGTGGGAAGATTTCCGACCTCCATGCGGATGAAGCTGCTGACAAAACTACAGTAAGTGTCATATATGTCCACATTCAAGGTCTTTACAAAAAGGTCAGAACATATACAAGTGATATAAAAATAGTATAAAATAAGCATGTCTAAATACGTCACAACGCCCCAGTAGCGTGACTGTCGCCATTGTAAGGGCACTATACAAAGATTTACTGGAACTAGTGCTTTTGAAGTGAACATAAAGTTTTATGGCTCTTTAGTTAATAGTGCTAGAAAGGGGTTTTAAAGTATAGAGTTGTGAGTCATTTACTTTATAGTTTCATTAGTAATAATCTATACCAATCTGTAATTGGACTAGCTGACCGGACATATGTTGTCCCGTTTCCTAGAACTCGATCGCAGCGCCACCTATGCAGGTCCAATTGTGGATGGGTTCGATCTAGAGACCCACTCAAAAATACAGACTTATGTTGTCACTGATACTTCTGTAAGTGTGTATACAGCGGAGTTACCGCTGAGGGTAAATTGTAGCCCAATAAACACTAAACAAAATCATAATAAATATTCAGTTAAGAATATTATAGATGACAATTGTATTTTAGGTATGTCATGCTTGGTAAAAAGTTTACTTAGTTCTTTGTTTTAATTTTCTCTTTAACATCTGTCAAGGCAAAACTCAGACGCGTTTGAGGGTCTTGAGCCCATTAGGATCCGCCACTGGTTTGTATACACGCTATTAACCAAAAAGAGAGATTATGTCCTATAGAAGACACTGATCTCCTTTCGAAGCGAGAAAACATAAATTAAGCAGGATACCCTTGAACTCAACCCACACACTATAATGTTGTGAAAACCACACACAATAGTTTAAATTCAATATACCAACCCTGGTTCTAAATTCGTAATAAGATAAACTAAAGGGTCTCATTTATTTAAGTATGATTAAGCGTAAACTTCAACTGAGTTGCACTTAAAAGGTTGTTTTGTTAACAAACATTGATAAATCAGTTTAACAATAACTTGGAAATTGTTCAACTAACTTTGAAGTTATTCTGAGATTTACTTTTATAATAAAAGTTCTTGACAGACATATTTTATTACTTAGGAGGGGCTCGCTGCTTTATAAAAACAGCCGCATGGGTCAATTCAAAGATTATGCTACGCTTGCTGCGGTCGGTTCGTTGATGGGGATCATCTATTACGTAACGAAACCGTCTCCATGCGCCAGAAAAACGCTCAAAAAGGTGGTTTTAGTAGTAGTGCAGTAGCAATGTATCTCTATAACCATAAATAATTCTGAAAGCAACAAAAAAATATGATGTTTTCGAGTTTTTTTTTTGCATACAGAGATGGAACTCAAAACATGATTAAACATAGTTCAAAGCATCAAAAAAATCATCAAAGTCACCTCTCAATTATCTTTCAAAGCAGTTTATCCCTTCAATAACAATTATAATTAAAAATATACAATAAAATTTCAAATTCCAAACTGCTTTCCGTGATGGATTATTTATTATTAAATAGTAAATATCTCATTTAATACGATTTTATTTGCATTTTTACGACATAAGCTTGCTCATTTATTATTCGCATTGATTACAACAGATTTTGACCCATATCGGATTGCAATAAGAACTATTATCGTTCATCATCATCATTATTTCAGCCGGAAGACGTCCACTGCTGGACATAGGTCTCCCTCAATTTGGGGGGCTTGGATAGAGGTATGCCGCCACCGAAACCGTGGCGAGCAATTGGTCGATATTTTGTTTCACACATACTGTCATAGATCTTTCTATTATAATAAAAAAATTAAGATAATTCTCTGAAAACTTTTTGTTTTAATTACAATTAACATCGTGCATTGAACCACCCTTTATATTATTCGTTTTCGATAAATATTTTTTCTAAGAACTAATGTGTTAGATATAATAAATGTTACATTGTTTGTCCTTCAACAAAGCTTTCACTCATTCTTGGACATCTAATAATATACCTAGTTGTGTTTATAAGAATGCTTTGGTTTATTTTTATACTTCCAAAACTAACTTCATCTGCTTCACAAAGTACAACATCTCTCAACCCCCCCCAGAATTCAAAATTAAAATCCATAAATGCCATTATCCTGTAAACCTAAATTGTTCTTGCACAGAAATAGAAAGAGTAGTATTCACCAAATACCTTGGTATTATGGTTGATCAGCGATTATCCTGGCACAATCACACGGAATTAATAATGAAGCGTATACGGAAATTAATCTGGACTTTCAAGACATTGCGTCATGTAACCTCAAAAAAACTCCTGCTACAGATCTACATCTCACTTGCTCAATCTGTCCTGACATATTGCCTACCTGTCTGGGGAGGTGCCACTAAAATTAAATTTTTAGATCTCGAGAGGGCCCAGAGGTCCCTTCTGAAAGTAATGTTTTTTAAACCCTTCAGATTTTCCACTGAGAACCTTTATCGGACATCAGATCTTCTGACCGTTAGAAAGCTTTACGTACTTCATATAATTCTAACTAAGCATAAAACTCTATCTTTCAACCCACAGAAGATAAAAGGCAGAAGGAAAGACACGGTTGCTCCCACTGTCTCAGTTAAGTCTACATTCGCGAAAAGACAATATCCTAGGCAATCATCCCATTTATACAATCTTCTTAATAAAGTACTTGACATATACCTACTCACTTATCGCGAATGCAAAAAGGCTTTGTCGAAATGGCTTAAGTCAAAGACCTATGACGAAGTAGAAAATATGGTGCAATCAATGATACTATAATTAAATAAATATATATACTACACCATGATATTTCTGCTGCTAATGGAAGATAATGTCCTAGGAACATTATCTTCCGATCCCAAGACCAGTTCGTAGGGTTAGTCAGCAATTACAAAAATCAAATAATTCTGCAGTTTAACTCCAATTTAGTAGATTATATTAAATCCTCACGAGTAGACCCAAACCTCACTCCTACACTTACACCCACTACTCACATGCACACATTCACCACCACTACCTCCACACCATCTCCACACATAATCACACACGTTCCAGCGCGCTTTTTGATGTTTTTTTCTTTCTTATCTTTTCATTCTTTTGTTATTGGTTTAAGTAATACGTATAATTTATTTTGTACTGGCTCAAAAACTAAATAGAAAATAAATAACCAGGGGAAGGGCGGAGTATCCTAACACAAGCAAACTATTTGCTTAACAGGATTCTCCCCATTGGAACTAGATTATGTTATTTGAGTTGATGCAATAAACATTTTTATATTTATATTTTTATATTTTTATATTTATATTTATTTTTGTAAGAAATACAAACAAGTACATTGTTTATGGATATTATACTTTGTATGACAATATGTAGAGAAAATAAAGATTTTAATTGTAGTATGATAGTTAAACAAACAAAAAATATTAGTATCAGGGCTGTATTTATCTAAACCTACGTTACCAAATAGACTAGACTTTGAGGACCAAACTTGACTTTATCTATTCTCACGTCTTAAAATTCGAACTATAAATTTCAAAACGAGTTTATATCGACATACTATAAAAACACAATACCCCAAATTAAAAAATAGAATCAATTATAACACTTTTTCTGTACCAAAATAACGTTATTAAACATTTTTTTTTTACCATTACGAGGGTATTAATAAACTTGCATTGTAATACCCCACATTATGCAACAGTTATATTATGTACTATTATTATAATTTAAAATGAAGAAGAAACAGCAGGTCTGCTGGAAGAAATTTCTATAGAAATAAGCAGTACCTTTGTACTCAGTTGTTTTTTATGCTGTATTTGTATGTATTTTACTGTGTGTACATAAATAATAAAATAAATAAATAAATAAATAAGAAAACCACTAACTAACCTTTAACACCTCTGAACACCTATAAAAAGCGTTTACCGACCTCGCACTCGATAAAAAACCTTCTACCTATATAAATTTTCTTTTTCCAGACAGGTTTTAAGCTCTTCTCGGCTGTCTCTATTTACCAGGTCGGATTTGGACCTAAAAAGCTGACTAGACAGGCAATGCCCTGCCGAGGCAAGTCTGAATTCAATTAATTGGCCCAATATATAAATTGATTTTAACGTAGGGCATTTATGTAATTTTTTTATTGTGGAGATGATTAATTTTACATTCATGATTGTGTTAAATGGTATGGAAGGTTCAAGGTGAGTCTGAAAAGGTCAAGGTATCAAAAGGAATTATGCTTTTATAGTAACTTATTAATATAAAGTAGGGTTTTACCTGAAAATTCTTCTCCTTTTCAAGTCCATGGTACAGTCACCAAAGGAGATAAGTAACCTGTGTCATCGGATATAATGTAGATAAAGTTTATTAACAAACAGATGAAATCGAATGGAATTTAATTTGATAAATGACCCGGTTTCTTTTTCTATTAATTAAATTACAAATCATTGCATTTGAAAATATCCGTTGGTTAAAATTTCTACGTTAGCGGGTCTAGAATCATGTGCTGAATTCTAGGTTACAGTTTACGCGTCGATGTTGCCACCCCGCATTATTATTACTGGAACAATTCGGAAATTCGCCTTTCGATCAAAAGAAAAGTTACCCCACAAAATAAAAATATGTTACAAACCATGTCTTCGTTTTTACCTTACCTCGTCGAAAGTAACAGTAAAAGTAATTTATCGAACATCCATTGAATAAATGCCAAATAAAATAATACCAGCACGTGTATTACCAGATAAAGTTCATCCCCTATACTTATCAATCATGAATGTTCAAATTCAGTCGTGTTTATTTTTGCAATTCCATTCAAGTGTTAACCGTAGTCCTCAGCATTTTGTTACAAGCCACAGACACACTACTCTCAACGTATTGAACAAGTGATTATGAAATTTACCGAAAAACAAATAAAGTTTAATTTTCCGTCACCGGTTAGACTAGTGTAACGGTTGTGTTTCAGCTAAGCCGATAAATCGTCACTGTGTCATTTTATAACAGCTAAATCGCTATAGATGTAGACACAGTGTGGTGCGGGTTCGCGACGAGTGTGAGCACGCATGCGCGATCCGAACAACAAATAAGCGACCGAACGCTTTCAGAGGAGCGTCGCTTCAATCTGCGACGGTCGTTCCAACGCGGGTGAATCAAATTCTACTTTTATCTAAACAAAATATTTATGTGATAAAGAACTAGTGATTTTAACTGAAATTCAAAGTGTTTATTAGTATTATTGTGTGTGACTTGTTGAGTAAGGGTGCAGTAATTAGTTTCCGTAGTTTTGTGTTATAATTACAAAATTTGAATATCTGGGTGTGTTATGGAATTGCAGCTTTACTGATCAGGTATTTATTTATTTGTTTTCGTACTTTTATGTTCAGCATTAACATAGAATTTACTTGTATTATTACAAAAGATTTATCAAGCAATATTTTGGTCGATGTATTTTGTATTTATTCATTCATAATTCTAACAATAGATATGTATTTGCAATATTTTTATACTGCAAGCAAACTTATTTCGATAGCCAACAAACTCGATTATTTCGAAACCGGTTGTATATTATACATAAATGAGACAACGAGTGGTTTCCTGTTCCCCCTATACCTCTAATTGGACGGACCTTAAGCGTGTCACGTAGATTGTATTATTCAAATTCCTCTATATTTGATTCAAATATGTTACGTTTATGAACTACGTGCGGTGTTCATGCTGTATATGAGTTTGTAATTCCAATTCCGCCTTAGTGGCTCAATCACACCTTTTTATGACATGACGATCCTTATCTATCACACTATTCTTAAAGAGTATGGAATTTAATAAAGCTACTAATTCATTGATTTGCTTCTGGAAAAATTGACTTACTTTTTTTTTATCTCGCCTGCCATATACATTTGTATATGGCATGTGTTCAAGCAGTGGGAATGTTATAGGCTATTTATGGTAAAAAAGAAGGATAGTTTCAGGGACGATTCTTCTTTCACGGGGAGTAACTTTTACACAAGCAGCATCGTATTTTGTGGAGTCATATTTTTTTTAACAATGCCTTTATCACGTCTATTCCGCAACTATTAATCATTATGGCGGATTCGGGTGTATCTCGACGCCTTAAAGAATTAAGGCGAAATTTACCGAAATTACACGTATCATAACATCACGCCTGTAACACACAAAGGGTTAGGCAGTATTTACAGAGGAGTAGCGGTTTACTGTAGTAATACTGTACAAATAAACTTACGCCACTATTGCGGCGGTAAGTCCCCTCTTTGAGGAGTGTCTTGAGAGGCGTCTTGGCGTCTTCACCTTCCACCTGACGCAGGTCCTCACCGGACACGGTTGTTTCGGGAGGTTCCTGTTTCGCATAAGGCGGGAGGAAACGCCCGGGTGTTTCCATTGCGAAGATCGCCCTGAGGACACGGTGGAGCATACGGTGGAGGTCTGCCCGGCTTGGTCGGAGCACCGCCGTGTCCTCGTGGAGGCGATCGGCGGCGGCGATCCCTCGCGTCCGGCCTTGGTCCAGGCCATGGTATGGAGCGAGAGTGCATGGTTAGCCGTCACCTCCTTCTGTGAAGCAGTAATGCTTGCGAAGAGGGAGGCGGCGCACGTGAGGGAGAGGCAGTATATGCGCCCTCACGGCCGAAGCCGCCGCGGGAGACGCCCTGGGCGACGGAAATCCCAGGCTGATTCCCGGCCACCGTAGGCGCGAGCTTGCGGACGGCGAGTAATGGGTAGCTCGCTGTCCGGTAAGGACCAAGCCCGGGCCGATGGCGCGTTGTGTTCCACGCGCGCCTCAAAGAGATGTCAGCACCAACTGGTGGGGTCCGCAAGGGCCGATGCCTGCTAGGGGTGCGGGTTGTGCGAAAGAGATACCGCGGCCCCTGGCACACAGGCAACTGTGGGAACACGGGTGGGTTTTAGTCAGTAAAAGTCTGACACGCCCTCCTGCTCCACCCTGAGCGGGAGAAGTTATTTGATGATTTCCCACCCAAAAAAAAATATATAAAAAACTGGGTACAACCAGATTCCAGTCTGCTACTAAGAAATTCCAGATGGCCGAATTGCCAAATTTAAATGGCAGTGGGTAGGGTACAGACGCCAGCACATCAAGTTAGGTACCCCAAACTTTCACACTTTCCCAATTGAACGTGAGCCTTATTCATTTGTTATAAAGTTTAAAATCTATCAAAGGAATTTGATAGATTGGAGTAGCTTACCGTGCTGGCGTCTGTACATTGCTCGCAGAACAGATGGCCGATGGGACCGAAAGGTTCTGGACTGGCGACCGCGTACCGGAAGACGTAGCGTTGCAAAGCCTCCCACAAGGTGGACCGTTGAGTTTGTGAAGGCTGCACGAATCCGCTAGATGCGGGAAGCATATAACCGTTCGAAGTTGCGGAGCTTGGGGCAGACCTATGTGCAGCAATGGGGATATTTCGGCTGAAACGATGGTGATGATGATGATGAATAACACTTTGCTTGCAGTCCGTAGGATAATCACATTGGTACAAAAACTTTTATAAACTAAATAGAACTTCATATACACAATACCAATAACATAGATACAATTGCTCGCCAACAACTCTTGATAAAATATTTACGAAGCCATAAAACCACCCATGATGGATGTGAGAAAACATAATATACGCTTAACTATATAACGCGAACAACAGGCTTTCCTCGCTAGGAAGCCGAAGAAATACAGAGGGAAGCCTTTTATATAATATTCTCACCTCTAAACGTATACAGGGTAGATTTTTGAGACGAGGCAGTATTAGCAGGTACCTTAACCGTTGTAGCTACAGGAAAACTTACTTAGAACTGCACTTAACTTTTTCAGTAGGTAATTGCATCTACAGGAATTTGGCAGAAAATAAAGAATTCGCGTTTTTCTAGCTGACTGTACCAGGTCAGCTAAAAAACAATCAATAATCCACTCTGTATATTGCATTTACAGATTGGACAAAAGAAAAAAATTACGAAAGGAAATAAAGAAAACCAACGCACAGCAGGCTTAGCATGACGCTTTCTATTTCTACTCTACTGTAGAATAGAAATCACTTGTCTACATTTTTCGGTGAAAAACTGTCAACTGTCTATACTTAAACGTATTTTTTGTCTACTCTTCCGACGACAAAACGCTTGTCTACGGTTCTCATGTTGACTAAGCCTGCAGATATATAAATATATAATTTATAAAAAATATACAAACAATACAAAAAGAACATTAAAACCAACAAATGCTTTCTAACTGACTGTACTAAGTCAGCTAGAAAGACGTCAATGCATATCGTATATCGTCGATATACTCGTATATCGCAAACTAGAGTTGGGCTAACGACGGGAATAAATACGGACTTATCTCGGGTTTCTGAAAGGATATTCAACTTGATTTGCTGTCAAATCAGTGGCTAGATTGGGTAGTGGTGATTTGGTCAACAAATAGTATCGGGATGTGGTTTGACGGCATACCTACTTACAGATTTTTAACTGACTTCAAAAAAGAAGGGATTCTCAATTCGTCTGTATTTTTTTGTAAATATGTTCCGCGATATCTCCGGCAATAGGGTATTTTCCAATTTTATAAAAACTATTTTAATTTGAAGATTGGGACGATATATTTAACAGAAAAATCAAAATAAATTTATATAAAGCCATTTTCTCCATTAAAATCAAATTTATTTTTCGTTGTTTTGAATTTACCGCCAAAACGCTCCTTATGATGACTTTTTATCACGTGACATCGTTACGTCAGCTTTGTGTAAACAGCACCGGTACAAATACTTAGTTTGGCTCAGTTTTAGAAGTATTTGTGCACAGAGGCACCGCACATTAGTAATAATACTTTCTATCCATTCAAAATCTTCATAATTATGAACTCGACATTCAGTTGTTTACTTCCTAACTACTTTAGTTTACACATAGTTGACGTCACGTGGGGTCACGTGATAAAAAAGTAATCGTAAGGAGCGTTTTGGCGGTAAATTCAAAACAACGAAAAATAAATTTGATTTAAATCGTTATTAATTGAGAAAATGGATATAAATCAATTTTCTTTTATTTTTCTGTTACATTTTTTGTACTAATCTTCAAATTAGAATAGTTTTTAATAAATTGGAAAATACCCTATTGTGGGTCGATTTCGATTTTTTTTTTTTTTACTGGATAGGTTAGGGCTTTAGGGGTGGTCTCGTATAAATTGACTTTGCTTGGGTAGTTTTTGCGTTAGCTTCGATAATACGTATATTCACTTTGTGTATCGTGCTGTTCTTCTAATACCTCCTTTCATTGCTGTTTACCTGGCCAGTAGTGGTATACGAACTAGTGTGGGATAGATACCATAAATAAAAAGTGAAAAATAAAAGAAACGACTTCTTTTTTTTTTGGTAATCTTTTGTTTTTCATGTCAGCTTAACTTTGGTAGCTTGAATTCTTTAGGACCCGCTTCGCAAGTACGAAACATAGTAAGTACTGTCGAGGTTGTTTGCAAAAGACGACCTTATGTTATACAGGCTGGCAATAAATAACTTTAATACATTCGAAATATCAGGTTAATTTAGAAAGAGTTATGAAGAAATAATAGTATGATAGAGATCGCGCTGACAAGCCAAAGAAAGGACATATAAAATAAGATTCTTTGTACGACATATAGAAATACTTACGAAACTCAGACAAAAAAAATGTTTCATTATTAGATTAAGGTACAGGGTAAGAGGGGTCTTCGAGGGGTCTGATTGAGTTGAATTTTGGTATTCTGTTACTTCATCAAAACACCAAACAGACGAGGCTAAGATATATCTAGCAATAATTAATGTATGCTGTTGCAGAAAGGATAGCTGCTATTCTACTGTAGGTACTGTATTTAGCCGTCCCCAAACGAAATGCACGAAAGAAAGTTAAATTAAATTTGTTAACTAGCCTTGTAGGCGAGATTGTGATACTTAGAACTTGGTTATTTCGTAAAAGACCCTTAAATTACATTTCTTACCTATGTATTTGTATGCCACAAAGGCCGAACATGGCGGATCTTTTTACACGCTTTATATTAGCTTCACTTGTATGTTTGTATGTAACCGACTCCTTTGAGCGCGATTTTGACCCACTTTAAACGGTCAGATTTCATTGAAACTTTGTAAACTTGTCGAGGACCGATGACAATTCAATAATTTAAAAAAAAATTGAGAAAAAAAAAACTTTTTGTAGTTAGCAGAATTAAAAAATAGAAAATAAATAATAGTTTAAAAAACTAAAAAACACGCTTTAAAAACCAAACTAAAAAAGGAGAAAATAATTTAATTCAATTAAAAAGCGTGGGGTGCTTGACATTAATTGATTATAAAAATACCTCAAAAAGCACCCCACGCTTTTTAATTGAATTAAATTATTTTCTCCTTTTTTAGTTTGGTTTTTAAAGCGTGTTTTTTAGTTTTTTAAACTATTATTTATTTGTTTATGAACAACCTACATGCTTTGTATGTATACTCATGTTTCTACAAATAAATGTCTTATCTTATCTTACGTTATCTTACCCTTTTTCAAAAGTGTTTTTTTTTCGGGTGAGCAAATTATCTTCAGACGAGTGAGTTAATGCTCACCAAAATACCTGCCCCGACCCTACATTATAATTACTGTTCTGTCGTACTTAGGTATAGACCCTTAATAAATATTGGACGTATTATCGATTGGAACTGTACCTGCCTGAGTCCCTAGTGTAAGTTCGGTACAGCTGATATTACTGCGGTTGCGTTTCATCATGGATGAGTAGTTTTAATGCAAACGCAAAAGTTAGCGTTAGCTGTTTACGAAACTTTACGGGGTTGAGTTCAGCGTTTGATTAACCTTCTTGGTGTTAAAGTTTCTCAACTACTCATATTGAAGGTGAAACGGACTCTGCTTTATTTTCAGTTTTTTAGGATTGAGAGTGTTTGCGTGCTACGATATACGTGCAGAAAAAGTGAAAGAGAGGCATTCCTCTCTTTCACTTTTTCTGCCATTAAATAAATGGCTTATTAGTCGCTACGCACGAATTTACTCGCTCAAAACGGGCGAATCGACACTTTTAAATAATATATTATTTAAAAGATAGTAGTTTAGTATTTGACAAAGGATATTTTTTATCACGACAGTACACACAGCCATGTGTACATTTCCGTGGGATAAAAAATAATTTTACAGACGTACAAGTGGTTAAATAAAAAAATAAGTGCTCAGTGGAATATTTTTGGGTATTTCTTTAGTTCATTGAATTCTCTTCATTATTTCTTTGTTATAATTTATTTTAATTATAAAAAGAAAATAGCAGTGTTTTACCTAAAAATAAAACACATATTAAATACTTACCTTATTTGAAGCTTACTAGATTGAGAGTGGCACTACTGGTTTCCGCTATATTTCCCTCTCTCTTGCTCTTTCCTTTGTTTGTATCTATCCGTCTCTTTCGCACATCCAGTTTCCTCACCAGGTGACGCTGCCAAATGTGGGCTTAGCCGTGGCAGTGAATCGTCGATCATTGTGTCGAAAATATTCACCAGGTAGGAATTAAATGTAAGCTTCAAATAAGGTAAGTATTTAATATGTGTTTTATTTTTAGGTAAAACACTGCTATTAAACACTTGACCGTTATTTGAAGCTTACTAGATTGAGACGTGTTTGTTATCACCTGGCGGGAAATGACGCCAATGTGAACGTGGGTATAAGCTATTAATTAATATAACTAGATGTGCATAGAGAAAATACACTTTAATAGTCTCATGAATGTGGACTTTACAAGGGAAAAGAAAATTATCGTTATAATAGGTACTTATAAAGAACTTTGAGAATTTACATAATATTTAATAATAAGTTTGAACTAGAACATAATGATAATACATATTTTTGAGATAATTTTGAGAATCATTAACAAATTAGAATTATCATAAATGCTGTCTAAAAGAAGAGACTTTCTAAAAATCACCATATAAGATACACCGATTAAATCTACTTTGTTTTATCTTGTAGGACATCATGCATTGCATATTATATATTGCATTGCAAACATTTCTAACACTTCTTGAGAACCTTTACATACTCAGGGCAATGACACCTATATGTAATTTAACTAATAGGATTGAACATTCTAGATACATTACAACCAGAATTGGTTGGCACACAGGGCATCACTTCTCTACAGTAATAGCGGGTGAAGGTATTTTGTGATCGCCAATTACCCCTAGAGAGTATTTCATCTAAGGAGTAATTGTTAACCCAGTTCCTTGAGGCTACCGCAGACCTAAGACTGCCAGGCGAAGCAGTTATGCCTGCTTCTAACAACAGAGACTTAACCCACCCCGCGATGACTGTACGAGAAGCGACCCTTGATTGTCCTCTAAAATTAAGAAACAGATTATTAAGACATCCTGACTGACGTCTTTCTTTTAGTACAGCTATAGTTCGTTTCACCCAAAGTACAGGGTCTAAATTCTCGTTATTAGGATGAGGAGATAATCTCCAACCCGACTGTCTATAATCGGCATTATCTGTTTTGGATCCAAATATTGGCCATAGGATCAGACAATCATTATTTTCTGATAGGTGTTTTGAGTCCACAGCTAATAAAGTTAGATCATGAACCCTTCTGCCGGAGCAAAGGAGTAACAGAGTGGCTGTATGTCTACAAGTAGCAAATACATTTTTCGCGTCTACAGAATAGCTTTGCATAAATTCTGCTAGTTTGTCAACGTTCCAAACTACAGATTTTTGAATTATTGGGTTTTTTAAAGCAATAGACTTTAGTATATGAGTAACTAAAACATGTGAACTTAATTTGGCAGAATTGTCAGAGTTACTTAATGTGCAGACCACAGATTTATGCAATAAAATAGTTTTATACGCTAACCCCTCTATAAGACTCAAATCTGCAAGAAAGCGAGCCAAAACTTGTCCTGTGGGCTGGAAGGG
This sequence comes from Antitype chi, assembly GCA_947359405.1. NCBI lineage: Eukaryota > Metazoa > Arthropoda > Insecta > Lepidoptera > Noctuidae > Antitype > Antitype chi. Next base: position 16,980,253 of record OX375813.1, read on the forward strand.
GTTTAATTTATGCCGTTTTGTCCATGTGAGCCATCTATTCCATGCTACTTGATAAGTCTTTTTAGTTGATGGACGCCAAGAGGATCTTAAGAGCTGTAACTGAGCTTCATTCCATTCACCTAAGGTCTGGGACCACCCCCACATTTCCATACTTCTAACGTCATTTCGCGGACTCTGGGGGGTGCGAGGCCTGTCACCGTATCTATCAGCTGCGAATGCAGTTTCCGGATTGTGAATGGAGGTGCTATCGCGCGGGCTTTTAGGTCTGCTCTCCAAAAGACTCGCTCCCACCTTGGGACTATTATCAGAAAGAGACCCGACGCAGAGTTTAGGTGAGCTAGTACCTTGGGCACTAGGTAAGGCGGAGGAAACACCCAAGCTAGTGGATAAGTCCAGTTTTGGGAGAACGCATCGTGGTACATTGCTTGAGTGTCGTTCAGATCCAATGATACATAATTCGCTACGACTTTTGCCCGTACTGATGCGAATAGATCTATCACCGGAACTCCGAACTTTTTGAATAATTTCTCCGTACATTGGGGTAGGAGATGCCACTCCGGAGGGAGACGATGACGAGAAAGATGGTCTGCGTGACAGTTGTATTTCCCCGGAATATGCTGGATTTTTAGGCTGATTTGGTACTGGTCTAAGACTTGAAAGATCTCTCTCGTAAGCTTGAGTAATGAAGCAGACCTGGTTCCCCCTTCGTTTCTTAAAAAGGCTACAACAGTCCTGTTGTCGCACTGAACTAGAACGGTTGACTTGGACATGTTTGGCCCTCGCTCTTCTATTGCCTTTAGTATTGCTAGCATCTCTTTTTGATTGCAATGGAGCTGTTGCTCTTGAGCGGTCCACGGTCCTGATAGTGCGTATCCATCTAGCTGAGCTCCCCAAGCTACATCCGACGCGTCTGTGGTCAGGAAATGTGACGGTGGTGGGTTGTGAATCCGAGAGGCCCGATGACAATTTAGAAGCCACCAATCTAGATCCTCCTTTACTTCTATAGGTAAAACTACATTGACACAGCCTTCTTTTAGTTTCTTGTTTAGAAACATTAGTGTGTCCCGAAAGTGAAGTCTGCCCTTTGGTACCACGAAACTGGCGAAGTTTAGAAGTCCTATCAGGCTTTGTAGCACTTTCAGCGTCGTAATGTCGTTGTGTAATAGATTCAGCACCTTTTCTCTTATTTTTGAGATCTTTTCGTGTGGCAATGATCTCTCGTTTATCCATGGTTTCCATAGAATACCTAGAAATACGAGGCTTTTGCACGGAGTTGTCACAGATTTTTGGAAATTCGTCTGCCACCCTAGGTACAGCAGACGATCTAATAGTATTTGGACGTGCACTCGCAGTACCTGATGGTCCTGGTGAACCACGAGAAAATCGTCTAAATAGACGAGTACTCGAATACCCTCCTCTCTTAGTGTCTGTGCTACCCAGTTTGTTAGAGTCGCGAAGACTTTGGGGGCTGTGCTGAGGCCAAAAGGAAGGCAGGTCATTTCTAGCAATGTTCCTTTGTAACTTAGTCGTAGAAATCGTCTGTGTGACTGGTGTATGGGCAAGTTGAAGTAGGCCTGTGACAGGTCGACTTTGCACAGCCAGTCGTTTTGTTGTAGGAAGTCTGGGACACGAAACACATTTATGAGCCTGAATGGCTCCGTGCAAACACAATCGTTCAGATTCTTTAAGTTGAAAATAGGCCGGTTGGTGCCATCCGCTTTGGGGACCAGAAACATTGAGGACAGGAAACTCGGAGTATGAGAAACTTCCACTAGCACCTTTTGCGTTATCATTTGAGAAATAGCAGTTGACATTGCCTCGGATACCTTTGTTTGAAATGGACTCTGTGCATTGGGCATCACTAGAGGCGGTTTTTTTGATGAAAGGTATGCGATAGCCTTTTATTATGCGAAGAAGGGTTTTGGGTGCTCCGAGTTTCTTCCATCGATCGGCATAGAACGCTAACTGGCCTGCTCTGAAGTTCTGTCTGTCAGAACCTGCTCCTCTTTCCTCCTGGGGGATATTCGGTGGCTGAAGTCCGCTTTCTGTTATTTCTACTTGTCTCTTGTTTGTTAGGCTGCTGGTGAGTTCCTCGTGAACGAAAGGGTCCATGATAGTTGTGGCTAGGCCCACGTGTACCTTTAATGTTGTTGCCGGTGCCCTGCGTGGGGTGGCAATTACCTGACCTCTGAGAGGTATGGTTGTGTCCACAGCCCTGCGAGGGCTGGAAGCATGGCATGTTATTAGTGCAGCACGCTTGGCGGGCACCCTGCGAGGGTGCCCTATAATAAGCTGACCCCTGCGGGGGGTAGCGAGTGGTCTTCTTAAATCCTGCTTGCGAAGTAGGTTTGAAGCCACTGGATTTATTCGGGGGTAGGAACGTCTTCTTAACGCCTCCGTTCTTTTCCAACGTTGATAGCATTAGCTCAGGACTAAAAACCAGCTGATTGGACGGTGGAACTTTGCGTAAAGCAGCCTTAACAAGAGGATCGCGAACATAATTTATTATTCCGTCTCTACGCATTTGAATTATCTCTGCGCGATGACCGCAAATAAGTTGAATCATATCTGAAGATACTTTATAATACTCACCGTCCGAAAATAATTCAGAGATCTTGTTATGCAACTGATCGGGTGTTACACTGCCTTTGACACGTGCCCAGGATAAAAGATCGGTCATACTTGTTTGCAATACCTCTCGCTGTTTAAGAGCACAAAAGGTTAGAGCACCATAGGCTTTATCAGCCAAAGCTAAATGTCGTAAAGAATCATATGGTTTGATTTCTTCATTGATCTCCAGCTCAGTAAAACCGGGACTGTGATTATATGATTTCTGCACTTCCGAATACCTAACCTCACACCATTCACTTTTATTAAAATGCTGAATATCGTTTAAAGATTTAAGATAATTTTCAGGAGCCTTAGGAACCGGCGGTTCCTTTAATTTTACTTGTAAATCAAATTTGAATTGATGTGATTCGTTTGATTTCTCACCTACTACATCATAATCGTACAAAGACCGATAGTCGTTATTATCTAATAAGGAAATTTCGTCGTTATTGTCGTCTGCCTGCATTTCTGCTGAATGCCGAGGAGAACACGCAGAGTTTCTATCGTTATAAAAAACTCGTTCTTTTAGTTCGCTTACTTCTTGAGTTAATTGTTGCAATAACTTAGCTTCACGAGAATGGCGGCCTCCCTTCTTTTTTTTATAGTGACGGCGACGTTTCTTTTTATTGGGTTTTGCTGAGGACGTGGAACAGCTAGAAATACTGGACGAGGAGCTCGAGGATTCACTTGTCTGGCGTTCTAGACGTACTGTTGACAATTTATTTTGTAACCCCGATGGCCCCGGAGTTTCCATTGCAATTGGACTACTTGCGCCCTCCATCCTGATTAACACGAAAATCTTCGATTGGTTTATGATTTTTTTAACGTAATACGTAAGCGATTAAAAACATACAACCGAAATAAATAATTACGAATCTAATGTAATATTAACGATAGAGGTCATAAAAACGGTAACATAAAATTAACAATTATTATCAAATCAATATTTCATAAAAAAAAACACATATTCCTACAATCTTTAGAGCAATGAGGGTAGTTTTGCATTGCGAATATTATACTCGAATACTTTAATGCAATGCTGGCTAGGGCAAGGCCGAACGGTAACACCGTTTTTAAATAATATAACTTTGCCCATAACATAGTGATCATGCATCACATCACTGAAACAGTTTTATAAAAGTTTATTCTACTTACAATTTTGTCCGATGGAATGCACTTATAATCACTTTTGAAAAAAAGAAACAATATTTTAAATGTTGTCTCCACAACCTCTTTTCACGCGGAAAAAGACGCCAATGATCGACGATTCACTGCCACGGCTAAGCCCACATTTGGCAGCGTCACCTGGTGAGGAAACTGGATGTGCGAAAGAGACGGATAGATACAAACAAAGGAAAGAGCAAGAGAGAGGGAAATATAGCGGAAACCAGTAGTGCCACTCTCAATCTAGTAAGCTTCAAATAACGGTCAAGTGTTTAATAATTTATTTTAATTTTCTTTTATTATCTTAATATAGTTTCCGCTTTTTTGAGAATTATGCGAAGAAAAATATTTTTTGAGCTCTGTTTTACGATTGATGATTTATCATGAAAATACTTTTTTTTAAACGTTTGATTAAGTTCTTTCTTTGAACATTTGCGATACAATATTTTTCCCGGCTTGTAATATGTACAGTAAGGAGTCATAAGTCCAATAGCATACTAAGGGTTATATTGCTATAAACTCGCAGTCCAGGCCGTACCTACAGCTGTGTGTATAAGTGATGTCTCAACACAGAACGCACACCTCAGAACTCACACACTGGCGTCGAATGAAACAAAAAACATACCATCGCACATAGTACGTAATTACGTATGACCTTGGTCCGTTCATACCATTGCTAAAATTCACACTGTTATATCAAGTTCTGATAGCTCGTAACATATCGCCTGGGATTAAGAAACTCATAGATCTGGGTTCAAATCTCGCGATGAGATTTTATTTTTCTTTTCAACAATAATCTTCTTCTGTTCTTTTATTATAATAGTAATAAAATATTTTTATTTTATTATTTATTATGCGATAAATGAATAAACGAGATTTTTTATTTTTATTTCTTATATTGTTATTTAAATAAAGGATTAAGAATAAAAATGTTTAATAAGTGATTACAAAATGTTTATTCGTTATAATTTTATGAAGTATAAACACAACTAATTAACTTTTTGTTAAAACAGTTTAGTTTCTCATAAATAACAATTTATTGAAGTAAAGTATAGCTAATTGGTGAACTATGATAATCAAGCTTAAAATATTGTATCTTAGTAATATAATAATATTGTGCTGTAATTTCTACTGTGTGTGGGTACTCGAAGGAAACCACAATAATCTACGCAAATCTACCCACGTAAATATAACAAATGCAGACGCGTTATCACAATACAGTTAAATGACTCAGTAATACTACTTTTATTCTACTGCGAGTGAGTTTGTTGTATCACAAACCTCAAAATTAACAAATGGTATTTAATAGGACTTATTAAGGTTATAGCTTAAGTATTCATTTTCATTACGAAAAGAAGATTGAAACTAAACCTCAAAATAATCCATATTACGGATACGACACAATATTATTTGAATATTACTAAAATCAATAAATATTTGTAATTTATATTCTAATGTTAATGTTTTTTTCCGTTAAATATGGTTTTTGAGCTGGTTTTCGATGATGCAAACCTTCTGTGTGGAGTGCATGGCGCACGGTTCGTAAAGACGTGTCGAATAATTTAGCAAAATGTCTTGTCGTTTTGAAACCACTTGTTTCATATTCGCTGAACATGTGCTGTTGCTGCGCCTTTTTATGAGCTGGTATCTTCCACTTTGCTTTCGACAGGCAAGGCTACTCCCTTCCTCATATCCTTTCACCCACAGATTCACAATATTTCACTAAAACAAAAATGGGGTACTGTTAGGCTACTAAGCAAAATGCATGCTAATATGTATTACTATTTAGAAACAAAATTGTTTGAAATAGAAACTTCATACAAATATTAATTAAGTATAATGTTATTTTCATCGTTCAAAAATCTAGGAAATTTGATATTTTTCTTCTATTTAGACCTTATGATATTTATAAAACCTTTAAAAAAATAACTACAAGGACCAGCAGTTATACTTTAATTAGATGAATGTTTATTAAAATAATTAAATCATAATACTCACACTCAGTCCAGTTTTATCAGATAATTGTGATATATTAAGTCCGGTTTTATGCAGCGCAATAATATTCGCTTTCATTTCTATATTTAAAAATGCTAACATTTTAAAATGAACTAGAACACCGCTGATAGATTAAACACACGTCACTAGCACACAATAACAAACAACACCGTTCTATTTAGGCGCGGTGAATGAGTCGTAAGTTAACTGCACCTTAATATCATTTAAATTTATTTAGGTTTCTGTGGGTATAATCATAAAGTTTTACAAGTTTAGTGGACAAGACGAACAGAACAAGAAACTATAGTCAAAAGCGATTTTTAAAACAATAAAAAGACTATCACCGCGCGTGGGATTCGAACCCGCGACTCGCTACGCACAAACGATCTAACGTAAGTATGGTAACCGCTAAGCTATCATGCCATCTACTTTAATGGTTGAATTTATGAAATACAATCATTTGTAGATGTATGAGAGTGTGTGTGTCTATAGTATTGAAATTACTTATTATAAGAAGGTCATAAGTTAAGCCGAAGTGTCAGTCTATTGCTTTTTGAAATTGGTAATCCACTTATGACTTTTACTGTACCAATATAATAAACCCTAAAGTATGACAAAAACGTTTTACAGTGTCCTACGTTTAAGCAGCACCTTAAGCATATTTTTTGGAAATATTTGACATTCGATTAAATACATGCCATTTTCCTGTTTCAATAAAAGTATATTCCACAAAGAATCCGGATTGAAGGAATCGTTCGGGCAATCGATCAATTAAGATACCGGGACCCCTTTGTAACTTACAGAGCTAGTCATTGTTATTTTGATAAGGCCTTTGTACTCTGTCTCTGGCAGATCTGATCTTAGCCTAAAACTATACTAAGACTATTTAGTGCCCATTGGGAATAATAATTCACTTCAATCTACTTCTAAAACAAGTATACTACACATAGGGCTGCTTGAATAATGCTGTATTTTGGTATAGTCAGTAACGCAGACTTACTATTTCATTAAAGAATCATTCAATGGAATTGAATCAACTTATAGAGTTATGTTGATGATTTTTATTATTAAAATTATTATGTAAATACCTACATACGTTTTACGACCGCAAATCATATTTTAATCAACATAAAACCTAATAATAACCTGCAAATAGCAAAAAAGTAACAAAAATTTGAAATTCACGGGCTACTCTGGAGCCTGGAGCTTCCAACTTTAGAAACAAATGAACGTTGCCCATCTTCACCGTTGTTCTTGCAACCAACGTGCGTTTATGGCCAGGTATATTGAATGGGCATAAACAAAGCAAAAGGAGTAAGGATGGTAGCTGATGGCGTTCTGTAGTGTCTGGCTATCCCCATGGAGGAAGGCCCGGCCACGGCCGTAGTCGCCGCGGGAGACGCCCTGGGAGTCGGGAATCCCAGGCTGTTTCCCGGCCACCGTAGGCGCGGGCTTGCGGACGGGGAGTAATGGGTAGCTCGCTGTCCAGTAAGGACCAAGCCCGGGTCGATGGCGCGATCTGTTCCACGCGCGCCTCAAAAAGAAGTCAGCACCAACTGGTGGGGTCCGCAAGGGCCGATGCCTGTCAGGGATGCGGATTGTTCGAAAATGATACCGCGGCCCCTGGCACACAGGCAACTGAGGGAACACGGGTGGGTTTTAATCAGTAAAAGTCTGACACGCCCTCCTGCTCCACCCAGAGCGGGAAAAGCTATTTGATGATTACAATGATTATTAAAAATGTTGTGGACGCCGCTTGGGACTGTGGCGCAATTATACCATCATGATCATCTGCGTAGACTTTTCCCTCGGCTTCCAGTCTAACCGGATGCAGTTAAATACCAGTATTTTACATGGAGCGACTGCCTATCTGACCTCACGACCCAGTTACTGGATAACACGATACCCCGTGGTTGTCAGACTTTGAACGTGAAGTCTTTATTCTGACGTTTCTGATATTCAAGGGCGTCAACGTTATTACTAACTACATTTTACCAATAAGCTATAAAAAAACAATATCCTATGAAAACAACATGATTAGATGCGATTAAACTCTATACGTGAGTTAAAAAAACCCTGAATGATTTATGAATTCCCTAGCTCGGTTCACAGCGAAATGCAAATTACATGAGGTGAGGTTTCATGAATACTTTGCTTAATATAAATTGGTGTACCGGTAGATCTTTAATAGAACTCATCCAGCCGGTGTATTCAGACAAGATAATACGCGATTACCTTTTGCTTTGTTTAAATTTGAATTTTAAGAGTATGTTGTAGCCAGAGTATGATATTCCCACCTCCATCATACATAACTTTAAAACCAGTTGGCAAATTTGTTGAACGAAATTACTTAACCAGCGTGCGTTAGGAGTAAAATTATAGAACTTGTCAGCTGACGAAAAGTATTATGCTCCCTACATGCAACAGCAACAACAGTACAGCAACAGCATGCAACAGTTACATACAGAGAGAGAGCGAGATAGTTTTCATGGTTTTCGAGGGTGCCAATACTAAGGCCAAAATTAAAATACAAAAAGGTGGCTGGGAAAATTTTGATGTTTTTCATTTTGGGTGTAATTTTCATGGTTTTCGAGGGTGCTGAACCAGATAGTGACGTCAAAATAAAGTTTGTATTTTGAAGATAGAGTAAACGGTTTAACGTTCGGTGATGAAGAAAAAGCGTATGGAACTTTGTTCCTAACGAGGGATCAAACGACCCCACAATTTTTTTTTCCAATTAGTCATAATGTAGAATAAAATGAACTAACCTTGTGAGAGCTTGGAATAAGCCCAGATTAATAGATCGAGAAAAGTGTAATTAGGCTTCATTATTCTGAATTTCTCAGTCACAGCCCGGGATTTGGACTAATGCCCGGTTTATTTCAATCGTTCCCTATTACATGGCATCTACCTGAACAAAACGGGTAAAATGTGGAAGTAATGTCCACTTTTTTTCTACTCTTTCAAATACGTACGTGATAATATTATATTATGTTATGTGAGCAGTGGTGGCTCAGTGGTAATGACCCTTACGAGTGGGTTCTAACCCGACCAGGCGCGTTACTATATGTTAGTAATTTTGTCACTACTGCTCTCACAACGGTGAAGTTAAATAAAGTGAGGAAACCGGCTTGTCTTGGAGCCAAAAATTCAAAGACGTGATGATTTCCAACCCTCAAAAAAAAGGGGTATAGTTCACTAATATTTCTTTATTTATGTTAATAAAGTTATATTATACTGAATCTACATTTTAAACTGCTGGCAACCCTTTTCTTGTACCTTTTTTACGGGGAATACCTCGTTTTTTATAACCCAGCGTTTAAAACTGTTCATTTGTTCATTAAAAGTTTATTTTATTAGCTATTATTCGGTATTCGACGAATAAGAAAACAATGTTGAGTACCTAATGCCGATTAATAGCGAGTATTCGCAGCGTCTCTAATAATTATCATCATATCACCCTATTTGCTTTATATGAGTTAAAATAACTATCTGTCAGACAGATTTTAATCGTTTATGAAATATAATCCGTATATTTTGGAACATTTTCCTACGTTTAATTAAATTCTGTTTTCGTAACAAAAGGGAACATTTTTAGAAAACCATTTCCTCGTTCTTTCTAAATACATCTGAGTACAGATGCTCTCTGATTCGTGGGAGGGCGAGGCTCTATGCTTGAATAATATTGAATAGTTAAAAAGTAAAGAACTTTTTTGTTTTTTGATTCTTACTTTGATGAAAATTTGTATTAAAGATGAACTAAGGGACTACGTAACACCTTTTGAAGAATTGTGAAGTTTTATTCTGTAGTTTCAAGTAGTCGAGGGCATCATGGCTAAGTAACAACATAAAGACAGAAAGAAAGAAAAAGTATTTATTGTACTCGCACAGTAATATCACAAACTTAACTACAACACAATACAATTATTAAAAACATTTAAAAAAATAAAAATGAACCGCTACGCTACGTAGTAAAATTTAAATTACATTAAAACAAAAAAAAAATAGATAAAGTAAAAAACAAAGTCCTGTACGAAGCCAAAAGGCTACTATCTCAGCATGATGCTGTTTGCTAAGGTCGCTCCGTGGATGGGGGTGACCGGGTGACCATTCGTAACATGTCAAGACCTCTCAGTGCCTCGGAAAACACGTGAAGCCGTTGGTCCTGGCTGTCATTCAAAGATTTTGACAGTTGCTACGGGTAGTCAAAAGACCGAAAGTCTGACAACCAGTCCTACCAATGGCATCGTATTACCCCCAGTAACTGGGTTGTGGGGGATAGTAGGCAGTCGCTTTTTGTAAAATACTGGTATTGAGCTGCACCCGGTTAAACTGGAAGCCGAACACAACACAGTAGAGAAAAGGCTTGACAGATTGATTGACTCTCTGGTTTACGTTAAGCAATGGCCAATCTACATCTTTTGCCCAACTTAAGAACTTGGAACGGGACTTAAGACCTTGACTCAAAACACCAATGTCGCTGCTGACCATCTATAAAAACTGAAACATGCGTTAGTACCAAAAAGCAAAACAAAAAACATTAAGTAAATGTAAATGGTTCAAATTTAATACAACATCCCTCTAATTTATCTACCTGAAATATTCAGTATCATCATCATTTCAGCCGAAAGACGTCCACTGCTGGACATAGACCTCCCCCAATTTGGAGGGGTTTGCCATAATCGTCACGCTTGGCAGGTGAGTTGGCGATCGCAGTATGGGGGTAAAATGTATGGAGAACGCTGCTGCCCATTCCCTTAGTCGCCTTTTACGACACCCACGGGAAGAAATGAGATAATGCTATTCTTTACTTCCGTCACCACACGGAACATTCATCAAAATATAATTACAATTAGAGCGATAGTAATTATTCTCCAACGCAATCCTACCATGGTAGATCACAGCCATAGCATAAAAAATCTACAAACGCCTCGCTCCCAGAACAATCAGTGCGTCAATTTCGCTCACAGTAATATAATTACAATGTCGCCGTTGTTCTCGGCGTTCCTACCTTGCGCTGATTAATCTTCGCTTAGCTCACGTAAGGAACTAGTGGGGTCGTGAAATATTAAGTAGTAGGAGCTTCATTATTATAATGGCATTGGATAACCTTTACCAGAAATGGTCGTCGTATTAGTGGGAACGATTATGTGAGGAACTAAGGAAAGGAATGATTCTAAAGTGATCTCTAGTCATCCTTACATAGTATAAAAAAGTCGCTTTTCGTGTCTGTAATCTTTTAAATTACGCAACGGATTTAATGCGGTTTTCATCAATAAACAGAGTGAGAGAGATTCAAGAGAAAGGACCTCCACGCGAGCGAAGCCACTGTTAATCCATAATCCTAGTTAATACATATAATAACAAACTGTTCTGACTGACTCAACAACTGACTCATCAACGCCCAGCTCAAACCGTTGAACCTACAAAGCTGAAATTTTGTGCAAATGTTTATTTTATGATGTCGACAAAGAATGAGGCCGGAATTCCCATGGGATATAGAATACTAGCTATTGCCCGCTGCCATATCCCAGACTATATTTCTGCCTTTCATGACCGATCGGTTCAGCAGTTTAGGCGTGAAAGCGTAACAGACAGACAGAGTTACTTTCGCATTGATAATATTAGTACGGATAGGGAGGAAGATGTCGCTGCCAGCGCTAAAAGGTACATGATATTTCTCAGCTAGATCTTCCAAGCAAAGATCTGCAAAAGAAGCATAGTTGGTGGATACTAAGCATGGAAGGTATTTATGTGAAAAACATGTAAACTTAATTTATAATTATCTGAGGTATTTAGGACACATACATACATATACTATACCTACATACACACACGCCTGCTTTTCCATGGAGGTAAGCAGAAATTACAGAAGGAAAACGCTCCATAGGTTCCTATAGGAACCTATGGAGCGTTTTCCTTCTGTAATTCCTCCCTCCTCCCCCTCCTCCACCTCCCTCCTTCCTTCCCTTCCTCCCTCCTCAGTCCTTTTGTATTTTTCCTTTTGTGTTTTCTTTTTTTTTTTTTTTTTGGTATTTTTTGTTTTGTGTTTTGGTGTAATATGCTTTCTGTATACAGAAAGCATATTACACCATTGATGAATATTTAGAAGAAAAATAAAAACAGTGATGCCTTATGCTCACATTTATGAATTGTTCTCTACATAGTTACTTTAGTTAATAAGTTTAGCTAGCTATTAATTGTTAAGTTCATTTACATATATTGTTTTATTTTATTCCTTTAAAAATTTAACTGGTTACTTAGCAGTATTTTATAGTATAAGCTATACTACCTACATATACAACTACTATTGTGTAGTGTAGACCATTTGTACGCCTTGCAAGGCAGCGCATAGTAATACAACTTTTATTTTATTTCATGATTGGCATCATGTATCTATGTACTACAACATTTTACCTATGTGTCACAAATCAAATCATTTATTTTTGCAAACATGGGTAATTGGTACATAGATGTTTTCTTAAAAAGTAGTCCTCCATATTCTACCGTCTCATGGGCATGCAAATAATATTCATTTCCAAAATTATACAGAAATTCTATTGATACTGAATAAATATTAATGTCAAATCATTAGAATTACAAAAAAAGAAGAAACAAAAAACAGATTAATATCATTAGTGACATTTTTACAGTAATGTCAAAAAAAAAGTATGTCAAAGTGTAAATCAGAATAAAAAGTGTCAGAATTTGCTATGATTCCTACATACTACTTTTGCCTTGTTTACATCTGGTCATGTCAACTTACACACGCTTATTTTATGCGTGTGTAAGTTGACATATTATGGCAAATAATTTAGTTTAATATTTTGTGTTTCTTAATGTTAATTTATTACCTACTGTTGTTTTTTTAAAAATAAACAGATTTTAATAGATTCTATATCTATTTTAACTAAACTGATAGCCTTACTGCCGGGGAGTTTGTTGCGCCACTTCTTCCCAGCTAACTACCTACCTTCCTAGCCACTAGGAAGTGGTGAAGGGTGGGCGTTTTGGGGGGATTGTCTTATGTAATTTTGACGTTCAAAAAGGGCTGACTCTCAGCCTAGTTTGAATAAATGACTTTTGATTTTGACAGTTGTATGGGTCCACGGCAAAACCAAAAAAAAAATATCCTTGTCTGGATTTAAAACTACAATTTAAATCCGATATTACAAGCATCGAGTACTACTCATCAGAAACGCAACACGAATGTTTAGATTACCGTAGTGCGGGACGGGGTATCAAAGACTTTAACATCGGACAAAGGCATACTAAAGAGAGCACGTCAGCTGAGCAACCAAGCCAGTATGTGTATTAGCCCGTAAATATCCTCGACATGGGTATCCACTAAAGTGGAGCCACAGTTCATTATCAAAGGGGAAACTGCCGAGACTAAAGCAGACGCAGTTTGTTTTAATTAGTAGACAGAACGTTGTACCTTATTCTTTAACGCCTAAGTTAGGTTACGACTTAACCCTTAAGGTTGATTTGTATAGTATACTATACACTAAAATAAAAAAAATATTCTCAGAAAACAAAATAATTTAAATGAAATTTTCTTACCAAAAAGTAATTTCAGAACGCACCTCTTTCAAATAATAAATAAACGAAACTATTATCTATGGTAAATTTGACAGTTGTGACGTAAATGTGAAACCATGCGCAGGAATCTTGTTCACGTCAAGGTAAAATGAATTATAATTTCTTATTTACTATAAAAATCGAATATGTGTGTTGTGCATTCAAATCACAAATGTATTGAGCTCAAGCTAATGCTAAATTATTTACGTAATACACTTATTTTCATCGCTTTTTATGAACATAATCTTGGGTGTATAGCATACCATACGTTGCGACTGTTTGCTCAACAAGCATCTTATTTGTGATGTATATTATTCTATACACTGCTAACTAATGGGTGATGGTGATGTCAGTACTATAATTGACTTTGATCGTATATTATTACGTTTACGTTTTTTTTTGTGTGGGCCTTGCTTCATGCTTGCTTTTAACAACTTTGTTCTAGCCTGGACAGCGTGATCGGTGTAGACGCATACTAGCGCTCGTTCCTAAATTCAACGCTACTTCCGACGTCACTGATGCCACAAGCAATGAAGACGAAGTGAACAGTCGCGACTCATCCCCTGCTCCATCTATAAATTCATCGTTAGAAAGGTTAGATTTCAATAGCCCAGATACATCCAGTAATGATTCCTATATAGAAAACTCAGATGAAAATTCTTTATCGATTTTCCATCCACACTTGGAATCCATAGATTTTCGAAGCCACGAAGTTGTAGCCGATGCCTGCGAAGATCCACCACCACTCACACCCGTTCTTTCAACAGTATTTCCTTCCGATACGCAATGCAATTATAATGAAATTACCTTCAATCACATCGCTACCCTCCTTACCATCAGTTCAACCGTCGCCATCCATGACCATCTCAAGCAGTTTCGATATGAGGTGTATGCTGGTCTTACAAAAAGCAACCGACAAATGGCGAAAACTTCAGTCCAGGATTCGGTGGCTGAAGAGAAAAAAATAAAGAAACCAGCAACTGAAAGGCCCATAGATGCCATCAGATATGACGCATTAGATCACTGGCCGGAACACACTGAGTATCAGAGGTGCAAATATTGTAAAAAAGGCCAAGCAAGTACTCGTTGTACCAAGTGTAATGTCAACCTTTGTTACGTGGCTAAAAGAAATTGTTTTGTGGCTTATCATAAGCACTGATGTCATTACTTTATTATACTTTGAAACCATAATTTATCGTTGTATTATTTTGATCAAGCTATGTCAAAAGTGCATTTTGTATATTATTCTATACGCCCCTTACACATGCGATTTACTAACGTCGGGAGCAATGTATAGTATAGTATACACTAATTATCTCCGATTATCAGCTAATTAGATTTTTTACCCTATTTTTCCTACCCTTATTTTAGGTCTAATAATCATAATCAGGTATTATTTTGACGTTTTATTTCGATGAAACGTCGTGCGACCTTAAGGGTTAATTTGCCTCCACGTGTGCGAGTGATGTATATGAAACTTATAATTATGTACCTAGGTCCAACAGCCCTGGGAAATTGGCCACCACCTTGCTGCTAATTGGTTACTATGTTCACTATAGTATGTCTTATTCAAAGTCAAATCATTTATTTCAAATAGGGACATAAAATACACTTTCGAACGTCAAAAAAATTGTTTCTAGTTCCAAAACATAGGTTGTTATGGGCAAGAAGCTCCAGCGTTACTCCTATATAATGTTTCACAATATTTTGTATACCGACATTAATTATATCATTACATGTGAAACCGATACACATAGAATAAAATTACTATACCAAAAAAGGAAAAAGAATAAAAATAAAGCAATGACAGGTAAACTAATTATGTAATAGAAACACGGTGCTCACATTCTTACATTTATTGTAAAAGTAGATAATTTCCCTAATATTTTAACAAGTCTATGTCATTCAAAATCAAAAGTAAATTATTCAAATTCACTTTTCGAATGTATTCTTTTACAGGATTAAATTACATTAGATATCAAAACTCTGCAGACGCAAATTATCGATATCTAAACACGTTGACATTAAAATAAAGTAAAAATTAAGTCAACGACCGCTGTTAGTGGTGTGAAGTACTTGAAGTATGAGTTAAGAAAATATGTTTTATCGTATTTAGATATACGATACCATGATACCAATCACGTCAGTTAAGTTTGTAAATACACTAACTGCAGTCAATGAAATCACAAAAAAGAACATCAAATTAATTATTTTTTTGTTTTATTATCGGATATCGATAAACCAATCACTTTGAAAAAAGCAAAACAATTTCATTTGACCCTGTATATTTTGTGCCAATCTGAGGGGCTTGTGACTAAGTAATATGAGCCACACGGGTCGATAGATCAGGTTAAGCTACGCTTGCCGCGGTTGGTCCGTGGATGGGTGACCATCTTTACATTCCAAGACCTCACGTGCCTCGAAAAGCACGTTAAGCCGTTGGTCCCGGCTGTCATTTGTGGATTTTTGACAGTCGTTACGAGTCATCAGAAGCCCGAACGTCTGACAACCAGACTTACCAAGGGGTATCGTATTATTGTGGAGGTCAGATAGGCAGTCGGTCCATGTAAAATACTGGTATTCAACTGCATCCGGTGAGACTGGACGCCGACCCCAACATAGAAGGGAAAAGGATAGGCAGATGACGTTGATATTTATGTGCCAATATGAACGCTGTAATATGAGGATCGCAGCCTATTGTTTAACCAACCTAACGAGGTAAGTTAAGGCCCATAGTATCCTCATCTCCCGTTTGTATGCTAAAGCACGACTGCCGCCCGCGCCCGCGCCGGGCCCCTCTGAGCCTTTATCTCAAAATGGGGATATTCCTTTGATTAATTTACAATTGTGCTTCGGCGATTCTGTGGTACCTCTAACTATCTATTTTTCAGTGTAATTTTTTTTCCAAATAACGAAGCCGTTTAGTAGGAGTATGGAATAGAAGCCAAAATATTGCGTGTTGGAAAATATTTTTTACAGCAAAAGTATTAACCATACAAAAAAAGTACTTCGGGCAAAATTATCTATATGAATCTATAGCAAAATCATATATTTTTCAAATCTTCAAGACAAGCCGTTAATGAGCAGTACGGTTCATAAAGTGACCGTGTTACGCTACCAAACGGGACGTAGGCCCTTAAAAAGGCCTTAGTCACAAAAGTTTTCCCGGAACCACAAAAATCTGGTGGGCTCTTAAGAACATTGCACTGATGCTGCAACAGTTAAGATGTCACCCATAATATGCTTCATCACCATAACCAGCCAACAAATAAAAAAAAAACTCCGTGCTTTCCGACTATTTTCCGAGCCGAACTCAAACATACTTCAGTAGCTCGACATACCGTACTAAACCCAAACGTTTGAATAAGTTCACAATTTCCTTTATGTTTACCAATTTTATTTCGCGTTGTATGTAACGAGATGTTTACCTACTTACAACGCGAATGAATGTAGTAAAAATAATAGTTTAAAAAACTAAAAAACACGCTTTAAAAACCAAACTAAAAAAGTAGAAAATAATTTAATTCAATTAAAAAGCGTGGGGTGCTTTTTTTATAGTCAATTAATGTCAAATACCCCACGCTTTTTAATTGAATTAAATTATTGTCTACTTTTTTAGTTTGGTTTTTAAAGCTTGTTTTTTAACTACATTATTTATTTTCTATTTTTTAGTTCTGCTAACTACAAAAGCGTGATTTTTTCAGTTTTTTTTTCCTATTTCTCTATTTTTTTTTAAATTATGGAATTGTCATCTGTCCTCGATAAGTTTACAAAGTTTAAATGAAATCTGACCGTTTAAAGTGGGTTAAAATCGCGCCCTAAGGACTCGGTTACAAACATACAAGTGAAGCTGATATAAAGCGTGTAAAACAAATTAAGTATATTTTGTTATTGGCACTAACAGACCGCAGATTAAACAGCCCTTGGTCAGAAAAATGTCCCGGAACCACAGAAATCTGGTGGGCTTTTAAGAACATTACAATGAAGCTGCAACAGTTAAAGTAGCTGTCATTCATACGTCATAACCATACCAGCCCATTCATCTACCAAATAAAACAACCCTAAGTTTTCCTACCATTTTCCGTACCAAATTCAAACATACTTCAGGAGCTCGACATTCTGTATTAAGGTGAATGCGCAGTGGTAGAGCGCGAAATTCAAATTTTGTTACGTTTTTTGCAATTTTCAGGTGAGTGTCAGCTTGTTACTTGATCAAAATATGATTTGCGACTATAACATGTACGTATTTACAGATTTATAATCATTAGAATCAATAATACATCTTTCTAAGTTAGATTTGTTCCATAAGAACAAATTTCTTATGGAAAAGTGCTTGTGGAAGAAATCTAACTTATAAGAGATATATTAGACATTCTAATGTCTTTATTCTGTAAACACGTACCTGTTATATTCGCAAATCACATTTTGATCAGGATACAACCCGATACTGACCTGAAAATTGCAAAAACGTAAGAAAATTTGAATTTCGCGGTCTACCACTGCGCATTCACCTTAAACCCAAACGTTTAAGTTCACAATTTCCCTCATGTTTACCCATTTTATTTCGCGTTGTATGTAACGAGATGTGTGTTTCCTCCCCCAGGGATCCGGTCAAGGCTCTGTACCTATCCTTTTATCTTTTTACGGACACCCAAAGTTGGAACATTACATTATTTAGCTGGGTCTGCCAACTGACCGAAAGATTTACATTTGAATATTTTACCTTTGCAAGAATAACGTTTTGGAAACACCGTGTAGTCTTCAGGTTTAACATGAGTAATTCAGTTTTTTGTTATGAGGATTTTTAACCGAGTACAAAAAAAAAACAACCGACTTCCAAAAAAACACTACAAAGTGAAAAATAACTTTAATTTCGGAAGTCGGTGTCTTTGGTGCTGTATTTGAATTTTTTGCCACCGCCTTCCGAAATTAAAGTTATTTTTCACTTTGTAGTGTTTTTTTGGAAGTCGGTTGTTTTTTTTTTGAAAAAAGTTTTTATTTTTCACTTTTTAGTGGTGCACATGTGCTTACCCCTTCACAGCATACCGGCGTGATGTTATGTTATGAACTGGTGTAAGCAATAGACAGAGATGAGATTTCAGCAATCCCAATCCATTTGCTATCATTTATTGAGGAGTTCCATTGCCTATCTCCAAAGTTCTTCATCAAATCTTCACCAAATCGAAATGAGACCACTACGAGAAAGTATTCTTCCAAAAAATACTAAATCGCTTTGTGTGCCTATAAAATTTGAAGAGTTCTCTCTATTTCTCCAGGATCCCATCATCAGATCCTGACTTGATGATCATGGGACCACCTGGGAAGTATACCCTTTCAAACAAAAAAAACAAAATCCAAATCGGTCCAGCCATCTTCGAGTAATCGGGGAACATACATAAAAATTAAAAAAAAAAAAAACAAAGAAAAAAAAGGTTCCGACGAATTGATAACCTCCTCCTTTTTGAAGTCGGTTAAAAAGAGTAGGTCGTCAATTTCAATAAATTTTTTTGTGTGTATATTCTACGATATCTCGGAAAATTGTGGATCGATTTCGATAACTCTTTTTTTAATGGATAGGATATGCGTCAAGGTTAGTT
The DNA here is from genome assembly GCA_947359405.1 of Antitype chi. Taxonomy (NCBI): domain Eukaryota; kingdom Metazoa; phylum Arthropoda; class Insecta; order Lepidoptera; family Noctuidae; genus Antitype; species Antitype chi. The sequence continues at coordinate 16,999,200 of OX375813.1, forward strand.
TCATAAATGATGTGTGACATTGCATTGGTATTTTTTGTGTTAGCTTCGACATTATTAGATACGTATTTATCCACTTAGTGTTTGTAACTATCTTTATGACGTAACAGTTGTGTACATAGCAAGTAGATAGTAGTTTACAAATTGGTGTGGGTTAGGTACCCTATCTAAAAAATAAAAACGAAATTATTTTTTAGAAAAACAAAACAACCGACTTCCTAAAACACACTACAAAGAGAAAAATAACTTTCATTTCGCATATCAGTGGCAAAAAACTGTAATACAGATCCAATACACCGACTTCCGAAATTAAAGTTATTTTCACTATATAATGTTGGTTTTAGAAAAAAAAAATGCTTTCTAAAATGGTAGGTATATTTTCCTTATCGGTTTCTTTAATGTTTTAAATCGTTTGATTTAACGTTACCTTTACGTCGCGCGTTCGTGCTAGGGCCTGCGATCAGAGGTCTTAGTGTGAGTTTAATTTTACCATCTCGATCAAACGCATCGAGTGCGTTTGGCGCTCCAATTGGCCCTGAATTGGTGACGGACCAATCGGAGCGCCGAACGCGCTCGAAGCGTTTGATCGAGATGGTTAAATAATACTCACACTAGCCCCACTGCTGTCGGCATGTTTCAGTTTGTTTTTGTTTACACAATAAAGCCAACATTGTATTTCTTGGCACGCAGGTACATTAGCCCCAAGAAAGTCGAGTAATCCGTGCAGGCCACTTTAGTGTGGAACATTATCATTTTACGAGGGCAATTCGTTCCGTTAAACTCAACGGGTTGATAAAAAAGCGGTCAAGTGAGAGTCGGACTTGCACACGAATCGTATTACAAAAACAAGGTTTTTATTTAGGCATAATTTAAACCATCAAACATATTTTTGAAATAAGAACCTAATAGAAATGCAGTTCCTTTTACAAAACTAACAACTTAGTCCGCATCCTATTTGCGTAACACGCGATTAATCATAATGTGTTTCATTTTGACAGTTCAACAATATTCATTGCGTTATTAACGTTGTTGAGCAGACACATTTTTCGAACATATGAAGTAATGGTTTAGCAATCTGTTTCAAAACGAAACAGATTATGATTAATCGTGCGGTACGCAATTAGGGTCTTAATAAATTTTTTTACTAAGAACTTGACTACAGTCGGCAAAGATAAAAATTGTCTCGAAGGTTAATGCTCAGTTTAAAGTTAAATCGTGTTTTGTACAAGACGGTACAGGTTCCATACATAGTCACATTTTTATTATTTGTTATTACAGCGGCCATAGTAGTACCTACACATTGTGAAAATTTCAAGTGTCTACCTGTTGCCTGCGGTTCAAATGATACAATCCTGTAGCATACGAACGGACAGCGGAACCTTAGTAATAGGCTCTCCTTAGCCGTCTTTAAGTATGAAACCCTAAAAAAAACACTCTATTGCTGTCTCACGTAACTGTATGAAAAAGTAAAGGATGTAAATATTTATTCGATTATTGCGTCAGAAAACAGACATTTATGTGAACGGATACAAGTAGGCGTCTGCCAATTTCCTGTCACAATCAGTTCGGATGAATACTGTTGCATGTGTACAATTCTGTAAGTGGCAGATAGGTTGGGTAATCGTATTGAAAATAGCAACGGAAATGTGTGTGTAGGCTTTCAATGCGTATAGGTACTCGTTTAATAGGTACACAAAGTATTCAGCAAAAGGTTTTAACGCCTCTTAATAAAATGCTAATACTTATGAAGTAATTTAAGAAATAATTATATCAAGACTATTCACTGTTAAGACGCGGTACGAAGCAATTTTTTTAAATAATATTTGATAATAGCGCATCGCGGCAACAAATAGGATTCAAAATACCGATGCGTCTGATGTTAGTTAACTCGAATCACCACCTAAAATAAAACTATTTTTGCAGTTTTAATTAAATGCACGGTTCAGTGGAATAATTTTTAGGTATTTCTTTAGTTGATTGAATTCCTTTATTGTCATTACACAAATAGTTTACGCTCGAAAGTTTGAGAATTACACAACTAAAAATATTTTTTGAGCTCTGTTTTACGATACTTATTTATATATTTTTGAATAAGTCTTTTCTTTGAACATTTGATACTACGCAAAATTTATTCTGACTTGTAATATTTATCACTACGACTAACTGTTCGACAAAAAACAGCGTTTTATGGTGCCCTACGTTTATAAGCTGATATAATGAAAGTAAAGAGTATGCACTCTTCACTTTTTGTTTATGTACGAGTATGTATTTCATTCTGCATCTTTCAATCGATGTCTGTGGATGTGGAATGTCAACATCAAAAAAAATATTCATTTGTGATCCGGTCCAGCGATGTCTGGTTTCGGCATTTCGGAGCGAGAGTGTCAGATCACTCGCGCTCCGAATGATTGAAAAATGAAATGAAATTAGCAAATGAATCGATGCAATTTTATCTATGTCGTGTGTACGTGGAATGAAACAAAATTGAACCTTCACTTGATTGAAATATTCACTCGAATGAAGTGTCTGATATCAGGTTTAATAAGCATATTCTTAGTATAAGGAGTAGAACGATCAAAGAGGTAATTACCTATATTGGCATAATTATCATCACACTTGGCAGATTGATCAGTGATTATACAGGGTGACACATAGCATAGAAAAGTGCAATACTTACACAGTCAAAATGAACTGAACAGCAATTTTTTTTTAATCGGAGAAAGGTAAATAAAAATAGAAATAAAAGTTTATTTGGAACAACTTAAGTTAACAATAATTTACAAAGGAAAACGAAGATAACCACAAAAGTAAAATACTGTGGCGCAGCTTTCAATGCCTTATCCAAAAAAATGTATATAAAGACAAAGAAAGTTAATTAATAATTGAGGATTTTATTTTTAAAGGGAATAAAAACCAGAAAATACTATAAGTGGAGGTTTATGTATGTAGTATAAGTGTAGAGTGGAGGTGGGATGAAATGTGTATGTGTGTGTGTGTTTACCGTGTTTATGACACTATAAGATGCTCAGTTTCTTGATTAAACAAGGATTTAAGCCAGTACTAGTCAAGCCAGATGTCAACACAGGGTGAAAAATAATGTACTGTATCCATGGTGAAAGGTTGTGCCACACCATGTATTTTGTTTTTATAAACATAACATAAGTACCATCACGCCTTGTTTCCCCAAAAGATAAGGTAGAGTTGCACCTATGGCACACCCACAATTCGCCAGTGTGTTTCTGCTCATCCTCTTTATGAAATAATTTGGTCGGCTTTTAAAACACACTAATTGGAAACTTAGTTGCCTGATCGGATCAGGAATGAAGAGACCCGCAGGAGAACCAAGGTAACCGACATAGCCCGAAGAATTGCCAAACTTAAGTGGCAGTGGGCACATTGCTCGCAGAACAGATGGCCGATGGGGCCTAAAAGTTCTGGCGACCGCGCACCAGAATACGTAAAGTTGGAACTTTGGAAGGCGTCCCACAAGGTGGACCAAAGACCTTGTGAGGGCCGCAGGAGTCCGCTGGATGCGGGAAGCACAGAACCGGTCGAAGTGGCGGAGCTTGGGGGAGGCCTATGTCCAGCAGTGGACGTCTTTCGGCTGAAATGATGATGAATTGGAAAGTTTAGGAGTGGGTTAGGTTATTATTATTGTAGGCTATAATTATAATAATTTAATGTTGGCAATATTGCGTTACAATTACTGTCAAAAACTTCATCCAATAATGTCTACTATCAAGTGATTAGAAATCTCTATAATTGATGCCATTACACGTGTCGGCCCACATCAGATAGTGTCGTAATATGACCTTGACCTCCGCAGAGGTTACTTATTGAACCCATACAAAACTAAGCTCTTAATACATCCCTTAATCCTCGTATAGGCGTAACGGAGCAATTCTCTAAAACAAACAAAATAATTAAGCACAAGACTATTCGCAAGTTGTATTTGTGGCACCGCTTTATACTATACGCATATGGATGTATACTCGGTACATATACCTACCAAAATATACTTTTTTACAATTTTTGTCTGTCTGTCTGTTTGTTCCGGCTAATCTCTTAAACGTCTAGACCGATTTTGACGGGACTTTCACTGGCAGATAGCTGATGTAATAAGGAGTAACTAAGGCTACTTTTATTTTAGAAATTGTATTTATTTTTATTAATATATACTTGTTTGTTCAATTCCACGCGGACAGAGTCGCGGACACAGCTAGTCATACATATAATCCGCCTTTAATGTTCCCACTGCTGAGACACAGGCCTCCTCTCTGTGAGAAGGAGTGGGCCATAATACACCACATTGTGTTCCATGCAACTAGGACTTATAGGACACGTAAACCAAAAATTGAAAATCCGGACTTCCACAGATAAATTATCTTTTGGAAAAAATCCAATAACACTTTCCCAACCCGGCAACCAAACACGGAACCCCACGCATGGAAGCCGCGCTTGCAACTACTAGACTAAAAAGCCAGAGTTATAACTTCTGTGGATAAGAAGAGCCATTAAAGAAACAACGTCACAAATGAGAATCGACTTTATTTCATCAACGATGAGGATAAGAATAGTATATTTTATATCGAGGGACTAAACGACGCCATAATACGAGACCAGAGGTGGTTTGACTCCCGAGCGTGCGAGGGAGTCATGGAAACCGAGGGTATATTAAGTTGGCGTTTAGTCTCGAGGTGCAAACTGTACTTTTCACTTTGAGTGCGAGAAAAATAGTCAATTTAGTACAAAAACATACTTAATAAAATAAAAATCACAATATCTATTATGTCTTTTGCTCTTTGCTCGACATCAAACTCTTCACCAAGGAACATAATATGTACCACAACGTCACTGGACATTCTTAATATATTTTTTTTAAACCGAACAAGTTTACACTCCACAAAAATTCTGAAATTTTCGCGGTCAGTTTTTTCTTCTAAACCAGTCACAGATTAACAATTTAAAACACATGGCGCCACCTTGGCAAAAACCATGGAACTAAAACTTTCAACATTTTCGCAATGAAGATTGTCCACACTCCACAGATAATAATATATTTACTGAATGTTTGAGTTTTTCTATGTCACTTGAAGGAAATTAAAAAACTAATTACTTTTCACTCCCTAGAGACTAAAGTGGTCACTTTAGTCCCGCTTCGTAGGGCTATATTGGCGTACTTTTAGAGCATGAGAAGTGAAAAAATCTTATTATGTTACCTTTGAGCGGCGGCACTAATAAAAAAAAAACTCGTATCCAATTAAAATACTTCCGTGCTCGCTTTAAAATTTACTAGTGTCGGCGCGAGCTTGGTATACGAAAACAGATTATGCTTTTAAAAACCCGTATTTTCTAATTATAAAACTAATGTGGCTAAGCAAAAGGTGGATTTTTGTCGATTTTTTAACTTCTTTCATGACGGGACGATATATATGAGATTAGCTCATTCCAATTTCAAAAGATTAGCAAGTCGGCAAGGTTTTTATCGTGGCTGACAGTTCTGGGATTACTGGACTTAAGTTCGTCATTAGCTGAGGCTCTAATTGGAGTCAAAGTACAGGCGGGAAACATTAGAAATGAGTCACGCAAGTTGGTCGGAATACTCGGAATTCATAAGAGCAATGATAATAATATTATCATTGCTCTTATGAATTCCGAGTATTCCAAAAGACTTCGTATATTATACGAAGTCTTTTTAAACTTCGTGTATTATTTCAGTATTAATGTGGGAATAGTAAGGCAAATAAAATTCAGGATTCAACTCGATGAAACTTTGTTTTTTTTTAAACGCAGACATTTTGGCTCATCATCGTTCCACCATAAAAACAATCTAGCTTTAGCTACGCCAAATTAAAAAAAAAAAAACATTCTATTTGCTCCTGTTTGGATACACTATTATGTTATTTTTTAAAGTTCATTATTACTAGGGATGGGCCGAAATTCGGATCACATTCGGTTCAACCGAATTTCGGCAGCTTGAACCGAACTTCGGCAATCGGCCGAAATTCGGTTCAGATGCCGAACATTCGGCACAAGAAAAATAATACCTATTTGCACTATTTTGACTGAAATTTAATAGAATTAGAGTATAGCCTTACTGTAAAATAAAATTATGTCTTTTACTCACCCATGGACATTTATTTTAGTTAGGAACATTGTAAATGTAAACCTTAACTAAAATCAGTTCTTCTTATTATTCTTGAAAATCTCTGCGTAAATAATTAGACTTAGGTACTATTACAAAAATGAAATAAGCTTAGCATTCATCTAACAAACATCTGAATAAAATTCGTGAAAAAAACACGTTTTTGGTTCACAAACTAAACATTCATTTAGATCAAGTATTTTTATTACAATTAAAGGGTATTGAACCGAAGTTCGGCTGAACTTTTCATTCTAACCGAATGTTCGGCCGAAGTTCGGATTCGATTCAAACTACATTCGGCCCATCTCTGATTATTACTCATTTCTTACATGAAAACCTTGTAAACCTGAAAACCTTTCCTTAAAAAATCCTGTAGTCTTTATTTAAAAGAAGTTAATGAAGCACTAAAATTAATAGTCTAATCTTAAGAAAAAAAAATCGTATTAATTCTTCCTTAATTCCTTAAGCAAGATTTTCAGATTTTTGTATCATCTTCTTTCTAGCTCCAACATCGCCCAAACAAACAGTTCGTTACAAAGTGAGCAACTTCTCCTATATCTATAAAGTTACCTAAATTCAAAAGGATTACCTAACTAATGGAAAGTTAGTCCAAACCTAATATCGAAAAGGTTTGCGCAAACTTTATATGAAAATAAAGACATAACTCTACTTATAAATGGATTCACGTTGGGAAGATAGAAGTCAGATTCAGGCAATGTTATAAAAGAGATAAATGAAAGGTCCGCGGAGACAGCTTTATGTCCCAATACCGGTCATCTGAAGGTATTCAATAAATGTCTAGGAGCTTCCATCACACAAAAGTTATCTTTATTCATTTTCTATTTTTATGACTCTGATAAAGTAGGTGAATACTTAGATATAGTAAGAATTTGACCTTTGTTTTTAACGTTTTGTTTGCGAACGTATTTATATTTGATATTTATTTTACTAAAATAAATGGAGTGTCGCAAATTGGAGTTTCAGAAAGATCAATGACGTTTTAATGTTAAAAGCATTGACTTTAGTTTACCCTTTAGACTTGATTCGTCTCCATTTCTGTAGCTATGATTGGTCATGGCTTCTTCTGTGTCTTACTACTTTAATCTAACAATATCCCATCCTAAAAAGCAACAACCAGCCCCCTCCCGCCCCTTAATTAAAAAACCTTATCGATTCGAAAAGAAGAAGATCCCATTCTGAAATTGTATATGATAAATGATTTTAATGCTATAAGTAGATTTGAACAAAAGCTTTTACAAATCAATCAAAGTCAAAGTCAAAGCATTTATTTCAAATAGGCACTTAAAAGGCACTTTTGAACGTCAACATTAAAATAGAATTGATTCTAGTAACCACTTCCAAAATGTAGTTTCGTATCGAGAAGAATGGGCAAGAAACTCCACCGTTACTCTTTTAAAATGTTTCCAGTACAATATTTAACATAGTACATTCATTATATGATTATGTGTGAAAACGATGCACCCAGAATAAAATTACCATAGCAAAATAGGTAAACAGAATCAAATTGAAGCAATACAGATAAATTAATTCCGTGATAGATACATGGTGCTCACACATTTACAAACATTGTAAAAGTAAGTATACGACTTTCCTATAATATTAACAAGTAATGAGTCAGTGTGTGAGTTAAATTAATCACTTAATGTAAATCAATGTCTTAAATATAATGAATTATACAATTCAATTAGCAACCAGTTTGATTTTGTCTAGACTCTAGATTGTCCTATGGAGCAGGACCAGCATGTTTCCAAGCATTCTTATCTTGGTTAAAATCCTCTAATTTGTAATACGCTTGTTTAAAAAAAAACATATTTTTAAATTAAGATGAGAGCGTTTCTATTCTGACTACCCTGAAAATAAAAGCGGAAACATATTCAGAGGTCATAAGTCTCTTTTAAAGTCCGGACATAATTTTGGTGATATGAAACTTAACCCACATTACTGTACAGCTTTATACCATAATACCCGTCAAAAGTTTTTATTTTCACGTCAATCTCACAAACAGACCTCCATACAAGATCACATCCCACAATTTCAATGATTGGCGTGAGATATCGAGGAACTAGTGACCCAAAAACTACAATCATACAGTTTATTGAGTTTTGTAGTGTTACCGATTGTTCAGTGACTTTGATTCCGTTGTATTTATTTTTGGTACCATATTATTCAAGCATTTATTTCTATCTGTAAGATATTGTTGCGTAATGTCTTTTGTGTTCGTATTTTGTTTGTTAAGTCTTTAAGTTGATTTCATTGTTTTACAGTAGTATACGAGTTCCATAAACTGCCACTTGCGCCCCCGAATTTCGCAGGATATAACGTGACCTCGTATTCAAAAATAACTAGGATTTTCAAAGTATCCATCTTTATATCTAAGCAGAATAAAAAAAACAATTGAAAGTCGAAAATCGAATGATGCACATTTTTTAAAAGAAGAACCTCATAGGTATCTCGTGAAAAAAGTTTCACACGAAAATCTCACACCATGAAGATTTTATGTCAAATCTCTATTACTATAATAACGGCAATTTCATACTTTAACCCCTATTATTTTCACGACACGACAAGGTGCAGAGGTACAAGTTGCAAATAAAGCTCAAAACTATGAAAGGAAATTGTAAAGTAATCCTATTGTCGGATTTTCCACTTCTTATTTTATAAGTTCTTCATGCGCCACTACGCCAGTCAAGACATATAAAATATACCTGTCCATTGAAAGTGATATCTGAATTATATATGTGGCTCTTCTCATGTCAGCTGTTCGTTTGTCTACATATTCACATAGGAGTATATTATATGTATGACTGACAAGGGTAGACGGTTTTTAGTATATACAGTAGTGACATGAATACGAAAGTATCTTAGAGTATACTCCCGTAGGGTTAGTAGTATATACATACATACATAAACTCAAGTCTTCTTCCCATGGGGTAAGCAGAAAATACAGAACGCCACCTACTACGATCAGATGGGGCAGACAGGGTAAGAGCCCTGGGCGCATATCGAAGGGGGGCGCAAAAAGTTGCCAATTATTAAATAAAAAAAAAACATCAATAAACCATCTCATACTGTTGTTACCTATATCTAAGAATTCTGAAGAGCTACTTAAATATAATATTGTGCAGTACAGGGATGATAAATGATAAATGATTTTATTTCTGTAAGTAGGTTTGTACAAACACTTTTATACGTCAATCATATTTTTTAAACAAGATGAGGTCGGCGTTTTCTATCTGACTACTCTTAGAAGAAAGGCCGAAACAAACTCAGAGGTCACAGTCTCTTTTAAAGTCCAGACATAATCTTGGTCAGATCATGTGAAGACCATGTGGATTGGTGTCTGAAATGGTCTTTTGAGGAAAGAACCACACAGATTGAGTGGACCTGTCCAATCAGTGCACGCATTTATCAGTAATCATGCAGCTCAACTCAGAACTTGAGGAGCTCAAATCGATGATAACGTATTTACAAATCTGCCTATTTCTATACGAATTCTCTTGCATGTTAAAATGAATACCTTCGTTATTGAAGGCTTAGTAGGCTATAAATTGGTCAAGAAAGGTTATGCGACCTAGCTTTGCTCAGTGTAGACCGAGAAGATAATTTACGAAGGGGCTCAAATATGATGCGTGCTCTAGGCGCCATTTTCTATTGGTACGCCCCTGGATCTTTACATAGTAGTTTTGCCTCGTTTAGGTTCATACATCTGGCCATATACGCTCACCGGTTGCGAGTGCTACGCACCTGAAGTTTCTGAAGAATAACACCAATAAGGTTAATATTCTCCTCTTATTTAGCTTCCTCTTAGGTCCTCCTAGGGCATCGTCCCGGCGTTATTTTTATGTCAGCATTTCCAGGTAGCATTCCATTTTTTTATTTTTACACGCTTTATATTAGCTTCACTTGTATGTTTGTTTGTAACCGACTCCTTTGGACGCTATTTTGACCCACTTTAAACGGTCAGATTTCATTGAAACTTTGTAAGCTTATCGAGGACCGATGACTATTCAATAATAAAAAAAAATTGAGAAAAATGAAAAAAAAGGAAAAAAAACACGTTAGCAGAACTAAAAAATAGAAAATAAATAATAGTTTAAAAAACTAAAAAAACACGCTTTAAAAACCAAACTAAAAAAGGAGAAAATAATTTAATTCAATTAAAAAGCGTGGGGTGCTTGACATTAAGTGATTATAAAAATACCTCAAAAAGCACCCCACGCTTTTTAATTGAATTAAATTATTTTCTCCTTTTTTAGTTTGGTTTTTAAAGCGTGTTTTTTTAACTATTATTTATTTATTACTAAATGGGCTAGCTCTTGACCTCGATCACGCCTGATGGAAAGCGATTGACGAGGTCTATGATGGATCGAGCGTGCCCAGAAAATGCCTGTTCACTCTTGTTTTGAAGGTAGACGGGTTAAATGTGAAAGGGAACACAGACGCAGGCAAAGAGTTCCACACTTTGGCTGTGCGTATAATAAATGTGGAGGAGTCAGGATATCAACCAAGTGCGGATGGTACCCTGCAGTGCATCTGGTAGTCCTGTAGTAAAAGGGCGATGGTGGGATCAGGTCGTGGAGCCCCTGCGCACACTCTCCGAAGTACAGTCTATAGAAGCCAGAATGAAAGAATTCCATCCATCTTCGGTTCGGTACGTTTTCAATATCTGACTGTAAATTAAATTGTGTGATATGGTTGTGATACATGTGAACATGTGCATTTATAAGCCAATTCCTTCGATCTTTCACAAAAAAACCCAACATATTGGATACACGTCTTCTAAGATTGGCCTACCCAAAATCAAAACCTATGAATACGAAGAAAAATCTTCCCAACACCGCGAATTTTCAGGCTCAAAAACCGGTGGAGCACTCTTCCATAAATATGAAAAGAACGGTTCACTGGGTATTTAGGGCGCTTGAATGCTTCAGACGTTGGGTTTATATTAAACGAACAAACAACTTTACTGCTTAGTTTGTTAGTACAGGGTTTTGTGTCCTTGTGAGGGTATTTATAACATGCCTTACGAGCGTGAATGTCATCTTCACATGTCGTACATACTATGTTTTACGTACTAACGACCCACCCTTACATCGCACGGACGAATTAATAGATCGAAATAACTTTATTATATGTAAGTGTAATAGTAAAGTATTGTTCAACCATGAACATGCAATAGCATCACAGCGTCAGCGTTAAGAGTGACATACATCTTTTCCACGCGCCGGCAACACCGGCACACCGTCAGCGCTAAGAAGTGACCTACTGAGATCTTCGCCTCATCGGCTCGATACACACACAACACACATAGAAATAGCTATCAATGTGTATTGACCACAAAAATTGTATATAATTAAGTTAACTATTGTAATAAATTAGTCATCAAGCTGGAGTCGAGTGTGATTCATCTCCTACAACCTCCTCTTACTGTGGCCAAGACACCTTTAGCCAGCAACGATCCTATGAGTCTGTGGGATCGGCAGTAAGAAAACCATATCCTGTGTACATTGCACGACGTACACAAACCCCTATTCCTTCCCAAATTCCGTCTGTTACCGTAGGTCTCCTTGTAACAGGCTTCCCTCTCGTAAGCCAACGTAACTCACGTTCGGTGTGGTTTGTATGGTAGGTTAGGGCGTAGGGATAACTCGGGTGCTAAGTGAAACCTATAGGCTAGGTTGATAGTCAGTTGGGTCTTAGATAATTGACAGGTACTAGGCTCAATTGTCTCAAACGTAGCCATAACTGTACGCAATTGGGAAGACGGCCGTACCCAGCTATAGTCCCAGTGCGTACAAGTATTATACACATAAACCTTTCAGATCAATTTCTCAAAGCGATGGTGATAATTGTATTAAAATCCGTTGCGTAATTTTTAATAACAGCACAGTCACACAGACAGACACGAAAAGTGACTTGTATTACAACACACATAGATATCGTAGAGTGTAGATAAATTTCTATTACAAAAAAATATTTACGTTTCTAAAAGTGTAATTAAAGAGAAAAATAGTCCACTCTTGAAATAATGAAAATGACGAGCATCGCCATCATTTATGAATTACTCAATTTATTTCCGTTGAAATTCTAGATTTGTACTTTTTGGTTAAGACCTTCGTAACCTTGATGATATTGCGAAGATCGCCCTGAGGATACGATGGAGCATACGGTGGAGGTCTGCCCGGATTGGGCGGAGCACCGCCGTGTCCTCGTAAAGGCGATCGGCGGCGGCGATCTCTCGCGTCCGGCCCTGGTCCAGGCCATGGTACGGAGCGAGAGTGCATGGTTAGCCGTCACCTCCTTCTGCGAAGCAGTAATGCTCGCGAAGAGGTAGGCGGCGCACGTGAGGGAGAGGCAGTATATGCGCCCTCACGGCCGTAGTCGCCGTGGGAGACGCCTTGGGCGTCGGGAATCCCAGGCTGATTCCCGGCCACCGTAGGCGCGGGCTTGCGGATGGCGAGTAATGGGCGCGTTGTGTTCCACGCGCGCCTCGAAGAGATGTCAGCACTAACTGGTGGGGTCCGCAAAGGCCAACGCCTGCCAGGAGTGCGGGTTGTTCGAAAGAAATACCGCGGCCCCTTGCACACAGGCAACTGAGGGAACTCAGTAAAAGTCTGACACGCCCTCCTGCTCCACCCAGAGCGGGTGAAGTTATTTGACGATTTCCAACCCAAAAAAAAACCTTGATGATATATCTTCTGATTATTTAATATGATGTTACATCTTCTAATGATCTTCAGAATTAATGATATATCTTCAGTTTAAAAATACATTCACATAACAGTACAGTACATTCACATTTTTTCAACTCTGAAGTTATGTTCCCATAAAAGTAGTAGGTAGAGGAAATATATCCCGGGACACATGTGAATCCCTTGATTTGTGATAGTGGCTCTGAATGCACGAGCACGGCTGGACTTTTAATAGTTTTATAGCCGTTTTACCGTTTTATAGCTATGGAAGCCGAGAGAACTGTATTCACAAGGAGCAAAAAACCGTCGCTTAACACAGATTTTCAATTATAGCTGTGGAAAATGTTCACTAATGTTTTTTTTCTGGGAAACTGTAGAATCGTTTAAATAATCGGTTTTACAATCGTTTGGATTGCAAAAACTATTATTTAAAACGATTCTACTAGTGTTGTCAACCCGACTCTGTGATTATTAAAACGTCGATTTTAGATTTGAACATCTTAATAAACTTTTTTTTACATTTATATGTATGTATGTATTAATGTATTAGTATTTATTCTTTATTTAGGAGACCTGTGTCCCAGCAAGATTTAAGTACTCGTACTGAAAATTTAAAAAAATAAAGTCAATCAGATCAAGTTATTTAATTTACTTGTTTATCTTAGAGGTAAATCTCGCGACAAGCTTTTATAACATATAAATTGTGTAATGACGTTACAAGTTGATAGTAAAAAGTTTAGCTCATTTATATAAAAGCTTGCTTTAAAAAAAGTTTTTTTTTTACTTTTAAGTAATTTTTCGAGTTATTCTCAGCAAGCCTTTTCATTTGATACCCATATTGTAGGTGTGTATTAAAAAATAATAGTCCGCTATCTTAGGTGTTCCGCCATGTTGAATTTAGAATGACGTCACACAGCTAACCATGCATTGTCATCCAAACTAAACGTGTATACAAAATTTTGGCTCAATCGGTTAAAGATATCTGCTTCAAAATTGAGTTGCAAGATTCCACCCGAACAAACATAGTTACATACATACATTGCAAGTTAAATACAAGCTTTTAATAGTGGTTGGGGTGTAGGTAGAACAGTCGCCTAGTTTTCTACGTAACTAGCTTCTAGTTCCCCCATTCCACCGCATCGCATCGCATCGCATCGCCTGCCGCACTATTACCTTGGTTTCGCTTAGCATGAACTCGTTTTCTTTTTGCTAGGCTTTTAGACTCCTAGCGTGATGTTAAATAGCCTTAATCTTAAAAGTCTTCCTCAAGCATTAGGCTACCAAATGTAAAAAGATTTGCTCAAATCCGACTGGAAGCTCCATTTATAATTGCGTTCAAACAAACTCTTCAGCTTTATTATTAGTATTATTATAGACATTCAGTATACTTATTGCCTTTAATTTGGTTTAACGAGTACTTAAATATTCACTTCGCTATGAGAAGAGGCCTTTGTCTTACAGTGGGACAGTAAAAAATCATAGACAAAAAACTAAAAAAAAAATATGACGGAGTAATGCCGAACAAACTTAAAAAAAAATCTATAAGCATGTCGAATTAATAAGCTCCTTCTTTAAAAAAAAATAATAGAAATAAATATCAATTGCTGTTGTATAACTTAGCAACGACGTTAATCAATCATGCTAGAGTTAATTTTAAATTTCGATATTGCGAAGTCTACGGTATTCCAATCATTGAAACTTTTCATTCACCGTTGTGAAACGTTGACAATGGTGAATTAAAAGTTTCAAAGACTGTCTTTGAAACTAAAAATGTAATCTTTCAACTGTGAAAAATAAACATCTTATTTACATGTAGGTTACTATCTGAAGCTTATAAAAACTATACTTGACCTATTCAGTTGTTCGAAAGAGATACCGCGGCCCCTGGCACACAGGCAACTGAGGGAACACGGGTGGGTTTTATTCAGTAAAAGTCTGACAAGCCCTCCCGCTCCACCCAGAACGGGAGAAGTTATTTGATGATTTCCCACCCAAAAAAAAAACCTATTCAGTTTGAAACTATTCATGAGAACCATCCGAAATATTCCCGTATAACGAACATATCCAAATAAAACATCTAAAGTTGCACTAGCTTCTGAAACTCGTTACGTTTGACACGTGTACTTTCATTAAAACAGTCGACGAGTGTTGCCAGACTATTAGCGTTATTCGGCTTGTGTTTTCGGTTTGTTTTGACGAATATGTATTTTGCTCTAGAGAGAACTGTTAGATTAAATAATTCTTTTGACACGACTAGGTCGCGAGAATATTCTCTGACGGAAAATGTTCGCCGATCGAAAATATTCTTTTCCACGGAGATTATTCTTTGGACATGGAGACTTTAAAATTCAAATAATTTACCGGTTAATTATGGTGGGCAGGAGGCAGAGGTCTGCCAATACCAAATATCGACCAAAAACGTGTTAAATTACAAAATCGATGTCTGTTCCTAAGAAAACGTGATTATTTTTTTGTTTGTTTTTAATTGTTATGCATTTCTTAAAATGTTTTTATTTAATTAAGCACTTGGTTTTTAAATGTAACCGTACGAAATTTAAGAGAACTTTTAAGAATGTTCTTGGAAATATTCTCGCTCAGAAATTTGCTGAGAATTAAGAGCGTTCAACCTGCGCGGGCTGGCAACGTCGCATTTCAAGTAGTTCTTCATGATTATCTCATTAAGTATAAATTTATGTACAATTTTTGTTTTCAGCCAAGCACTAGATCATTGGTGTAATATAAGTTTTATTATGATTATTTTGGTATTTACTTACAAAAATCTACATTTTGTCAGTTATTTTCTATCTGCAATACTGATTACGATTAGGTTTTTTTTGTTTATGAGTAAATGTTATAAATAATTCAAAATAGCAACGAGCTTGGCTGAAAAAAAAAGTACTATGATTTACATTTAATAAAATAATCATAAAAACTACTAGAAATGCGACGTTGCTAGCCCGTGCGGGATAAACGCTCTCAAGTTGTATGAGACCACACAAGTGACAAAGTTTATGTGAAAAGTTGTTTAACTTTTGGACATCCAAAAGTTAAACAACTTTTCACATACAAAATATATGGTTAAATGGTAATGGTGGTAAATTATATGGTTTTGAGTACATACTCAAAACCATAGAAAATAACCTAGATACAATAAAAATAGATTTGAATACAATAGAGACATGTAATTTTTAAATTCTCGGAAATTTTCATACGAAAGAATATTCTCGAGAACTTGACAGCAAGGTTTTCGCCAGGAGAAAATTTACTATTACTAGATACACGTGTACTAGACTAAGCCACCAAAACTTAGTGTTGTCGGGTTCACAAAAGGAATTATTAAGCGTTTAGTTCTATTACATACTAGCTGTGACTGCGGCTTCGCTCACGTGACTGTATTTTATTGGCATTATAAGCTGATTACGGTATCCCATGAAAGGGTCTCGCTTCTTGTAGAAACCTATTTTATGCATACATATTATTTTCTTGTCTTGATGATCCAGTGGTTAAGACCTTAGCTCTCAAGCATGAGGTTGTGGGTTCGAATCCGGGTAAGTACCTACCCATGTGACTTGTCTCATTACTTTCTGAGTTTATTTTGAAAATTACTGACATCGGTGCAAGAAAAACATCGCGAGGAAACCTAGACTTATAGTTATTATAGGTAAGTTTGAAATCGAATCGAATATTTAATAGAAAACCTTGATAGCAGTTTATTTAACTTCTTTGAGAACTTGATTACCAAATTGCAGAACAAAAGTGTCGTATGTAAGGAAAGGTATCGTGTTACCCAGTAACTGGAGGCCATGTAATATACTCTTTGAAGCCGCCCTCATCGTCTTATGTTTAAATAATAACAGCCGAATAGATCGATCAATCAGGTAAAGCTACGTTGCCGCGGTTGATCCGTGGATTTGTAACCCTCTTTACATACCAAGACCGCTCCTTACGTGCATAGTAAAGCACTTTAGGTGGTTAGACCCAGCTGCCATTCGTGGCACTTTGACAGTCGTTACGGGTCCTGAACACTCTAACATACACTCTCACAGACACACTCTTAAACAGACACACTACGCACATGTAATCACACTGTCACTAATCGGAATGCGGAATCGGAATCACAAAGCGGAGTCAAAGCGGAGCCAAACACGAAACCCTGTTTTGTAAACTAAAGCATATTTTTATTTTATTTTTATATACAGGGTGTCCCGAAACTCAACGTCAAGCGGATGCGGGGGGGGGGGGGTTGTACCAGTTCTAGCAAAAATAAAAAATATAGTACATTTTTTTTTAAGACAAGGCGTCAAAGTTTCTTGATAAAACGTTTTAACCATGACTTAATTAAACTTATTTTTTTTTGTACTAGACTTACAATATTAATTATTGGTTTTGTGACTGCAATCAATAGCATAGTTATTTAGGATTTTTGATCACAGGAAATTTGTGATCACAGTACCTAAATATCTGATCTAGGGTGTTGATTTTCAACATTTTCAAAAGAATACATATTATCACTTAACCAAGTAACATGGATTTTATTTTTTATTTTTGCTAGAACTAATACAACTTAGCTTATTGCCCCGTACCCGCTTGACGTTGAGTTTCGGGACACCCTGTATATGTAATTTAACATAGTGCGCTACTCTCTGACCTCCACAACCCAGTAACTGGGTAACACGATACCCCTTGGTAAGACTGGTTTTCAAACTTTTGGTCTTCTTACTACACAACAACATACTTTCGGTTTTCATCATCATTTATAGCATTTATTCCGGAACGTTTATGTGTACCTCTCACATTTTATAGTACAGCGTAGTTACTATGGGGAATACCCTCTCCAAATTCCAGCTGACACAAAAAAGCAGTCTTCAATAATTTACAACAATTTTTCCTCCGCGACACGCCTCGTGTTATGAATTCATCTCAACTTGTATCTGTGTCAAATAAAATAACCATAGGGCATAGCTTCCCGAACAAGAATATTTAATAACTACCCACATTTTAGTAAAACGGTTATATTTATGAGCGGAACAACAAGGAAAACCTTTCAGGAAGGTAATAAAATACAATCGAATGAATAACATTGGCTATGATTTATTTTCAGCTGAGAAACTGAATGTGGAAGTGATACGTTTCTTTGGGTGTGGTAACTTGTTACTTTATAGTTTACTAGCAGCGCTCCGCGGTTTCACCTGTGTAGTTCCCGTTCCCGTGGGAATATGAGGATAAAATAGCCTGTTATCCGGGGATAGTGTAGCTTCCCAACAGTGTTTTTTTTTTTCAAATCTGTTCAGTAGGTAGTTTCGGAGCCTATTCAATGCAAACAAACAAACAAACAATCAAATCTTTCCTCTTTATAATATTAGTATAGACTAACTTTTGCCAATGGCTTCGCCCCGCGTGGAAGTCTGTGTATTTTACATAGAAACCGTCCTTTTGAATAACTCTGTCTATTGATAAAAACCGCATTAACAGCAGCAGTGGTGGCCGAGTGGTAACGCCCGCGACTTACGAGTTGTAGGTCGTAAGGTCGAACCCCGACAGTCACTTTACTTTGTGTAAATTATTTCATCACCACTGCTCTTAAAACGGTGAAGGAAAACATCGTGAGGAAACCGACATGTCCTAGAACCAAAAAATTCGAAGACATGTGACAACTACCAAGCCGCACTGTGCCCGCGTCGTGAATTACAGGCCACTATAGCTCTCACCGAAAGGAGGCCTGTTGCCAAGCAGTCGGAACATTACAGGCTGATTATGAATACAGAAATATTTATTTAGTTTTTTTTTTTTCTATGTAAATTATTGTTATTTAAGTTTGACGGGAGCCGACCTCAGCTTTGTTTTGAAAAGGCAAGGCACGTATAGCTTACAACTTTCTATTTCGCAGCCGTTTTAAAAAATACTCAGACCCATCTCAAAGTACCAAAGTAAAAAGTATTATCTCAAAGCAAGTAACAAAAATAAAACCAAATGCCTGTTTTTACTTACCCTACCCACGTGTACTGCTGAGTGCACTGTTCGATTTTTAACGCTCAACTCAACGCCGAGATTTGAAAATCCAGCATGCAATAATATCTAAGCATTACATTCCGGTGTCACCTAGTGTTAGTGAAAACGGGGCGTAAGCTTACTAAGGTATTTTTGCTCCAAAAATATTACGTACCTGCCATTTTTTTTTACAAAAGAGTGTGGATGAATAAATTACTATGTATCTCATCAAAACCCACTCGAAGTATCCCTGTACAAAGTCACTAAACAAAAACATTTTTTCAAACTAGACTGAAACATAGACATCTCGTTACTTTGACTACCTTTTCAAAGGCAAACCTTTTTATTTTAAACATTCATTAAAATTCAGCCTACAGGAAAGGCGTTTACCCTTTTTCTCTTGGATGTTATTTCGGTCATTCTGAAGGTTTTAGAAATTATTCTAGTCCAGCATGAAACCTTTTAATCAACCCGGTTCATCGCAATCTAATGCTGGAAATTGGTCTTTTTTATACGGTACGGCTTCTTTACGGTACCGGCGTATACACCGTGAAAATGTTTACGTCAACAAGGTTCCGTAGTGATCCATACAACACTGACGACCATGCTTACACACGGCGAATATACCGTAGTTTTAAACAGCAAGAAAAACGTGCCAGGAACTAATTAAAATTAGGTATTATTTTATTATTATTAGCCATTAAAGTCCCACACTCTCTCTCTCTCTCTCTCTCCTTCTCTCTGTCCATAGCTGCGAAGGATCAATCTTTATTAAAGAAATCCAGCTTATCAAGCCATCTCCGTCTAGGCCTGCAGGTATTATGTAATCATAATTCAATGTCCTGGGTCTTTAATAGGACTTTTCCAACTAACCATTAATACATATGAGAAAGAAAAGACCTCACTTACTCACTGACTGACTCATCCACACCCAGCCCAAGACCTTGGACTTAGAAAGCTACAACACAGAAGTTATTTTATGATGTAGACAAGAAATAAACAGGACAAGGACAAAATATAGGGTGGACGAAGTCACAAGCATGCTCCCATTGTAAAAGTTATTCATTTTCATGAATAAATAACATAAACTCCCCTTAAATAACATAATAATATGTCCCTACTTTACCTATTTTGCATTACCAATTTCGTATGGTAATTTTATTCTGGGTGCATCGTTTTCACACATAATTATATATTGAATCAATGTTAAATATTGTACAAAAACAAAAGAGTAACGGTGGAATTTCTTGCCCATTCGTCTCCATACAAAACTACATTTTGGAAGGGGCGACTAGAATCAATTCTATTTTAATGTAAATTTTGACGTTCAAAAGTGCCTATTTTTAATAATTGCTTTGACTTTGACTTTTAACCTGTCATCCTATTGGTTGACAAGGCAAGGTTTCCCAACCAATGGTTTGTTCAAAATTATGATTTTGATTCCATGTCAACCAACGGACCATCTATAGTAAATAAAACTTGCGTACAGTTATGGTAGATACCTAGCTATTAAAATTAAACAAAACTTTAAGTTACTCGTAGTTTGAATTGTTTATAAAAAAAACTTCACTTTGAAGAGACCCCAGCCCCCAAGCTAGATGGACCGACGACCTTAAAAAAGTGGCTCGGACAGACTGCTTGCAGAAGGCGGAGATAGAGTGTTGTGGCGCAGCCTGGAAGAGGCCTATGTCCAACAGTGGACTGCGGTAGGCTGAGTTGATGGATGGACTTTGAAGAGACCAAAGTTGTTAGCATAAAGGTATGTATGAACTTTGGCGATAAATGCGAGGTCGATAGTAATATTAAGTCTGATAATATATTTTAGTGTTGACTAATTGAGAATGGGTTCATAAAATTTTCTAAACCTGGTTTGAATTCCTGAAATATAATTTCAAAAGACTATCGCCAGCTGATTACTTTTGGCGGGCCCACGCCTGGAGTTGAGCAGCCTTGCCGTAGAGTATAATTGAATGATGCATGACATATGATAAAATTCTGCAAATATGTTTAGATTGAACACTAAACTCATAGGTAACATAAGAATTAATCCACATTACGCTCAAACAAAGGAATAAAATGTAAAGTAAAATAATAAGGATAAATATGCCCTGGCCTAAGAATAAGGCCAAGCCAAAGACCGTCTCTAGCTCATACCTAATTTTATCAACACTTACATTTTAATAAGATAACGAAGTAAGGCGCAAAGATAACTTAGTTAGTTCTACGAGGCGGTGAAGACTAAACTTTTCTAAGCAAGGCGAAATTAATTTAAAGTTTAATAAAAGGATCAAAGATGGTTCCGCAGTTGAAAAAGTTGAGTAATTCAAAAGTCCTGCTGAGAAATTAAACGTACGTGATACTTCAAACTTGATATTAGTGAAAATGAAATTAAACCTCAAAAATCAAATCCAAAATAATTAAAGAAATCTTAAAAAAGAATCAATAATCTTAATCTTAAGAAATCACAAATACCACCACAGTTAAATACAGATCAAACTGACGAGGGGACTGATGATAGGGTTACTAACGTAAGTACCCAGTGCAATGAGGAATTGAGGAGTGCTTTGGAGGGTGCGATTCGGGAATACCGGTTCATGTCGCCCGAACTTAGGCCACGCTTACCTCGTTTGCCCATGCATAACAAAAATAGGGCGCTGGTGGCGGCTCTGGATTCGCTGTTGTCAAACTATTTTGATGACTGCGAAGACCTCACCGATACTCATTCAATTCTGTACTGTGTGGCTGTAGCGGCATGTCGTGTAGCTCACGTAAAATTCGCTAATGACTCTAGAGCTACACGACCTAAACCAGCCATACCAGCTTGGCAGTGCAGAATTGAACGTCGTATTGGTGGGGCCAGAGCCCTCATCGGCAAACTAATCTGCTTCAGGGAGGGCAACACTCGCCCTAGAGTGATGCGCTTTGTGAGGCGGGCATTCTTAGGGACTGATACCAGCCCTCAGGATTATATGTCCCGTGTCGCAGAGCGCATAGACTTCCTGAAGCAGAAAGTGTATGCATGGGCAAACCGTATCCGTAGGTATAAGCGGCGAGTAGACCGATACACTCAGAACCGCACCTTCCAGAGTGATGAAAGGTGGGTTTATAGGGCTTGGGAGCGACCGGATCAAGGTGTGGCTGATACGCGCCTACCGGATGATGATGCCATGTGCTCTTTTTGGCGCAATATCTGGTCGGTGCCTGTCAGTCACACCGAAGGTGATTGGACTCGAGAAGTCGAGCGAGCCTGCGATCCAATACCAGAAATGGGGGCTATTACCATCTGCCCCCAAGATGTAGCTCGTGCAGTCCGTCCGCTGCCAAACTGGAAATCTCCAGGGCCGGACGGGCTGCACAACTTCTGGATCAAATGGTTCATTGGATCACACGCTCGCTTGGCGGCCCAGTACCAGACTGCTTTGGAGTCTGGTTCGCTACCCCAGTTCCTAACGACAGGAGTTACCCACCTGCTCCATAAATCTGGTAGTACCGCGGAACCCAAAAATTATAGGCCGATCACGTGTTTGCCGACGGTCTATAAGGTTCTTACATCCATTTTGAGAGCTAAAATTTACAACCATGTAGACGCCAATTCCATCATGTCTGTCTCTCAAAATGGGTGTCGGAACGGATCCCGCGGTACTAAGGAGCTGCTCCTCATTGATATGGCCATTAGCCAACAGGTTCGTCGTTCCAGAAAGGATCTTTCGACATGTTGGATAGACTACAAGAAGGCCTATGACTCGGTGCCACATACATGGCTCATGAAGGTGCTGGAATTGTATAAAGTAGATACAACTCTGCGCACCTTCCTGATGTCATGTATGGGGCAATGGAGGACGGTCCTTCGATATCCAGGATGTCGAAATATCCAGAGGAATAGCGAACCGATAAGGATCGAGCGAGGCATATTTCAGGGCGACAGTTTGAGTCCGCTTTGGTTCTGCCTAGCCCTGAATCCTCTAAGCACACTGCTAGAGGATTCAGGTATAGGCTATCGACTGAGGAGAGGTGGTCAGGTTATATCTCACCTCCTATACATGGATGACCTAAAACTCTTTGCCCCCAACAATTTGCAACTGATGGAGCTACTGAAAGTAACTGAAACTTTCAGTAGCGCCATTAGGATGGATTTTGGTGTGGACAAATGTGCGGTCATGCATGTAAAGCGAGGGGAGATTGTGGAATCCGTGGGAACCCAACTCTCGGATTCCATAAAACTTCGAGCCCTCTCCGCAGCCGAAACCTATAAGTATTTGGGTATGTCGGAAGCTTTGGGCATCAATGTTACTGACATGAAACAATCGTTGAAGGAACGCTTCTTTGGCCGCTTGAAAAAAGTATTTAATAGTCTTTTATCAGGCGGAAACAAGGTGCGTGCCTTCAACGGTTGGGTCATGCCGGTCTTGATGTACTCTTTCGGCATACTCAAATGGACTCAGACCGAACTCGACGCCATAGATAGGAGGGTCCGTACGCTGCTGACTGCATATCGCATGCATCACCCACGGTCATCGGTAATGAGACTGTATATCCCGCGAAAATGTGGAGGTCGAGGCTTTTTAAATGCTAAGACTCTCCACAATCGCGAGATATGCAGTCTCAGGGATTATTTCCTAGAAACCAACGTGGGGATGCATCGAGATGTGGTTGCGGTGGACAAGGGCCTCACCCCGCTCTCCTTAGGTAAAGAGAACTGGCGCAAGCCTGTAGTGCTTGACACTAAAGATCGCATGGAGGTATGGCAGAGTAAGGAGCTTCACGGACGCTTTTTCCGGGCCCTACATGGACCCGATGTAGACCTTCTAGCGTCCGTAGCCTGGCTACGTTTCGGTGACCTATTTGGGGAAACCGAAGGTTTTGTCTGTGCAATTATGGACGAAGTTATGATGACGAACAATTACCGGAGATTTATTGTGAAAGATGGCACGGTTGACATATGTCGGGCATGTCACCGTCCGGGAGAATCAATCAGACACATAATCTCCGGGTGTTCTCGTCTAGCTAACGAAGAATACTTGCATAGACATAACCTAGTAGCCAGGATTATCCACCAGCAACTTGCTCTGAAATACAATCTTGTGGAATCAGAAGTGCCGTACTACAGGTATGTGCCCGACCCAGTTCTCGAAAATGGACATGTCACACTGTACTGGGATCGATCCATCATCACTGACAGGACTATTGTCGCCAATAAACCTGATATAGTGGTGGTGGATCGACTAGAGCGGCGTGCAATGATCGTTGATATAACGGTCCCGCATGACGGGAACCTCGTGAAAGCCGAGAAAGATAAACAAATCAAGTATCTTGACTTGGCTCACGAGGTTGTCGACATGTGGGATGTGGACTCAGCGATCATTGTACCGATAGTTGTTACAGCCAATGGCTTGATAGCCAAGAGCCTCGACCAACATCTGAGGAGGCTCTCGTTGGGCAGCTGGGTCAAGGGCTTGATTCAGAAAGCGGTACTCCTGGACACGGCTCGCATTGTTAGGAGGTTCCTCTCTCTGTAGCCCTGACCGCCGGTAGCTTGGACCTTGTTCCCGATACCGGTGGGCTACTATTTTTTATATTTTTAAATGTTTTTATATTTGTATACTAATATTTAAAAATATAATTTATATGTATATTTAATTGAATAAAGAAATCTTATTTTTTTTTACGGTTTACGGCTTAAGGCATTTATTCCTCAAAAAAATACTATTATTCACTTGTCATGAGAAATACAAGTAAACCTTACTCCTTAATACACGAACTTATGAAGAACGGTAAGTACTCGTAAATAAACTAGTGAACCATGCATATTTTTTTTCTCTCACAGTACTTTATAGGTAATAAGAAAAAATAAGTGTAACATTACTTATCGTTTCTTGATGGTAAGTCAATACTAACTACCTACAAATAGCTAACAGCAGCAAGCTGTTAATATTATTACTCAGTGTTTACCTTTAGATTCCGGGTAATGAGACACAATTGATTTTCTATTGAGTGGGCTCACATGCGTGCCCTCCCGGACGTTAGACGTATGTATAGTTGAAATAAAATGAAATGTTCTTTCTTTCTCCAAACTTTAACAGTGCCAAATTTCATACCCCTCCGTTCGCGTAATTTTCGTAATAAGGGGTACAAAGAATTTGCTTCGCGTATCTTAAGTTATACCTACTATAGATTTTAATCAACAGATATACAAGTAGTAGCGGGAGGGTCAAATCGTGTACTCTCGCTGTAATGATAAAAAATGTTGAGGGTGTATTTTCCCATTATAAAACCATTTTATTTTACCAGCCGTTAATTTTTGAGTTCAAAATGTTCGAAAACCTGAATGATTGTCCTTTCAATTAATTTTGAAAAGGGTCCTGACCCATTTCTGAATAAACTGTAAAACTTTGGCATTTGGTTATTAAATTAAGACAGCAGACAATATTGGCACAAATTAAGTTAACAGGGACTCATTTGAACAAGTTTATGTACCTAGTTACATATTAGTTTTTATCTTAACTTTATACATTATTTAACCTTCTTTCGCCCTGTTATGTAGGGTCGTTAGTTTGAGTAGGGTTGTAAAAGGCAGTAAAACGGAAAATGGCTTTTGCGTAAATTAAAAGTACCTACATAGTTATAGGTAGGTAGTGATGCCATTGGTACTGGAATGACAACTCGCAGGTATACCTAAGAGGTTGTCAGTTGCTTAACCGGACTTGTCTGTGGTAACCTTCATAAATTATTAAGGGGAACCTAGTCGCGGGCTTGAACTCACTGGTGGACCTGGCTAAAACACCAGGCTTCGTGTCCGACAGAGATAGTATCAGTGATGAGCAGTTATACGCTAGTCTACATGCACAAGGTTATTGAGTGAGATGCAAGATCATTTATAGTAAGAAATTAGCGAAAAAATTAAGAAAAGTCATAAATCAATGACCAAAACTCCAATCTGCTAAAGAAATGTATTTACGGATCAAAAAAGAACGCAAACATACAATATATTAAAACACAGGATAATAAATGCAAAGCTACTTGGACTGTTATTAAAAATGAAATAAATAATGCTACCCCCAAAGACAACATAGAAATCATAAGACTAAATGATGCCGTAATTACTGACCCCGTACAAGTGGCTTCTCTATTCAACGACCACTATGTAAACCTAACGCATAATGCACCAACTCAACAAAGTGCCGGCCAAAGCTTTAGGAAAAACATAAGTGCCAACTCTATGTTTCTCAAACCTATGCTAAAAAGTGAGGTTCGACAGGAAATAATGTCTTTATGCAATACCAGAGCAGAGGGCTATGATGAAATTAGCACAAAAATCATAAAAGCCTGCTGTAATGAACTGGCTGGTATCTTAACGTACCTAATCAATATGTCATTTTTAGCTGGGACTTTTCCCGATAAATTAAAATTATCCATAATAAAGCCGTTATTCAAAAAGGGAGATAAATGTGATATCAATAATTATCGACCTATAACGTTAATTCCTATCTTTTCCAAAATTTACGAAAAATGTATGTATAAAAGACTTCTTAATTTTTGCAACAAGTTCCAAATAATAAGTGATGAGCAGTTTGGATTTCAAAAAAACAAATCCACATCTTTAGCCATTTTTTCTCTTATGAAAGAGATACTTTCGAATATTAACAATAATCATCTGACCACTGGTCTTTTCTTTGATTTATCGAAAGCCTTCGATCTGGTGTCACACGACATATTGCTAGATAAATTAGAGACTATCGGGATTAGGGGACCTGCACTACAGTGGATATCGTCCTATTTAAGTAATAGACAACAACGTGTCATTATTAATAAAATTAGCAAAAATAAAGATATGATACCCTACTCATCGGAATATAAAGTAAATAAATATGGCGTTCCACAAGGAAGCGTACTAGGCCCAATATTATTTATTTTATACATAAATGACATCATAAAAATAACCAAGCATAAATGCGTATTATTTGCTGATGATATATCTATTATAGTAACATCTGATAAAAAGAAAAGTACCGTTATAGATCATGAGTTTGATATCAATAAAACAATAGACACATTATTGTATTGGCTTGACATGAACCATTTAAAAATAAATTTAGATAAATCCGTCTATATTCAATTTAATCAATCGAATAATAATAAATACAACATCAAAATGAGTATAACTAAAATCAATGAGGTAATGCATACGAGGTTTTTAGGCGTAATAATAGATAAAGATATTAATTGGAAAGAACACATTGATAATGTTTGCACAAGAATTAATAAATTCGTTTATGCACTGAAACAGGTTAAAAATGTAACGAATGTAAAAACTGCTATTATATCATACCACGCGTATGTAGAATCATTACTACGCTATGGTCTTGTAATGTGGGGCAATAGCACCGATCTGGATAGAGCATTTATCGCTCAAAAAAAGTGCATAAGAGCAATATGTGGCCTTCAGCCTGATGACTCATGTAGACCAGTATTTAAAAAAAGTGGTTTGTTACCGTTGCCATCTCTATACATTTACGAAATATGTGTGTTTGTAGTTTCGAATAAAGAGCTGTTTAAAACAGCAAATGATGTAAATCCTCGGAACAGACGAGATCCTTACAAATTAGTAATAAATGATTTGCCAAGACTTACCAAGTATAACAAAAACTGCCTAGCAATGTGCGTGCGTATCTATAATAAGATACCAAGCCATTTCAAAACATTACATCAAAAAATATTTAAGATAAAGTTGTACAAGTGGTTGAATGAGTGTAGTTTCTATAGCTTAAAAGAATTTATGGATACAAAATGTTGACGCCCTGTAAGTTGTAACATTTCAAAAAAAAAAAAAACCCTGAGATTTTGCATGCTATGTTTCATCATAGCTGAACATGTTTGTGCTATACCATTATATTTAAGAACATTTTATACCATGTTTTATGCAAATAAATGATTTTATTATTATTTATTATTATTATTATAATAAAGTTTATTGAACTTTTCGATATTTGAACTTTGTAGGTACCGACTTGGTTTTGGAGATTTTACACTTCTTTTATTACTCAAACACGCCCAAAGTTAAGTAAAATTAGCAAGAAAAACGAATCTTTGTTGGCTCCTAATTTTTTAATGGGTTTTTATCTGTTTCCGTACAGACATATTAATAATGAGACAAAACGATAACATATTTTACTTTGGCTGTGCCATGTCAGACAGTGGAGTAAAACACTCCCGAAGTTTGTATGCAAAAAATTTGGATTAAAGGCTTCCCGCCAGGGCTAGACTTAAAACTATAGTGACTGCTCGCTAAGGGCACCCCCTGTGGGGTACGGACCTAGGCTTAGGGCATCGCTGGTACAGGGCAGCAACGGACAGGCTGAATCGGACTGATGCCATTGGTACTGTTCCAGTAATCTACAACGAGTAACATAATTAAAGCAAGACCTCGGGTTGTTCAAAAGAGATACTGCGGCCCCTGGCACACAGGCAACTGAGGGAACACGGATGGGTTTTAGTCAGTAAAAGTCTGACACGCCCTCCTGCTCCACCCAGAGCGGGAGAAGTTATTTGATGATTTCCCAACCTCAAAAAAATCCCCTTCTTTAGCCTTCTGCTGCACATTAGTTTTATACTTACAAAAATATGAGTTTTTAAAAGCATAAGGTACTCTCGTATACCAAGCTCGTGCCAATACTAGTAACTTTTAAAGCGAGCACGGAAGTATTATAATTGGATACGAGTTATTTATAAGTGGTGCCGCTCAAAGGTAACACAATTAATTTCTTCATATACTCATCGTTGATGAAATAAAGTCTATTCTCATTTGTGACGTTGTTTCTTTCATGGCTCTTTTTATTTACAGAATATTTAACTCACTCGTAACTATCACCCAGTTGCTCAAATACAAACATTAATGCCCTATTACACAATGGATAATTAACGCGAATGATTTCATTGATTTAATGATTTTACACAAAATAACTTTAAGGCGCTAATGGTGCTTGTATTTTCAACAAAAACT
Organism: Antitype chi; assembly: GCA_947359405.1. Taxonomy (NCBI): domain Eukaryota; kingdom Metazoa; phylum Arthropoda; class Insecta; order Lepidoptera; family Noctuidae; genus Antitype; species Antitype chi. The sequence continues at coordinate 17,028,040 of OX375813.1, forward strand.
GTGTCAGATTTCCTCGTTTGACACTTCATAATTTAAAATTAAAGAACTATTAAAATCGAGTCTTGTTGCTTTCTGAACAAGTTAATGACGGCTTTAGAAGTTAAAGTTCGTTTCTGCAACTGGCTGTAAGCTAATTAAGTAGTTACAAGTTTTGTTCTAAGTGAAAAAAAAAAACAAAAGACTGTCACGCGCTCCAGGTAAATAATACTGGATATCTTACGATAACAGTCCTTACTCAGTTATTTTAGCTCTGATTTTACGTCATAGTGATCTTTTTTCATGTTGCTACAAGGTTCGTAACAGATTGCTGTCAGAGGTAATCCGTCGCGCCCATTGCATTATTTATGTAGTTGAACAGACGAATTTACATACGTGTGAAGCAATGGGTCATGAATTTCTGTTGAGCTTGGAGATTTTCAGCAGAAGATCGTCTGCATACTTTCTGTCGTCCTAGAGTGGTGTTGCTGAAAATATGAAAAACGGATTGTCCCACAATCCCTTTTTAACCGACTTCAAAAAGGAGGAGGTTATCAATTCGTCGGAACCTTTTTTTTTTTTTTATGTATGTTCCCCGATTACTCGAAGATGGCTGGACCGATTTGGATTTTGTTTTTTTTGTTTGAAAGGGTATACTTCCCAAGTGGTCCCATGATCATCAAGTCAGGATCTGATGATGGGATTCTGGAGAAATAGAGAGAACTCTTAAAATTTTATAGGCACACGAAGCGATTTAGCTATTTTTTGGAAGAGTACTTTCTCGTAGTGGTCTCATTTCAATTTGGTGAAGATCTGATGAAGAACTTTGGAGATAGGCAACGGAACTCCTCAATAAATGATAGCAAATGGACTGGGATTGCTGAAATCTCATGTCTGTCTATTGCTTACACCGGTTCATAACATAACATCACGCCGGTATGCTGTGAAGGGGTAAGCACATGTGAACCACAAAAAAGTGAAAAATAAAAACTTTTTCCCAAAAAAATAAAAACTTTTTAAGATCAAAGAAGTGTTTCTGTGATCTCTAAATCCAGTACTGAATGAAAATAAATAATAGTTAAAAAAACTAAAAAACACGCTTTAAAAACCAAACTATAAAAGGAGAAAATAATTGAATTCAATTAAAAAGCGTGGGGTGCTTTTTGAGGTATTTTATAATCAATTAATGTCAAGCACCCCACGCTTTTTAATTGAATTAAATTATTTTCTCCTTTTTTAGTTTGGTTTTTAAAGCGTGTTTTTTAGTTTCTTAAACTATTATTTATTTTCTATTTTTTAGTTTTTGTTTTTGTATTTTTTTTTTTTTTTAATTTTTCTCAATTTTTTTTTTTTAATTATTGAATTGTCATCGGTCCTCGATAAGTTTACAAAGTTTCAATGAAATCTGACCGTTTAAAGTGGGTCAAAATCGCGTCTAAAGGAGTCAGTTACAAACATACATACAAGTGAAGCTAATATAAAGCGTGTAAAAAGAACATTAAGGCCTAACGAATTATTTTCACGGCAATAACAACTTAATTAACGGGAATTAACATTATGTAAATCAATATTTCACCAAGAAAACAGCGATATCCTACGCAGTTACCTTAAAATTGAAGAATAAGTAGGGGTAAGTAGTAACAATGTTGAACCAACGACCTAACGAAGTCTAGAACAAGTATATTTTCCCAGAATACTCTAATAATATCAAAGTAGGTATCCATTTACGAAACGACTTGACCATAAACAGTTAACCTTTAGGCTAACTAAATTAACCTGAATTTCAGACCAACATCTAGACCTACGCACTCATTATCAGGTCCTCGACTAGGTTTAGTAATTAGGACCCTAACTTACGTTGAAATAATTAAAGCAATGTTGAGCCTCACGAACATGAATCTAAATTTTGTTTGACTTACTTTAGGTTAGAAAACTTAAAGTTTTCTAACCTACAAAGCTTGAGTAAATCATATTATGAGTAGGTATCAACGTTTTTCACGTTACACACAATATTATAACTTAACTTTAATCGCCCGCACAACTTTTGTCCTCTCTCACCCATAAGCGCAATGTATTGCGTGTGTAACATTGCGCGCAGCGATTTTTGGCATCAAAAATAAAAGTCAGTAATAATTTTTTTTCGATGTTATTTACTTTGATGTTCAGAATGCGTCGATAACAGATGTGTGATGAGACTTGATACGTCCTGTACACACACTATGAAACCGAGACAAGCTCAAATATTTGTTCAGGTCAACAAAATCTTGAACACAGTATGCAGATGCAAATGCAAGCTACTTTTCCTAATGAGAGAGCTAACAAACATAAAAAGTCCTCATAAAAAATAATGAATGAAAGAGTGAATGCATACTCATTCAGTCGTTCAGTCTTTTACTAAGTAACGTTAGCCTCGTTCAATCAGTTTAATTGCCTGCAGAGAACAATGTGAGCTTTTACAATTTCTAACGTGATGATATTATAGGTGACCACGTCCATAAAATGTATGGAATTCGAGTTTTCGTGAACGGAAATTTAAAATCGTCTTCATACATTGTACTGTGTTTGTCGATTTATCAGGTAAAGCTACTCTTGCCGCGGTTGGTCTGCGGATGGGTGACAATCTTTACATACCAAGACCCTTCCGTGCCTCCGAAAACACGTTAAGCCGTTAGGCCCGGCTATCGTTCGTAGATCTTTGACATCGTTATGTGTAGCCAGAAGCCCGATATTCTGACAACCAGTTTTACCAAGGAGTATCGTATTGGTTGTTAGACTCGCTTAGATTGCCTGGTGGCCACGGTAGAGTATACGGTGGAGGTCTGCCCTGCTTGGGTGGAGCACCCCCGTTTCCTCGCGGAGGCGATCGGCGGCGGCGATCTCTCGCGTCCGGCCGTGGTCCAGGCCATAGTACGGAGCGATAGTGCATGGGAAGCCGTCACCTCCTTCTGTGAAGCAGTAATGCTCGCGAAGGAGGAGACGGAGAACGTTAGGGAGAGGTAAGCGCGCCCTCACGTCCCTAGCCGCCGCAGGAGATGCCTTGGGCGTCGGGAGTCCATAGCGAACTCCCAGCCACCGTAGGCGCGGGCTTGCGGACGGCGAACCAAGTAAGGACCAAGCCCGGGTCGACAGCGCATTGTGGGCCACGCGCGCCTCAAAGAGATGTCAGCAAAATTGAAGGGGTCTACTAGGGCCGATGCCTGCCAGGGTCGCGGATTTGTTCGAAAGAGTTACCGTGAACACGGGTAAGTTTTAGTCAGTAAAAATTTTGACATGCCCTCCCGCTCCACCCAGAGCGGTAGAAGTCATTAGATGACTCTCAAAAAAAAAAAAGAACTCGGTCAGACTAGAAGTCGACCCCAACATAGTTAAGAAAAGAACTTGGTCAGACTAGAAGTCGACCCCGACATAGTTAAGAAAAGAACTTGGTCAGACTAGAAGTCGACCCCAACATAGTTAAGAAAAGAACTCGGTCAGACTAGAAGTCGACCCCAACATAGTTAAGAAAAGAACTCGGTCAGACTAGAAGTCGACCCCAACATAGTTAAGAAAAGAACTTGGTCAGACTAGAAGTCGACCCCAACATAGTTAAGAAAAGAACTTGGTCAGACTAGAAGTCGACCCCAACATAGTTAAGAAAAGAACTTGGTCAGACTAGAAGTCGACCCCAACATAGTTAAGAAAAGAACTTGGTCAGACTAGAAGTCGACCCCAACATAGTTAAGAAAAGAACTCGGTCAGACTAGAAGTCGACCCCAACATAGTTAAGAAAAGAACTTGGTCAGACTAGAAGTCGACCCCAACATAGTTAAGAAAAGAACTTGGTCAGACTAGAAGTCGACCCCAACATAGTTAAGAAAAGAACTTGGTCAGACTAGAAGTCGACCCCAACATAGTTAAGAAAAGAACTTGGTCAGACTAGAAGTCGACCCCAACATAGTTAAGAAAAGAACTTGGTCAGACTAGAAGTCGACCCCAACATAGTTAAGAAAAGAACTCGGTCAGACTAGAAGTCGACCCCAACATAGTTAAGAAAAGAACTTGGTCAGACTAGAAGTCGACCCCAACATAATTAAGAAAAGAACTTGGTCAGACTAGAAGTCGACCCCAACATAGTTAAGAAAAGAACTTGGTCAGACTAGAAGTCGACCCCAACATAGTTAAGAAAAGAACTTGGTCAGACTGGAAGTCGACCCCAACATAGTTAAGAAAAGAACTTGGTCAGACTAGAAGTCGACCCCAACATAGTTAAGAAAAGAACTTGGTCAGACTAGAAGTCGACCCCAACATAGTTAAGAAAAGAACTTGGTCAGACTAGAAGTCGACCCCAACATAGTTAAGAAAAGGCTAGGCAGATGATAATCTAACTTCCCCGTGTTATCGAAATGATATAAGCGCACAATAGCAATGTTATAACCAACATTTTGGTTTTTATTAATAGATCATTTTGTTTTGAGAGTAAGTTGTTGCAATTAAATAGTCATTTGGGATTTGAATGTTAAATAACACCTATTATTTTGTCGTCACCATCTGCCTGGAATTATTTAGAAAGATTTTTACGATTTGTACGATTATAATTATACAGGGTGATTGGAAGATGGGTGCAAAGCTTTAAGGTGAAGATAGTATAGACAATTTAGAACCATTTAAGCCATGGTTGTCTTAGACGAAGTCTTACCAATTTTTTTTTTTTTTATATGGTTTAAAAGACGTATTGTACAAATTTTTTATTTTTTCTGAGCTTTAAATGTCTGTAAAAAAAATGTCTAATGACACAGAAGCCTAAAACATGTTTTGCTTGATTGCTTACACATTACTTTAATTAAATAAATAAAAAATGAATTCATTTATCATTCAATTTGGCCATAATTATGCAGTTTACATAAAATTTTGAGAATTTCCGAAAAAAAAACTTAAAAATTTGGTTAAAAATATTTTGTAAGACTTCGTCTAAGACAACCATGGCTTAAATGGTTCTAAATTGTCTGTACTATCTTCGCCTTAAAGCTTTGCACCCATCTTCCAATCACCCTGTATATATTTTAGTGATATTTATTTTAGAAGTATATATGTATATTAGTATGTATGTATATTCTCATATTATGTGTGTTTATATTTAAATTAGAGTTTAATTTGTAATTTTATGATTTCCTTTCTACTGTTATTACACGCGTTGTCTACATCTCTGATATCTTCTCTCCTATCGCAGGTGTGCTGGAAGAGATTTCTGTAGAAATAAGCATTACCTATGTACGTATTTTTCTGTTCCTTTCTTCTTTTCTGTTTATATGTGTTTGCATAAATGGTTAAATAAATAAATAAATATCCGGAAACCTGAAGAACAATATAATAACATTCTAGTAATTAAAAACGTTCAAATTAAAATCGCAATCATAACTCTGCTAACTCGTCCAAAATGTAGGTAGATAAATTAAAGGTTTTTTGACACATTGAAACTAAGATTAGAATGCGAACGTTCTTAAAATACATGAACTGCCCCTCTGTACTAAGGCTCAAACTGCCTTGCCTAATATTATCACAATATAATTTCCACAAAAGCTACAAGAACCCCGGCTCCTAAAACCAAGTTAATTAAAACAGGCCTTAGTAACAGTACTGTACCTACTTATTATCATGTACAATATAGAACCAAAATACACCTACATTTTCCGGGAATTCTCTACAATCAGCAAAATCCCTTTCTTTAGTAAACCTTTATAACTTCCGCTCACGGGTACACAGAGCACATTCTCCGCTCCAACAGGGTCTAGAGACGGCAGAACTAATGAAAATCGTGGCAACGAAAGTGTGTTGGCATTATTGCCGAACTGGGCTTTTTGGGCACAGCCAAAAAAGATTGGTACGCTTTCCCGTTAGTTTCTTACATCGTACTTTATTTTTTTATTTTATTTTATTTGGGAAACTTACAGCTAACATAAACAATGTTATTAAACAATATGAAGCTGAAGGCCATTTACAAGTTTTCACTGATAAACACTTAACTTAAACAACAACAAAAAACGGTCGGTAGGTAAAAAATAACTAATTATGACTTAACTTAAATAATACACGCTTAACTAATACAAATTAAAACAACAAAAAAAAATAACAAAGCAAACAATTGATTTTCCTTATAGAAGCTTTCCACCAACCAATTACTTTTCCTTAAAGAAGCTTTATACTTCTTATTTCATCTGTTTAGCCTTTTCCCAAATATGTTGAGGTCAGCTTCCAGTCTAACCGCATGCAGCTGAATACCAGTATTTCACACGGAACGACTGCCTATTTGACCTCCACAACTCAGTTACTAGGTAATACAGACTGCTAGAGTTTCGGGCTTCTGATGACCCGTAACGACTGTCAAAAATCCACGAATGACACTGACGACGGCCGAATGCTGTATTTCGTAAACACATTAATTAACACACGGGTGCGTTCTCATCCGCACGCTGCCCGCGACCGCCAGTACGATAGCAGCGACGAACATTTTGGGAACCTGCGTCGTGTCGATCATTTGTCGTGACGACACCGCATGCTGTCGGTGGCGTTTAGCATTTTAATATTTCATTGTAAATTCTGTTTACGTATTATTTTAATTTTTTATTATTTATTTCTGCTTAAGCACCTATAGTTTTCAATGTTTTGATGGTATATTGGCGTGTGCTAGTTGACATATGGCAAATTTAATGTGTTTTTTGTGTTTCGTAATGTTAATTACCTACTATTGTATAGAATCAAGTTCTTCAGACAGCTGTGCTGCTGGGGAGTTTGTTGCGTTACTTCTTGTTCCCAGCAAAAGCACTAGGAAATGGTGAACGGCGGGCGTTTTGAGGGGACTGTCTTATGTAATTTTGACGTTCAAAAAGAGCTGACTCTCAGCCTAGTTTGAATAAATGACTTTTGATTTTGATTTTGCAAGAAACTGTATCCTAAAGAAAGTGTTTTCATTCCGATCCAGCCCGTCCACTGCTGCCTTTTCCCAGCGATGCTCTAAGCCGTGTTCCATACCCCACAAGGGGTGCCCTTAGCGTGTAGATGCTTATTTTTAAGTTTTTACCTTGAGCTGCAGTCCGATTAAGTAGCCTAGATTGACCTGCGAGATGTCAATACCAAAAAAAGTGTTGACAATGCCGCCCCTAGCAGCGGCCGCCGAGGCGTCTCCGTTCCCTTTGGGATAATGTACCTTACGTTTATGTTTTGTTTTTATCTGTGGAACATTCCTGTAAGAGGCTCTCTGAAAGGAAATGTGATCAAACGTGGCTTGATATTGTTCCACGAGAATGAGGACAAATATTTGTGAATGATTGTTAATTAACAGTATTTGAAATATGGAGAGGTTTGGTAATGTTTGATAGGTAAAGAGGTTTCCTTTTCTGAGTTTCGCATTCGTTTTAATAACGTTAGGCTATTTTGAGCGATTATCATCCCTGACAGAAAAAAAGGTTATTCACCTTTGTTCACTGCGCAAATTCCAAGTAGGAACTATCTTTATTATTTTAAGCAACCTCAAATTTAATATACCATCTTACTCATTCATGCAAATAAGAATATCAAAAGCACCCACCGTATTATATCCAACATCAAATAAAAATATAACGTTTCATTATTTACATACACGTGTGTTCACAATCACACTAACCCGGGCCTCATAACAACAGCGTGATTCTTCGACGTAGCAACGCCCTACGTAGCGGGGTCTACGACGTAGCGAAGCTCTTCGTAGCGGGTCGCAAGCTCTACGCAAACAGTACATATTGTACACACAATACACCTAGCAAACTTGTTTTGTACTCAACTGTAGTGTGGAGGAAGGCTTGCGAATATTGCATAAAATTGATACTATGTACGTAGGTACTTAACTAACTACCTACTTATTATATTTTCTACGACTACGCAAAATCTAGATGGAGACATAATGATTTTTAGACTATGGGTCTGCGACCAATACCATCATCATTTATATATTTATTTAATACTTCACGCACAGAAATGTACAGAGGCGGACTTAATGCCAAAGGCATTTTCTACCAGTTGACCTTTGGGTGACGCAGAGACAAACAGTGGTAGGTGCAATTACGTAAGTCGTGTTTTAAATATTTATTCAAATATAAGTAAATATAGGTACATAATATTTATTATACTTATACACATGGTGTAAAAAAAAATTACTTAAGTAATTAAATTTAACCAAAAATAAACATACTTAAATACACATAAACATAATTTAAAAAAAAAAGAAAAACAATGGGAAGACATTATCGTTGTGAAGACCTAGCCTTTACCCAACTATGTAGGGTTTTTTATGGGAGGGGGGAAATCATCAAATAACCTCTACCGCTCTGGGTGGAGCAGAAGGGCATGTCAGACGTGTTAAACCCACCCGTGTTCCCTCAGTTGCCTGTGTGCCAGGGGACGCGGTATCTCTTTCGAACAGCCCGCACCCCTGGCAGGCATCGGCCCTTGCGGACCCCACCAGTTGGTGTTGACATCTCTTTGAGGCGCGCGTGGAACACAACGCGCCATCGACCCGGGCTTGGTCCTTACCGGACAGCGAGCTACCCATTACTCGCCGTCCACAAGCCCGCGCCTACGGTGACCGGGAATCAGCCTAGGGTCTCTTGTGGCAACTAAGGCCAGGAGGGCGCACCTACTGCCTAACTATGTAGGGGTTGGCTTTCAGTCTAACCGGATGCAGCTGAATATCAGTATTCTACATGGAGCCTTTGCCTATCTGACTTCTACAACCCAGTAATTGGGCAGTACTCCTTGATATGGACGGGTTGTCAGAATTTCGGGCTTCTGATGACCCGTATCGACTGTCAAGGATCCACGAATGACAGCCGGAATGGCTTAACGTGCTTGCAACCCAACCTCGTACTGACCGCGGCAAGAGTAGATTAACCTAAAGTCTTCGTTCAGCAATCGATACATTAATATTAGAAATACGAAAGTAATTCGTGTCTGTCACTTTTTCACGCTTACATGGCTTAACGATTTTCGATGTTTGGCACACAGATAGACCATAATATGAGTTACTTTTATCCCGGTAGTATCTACCCCTGGAATAATTTCCGACCTCCATACAAGCGAAGCCGCGCGCAAAATCTAGTATGTTATCCTTACTAATATTATAAACGCGAAAGTTTGTATGTGTGGATGTATGGATTTACGGATGTTTGTGACTCTTTCACGCAAAAACGGCTGAATGGATTTGGATGGAATTTTGGCAAACAGATAGATTATAAACCCCTTCGAGATTTACTAAGTTCGTAGTTAAAGGTTCACAATAAAAAAGGTCCACAAATAAATAATGTCTATTTTTTCATGAGTACCTACAACAAACAAACTTCCATGAATACATTTTCAAAACAGTATCAGCCAAAAAGCCGATGACGTCACATGTCGAACAGCCTAGCGGCTTACAGCAAACAAATAGACAGCGATCAAGGACGAGCTTAGCCTGCAAAATGGCCGCCAGCAGATTTCCACTGCAGAGTACGAGTTTTTGCGTTTTTAATGGGATACTGCGTCCCTTTTAACGTGAAGAGTGGGTAAACAAGTTATAAATAAAATTGAAGTGTTTTTTGGGGTTTCGGCTGCCCGCTTGTTGGGCACGTATCGTTCTCATATTACGTACCTGTAAATGATATCATATTGTGCTTAGAGGTATAATATCGTATAACACTTTTAATGGAGATCAGATTTGCAGTTGACGGCAAGGTAGAGAGAGCATCATCACGTTGGATGTTGGTAAGTACTGCTGGAGTCTTATGGGCTCTCTCTACTGGATTTAGTTATAAAACCCATTTGTTGTGTAGCTTTAATAATAATTCCTAGAAAACCATCTACGAGTCGATTTAAATCTTACGCTTTTTGTTTTTTTCTGCTATTCCATTTTTAAATTTACTTGGCGGTTCGAATGCAACAAGAATTTTTTTATTGCCAGCCAGTACAACATAAGGTCGACTTTGGCAGACAACCTTTATAGTACATATTTACATAGAAATGGGGTTATTAAAAAAAATCTGAACAGATTATTCAGAAAAAAAGGGTACTAACTATCTATAAGTTTTCATTCTTTTCACCTGACTCCTTTTTGTTACATAAAATAAAGCTTGTTTTCTACAATACCAAAATGAAACGTTTTTTTTTATGTGTAAGCAATAAACCATGATACACTTGAAAACCTTAACACGACTTTAATGTAAGAAGTTAAGCACATTAACTAAGCTAATAGCTCATAAGAAGCTGTCGCAAACTCATTATCTAGAGACGCTAGGCTATAAGCAATTTCATTTTAGTAGTGTTTAGTTCAATTTTATGTAAGGCTGTGCACAGACTATCTCTACGCTATCGTTCTTAAAAAAAAAAACAATGAAAACCTGCCAATCTATTTTGTAAAAAAAAATCACCGTGAAAGGGTGTTTGTTGCATATATGGTGCATTTTCAAAGAAATTGCGAGAAATAAATCCCCCGGATGACTAGTTGTATGGAAGTATCGTCATTTTTAGAGCTGAAAGCTGGAAACTTATTTTTTAGGCTGTTGATTCGATATAAATAAATATGACATTAAAATTTTGTAAAAGTTTTACCCTCAAGGGTGTAAAATAACAATAGGTAATAGGGGATGAAAGTTTGTATGGAAATATGTAAAGTTTATGTGAATGTTTTATAAGTTTGCGACAAGAGACAAAGACCCAAAGACACTATTCCACGCGGACGAAGTCGCGGGCACAGCTAGTCTAGTATATATTGACACTAGTGTCTAGAAATTGCACTGTGATATGTCATGGATACCTATGTCTTAGTTATACAGCTATCTAAGACATATCCATGACATATCACAGTACAATTTTCTCTCCGAAAAGAGTAAACTCCACAGAACAAAAAATAAATAATAAAAAACAAATTAAATTCCAGAAATCGCGATGCCAAATTGAAATTCAGCTCTTTGGAACTTCGACGGAATAGGCATTCAATTTCTGAATTATTACTTGTACGTGCCCACGTTATAACAAGTACAATATGTAGAGTACCTACTGCGTAAATATATTAAATTCTGACACAAAGAGTACATGTTATATAATATTTACGCAATATCTGTAGTAATATTATAAAGAGGTAAAGGTTTGTAAGTTTATTTGTAGCGGGTAAGCTGTCAGATTAGAAAAATTGTTTTTGCACTTTGATAGCTTAATTCGTGAGGAAAGTTAAGCGCTATTTAACATCACGCTAAGACCCTAAGGAGTCGAGCAAAATCATAAGAGTCGGAAAGAAATCTAAGCGAAAACTAGGTAAAGGCGGCAATGGGATGACATTCCAAGCTATCATATATATTTTATTATTAATACTAGCAGCACACCGCGGTTTCACTCGCGTAGTTTCCGTTCCCGTAGGAATACGGAGATAAAATATAGCCTATGTCATCCGGGAATAGTGTAGCTTCCCAACAGTGAAAGAATTTTTCAAATTGGTTCAGTAGTTTCGGAGCCTATTCAATGCAAACAAACAATCAAATCTTTCCTCTTCATAATATTAATAAAGATTATTTATTAGTATAGATTTTATTACACGATAAAACCGATGTAGGTTAAGAATAATTGTATAAAGACAATGCATAATGAGCCTTCGTACACACATACATAATCAGCCCATAACGTTCGCACCGCTGGGACACATGCCTCCTCTCTGTGAGAGGGAGTGGGCCGTATCCACCAAGCGGGCCCAGTGCGGATTGGTAGATGTCACGTCTCCGATTTTTTTGTTCTAAGACATGCCAGTTTCCTCACGATGTTTTCCTTCACCGTTTTGAGAGCAGTGGTGATGAAATTTTTTACACAAAGTAAAATGCCTGGCTGGGTTCGACCCTACGACCTACATCTCGTAAGTCGGGTCAGTTACCACTGGGCTACTACAGCTCAGGGGGCCTACTCTCTAACTTCGTCAACGAAAATACGGGTCCGTCCGAAAGTAGTTCGAAACTTCTTAGTGAATCTTACAGCCAATTAATTAACTTTTTTGGATGGGCAAAAACATATCGGGAGTAGGGACAGCTGTCAAATCGTGTTGTCATTCATTCTTAGTTCGGGCTCCAAACTAATCTTCTGTCCGTAAGTGATACGGAGTTGGACACGTCCGTTACTTCGGCAGAAACGACGTACTTCGTGCTTAGAGAGTAGGCCCCCAGTATTGGGCAGCAGTTAGTTTATTATTAATATTAGACGATAAAACCGATGTAGATTAAGAATAATTGTATGAAGACAGCGCATAATGAGCCTCCGTACCAACGTGGATTTTTTTTTATCGCGCACTTGAATTTCAACACTGTGCTTAAGGCCCATAGTACCCTCATCTCCCGTTTGTATGCTAAAGCACGACTGCCGCCCGCGCCCGCGCAGGGCACCTCTGAGCCTTTATCTCAAAATGGGGATATTCCTTGGCAAATACTGATTAATTTACAATTGTGCTTCGGCGATTCTGTGGTACCTCTAACTATCTATTTTTCAGTGTATTTTTTTTTCTAAATAACGAAGCCGTTTAGTAGGAGTATGGAATAGAAGCCAAAATATTGCGTGTTGGAAAATGTTTTTTTACAGCAAAAGTATTAACTACACAAAAAAAATACTTCCGGCAAAATGATCTATATGAATCTATAGCAAAATCATATATTTTCAAATCTTCAAGACAAGCCGTTAATGAGCAGTAGGGTTCATAAAGTGACCGTGTTACGCTACCAAACGGGACGCAGGCCCTTAACGCCTAGAGTTGAAATCCAACAGCGTATTTTGTTGACGCACTGGGGTGCGCTCTGTAACACCGAGGGTTGCAAATCCAGTACGTGATAAAAAAAACCCGCCCGTGGATACCTAAGAGAGCTAAAACGTACATAGAAAATCGCATTGGAGCAAAACTGCGGCTTTGTCAGCTCCAAATCATTCATACACACATACAACATGTAAAATGTGAAAACAACGTTCAAAATAATGACTAAAAGCCTCATTCGCGGACTAAAGCCCTGGCTTGTTAGTACGGCTTACAATGGTTTTCCAATAAACGGTTTTTAGCCACGATTCGTTGACGAAGCTAAAAGGGTCAAATTCTAAAGGATCTCAATGATTACCGAAACAAATCTTTAGAAAAACACAAGATTTCTAACTGGATTTTGCAGTATTTATAAATTAGATACGTGCGTAATCAAAAATAATTATAATCCTCAGGTATTGCAATTGTTTTCCCCGTAGACCTTTTTCAAAACTGCTGAATTTGCGTCTTTAAAATGAGATGTGCCAGCAAAAAGGTTTTTATTTGTTGACGACGAAGTTTCATTTTTCTTCTTAGCGTGTCCATGCCCATCCAAAATACCCCAAAAAAAAGATACTTAAGTAATTCTCTTTTTTCAAATTTTATGGCCCAAAATGCAGCAACGCGAATCCCGTTCGCTGACGCAGCCATTAGGTCTTCACGTGTGCAGGTAACAAGATGGGAGGTCAGCCAATGTCTGTGGAGAGACGCCGCATAAACACCGGAGGTCTGAGCCGTCCATGAACCCACACTTGTAGAGATTGTCCTTGCTACGGCCTATTTGGGTACAAAGTCTGTTTAAGGTTTTCCAAGTAGGCCACGCACGGTAGCTTTTGCCCGGATGGGTGGCTCTCTGATGGATCAATAAAAGAATCAGGAGGCTTAAGGGGAACCTAGTCGGGGGCTCGAACTCACTGGTGGGCCTGGCTAAAAATCACGCTGTCTCACCAGGCTTCGTGTCCGACAGAGATAGTATCAGTGATGAGCAGTTAGACGCTAGTCTACACCCACAACGTTATTGAGTGATATGCAGGATCATTTATAGTAAAAAAATCGCGAAAATATTAAGAAAAGTCATAAATCAATGACCAATAAAGTCTATTGAACTTTTCGATAATTGAACTTTGTCGGTACCGTTTTGGTTTTGGAGTTTTTACACTTCTTTTATGAGTTAAACACGCCCAAAGTTAAGTAAAATTAGCAAGAAAAACGAATCTTTTTTGGCTCATAACTTTTTAATGGGTTTTTATTTTAGTATTCTGTTTCCGTACAGACAATATTAATAAGGAGACAAAATGATATCATATTTTACTTTGGATGTGCCATGTCAGACAGTGGAGTAAAACACTCCCGAAGATTGTATGCAAAAAATGTGGACTAGGTTCACCTTAAACAGTTCTTTTGCCAAATATCACATCTTCCTGTGGAGCGATTGCCATCGAAGTCTCATTAATGTGATATTGTGATTCTCAATTAATATTTTGCTCAAGTTAAACAATTTTTAATTAAAAACTACAATATTATACAAATTCCATTAGCGTCACAACAGACTATTCAATCGAAGCCCGCCATTTTATATTCATTGAAAAATAAATCATATTACGTCTCGATAAATCCCGAAATTGAAATTCTGAACTAGTATCGCTGGACGATAGATTGCTTAATTAATTCAAAACGATTTCATCTTTATCACATTACGATAAAGTTTAGTTTATTTTGTCATTAAAAAGTGTATATTGGACTTAATTCTAATGGATGTAAGTAGTTAGCTAAGGGAAAAATCAAAGAACAATTTGTAAAGGACGATGTTTGTTTCTATATACATTTTGATTAAAATACCAACTACGTGGACACTGTATTGTCCCTTGGGTGTCGTAAATTTTTTGTTATTGCTTAATGTGCCTGTTCATGGCCTCGATCACGCCTGATGGAACACGATTGATGAGGTCTATGATGGGACGAACATCCCCAAAAGATGCCTGTTCACCCTTGTTTTTAAGGTAGACGGGTTACATGTGGAAGGGAACAACGACGCAAGTAGGGAAATCCACACTTTGGCTGCCTGCATAATGAATGTGGAGGAGAAGCGCTGAGTATGGTCGGGATCAACCAAGTGCGGATCAATACTGCTCGGTCTTGCTCTGTTCCTAGCCTTTTATACGGCCTTAAGAACGTTCGAGATACGAAGCTTCTAGAATCTTTAAGTACATACCGGCCCCGACTGAACAGGAGTTGATAATTCTAGAAGATTCTGGTATCGAACTTGCTAGATAGGTCTTGACTCAATTAATTCTGCTACTCGATACTAGATGGCGCTAGTGGTAACTAATTACTTGAGCTTTAGCGCGTAACAATATTAAGGCAACTGACGTCTCTACTTGTCTTCTTCTAATATTTATCGTTCTTAGAAAAAAAAACCTACAAATTTCGATTTATTTTGTGTACCTACGATTAAGTTCGCATTGGGTCAAAAATTTTCATGAACTACATTTTCTTCGTTTATTTCCGGGAATATTGTTCCCCAATTGGAGCATCCTATTGAATGAAAGAGCTGTTCAATTCGTTCCTAGTTCAGTGTAGTCCGAACTAACGACCTGTCAGTTGACGTATAGGTAGTCAGTCCTGTTATCTCCAAAGCCTTTACTCAACTAATATCGACAGTTTTCCAATTTCAGTATTTCCCACAACTGCATAGGTAATAGGTAAAACGGTCTGTTGTCCGCAACTACACGTCAAAGCGCGTATTTTGCGTACGCATGGGAGAATCAGTTATTCGATTCAACCGTCCTCGAGAAAGGCCAGCAACGCCTTGGTGTTGCTGACAATCTCACGTAGGGTACCTGGGTTACCGAAGTATTTAGCCCTGTAAGTGGCGACCAGCGGGCAGTTTAACAGCACATGAGCTGCTGTCTCATCGTCCTCCATGCAGGCCCTGCACAGTAGACTGGCTGTTACTCCTATGACAAAGAGATGTTTGTTAAATGACCCAAGGCCAGTTACAGCTGCTATGACTGTACGCTGCTGTAGTTTAGTTAGACAGAGAACCTGTTTCGTGAGGTGAGCATCGATCGTAGGAAGCGCTTCCCTAGCCTGCCTGCACTCAGTTAGGGTCCAACCATTTTTGTGATGTATATCCCTGGTTCGTTTCCTTACCAGAGTAGATACCCGAACCCCCATCTTCATGTAGTGTTTCATATTTTCAGTTTTATTTTAACGTTTTTACTTAGTGGTAAACTGAAATCCGATCTGGAATATGATTGATATACATCGTTATTATTTTTTTGTTTATAAATATTGTATTAAAATAATAATTTGGGGGGGGGCTTGCCATAATCGCTACGCTTGGCAGGCGGGTTGGCGATCGCAGTATGGTGGTAAAATGCATAGAGAACGCTGCTGCCCATACTCTAGTAAGTCTCTTAGTCGCCTCCTACGACACCCACGGGAAGAGATGGGATGGTGCTATTCTTTACTTCCGGCACCACACGGACGGGACTGGATATGCATCCGAATATCCGATCTCTGCTTATTACTGTAACAAATCAAATTAAAATATAATGGCGTAGTAAAGAAATATTTCTGTTTCAGGTGTACCGGGCCGCCTACGCGCAAGAGGTAAACTTTGATTAAATATTTAATAGAACAATAGTTATATTTTTTGATTAATTATCGCGTGTTAAATAAAAAAACAACCCAAAGATTTTCCTGTTAAGGTGGTAGCTCCGGGGTGGCCCACAAAATTCTAGTACTTATTCTTATGTTGTTTGCAGGCTGTATATTCAATGATTTTTTGTCAGCTAGAAAATCCGATACCGAGTAGTAAAAATTTAATAGAATTACAGTTAGTTTGTTTTTGAAAGTTGTTACTGGTTCCTCTTTTATGAAATTAGGAATGTGGTTAAAAATAGCCGGTGCCATACCAAAAACACTTTTCCTCAACAAAGCAGTCCTGTTCGTAACAAGTTTTGGTAATGAGATCGCAAAGTTACATCTCGGTATCTGCTTTCCGATAGAGTTATAAATACTCGTAGATGTCGATTACATTTAACAAAAAGAGCAATTTCTATAATGTAAAGGCACGGAAATGACAACAAATTATGATTTTTAAAAATTGGAACACACAGCTGTCAATAACTTTCAAACCAAATATTGCTCGTAGGCAGCGTTTTTGGGCCTAAAAGTACTCTCTCTCTCTTTCGGTACATTGCGTTGCCCCAAAATAATAGGTCTTTACCTATGAAATTGCCGTTTTGTATGAAAAAATTTAAACGAATTTTTTTCATGTATTTTTTATTTGTATTAATCGAAGTAATCACCCATGCAATCAATGCATCTTTGCCATCGCAGTGGCAGTTTATTGATGCCCTTCTTAAAGAAATCAGCTGGACGGGAGGCAACAAATTCTTCAAAGGCATTTTGTACTGCCTCTCGGGTATTGAATTTTTTTCCCGCCAAGAAGTTATCCAAATTCTGGAAAAAGTAGTAGTCTGTAGGCGCAAGGTCTGGTGAGTAGGGCGGATGACGGAGAGCTTCCAACCCCAGTTCTTGCAACTTGGAGACCGTCTGCTGTGCAGTATGAGGTCGCGCGTTGTCGTGCAGGAGCAGCGGAGACGAGCGATTGACCAATGCTGGTTGGAGATGTGCCAGCTTCTCCATCATTGTGTTCAGTTCTTCACAGTACACATCTGCAGTAATGCTCACCCTGTTTGGTAAGAAGCTGTGATGAATCACACCGGCGCTAGACCACCAAACAGTGACCATCACTTTTCTAGGGGTAAGTTTTCGTTTAGGGCATTGTTTAGGTGCTGAACCAGGATCCAACCAACTTGCTGAGCGCTTGCGGTTATCAAACAGAATCCATTTTTCATCGCAGGTAACAATGCGGTTCAAAATTCCTTCATTTGTGTGTCTGTTGAGCAGTGCAAGGCACGTCTCGACGCGTACTTCGCGCTGACGATTGGCACCCATTTGTCAAGCTTTTTTACCTTGCCAATTTGACGCAAATGGACCAATATTGTTTTGACGCTAACGTCGAAAGCTGCTGCTAATTCAGCCGTAGATTGTGTATCATCAGCTTCCACAATCGCCTTTAATTCGTCATTGTCGACCAAAGTCTTCGGACGACCGCGAGGTTCATTTTTCAGGTCGACATTTCCAGAACGGAAGCGAGCAAACCAATAACAGGTGGTGCGTTGGTTTGTAGTGTTAGCTCCGTAAACGTCGTTGATGTTGCGTGCCGCTTGTGCCGCGTTGCTGCCACGACGGTACTCATATTCCATAATTACTCGAATTTTTAACGTATCCATGATGACGAAAAAGATTGAAATGCGATGAAAATGTAACACTAATCAATAAACAAATGACTACTTTTGGAAAAAAAAAATCATGTTTTTAAAATAAAATTAATTTGAAATTAGAATTCTTACCCAAACAAAAATTATTTTGATTTGAAATGGCCAGTACTGCAAAACGGCAATTTCATAGGTAAAGACCTAATATAATACCAAACCTTAAAATGGAAACGACAAGACTATGATATGCTAGCAATACTGTTTTGATACCAACTTTTTTTTAAAGATTATAAAGTGCGTATGCAGATGCGCTAAGTTTTTTTACAGATTGCTTCTGCCTGTGCCTTCCATGTCAGTTAACTGTCAATTAAAATTCCTAGAAATTTAGTAACATCTACTCTGTCCTCATTTTGACTATTATAATTAATATTAAGATCATTGAACGAAATCTTTGTTTTTGTATGTTTATGTATCAGCATCCAACCTTGCACTGACCTGCAAATAACGTACTCTGACGTACGCTACTCTTGAGCTTTCTCCTTGACAAACAAAACATTATCTTCAACTTCTTCTTAATGTATTTGTATACTTAAAAGATTTAAGATCTCATTCAACTAATTGGTTGCTAAATTTCAATGCGCAAATATCAAAACAGGAATTTCCAATTCGGCAACACCAGATAAATCGAATGAAAAATCCCCTTTAGCCACAAAAAGAAAATTTGTTTAATTAAAATCGACGCCGTCCCTAACATTAACCGCCTGTATCCAATTTATTCATGACCCATCAGCCGTGACTCTTACAAAAAACACGAGACAACCCGAAGCGAGGCCGAATGCAGCACTGCCTTTTAAAATTTGATCACAACGTTTTTTACCGCGAACGTAGGTGACTCTCGACAAAGCATTGAAAAATATCTTTGTGAATGGTTTTTCTTTTTACGTAAAAACACTTTTTCTCAAACGTGCTTGGAAATTCGGACATTATTTTGATAACGTTTTTTGAGTTAAATCAGAAAGTGCTGTACTGGTCAAATACATGCGAGCAGCGGCTGGCAGTATTAGTGTGAAATCCAATAACTGTCGTGATTAGCGGGCTAATAAATTATTATGAAAATTCATATAATATATCTATCGTATATTTTAAAAATGGAACTATTTACTTCACAAAATGGCAACCAAAGAGTTAACTTATCCAAGGTTCTATTTAAATTTCGAACAGGCTTGCAAATCCAACTGTTTAAAGTAATAAAAAAAACAACTAACCACCAAAATTGAATCATGTTGTTCATCATTGATTCTGGAATTTGTAATTAATTTGCTTATTTTGAATTTCCGCGCATTTTTTACAAAAGTACTTTTTAAGCCTTGGCCGTAACCAGGCATTACGAACTCACGTATGTGTGCCTTGACATCACACTCGGCCTCTTTTGCAGACCGCTGTAGTAGGTACTATACCGCCTCTTTTTCAGAATCTTCATGTTTTAAATCTCAATTTCACAGGCTTAAAATTTGGGTAATGGGTTTAAGTAGGAGCAGTATCGCGGCATTTTATGCAAAAATTAAACAGTTTAAATTAAAATCAAAATTCGTCATTTAATTAGTATGACAGTTTGCTTTTTTTATGTAGGTACCTACCTAGGTTTCAGGTTTCTTTGAGTAAATTAACTTTTAGTAACAAATAAGAAAAAGGGACCTTTCTTGTATGTTTCGGTCAGGATTTCTCGCGGTACTGATCTTATATTTCAGTTCAGTAAACTATTTAAGTATAGGTATATATTAATGTGACCAATACTTATATAACAAAAAAAATCCCCAAAACGCCCACCATTCACCACTTCCTAGTGCTTAAGCTGGGAAGAAGAAGTGGTGCAACAAACTCCCCAGCAGCACAGCTGTCTGTTTAGATAGATAGACTTGATTCTATACATAGATAGGCAAAGTAATAAACAATATTTGTCAGATATTAAGTAGATGAGATAGATATTAGATAAAGCAATCACGTCATGATAAAATAAGATACACAGCAAATGTAATAAATAAGGTTTAAGTAATAAAGTGTTAATGAAAATGTTATCCTTTCTACAAACATTCATCATTGCTGGGCCTCGTCTGTTTGGTGTTTTCATTCACCGTCCCCCAACACGACGATGCTATTTTATTAAAATTTTATTGTCATTCTTTATTTTTTGCTTTTGAGAGGATTATGTTTGTATCGGGGTTTTTAAATTTAGTTTTTATTTCCTGCTTTTCAAATTTAACATAGTAATAGCAGCATCGATTCAATGTTACTTTGTTCTACTAAAATATCATTAAGTTATAGAATACCAAATTTAATCTCAATCCGACCTGACGCTGAGGAATGCACCTGAGACCTGTAGCTGTGGAATATGGTCAAATCCCTTCATCAACCCAAAAGGAGCTGATAATCTTCAAACGGTTGAACAAATTTTCTTGAATCATAGTTAAGAACAGTCTCGATTAAGTCCCCTTTCAGACTAAACAAGAAACCAAAATCGGTTCAGCCATTTGGGAGCTCCGATGCCAAAGACAGACACACAGATACACACGTTAAACTTATAACACCCCTCTTTTTCTGTCGGGGATTAAACATACTTTCTTATCATTTTTATTTCAATAGCTATAATAATAATAATATATATCGTTCACGAACTAAATAATGTGCTCCGCGTGCTAAAATCTTTTTTCTAATACGAAATGGTCCTTCTGAGATTTTGTGCTACACCCCCTTCAAGACAAATAATACCATTAACCAACACCTGTGGAAATAAATTGTGCAGTGAAGTTTAGCTGGATTTAGGACGACTGCTCATGACGCCGAGGCCATAGGAAAGGGAGGCGAGTGGCAGGAGTTTTCAGGTAAGTTTTCAAATCGACTAATTTACTACACAAACATTGAAGGCTTATTATGCACATGGTGACTGATGCATGCATACTATCTATTAAGGCAGATCACCTCAAAGCTTCAATGGCTCTTTATTAAAAAGGCCTTTCCAGACATAGCCCTGCATTGTTAGACTCACATAAAATCCTAATGTTATAATGTTTGGACCTCAAAAGAGACCACGACCTCTGGGTATATTTCGGCATTTGTCTTCAAGGATCAGTCTGCTAGGACATGCTGGCGTCATCTAGTTTTAAAATATTGACCCACAAAATATTGAGGTGTAACAGTGTCTTAAAAGACCTACTTACATAAATAAACACTTTAAACACTTTTCGCTAAATTTGCTATCTCCCATGCGTTCAATTTAATAAAAGTGATAAAGGCATTATTAACCATACATGAAAGAATTATTAGCCAAGCAATCCTTAGGTTACCAAAGGCAATTATGTAATTTAATAATTACCACAATTTTGAGGTACTTACCATAATATTACCCGTAGGTTAGGCGGGTTAAAAGGGATATGTGTATACCCCTCAAGACTGTTGCCACAATTTGGTTAATTGTAATGCATAATAATATAATTTATTTTTATTTATTTTCTTTCATACATATTAAGTATATTTTTAAATATTTTTACAAAAATCATTATAAAAAACATTGAAAAATATAAAAAATAACGCTGAACAAAAATAACGTGTCTCAAACTAAAACCAACAATACTCATTGGTGGTTTGAGTTTGTACACGTTACATTTCAGTAGCGTCGTGGACGATGGGCCTTAGAGTTCAACTTCCGTCGATCATTCAATTCCGCCCTAAATCGACGAAAACTAATTATATCCATCTATTACTCTCTGACGTCTTAAAATTTTGAAATGGCGAAACGACCTTCTAGACATTTTGCGATTAATTTTCAAGAAGCCCCCTTGAGAAATCAAATATTAATTGCCTTCTGAACCAAATCTATAATTATACTACTTGATGATATTGTTGTTTTACGGACAGAGAAATTATATCAATATCTTAAACACTTAAGCCTGACGGGTTGCACAGAATTGTATACGTAAACCAAAATTTTGCTGTAACAGACGGACAGACAGAAACACGAGTGATCCTATTAGGGTATTTTTTTTTGGGGTGGGTAATCATCAAATAACTTTTCCTGCTCTGGATGGATCAGGAGGGCGTGTCAGACTTTTACTGACTAAAACCCACCCGTGTTCCCTCAATTGCCTGTGTGCCAGAGACCGCGGTATCTCTTTCGAACAACCCGCACCCCTGGCAGGCATCGGCCCTTGTGGACCCCACCAGTTGGTGCTGAGATCTCTTAGAGGCGCGCGTGGAACACAACGCGCCGTCGACCCGGGCTTGGTCCTTACCGGACAGCGAGCTACCCATTACTCGCCGTCCGCAAGCCCGCACAGACCTACGGTGGCCGAGAATCAGCCTGGGATCCTATTAGGGGTTCCTTCTTTCATTCGGACGTACCGAACCCTATAAAGTTACACCTCTATCCTGCACATATAAAATACTGGTATTTCACTGCATCCGGTTAGACTGAAAGCCAACCAACATACTTGGGAAAAGGCTAGGCAGATTGATTGATTGCTAAGGATTGACACTATTTGCCAACAGTGTCAATCACTAGCTATCAATCACTCTTCACTTCTTCAACTTCACGTCACCTAAGTTTTCACGGTGAGATTTATACGAAACTAGCTTTTGCTAGCGGTTTCTCCCGCGTGGAGGTCGAATATTATCCCAGGGAAACGAACTACAGGGATAAAAAGTATCCTATGTGTTACAAGGTGTAACAGAATGGACGCAAGACCTGAAAGTAGTTTGTTCCTAATTGACTACTGAATCGATTTCAGTAACTTTTAATAGAATTTTTTTTTTTAAATTATGTATTTTGCCATACCTACCTACCACTGATTGAGCCAAAGAAAATTAATCTTATTTCAAATGAAATAAGACTCAATTTTAAATGCATAAAGTAATTGCTTGGGTCGACACGTTTTTCTTAATAATATCAGTTAGCTTTAAAAAAAAATAGTTTTGGTCATCGTATTATGCTTTTAACTCAATACTCTGTATGAGGTCTTGCGTTAATTATGTTACTCGTCGTATATCTGTGTGGAAAATCTCATCCAAATCCGATTTGTATGAAATTTTGGATGAATAATACAAAGTGGAGACCCTTTGTAAGATTAGTAGGATATATCGGCTGCGTTACGTATCTACAAGTTTAGCAACCTACACAAGTACATTACTACAAGTCTTATTACTAATTCATTCTTAGTCGATAAACTATATCTGTAGGTAATTAAGTAATTGCTTTACTAAGCAATTACCTAATTACCTACAGATCTAGTTACTACCCGTAATTAATTTGTGATACTTCTTAACAACAGTACCTACAAGTTACTCATTAATTTGTAATCAATCTTTGTTCGTAAATGCTTTCGTCGGGATATCACAAAATCCGTTAATTTACAATTTAATCGAATTTGAACAGTTTAATTTTATCTTGGGAGAATTTATGAAAAGATTATCTGAAACAAGAGTCCTTTAGAAAAAGTTTTTTGTACCGCGTGGAAAGCCTTTTTAAACTTATTATCCGGCATCATCTGTCAATCATTATCAATATTGATTGACAGATGATGCCGGATAATAAGTTTAAAAAGGCTTTCAATACAGTAAACTCAAATTTAGAAATAGTTCGCCCCGAGTGCCTTGGTCGTTCATTACCTTTATTATTCTTGGACTCATACTGGTATTCAGTAAATTGACAGTTCGAAGAAAAATAATGTTACCATACTAAAACTATTAGTTTTGGGGTAGTAAACGATTTTGCGTAAAGAACGAATGATAAAAATGTTTTAATTTTAAATTCGTTATAAAACTTTAAACTTTCGTTTGTAACATTTGGAATATGTGAATATATAACAAAATCTACTATTTATAATAGTGCATATCATGTTTTTAAGACAAGTTATTTTTTTTAAATGTAAGTACATTATTTTACGTTCATTCAATTTCAATCATTCTTACACCACCTCACTATCTTCTTTTGTCATAATCTGGTAACCCTACATCTGTCAAGTTACTGAATACGATTGTGAGTCCAAGTCTATACTTGGAAAGAAACTGTACGTCTATACGTACAGTTTCTTTTTAAAGCTCGATATGACATATTACCGCCAAGATATGCAACTATTATGTGAACATCATCATCATCTGCTTAGCCTTGTCCCAACTATGTTGGGGTCAGCTTTCAGTCCCTCAACTATTATCTAAACATGCTTCTTTTTTTTGACCGTGGAAAATCATCAAATAACTTCTCCCGCTCTGGGTGGAGCAGGAGGGCGTGTCAGACTTTTACTGACTAAAACCCACCCGTGTTCCTTCAGTTGCCTGCGTGCCACGGTATCTCTTTCGAACAACCCGCACCCCTGGCAGGCCCGCACCCCTGGCAGATTGTCTAAACATGTTACCGCGTTATTCTTCTTTACTATGTAACGGATTTAGATGCAGTTAACTCCATCATTTAGATAACTTATCCCGGGAGGTTTATGTGTATAAAACATTCATATTAAAATCCTACTAATATTTATCCTACTATAATCCCTACTGATATTAGAAATGCGCAAGTAACTCTGTGTGTCTGTTACGCTTTCACGCCTAAACCGCTGACCCAATTATCATGGAATTTGGAAGAGATATAGCCTAGGATATGAAAAAGGACATAGGCTACTTTTTTACGCGATAACCAACATCCACACGGGCGGGCGGAGCCGCGGGCATAAGCTAGTAATATTACAAATGTAAAAGTTTGAATTAAGATGTTTATTACTAAATCACGCAAAGACAGCAGAACGGATTTACATAAAATAATATGGCACACAAATAGTTTATAATTTAATTATTAATTTAAGGATTAACGCTAAGCATACTTTTTATCCCGGTAATACGTTCCTGTGGGCTAATTTCCGACCTCCACTCCAGCTGCTAGCTAAAGTTAGTTACGTATAATGACGAAATATCGATATTTTGTCATGCCATACGTAGTATCTCTATGTAGTCTGTGGTCATGCCATAAAAAGCGTGCGTTGAAGGGGCGGGACGTTAGTAAAATAATGTATGAAAATTCAACAAGGCTCATAGACTAGGCCCGACTAAGTCAAGTGACGCCCCGCACCGATTTATTTTAGTCTACTGCATTATTGATCGGTGCGAGCTCAGACGTCTGATCACTTACATTGGGTAGCGGTAGGTACATGTACCTCGTGTTGAACGGTTATATTTACTTTACGAGGGGAAGAAGTTAGGGGAAAATAGGACAATGATGGTCAGCGGGCAATGGTGGTCACGCACACAACTAAAGCATGAATAGTCCTTTATGTGTGTGAAGTGTATTACGTCTCACCCCTCACTGCCCCCGAGCGTCGAGCGCCCTGTGCTGTCATTCCGCACGCGACGTTCGTGCAAGGCGAGTGTTTGTTGTTTTCGCGCCAAATTGATGTAATTTTACGTCTCTACGAATTAACGAGGTAAGCTGTGAAATATTCTTTAATCCACGTAAACGCTGTCTTGTTATTTGAGACTGTTCATTATTATTATGCTACAATGCTCAGTTCAAATTAAAATATGTATTTGTTTGTGTTAAAAAAAAAATTTTTCGACGAAGTCCGTTGCGGGTTATCGTGGTCAACTGACCACCATTGCCCGCAATGTTATTATGAGTGTCGTATGGTAACTAAATCTAATTAACTTGTTTTTAGATGCCAAAAAAAAGATCCAGAAAAACGCAGAAGGCTGCATGGTCTTCGGAGACGTTGGACAAGGCTCTGAGGCTTATGGGTAATGGAACATCTATGAGAAAAGCCACCAATCAAATTGGAATTCCATTTTCTACGCTGCAAATTCAAACAAGAAGAAATTGTTTGAAAACCCATCTCTAGGGCGAAAATCTGTATTTTCTGCAGACGTTGAAAAAAAGATAGCTAATGTGGTGAAGAAAATGGCTAAAATATTTTACGGTTGCACAGCTATCCAAGTAAGAAAACTGGCTTATGAATATGCAGAAAGTTTAAAATTGCCACACAATTTTAATAAAAATAATAAAATGGGAACCAGTGGTTATTCAAGATAACGAAAGCTGTTCTCCTCTTGAGACAACTGCAGCTCTGACATCCCAAGAACCACTGGCGGTTGCATCAACACCTGTACAAGAACCCCTGGTGGTTAGTGAACAAGAACTCCTGGTATTTGCATCTACGCCTGAACAGGAACCTCAGGTGGTTGCATCAACATCTGTTGAAGAACCCCGGGTAGTTGCATCAACGTCTGTACAAGAACCCCAGGTGGTTGCATCAACATCCGTGCAAGAACAACTGGTAGTCGCATCCACATCTGGCCAAGAAATACTGCCAAAAAAACGACCAAGGGTTGAACATTTTATCAATTTTCGTACCAAAACACTATATGTTAGTACAAGACAAGGACGAAAAAAGCAACATTCTACCATTCTGACCTCCACTCCAATGAAAGACAGTCTTATAGAAAAGGAAAACAAAAAGCTGAACAAGATCTTAAAAGAAAAGGGAAAACAAAAAGGCAAAGGGAAGGGAAAAAACCCAATGAGAACAGGGAAAGTATTAAAAAGGCTAAACGGAAAGTTCTTCAGGAAGACAATGACTAGTCATTGACTGACGTAGATATTGAGGACCTCTGCGTAGATGATGATTATGATGAGGACTCAGAAAATCATTGTCTTATATGCGGAGATTCGGCCAAAACAACGAGTTATGGTACCGGTGCACTTCCTGTGGGCTGTGGGCTCACTCTGCTTGCACTGGTTGGGATTCCGCTACAGGATACGTATGTGACATATCGCACACCTAGATCTATACTGAGACAACTCAAAAAAGGTCATTTTTCAGGAGACGAAAAAAACGTATATAATATATAGCCGGTATACGTTTTTTTCGTCTCCTGAAAAATGACCTTTTTTGAGTTGTCTCAGTATAGATCTAGGTGTGCGATATGTTAGAAGTGTTTGACCATCATTGTCAACATCATGACTACCATTGCCCTCACGTGCGTACAATGGTGGTCAAAGCCATTATTTTTTATTTTTGTACCTATTAGATGGATACTCCAAATATGATTATTTTGATCTCAAATTATAATAGTCCTTTAATGTAGAATTGGTATGTTATGTTCCTAATAAAGCTGTGATTTATATTTTGAGTTTTATTCCAAAAATTGCTTAACTGACCGCCATTGCCCTATTCTCCCCTATTATGCAACATTATAAAGATTCGAGTTTATGTTTGTTACTGGAACTTATTATGGATTTAACGGCTTTTAAATCGTGGTTAAAAGGATAACAAAAGGTCGTCGAGTTTAGAATAGCAGACAGGTTTTTAGTTAAAGTAAATGAAGACACCGTCTAGCATAAAGCTCTGAGCCAGTTTTTTATATTTCCAACTTTATTTCAATTAGTGTAAAGTTCATACAAAAATGACAACTTAGCATCGGTCTAAGTTATCAGTGTTGTAAAAAGAAGAACTGCGTTTCAATACACATTGGGCTCTTAATTAAAAAAACTGCCTTGGTGTTTTAAATCAAATCTAAATAAAAACCTTATTTTTAACCGACTTCAAAAAGAATTCGACATGTTTATATATATTTAATTTTTTTCATGTATGTTCGTTTTTTGCAATAGGTATATTAGATTTTTGATACCGCACAACACTACAATGTGAAAAATATCTTTAATTTCTGGAGTCGGTGACTTTGGATATGTACCTATTTAATTATTTTTTTGTCACCGCCTTCCGCAATTAAAGTTATTTTTCAATTTGTAGTGTTTTTCCGGAAGTCGGTTGTTTTTTTTTTAAGTTTTTTTATTATACATAGTTGTAGCAGTTTTGAACAAAAGATTAGATTTGAGATTTGACTTAATGTTTTTTAGCAATGTTCTACCATAATTTGATTTAACGAAAGCTTAATACAAAAAGATTCATAACTTAGATTCATAACATAAGGTAGCCGTATTGACTACAGAACTACTATCTACTTCCCTGGTCGATGTAGACATTAACAAGACTCCGGGTGTATTACCAGTAACAGGAACGAATGAGCTGTCTCGATGATGAACACGCTCCCTCGTGGTAGTGTATTTCGTGGAGTAAATCTTTGTTTATTTATCCGAATCAGTTGATTAGTTAATTTCTAGATTGCGACTTTGCTTTAGGGCTAAGACTCATCGTCATTAATGGCTAAATATTGGAGCGACACAAAATGTAAATACTTCTGTCAGATTTTTCAGACTTTTATTTTTAATATAAAGCACTTTTTTTGTTTGATGTAAGTATTCGCAGAAGCTGAGTTAATATAAATTTATAAACTAAGGAGCTGTCTCGATGATAAACACGCTTCCTCGTGGACTAGCTCAGCAGGCTTAGCATGACGTTTTCTATTTCTACGAAGAATAGACAGTGCTTTTTCAATACAAAGTTACATTTCGTTTCTCCATTTTTGACATCGCACCGTAGATATCCTTCTACAATCTGTCATTTTGTATTTCGTTTCTAACGATCTTTGTCTAGATCCTTATAAATGTAGACTATTTCAGAAGAATTCTATGGGGAAATAGTACGGACGCGCCAATATTATTCACTAAACAGAAAAAAATGATTAGAATTTTAATGAACATCAAAGATACAGACTCCTGTAAACCCCACTTTAAAGACCTAAAAATATTAACCCTGCCGTGCCTCTACATACTTGAAATGTGTAAATTTGTACGAAAATATCCGAAATTCTATACCAAAAGAGGAGATATCCAAACAAAAATTGCACTAAGACATGAAAGCAGATTAAACATACCCACTTCACGATTAAAAATGCACTCTTCTAGTACATTTGTTATGTCCATTAAAATATACAATAAGTTACCGGAACACATAAAAAACATAAATAAAAATAAACTACACTATTGACGAATATTTTAGAGATAAATTCCAACAAAAATAAACACAATTTTTTACCTAATACCTACATTTCATTTTAAACTTCACTTTAAAAATACCAATTTATATTATTTTTAAACACTAAGATACTGTAAATTTAAAATGTATATACTAAACAGTGCACAATTAATAATAATAACATTAGAATGTTATTATTATTAATTGTGCACTGTTTAGTATATACATTTTAAATTTACAGTATCTTAGTGTTTAAAAATAATATAAATTGGTATTTTTAAAGTGAAGTTTAAAATGAAATGTAGGTATTAGGTAAAAAATTGTGTTTATTTTTGTTGGAATTTATCTCTAAAATATTCGTCAATAGTGTAGTTTATTTTTATTTATGTTTTTTATGTGTTCCGGTAACTTATTGTATATTATAATGACAAGACAAGACAAGACTGTAGACAAGACTGAATAAAATTGTAAATACATACCTATTTAGTTTATTATAATTTGTGGTGTTAAAAACCAAACTAAAAAAGGAGAAAATAATTTAATTCAATTAAAAAGCGTGGGGTGCTTTTTGAGGTATTTTTATAATCAATTAATGGCAAGCACCCCACGCTTTTTAATTGAATTAAATTATTTTCTCCTTTTTTCGTTTGGTTTTTAAAGCGTGTTTTATTAGTTTTTTAAACTATTATTTATTTTCATTTTTTTAGTTCTGCTAGCTACAAAAACGTGATTTTAATAATAAAAATCGTGTGATAAATAATATAACAATGTATAAATACTTACTTACTACCATAAAACGAATGTAACTATTTTAATGCTACTACCTATTTTAATTTTAATTATTATTATTTATTTATTTTTTCTTAACAGAAAGCGCCTTCATCCTCTCTCCTATAAAAAAATAACTTTGCTGTGCCCGACAGGGTCCATAATTGATTCGATGTTATAATATTATACCAACTGTTATATATGTACACATTATTGAATGCAATAAAGTATTGAGTATTGAGAATATTTCTTCCCAAATTGTCAAAATCACACTGACAACAAACTTTCTATTCGACGGCCACAAAGATTATACGATTAATCTACAAAATCATGATTCGTTTAGAACGCATTACTGTGATAATTTATATAAAAGCATAGTTTTCTTCTCCTATTGTACATCATTTAGTTATTAGTCATGTCAAGGTCTCCTTGTACCGGGATCTAATAATAAAACACGCTTGTGCAGTTAATTTCATAAGTATTTCGATGAGAGCATTCTACAAAACTTATTTTTTTATTACTAAATGGGCCGTCTCTTGACCTCGATCACGCCTGTTGGAAAGCGATTGATGAGGTCTATGATAGATCGAGCATGCCCAGAAAATGCCTGATCACTCTTAGTCAAGGCACTGCTGGTACTCCCACGCATCGACAAAACACAGCAAGCTGCTTGACGCCGTACTCCGGTGGGAGGGTGGTCGCGAACCAGGCGGGCGTTAGCCCTACCACCGCAAGGGAAGAATTGGCCAGTCTAGGATGCGCCGAGCGCTCGGTTCATTCGAGATACTGGTGGAACAAATTGCGCTACACGAGGAGGCTTCTTCATGCATCCCAAAGTGTTGTTTATGTTCTTCTTTCGGCTTGACAGCCCAATCTCTCACCTGCTGTTTTTTTTTCTATTCTCTTTCTTAACTAGCTCGACAGTTCGAATTTATTAGTGTTTTTTATCGCCAGCCTATATAACATAAGGTCGTCTTTTGCAGACAACCTCTACAGTAGGTACTTACTAAGTTAAATTAAATGTGATGCTACTTGACTTTTAACTGGCGATATTCGGCTCACATAACAGCTTACCTGTATATTGCTACAGGTCATAATAAGGTTAGCAGGTATAGTCATTGGACTATGAGATAGAAATCACATGTGCAGTGCATGAATTTTCTCGCAGAAGAGGCTGGTAATGCCTGACCAAGTTTTTCTTTATTATTAACAGATTTACCATAGAATAGTTTAAGCCCTCTAAATCTCGTAGGTTCGCCGTCTCGGCGATAAACAAACTCCCTCATGAACTAGCTCAGATATATGCGTAGGATCAGCGTGCTTATCTTAACAGATTTATGTTTATTTACTTAAGTTAATACCCACTGTGTAAATTTTTACAACGAAACTTTACGTGTAATTTGTAATCTTAACCTCTTCTGTGGTCTTGTGGTAAGACCGGTCTCAGATATAGAGATCCCGGGGTCAATACCCTGCAGGGTGAAAATCCAAATTCTTAAAAAAAAATCAGCCGGAACGGATTTGTTTAGCATAATTTTACATGTTTTTTTTTTTTTGGGTGGGAAATCATCAAATAACTTCTCCCGCTCTGGGTGGAGCGGGAGGGCGTGTCAGACTTTTACTGACTAAAACCCACCCGTGTTCCCTCAGTTGCCTGTGTGCCAGGGGCCGCGGTATCTCTTTCGAACAACCCGCGCTCGTGTACTTTCCTTGATCTTCTTTTACACCTAGACCTTGACTGCAAAAAGTTGTGTATTTCTATGTTTTCATGGATATGGACATTAAGATGAAGATGATGTCTATTATGTGCCGTTTTATCGATGGCAGTCCTTTCAATATCGCAAATGAAAAATAGTCCACAGTTGAGCATAGATCCCAACCAGCCACAACACCCGATTTGCCTACGAGCTTAGTCTTCATTCATCTTCATCATCTGCCTAGCATTTTCACAACTATGTCGGGGTCAGCTTCCAGTCTAACCGGATGCAGCTGAATACCAGTATTTTAAATAGATCGACTGCCGATCTGACCTCCACAGCCCAGTTACTGGATAATACGATACCCCTTGGTTAGACTGGTTGTCAGATTTTCGGGCTTCTGACGACTCATCATCATCATCATCACCATTTCAGCCGAAAAACGTCCACTGCTGGACATAGGCCTGCCCCAATTTGGGGGGGTTTGCCATAAGCCAGGCGGGTTGGCGATCGCAGTATGATGGTAAAATGGATAGAGAACGCTGCTGCCCATTCTCTAGTAAGTTTCTTAGTTGCCTCCTACGACACCCACGGGAAGAGATGGGATGGTGCAATTCTTTACGTCCGGCACCACACGGATGACTCGTAATGAATGTCAAAGATCTATGATGGTAACCCATCCACGGATCAACCGCGGATAGCATACTTTGACCTGATCGTTCCACCTGTGTGACTGTATCTTAACCACAAGCCCCACCCACAGGCATTTTTCATCATCATCATTATTTCAGCCGAAAGATGTCCATTACTGGTCATAGGCCAAATAGTGTTCTCTATGTTAAGAAGTATTTCATTTTAAAGTTTTTCATTAAGCTGTATTTGCAAGATACCGTGTTAATATCAAAAGTCATTTATTCAAACTAGGCTGAGAGTCAGCACTTTTTGAACTTCAAATTTACATAAGACAGTCCCCCAGAGACGCCCGCCCTTCATGACTGCCTAGTACTTTAGCTGAGAAGATGAAGTGGCGCAACTCCAGAGCAGCACAGCTGTCTGTTAAGTTAGAAGAACTTGATACTATGCAATAATAAGTAATTAACACTACGAGACACATTATTAAATTAAATTATTTGCCATATGTCAGCCAGCACACGCCAATATACCACAAAAACATTAAAAACTATACTCAAGCAGAAATAAATAACAATATTGTCTGTAACTAACGATCTGTCGCGATGATAAACACGTTTCCTAGTGGACGCATCTCCAGAAATGGGATAACCGTGTTTCCCTTAACTGATTTACGACTTCTAAGTTGCAAGTTATGAGTGTCTACAACATACTACCAAGATACAAGAAAACTTTTTTGTCTCGTATGAGATAATTGTGCAGCGGTGTAATAGGTGGTGGTTGCTGATAGGTGCTGGTAGCGTTGGTGCCGAGGAAAATAAATGAAAAGGCGGACCGATTCTTTTTCACATGTGTATTGGACCAGTGTCACAGTTGGAAGGGAAGTGTTGCCACAGATCACATATTAATTTACCTGTTAATTTTGGTGTTGCAATCTAATTACTTAAAATACCCAACATGCTGCGGGCTCACAGAAGTAGCAACAAACTTAGTTTATTGTGATAAGGTACATAAAATTAAATAACAATAACTGAATGCTTAAATTTGTTTAGAACTAAGTATGAAAAACAAAGAAATTAAATGGTTTTACTAACCTAAGACTTAATATTTACTCACAAGAAAAACAATATTTATATCTAGGTACTTATTTTAATAGTTACAGAAATATCTAAGGACTTTCATCGTATTCTATTGGTAGTAGGCAGATTTTATTGATGGCCCGGGAATGAGTTTTTCCATTTGGGGTCTTAACCTCCACTGCCCTAATTTTGCCATCGTGTCCTGGAAACAATTTAACAATTCGTGCCATGGGCCACGACATAGGAGGAGTATTATCCTCTTTTAAAATGACTAAGTTGCCTAATTTGACATTACCTATGTTATCACGCCACTTAGGTCTATTTTGTAACAAATTTAAATAATATTGATACCACACTTTCCAAAAGGACTGTTTTAGAGAATTACACAATTGCCAAAACTTAAGCCTATTTTGTGGAATGTTACATACATTATTTTCAGGATACATTGACATTGCACTACCTATAATAAAGTGACCAGGTGTTAGATAACAATAATCATCAGTGTTTGAAGATAGAGGTAAGAGCGGTCGAGAATTAAGCACTGCTTCGATTTCAATTAATACTGTATTAAGTTGTTCGTATGTTAAAACAGTTTTTTGCAATATTCTTTTTAAGTGAAACTTCGTGCTCTTTACTGCTGCTTCCCAGAGCCCCCCAAATGTAGGCGAGTAACATGGTATGAAGTGAAATTGTATCCCACGCTCGGCGGTAAATCTTTGTACCTGCATTTGGTGATTCTGAGAAGCTTGCAGCTTGTAGAGGTCGACTAATTGACTCCTTGCACACTTAAAGGTACTTGCATTGTCGCAGTGAATTTCGGTGGGCAACCCTCGTCTAGAGATGAATCTCCTTAAACAAGCTAGAAAACTTTCCGTGGTCAAGTCTGACGCGAGTTCCAAGTGAACGGCTTTTGTCGCGAAACATACGTATACGCAGATATAACCTTTACCTATTAAGGATCGTCTTACGCGAGAGAGTTTTACATTTATTGGCCCAGCGAAATCCACGCCGACCTTCTCAAATGGGCGGCTGGTAGCGGTTACACGTGCAGCCGGCAAGGAGCCCATTAGCTGCTTGGCCACTGAGGCCTTTTGTCTGAAACACACAATACATTTGTGAGTTATTTTCTTAACTTCTAATAAGCCATTAACAATCCAGAACCTTTGGTTTAGATGCGACAGTAAAAGCTTAGGCCCTGCGTGCAGTAACCTTTCATGTTCACACCTTATAAGCAAACCAGTAATCAACGAGCCTCTGGGCAGTATGATAGGATGTTTTTGTGAATAAGCAATATCAGCATAATGCAGCCTACCCCCGACGCGCAAAAGACCTTGTTTGTCGAGAAAGGGATGCAATTCAGATAGATTTCCTTTCAAATTGTTATTATTGCTTAAAGCTGTGATTTCAGATTTAAAATATATTTCTTGTTCATGTTTAATTAATAACATTAAAGACTGATCTAACTCAGAACTTTGCAAGAAGTTAGTATTTATTTTGACTTTATGTTTATTTATATTGTTTAAAAATCTCAATATGTATGATAATAGCCTTATTATTTTATTTATATTGGAGCAATTATACAAGCGCTCGAACACATAATCAAGCGGATTTGGATTTTGGCATGCCAAGTTGCTGGAAGGAGCCAAACAGGATTCCACTGCGAACGAATCAGTGGGCGCGTTGTAAGCAGGGAAGTTGTACTCACTGTTTTGCAGAAACTTTGGGCCATTCCACCAAATATCGCAGCTACTCAGCTCATTCGGATTGACACCTCGGCTAATGAGATCAGCAGGATTGTCGTTTGTATTGACATAATGCCAACTACATCCAGCTGTATTTTGACGAATTACATTTACTCTGTTTGATATGTAAGCTTGAAGTTTTGCTAGCTCAGTATTAAGCCATGCAAGGACAATTTGCGAGTCGCTGAATAAGCGAACATGCCTTATATTAATTTTAAGTCTGAGCGTAGTATGAGTCCTTGAAATTAATTTCGATAGCAACAGTGCTGCATTCAACTCAAGCCTAGGCACTGTCATGCCTTTCTTTTGGATAGGGTTGATTCGCGATTTGGAACAGAGTAGATGCAATATTGTTGTACCTGATGGGTTTGTGAGTCGCAGGTACACACAGCATCCGTAGGCTGTCTTACTCGAAGCATCTGCAAAGCCGATTAAATCTGCCGAGTCTGCATCTGAAATTCTAATGTTCCTATCTAATAGGATTGGCTGCATTGCAGCTAAATTTTTGGTAAATTGATACCATTCTTGCTGAACATTTGCAGGCGGACTTTCATTCCAGCCTGTGTTCAGTAGCCATAATTTTTGCATTATAGCCTTTGCTGTGACTACAATTGGGCTCACGAATCCCATTGGGTCATAGAATCTACCTATATAACTAAGAATGCTCCTTTTTGTAACCTTATTCATATTAAACGGTTCTGGAGTAGAGATAATGAAATGATCATCCTTTACATTAATTTGAAGTCCTAAAGCTTTCATGTTATAGTTATCCTTTTGTAAATCTAAACTATCAAAGTGCCTTTCGTTTGTTGGTATATTGTTCAACACATTTTCATCATTTGATGACCATTTGTGAGTGTTGAAACTACCCAATTTAAGCAAATCACGCAATTGGTCTCTGGCAGCAATAGTAGTTTCTAAATTATTGTTACAATAGATAATATCATCAACATAAAGATAATTTTTGATAATAGATGACGCTAGTGGGTATGAATTTTCATACCTATTTGCCAACTCATCTATGCAGCGAGTTGCTAAATAGCTTGAACTTTTCAAGCCATACGTAACCGTATCTAACCTAATACACTTGACTGGCTCTTCAGGATTGTCCCTCCATAAAATATTTTGAAGGGTAGTGTATTCAGGATTTATTTTAATATTTCTGAACATACGCTTAATATCTGCAGTAAATGTATATTTACCTAAGCGGAATAATAAAATTATATCAAATAATTCTTTTTGAACCACAGGTCCATTGAGTTGCAAATCATTTAGAGAAACTTTCTTGTTTGTTTTCATTGAACCATCAAAAACTGTTCGTAGCCTTGTGGTTTTGCTGTTATTATTAATAACTGCATGATGTGGCAGAAAATACACAGCATGTTTATTCAAATCATACAATTCTATATCAATATAATGACCATGACCAAGAGCTAGGTATTCATGAATAAATTTTTTATATTGCATGAATAAATCAGGATCAGCGTGCAATCTCTTTTCCAAATTTAAAAACCTTTTTAAAGCTAAGTGAAATGACTCACCAAGAGTATCGTTCACATGTACTAAAGGTAATTTTAAAGGCAGAGGAACCTCAAACTGATTATTAATTAATTTAACTGAACTTTGAAAAATATGTTCACAAAGCTCTTGCTCAGATGTTTGCTCAGTAAGTATTTCTGGGACCTTTTCGTTGGTCCAAAACTGGGCAAGTGTCTCATTGAGACTTAATTCACATTTTAATACTACTCTATTACAAGTCTGTTGTGATACCTTGGGTGGCAGATTTCCTCCTACAATGTGCCCGAAGTATGTGTTAAAGATGTATAGCTGTGTGTTACTAGGTTGCTGCAATGGATGCGCAGCATTCTGGGGCAGCACTGATGACTGCTTGCCTTGCCTTGGCAGGTCGATGCTCATGCACTGCTCGTTCGGTATCAGCGTCTGGAAAAACACATCAGCCCCTAATAGCATATGTATGTCACTAGGTACATTAAATTGGTCATCTGCCAATATAATGTTGGGCGGTATTACGACCCTAGAGACGTCAAATTTATTCTGAGGCAATTTGCATGTTATATCTTTCACTACATGACAAGTTACCATTGTCTTAAATGGTGATTTTAATGAATGGATTTCAATGGGAATGTTATATTTAACGTTACTTTTTTCATTAGCGATTCCAATAATACAAGTGTTACTTTGCAAGGGTGTTGAACCTAATAGCTGAACAACTTTGGAAGTTATAAAGGAAACCTGAGATCCGCTGTCCAGTAACGCCTTGATAACGTATTCGGTGCCATTCCTTGCTACGACCTTGATTCTAGCTGTGGGTAGAAGTACATTGTTATCAACATTGCCTGACAAGGTAACGGCTGGTGTGGTTTCACCTGAATTGCAGTGCAGCAGCGTGTTATGAGGCTTCTTGCACTCTGAGCACCGGAAGTGGAACCTACATTTTGCACCATGTGTACCTAAACAAATCACACACAGTTTTTGTTCTTTGGCAAACATCAGTCTATTATTTGCTGGCAATAGTTGATATTTTTTACAATTATATAATTTATGGTCATTACACTTACAGAAGATGCATGTTGCTCCTGCGGTGGCGACTGCTGTTACCTTCGTCGACTGTTGCTGCAAGTGAGAACCCTGTCCGGCATTTTCCAGTGCCAGAGCTCGCTTCTCAATATATTGCAGGAAATTTTCGAGGTTAGGTTGTACCCCTGGATCTCGGTCTAGCTGATAAGCTCTTGCAGTGATTCCATCTAATTTCCGAGAAAGAACACATAAAAGAATTGCATCCCAGTATTTAACATTTGAGTCAAGGTTTTTAATTGCAGCTAATTGTTGCCTAATAAATGATACAAAATCCCTCAAAGCACTAGCTGTTGACTTAATAATGTTACTTAAATCTAAAATGTTACTTATATGGTCATTTATAATCTTATATTTATTATTGTAGCGATCGTTCAGTAGTTTGCGAGCTTCACTATAACTTTCTGACGTTAAACTTAGATTTTTTATTAGATTATATGGTTCATCTTTTAAAAACGATCTCAAATAATAAAACTTTTGAACATGGTCAAGACTAACGTCATTGTGAATCAATGAGTCGAACAAATTAATGAATGGTACGTAATCAGTAAACTTACCATCAAATGTTTTTATGCAAATTGGTGGTAACTTTGTTTTATGGATTGCATCAAAATGCTTGGAGTGGCCAGTTGGGCCTATGTTATTATCGCGGGACCTTATTTGCTCGCTCAATGATGCCAAAATACTATAATAATTATTTTCTATTTGCTCGACATTTTCCTTGTCGGCAGCATCGAGATAAAGAATATCTTTACATAACGACTCGTATTCTTGAAAAGCAGATATGAGGCGATCACGTTTGTTGTCCAGCTCATCACAACTTATTTTGCTTAAATCAGAAACTTCTACGAAATTAAGTAATCTTGTGATCGTACCTTTCAAGTAGCCGCGTGAGGCGATTTTACGTTTTAATTCGTCATCCATTTCTAACAACTAGCGCACAACACTTGTTAATAATCACTACTTAGTAACTAATTATTAATTAAAGTCTCAACTAAACGCTAATGATTAGATTCGATGCGCGTGGACAGATCTTGAGGACGAATCGATCGAAGCCGCAAAATGGCGGATCCGGAAACTTCCTTTTCAACGACTTGGCGTCACTTGCTATCCCTTTTTCTCTCGTTCCGTCGTGCGTAATTCGCACTCTGCTCCACTGCGTGCAAGGATCGCGCGTTCCAGGCGCTTTTATGTAATATTTGTTGAATATTGCGATGCGTGTCGTCTCGCTCCTTCTTGCGGAATACCTTTATGTGTGCTGCTGCTGTGCTCTTCACACCTGCAGAGGTCACTCCGGCGATGACGATGAAATTGATCGTTAGGATGAGGACGTGATGGCTGCTTCTCTTTTCTCAAGATTGCTGCTGGGGTTGTCGAATCGATGGTATTGCGATTGTGTTGCGACAACCAAGCAGAAAGTGATGCAGACTGCGC
The DNA here is from genome assembly GCA_947359405.1 of Antitype chi. Classification (NCBI taxonomy): domain Eukaryota; kingdom Metazoa; phylum Arthropoda; class Insecta; order Lepidoptera; family Noctuidae; genus Antitype; species Antitype chi. Next base: position 17,066,958 of record OX375813.1, read on the forward strand.
CCGCTTGCGTTGCCAACCAAAATGGCTGCGACACGGTCGATGAAAAATTTTGCCAAACCTCTAACTCGCTTCTTCCGCAGCACCGCTGTTCTCCGCGAAGGACCAATGTGCAGCGGTGTAATAGGTGGTGGTTGCTGATAGGTGCTGGTAGCGTTGGTGCCGAGGAAAATAAATGAAAAGGCGGACCGATTCTTTTTCACATGTGTATTGGACCAGTGTCACAGTTGGAAGGGAAGTGTTGCCACAGATCACATATTAATTTACCTGTTAATTTTGGTGTTGCAATCTAATTACTTAAAATACCCAACAATAATGGAGACGAGGAAACATGAAGTTGGTGGAATCGAATAAAACCGTATTATTGGTAAGGTTCCGTGTGTTTCCGTGTGGTGTCGGACGTAAAGAATATCACCATCCTATTTCTCCCCGTGGGTGTCGTAGAAGGCGACTAAGGGACTTACTAGAGAATGGGCAGCAGCGTTCTCTGTACATTGTACCACCATACTGCGATCGCCAATCCACCTGCCAAGTGTGGCGTTAAGGGCAAACCCCCCCCCCCAAACTGGTCGACGTGGCCGTGCTTGGGGAGGCCTATGTCCAGCAGTGGACGTCTTTTGGCTGATAATGATGATTGATAACGTGTTAAATGTGCCAAACATCGGTGAATTACGTGAATTGGTACAGGACTGACGACACAGGAAAGTCAATCAATCGATCTACCTAGCCATTTTCCACCTATTTTGGTGTCGGCTTCTAGTATAACCGGCTGTAGCTGAGTACCAGTATTTTACATACAGCGACTGCCTATCTAACCTCGACTACCCAGTTACTGGGTAACACGATACTCCTTGGTAGGACTGGTTGTCAGACGTTTTGGCTTCTGACGACCCGTAACGACTATCAAAGATTTACGAATGACAGCCGGGGATGCTGGAGCTTACCATGCTTTCCGTGGAACGAAGGAGTCTCCATTTTTTATGACATCCAAGAACCAATTACGATCGAAACGGCTTTTATCATTTAGCCATAAGCGAGGTCTACTATACATTAAAATCCATTAAAATCTTGCTCTTTTAAAATAAAACCTTATCTACTTTCTTCTTGGTAATGCACTCTATCTACCCTTTGGGGAATAAAATATTTTTTTTTAAAACGTCGTACTTCGGTCTCAGAAGGTCAACGAACGTTTGGAAGGGTTCATTGCTTTTATTATAACTTTTGTGTATAGTACGTTCGCTGCCGTCTACTCCAGACAAGCAAACGTTAAGGGCCTACGTCCCGTTTGGTAGCGTAACACGGTCACTTTATGAACCCTACTGCTCATTAACGGCTTGTCTTGAAGATTTGAAAAATATATTTTTTTGCTATAGATTCATATAGATCATTTTGCCCGAAGTACTTTTTTGTATGGTTAATACTTTTGCTGTAAAAAATATTTTCCAACACGCAATATTTTGGCTTCTATTCTATACTCCTACTAAACGGCTTCGTTATTTGGAAAAAAAAATACACTGAGAAATAGATAGTTAGAGGTACCACAGAATCGCCGAAGCACAATTGTAAATTAATCAAAGGAATATCCCCATTTTGAGATAAAGGCTCAAAGGTGCCCTGCGCGGGCGCGGGCGGCAGTCGTGCTTTAGCATACAAACGGGAGATGAGGATACTATGCGCCTTAAGGCACGTGACATGGGGGAAACGGGGCGAAGAGCGATGGCTGTAGCATTTCAGCATGGGTGGTTTGGATTACAGTCATAACCAGAGATCGGATATTCGGATGCATATTCACCTAAAGTTGAGAGGTTGGCTAACGTGGAACGGGGTTTTGTATCGAAAAAACTTAATTTAATGTAAAAACATAATTGTCCTAACTAACACACACCGCCCCTTCTCATACAGACTTACACATATTTGTATAGGGGCACATTTTAAATAAATATGCATCTAAATAGTTATGCAATCCTAATAATTTAGAAGTCGCGTTATGTATTCCCGGTGTTGCTGGCATGCCGCGAATTTTTTACAAAAATATTAAGAAGCCGCTTCCATACTTTCATAACTAACTAACTTTCGTCCGATTAGTATTATACATAACATTATTTAACATCACGCCTATTTCCCCGAAAGTTTAGGAAGAGGTTAACGTAGTACACCCACATTTCGCCAGTTATTTTCAAGTAACGTGGACTTAATAGGGAGCCGATTTGTTTTGATTTTTTGCAATTTAATTATTCAATATCACACTGTAATATACCTCAAACGTATATTGGTTTCCTTATATTACTTTTATAAAACTTAACAGAACTAACTATTTAGTTTAGTTTAGTTCTTTAACAAAAATGAAAGTAGTAATCCGTCCGGCGAGCACCCCAATGTTCGTTTTTTTTTCCAGGTTGGTAAATCATCAAATAACTTCTCCCACTCTGGGTGGAGCAGGAGGGCGTGTTAGACTTTTACTGACTAAACCGCCACGTGACTAAACCGACCCACCCATGTTCACTCAGTTGCTTATGTGCCAGGGGCAACGGTATCTCTTTCGAACAACCCGCACCCCTGGCAGGAGGTTCGATATCTTTAGCAGAACGAACATATTTAATTTCAGTGAGGTGTGGACACACCTCATCGCCCTGATCGACCACCCTCATCAAGGCGAAACCCAAAAAAATCCCCGTTACGCTATCATGAAATAAATTCAAATGATATTATGTCAAGTTCGCCCAATCTTGAGTCGGCTAACTTTCTCATGAAATAAAGAACGTACCCCACCCCTGACCTTTCCTGCCAATCAAAAAAGTATCTTAGAGTAAAATTGTAGAATAACTTTTTATAAATCTTGTTAACCTTATCGCTTGAAGTTGAAAGGCGAGCCAGACGTCGTTTCCTAGTCTGGACATTTTTATTTGAGAGAGAATATAAAATAAAAATTTATTTGAAAGCTAGAAGAATATTATGTTGCTTGAGTTTAAAAAAATGTAGTTTTTGCCTCACTTTACATTGAAAGTAAATATTTTTAACACGCTTTTATTATTATCTTCACCTGTATGTTTGTAAGCATGTTTGTAACCGACTCCTTGGGACTTGATTTAGACCCACTTCAAACGGTCAGATTTCATTTAAACTTGAAAGACTTATCGAGGGCCGATGAAAATTCAATAATTTTATGAATATACTCCGTAATGCTAAAATATTTAAAAAAAAACACGTTTTTGTAGTTAGCAGAACTAAAAATAGAAAATAAATAACAGATTAAAAAATCTAAAAAACACGATTTAAAAACCAAACTAAAAAAAGCAGAAAATAATTTCAACAAAGCATGGGGTGCTTGATATTAATTGATAATAAAAATACCTCAAAAAGCACCCCACGCTTTTTTGAAGTTATTTTCTGCTTTTTAGTTTGGAATTTTTTACATTATTTTAAAGACTTATTTATGCGTAGTTCGCATGTGGCGTTATAGATGGCGCCACACTTTCAATTCATCATCATCTGTCTAGCATTGTCCCAACTATGTTGGGGGTCGGGTTCCAATCTAACTGGATGTATCTGAATACCAGTATTTTACATGGAGTGACTGCCTATCTGACCTCCACAACACACTAACTGGGTAACACAATACCCCTTGTTAAGACTGGTGTCTAACTTTCAGGCTTCTAACGACCCGTAACGACTGTCAAAGATCCACAAATGCTTAACGTGTTTTCAGAGGCACGGAAAAGTTTTTCTCTTTTAAAGTCTATCGACGCCGTATGATAAAACTGTAAAATACATAGGGAACAATTGAAGCATTTCTGTACAATCTATCATCATTAAAATGTATCTTATTCACAATGAGCCCGAGTGATTACTCGATCAACAGATCAAAAAGTATATTGTGTATCAAAGACTCATCAAAGAAATGAATAAATTGACAATTTCGATATTTAAATAATAATTTCCCGAATGTCAAACTCAGTAGACAAACCACGGAGTAATAAAAGAAGCAAACCCTCAGGCGGTTATACAACAGAAAGCTAGTTTACCATAAATTCAAAGTTAGAACTCAAGGTAGGCCGATGTTCAGTTGTTTTTTTACACTATGATCTCACTACGCTTCGATAGTGAGTTTGAAGAACAAAGCAGCTTACCGGACGCTGCAGCGCTGTATTGGATCAGCTCTCTCAGCTTTTATCAGAATAACAACACTGATGCTTTCAATTTCATGATGACTGCAAATAATATGATAAATTAAGAATACAGAAGAAATAGAGTATGGAATGAGATTTTAAATAACACATGACTGCAAATGATTTAAGAATACAGAAGAAATAGAGTATGGAATGAGATTTTAAATAACACACTGACTTTAACTCACACACTGACTTATTACTTGTTAATATTTTAGGAAAATCGTATACTTACTTTTACAATGTTTGTAAATATGTGAGAACCATGTTTCTATCATAAAATTAATTTATCTGTCATTGCTTCACTTTCATTCTTTTAACCTATTTTGGTGTGGTAATTTTATTCTGGGTGGATCGTTTTCATACTTAATTATAGGTATAATGAATGTATGTTAAAATATATTGTACTTAAAACATTTTAAAAGAGTAACGGTGGAGTTTCTTGCCCATTCTTCTCCATACGAAACTACGTTTTGGAAGGGGCGACTAGAATCAGTTTTATTTTAATGTAAATGTTGACGTTCAAAACCGCTTTAAGTGCCTATTTGAAATAAATGCTTTGACTTTGAATAAATAATTTGCTAACTAAGGGGATGCCCAATGTGTTTTGCAATATTCTGGTTAGTGTCATTAAAATAATTATAAATAGTCATTCAAGGGGATTCCATGAATTTAGAGGGTTGTATTGATGATTTTAATTATTATAATTCCGATACATATTTTAATCAAAAGGGGCTTGTAGCTAAGTACTAACACCCGCACGGGTCGATCGATCAGTTTAAGCTACGCTTGCCGCGGCTGTTCCGTGGATGGGTGACCATCTTTACATTCCAAGACCCCTCCTCTGAAAGCACGTTGAGCCGTTGGCCCCGGCTGTCATTCGTGGATCTTTGACAGTCGTTGCAGGTCGTCAGAAGCCCGAAAGTCTGACAACCAGTCTTACCAAGAGGTATAATTGTACTAACCAGTAACTGGGTTGTGGAGGTCAGATAGGCAGTCGCTCCATGTAAAATACTGGTATTCAGCTGCATCCGGTTAGACTGGAAGCCAACCCCAACATAGTTAGGAAAAGGCTGGGCAGATGACATATTTTAATCCACATATAAGCTGACACTGACCTGAAAATTGCAAAAAACGTAAAAAAAATAGTTTCGCTGGCTTTCATAGCGCATCCTCCTTAAGAGTGCAGAGTCATTCGTATGATAAAGGTTTCCTAGAAAACCGGTGTCCGAATTTCGCAGGCTGCCCGGTGTTTTTGCCTTAAACATTACCTTAAAATGTAATTTTCGTCAAAAACTACTAACGCTTAGGTAATTCACAAAAAAAAAAATTAAATCAATATTTTTTTTAATTTTTTTGAATTATATTTTATAGAATTGGCCATTTTGCGAAAAATTATTTTATAGAATTAGGCATTTTGTAAGTTGGTCGTTTATAGAATTAGGCATTTTGAGAATTAGCTGCTATTTTGTGAAATGGGCATTTTGCGCCTAATCCTCATAACGGTCGAAGTGACGGCTGTCATGAAAATGATGGCAGCGGGGTGTAACTTTAAGGCGTCAAAAAAAATCTGTAGGAAAACACACCAACTTACTTTCGTAATTAACGTTTCAGAAATGTCGTTCGCGTGAAGTTAATTGTGGGTTTAGATATTATACTTACTAGGTACAGTGGGCTGCATCAATTAGGTACCCCAGTTGTATTAAAATTACCCAATTGATGCAGCCCACTGTACATTTCTGCCTATTCCCTTAAGGAGAACCGGCGTGATGTTATGTTTGTGTTAAATATTATTCCAATTAATATTTCAGTTCAAGTTCCAGTGAATCGTAAACGGAAAACATAATCTGATATTTTGTGAAAACGTTTTCGTGACAATCACACAGTCACTTTAATTTAACTTACCGCAAATTCTACAACACAATAAGTCTGTATTTCAATTTCAGTCAAGTGAAGCGCAAACAATGAACAAAATAACTCTAGAACAGTTTAATTTTCTCGAAAATATCATACAAACAATATGTTTAATGACTGGAAATACCGCAGTTCAAACAGTCCGTTTTACATTTTGTCATTTGACAATCATAAGAATGAATAAACTTACTGAAAATTTGCACTACATTTCCGTCAACTCCGATTCCAATACATATTGGAATCGAATTAAATCCATCACAAAGGCAATTATAGAGAAATGACTATATTTTTCCTTTCCAATTTTGTTTCCAATCGCATGATTGGAAACAAAACAAATACATATACTTGGTTACGTAACCAAGTATATGTATTTGGGCAAATTAATACCTTCGCATAAGGTTCAGTTAGTGGTACAACTTAATGATTCATGAGTTTTTCAATGGTACTATACTCCTTTTATTATGGCACTAGCTTTTGCCAGTGGCTTCGTCCCCATGAAGGTCAGAGATCATCAGACTGAGTAACAAACAAAACGCAAATTAATTGCTATTAATATAATGATCATATTTAAAATAACATCAATCGCAAAGATTTGAATGGATTCTACACAACGCTGATTGCGATGTCACTGCGTTCTGCAATGGGCTCTCGTTAAGGTAATGTACAAGGTATAGAAGTACTCAGCTAGTAGAATGAAAGCCAATATAGCACACACGTGGAAGCGACACGGACATAATGGGAACTCGTTCGCTCCATACAATCTATTTCCAGTAGACACCTGTGATAAGTGCCTTATTCAGGGAAACAAAAAGAAAATGTAACTTTCTTATCAATTCGATTTTTTGTAATAGACACCTCTGAATACAGGATTCGTTTCAAATGTATATGATATTTAGTTAATTTTAGGAGGTATACCTAATACACAATTAAACTCACTTTTCCAAAGATAAATAAACTATCGTAACAGTGAAAACAATTGCCATTTCAATTATATAAAATATCTACATGTATTTTAAGTATCTACTTTGATATGAAAAATATCAAAGTAAATACAACAATTATAATTTAGAACTATATTTTTGTCGGTTGTTTATTGGATCGGTCGCTATTGGTTTATACGAGATCGTTTAAATATAGATATTTTATTTTTAGGTGTAATTCTTTTGTGAACATTTTGGGGCAAGATCAGCATGGTCAGTACTTAAGCCTACATGACAACACATAACTTAGTCAGAGCAACGGAATCTTTACCTATCAAGATTCAACTACATATGCTTAGATCTTAGTAATATAGGCACTGAGTATCCTTATTTAATATGCAAACCACTGACCATCGATAGCAAATCGAGTCAAGTGCAGATATTATACGTACCATTTGCCAATTTGTATCTATAAAAGGTAATTGGAATAAAATTATCGTTTTTGCATCACATAACTGAGTTGTACAGTTGAAATTGCAGATTCGCCATTTTTATCTCGCATCTGGTTAGATTGGAATCCGACCCCAATATAGCTGATGCGGGTTGTTCGAAAGAGATACCGCAGCCCCTGGCACACAGGCAGCTGAGGGAACACGGGTGGGTTTTAGTCAGTAAAAGTCTGACACGCCTATCCACGACTATCCTCAAATAAAAAGAAACCATTATTAATACGGATTTGTTTTTTTTTACAGTCTTGGTGACAAGATGTAAAATAAAAATATTATTTTATTGCTTTGACTTAGAAGCTAATTCAGAATTAAAATCATATTTACGTAAATAACAATACATACGTATAATAATATTATGCTCAGGGGGCCGATTCTACTAATTTGCAACGTTACACGTTAAACTGTGTTTCCACAACAGTTCGATTTCGATCGCCGTTCGATAGTTACGTAAAAAGTCATTCTACTATTTTATAAGCAAAATGGAAACTAAACTTAAAACGAATTGCAACTGAACTGTAGCGGGAACACAGCGGGTAACCCGCGTTACCAACATGCCAAAATAATATGTTTTATTAATACCAAAAAGAAAAAAGTTGAATCTAAAAATGTTACTAAACACGAATATGTGGCACTAAAAGTATTTTCTATAATTAAAAGACATAATGATCATAATTTTATCATTAACTTTGTCCTATAGTAAACGTCACGCTCATGTTCGATTTTGTTAGTAGAATAGGTTTTGACATTGTTTCAATCGATCGTTGCCGTAACTAAAACGTAACCGCAGCTGTGTCGCAGCTGGACCGTTGTTCATTTTAGTAGAATGCGAAAACGCTTAAAAGTGGTGATTCGGTTGCGGTTCTATTGCGTTTTTTTAACAAATTTGTTAGTAGAATCGGCCCCCAGTTCCTATAATCAAAAACGAATCGTTTTGGTTACGAATAGTAGCAATTTTTTTTTGCTATCTGGGCTCATTTACAGATTCGTAAGCTATTGTTTTCTGTGATAGCTACTTTCAGCTACGCGGTCTGGGCAATTAAGTGAATCGACTCTTAATTTTAACCAACAATGGTCCGTAACGTGGTGGTTTTGCTATGGGGACGGACTGCAGATATCGAGTCTATTTTTATTCTGCAGAAAAGAGCCATTAGAGCAATATATGGCCTCCGTAGGCGGGGTTCTCTGAGAGAACTGTTCAAAGTTATTAATATCATGACGGTACCTTGTCAATATATCTATGAGAACATCATGTACGTCAGGAAAAATCTAAATCTTTTCAGTAAAAGAGGTGAAAGACACACCATTAGGACTAGAAATAGGGACCAATTAGTTCAACCAGGCTTCAGACTGGCTAAAGTAGATTCATCCTTGATGGGGTACTGTTTAAAATGTTACAATAAAATACCTCCCCACATACTCCAACTGAATGAAACGAAATTTAAATCTTGTATAAAACGCACACTATGCAGCCATGCTTATTATAAGTTGGGGGATTATATCGCTGACAAAAATGCTTGGCTAAACGTTGCTTGTCCTGCTCCACAAGGTACCTTAAACTAAATTGAATAGCATTTGTAAACATTGTTGGAGCTGCTGAAGACTGTAAAACTAGATACATTTGCATTGTATAAATTCAAACTTTTAGTATTGTATAATTGCATAGCATATGTGTGAGCACTATGTCCTAACTATATAGCTAACATTTGCAGGGTACGTCTGTCATTGACTTGAATGTGCCCTGGCAGCTGAGAGTATGTCATGCTCACTCAAATGTCTCGCTGGTGGTGGCGTGTGTGTTGGATCATTAAGTTCCCTTCAAAATGGTTGAGCTGAATGGTGCTGATCCATACATCATGTTCGTGAACGGGCGCCGCCAGTAGGGACTGGTCATCTCTTAGCTCCCACGGCTTATTTTAATTTCTAAATTGTTATTGTATTTTTGTTTTGTTTTAATTACGGACGCTTATAATGGCACGTCTTTTTACATCGTTCTCACATTGATAATTTCAACATAATGATGTAACCAACTGTTTGTAAGAAAATCATGATTTTAAAAGAGTGTCCATGGAGTTTCTTGCCCGTTCTTCTCCATAGGTACCTACGCTTTGGAATGGGCAACTAGCTTCATCTTTCTATCTCACCGACCTTGACAATTCAAAAGTGCCTGTAATTGGTTTATTTGAAATAAATGCTTTGAGTTTGAGTTTGAGGAATCAGCCATTAATTAATAAAACAACAAAATTGTATCCTAAAAATTACTATTATATAGTTAAGTACAACGCAGTCACACAACTAACGCAAAAAGTACCTTTAGTTTTATTAGATGTATAGATGACGCTATGAGTGGCGCCACGGCGCCGGCGCAACGTGGCGAAATATATGATACTTTTCCATAGAAGATGGCGGAACCAGCTGCGATGATACCGGTTGACCAGTAAATATCATTTGCGTAGCCTTTTCTCAGCTACATTTTGTTTTTTTTTTTTGGGTGGAGTCATCAAATAACTTCTCCCGGTCTCGGTGGAGCAGAAGGGCGTGTCAGACTTTTACTGACTAATACTCACCCGTGTTCCCTCAGCTGCCTGTGTGCCAGGGGCTGCGGTATCTCTTTCGAACAACCCGCATCAGCTATATTGGGGTCGGGTTCCAATCTAACCAGATGCGACAGAATACCAGTATTTACCTACTAGCAAATATATAAAACAATATTATGCTCAAGTAAATAAACTAATTTACAAAATTATTTTCAGATTTCATAATGAAATGTATAGTAGGTAATTATTAGAATGTTGAAATTAATCAAGCCATGCTTTTCATATTTCCCGCGGGCCAATTACCGTAATAGGCTGTTAGAGTGGCTTTTAGTGAGCTAATAGCGTAATAATGTTTGAAATATAAGCATCAAATTACATGTTGTAGATATAATAATGAAGATAGTGTTTCGTCGTGGTGTATAAAGGTACATTCTGATGCAGGCATTTCAGACTCCACTGGTAGTTCTTCTACAAAGATTTTGGAGGGGAGCTGCCCGGAGCTCGTCGGTTGAGATGGAATAACAAATGCGGGAATGATCTCTTCGCATTGCCCATCTTCCCTCCCTCTGTATTTGAGTAACTGATTAGCGTATCTTTTGATCGTGTGATCCGATTCACTGAGTTGTACTCAAAACCCTGCTTTGCACTGTTATAATATGTAAGCGACTGTTTTTACTAAACATATTTGCCCGTACTTAGAATATACCTATATATTATTATGACAAAACCTGGGGTTAGCACATAATTAATTGCTTGTTTGTCGTCATAATTAATGTTTGACCCATACTGTATCCCAACAGCGTGGACAGCCGAGGCGGTGACCATAAATTATAGTGCTACGTAGATAACAATGTTCGTGGATAATGATTAAACTGATACCTTTTACACAATTTGATACAAAATACGAATGACTTACCTATAATTACTGAATAAACAGTCCGCAAAAATATTGCGCAACGGATTTTCAACTCTCCGTGTTGAACCGAGCATTCAGAATCCAATAGAGTGCATCCCAGCACGTCGAAAATCACAGTTTTAGATTTTCAACTCTAGGCGCTAACCATTGAGTTAAATATCCAGTATGCGACATAATATCGCTACAATATTTTGACGTCGCGTCGGTGCGAATAAAATTTTATGTGACTGCTGGTGTAAGTATCAATATCTGGATGACCGAGCTTTGGCCAGTTTTTTTTTTTTGGTTTGACGTTTTCTAAAAATGAAACCTAGCTAGACCGATTTCTCGGCCCTGAAACCCCCTGCATACTAAGTTTCATGAAAATCGTTGGTGCCGTTTCCGAGATTGCTCGTTAAAAAGGTATTAGATTCAATCGGCAGTCATTGCATGACCATGTGAGGCCAAGGAATAAAAGGAAAAAAAATACTCAAACTTTTGGTGATAAAACATCGCCATCGTGAGAAAAGTTTTGAGTATTTTGTTTTTTGTGAATTTAGTTCAATCTATGAGAACCGCCTGTGGTAACCTTAATAAATTAAGGGTTCCAGACAAGGCTTAAGAACTTAAAACTATAGTGACTGCTTGCTAAGAGATGTGGGGTATGAACCTCGGCATCGGTAGAAAGCAGCAAGGGACATACTGCATCGGATTGTAGTTTTGTAAGTAAGTAAGTAAATCATTTAATTGCGTAAAACATGGTATACATTGGTGTTAATATCATTAGAGTAGATCAACATGTTTCGCTAATATAAAACATAGCATGTAAAAATTTATGTTGTGACAAAATGAGCAAGGAATCAACATCTGACATCCATAAAATCTTTTAAACTGTAAAAATTACATTACTTAAGCCGCTTGTGTAACTCAATCTTTAATTTGCTCGAGTATAATACCTTAAAGCGACTTGGTATTTTGTTATAAATGCGTATGCACATTGCTAGGCAGTTTTTGTTGTATTTGGCAAGTCTTAGCAAATCACTTAATAATCTCGTTTGCTGGCTTAAATAAATCTTAATTCTTAGCTACAAATAGGTACACATACCTCATATATGTACAGACACGGTAGCGGTAGCAGACCAAACCTCTTAAATATTGGTTGACATGAGTATTATTGGTTGTGTATGAATTTGGATGTCTATTAGAGTAGGGGATGACCAAAAGATACGATGGATGGAGTGTGTGTAAGATTTTATGGCTAGATAAAAACTTTTTCCAAAAAAAAAACAACGGACTTCTGGTGTAAACAATAGACAGACATGAGATTTCAGCAATCGTGATTCGCAAAGCGTGATTGAACTCAAAACATACTTTAATGCATTAAAAAAATCATCAAAGTCACCTCTTAATTATCTTTAAAACCAGTTTATCCCTTCAATAACCATTATAATTAAAATTAAATATATACATACCATAAAATTTCAAATGCCAAACTGCATCCAGCGATGGATTATATCATTTAATAGTTAATATCTAATTTTATACGATTTTATTTGCATTTTTACGACAATGCTTGCTCATTTATCCTTTGAATTTATTACAACAGATTTTCACCTGTATTGGATTGCAATAAGAAATATTATTGCTCATGTCATAACGACAATATTTAAAATGTCCAGGGTCTTAATCGTCGGTGGCATTTACATTCCAAAGTACCATACGAACCTGCTTTCCTTGAGTCAGTTTAAAACTCCTTACAAAATAAATACGTTAAGGAAAAACTAGAATTTGGCAGAGGTTATGTCGTATTGCCAACTGTGTCTTCATTGTGAAATCGAAATCTCTATAGTACGCACTGCAGATAATAAACTTTCGTCCTTATTTTATTTAGCAGTTGGCAAACGGTAGTTTTATTCTGATTACTTTTTCATTACACTGTATTTTATTTTCTTTATCTCTTTTTCTATACAGGGTGGGTCCCGGCCACTCGGTAGCGTTGAAATTTCTTCAAGTTCAGATTTCTTTTATTTAAAAAATAAATAAAAAAAATAAAAATAAAATCCATTCATTTCAGGTTCTCCCATAATACAATCGCAACTTACGAAACACGAAATAAATACAAATCACAATATAAAAATAAATACCGACGAAAATTTTCACCGAGGGGGTCCAGAATCATGTCCCTGTCACTCATGTATTTTGTTTTTGATGTAGGCTGGATGTAGGTATGTATTTATAAATTTATTTTCTTTCCCTCTTCAACTTACAAGGTACGTTTCCGTCGGTTCTGCACCTACTTTTCTTTCTGCCAGGATTTTAGGCTTTATGATTCAATTACTTAGGTAACTACATCTTTATCTGTGTTTTATTTTTTTGGGTGGGATATCATCAAATGGGCCATGCTATCTCTTTCGAACAACCCGCACCCCTGGCAGGCATCGGACCCCACCAGTTAGTGCTGACATCTCTTTGAGGCGCGCGGAACACAACGCGCCGTCGACCCGGCTTGGGCCTTACCGGACAGCCGGGAATCAGCCTGGGATTCCCGCGGACGCCCAGGGCGTCTCCTGCGGGGACTAAAGCCTTGAGGGCGCATATACTGCCTCTCCCTCACGTGTGCCGCCTCCCTCTTCGTGCATTACTGCATCGCAGAAGGTGACGGCCACCCATGCACTCTCGCTCCGTACCATGGCCTGAACCAGAGCCGGACGCGAGAGATCGCCGCCACCGATCGCCTCCACAAGGACACGGCGGCGGTACTCTGCCCAAGCCGGGCAGACCTCCACCATATGCTTCACCGTATTCTATCTTTATCTGTGTGATGATCGTCTGGTTCAGTCTCTAAAGGTTATATACGTATGTAAGTGGTATAGGCGAATGCTTTTTTTCTTTTAATATTTTCTCCCTATAATGTTCTATATCAAACACAATAACATTTCTTTTATAAACAACTAACGACTTGAAAAATCATTGAGATTGCTTTATTCGATTTTAATTTAATTTGGTTTCACTGTAAAATTTTATTAAACACCTTAAACCTTCCAAAACCAAAATTTATTGAGAAGTTTAGAAGAGCTAAGCGGTCAAACAGACTGACACCAAAAGCGATTTTATTTTTTTCTTATGTTGTTTTGTTATTTTGTCATCATTTGTAATCTTAACCGCTTCTGAGGTCTTGTGGTAAGACCTGTCCACACCTAGAGATCCCGGAGTTTATACCCAGCAAGGGGGAAAATCCAAATTCTTAAAAAAAATCAGCCGGAACGGATTTGTTTAGCATAATTTTACATGATTGAGTAATAAACCACAAACTTTCACATCTATACATATAATAAATTTAAAATATTAGTGGGATAGGATAAAACGCTTTATAGAAGATCCGGCCTTCGTCTTTCACCTAATCACTTACCAATTAATCTATCATCTATTCAACAGCACGAGATAATACAGGTTTTTCTCGTTAATTGGATAAGTCACGCGGTGCAGTTATAGTAAGTAGTTGACACATTACCTAGTTGGTACACGGTAGCTACATAGGTACTTGGTAAAAAGGCAGGTTTTATATTCGAATAATCTGCCGACGCGGTGGTCGCGAGGATCTGTCGCGCCCTTCGTGAGGGTTTGTGTGATTTTAATATTGTGTGTAATTTTATTTGAAAATCTGTTTGGAACATAAAATGAAATCGGCTCTCAAGAAAATTCGGTTCGATATTGGAATCCGGTAAGTTTTTTTTTTGTGACCTGTTTACTAAATACACTTGCTTAAAATGTTAACACTGAAAGCATCTATATAGGGTGACTGGTAATTAGTGACCGATATTTAAACACATGATTGCAGTCATCATAACAAACAACTTTCCCAAAGAAACGTTTTTTTTTTTATCTATCTTATTGACCCCAATTTTATTACCCATATAGAATACTGAGTACCTAACAAGAAAAATACACCATCAACTGTAATTGATTTTAGTTACCTACAAACAAAAAATATATATCAACTGTGAGTCGCTTGACCCTGGGGTCAAGCGACTCACAGCTGATAGCGCGCGCGCGATCCGTACAGTGGTTAAATTAATGACAAAAGAATAATCCATGGTAAAAGTGTTTTTTTTGTTTGTTTGTAGGTAACTAAATTAAATTACAGCTGATGGTGTATTATTCTTGTTAGGTACTCAATATTCTATTGGCGTGATTGGGGGCATGCACTAGTTAAATAAATAAAAAATATCGTTTCTTTGGGAACGTTGTTTGTTACGATGAGTACAATCATGTGTTTAAATATCGGTCACTAATTACCAGTCACCCTATATAGAAATGCTTTCAGTGTTAACATTTTAAGCAAGTGTAGTTACCAGTCACGTACTCTATATATGTGTTATGAATTGACTGAAAAATAAGACGCAACAGAACACCAAGTGCTTCGATTCTTATACTCCTTTTGCTTCGTTTACTTCATCCATGACTTAAAGGTCATACATACGCCGGTTGCGAGTACCTACTATGCGCTTAAATCTATTTAAACGAGAGGAATGGAAATAAATACATGCTTAACATCACGCCTATGTTTCCAAAGGGTCAGGCAGGTTCTTATTTACTTAATTGAATTAAACAGTTTTCGGTAACTTAAAGCCGAATCCCTATAAATGCATGCTGATTCGCCAAATCCGGGCACCCATGCCTTTATATACGACCACAACGCCGACGATATTAGTCCAATTATTTGTAGCTTCAAAATTCCAACCATTGTACAAAGTTTACCGCGGTATTGACCGCATCCACCAATTTTAAACAGGCTGGTGGTTCCCACAAAACCGCATTCAGACATTGGGCAGGCAATTATCAACTTTATAGTACTCTTAATATAAACCAATTCAGTTAACTTCAATACTTTAAAAAAACAGAAAGAGCTTTTCAAAATAGCAGTAGATAAATGATGTGGGTGGTTCCGGGTTGAAATGATGATGAAGACGATAGCGGTTGCGTTTTAACATGGTAATAGCGGTGCCCTAGTTTACTAATTTCTCATTGTAGAAACTCGAACAATAAAATAATTATCGTTTTTCAGTACTAAAATATGTTGACGATCATGATAGATGTATACTTCGGACATTGACGGGCTCTATTTCCATTATTGAAATGAAGAATGTCAAATAATGTAGTCGTAGGTGTTTCTCGTTGTAGAAACTCAAACAATAAAATAATTATCGTTTTTCAGTAGTAAAATATATTGACGATCATGATAGATGTATACTTCGGACATTGACGGGCTCTATTTCCATTATTGAAACGAAGAATGTCAAATAATGGTGGTGGGTATTTAAACTTTTGCCGTGCTAAAACGCGACAGCTATAGCACCTAGCACCTTTATTATACAAGATTTGCCGGGATATTGACGCGCAAACTGTAACCATATATTCAGCATATGATTTTTGGCCCCTTAATGTAGAAATTTTTCGTAGGTTATCAAAAATAAAACTACTCTTTCGCGGTCAAAATTACTGTATGGAAAAGCAATTTTTAAAAAATAACCTACTAAAATTTGATCGCTATGGTATACAGGGTGAAATTGAAAACATGCGACAAACCGAAATGGGAGATTGTACTCATCATTATAAACAACTTTTACTAAGGGACCAAAGATGCAATCGCGAAAAAAAAACATCTGTTCCCTACATTTATGTTCGCATGACTCGTCAAAATGTAGGGAACAGCTGTTTTTTTTTTTGCGATTGCATCTTTGGTCCCTTAGTAAAAGTTGTTCATAATGATGAGTACTATCTCCCATTACGGTTTGTCGCATGTTTTAAATTTCAACCTGTATTATGGTAACAGGTTGCGCTCAGTCACCCTGTATTATATGGGATATGCGTAGAAGAATCGGATTGTTTATTTACATTGTCTGCCATTTAATCCAACCCAAAACCTGACCTCGACACACCCAAGGTGGACAACCTTGGATGTGGAGGTCGGGTTTTAATTAGAAGTACCTACAATCCTAATGATAGCAATAGGGGAATTATCGCTCCTAAGATCAGCGTAGGTTGCCAATTATCATCTCCGACACTCGAGGAAATAACTCATATCGTTCGTTTTACGAACCTCTTAAGGAGTAAATTGAGTGTGATCATGAACTTTCGTTGGGAAGGATGTGACTGTTATTCTTAGGGTCAGCGCAGCCAGAGTAACCAAACTGCTCCAGCATGTATTTTTTAATTTTTAAGGAAAATATACTCAAACATATAATTTATTTGCCACTACTTGGGGATGTCGGAAATTATACCATGGGAACGTGCTACCTGGAGAAAAGTATGTTACTCCTTATCAGCTATCTGTCAGTGAAAGTTCCGTCAGAAGTAGTCCATTCATTTCGGAGATTAGCTGGAGCAAACCGACTGACAAACATTGAAAAAAAAAATGTTTTTTCTTTAAAGTACCGTACACAGGAAAAGTTTTTATTAAGTGCGCAAACTTTAACCATGAATTCAGCATATCATTCTAGACCCCGCAGCGCAGAAATTTTTCGTCGGTTTTACAAAAAAAATCAGTTGTTTCATAGAAAACTGCAAATACCTACGCGGTCAAAATATATGGAACAGCTGATTTTTTTTTGTATAACCAACGAAAAATTTCTGCGCTGAATTCATGGTTATAGTTTAGCACTGGTTAAAAACTTATCCTGTATACTTTCATATGCATTTAGTAAGAATCTGTTATTTTGACATTGCAAACAGACACCTCAATTTTATTTATTTGTATGGTTGTATTGCAAGATTGCCATGTATATAAACAACATCGCTTTTAGTGTCTGCTCGTGTGATCGCGTTGCTCGTCTAAATCGTAACGGGTTTTGCTGCGGTTTTTCACCACACATTTTAGAATTAATATCAGAATGTTTATATGTAAATATACGTTAGTATTAAACTTACATTTAATAAAGAAATCTCGATGTTTTGTCATCCCAAAGGAAATAATCTCTTACCGGTTTTTGAATACTATTGTTATTGTGATTTAGTTCACTACAATTAAGGGGGAGGAAGGGGGGTAAGGAATATTGTTACTAACACATTTGAGTCATGTTAGTTACTTGTTAAATAAAGATATTATTATTATAGAGGTATGAGAAACAGGGTGAAAAGTTCACTCATCCTCTATAGAAAAGAGACTTTAAACACCTTTGACCAGACGGGTGTCGCGTCTGGTGATCTACTACGCGACCAATGACGTCGTCGGGACGTTGTATATTATCGTAGTTGTGCGGTAAACTCTGCTTGCGCGATGCAGGATTTTGCGTGACGTCAGTGTAAACTGTGATGTTTTGTTCGCATGTGGCGATATAGATGCCACCACATCTGCTCGAGTAAGTTGCTTCTCTATCTGCTGACCCTGATGAGTAGCTAGTAGCTAGAGCCAGGTCGTCTGCACACAGCAATCTGTGTTAAGTGTTGGTCGGACCAACACTGACGAACGTTAAAAATAAACCTTTCTAGGATGTAATCAAAGGAATGGAATTCGATTCTATCTCTCTGGTAACGTCAATACCATTGATTAAAACTATCGTGAACAAAATAGAACAAAAAGCGGCCAAATGAGAAGAATCCGTACCACCTTATAATATTTAACCATAATCCATAATCAGGTTATATAATGTTGCTGGGACACAAGCGTCTTTGAGAGGGAGTGGCCCAGTGGGTACAGCCCAGACTTACGAGTTCTAGGGCCGTGAGTTCGAACCCAGTCAGGCACTTTACTTTGTGTAAATAATTTCATCACAACTTCTCTCAAAACTGTGGAGGAAAACATCGTGAGGAAACATGTCCTAGAAACAAAAATTCGAAGACAGCATCTACCAACCCGCACTGGGCCAGCGTGGTTGTTATCTTCTGTGGGTTTGAACCCACGGCCCTACAACTCGTAAGTCGGGGCTGTTCCCACTGCTCTCTATTTAACTATTTTTTTTCTATTATACACGTTTCTAATATGAAGAACCCATTAATTTTGAACTTTTTACAACACACTCTCTCTCTATGAAAATTTCAAGTGTCTACCTGAATCAAAATCTGTAAAACTCCAAATACTAATTCCATTAACACTAAGCTAGATAAATGGGGCAGCTTCGCACCACATTACTGTTAATTTAAACTGAAAATTACAGTTTCCCTAACTGTACTGGACTTTGTCTGCAATTATTTTGACTAAAACCTTATAGTTTGGAACTTTTTGAGTGTGAATGCGGTGAAGTAAAACGTGTGTTACCGTGATAAGTTGTGGTTATGTGGTAAAAGGTAGAAATTAGAGATACGACGAGTACTAGTTTTACTGAGTAACCGAGTACCGAGTATTGTTCGGTATTATTTTAACCGAACCAAGTATTCGGCAGAGTAACTCGGTATAGTTGACGCAGGTAATGGGAACATGCAACGTGGCCCGCAGAGGCGGGCCGGCACTAGCCGGGGATCGCGGAAGACGCATCAGATCCTGTGATCCCCAGTGCAAGTGTAGGACAGAACACCGGGGTAGTTTTAGTCAGTAAGAGTCTGACAGTCCCCTCCACCCAGCAGCGTTAAGATCCGAAAAGGTTCCTTTTCGGATAGGATTAAGGTTTCCCGCGGTCACTGTCAGGTTGATTCAAATATTGATTCACTGTTGATTAAAATATGATTCGCGATATGGCTTTACAGAATCTTAATAATTAAAATCGCCAATACAACTCTCTACGTTAATTTAATCCCATTGAATTCGTTTTTCATGAAAGAGTCATTCAAAAAATGTAAAATAGGAAACCGTACCGAGAACCGAAACGAACCGAACCGTACTGAGATGGACAAACTTTTTTTATTTTCGGTGGGAACTCATCAAATAACTTCTGCCGCTCTGGGTGGAGCAGTTTTTTTTTGGTGGGAACTCATCAAATAACTTCTGCCGCTCTAGGTGGAGCAGGAGGGCGTGTCAGACTTTTACTGACTAAAACCCACCCGTGTTCCCTCAGTTGCCTGTGTACCAGGGGCCGCGGTATCCCTTTCGAACAACCCGCACCCCTGGAGATGGTAACCTTTTCGGTATGGGCACGCTCAGCACAATTTTACTGCAATTTGATTGGTATGATCATTGTTCTCTTTTTTTATGTGTTTGTTGCTGTTATCTTGTGTCTGTGTCGAATATTTTTTTTCTATTCTATTCTGTTCTAAACTAAAATATAAATACGAAAATAAAATTGAAATTCTCGCGCACCCTTAAGGGTTTTGAAAGGAGAAAGGTAACCCCTTTAGGGGTGATAAAAACGAGTATAATTAAAACAAAACAAGTCTACTTACAAAATGTTTGGTTAATCTGTGGTTTGTTTAGTATGAACACAAGGGTAAAGTTTTCAAAGGAAAATTTCGTTAATGATTTCAGGGCTAAAAGTTTGAAACTTTCCCATTCATAATTTCCACCAATAATGATAATGTTGATGTTATTTGATAGGCTTTAAAACGTCCACTTCTTACCAAGATCTGCTTTTATGTTCCTGTCTCTTTCTTTCACTTGCAATTTGACAGTTGTACGACCGTGACAGGAATAATGTCAATCCAAAGTATACGTACTAAGTAACGTTTATAACGGCCTTAGACAACATTGAATGCGGGTAGTTGATAACAAGATAATGACATTATCATTAGGTTAGCAAGCAGATGATCGAATTATAAAGTCATTAATGTACGCAAGCAATTGTCTTTATTGGCACTCCGGAAAACTTGGCGATCTTGCATCACTGTCCAAATCACAGTAATCTTTATACTTCTCATGATAAGGTTGCTTTTGAGTTGCTGCCACTGATAATACTGTCAAAATCACTGTGAACTTTATTTTCGTAAAAATAAGGTTGCTATTGGGTTGTTTCTGTCAGAGGTTCAACAGCTGTAAACGGACTGTGGCTGAGATAAGTATAGTCGTCCTCGTAATTGCATTATTACTCTATGGTTCAATGTCATTTCCACGTCATACAACGACTAGGTCTATTCGTTTATGTGACTGTTAGATTGTTTCAACCAGAAGCTAGGCTTTTCTAAGCCTGCAGTGGCCGCCACTTAGCGTCCCCAATTTACCGCCGAGTGACGTCAAAAAGTAAAACCCGCCTACTGAAAAATTAAGCTCTAAAAAGTACGAAACAAGAAAATATTCTAAAACCGATTGGTTGGAAAATACTTAAAATCACAAAGATCACTGTTTTCTGATATTTTTCCTTTGTGTTCACACTATTACCTAGCTGGACGCCAAACTTCAACTTTCTAGGTCGTCTGGAAGTGAGTTAGGTCTTTGATCTATATGTCAGTCAGTCAGTGATGAAAATATGGATTTTAGACGTCAATATCTCAGTAGGCATTTGAGGGGTCTAACTTGTTTCATCATTTTTTTTTTTACAAATTATCACTTCCCAAACAATTTTCCGCATAATTTAATTTGCCAAATTATTACATAAAGCAAATAAACTCTTCACAAATAATTATAACGCAAAGCTAATGTCTGGCAAGTGAACGTTTAAAAAATAACTTGCCTACCATCTAGTACCAATTTTAATGTAGCCAAATATTTCAGTTGGTACTTATAGCAAATTTTACGCAAAATAAAATAAGTCAAATATTTTGTATCATCTGTTTTCAATTTACCATTTCTATTCAGTCAACGACGACGTTTTATTACAAGGGTGTTTTTCCACTTGGGACAAATTCTAAACAGGTTTCTAAACAATATTAATGTTAAGATTCTGGTAGTAGTTTCTGGTTTTACATTCAAAAATATGTTTCTGCCGCTCGCCGGCCGCTGCCGCGGCACGTTTTAATTATAAGTATGTCGATTGTGTTTTGTTTTTTTCCTTTATTTGATCTTCACAAATTATGTGCAACTTGATTGATCTCTTGCTAGTAGTAAAACTGAATTAAAAGTAAAGTTATTTTAATTATTTCATTCTGCCGTCCACAAACTATAATGCCGTTAACCAACAAAATCATATTTCGAGTTATGGACAAAAAAGCGCAGAAAAATATGAAATGTATGCTATTTAGTTATGCAACGGATGGTAAAAAATCTAGTAAAAATGTAAATTATAAGCCCTTAGTCACTTTTTAGTTTAGTAATGTTGCTTACTTGCATTTTAACGTAGTAAACATATCAAATAAGGCAAGTTAACGGCGTTTTTTTTTTATCTCGGCATCTATAAATAGTAGAAAAGTAATGCTTAATCAGAAAGATAGAGAATTTTTTTCTTATTATGGTGGCATCAAAAAATTAAAATCGACCATATGTGAGTTAACGGCATTATAGCTTGTGGACGGCACCATTATTTTAGTAACCTTTGATAAATATCATCAATTTCTGTAAGCGGGATCCCGAAAATACCGGGACCCCGCGGGGTTTAAAATTTTAGTCCCGCAAATACCGAAATAGGCTACGGGATTGGAAACCCCACTAATAACACGTCTCAGAATTCGTATCTAGACTTTAATGTTGTATGGGTTCATTTGAAGCAGCCAAAATGTGTGTTTGAATTAAAACCCTCTGAAAAATATTTTGTGACAAAGTTGGAGTATAAAATAACTTAAACCAATCATTTAAAAGAAAAGTCGTTGTAAAGACTTTATTATTCATTCATCAATTACTTAAACTTTTCTTGAAACCTGCACACATTCTAGGTATGTACAGTCGTCACCAATAGAGTTAAGTAACCAGGCTCGCCAGATATAGTTGTAGTTTATTAAGAAACCGATGGACATTTTCAAACACAATTTAATTTGATAAATGACCTGTTTGTTTTCTATTAATTAAATAAATTTTTATTCAAAAATATCCATCGGTCCAGTCTGAGCATAACCAAACCCAGACTTTATGAGAACGATGGGTAAACCTTTACCCTGTAAGCATAACATAACCTTCCAGATTGTTCGATCATTTGCGGCCAACCTCAATACTCATTTAATTAATTCAATACCTTGTTTAAAGGCGAACGGGGGCTACGGATACACTATGGCAAGGTTCACAAACCTCATAGTGTACCCTTGTGCCCCCCAGCCACAACTTCAATTCATTCAGATCAAACCCTTTGGAAAACACTTTCAAATTTAAAAAATTCGACCCCTGTCTTAAAGAGAATTCCCCGGGGTGCAAGGCGGTCTGTTGCTTTAAGTTTGGCACGATGTCTCCGCCTTGCAGCCCAGGAGAATTCTTATAGCGCCTGGGAGCAACTACTCACCTTCCCTTATAGGATTCTACATGTCCAAAAAAGTTTGGCATCTAAAAAAACATTAACAAGCCAAATTAAAGATAACTGCAACAATTCGACCCTTATTTTAGATCCAAAATTACCGGTTTTCAATAACTCTTCGCGAAGAGGCATATGCTCATATGTAGAATCCAAAATAAGTGACGGTGACATCAGGGGAGCGGCCAGGCTACTGTTCAGTAGCGATGTGGTGGCGCCCTACTCTCCAGAAACTCTTTCAGCCCTGGAGAGTAAACATCCAGCGCCTGCGGATGATCTCACCTTTCCCGACCCTCCCCTCCCTCCCGATCCAGATTCAACTCCTTTTAATATTACTGCTTCTCAGTTGCTTGCAGCCGTGAGCTCTTTCCGAAGTGGTTCCGCCGGTGGCCTTGATGGCTTGACTCCTCAGCACTTAAAGGACTTATTGAGTTCAGGCGCCGGGGAAGCTGGTGAGTCACTTTTGAAGGAGCTTGCGGCTCTGATCAACTTGATGCTCAACGGCTGTGTGAATGATGCCGTCGTCGATGTGTTGTATGGGGCCAACTTATGTGCCCTGCACAAAAGGGACGGCGGCATTCGACCCATTGCCGTTGGATGGACCTACAGGCGTACGGCAGCCAAAATATGCTGCAAATTGTACAGCGAATTTTTGAAAAATAAGTTCCAACCCCTACAACTTGGTTTTGGATCCAAAGGGGGCTGCGAGGCTGCCGTACATGCCCTTTCTAGTTTTTTGAATGCCAGTAAAGGTGAGGTAATCCTCAAGGTTGACGTTAAGAATGCCTTCAACTCCGTTAACAGGGACACTTTGTTGGCTGAAGTAAAAAAAGAGTTACCAGAAATTTATAGTTTTATGTGGCAGTGCTA
This sequence comes from Antitype chi, assembly GCA_947359405.1. Classification (NCBI taxonomy): domain Eukaryota; kingdom Metazoa; phylum Arthropoda; class Insecta; order Lepidoptera; family Noctuidae; genus Antitype; species Antitype chi. The sequence continues at coordinate 17,090,996 of OX375813.1, forward strand.
CAGGCATCCATCAAAATTGTTATATAAAGACAACGTTTTGGAATCAGCAGTCGGATGCCAACAAGGTGATCCTCTCGGGCCAGTCATTTTCAGTTTGGCTATCCATCCTATAATACAACAACTTAATTCCAAATTTAATGTGTGGTATTTAGATGATGGAACACTAGGAGGTGACGTAGATACCGTTTTAAAAGATTTTGAATTCTTAAAGCAGCAGTTCCAATCCATCGGCCTTGACCTCAATTACTCAAAATGCGAAATTTACCTTAGTGACAATACCGACAGAGAACCGACTATACACAGATTTAATTCAATGGCCCCAGATATCAAAGTTTTGGAAAAAAGTTCACTGCACCTCCTAGGTTCCCCAATTCTAGAAGACAGTTTTTCACCTTTCATTGACGACAAAATTAAACATTTCAACGATATTTCAGATAGACTTTCTAAAATTAATTTACATTCCGCATTCACCCTTATCAGATACTGCTGTTTCGGTCCAAATTTTATGTATTTTCTCCGCTCTTCCCCTTTATGGAAGCAGCCACACCTTTTAGACAAAATCGATCAAATTATTCAAAACACTTTAACATCCATTTTAAATGTGGCATTGGACGACCGCTCGTGGCTGCAAGCCACACTACCCATCCGTTTTGGTGGGCTCGGCGTCCGCAAAATTTCTAGTGTAAGCTTACCGGCTTTCCTGTCCTCGGTCCACAGCACCGAAAAGTTAACCAGAAAAATCTTAGCCCCTTCTCAGGTTGACTCTGAAGTGCCGTGTTTGACCGATGCCATGAACGCCTGGAAGATGGCTTGTCCGAATACGGTTCAGCCCGTGAACCCGTCTTCCCAGAGACAGTGGGATGAGCCGCTCTGCAGGTTGGTACGGAATAATCTCATTAATACGTCCACCAATACTGCTGAGCGCGCCCGCCTACTGGCTGTGGGAGAATGGGAGTCGGGCCTATGGCTTCAGGCGCTACCGTCACCTAATGTAGGTACTATGCTGGGTGACTCTACCTTCCGGCTCGCTACAAGTCTGCGTCTGGGTGCTCCATGCGTGGCTCCGCATCGCTGTCAGTGCGGTGAAGCAGTTGATTGCCTCGGACACCATGGCCTTGCTTGCAGCAAGAGCGCTGGTCGGCTGGCACGGCACGCCAGCATTAATGACATCATCCGTCGGGCTCTCGTCACCGCCGGGGTGCCAGCTGTCTTAGAACCCAATGGCTTGGCACGCGACGATGGGAAGAGGCCAGACGGAATGACCATAATGCCTTGGAAGTTGGGTAGACCTTTGGTGTGGGATGCTACCTGTGTCGACACCCTCGCGCCATCCCATCTTCTGAGCACGGCGGGCTGTGCTGGTGCGGCTGCTGCAGGTGCAGAAAGCCTCAAACGGCGCAAATATAACAACATTATTGGGAGCTATATGTTTGAGCCGTTTGGGGTTGAAACACTAGGGCCGTGGGGTCCGAGTGCTCATCGAGTATTTCGAGACATCGCCAAGCGGTTGGTCGAATCTTCACGTGACCAAAGGGCTGGCCAATTCTTAGCTCAATGAATCAGCGTTGCCATCCAACGTGGCAACGCTGCCAGCCTTTTGGGCACTTTTCCCACTGACAGCGATGCGGACGAATTCTTTGATGCCCTGTGAGCTTTTCCCTTTTTACTTTATATACTTATTCATAATTCTAATTTTACTATAAGTTTTAATTTTTATCATTTCTTAACGTTATACCTTGTTTATCTATGAAAATCCTAGCTGACCTCGCCTGACCCTCTCGTTACATATTCATCACAAAGCAACGCGGTTTAACCTCGTGTAAAGTCTGTTCGCTGAGAGTTGATAAATATTATGATACGTCTCCGAATTGCGACTGTCGCTTAATTATCGCCAACTGTATCGCGGCTGTCGCTTATCTCCCGCTTTCGCCGTTTTCGTGGTCCGAGGCACGCATATGTTGTAAACTACGGCCCGAAAGGCGAGCGGAAGAGGCGGCCATATTGCCTATAAATAATTAGCGGGCCGCAATTTGTAATGAGTTAAGAAACCCTGACTTTATCAAATCTCGCCGAACAGACTGTAGTTAGTTATTAGATCTGGGGGCCGATTCTACTAATTTGCAACGTTACACGTTAAATTGTGTTTCCACAACAGTTCGATTTCGATCGCCGTTCGATAGTTACATAAAAAGTCATTCTACTATTTTATAAGCAAAATGGAAACTAAACTTAAAACGAATTGCAACTGAACTGTAGCGGGAACACAGCGGGTAACCCGCGTTACCAACATGCCAAAATAATATGTTTTATTAATACCACAAAGAAAAAAGTTGAATCTAAAAATGTTACTAAACACGAATATGTGGCACTAAAAGTATTTTCTATAATTAAAAGACATAATGATCATAATTTTATCATTAACTTTGTCCTATAGTAAACGTCACGCTCATGTTCGATTTTGTTAGTAGAATAGGTTTTGACATTGTTTCAATCGATCGTTGGCGTAACTAAAACGTAACCGCAGCTGTGTCGCAGCTGGACCGTTGTTCATTTTAGTAGAATGCGAAAACGCTTAAAAGTGGTGATTCGGTTGCGGTTCTATTGCGTTTTTTTAACAAATTTGTTAGTAGAATCGGCCCCCTGAAGCCCTGCGTAGTTAGTGACCTCCTAAAGTATATTGGCTGTCCTATATCAGGTTGGATAGTTCATGTATTGGTGTTTATCTTGTTGAACTTGTCTTACTTTGGAGACGAAAGAGTTCATACCTTCATTTCACCTGTTATGTCTAAATCCTAAGTAATAGGAGCGACCCTATTTCCATCAAGCGGCCACAAATCCAGACTTCAGGCAGCTACTGAGAAATTCCTAGGGGATAAACCCAATAATACTTTTCCCGACCCGGGAATTGAACCCAAGTCCTTATACTCGGCAGTAGCACATGGGATTGCTAGACTAACGAGGTAACGAAAGACTTCTTTATACGCGTTATATAGATTGTTGAGTATTGTTGAAGTTCAATAAAGAACAAATATGTACCTATTTGAGTAAGATTGATTATGAACTCTCCATAGGTGCGAAATTGCTCATTTATCCGGCGCATTATCTACTAAAATTACAAACACAAACTCTCGAAAAATATTTCACTAGCTGCCTACCTACATCGCTATATCCTGGTTAATGGGGGTTAGGGGGTTCACCAACTCCACACAAGAGACTGGACATGCGTGTGTCCAGTTGGTGAAACTTAAAATTAGTATCACTTATTATTTCGTCATCTGGACACGCCAAGATTCTTAAGCGTGTCCACATAGTGAAATTTAAATTAAATCATTTTAAGTTTTTGCCAACTGGACTAACGTTCGCATTTTACCCGAATTCATGACAAAGTACAGTCACGCAGATCAATGTTGTGTGTCACACTCATCATCGGCCACTAAGCGTCCCACTGGTGGGAACGGGTAATTTTGAATATCATTGTAAAATTATTCACCATTTGTGAATTTATAAAGAACTAGCTGACCCGAAATCAATCATCAAAATATTTGTAGGTCTAATGAACCAATTTAATAAAACCGCACACTAGTTTTTGTGTTTGTTTGCTAGTTTTTGTTTTTGTTTGCTAGTTTTTGTTTTTTTTGCGTTTTACAAGTAATCGCAACCTGTTTTTTTCTTCCATACTTGTCGCCTTTTACAAGTCATCAGTTAAAAAAAAATATATCAAAAACTGTCGGAGCGACTTCAATACAAGCCTGCCCTCGCCAAGTAGCGGCATTGAGCTGTAGGTAGCTAAGTTAAGCTCCGCGAATGTTGTATTTAATCGAGTAACTCATGTGTTTAATTACTAAACATATGTGGAAAATGCTAACTCATTTTTACGTCTAATCCTACTATCCTATTAATATTATAATTGTAAGTTTGTGTTTGAATGTTTATTACTCAATCACGCAAAAACTGCCGAACGGATTTGTAACACACAGATAGTTTATAACCTGCATTAACACATAGGACACCTTTTTATACCGCTAGTACATAAAAAAATATATGGGGTTTTTGCTATATTCCATACGTGATTCCATTTGCCATTCAATAATTTAGAGGAAAGTATGTTTATAAATAGGTATACCTACAGCACCAATTTTTTTATCTGAGCGAACACGGAGCGACCGAATCTGGGCCCGAACCGACGTGACGTAATCTGACATTTGACACACTAGTGGTTTGCTTTTCCCTTTTACCTTATTTTTTTTTATCCACAGAATATAAGTCGGTATATAAGCTATTTTAATACAGAGAAAATATTTTTTTTACATTTTATTTGAGGTACCTATTCCACATAAATTCGTATTCCACTACTTTCTATGTAAATAACAGTGTATCTGTCACTGATATGTTGATATTATTTAATAATAAGTGGAGTGAAAAAAATACGTAAGTAATATTGAAACTAACTCCAAAAACACTTCAAAGAACTTGACCAAAGTATGGGAGCACCTCAGAAGTACACCCTTTCAAAACGAAAAAGGTGTTTTCAAAATCAGCCTACAATTGATAAAAATATCAATGAACATACATTAAAACAAAAATACTTACAGACGAATATATGACCGCTACCTTTTTTTAAGTCAGTAAAAAGAGAGCTCAACCAGAATGATGAAAAAATGTATGCCAAACGATTGTTCGTTTGGCATATTTTTTTTTTCATTTTAACATTTTAAAAGCATTCATGGTTAGCAGCTTACAGCAAGATGGAACGGGTAGATAGAAACCCGAAAATCAGACTACATTTTTATCAAGAAGTGTGTTCTGTACGTCGGATATACAACCGCTCTATGTAGGTAAATACTGGTTTTCAGCTGCATCCGGTTAAACTGAATATAATTGGACATCCCACTGTCAATATCTTCGTCCTAATTTCGTTCCCTGGCCCAAAACAAATGCCAACCAATGCATCCAGCCGTTATATTAGCAGACAATGCTTTGACACATCACAGTGTGTTTCTGACCGATCCCTAGGCATAGACGCCTACCAACATATCAGCCAATATGTAAGTAAATAACTTTGTAACCTAATGTAAAGGGCTTGCTATCTTGTTACTGGGAAACAGATACATATGTACGGGATATATGATACATAGTGTTGTTTAATTAACGCTGGTAATCACGCGTGTCTCGGTAAATAGGTAAATAAGCTAGATTAGGTCTAAACGTGCGTGGTGTTAAACATAAAAGGCAGTCGGATCTGGATTGGAAGGCTGGAGGATACCTACTCGTTAAATATTTAAAGGGGCTTCAAATGAATGGCTTTTGAGTTGACAGGATTTCAAACATAATTAGTTTGAGTATATGCTGTATGTAACCTTTTTTAACGTACTGAAAAAAAAGAGGTTCTAAATTCGATTTTTTATGTACATAATATGTTCCGAGGACAAAGGGACTTACTAGAGAATGGGCAGCAGCGTTCTCTATGCCTTTGACCACCATACTGCGATCGCCAACCCGCCTGACAAGCGTGGCGATTATGGTATGGTAAATACCCCCTTTTGGGGGAGGCTTATGTCCAGCAGTGGAAGTCTTTCGGCTGATATGATGATGATGATGATGTTCCGAGATAGTTATGGCAATTCCCGGAAATTGTGGATCGATTTCTAAAACTCTTTTTTTAATAGATAGGGTATCAGGGGCAGTCCCATATAACATTAACTTTTCTTGGTTAGTTTTTATTGGTTTCGGTAATACGTATTTATTTAATCCACTTTGTGTCTTGATGATGTTTCTAATAAGGAAGTATTACTGTCACTTTTGTTGACATTGAAAATAGTGGTGAACGAATTGCTGTGAGGTAGGCAGTGGCGAAAGCACCATATAACACGATTCCTAATGACTTCCCTTCTAACTCTATCGCTATTAAAAAAATGGCACGTCAATAGTGGCTACTATTGTCAAAAAATATAGTTACACTACGGGTATTTAATTCACCATTACATTCAATCAATAAAACGGTTATTTTTCGTTTTGTATTACAACAAAAATATGTTCTTAAGTCTAAACTAACCCGGCGCCAAAATGTCATAATCGGTAACTAGAAATTCATACAACAGCGATCTCGTAATGCACGTGGCACCGCTTGATATGGAAGAGAACAAGCCGGTGTACAACGGGTTATGACAGAGACAGATATAGAAAAATGTGTCGGCGAGAAAGAGATGGAGGAATATTTCACATTTTATTTAGTTTGATCAATTTTATTGTAGTTTTTAAATTTTTTCTCTATTGTATTTTATTTCTTTCAATTTTATTGTATTTATTTCTTTACATTCCCATAATAATTTTAGAATTATAGTAAGTATTCTTTATAGATAAGTCAGTAAGTTAAAGGCGACTTTGCTTCGGCTTCTTTCTTAGAAAAATGTACACCTCACCGCTGGAGGTAGGTATGACCTTTGTATTTGCTCCGTGAGTATGACTAAATAGTGAAATATAAAGAACGTTTTTACTCCGCGACTTCCGAAATTGAAGTAATTTCTCACTTTGTAGTGTTTTTTTTTTGGATATCGGTTTTTTTTTAATTTAATTCAGATAACGATGTAAGAGCGCAATATTATACCACCTGTTCTATTTATATCCATACATAGTATAAAACAAAGTAGTTTTTCGTGTCCGACGAAGTGACCTCTTTATATTTTCTAGACTACACAATGGATTTAGATGCAGTTTTGCCAGGATTTTGAGTATTTATTTCGGAAGGTTTAAGTGTAAAATAAGACAACATCTAACTTAGATATATTACAAATCTTCGTTACTACTTAAGGTCAGGTATACAAATGCCATATGCAAGCAAAATGGTTTGCAAGTGTGTTTCACACTGAAAGAAAGAAAGAAAAGAAAATGCGTTTATTCCAGGGAAAAAACTTTTATTTTTAACAGAAAACTTTCATTATGTCACAAAGACTTTAGCTTTGTGATAACAATAGAGGCGGGATACTCTGTGCAAGCTTCTGGCACGTGTAGGTACTCCCAGCTTTAATAAGTCCTATCGTTCGCTTGCAGGAAATGAAGCGAGAACATACCGAGCTGTACGGCATTCGTTCACACCACGAGTAGTTCTGAACAAAAGCTACGCTCTACAATATATTGAAACGCCGCAGTACAGACGGACAAACAATGGACAATGCAGACGCTGTAAATTCTGTATTGCCACGCTTTTCTTTTGTTTTTAACTACAAACGCATTGATTTTCCAAACTACAACTGAGTTTTTCAATGTCATAGACTAGTTTGATAGTTCTCCCAAAGGTTATCTAAATGAAACACTATTGAGTGTCGTTGAAGACAAACACCATGCTGCTTAATTAGGGTTATTGCATTAGTGCAAACCTTAGGGTTTACTGACCTCTTTGAGGAAGTGTGGGGATCATTGCTTCTTTTCTTCATGAGAATTCTGTTGCAGCATAAACTACGAAGTTTCAAGTTTGAGCACAATTTTTAAAGCACCTATGCATTGAGCGGCAACGGTATGGGAATACCTTGGTACTCAATGCATAAATAATAAATAAAATAAAATAAAAATAGCTTTATTAATTCCTTACATTGTGTGTACATCAATCAATTATTTATATTATTTGTTTTTGGTAATTCAATGAAGTTAATATTATGCCTAATTGACTGTTGATAATTTATATTAATTTATTACATATTTTATTCCATCATGCTATACAGTCAATAGAATTTATTATTATTAACAATTACAATTACTCAATGCATAGGTGCTCTAAAATTTGGTGCTCAAACGGGATTACTTCCAAACTACAAACTGTTTTAGATGAAACCCATTTACTACCTATCGGTAGCGGAGTTGGAAAAAACTATAATTGTTGTCAGTAACTTTTAATAACATTGGCATTTTCATTAAGTATAACACACACAGCGTGTAAGAACGCTGTGTGGGTGTGTTTGATTGCTTACAACATTTTGAATTATGATATTAAATAATATATAGGTACGCGATAACAAACATAACAATCGTGACATAAATTCGATACAGTAGAGCCTGCGGCAACACGTATGCCTGCCAGCTTTTGTGATATTATTTTCTACATAAGTAGGTACACATTATTTGGAATGCCAATTATAAATTGAACGATATTCATACGAGTACCTAACAAGAATAATTGTCATCTTAATGTTAAAGAGACAATAAATTATTATCTTTGTAATTGTTGTTATTTTGTTCTTGTAGCAAGCAAGTGGCGTTTTGTAATTCCTATCTACCCCTGGGAAGAAGGCGCGAGTTCATTTATGTTTGTGAATTGTCGAAAACAAGGACCAAAATCGCCTGAAACGTTGTAAGTAAATAACAAATTCGTCCTGTAACTCAATTTTTTAAACCGAACTCTGGTTTAAAAAATTGAGTCGCAATTTTATTCCCTTTGTGAAGTGCTCAAATCAGGTTAAAATAAAAAGAATTAAAATTCCTCAGCGAGCGATTAAGTTAAAAATTAAAATGGTACACGATAATCATATTAAAGTAGGTTGGAAGTTAGTTACTTAGATGATAAGCTAGGTAGCGACTGACGATTTAATTAACGAAGCACCCCTGTTATTTACAGGATTGCCGCAGATATGTAACTAGCTCTATTTAAAAGGGTTTTTTTAATTAGATCCATTTGAATAAGCGTGGCAATAGGAGTACGGCAGGCTCGTTGCACGTGGCGTTTTTTTAGTTTTTACCCATCCATAAAATAATAGCATAAAATAAAGTAGGTTTTGTCCACATAATGTGTAAATAATTAACATATTTTTAATCATCAAGCTTTTGTTATAAAATGATTGATAATGGTGATGTTGTTGTTTTTTTTAAAGCCTGTATACTATCCCACTATTGGGCAAAGACCTCCGCCAAGTCCTTCCAGGAACATTTCTCGATTTAATTCATGTCATTCATTCATGTGTGTCATTTTAGATTGTATTTGCATGCCGCTGGGGCGGCGAAACTTGCAGAACCAAATATGTATTTAAATAATATACTATAAGTACCGTGTTTCTGGCAAATAAAGACATTCATTCATTCATAGCTTTTTCCAGCGGCTTCGCCCGCGCGTAACTTTCATCCGCTATTTAATTCCCTTAGGGTTTGAATTTCGAAGAATCCATCAGTCAGTCAGGACTTTACTTTATATTTATAAAGATTAAACAGGCAATTGCATACAGCTGTGATGAGAAAGCTTAATATAATATAATAATAATAATAAAATTTACCTAACTCAGACCATAGAAAATCCATATTAAAAAAAAAAACAATTTTACATACACACATACAAACAGAAAACAAAAAGATACACACATACACTTAAAAAATGCAAAGAACATTTATTTCACATAAGAAAATGACGCACGATGAGTCGTCATGCAGCTTAGAGTGATGTGTGGTATTAAATGAATGGATAGAATAAGAAATTAGTACATAAGAAGTACAGAGAAAGTCTGAAAGTAAAACCGGTAATTGAAAAGTTGTCGTGGTATTGTGTATATGAATGGGGGAAATGGCGTGAGGAAAATTTGAGTATTAATTTCGATGGCTTTATGAATAGGAAAAGACCAACGAAAAGATAAATGGACTGTGAGAATGATGATATGGTTAGAAACGGTGTGATTAGGATTACCGAGGTGACGAGTAGTAGACATGTTTCCCCGACCACAAATAAATTGGCATAAGGTCGAGAATGATGATGAAGATGGAAATGATGAGATATTTGAACACCTGTTAAGTGTTAAGGTAAGATATGGCTTGAAAAACCTTTGTTACCCCATTAAATGTGGTAAATGGGGTACCTATGTATTACCCCATTTACCATATTCAAGCCAATATTTTTTTATTGATTTGAAAATAAATGGTAGGTATTAAATCTACAATATACTATTCTACTTCGTACTTAATAATTCATCAACACTCGCTTTGAATTCAGAAATAAATTACAACTATACCGTATTTAATTAAAATCTGAGGTGAAACTAACAAACTGCGAGTTCATAACTTTAAAATTAAATGGTGAGTATCCAGTCTTGCCTCACAAAGGGAATAATTAAAAGGAAACCGACACAATACAGTACAATTATAGCGGCTGAGCCTGTAGTGGCTAACTAAAGAGATATAATTTACTACCCACGGATTAAACAGTTCACCTTTTGGGCAAATATTTAATTACAAAGTAAAGGAGCAATTTCCGTAACAATCTCTTAACGAACTCTGTCGAACTTGACAAGTGACTTTAATGAGATATTTTCAAAAATAAATCAAATTCTATTACTTTCCCACTGATAGTACTCACTCTCCTTGATTACGTAATAAACGACAAAAGTGGATAAATGCAGTAAACAAACATGATGAGTTATTGAGTTATCATGATTAAAAGTTTCAAAGCATTTAGCACCTACTTAAGTAAGTAAGTAAGTAATTTATTTGCCAAAATGTAGGTGTACAAAGTAGTATGATATTATTATAAAGGTGGCCCATTTACATTCTACCATTACATGTGGTGTGCAAATATTTAATTTCAAAATACATTAAATTAAAAACATGTCATAATATTCCTTCTTTACTTACTTCCTTACTTCCTTACAATACTTAATAATGTTATTTGTAAAAGCAGCTAAGTTTTGTATGTAGTACTACTATTCAATACAAACAAATCTATGAGTAAACATAACCTAAAATAATTTTAGTTAGTTTTCGATATAGGATATCTGGAGAATTTATTAAGTAAATTAAAGCACAGATATGCTAACATTTTTCAGATAGGCTTGCCTTACATTTGCAATTTGCTCTTCTAATATTTCTATTGCAATCAAGCTGAAAAGAAGGCGACATGGACATAAATAATAATATAGATAAAATATTTACGTGATAAATGAGATAAAAAAATACTTTACAGTTATTTTGACATCATAGGTAAACGTTAGAAATCGTCGTATGAGCTACAATTTTGCCAGTTATTACTACATTTTCATGATTCCTAACTGTTTCTTCTACATCTAAGATAATACATGCCCGGAGTCGAAGAGTTTTTGGCCTTTTGACATATTCTGACCACGCTGACGATCAATAATAATCGCCCGGAACCCATATTTTACAATTTTAATCATTGAAAACGATTAAAATAATTATAATGTAAACATTAACATAAACATTGACGGCAACACGATGTCAGATCTAAAAAGTTTCTTTTTTGATCACACCGTGGCTCTCGTGTCGATTTGTGCTGCCATCTAGTTTGTGCACGTTCCTTATATACTCTCGAAAAACATAACCTCAAAAATTTCCTTTTCACCGATAATTTTATATCGGTCATTAGGAGGTATGCATTCATCATCATCAGTATCTAAATTATAACTACCTAATAATGTCGGACAGAGGAAATGTAGGCTGTAACCTCATAATTTGTTAGGACACCCATACTAATTCAGGATCGCCTTCCCAAAGGCTAAATTCGCTAACACAACTTTATTTTTACACGCTTTATATTAGCTTCACTTGTATGTCAGTATGTCAGTAGGTATGTAACTCTCCGTGGGTAATTTGCGCGCCTGCGGCCTTCCTTGGTTCTGGTAGCCGTTTCTCAGGCTCCCTCTCCGAAATCGAACTCTGATTCCCCGTATTTATAATATTTATAAATAATTATTTTATTCTCACTAATAAATAATTTACACGCTTTATATTAGCTCGGGTTGTATGTAACGGAATCTTTGAGCGCGATTTTGACCCACTTTAAACGGTCAGATTTCATTGAAACTTTGTAAACTTGTCGAGGACCGATGACAATTTACTAATTTAAAAAAAAAATGGGAAAAAAACACGTTTTGTAGTTAGCAGAACTAAAAAATAGAAAATAAATAATAGTTTAAAAAACTAAAAAACACGCTTTAAAAACCAAACTAAAAAAGGAGAAAATAATTTAATTCAATTAAAAAGCGTGGGGTGCTTGACATTAATTGATTATAAAAATACCTCAAAAAGCACCCCACGCTTTTTAATTGAATTAAATTATTTTCTCCTTTTTTAGTTTGGTTTTTAAAGCGTGTTTTTTAGTTTTTTAAACTATTATTTATTTTCTATTTTTTTGTCGCAAAAGCAATAAAGTACGAACCTTAATGTGTACAAACTACGCAAGGACAAATTAACATCACCGAACGGAATACAAACAGCATAATAATCATTTATCTAAAGACAATGTATTTGTGTGCTTAATTAATCATGATCAATTAATCACTATCATTGTCTAGACACGCTATATTAGAATCTAATAACTGTTGATTTTTATTAATGTCAAGAAGTAATTAGGTATCTACGAATTAAATACGGTTAGTAATTATTCGAGCTGCCCACCTTGTGAAGGCTGCAGGGATCCGCTGGATGAGAGAAGCACATGCAGGACGGGTCGATGTAGCGACCACAGAGTACATTAGAATATACTGAAAGTGGCGACGCTTGTACGAGGCCTATGTCCAGCAGTGGACGTCTTTATCCTGAAAGTATCCATAATCAGGCCATAACCTTCCCACTTCTGAGACACTGGCCTCCTCTCTTCGAGAGGGAATATAATCCACCACGTAGACCCAGTGCGATTGGTGTATTTCACATATCTTCGAATTTTTGGTTCTAGGACATGCCGGTTTCCTCACGATGTTTTCCTTCACCGTTTTGAGAGCAGTGGTGATGAAGTTATTTACACAAAGCATTTTTACATCAATGACATAAAACTTAGAATCACATACGGTTAGTGATTTTTTGGCCTTATGACCTTGTGAAGGCTGCAGAAATATTCTGGATGAGAGAAGCACTGACAGATGTGGCGACGTTTGGCTAAGCCCTATATCCAGCACTGGACGTCTTTAGGCTGAAATAATGATCTTGACGATGAGTCACAATAAAAAAAAATGGAAAGTCGCAAATTGAAATTCTCGTGAATTGAATTAGACTCTTAACTGAAAAGCTTTTAAACAGTTAAGTGTTCATGTCAATTTGAACCACGCAGGCATGTAAACTAGTTTAAAAGCGCTTAACTTGATTTTTCGGTTTACTATTTTGCCAGTTAGATATGTAGATAGAATATTTAATTTTACAGTTTTAATAGTGAACAAGAGCAGTGGTGGCCTAGTGGACTAGTCCACGACTTTCGAGTTATCGTAGGTTCGAACTCAGACAGGCGCGCTTTACTTTGAGTAAATTATTTCATCACCACTGTTCTCCAAACGGTGAGGGAAAATATAGTTTATTTTCACTTGAGCTGTAGGTATATATCCTAAATCAACAAGTAGCTGTGGTCTAGATCACTTCGAGTAAATCCTCAGTGCATTCTATAAAAAAGAAACATTTTAATTAAACCAGTATTAAATCGTTTTAAAGGAAAAAGAAGGTTTAAAACCAAACGGTTATAATCCGTTTTGCATTTATAATCACGTTACAGCATTGGAAACGATGCTTGAACGTTCCACGTTGGCGAAGATAATTGCTCCAAATCCCTTTAAAATCAACACAAACACAAGCACCATTTCATTAAGTAAATACAATCAGCAATCAGTAGATTGGCTATTAGTTGAACACCTTGCTTTGATGTAGCGATACGTTAGGGGTGGCCAACCTTGAAGTACGAAATCTTAATAAAAAACAATTTTCATTTATTTCATCATCACCATTTCAGCCGAAAGACGTCCACTGCTGGACATAGGCCTCCCAAGGCTCCTCCACTTCGACCGGTCTTGTGCTTCCCACATCCAGCGGATTCCCACGGCCTTCACAAGGTCATCGGTCCACCTTGTAGGAGGCCTTCCCACTCTACGTCTTCCGGTACGTGGTCGCCACTCCTGAATCTTTCGGCTCCATCGGCCATCTGTTCTGCGAGCAATGTGCCCTACCCACTGCCACTTAAGTTTGGCAATTCTTCGGGCTATGTCGGTTGCATTGGTTCTCCTGCAGATCTCTTCACTCCTGATTCGATCACGTAGGGAAACTCCGAGCATAGCCCTCTCCACCCTTTGGGTGACTTTAAGCCTTCTGATAAGGCCCATTGTGAGCGACCACGTTTCTGTGCCATAGGTCATCACTGGCAACACACTGCACTTATCGATGACAATATTCCAAAATCACACGAAAGTGAGCAGACACGTATGTCTGCTACCAATGTTTACGTGAGCATGGGAGGGGGTGGGGTAAGAGCTTTGTTGCTTTTACTGACGAGGGGGAGGGGGGGGGTTAATAATTGCAAAAAATCTGTTTACTTAATACTAGAATGGCCCCTCATTGGGAAAAGGCTAGGCAGATGATGATTCAAAAAACTTTTTCCAAAAAAAAAACAACAGACTTCTAAAAAAACACTACAAAGTGACAAATAACTTTAATTTCGGAAGTCGGTGTCTTTGGAGCTATATTTTAATTTTTTGTCACCGCCTTCCGAAATTAAAGTTATTTTTCACTTAGTAGTGTTTTTTTAGAAGTCGTTTGTTTTTTTTTTGGAAAAAGTTTTTTTTTTCGCTTTTTATTGGTTCACATGTGCTTACCCCTTCACAGCATACCGGCGTGATGTTATGTTATGAACTGGTGTAAGCAATAGACAGACATGAGATTTCAGCAATCCCAGTCCATTTGCTATCATTTATTGAGGAGTTCCGCTGCCTATCTCCAAAGTTCTTCATCAGATCTTCACCAAATTGAAATGAGACTACTCCGAGAAAGTACTCTTCCAAAACATACTTAAATTGCTTCGTGTGCCTATAAAATTTGAAGAGTTCTCTCTAGTTCTCCAGGATCCCATCATCAGATTCTGACTTGATGATCATGGGACCACCTGGGAAGTATACCTTCAAGCAAAAAAAATCCAAATCGGTCCAGCCATCTTCGAGTAGGTAATCAGGGAACATACATAAAAAAAGGTTCCGACGAATTGAGAACCTCCTCCTTTTTGAAGTCGGTTAAAAATGTTTGCCACCCCTGCTATAGGTATGGTGTACCGTGACGCTCGCGTGCGAACCATGATTACCTACATACAAATTGGATGGCCGGGCTGATTGATAAGATATCTATGGTACTATTGATACCTCTGATGGAGGACACGCTTTAATGTTGATTGGAGAGTTTTAATTATATGGCAATTAATCATGTTTGTTTAATTTTATTTTATTAAAGATAAGTACGACTATTATCTTTGAAAAGCAATATTCTAAACTACCTTTTGCCAGTAGCATTGTTCGCGTGGAGGTCGAAAATTCCATAGGAACGTACTATCGGGATGAAAAGTATCCTATGTGTTATTCCAGGTTACAAACTATTTGTGTGTCACATTTCATCCAAATCCGTTTATCCGTTTTTGCGTGATTGAGTATCAAACATCCAAACTCACATTATAATATTAAAGTAGGATGTCAGATTGTCAATTTGATATTTAGAATATTCAAATCATTTATTTGCTTGAATATGGGTAATTACATAAGGGGGCGTCCATTAATTACGTGAGGCGTTTAGGGGTGGGAGGGGGTCGAGTCGAATCTCACCCAATCTCACGTGGGGGAGGGGGGGGTCTTGGTAAATATCACGTAATTTATATTTTTTCCCGCAAAGAAACAATGTAACATTACGAGATAACCGGATTAAATTATGTGAAACATGTTTTTCCACCCATATGGCTAAATCTTACAAAATAATATTTATCGCAGTTATGCGAACGCCACAAAGTAGCATAGTACTTCCTCGATGGTTAAACCGCCACCGCCCAGCCAAGTCAGTCAAATGCAACGCATAAATCCAACGCAAATAAGCACAGATTAACGTTTTTACACTAAAACCACGTATTTGAAATATCTCACGTGAGATTATGGGGAGGGGGGAGGGTCGAGCCAAATCTCACGACATCTCACAAGAGCGGGGGTGGGGGTCGAAAAATTGCCAAAATTTACTCACGTAATTAATGGACGCCCCCTAAGGTGATACATACAATAATAAAATTTATTATGACTACCTATATTTTACCTTGATAGGTGTGCAAATATCTATTGTACTAAAATATACACATTATTATAGGTAAATTAAATTAAACGCACTCAAAAAGCTGATTCAGTGGCTTATAGAATAATGTTTTTACACTGATAATGAATTTCTGCCACATGTCGAAGAAAGAATGTCAATAAATTTGGTTTACACATATTTTTTTTAATTTGACATTTACTTACTATTATTATTTTTATTTTGACATTATAACAATATTCATGGACATTAACATTTCAATTAATACATAAAATCTGACATTTTATAACAATCATGACATTTTTTAATTATGTAATGTATTGTGAAATTAAATATTTGCAATTTATTTATTTAATCAGACATTTTGTAAACGGTAGAATGTAAATGGGCCACATTTATAATAACATCATACTACTTTGTACACCTACATTTTGGCAAATAAATTAATATTATTATTATTATTCCCCCCATTGAAGTCGGCAGGAACTACAGAGCGCCACCAGTTCCAATCCTTACATACTACTCTTGCCTCGTTTACGTTATATTGCTTTTCATGATCATACCTTTTCACAACACCACAGTGCGCGTTAAAACTCAGATTACTGACGTTGCTCAAAAAGCCTCGAAGCGGCGCAAAATTAGAATTTCTTCCGTATTTCGGAATTTGCGGCTCAGAGTGAGGTTGTATGTTGATTAAAATATGTATGTTTCGCGACCGTCACAAATACGACTTTACAGAATATTATCTATACATACAGATAAATTAAATTGGAGTATCTGTTTGTAATATTAAAATAACCGCTTTTTACTAAATGCATATGGATGTATACACGGTACATATACCAATTTTTATTTTTTTTATTTTTGCCTGTCTGTCTGTTCCGGCTAGTCTCTGAAACGGCTGGACCGATTTTGACGGGACTTTCACTGGCAGATAGCTTATGTAATAAGGAGTAACTTGGGCTACTTTTATTTTAGACATTTTATTTATTTTTATTAATATATATAACAAATAAAAAATAATAAAAAGTAACTATTTCGCGCGGACGAAGTCGCGGGCACAGCTAGTAATAATTAAAATCATCAATACAACCCTGACACAGATCTGCTAATTAGAAAAAACGTAAGAAAAAAATAAGCATACGCTTTTCACAACCCTAATTTGTGCTACGTAAAACCCTCATTATACAGCGCTTTATCGCTAGAACTAGCTGTCATTTCTCGTAAAGCCATCACTTTACAACCCACAAATGAAAACACAATCTCGCTCACTAAGTGAAACAAACGTAAAAATAACCGACTAAGCTTAACAATGAAGAAAAACATTACTATACAGAATAACACAAAAATAAGACGGGTTTTATCAACCTATTTGTGAAGGCGTTTTCCTTAAATTGAATGTAAGTGTTCTTTGTGAAAATAATATTTGGTTCTTTTGTTGTTTCGTCTTGTGGAAGTTATTTTCTAATAAATTGATGTTGCAACAAACTAGCCTAGGAACTATAGGACGTATTTACACTGGGTGACAGAATATCAACCTACTTACAAGTGCGTATACGCACTTCGCCACAGATAATGACTCACCTTCCTTCCTGCGCCGCATGTCGTGTCACCTGAGCATTTGATGATCTTATATGACTGTATCAGTGAGCGGAGTTCACGTAGCTGAATTTTAGATCCAAGATGTTTGAACTGTTAAGTACACGGCGGGACTTGCTACGCGCCATCAAGTATTTATTTAGATGTTCTATCAAATGATAAAGTAACTATTTGTGTTCCATTCATTCAACAAATTTATTTATTTCTGTAAATAAATAACAAATATAATACTAACTTAACTAATCCTATAATTCACAAATTAAAAAATGGCGTCGGAAAATTTATCCGCATCGCTGTCGACTGGCAATGTTCCCAAGAAACTGGTAGCATTACCACGTTGTATGGCAATGCTTAGCCGCTGGCCAAGGTAGAAACCAGCCCTTGGGTCACGGGAAGTGTCAACCAGCCTTTTCGGGATTTCCTTGAAGAGACCATGAGCACTCGGAAGGCTCGAAAATATAATTACGAGTTTTTTAAGTTGCTCCATATTACATGATATTGTGTGGCCGTATCTCTAGTTGACCACGATGGAGCAATTTTAGTTGCTCGTGTAAGCGCACCTAAAGTCATTACGGATTCAGAAATAACCTCCAGAACTGTTGCCTAAATAAGCGTAGGCGGTTCGTTTTAATATGTTTATTTCTGTGGGCACAAACTAGATATAACACAGTAGGTACAATCTTGAACACCGGGTAATTTGGTTTGTGTAATTTGTATTATCCTGAAGTGGAGGCTTTTTGTGTCCTCTGAACCTCAAATGTCAGGCAAAAATTAGCCCTCCCGCTCCACCCAGAGTGGGAGAAGTTATTTAAAAAAGGGTCGAATCTATCATGTACTGAAAACCCTATTATTAAAATATATACGGAAACTAGTTTTTCTCGCTACCCCGACTCAACCCACAGTATGAAGAGCACATAAAATGTCAAACTTCAAACGCCCATAACTCAAAAGCTGCTCTGCATAACTACGTCCAAATATAGATCTGTTAAATAGGGTGATACAATGGACGGAGGGAACCATAGCAAATAAAAAACGACAAGTTGCACTCCGGGAGTGCCGGCAGAAGTGAAAACTTGAATATTAACGTTGTGCATAAACACTTTGTATACACGAATTTTACGACTACACAACAGTGTGGCAACTACAGAGCCATCAGCTGTCACCATCCATGGATGCGCGTGGCACGCTGTAACATAAACACACACGAACATTCGCGCAAGCGTCCTGCGCAGCCTAAACGAAACAGCAGGCGCAGGCATACATTTTCGCCGCGCCGCGCCGTAGAAAGAGAGGGGATACTTCCTCTCCTACGCCGCACCGGCTGTCTACTCTCCGTCCGCCTTACGAATTTTCGATCAGGTCACGTGTCCTGACGCGAGTTTAACATTTTTTACCCATTACAAAAAAAGTGCACAACGCCGCTAAAGAAGTTTTCACTTCAAAAATATAAGCAAACGTGCTTTTATTATTGTAAAAATAACCAATAAATATTAGGAATTTGCCCAAAAATATAGTAACTCTCTCATACATATTTAGTCAAGTTACTTCAACCATTAATAATGTAGGTATACACGTGTCCTTTTGATTTTCAAATTGATCGCTGCTTTAAAATTACTGGGAGCGAGTTTTCCGTCTATGAAGTAAATATGAACGTGTATTTTCATTGTAGGAAGCACGTGTAACATAAATTATGATGAATGTGTCGGTTTTGAACGATGTTTACGGACTTAGGATTAAAGAGATTGGACAAATATTATATCATATATGTTGCATACTAGCGTTTCCGCTCGCGGGTTTCTGCGCGTGTTCTGGGGTTAGGTATACGGCTGTGTTTAATAGGGATTAAAATTATGATACATGTTATGTAAAGAGTAGCATCCGTGCGTCGGCAAGCACTCTAAGTCTTTGGTGTCGGCTGTCAGTCGTGGATCTTTGACGGTCGTTACGGCGAGGCCCGAAAAGACTTTCGGGTTCTGATGACCCGTAATGACAACAACCAGTCTAACCGAGGGGTATCGTATTACCCAGTCACTGGGTTGTGGAGGTTAGATGGTCAGTCGCTCCATATAAAATACTGGTATTCAGCTGGATCCGATTTGACTACAAACCGACTCCAACATAGTAAGGAAATGACTGGCAAATGATAATTAATTTTTTTTTTATAAAAAAACAAAAAAAAAATTGTGTACTTAAAGTAAACAAACCAACCAACTACCAACCAACCACCCAACCAGAAAGGTAACAAATTAGTTGGCATTTCGAGATAATCTGCTCCCTACTTTACTTACTTTCACATTAAGGTAGCATTTGGAATAAAAAACATCATATTATTTCGCAAAACAAAAGATTTCAGGGGCGAAAACTTTCTAGCTATGAGCAGATTTGTAGGTTTGGTTTCAAGTCCAACATAACAGCTTTCAAGTTAGAAATTCTAAGTAGCAACCTCGGAATTGTTATCGTACTCAGTTAATAGAGTTAGGGTTCCCCCTTTAACATGGACCGGAATACCAACCTTGACAGAATGTTTGTGTTCAAAAACATTTACAACACAAAATATAACATCACACCAGAATTTCTCAGAGGGGTTGGCAGCCATTTACCTATCACAAATGGAGATTCCGTCCTGCCTTTATGAATTTCATAATGAAATAACCCAATAACACCCCACGTTTCTGAAACGTGGTTGCTCACAATGGGCCTCATAAGAAAGCTGAAAGTCACCCAAAGAGCAATGGAGAGGGCTCTGCTTAGGTTTTCCCTATGCGATCGAATTAGAAATGTAGATATCCGCAGGAGAACAAAGGTAACCGACTTAGCCCGAAGAATTGCCTAACTTAGGTGGTTATGGGCAGGCCATATTGCTCGCAGAACAGTTTGCCGATGGGGCCGAAAGGTTCTGGAGTGGCGACGGTGTACCAGAAGATGTGGCGTTGGAAGGCCTCCCACAAGGTTGACCGATGACCTGGTAAAGGCCGCAGGAATCGGCTGGATTCAAGAAGCACAGAACCGTGAACGTTTCTCAGCTCAAACAACGATGATAATGATGACCCCACGTTAAGCAGCAGCTTGTGACTGCACAGCGAGAAATTTTAATGGTTGTTTTCCCGCAGCGAAATGGTTTTGTCTTGGTAATACAATCGTTTTATAAACAAATAAATTATTAGAAACAAAAAATGGCAAAAATAACCATTGTGAAAAATTACCACGTTCGAGAGTTTATTTTGCTTTGAACATTTATGCATCGCTGTTCTCGTGCGATTCGAGCAGTACCTACAAGTTACCTCTGTTACTATTGATTCTCATGTTTTCGATTTGATGATTTTTTTTAAATTATTTTAAAACAAAAGCATCTTTATTTTTTAACTTTTACTCTACGCTTGGAAAGCAAGTACTCCTTATGGCAAGTTGTTCTGCCGCGGGAAAACAACCATTAAAATTTCTCCTTAGTTAACAACGGAAATGTTGCTTTATTGTAAAAGCACCAAGGTGCAAAATAAACTTGCAGGGTTTATAGCCCCTCAGAGAATAAAATACACAAATGCAGTTTTCTTTCAGTGAGATATAAAATAAATTCTACCTTGAGTAAAATTCGCTATTCTTCAAAATTCAACAGCACTTTTCCTTTTCCTTCAGGTGGCTTTCATTCTTCTACCCTATAAGTGTATTGTTACATATTTTTGAAAACACTTCAATGGACACCCAAGTGGAAATAATCAATGTCTAAGTGACAACTTAAGGCCCATCGCATCGCCGACGACGCTATTTAAGAGTAAAGAAAGAGAATAAATTTATTCCACCCAGATGAAGGCTCACAATAAAAAAAGAATTATATGCCTCGCGGCTGCGTCAAACAGGCTCAGTTCAGCATAAATTCCAGGCAACTAGAACCTGACCCTGGTTTTCAACGGGACCCTATGTTACGCAGACATCTACGAATAAGTTAATCAGTAGGTACGTAACGTAACAGTAACGTATTACAAACTGAAATCACCAGTGAGTATCCAGACTCACTGTACTATACCCGAATTGCGTTAACGTGGCAATAGCGATCATTGACTCACCCAACTTTTCTAGTATTCTTTATTTAAAAAAACTGAAATAAAGTTTGTTTACGTCCTGAATCAACATAATACGTCGTGATCTACAACATGTTCCTGAAAATACATACAAAGATCATAGTTTGGATGCCTACGGTGAATTATGACCCGATTTTCATAATTGTGCACCTGTCGATGTCAAAATATCGACATGATGGATGCATTGGTAGTGTCAGCAACAGTATTGCTAACGGAAATAACATTGCATTGCGGCATTGGTAGGCGGGTGGGTGAATTCGATCTTGCCAATCTTTGAACATTGAGACCCCCAGATACACAGTTAAAATAATTGACTTATGTTAGACAAAGGGCAATGACCGCTATTGCCACGGTAAAGCGATTTGGGTATAGTAATGGACGACGAAGGAACGATCCGACTTACTAACGCGTCATTATACTCGTATATTTGTGATTGGTTGTGTCGTTATATATACTCTTCGATCAATAAGGTAATACTAGTTTTGTCAGTGCTGTAAGTTTCTGGTTACTCATTGGGGATTTAAGTTTTTGGCTATAGTTCGACTATAATTGTTTTGGTTATAGTTCAAAGAAAAATAGTTTTACCATAATAAAACTAATAGTGTTGGGGTAGTGAACGATTTTGCGTAAAGAATGAATGATAAAAGTAGTTTAATTTTAAATGAAACTATTTTTATCATTTGTTATAAAACTTTAAATATTCGTTTGTATGATGTGTAATAAATAATTCATAATTTATTAATAAAAGTAATACTTTTTTATTGTCTTATAAGAGAAACAAACTATAAATAAATTACCTAACTACTAAAAAACAAAATATATAACAAATTCTACAATTTTTAATAGTGCATATCATGTTTTTAAGAAAAGTAAAAAAAAAATGCTTTTAAGTAAGAACATTATTTCAAGTTCATTCAATTTCGTTCATTCTTACACCACCTCACTATCTTTTTTTTGTCGAAATTTTACCCTTCAACTGTAAAGTTACTGAATACGATTAAAAGTTGAACTATAGCTACTTTTGAGCAGCGACGTGGACGATAGGCCTATAATCGGCCTAAATAATGTTCCCACTACTAGGACATAGATAGGCCTCCTCTCTTTGACAGAGAATCCTCCACGCGGGCCCAGTGCGGGTTGGTAGATGTCACATGTCTTTGAACTTTTGGTTCTAGGACATGCCGGTTTCGTCACGATGTTTTCCTTCACGTTTTGAGAGCAGTACCGATGAAGTTATTTACACAAAGTAAACCTCAAACCCACGACCTACTCGGAAGTCGGGCCGTTACCACTGAAAGACTTAAATTCACCATGATTAGATACAAGTAATCAGTCACCCTTGAAACTTCCTGAAGAGACATGTGAGAGGATGTGTGTTTTTCAACGAGCTATGTATGTTTTGGGGGTGTGTTTGTGTGTAATTGGGTATGTGCACTCAGTTCGTTGAATACCTTTTAGTTTCTAGGAGAATCGGCTGTGATATACTGAAGTAGGTATTCGATATTATTTGCTCATAGTATTATTCGGGTCTACTTAGCACACTTCAATAAAACCCAGCGGGCTTTTAGGCTGAACTAGCATCTACTTATTGTTACTGTGGCAGTATATTGTTGTTGTTATTAAAAGAATTGTGTGTCATTTGCTATATAAATTAATTTTGATGAAAATAAGACAAATAACTTTCACATTGAGGATCACCAAAGCAACCACACGGTCGTCGGAAATACGAGTAGGTGAAGGTTAGTAAGAAATCTATGGATGTTTTCGAATAAAAGTTAATTTAATCAATAGAAAAACAACAGTTCATTCACCAAATTAAATCTCATTCGAAAACATCCATCGGTTTCTTAACCAACTTCATCTACATCCGACGACCCTAGTTACCTTTTCGTGACTGTACTGTACGGTGTCTTTACGCTCGTTCTTTTATTCGAGATCATCTGCCTTATTTCAAAGTTATTAAGAACTTGTGGCGGTATCTACAACGTCACATGCGAACTACGCATCATAGACTTGACGTCACACAAATTCTGCATCGCGCAAGCAGAGTTTACCGCGCGACTAGTATATATAAAACGTCCCGACATCAACCGTCGGGCAATTGCCCACCAGACACAACACCCGTCTGGTCGGAGGATCCTCCCTTTTCCATAAAGTATGAGTGAACTTTACACCCTGTTCCTCATACCTCTATAAGCTTTAAACTGTTGCTTGCTGGGCTTTTCCAATAATAGGTATGTTTGGTAATGCTCCACTAGACCGACAAGCCCCCCTCTTTCCTCACAGCGAAAGACCACTCAGACAGTTAAAACATTATTGATGACCTTCATCTTGTCCCCAGGCCGTGGACGATGGAGACCAGAGCTGATGATGATGAGGCGCCCACAGACCCAGCAGCGAGGAAGCTTACACACCATGACTACACAGAACAGGACTTTGAAGGTAACTTTATGATCTATTAAAAAAACAATTGAAATGCTGTTCGTTTGTGAGCGCATCACTTTGAGAACGGTTGAACCGATTTATCTATGTTTTGTTGTTAAATGTTGACAGGAGACCGAATTATGACATAGAACATTATTTTTTTAAAGTTCCCCGTAAAATGTTCAAACTCGGGAAAAAGTGAAAACACAAGTGAAACGAAAGTGAGTGAGTGTGAGAGTGATACGTAGATGACGATAGATGAAAAGGAAGAGGAAGGTAAAAGAAAATATGGATGGATCGTAATAGGAATGATATAAAGGAAAAATCCAAATCGGTCCAGCCATCTTCGAGTAATCGGGGAACATACATTAAAAAAATTAAAAAAAAGGTTCCGACGAATTGATAACCTCCTCCTTTTTGAAGTCGGTTAAAAAGGAGTGAATGATGGAATGATGGCTGGCAGGGACGAGTGCAAGGAAAAAACGTGTCACGTCGACCCTAAGTAATAGGACAAGGGTACAAAGATGGTGGTATATTTCAATAACCAACCAAGCATCCAATCATTTCACGTTTTCAATTAGGCAGAGATGTACCTATAGGTAGTACACCCACATTTCGCCCATTATGTTTAAGTCCCAAGTAATAGGGGGTGGCCTATTGCCATCACCCGCCCACAAATCTGGACTCCCGGCTGCTTCTGAGAAAGATCAGATGAAGATACCCAAAAACATTTTGCCCGACCTGGGAATCGGACCCAGGAGCAACGAGACGGTCAATAATACTTTTTGTGCTTAACTACAATGTTTATACACAAGAGCGTTTAACCAATAAAGTTAATAGACAATAAGTCAAGTAATAAAATTGGATAATTACAGTAAAATAAAGGTAAATGACAAATCTCCGGCCACAAACAACATTAGGTTAGGCTATAAACGGAAAATAAAATTTAAGTGACAGATTTCTTACAAGAAAGTAATTAAAAAGAATCGCTATTTGTGTCAAAGATGTTTACAAACAATATTACTGATATTTATAGAATACTTCTTTTACTTTTATAAAGTTTTCTGGAATAAGAAGCGGCAAATGTTAACCTACTTTACGTCGTAAGTCATCATCTGCCTACCATTTCGCCAGCGACGTTAGGATCGGCTTTGGTTTTAACCGAATGCAGCTGAAGACCAGTATTTTACATGGAGTGACAGCCTAGTTCCGTGTGGTGCCGAACGTAAAGAATAGCACCATCCCATTTCTTCCCATGGGTGTCGTAGGAGGTGACTAAGGGACTTACTAGAGAATGGGCAGCAGCGTTCTCTATGTATTTTACCTTCATACTGCGATCGCCAACCCGCCTGCCAAGCGTGGCGATTATGGCAAATTATGGCAAAAAAAAAATACTCGCGAGAAATAAGCGACGCTACGTCGCGGCGTTACGTGCGCTCGCTAGCGAGACTGACAGCTGACTGACCGGGGTTGCGACCCGTGCGTCGGAGTCGGGCCACGCGGCGTGGTCCTCGCGCCTCGCGCCCCTTCCCGTATTGAGACGCAAGTTTGTTTCCTTCGTGCGTAGGGTGAAATGTTCTTGTGCAAAAAAGCAGTTTTTTTTAAAAAAAAAAGGTTGTTTTTTCCATTGATTTTACGTTCTATAAATGAAACCAAACCACTGCTTTCAAGGATAACGGTGTTTACTCATACAGCCTGTATATTTTTCAAGAAATAACATAGTAGGTAAAATTAAATATTTGATTAGACTTAGCAAGCCAAAGCTAAATTGAATTTACTAAGGCGAAAGCTCAGTATCAGATTGTATGTTGATTTAAACATGATTCGCAGCAACACATATTTATTTAAAGAAATATAATCTTATAAATAATCAATGAAACTCTATCTCTCTCTCTCTCTATTACCCTATTAGTCATCCGACTATTTCATGAAGTCACGACATTTAAGCCCAATTCTACATAACTTAAGGAGTTGAATTACTGTTTGTAATGATTTTAATTCTGTAAAGCCATATTTGCAACGGTCGCAAATTATATATTTATCAACATACAACCTGACCTGCAAATTACAAAAAGTGCAAGGAAATTCGCGAGTTATCTTAGCGCATTCCCCCTAAGTTAATAAAATATAATGAAAACTTTTATTAAAACCTCTTACACAAAGTAGATTTGTACCCAACCAAGATTTTGATGCTAAGGTTTTTTATTACAGCTATAACATAGGCTCGTTCAATATTAAGTAAAGTTATTAAAGTTTATGTACAGTCGAACAAGCTATTTAGTTAGGAAAATATTCATCTTTCCACTATACTGCCATTTTTTATTTTGTGCCTTTTTTGAGCTTATTGTATATTTAAGATATTGATGTGTAATGAACACACCTTTTCGAGTCTAAATATGTTTGTATTTAAAGCTGGTATATAACAATATTTAACAAACTATTTGATTAAGTACTCCACATAATATCAATATCTAGACGTCTTGAAGGAAACCTTTGAATTTTGAAGGTCAACGATAACTGACTTATAAACTAGTCGATGCTCCAGACATCATATTTCCATTACGTTTACCATTTTTATTTTATTTTTAGGATGTGAAATCATCAAATAACTTCTCCGGCTCTGGGTGGAGCAGGAGGGCGTGTCAGACTTTTACTGACTAAAACCCACCCGTGTTCCTTTAGTTGCGTGTGTGCCAGAGGCCACGGTATCTCTTTCGAACAACCGGCACCCCTGGCAGACATCCGCCCTTGCGGACCCCACCGGTTGGTGCTGACATCTCTTTGTGGCGCGCCTGGATCAAAACGCGCCGTCGACCCGGGCTTGGCTCCTTATCTCACGGGGACAGAATCTTGTAATAACTGTTGTAGATACTGTAACGGAGACGTTCAGTGAAAGGTTTATTTATTAATATCATAATTATTTCATTTTACATAAAGACGCGCTCTGCTAGCTCTCCAAGCTGATTCTTCATACTATTGTAATCTTCTTAATATGAAAATAGTGTATATCTCTTAATATTATGCCATCAACTAATAATATACTCGCAAAGTTTGCATGGAAGCACCATGCAAGCTAGCTCTACAGTACACACTTAGCCGTCACCTTCACCTAATACCAGCGTGAAGATTTGTTCTGAGTTTCTACACTCCAGTTATTACTACATTGTGGTCACGGAGAGGCGCAACGAAAATGAAAAATCAGGACGTTAAATGATATCGTTTTCATGGTTTTCGAGGGTGCTGAAGCCGATAGTAAGGTCTAAACAAAAATCCAAGATGGCGGCTGTGACAATGTTAAAATTTTTAGTCATGGGTGTCCTCTTCATAATTTTAGAGGGTGCTGGAGCCGATAAAAATCCCATTTCTTAATACTAATCAAAGATTGCGGCTGCGAAATTATTTCAATCAAATAAATCTATAACATTTTACATAATTACGCACTCTGCTAGCTCTCCAAGCTGATCCTTCATTCTTTTGTAATATTCTAAACAATAAAATAGTGCTTATCTCATAACATTAAAGTCTAATCAAATACACTTACGAAAAATCTCGCGGACGTTGCTTAAAAACGTCAGGCAGGTATATAAAGTCTCTATAATACACCCTTAGCCTACACCTCCACGTAATAAAAGCGTGAAGATTTGTTCTGAGTTTCTACACTACATTGTTATCACAGAGAGCGATTTTATACCACAATAGACCACAAAACAATTTTCCGTAGTTGCCAGTAACAAGTTACAAGGGTAGAAAAACAGCTGAGATGTTGTTTGTTGTTGTTTCCCCTTTGTGTCGTAAATCCTAAGAATGGTCGTCAAGATATTTGATTAAATAAACTTTCAGGAACTGTAGGTAAGTTTGTCGACCGCAGTAAATACAGGTAGGCCATTTATTCAACTGCATTTAAGGGGATATTCTAAACAACTTAACAACTTTTCCGAACTTAACGAGTCCAACTTTTCAAATAAGGGGCCATCCATATATTACGTCACACGTTAAGGGGCGGGAGGGGGTCAACGAAATGTGACATTACGTGACAAAGGACAACAGCTTTATGACGTCACATGTTAAAATCTAAAACTCGAAATTTAAATGTAAACCAAAAACTTTAAAATATTCCTTACTCGATCTATATTTTTATGGCTTCTTCTATCTATCTAAAATATTTGACTTTATGTTTGCTTTTATTAAAGATTATTTTAATGTAATAAAAAAAAAACAGTGAAAAGCTGCTGTTTTAATTACTTCTAAAGATAAAATTGAAAAATATGTGACGATACACAAGGGGGGAGAAGGTTTCACAATTGCGACCACCTGTGAAAAGGATGGGGGGGCGTGGTCAAAAAACCATAACATTTGTGTGACGTAATTTATGGATTGCCCCTAAGTACACTTCGTCCAAGTTCGCACGGACGTAAAAATATCGCGTTGAGATGTTTTCGGGCGCTGGATTTTGAACGCACTGCTCAGCGCCGAAAGATGAAAATCCAACAGAGTGTCTTTTCGACGAATTACTTCACTTATTATTATTTACTTACTTTACACCAATTTACGCACGATAACGAAATATGAATGACACAAATAGTCATGACTTTAAAAAGCGCAATCATTCAATTCAAACAATCAAAAGTCCCACTGTTGAGGTATGTCCTTCCGTAAAATAAAGGGTTATTATAGTAATTATGGTTAAGGAAGATAGCAATTAATGGCGGCCGCGGAACCTTAATTCTGAATTTAAATATTTGCTCACACACAGTACAAGAGTAATATTAGTTAATTTCATATTTATGAAAGAAATACTTCCTTCCTAACTGTTGAAACTTAGATGATTGTTATTATAAAACTTTCTGTTCAACCCTACTTTGAACTCTGATTCCTGTTTGTTAATTTGTTAGTATAAACAAATCAAAACTTTGGAGTCTTATCGAAATGGGTTGGTAACATTTCTAATCATTTTCAGAAAATACTGTACTCACTTACATAGGGTTCGGTACTGTAAGCACCTACATAGTGAGTATACAATCCTTACTAATGAGATGATAAAGAGATGTCAGCACCAAATGGTGGGGTCCGCAAGGGCCGATGCCTGCCAGGCGTGAAGGTTGTTCGAAAGAGATACCGCGGCCCCTGGCACACAGGCAACTGAGGGAACACGGGTGGGTTTTAGTCAGTAAAAGTCTTGACACGCCCTCCCGCTCCACCCAGAGCGGGAGAAGTTATTTGATGATTTCCCACCCAAAAAAAAAAATCCTTACAAATGCGAAAGTTTGTATGTGTGGATGTATGGATGTTTGTTACTCTTTCACGCAAAAACGACTGAATGGATTTGGATGAAATTTGGCACACAGATAGATAACCTAGATTAACACATAGGATACTTTTTAATTCCAGTAGTACGTTCCCGCGGGGATAATTCCCGACTTCCACGCGGGCGAAGCCGCGGGCGGAAGCTAGTTATACATACAGGTAACTTAAATAAAAAATATAGATAAATCCATAAATTTAATAGAATTTTGAACCAGCGTATTCAAGTAACTATATTCGTTTTTGTAAAGAAACGTAACAATATGCAAGTTTTCATTCATAAAGACAATAGTTTTTGGTTATCATCATTACTACGAGATGTAGGTCGTAGATTCGAACCCTGACAGCACTTTTTGTAAATTATTTCATGACCACTGCTGTCATAACGGTGAAGGAAAACATCGCGAGGAACCGTGAGAATCCTAGAACCAAAAACTACAAGACATGTGACATTATTCAGCCAAGGATCCAGCATAATTTTAGGCACTGCGGGATCCTAGTCAATTACTGCAGTAAGATATTGTTGATATTTGTAATTTTTAATAAACATTCCATTAAACCATAACAAAGAATATTTATTTAAATAGAGAAAAGAAATAAAATCCTATTGAATTGAAAGCAGTGCTGGGATGCAAACCATGACTTGTATGTATGTAGTTCATTATTTTATACATGACGCTAGAAATTCATTTTTTAAAGAGTCAAAAATCACAAAGAAACTTTAATTTAGTCAAAACGAACGAATGAAACAATAAAAACACGTCAAACTGACTTCTACAATATTTTCCACGAGTCCGCAACTATAAAAAATCTCACAAAAACTTTCTCTCAATCTGCAGAACGACGTTCAAAATAAATTAACAACTGCAATACAATATTTCATTTCTAGAACATTCTCTTTTCATGTTGATAGTTCGAGGGAAAGAGACGGGAGATTGTCTTTGGAAACCTGGTGGAAATTGGGTCAAGGGGTGAGCAAATAGGATAGGGGAGTCGAAATCCTATAGCTGCGTTATATATATTTTGTATCTTTTCTCTTTATACACGTTATTTTTAGAGTAGTGCAAGCCTAAAAATAAGGTGTTTATAATCGGTAGATGCAGACAATTTTTATATTATGTTTAATAATGTTTTTTACACTCTACGTGGCAAAATTAATGAGTAACACAAGGGGACGTCATTACTTTATTCAAGACTAGCTTCCGCCCGCGGCTTCGCCCGCATGAAAGTCGGAAATTATCCCGCGGGAACGTACTACCGGGATAAAAAGTATCCTATGTGTTAATCTAGGTTATAATCTATCTGTGTGCCAAATTTCATCCAATTTCATTCAGCAGTTTTTGCGTGAAAGAGTAACAAACATCCATCCATCCATCCATCCATACTTTCAAACTTTCGCGTTTATAATATTAGTAGGATAGGATGTAGTTACTGAAAACCAGTGCTGTTGACGAAAGGGTCGTCCGAAGTCACAGAATTTTGCTGAGCAAGTGCATGTTCCTGCGATGCATACTTGATTTTTTTAAATGGTTGTAGGTTGCCATCATTCTAAGTTGCCATCATTTGCCAGTGTCGGTAACATAATATACGCAATGTATGTTGTCTTTGGTCCCTGACACTATTAAGCAATGGACAAAATTGTCAAACTGTAATTCGTTGAATATGAGGCTTTTTACTACTTTGCAAGTGTGTGCTTTGCTTGCTAATATTACATGGGATACAAATAACTGGCGAAATGTGGGTGTACCACCTTTTTTTTAAGTTTTCTTTGTTTGGGCAGAACAAACAATTTTTGTATCTTTCTTTTGGCAACTTCCTCAGCTTACACTTATTTTCTTTAAAGTACTTTCCATGGATTTTTTTTAAATTAAATCTACACGGGTTGCCTTAGTTCTGCCTAGCCATAAGGCTACCATTGCATCTGAACTCAGCTCTCTTTGCCAGGCAAGTCTGTCCCCGGTTTTCGAGATCGCAACGTGATCCTACTGAACATCCTATTTCTATACCATCTACATATTATTCTAACTTTGTATAGTAACACCAAGCTTCGTACTAAATAAGTTTGAGATTGATGAGATATGTCGCTAACTGTGATGAATGTTCGTCGTTCTGTGAGCACGATTGATTGCACCATTGGCGTTAAGTTTTTATGCTCGAAGGATTTTGGAAGGAACGAAAACAAATAATACAAGCCAAACCTATGACAATAATAATCATACAAAAGTTTTTTTCACGTGTATTTTGAATTTGTAAATCTTCTTTTTTTTGTTGTTTAGGCAATCATACAAAAGCTTTTTCTCGTGCATTTTGAATTTATAAATCTTTTTTTTTTGTTTAGGTTTTGTTTAGGCTACTGTCCAACCAATCCTCCCGACACGCGTCCAGGTCACCTTGCTCCCGCTTTCTGGGCCGACCGGGTCGGTGTCGTCCATCCTCAGGCACCTATTGTGTAGAAACTTTTGCCCAGCGGTCATCCTGCATGCCGGTGATGTGACCATTGAGCCTAGCAGCCATTTTTCCTACGTCTATTATACCCGTTTTGGAACACAGCGTGGTGTTCCGAATTTGGCCCTTTTTTACACCTATTTGGAAAAGTTCTTCTTTTTTTCAAAAAGAAAAAACAGAAACGTAAGATATTTTGGCTTAAGAAACTGTTACAAATAAGCTGCTTTTTAAACTGTAAAACATATCTTAATCGGGAAAACAATAATCCGGAAAAATTGCTACGATGAATAATAATGGAGCCACATTATCCCCGTCATTCCCGCACTTTCCATAATTACAATCTCGTAAATAATTCACACTTTGTCGCGAATAGCAACTGACTAAAAGTCACTCTCTTTCCTAGCAAAAAATAAAGTTCAAACTCACATAACAACTTCCTACTACAAAATTTCCTTCGCGATATGTAATTGGGTTAGTGCTAGTAGCCAAACTATTGCGCCGACTGATATACGGTTCAATTTAAGTCTAAACTTAGCCTTAGGATATCGATATTTCGATCTGAAAACTTTCACAAACTTGCTTGCCTGCTAGAAGGGGTGGATAGATATTGCAGTAGGTAGCTTAGCGCAGTAAGAAAAACTCTGTGCAAAGCTTAAAATGTGATATAATTACTAATTATACTGGGTGGCATAATCATCTACGCGAAATCACTCTCTTTCCTTGCAAACAATATAGAACAAAACTCCTATCCAACTTCCTATTAGAGTCTCCTTCGCATTACGTAATTAGGTTAGTGCTAGTAGCAAAATTATTGCGCCGACTGATATACGGTTGAATTTAAGTTTAAACTTAGTCTAAGGATATCGATCTGAAAACTTTCACAAACTGTCTAGCCTGCTTGAAGGGGTGGATAGATGTCGCAGTAGGTAGCTTGGTGTAATAAGAAAAGCTGTGCAAGGCTTACATGTAATGTACTTACTAATTATACAACATGTAACGGAAAGAGTATATATGTTACCGGCCAAACCCGATTTCAGGCCAAACTAGTTTGTCCTAGACCAAACTAGCTTCTAGCTTAATTAGCCATTTCGTTAACAGCCTTTGGAAGTAACGCTCGCCGGCCGCTGCCGCGGCGCCGCACTATGGGACCAACCGGTATTTTCCATCTCAAAAATCGATAACTCTGTTGTTTTGTGATTTATCTCCTTGATTTTTTTTTCACGTATTTGTGAATATCTAGGCAATAAAAGAAATCAAACATCATCATTCTAAAAAAAATATTTTTTCCGAAAAAAAATGACAAAGATAAAGTTATACGAAATTTCATACAAAAAATCATAGGTACAGTTATATTAAAATAGCAATAAAAGTTACACTTATGCTTAAAATAAGTTTAAAACTAAATTATTATTATTAAACAAACAGTTACATGACAAAAAAAATTATTACTTAAACTTATCCTACTCATCACTTTCTATTTCCAACAATTCTTTAGCTTCGTCAAATAATTCTTTGGATATTAGAAAACTTGGTTTATTTAAGCTAGATATATAAGGATCAGATGTATATAACAAAATATGCAGAACGTCTTCGTTTGTTGCTGATCTGGAACACTTCCTAGCGTGATGTAACCTATATTTCTTATAATCTTTATTTCGAGCTTCCTGGGCATCTTCGGATAATTGTCCTATAGGCAAAACTGCATAATGCTCTATTATTTTAGCACCATGTATAAGTACTTTATGGACCGAAGATGGCATGTAGTACCAGTTATATTTGCTTACATATAATTGCGCGGTTACCAATGTATACTGACCAAATTTTTCTGCATTTATAGGAAATCCCGATGACATAGTTTGAAGAATTACATATAGTCTCTTGATTAATTCTTCATCAATTCCGGTTATCTCTGCAGAACATTGGTAATTTTGGAAAAATCTCCTTGCCGTATTACCGTCATTGCTATTACCGGAACCTTGACGTGGTTTATCAATATGCAAGCCAAGCACTTCTCGGAAACGTTTTTGGACAAATTTTTTCTTGTCTTCTTTAAGTTGCTTATTTTCTGGAGTTGTTGCAGACCACTTCTCAAAACCTAAATTGTAAGAAATATGGAGGATCATTTCCATAAATCTTATCCATGCGTGTAGCGTCGACAATCCGTATTTAAACGCATTTTCATTTTCAACTCTCGTTGTAACTTTTAAAAGATCATTCATTTGTCTGGGAGTTGCTCCACAAACAGTGCAGGTAGCACTGGATGATGTGTTTGTCAACACTTGAGCAACTTTCCCATCAATCATTGTCATAAACAGTTGATGTTTAACTTCGATGACTTTGTCTTCTATTGACACAAGAGTTGGAATCAATTGATTAATTTTGGCTTCAATTTCACTGACAACCGCTGTAGTTTTTTCGGGAGTTTCTTTTGCAAATTCTAATGAAATTGGTCTGCAATATCTAACAGATGAGCAAGTAGGGTTTTTCCATATGACCGTAGAAGTTTCTTCGTCTACTAGTCGCAGTGGTACAAGGGACACTATAAACAAATTAGCGTCCGATATTTGTTCGTTTTCTTCCGGTAGAGTTTGTTTATACTCACTTTGCCCGGAGGATCCATCACATCCCCATTTAGTGAAAAGCTTGAGACGATTGTAAGTCGATCCTGACTTTATCCTTATAATACGGCAGACTGTATGGTCTAAGAGATCTTGCAGGTTGATTTTTGCGCTTATATTTGTCACCGTAATGCTGGATGCAGGCGGATAGCAAGCCTTTTTTGCTTCACTTAGTGTTTGATACGAAGGCAATACAGAACTTAAATTCTTATCAACGAGCCTTTTTCTTAGGTACGCATATTGTGCTTTGGTTAAATCAGTTTCAATGCATATACTCAATGCTTCCTCTTTTGTAAAGGAAAGTGCGTTATCTGGATTGAGTATATTTTGTAGAATAACTTTTTTCTCTTCTTTTTCCTTATTTCTGATAATAGTCACAATCGACGCTTCGTCATTTTCCCCCATGGATCTTAAACCTTGCACATAAGCGTTACGGACATGTTCCATTCCATACTCCTGGACCAGCTCCATATTTTTTCGTTTCTTTGTGTTTTCCGAGCACTCGTCATATTGTTTTGTTGGTCTTCCACGTTCACCAGAAGTATTCAAACCAGAATTTACAGTGGTTGAGGTACTGCAAGAATTCAATGATACTTTAAACTCACCATTTAACCAATTTGAGTATAGGCTCTCGAACCGGTCCGGCTTTCTTTGAGCTTTGGTCCATTTCTGGTTGCAACGCGATGTTAGATTTTTTTGAATACTCTCCATTACAGTATTAACGTCAGTTTCCGATAGTTGAAAATTTTCCAATAAATATTTTTTGAGGTCTGAAGTACTTTTCCCTTTTATTATTTGATCACAAAGATCGCGTCGAACACAAACGAATTCACTCATTGTTAGATAATAATGTTTTTTATGCGTTAATTGTTATTGAAAAGAAGTATCTGAACACTTTGATGAATCGTATGCTGAACATACACGGGTATTTAAAGGACTAATATTTTAGTGCCTTGTGCAAAAACCATGGGACAATTGATTATAACAGTTCTCATCGAAATAGTGTAATCAGTACAGGGGGCCGATTCTACTAATTTGCAACGTTACACGTTAAATTGTGTTTCCACAACAGTTCGATTTCGATCGCCGTTCGATAGTTACATAAAAAGTCATTCTACTATTTTATAAGCAAAATGGAAACTAAACTTAAAACGAATTGCAACTGAACTGTAGCGGGAACACAGCGGGTAACCCGCGTTACCAACATGCCAAAATAATATGTTTTATTAATACCACAAAGAAAAAAGTTGAATCTAAAAATGTTACTAAACACGAATATGTGGCACTAAAAGTATTTTCTATAATTAAAAGACATAATGATCATAATTTTATCATTAACTTTGTCCTATAGTAAACGTCACGCTCATGTTCGATTTTGTTAGTAGAATAGGTTTTGACATTGTTTCAATCGATCGTTGGCGTAACTAAAACGTAACCGCAGCTGTGTCGCAGCTGGACCGTTGTTCATTTTAGTAGAATGCGAAAACGCTTAAAAGTGGTGATTCGGTTGCGGTTCTATTGCGTTTTTTTAGCAAATTTGTTAGTAGAATCGGCCCCCTGATTGTAATTATTTACCACAACAGATAAATAGAACTTCCGCAGCAATATAGTTTATCATACTTGTGGTTAAGGTGACCACCCCAAACAAAATTGCCATGGGAAGATTCTTTCAAATATAATAGCAGTTTTTTTAATTTGCAAATGTATGTTTTTATCATAGAAATAGAAAAAAACAATATAGACATCAAAGGATAATAACTAAATATAATATTTCATAATAAAAAAGAAGAACCGTAATTTTCGAGGATTTTTCCCCGATTGACATTATTGCTTCAAAATCACCTCTGGCGCAAAAAACGCGCAAGTTTTTTTTAAATCCTCATATTACTGAGTAGATAAGGTCTCTAATAGAGTAATTAACTTGACACCGGCTGCTTTCGGCAACAACGAAAACTCCAATTGAAATTAACAAAAACTAAATTTTCTTTACTTCACTAAAAAAATATTAAAAAATTAAATAAAAATATTTTTTTTACAAAAACTGAACGTGGTTGCAAAGTGTATATTCTAAGCTATCTAATGATGTATAACACTAATATGTTTCCTTGGAAAACTTCTGAATAATTATGTGTTGAACTCCCTTAACGGTAATTTAATTGGCATGACAATATTTATGCCCAATGTTTGAGGTTCATTTTATAAACGTAAAACTATATATTTTTTTATATTTTGTAATTTATTCGTAAGTTCCATCTTTTGAGAGTATAAAACCATAAAACAATCTATGGATTTACGACTTTCGACAAAACCATTTTTGAGATGGAAAATACTGTTTGGTCCCATAGTGCGCCGCTCGTTTCGCTCGCTCGGCTCGCGCGCTTTTGGTCACAGTTCTGACCTAACCTAACCTAACCCATTTAATCGGTGTGCCCCGGCTTAATAAACCAGTTTGGCCTACGACAAACTAGTTTGGCCTGAAATCGGGTTTGGCCGGTAACATATACATACCAAGGGCACGGCTTCTTTGGATGATATCAAACGATATTGGAAGGGTTTTTTAATCCTATCTCTACATGTTCAGAAGTTATGAGAATTTTTAATACATTGAGACCAGAAACCGAACTTCTCAAATTGAAATAAACAGATCACTCGGAAGAGATTTATCGTGATATTGGCAAGTAACGTGGAAAGTTATTGACCTACGTAGTGCGGTGACACGTTTGTTATGATTTGAATTTAAGAAACATGAAACCGAAAATTTGGTATCGATTCTTAGCGTATTTTATTTTGAGCTGAAACTATGTATAGTGATTCTATACCAGCTGTTATCTTTAGTGCTTAGGGATAGCAACAGGGTTTCTGTTACACCTTGTATAGGGAAGCGGAGACATCGACGCACAGCCTGTTATTTCCTGGATTTAGTACATGATTCTGAAGCCACCTTCGCCAAAATCTTTCGTCGGTTCATCATCTGTCTAGCCTTTTCCCAACTACGTTGGGGTCAGCTTTCAGTCTAACCGGATGCAACTGAATACCAGTATTTTACATGGAGCCACTACCTATCTGACCTCC
Source organism: Antitype chi (assembly GCA_947359405.1). Lineage (NCBI taxonomy): Eukaryota > Metazoa > Arthropoda > Insecta > Lepidoptera > Noctuidae > Antitype > Antitype chi. The sequence goes on from OX375813.1 coordinate 17,128,539, forward strand.
ACTACCCTATAACTGGGTAATCCGGTACCCCTTGGTACGACTGGGTGTCAGACTTTCGGGCTTCTGACGACCCGTAACGACTGTCATTCGCTTTCCGAGGCATGGAGGGGTCTTGGCATATAAATATGGTCACCCATCCAAGGACCAACCGCGGCAAGCGTAGCTTAACCTGATCGATCGACCCGTGCGGCTGTTATAACTTAGCCACAATACTCCCACGAAATCTTTTGTCGGTTATTAAAAAGAAAATCTGTTCTATACTTTTTAACCGAGTAGGTATTGTGCTTTTCTAGTATATTTATTTTATTTAATCAGTAGTACTGAACTACACATACATTTTATTTAAGTTGGTGCCAACTAAACTCATTAGATTTTTACCGTACACCAAAAGTCATCGTACATAATTTTGACTAAAACCACTATATTTTACAGCTGATTTATTTTTTTGATAACCAACGAAATATTTCTAAACTTGGATCTTTCTATGTCGTCTTCTCTCGTGTAGACATTAAACTAATGCATTTTTCTTTCAACCTTTGTTATTTTACGCCAATTCTAGAAAGAAACTGAAAAACTTTGAGAAATATTTATTGTTAAAAGTTGACTCGTTTAAAAAAGCAGATTTTCCTCTTTTCTGTAGCACGTTTACAAAGACACTTTTTTTCCTTTTACACAAAAGCTCTTAGAAGCATTTCAAGCAACAAAGGTCTTGGTTTTAAAGCGTTAACTGGAATAACGATTGTAAGACTGCTTTTCAGCCAGTGTTATGCTACACTGCTATGAATGCGTTTGATATCCACCAATAATATTCATTGGTCCAAATAGCATAGCACTGGTGGAAACGGGTTAGAACTGAAATTGAGTTCTTTTTTTTTTCTTTTTTTTTTTTAAATCGTTGCCCCACACTAGGAATTTCTCCTGTATTGTGGGTGCGTTTACAAACATTTAAACTCACATGCACAAACACCCAGACCCGGAACAACTACTTGTAGGTCATACAAATATTTCGTAGTTGTTAATTCGTTTATGAGGTGACAATATCGTGATGGGCTAGTGGTAATTATGGCCTCGCCTCTCAAGCACAAGGTTATGGGTACAAATCCGGGCAAAAATTCACATTAGTACTAATGTGACTTTTTCAGTTCTGTACTTCTGAGTTTATCTTGGACAAAACAGACATCGGTGAAGGAAAACGTTCATTTATAGATTACCTTTAAAAACAGGTTTCCTCGCGATGTTTTTGATCTGCCTAGCCATTTTCCTACTAGGTTGGGGTCGGTTTCCAATGATCGACCGTTCTCTTTATGAGCCAGTTTGCAAAAGAAAATATATAAAAATTTTAATTTTTTTTAAACGTTGCCCCACACTAGGAATTTCTCCTGTATTGTGGGTGTGTTTACAAACATTTATTCTCACATACACAAACAGCCAGACCCAGAACAACTACTTGTAGGTCATACAAATATTTGTTCCATGCGGGAATCGAATCCGCGACACGCAGAGCAGCAGTCAATCGCTTAACCACTGCGCCAACCGTGCCGTCGTCATACTAATCTTGTAATACTGTTACTGATAAAGATTTATCAAATACACCTACCTACTTATAAGTATTTAAATCCTACAGTACCTATTGTAAAATATCGAAGGAGATGAAAGAGTATTTACATGAGTCAGCTTTCGAACGTGCGTCTCCGCGATTGAAAGATTTTATTTTTAAAGCACCTGTCGGCTTGCCAACTTTAAGCTTAGGGTTGTACCTGCATCTATTTTAGATATAGTTTATATTTTTAAAGGTGTAAATAAAATCATTTTTATAAAGTTTAAGTTGGACTGATATTAATGAGGTGATCAATGATCGCCCGTTCTCTGTATGAGACGCTTTATCGCTTTTGGCTTGCAGAAGATATTCATATTATGTGCTTGTATTACTGTTATTGGTAATAAGGATTTATCTGACTCGCTACTTCAGGCGTCATTTCAGTTTCTTACTGTAGGTACTGTAAAGGTAGGTTGATTACCGAGTGCAACCTTGTCGTCGAACCGGCAGGCAATGAAATGGCTTTGTCACATTTGAACTATCAAAGAGATCTAGAACAATCCTTCAAATATTTTAGCGTAGGTTTTTGTTTCAGCAGAAAATAGATGATTAACAGGCGCGGAGCTGTAAAGACCTAAAACGTGGAATACAATAAATGTTTACACGCGTACAAGCGTTTCATTTATCAAACCCCGGTACCAGGTCCTTCAGTACCGACCTACAGTACATACTGAAATAACTCATAAAGTAACTAACCAAATAATTGCGTATTATTATTATTACACCATCCGTCATTAAGTTAATAAGGGCAAGCCCGGTAACTCATGCATGTGAAACTGCAGGCATTATCAATGCTACGCTCACTGCTCCAGGACAAAGCCAATATCACAGCTGTGTGAACTGCTTAAATGGCGGAAATAACATCATTGTGATATGCCCACGAATAGTATTACAATCTACCTTTAGTGATGTTATATGTAGGTCCCTACTTCATTTATTAGTTTACAATCTGTTACGATACTAGTTGTAACGCAGTTAAAATGTTGGTGCATCTAGTAGTTAAGGCGGTGATTTCTTGAAAACGCTCAAAAAGGTGGTTTTTTAAACCAGTGTATCTCTTTAACCGTAAATAATTTTGAAAGCTAAAAAATATATGATATTTTCAAGTCTTTTTTGCATAGAGTGATCGAACTCAAAACATAATTAAACATACTTTAATGCATCTGAAAAATCATCAAAGTCACCTCTCAATTATCTTTAAGACCAGTTTATCCCTTCAATAACAATTCTAATTATAATTAAAAATATACCATAAAATTTCAAATGCACAAACTGCATCCAGTGATGATCCAGTTAATATCTAATTTTATACGATTTTATTTGCATTTTTACGACAATGCTTGCTCATTTAATTATTCGAATGAATTACAACAGATTTTAACCCGTATCAGATTGCAATAGGAACTATTATCGCTCATAACGACAATATTTAAAGTTACCAGGGCCTTAATTAGTTAAGCTATGGCTTTATTAATAACAAGATTTTACCAGCGGTTTCGCCTTTGTGGAAGTCGAAAATTATCCCACGAGAACATTTTACTGGGATAAAAAGTATCATATGTGTTAACACAGGTTTTAATTTATTTGTGTGCCAGATGTCATCTAAATCCGTTCAACCATGTTTGCGTGATTCAGTAACAAACATCCAAACATCTAAACATACAAAATCAAAATCAAAAGTCATTTATTCAAACTAGGCTGAGAGTCAGCACTTTTTGAACGTCAAAATTACATAAGACAGTCCCCAAAAAAACGCCCACTCTTCGCCACTTCCTAGTACTTTAGCTGGGAAGAAGAAGTAGCGGAACAAACTCCCCAGCAGCACAGCTGTCTGTTAAGTTAGAATAACTTGATTCTATACAATAATAGACAAGTACTCGTAAGTAACATTCAATAATAAATGAAAAAAAAATCATTAATAAAAAATAACAATATGGTTTATACAGTCAATTAAAATAAACAATGATACGAAGTAACTCATATGACGGGTCAGTAGGTAAGCTAATTCTGGTGAAAGAACACAAACGTTGTCTTGAGTTAATCACAGCGACCAAATATAAACTTTCACATTTATAATATCAGTAAGATAAGTAGGATACAAGCTGTATGGTATTTCCCATCGGTAAAAATAACAAACTCTTATCCTATTTAAAGTCATCAGGAGATGAATTTTCAAAAATCCTTGTTAAATCCTGAATTTAGTTTTTTATGGAACTCCTGTGCTAAGAATCTCCTCTTTTTATCGTCGGTTAAAAATGCTTTCAGGCACACCGATTTCAGCTGTGCGTTGTCTGTTAGTGAATTAATTTAAGATTTTTATTAAGATTCAACCAACCCAACCAACATGTTTTATTTATGGGGTTCATAGTTAAACTTCTAGAAAATTGTTCGATAGATGTCGGAGAACAAAGAATGCAACTTTAAAAGCTTGGGTCAGTAAAATAATAAAACGAATCGGAAAACAGTATTCAGAAAGTCAGACAATGGACCTAACAACTACAAAGGGCCGAGTTAATAAATTTTGAAGGTACGAAGACTCAGAATAGCATTTAAACTTTAAGAAATCGTTGCACTAACCCTTAGCAACCCTAAAACCCATAAAGCTGTACATGGAAAGGTCAAGCACACGTTCTTTAGTTTTAAAAGACCTCTGGGATAGCAAACAACCGGAGCGCAGTATGAATGGGCTGCCTTAATGACCGACGCGTTTTAGTAACTAAGGGCTATCTAATCTAAAATCTTATAAAGAGTCAAATTACAATCTTTAAATAAAGCATTCTTATTACTACAATGCCGCAAGTCCGAGTATTAAGACAACAAGCCTTTCACCTTATTGGCAACCTTTGAAAAAAAAAAACAACAAAAGAAATCAATTTCAATAGGGCCTATTTTTAATAGAAAAAAAAATCCACGGCTTAATTTTCAAAGAATTAGTCGAAATATTTTCATTGGTCCTCTCTAAATAATTTTAGAGCGATTTATTCCAACAAAGACAGTGGGATTACTTCTCTCGCACGGTTTCTATGGCAACGAAATTTAATTACCTTGAAACCTTGGTCTCTAACGCTTCAATTTAAGTAACTGAAATTGTACTAACCTCGGGTTTAGACAGCCTGTTATTTAATATGTTGTTAAATCCTGTCTCATCGTATCTTCTGTTTGATTTTTGATCCTTTTGTTGATTTGGCATGGCCTATTCTGAGTTTTTTTTTCGGTCAGCTAGATTGTTGCAGAGACGCCTAACTCAAGACATATAGAATAACTTTATTCTTTGCTTAAGTATGGTCACTCGTAAAAGCCTTACGAGACGCTGCGATTCGTAGCCAATACGCAAACTCTTTAAGGAATCAGCGTTGTAAGACTGTCTTAGTTAGAAGGAGCGTTTTAGGCATGGCATCGCGCTTTTACAATAAATTACCAGAAGGTCAATTCTCGTAATTAAAAACGTGCGAAATCTAGTCGCAGTCTCATCTCGGCGACAAGCAAATGTCAAAAACTTGTCAAAAATGTATGGAAACTAGCGGTATTTTTGACAGATTGAGACTGAGATCAGAATATGAACGTTCTTAAAATTAAGAGAATTGTCCCTCTGATGCCATAAAAATATTGAATATTCACAATTCAAGAAAAAATAAAAACTGTTATTAATTGAAAAATGTTAATAAACTGCTTATGAATTTCTAAATGATAAATTGATGTAGACTTGTTTTTTGACTAGAGAAATAATGTTTCATTGAATATTGTGACTATGATTATTTATTATAATTTTTATTAACATAATTTTGGCATACCTAACAAATAATTTATACTCGCATGATCCATATTTTATTTCGCATGCAACCATATTTGTACGCCTCTCAGCATAACATAGCGACCATGACTTAAATTTAAGAGCTGTATTCATTACCTATGTTACACAAATAAAACATGATTTGATTTGAGATTTTTGGACAGTCAGCTTTTATGATCACCGCATTAACATTAACATAATCAGCTTATAATGTTCCCACTGCTGGAACACAGGCCTCCTCTCTGTGAGAGGGAAAGGGCTGTAATCCACCACGCAGGCCCAGTGCGGGTTGGTAGATGGCACATGTCTTCGATCTTGTTGGTTCTAGGACATTTTGAGAGCAGTGCTGATGAAATAATTTACATAAAAGAAAGCGCCTGTCGGGGAACAAAACCATAGCCTACAACTCATAAGTTGTGGCTGTCACCACAGGCCCACCATTGCTCCTATCCCATGATCAATGAACACGTCTAAAAGATTTGCACAGCAGATATATAGCTCAAAGAATATGTAAGGCTTTCTAAAACCGTAGGTTAGTTGCGAATTGAAAGCGAAGTCGCCCATGAAATAGGAAATATTCTCCCGCCCTTGCACTTGACCCGATTTCAGCGAAGATAAGATTTCCTGAAACCACTTACAGATACGCCATATGTGCGAGATTGCATCGATTTATGCAAAATATTGCATTTACAATGTTTTGAATGTCTATTTTATTTTGGAAAACGAAATTTTATACACAGAGTTAAATAAAATGGAGGAAAAATATCGAAAAATGGTTTCGAAGTGAAATTTTCATACTTATAATTCTAGTGTGTTCTACATTGAAGTTGCATTTTCTTTTAAAAAATATTCTGAGTAAATAATCCTGCTTATTTTATTACCTACTAATATTATAAATGTGAATGTTTGGATGTTTGTCACTCAATCACGCAAAACGGCTTAACGAATTTGGATAAAATTTGGAACACAGATAGTTTATAACCTGGATTAACACATAGATTACTCTTTATCCAGGTTGTAAGTTCCCGTGAAATTACTTCTCACCTCCACGCGGGCGAAGCTAGTGAATAATAAATTTTCATTCGAAATAACAATACCAAAACAAACATAGCTAACAGAGAATAGAAATAAATTACATGAGAAATATTAATTTGGTAACTTTAAAATACCTACTTGAAAGCAAACAATCTTGTAAAAACTCTTGTTTTGATACCTTTTATCAAAACAAGAGGCGGAAAAAAACCTGTAATCATTATTACATTTTGAGGAAAATGGGAAAGCGTAGGACGCCAGATTATTTTTCTTGTGGTATTTATTTATATTCACACCAAAAATTCTTATGTTCCGATTTATATTGCTGCTGTGAGGAATTCATATGGAATACTAATGGATAGTAAATATCACGACGAGGACTAGTCTATTCACTATCATACATTTACTTATACTTCATAGGTTTAGGTAGTTAAATAAAGATAAACAAAAATAAACACGTGACTCATAGATGCGAAACCTTTTATTTCAAATGTTAAAATAATATTATTTATAGTCATATAATAATAGGCTCTATTCTGAATCTGAATCTGATGAACTATTTGTCACATTAATAAATCGTTCCGTTGTATCATAAATTATTTTGCTAGCAAAAATATAACACAATTTAACAAAATCGAAACGCACTAGCAATATCGTAAATGTTGAATTTTGAGAGCGCTGTCAAAGGCGTCTGGTTAACCAACTAAATGTCACCTGCCACTTCAGTTGCCATACTACATTACAGTTGTACTTTTTACTTTAGCAATTCATTGTATTTTCTAAAAAGATTTACGGAACCTGTTTTTTTGGGCTCTTTACAATAGGCAGATTACAAAATATTATATTAATTAATATAATAAATCAAACTAAAGAATTGAGCTGAAGTAGTTACATCTGGCAAGAGTAGCTTAAGAATAAATGATAAAGTTTAATATGCATTTAGTTTTTGTTAATCCAGGTTATAAATTATCTCTGTGCCAAATTTCGACCAAATCCGTTCAGCCATTATTGCATGATTGAGTAACAAACATCTAAATATCCAAACATCTAAACATACAAACCTTCACATTTATAATATTAGTAGGATTTTCTGTTTTTGAAGTGGGTAGGTATTTTTTTGTCAGTTAACATTTAACTTTGAACACATACCATCGATTTCAGGTCCTTCGGTAGGTATCTTTATTTAAAAAAAGAAAACGAATATTGAAGACAGAAGATCTTTGGGTGTATCTGCTGAGGCAGACGATGAGTAAGAGAAGGAAGTAGGCTCTTCCTTACTATGTTGGGGTCGGCTTCCAGTTTGGCTGGATGCAACTGAACATCAGTATTCTAAATGGAGCGACTGCCTATCTGCCCTCCACAACCCAGTTACTGGGTAACACGATACCCCTTGTTAAGACTGGATGTCACTCTTTCGGGCTTCTGACTTATCGTTACGATTTACAAAGATCTATGAACGGCAGCCGGGACCAGCGGCTTAACATGCTTCTCCAAGCACAGGGGAATCTCAGTATGTAAAGGATAGTCACCCATGCACGGATAGACTTCGACTAACGTAGCTTAACGTAGCTTATCCTTCGATCGACCCGTGCGTCTGTGTGTGAAGGGCGGGCGTTTTGGGGGGACTGTATTATGTAATTTTAACGTTCAAAAAGTGCTGACTCTCAGCCTAGTTTGAATAAATTACTTGAAATTGAATTATAACTGAAAAACAAAACCTTAAAGCTCTTCAAAAGTTCAGACCATACCATTTTCGGCCTCGATATAAGTAATCGTATTTTAAATGAACTTTAAGTGTTCCTTTAGTTACCTACACCACTGGCTTATTGAGCCTCGATACTAAATTACATTTTAATAACACTGTGACGGGGCTTATGTTCACTTTAGGTATTTCTAGTACAGCACTTATAAGCCTCAGAAGCCCTACATAAACAAGTTATGTTCATTCATATTCTGCCTTCGTATCTAATTTACATTTGTTTTAATAAAGCAAATCTTCTTTTATGACTAAGATGATGATGAAGAAAAGAAATGTAAACGCGAACGCTCCTATGATTACGGTATTTGCCTCTCAGTTTACCGATCGCTGACAGTAGTGCTATCAAATCAGTTTGAACCTTAGTAATGACCGTTAATAATTCGAATTTGAAAACGATTTCACTTGTTTTTTTTTCATTTAAGCTGCGTTTCGACCTTTTTTTTTTTTGGGTGGAAAATCATCAAATAACTTCTCCCGCTCTGGGTGGAGCGGGAGGGCGTGTCAGACTTTTACTGACTAAAACCCACCCGTGTTCCCTCAGTTGCCTGTGTGCCAGGGGCCGCGGTATCTCTTTCGAACAACTCGCGCGTTTTGACCTTAAGGTGAACTTAGTCCACATTTTTTGCATACAAACTTCGGGAGTGTTTTACTCCACTGTCTGACATGGCACATCCTAAGTAAAATATGATATCGTTTTGTCTCATTGTCTGTATTTGTATTGTCTGTACGGAAACAGAATACTAAAATCAAAACCCATTAAAAAGTTAGGAGCCAACAAAGATTCGTTTTTCTTGGTAATTTTACTTAATTTTGGGCGTGTGTAATAAAAGAAGTATAAAATCTCCAAAACCAAGTCTATACCGACAAAGTTCAATAAATGTTATTGGTCAATGATTTACGCATTGGCTTTTTCATAAAACCCGATCATCCAAAGGACTTTTCTCAATTATTTGGCGATTTTTTTACTATAAATGATCCTACATCTCACTATCTCAAACAGCAACAGCATATTGAGTGTGATTGCGGATAGGTATGACTGTCCCTTTTTTCAAAATTGTATGCGTTTATGTGTGAACTAACATAGTTTTAAGCACTATTTTACTAAAAAAATGGATCATGTTGTCTGAAATAAATAAATTATTATTATTTCCTTTATTCAATTAAATATACATATAAATTATATTTTTAAATATTAGTATACAAATATAAAAAACATTTAAAAATATAAAAAATAGTAGCCCACCGGTATCGGGAACAAGGTCCAAGCTACCGGCGGTCAGGGCTACAGAGAGAGGAACCTCCTAACAATGCGAGCCGTGTCCAGGAGTACCGCTTTCTGAATCAAGCCCTTGACCCAGCTGCCCAACGAGAGCCTCCTCAGATGTTGGTCGAGGCTCTTGGCTATCAAGCCATTGGCTGTAACAACTATCGGTACAATGATCGCTGAGTCCACATCCCACATGTCGACAACCTCGTGAGCCAAGTCAAGATACTTGATTTGTTTATCTTTCTCGGCTTTCACGAGGTTCCCGTCATGCGGGACCGTTATATCAACGATCATTGCACGCCGCTCTAGTCGATCCACCACCACTATATCAGGTTTATTGGCGACAATAGTCCTGTCAGTGATGATGGATCGATCCCAGTACAGTGTGACATGTCCATTTTCGAGAACTGGGTCGGGCACATACCTGTAGTACGGCACTTCTGATTCCACAAGATTGTATTTCAGAGCAAGTTGCTGGTGGATAATCCTGGCTACTAGGTTATGTCTATGCAAGTATTCTTCGTTAGCTAGACGAGAACACCCGGAGATTATGTGTCTGATTGATTCTCCCGGACGGTGACATGCCCGACATATGTCAACCGTGCCATCTTTCACAATAAATCTCCGGTAATTGTTCGTCATCATAACTTCGTCCATAATTGCACAGACAAAACCTTCGGTTTCCCCAAATAGGTCACCGAAACGTAGCCAGGCTACGGACGCTAGAAGGTCTACATCGGGTCCATGTAGGGCCCGGAAAAAGCGTCCGTGAAGCTCCTTACTCTGCCATACCTCCATGCGATCTTTAGTGTCAAGCACTACAGGCTTGCGCCAGTTCTCTTTACCTAAGGAGAGCGGGGTGAGGCCCTTGTCCACCGCAACCACATCTCGATGCATCCCCACGTTGGTTTCTAGGAAATAATCCCTGAGACTGCATATCTCGCGATTGTGGAGAGTCTTAGCATTTAAAAAGCCTCGACCTCCACATTTTCGCGGGATATACAGTCTCATTACCGATGACCGTGGGTGATGCATGCGATATGCAGTCAGCAGCGTACGGACCCTCCTATCTATGGCGTCGAGTTCGGTCTGAGTCCATTTGAGTATGCCGAAAGAGTACATCAAGACCGGCATGACCCAACCGTTGAAGGCACGCACCTTGTTTCCGCCTGATAAAAGACTATTAAATACTTTTTTCAGGCGGCCAAAGAAGCGTTCCTTCAACGATTGTTTCATGTCAGTAACATTGATGCCCAAAGCTTCCGACATACCCAAATACTTATAGGTTTCGGCTGCGGAGAGGGCTCGAAGTTTTATGGAATCCGAGAGTTGGGTTCCCACGGATTCCACAATCTCCCCTCGCTTTACATGCATGACCGCACATTTTTCCACACCAAAATCCATCCTAATGGCGCTACTGAAAGTTTCAGTTACTTTCAGTAGCTCCATCAGTTGCAAATTGTTGGGGGCAAAGAGTTTTAGGTCATCCATGTATAGGAGGTGAGATATAACCTGACCACCTCTCCTCAGTCGATAGCCTATACCTGAATCCTCCAGCAGTGTGCTTAGAGGATTCAGGGCTAGGCAGAACCAAAGCGGACTCAAACTGTCGCCCTGAAATATGCCTCGCTCGATCCTTATCGGTTCGCTATTCCTCTGGATATTTCGACATCCTGGATATCGAAGGACCGTCCTCCATTGCCCCATACATGACATCAGGAAGGTGCGCAGAGTTGTATCTACTTTATACAATTCCAGCACCTTCATGAGCCATGTATGTGGCACCGAGTCATAGGCCTTCTTGTAGTCTATCCAACATGTCGAAAGATCCTTTCTGGAACGACGAACCTGTTGGCTAATGGCCATATCAATGAGGAGCAGCTCCTTAGTACCGCGGGATCCGTTCCGACACCCATTTTGAGAGACAGACATGATGGAATTGGCGTCTACATGGTTGTAAATTTTAGCTCTCAAAATGGATGTAAGAACCTTATAGACCGTCGGCAAACACGTGATCGGCCTATAATTTTTGGGTTCCGCGGTACTACCAGATTTATGGAGCAGGTGGGTAACTCCTGTCGTTAGGAACTGGGGTAGCGAACCAGACTCCAAAGCAGTCTGGTACTGGGCCGCCAAGCGAGCGTGCGATCCAATGAACCATTTGATCCAGAAGTTGTGCAGCCCGTCCGGCCCTGGAGATTTCCAGTTTGGCAGCGGACGGACTGCACGAGCTACATCTTGGGGGCAGATGGTAATAGCCCCCATTTCTGGTATTGGATCGCAGGCTCGCTCGACTTCTCGAGTCCAATCACCTTCGGTGTGACTGACAGGCACCGACCAGATATTGCGCCAAAAAGAGCACATGGCATCATCATCCGGTAGGCGCGTATCAGCCACACCTTGATCCGGTCGCTCCCAAGCCCTATAAACCCACCTTTCATCACTCTGGAAGGTGCGGTTCTGAGTGTATCGGTCTACTCGCCGCTTAAACCTACGGATACGGTTTGCCCATGCATACACTTTCTGCTTCAGGAAGTCTATGCGCTCTGCGACACGGGACATATAATCCTGAGGGCTGGTATCAGTCCCTAAGAATGCCCGCCTCACAAAGCGCATCACTCTAGGTCGAGTGTTGCCCTCCCTGAAGCAGATTAGTTTGCCGATGAGGGCTCTGGCCCCACCAATACGACGTTCAATTCTGCACTGCCAAGCTGGTATGGCTGGTTTAGGTCGTGTAGCTCTAGAGTCATTAGCGAATTTTACGTGAGCTACACGACATGCCGCTACAGCCGCACAGTACAGAATTGAATGAGTATCGGTGAGGTCTTCGCAGTTATCAAAATAGTTTGACAACAGCGAATCCAGAGCCGCCACCAGCGCCCTATTTTTGTTATGCATGGGCAAACGAGGTAAGCGTGGCCTAAGTTCGGGCGACATGAACCGGTATTCCCGAATCGCACCTTATTATTATTATTATTACTATCTCTCGGACCCGAAGCCTGGTGAGACAGCGTGATTTTTAGCCAGGCCCGCCAGTGAGTTCGAACCCGCGACTAGGTTCCCCTTAAACTTCGCATCGCGATCTTTATGGCCTGTTTAATCGAACAAGCTTACAGTTCTAAATCCCTGCATATTAATTTCATTGTTTTTATTTATGACGACAATTCCGCCATTTTATCACATTTTGATGTCAGCGACGCATACATTTTACTGTATTATTCATGAATATCTAATACCAGCTATGTTATTGCAGCGAGGGCGTCAAATAACAGGCGCCGTACAAATCAGGAAGCTTTGTTTGCTTAGTAAAACGTGTGACGTCACATACAAGGTTATATTAGATGTGTGGTGACGTGTTTGTAGGTTTAGGATCTTTGATCTTGTGTTTCAAAGAAGAGCTAAAACATGTTTTGGAACCTAACTATTGAAGAACACTTTCGTAAACTTGAAGGTGTTGTGAACTTCGAAACTGTAAATTAAATTTGAAGGACAGAGTCCGAACATTTTATGTAGGTAATGTTTTTAATTTGTCGCTTCAAAACAGAAGGTTAAATATCAAGATATAACACGTCAATTATCTCAAATAGACTAATAGAGCTTGAGATAGCTCATGAGCTTTGCTTTGCTATAATGGTTGTACAACAGAATTGTATAGGAATTGAATTGGATTGGTTGGAACCATTAAAGCGAAATTGGAAGAGTTAACTTGAATACTAATAAGTTTCATCCAATATTAGGTATTAGGGTCAAGTTCAAACAATATTAATAATTCATGAATGAACAGCATATAATTAATAAGTCTATCTATGAGATTTTCCAATCGGTTAGGGATTAAATGGTCCGTGTCGGATAGACGCGAATGAACAGCGAAGGTGATAGATGAGGTACACTTTGATAAATGACAGCATATTAAGGCTTTTAAGTTAGATATTGTAATAAATTCAAATAGAAGAGTTATTATAAATAGAATTGTGTCCCCGTGAGATGCGGTTTTAGTATTATTATGCTGTAACTGTCTCAACACCCGAAAGCACAGTGGTGTCTCATTGGTAACGGCCGTGACTTACGATTCGTAGGTAGCAAGTTCAAACCAAGACAGATATGATACTACTGAATTATTATCATCATCCTCATCATCATATCAGCCGAAAGACTTCCACTGCTGGACAAAAAGCCTCCCCCAAAAGGGGGGATTTGCCATAACCGCCACGCTTGGCAGGCGGGTTGGCGATCGCAGTATGGTGGTAAAATGCATAGAGAACGCTGCTGCCCATTCTCTAGGAAGTCCCTTAGTCGCCTTCTACGACACCCACGGGATGAAATGGGATGGTGCTATTCTTTTACGTCCGGCACCACACGGAACTGGAATTATTATACTGAAATTAATTTACTTAACTGGAAAAAGCCTACCATAATTGGATATTTGTACGCCAAATGGCTAAACAGAGAAACTGTAATGTAATAATATTGTAACATCTTGCATACTGTTGTAACCTATGTTTACAAATAAATACTATTGATTGATTGATTGATTGATAGGCGGTTTACTTTGTGTAAATTATTTCACCACCACAGGTCTCAAAACGGTGAAGATAAACATCGTGAGGAAGCCGGTATGTCCTACAAGTATAAATTCGAATGAATACAACCTGGTGGGTATTTACACTACCTAAAAAGGATGACTTGAATATTGCTGAATAATTGTATTAAATTCATTATTATTGACATGAATCTGGACGTAATTTATTTTATAATATAAAAGACAATAATTATATACTTAATAACAATCTTTAATGCATGCTAATTTAGGATGATAAGGGCAGGCGAATGATAAAATTGCAATGCTTGTAAAAGGCTGCTAAGTCATAAGTACTAACATCAGATAACCGGTAGACCGACCGCCGCATTAATTAACACCAACACTGTACACCTAGTTCACAATAAACGTTTTGACTTTGACTTTGACATGTGGCAACCCCACTGGGCCCGCGTGGTAGACTACGGCCCACTTCCTCTCACTGAGACTGGCCCTGTGTCCCAACAGTGGGAATATTATAGGCTGATGATGCATTCGGCGTCGTCGGTGACGGACGGCTAAACAACGTCGGCCGCAGTCGGCGTGAAGATAGACTGCAGTCAGTACCTAAACTAAAAAAATATTTTCATAGATTGCAAGTACAGTAAATAAGATGAAAGTTAAAATATGGTGATCCTTGTACAATCTACCTTATATTAAGCATGCAACATTATTATAACATGAGAGATTATTATTAAAAACTTAAAAAAAAGCAACCGATTTCCAAAAATACACTAGAAAGTGAAATATAACTTTGGAACTAATTTTGGCAAAAAATTAAAATATATATCCAAAGTCACCGACTTCCGAAATTAAAGTTATTTTTCACTTTGTAGTGTTTTTTTGGAGGCGGTTGTTTTTTTTAAGTTTTTTTTTTATACTTTTTAGTTATAGTACCTACCCCACACAATTCGAAATTGCATTATCCTTAGGATCAAAACAATGCATATTTATGCGATAGCAGCAATCGCGGTTTTTTTGCTGTAATTTCTTTAAGAGTTCCGTTGTCTGTCTCCGAAACGTATCATCAGATCTATATGAAATTATAATGGGACCATTTCGGAATAAACCCCTTTCGAGCAAAAAAATAATTTAGCAAATCCTGTATATATATGACGGAGTTATGCCCGAACATACATTAAAAAAAAAAACTTTTCGAATTGATAACCTCCTTCTTTTAGAAGTCGGTTAAAAATTAATAGCAATGATGACTTAGATAAATTATTTTTAAGATAGGTATTACAGTTCAACAATAATCGGCATGGTACATTCATATATCTATTAAAACATTAATTTAAATATCTGCAATAGGAGAGGAATAAAAATTAATAAATCAAATCAATGTCACAATTATTAGGTACAGTATGTCGAAATAAATATTAAATTTGTCAGCATCATTAGGGAAATTATTCACAGAATAAATAGCATTTCACAATTAATAATTATGTCAGTTTCTTTCAGTTTAGTTCAGATTTTTTTTCTTTTAGGGCAGAAGAATGAATGATACTGCTATTCATAAAATGACGAGTCATTTATTTTGTCGTAAGATTTCATTTCTGTACCACGCAATAAGTAACAGAAACTATTGTGGTACCTACGTAATGCATTTCATACCGCTTTCATTCAACATGTAGGTAAATAAAAGTTTAGCTTCGTCCATTTGAAAAGCAGATGCGAGCGTGGAAGTACATTTGCAAAAGTTTAAAGCTATTCATACGCTACCTATTTAGTTAGTTAGTTTACTGGAAATACACTTCACGGACTCTTAAATCGAGTCACCGTGTATTTTTTATGTTAAGGTATGACTTATAAAATGGTCGTGAATTCAAAATCGGAACAATGATGACACCAAAATGATGGCCAGTATTTCAGCTTCAAAACTGCATCAAACCTTTTTCATGAACTTATTATGATTTTTATTTTTTATGCCTTTATACCTTTAGGGGCGAATTCGACCAAATTTTTAAATCTAGAATACTGTGCAGATCTGTCAAACGTCAATTTTATTCCATGGATAAAAGATATTTTGATTTGGTATAATCAGCCCTAAATAAGTAAGTATAATCTTTTTGGCGGGATACGGTTGGAACATGTCGCACGAATTTTCATTTTCATGAAATTTAGTGAAATAGCGAATTAAATTGTATAATTTTGGTAGTGAATTATTCAATTTAGTTACATGTGAGTGCACAAGTGTAGTGAAGGTGAAAATAAGTGACTAACGTGGACTTTTCGTGTTCCCCCCAAAAACTCATATTAGGTTGTTGTAAAGTTACTACCGCTTTACAATAACTTTGACTTGACTGACTAAAGACGACTATGACTGTTTTGTAACTTCGTGCCCGGTAACGGGCCATTTACTTGATCGAAAAGAAAAATTACTTGACACTGGCTAAATGCACAAACCGTGCGAAGCCACAACCGAAAAAAAAAAAAAAAGTAAGTATAAAATTATACATAGGCATGATATCTGTACCTAAGTAAGGAGAGTCTATCAGAGCAATTTTCAGAGCAATTTAAATTTTGGAACAACATTTAAGACAATTTAGGTATAATACAAAGTGTAGCTATTTGATATCGTAAAAAAACTTTTTCCAAAAAAAAAACAACCGACTTCCAAAAAAACACTACAAAGTGAAAAATAACTTTAATTTCGGAAGTCGGTGTCTTTGGAGCTGTATTTGAATTTTTTGTCACCGCCTTCCGAAATTAAAGTTATTTTTCACTTTGTAGTGTTTTTTTGGAAGTCGGTTGTTTTTTTTTTGGAAAAAGTTTTTATTTTTCACTTTTTAGTGGTTCACATGTGCTTACACCTTCACAGCATACTGGCGTGATGTTATGTTATGAACTGGTGTAAGCAATAGACAGAGATGAGATTTCAGCAATCCCAATCCATTTGCTATCATTTATTGAGGAGTTCCGTTGCATATCTCCGAAGTTCTTCATCAGATCTTCACCAAATTGAAATGGAACCACTCTGAGAAAGTACTCTTCCAAAAAATACCTAAATCGCTTTGTGTGCCTATAAAATTTGAAGAGTTCTCTCCATTTCTCCAGGATCCCATCATCAGATCCTGACTTGATGATCATGGGACCACCTGGGAAGTATACCCTTTCAAACAAAAAAAACAAAATTCAAATCGGTCCAGCCATCTTCGAGTAATCGGGGAACATACATAAAAAAAAAAAAAAAAAAAAAAAAGGTTCCGACGAATTGATAACCTCCTCCTTTTTGAAGTCGGTTAAATAAGACATTAATAGATATAAATTAGTGAGCTAACTTTTAGCGTTAAACAAAGTTAGATTTTAAACCTTCTAAAGTTTTATTAGATTTGGAAAATTTGTGTAAAATATGTGTAAAACATTTAAGATGATCTGTGTAAAATACAGTGTGTATTTGAGGTATCAATCATATTTTAGATGGTTATCTAGAGGGGCTTGTGAAAAAGTAATAATAGCCACACGGGTCGATCGATCAGGTTAAGCTACGCTTGCAGTCGTTGGTTCGTGGATGACCATCTTTACATACCAAAACCACGGTCCCGGCTGTAATTCGCGGATCTTTGACGGTCGTTACGGATCGTCAGAAGCCCGAAAGTCTAACAACCGGTCTTACCAAACGGAATCATGTTACCCAGTACCTGGGTTGTGGTGTGGAGGCCAGACAGGCAGGCGCTCCATGTAAAATACTGGTACATCTGGTACAGGTACAGACTGGAAGCTGACCCCTACTTAGTTGGCAAAAGATGGTTTGATACCATGCATTTTCAGTTAAAAAAGACGTGGAACATGACATTGCAAGTTTTAAATTATTTAGATAAGAATAATCGTTAAATAAAATCAGATTTTAAATCTTATAAAGTTATATTTTTGTTCGTAACTTTATTGCCTTAATTTAGGTAATTTTGAGAGCGAATAAATTTTGAGTTTTACTTGTTTGTTTTATTTTCAAATAACAATAAAAAGGTGGTGTTACAACAAGGGACCGATATCTAAACGAATATAGAAGTATAATTCTTTGTAAAAAGTAATCTCTGGTACTGACTGACCCGATTTAAAAAAATCATGCAATAAAACCTTATTCGCACGGAAGTAAACATATCGCGGAGGGATTTAACCGCGCACTGAATTATCAATTCTCTGTGTTGAACCGAGCATTGAGAATTCAACAGAGTGCATCTCAAGTCAAGTCAAGTAATGCTCGCGAAGAGGTAGGCGGCGCACGTGAGGGAGAGGCAGTATATGCGCCCTCACGGCCGTAGTCGCCGCGGGAGACGCCCTGGGCGTCGGGAATCCCAGGCTGATTCCCGGCCACCGTAGGCGCGGGCTTGCGGACGGCGAGTAATGGGTAGCTCGCTGTCCGGTAAGGACCAAGCCCGGGTCGACGGCGCGTTGTGTTCCACGCGCGCCTCAAAGAGATGTCAGCACCAAATGGGGGGGTCCGCAAGGGCCGATGCCTGCTAGGGGTGCGGGTTGTTCGAAAGAGATACCGCGGCCCCTAGCACACAGGCAACTGAGGGAACACAGGTGGGTTTTAGTCAGTAAAAGTCTGACACGCCCTCCCGCTCCACCCAGTGCGGGAGAAGTTATTTGATGATTTCCCACCCACAAAAAAAAAAAAAAAAGTGTGTCGAAAAAACACACTGTTCGATTTCCAACGCTTGGCGCTAGGCAGTGCGTTGAAAATCCCGCAGCAATATTTTTCCGACTATTTTATACTACTAGCGATTAATAGAAAGCTCCACTATTGCCAATTTCATGCATATATTTTATGTTGGAACAAGGAATTTCACGCGAACGAAGTTATGGGCAGAAGCTAGTTTCAAATAATACAATATTCCCCCTGTAACAGTCCGGAAAGTTCATTGAGAATTCCGCTCGCGTGATGGCGGATGAATGGCTCTTTATGTAGATGGAACGTGGTCCTTTTATCCCGTTCTACTAACACGTAGTTTTCGTTCAACTGTTGATACTTTTTGGAATAAACTTTGACTTTGCTATCGGGTATCGGGTTAGTAGATTTTCGACCGATTTTGCGGTTACTGTAACTAAACTAAACTTGTACTTTTGGGCTTGCTTTGTGAGTTTCGTGTTGACGCCCTCGAGCTAGGTGGAGCGATGATCTTCGCAGGGCTGGTAGCAGCTGGATGAGAGTTGAGAATCGAGTTCAGTGCGATTGGAGAGGTGTAGGCTCATGGTGATAATGTTTTTTTTAAGTAGCCTTCACTGTCCCACCGCTAAGCAAAGGCCTCGCCGAAATCCCTTCAGGTATCCTTTTCCAGGGCCACCTCAATCCAACCCTTGCAATACGAGGTTGTCTCGCCACCTCTTCTTGGGCCGGCCTCGACGGCGCCGTCCATCCTCAGGCACCCACTGTGTGGAGACTATTGCCCAGCGGTCACTGTGCATGCGGTTGGCGTGACCCGCGCAGTCCCATTTTAGCCTGGCAGCCTTTTTGCCTACGTCTAGGATTCCCGTTGTGTTTCGTATTCCATCAGTTTGTTTAACGCCTAAAATGCTGCGCTACATTCCTCTTTGGCAAACCCCAAGGTGGAGCTTTTGTGACTTGGTGAGCGACCAGGTCTGAGCACCGTAAGTTAAGACGGGCAGGATACACAATGATAACTATGATATCGTGGAATTAAATTCAGAAAACTTAAGTAAGACACCAAGATACTCCTATCTTGGGATATTCTGGCTATGCAGCATTTAACACCTAAAAACAGACCTCAATTTGTTCATTAAAACTTTACACTTGCCATATCCAATCTACCTTCACCTCTCTTTGTCTACTATTGTCTTAGATACCTACAGATGGTTTATTGGCGGCCATTTTGAAGGTTCGTTAGTCGTGACCTGAGGTGATTGAACTTGCTCATAAAGTTTATTGTTGTGTCGGTAATTGAATTTAAGACGGAGTTACAGTTGTCTAAAGTCCTCGTTTGAATTATTCAATGTTCAAGAAATAAATAATAGTTTCAACGGTCTAATGAAACTAAACCTTTCTTGATTATATAAATTTTAACGATTCCTTTCTTCGAAACCACGTCAATTCCTTAGATCATACAAGACATTTGTTAATAAATATCAACAAATTCTCTTGGGACATAGAGAATATGACATTTCGATTCCTTACCGTTACATTGGTTTCTACAAAACATGATATTGACGTAGTTTGAACGTAGTAAGATTCCGCGGGGAATCATTATAACCATACAGAATTGGGGCCCTGTAAAATATATGATTATTATATTTATGATATATTAATATTTCGTACTTAACTACATGTTTCAATCATATGGCGTACAAAATAAAATCTAAATTACTAAAGGCACTTCAATCCAAGTACACAATGGACAGTAATAAACAATAATAAGTCAGTTGAATAAATTAATCATAAAATTTCAAAAAAATTAAGGAAAATATTTAATAAAAAAATAAAAAATGTCAGATAGTGTCGTTCAAAAAGTAATTTATATGTATTAAAATAACACTTGTCAGTTAATAAACCACGCATCTTTAAAAAAAAAATACCGATAATTGTTTATATGACATTTTAGGAGCCATACAGAAAACGCTTTTTCCCATCAATGCAGTCTTTGACGAACACAGTTAATTACTGTCACGTCTATTACGGGGGAAGGTGTCAGCTAGTCGTGGAAATAGAAATTGATTTACCCTAACAAATGCCACAATTTCAAAAATATACAGAGATGCTAGAGTTCATAATTTGTGTTTTTTTAAATAGCGGCATACAGCTGCCGGTCGACTTAACATTTAACATCCCACGAATGCATCTCTTTTGGACCATTTGGAATAAGCGAATAAGAGATCGCAGAAAGCGATAAGGCCGGGCGGCCTATTGTAGGTATGTTTCTAGTGTTAAATGTTTTATTTTTGTTATGTTGGTGTACAATAAAGCATAAATAAATGAATAAATAAATATTAACCAGCCACAAGAATTTAATTATAGTTTCATTCACACCATAATACGTCCCACCTCATGAACACTATGTCACAATCGTTTCTGCTGAGAATGAGGTCCTTAATTCCATTCCCAACTCGGACAAAGTGCGAATGGGTTTTCCATCAGAAATTTATCAGTAACAGCCCGGAATCTAGATTTGTGCCCGTTTAATGGCAATAAGGTTGTCACTATTGACATCAATCGACTCCGACGAGTTAAGTTTATGTCCCTACCAGAATACCAGCGCTGCGACACTTTTTAAATTTCGCAGCATCATGCTGAGATAGGAGCCTTTAAGCCTCGTGCACTTTCTGTTTTATTTATTAAAAAAAAAAAAATTCTTCCGAGAAATTTGTTTTTTATAATTTTTGTACCATTGTGTTTATTTTAGTATGTGATCTTCCTGTGTGAGTCACAATAAATACCTTTTCTTTCTTTCTTTATTTCCAGGTAACAAGGGTCTGGCGAAATGCGGATGTAGGTACTACTAAAAGTAAACCTCTGCTTATCACTGCGGGGTAAACAGGCATGATGTTGTGTTATGAGTTGCCTACTACAGTCTTCAAAGTATTCTCTATGCTTCAATATATTTTTAAATTAAATAATACATTCTTCATTCAGAAATCTCTTTTGAAACTTCGGACCATGTTAAACTACAAAACTTACTGTCGGTACCGAAGTACCTTAAGCATCCCCAAGTCTAACAAGCAGTCTGTGCTGAATTCTATGTAACAGAATGAGTAGGCGGAATTCGGAAACGCCCACGAATTTGGATCATTCAACGTGTTTTAAATGTT
The DNA here is from genome assembly GCA_947359405.1 of Antitype chi. Lineage (NCBI taxonomy): Eukaryota > Metazoa > Arthropoda > Insecta > Lepidoptera > Noctuidae > Antitype > Antitype chi. Next base: position 17,150,324 of record OX375813.1, read on the forward strand.
TGAATACGACGACAGAAGTTTTAGTGCAAAAGAAAGGAAATTAAAATAATTGAATCAGAAACGAAGTAAATGGGGCAAATTATGATAATTTTTATTAGATTCTTCGTTTTGATTTGCAATTTCTTTTATTTATAGAAGTTAGTTCAGTAACGAGGATAACATCTTTCGAATTATAACTAACTTTATTTCAAACATTTAATCTTTCTGTGGACGTAACCCTGCGTTAACTTAACACCCACATAGGTACTAAGTTGTGATACTTGTTTACGTCTTATAAAGACTTGTCGAAACCATGACGTTTTTAAAACCACGCCTTGTTTCTTCGAAAAGTTGAGCAACGGTGTACCCCTAGTATACCTACCCACATTTAACCAGTTATGTTTAAGCCCCATGTAATAGGGGCGAGCCTGATACTGACAAATCCTTGGCGGAAAAACCTAATAACAACTTGGCCCGACCAGGGAATTGAACCAAGGACCTCATGCTCAGCAGTAGCGCTTGCGACTACTAGACCCACGAGTTGTGATAAAAATATTATAAAGACTTTTAAAAACCATGTCGTTTTTAAAACCTGTACTATACGACACCAGTATAGTTATATTGCTCCGCATGTCACCTATGCATTTGATGATCTTATGACGGCCGGCGGCGTCAGTGAGTGGAGTGCTAAAGATGTTTGGATTTTTTATCATAGAAAATACGCTATGAGTAAGAACTAAGTGTGTTGTTCAACTTTTTAACAAGGTTCGTTTACAACTAGTCTTTTTTTTAAAAAAAAAAACGTTGCCCCACACTAGGAATTTCTCCTGTATTGTGGGTGCGTTTACAAACATTTAAAACTCACATACACAAACAGCCAGACCAGCCGTCTTTAAAAGGAGGTTGTTATTGTGTCTTTAACGACTGACTGAGACTGAACAAGACAATAGGCTAAGAGAAAATCGCTTTGCAAACTGTCCAAAAGTGAAGAATTTAGCTGTTGTTTCATCAATTTAGCCGTTGCGAAGTATTTCAGACCGCATACACCGCTGAAACCGGACCGGTCGGCGATCTCTAGCCAAAAGTCATGTCCGGTAAATTGTGGCCAGCCATACTATCAATTTACGATCTAAAATCTATTATTGGTCGACTGTAAACGGATCGTACTTAAGTAAAGTTTGGGGTCACCAAAGTTTACATCTAAAATCGTAGATAATTAATCTTCAAATCGATAACGGAATAAAGCACGACTAACATTTAAAGAACATTTGTAGGTACCCTTGTGGCCGGGGTTTGGTTTGTTTTGTTGTTTTCTACCACATTGCTGGTCATATTCGATATCCATTAAATGGCAATAAGCTTGCCCTCTATTATAGAATGGTCTTTCTATACATGATGAGTTTCTATCACTTTCAAAATAGCGTGATTTTTCAGTTTTTTTTTTAAATTACATAATTGTCATAGGTCCTCGATAGGTCTACAAAGTTTAAAAGAAATCTGACCGTTTCAAGTGGGTCCAAATCAAGTCCAGTTTAACAAACAAACATACAGGTGAATCTAATAAAAGCGTGTTAATTAATAATAAAAAAGTCTTCCCCTATATATCGGTGACAGAATATTATATTTTGCCACATCGCTAGACATTGGTATACTGGTACCTACACTGAATTGATTTCAGGTGTAAACATCAATCATGTATTCTACACATAATACTACATTTCATAACCTGGGATGACAAAGTAACGAACTAAGACGGCTGCTAGGAAATTACTTACTTTTCAGTTAATAAATCAGTATCTGCCTAGCCTCTTCCCAACTATGTTGGGGTCGGCTTCCAGTCTAACCAGCTGAATACCAGTATTTTACATAGAGCGCCTGCCTATCTGACTTCCACAACCCAGATACAGGGTATCACGATAATTCAATAGATAAATATCTGACTCCTAAGTCACAGGTATTCCTAGTTTAGGAGTCAGGGTTTCAACTTTGTGTTCCTTTAATTATTGTGAACTTTAGCTAGTTACTAAGCATATTGTAAGGACTTCAATCATTAAAAAAAATAAAAAAAATATTATATTATATTAATATCCTCTCGAATTCAACATCTCATTCCATTCCTCACTACAATTTCCTTAGGGACAAAATACAAACTTTCAACGAGTTATGAACATTATTATAACAACAACAAAGTTAGACCCAATTGAAATGAAGAAATCGACGAAATGTTGGCTTGTTTACTTGTATTTAGGTTGCTGGAAACTCCATAGCTCAATTTCATTTAATTCGATATGAAAATAACTGAAGCTTTTGAAATATAGGTAGGCAATAATATCGCAAGAATTTAATACACTGGCTGCTTCAAAGATTCATGCCTTTGTCTGTGAGTCCTTCGCTAGTACGGACGGCTACATAACACATCAAGCTATAAATTTCCAGTATAAGCTGATCTCGCATCGTCTAGGATTTCCGTACAGTGTGAGATCAGCGTAAACTAGTATAGCTTGATGTGTAACCGTGTGTACGTATGTTGATTTGTATGTATGTTCATCTGTTCCCTCATACCTTCTAAACTACAATCATAATTTGACAAACGAGGTATCGTTGGAAGCGTCTTGATGTGGCACCCTCTAGCCAGAGGGTGAACGAGGTGAACTAAAACTAACTAACTAACTGGTGTCATGTTCCCACATGACATCAGTTTGAAGCTAGACTGCAATTATATATAGATGAGCTTGTAGAAAGAGACTTTTGTAATTTTCCGACTGTTGCTGCTCTGCGATCTGACTTATCTATTGCCGATAATATCTATAAAGATATGGTATCCTACCTAAAGGAATATTTGGCAGAAATTCAAAAAACATTTAACGAGGTGACAAGTATTAAGAACTGGTTTATTCTTGTAGAAAACCCATGGCATTTTGAAAATAATGGCATGAAATTATTCAGGCAATTTAGGTTTCCTAAAACTCAGTTGGTAAACGAAATCATCGAACTAAAATACGACACGCAAATCAAAGCTCACTTCGAATATCGTGAAAAGCAGGAGTATATTGAATTTTGGAAAAATGTGCCTAGCACCTATAAATGTTTACGAGACCGTGCACTATTTATTTTAACAATATTTCCTTCGACATACCCGACATATGTATATATGATATATGTGAAGCTTCATTTTCAAAAATGAATTTCGTAAAAAAACAAATATCGCAATCGCCTTTCCCCTCTTTTAGAAGATGCAATGAGGATTTAAGTAGTCCCAAATACGCCAACATAGAACAAATAAATATAAGACTACAACACCATATGAAAAGTGCGTGGCCCGCAGTGCTACCCCACATTGTCCTATGTGGCCCTTGACCAGAAAGGCATGACGACCGCTGGTCTAGCACAATGCGTTGCAAGGTTTGGGGAGCAAGAGTGGATTCATTACATTGGACAGTGTTAAAAATATGTTGATATTTTATTACCAGCATCAACTATTTTTTATTGTTATTATTTAACTGGAGATTAACTACCTAATTGGGTCGTGTGTTGTCGATATAAGATTATGTAGTGTTCTTCTCTTTAATCTTAGAAATGTTGTGTTTAGCAGTCTGTTCATCCGATTATATCCTATCAATAAAAAACGATTTCTCAACCATGTTCAATTTTGTTCCCAGGTCACCGCGCTCATACTGTGTTCGTGGGTGTTCACGTGCCAGCCCGAAGACATTCCCATAGGAAGCACAAACATCATCATCGTAATGGGGAGAAGGATGCTGAGAGACCTGGTAAGCTAGTTGAGAATAATATAGTTTCTGATAGAATTAAATATAGGAACGATATGTTTGAAAAAAGTGATGCTCTAAAATCATAAAGATGTACAGAAATAAGGAATATGCATAAAATGTTTTCAACAATATGAAGATTTAACAACGAAGGAACGGTGATGAAATGGTTACCTTTGTATTCCAAATTTTGGAATAGCCAACACTCAAATTGGTACATAATACAAATTGTATCACGATTGGCTGTAAATTAAAATGCATTGCCTTGCAAACTTATCATTATTTTTGTGTAAGTCAAAACGTAGCCATTCCTCTGTCTCATCTCCACTGCCCAAAGCGTGTCTGAAGACTACATAAACCTAATAAATTTACTCCAAAAGCATGACACCCTATTTGTGACCTTGCCAAACAGATTATATCACTGCACAATATGAGAACAAATTACATGACGTTGTTTGTGCCCTTGTACGAAATTACTTAGCTCATAAAATTAACTCCTTTGACATCAACACAATGAGGCTTGTTAGTCTCTGCGGTGTTATAACTCAACGCGAGATTATTAACATAGAACATAATAATACCCTTTTGAACATCATAGTATATTGTCCAAAATATTCTTATTAGTTCCCAATCCCTAGGGCCGGGGTTAATGACGAGAGTTAGAAGACTAAGCGTCACAGATGACGGCGAAACATGTAAGATAACGTAGTAGAAACAAGACCTATCATTATTTCTATTGAATTCAGTTTCCTTTTCAATCTAATTTCCATTTTAATATATACTCATTTCACCATTGGCAATGAGCATGGATTATTCAATCAGGATCTTTCCTTCCTTTTCTGTGTTTTAAGATTACTTAAGCATGTTTTTACAGCTTATATTTTTATTCATGAGCCTTCGAGATTAGTCATTCAATTTTACTAATTTTTCCTAATGTTTCATTTCTGTATGTTTAAAATTTATCTTTTTATAAGTTATTTATTCTCGTTTCGAATTCATTTCCAGTAACTCCACCGGCCCAGAGAGTGCAGTTTATACTTGGTGAAGATGTCGATGATTCCACGCTTGAGTCCCATCCGTTATTCTCCGAGATGGAGGAGCTGGTCAAAGATGGCGATGAACTTGAGTGGAAAGAGACAGCTAGATGGATAAAATTCGAAGAAGACGTTGAAGAAGGTGGAAACAGATGGTCAAAACCTCACGTAGCGACATTATCACTTCATTCTCTCTTTGAATTACGGAGTCTCATACTAAATGGATCGGTAATCCTGGACATGGAAGCAGGCTCTTTGGAGCAGGTTGCAGATAACGTACTAGATAATATGGTAGCCGATGGCGGCATAGGATATGATTGTAGAGAGAAAGTCAAAGACGCTTTATTGAGAAGGCACAGGCATCAACATGAGAGACGGAACCATCATAATAACATGTCCAGACTCCCTCTGATCCGATCTCTAGCTGATATTGGACGCAACCATTCATCTTGTAAAAGTAAGTAAAAATTTCGCCCTAGCAACTTATCCTAGAATCATTTCTCATGTTACTTTTATTAATAAAAGTTTTCTAGAGTAAAATTCATGGGTCATCCGATCCTATCAGATTTCCAGGAAGGTGGCTCTCGACGCTCCAGTTCGAGGAGTTGTCGAGGGTCCACCTCGTCTCCTCACACTGCTCTTCTTCAAGCTTCAGATGCCAGAGGTTCTTATCTGGCAGTACCAGGTTAGCCATACGTGTGATGGTACCTAACACATAACTGCTCACTGAACTCACGCCCTTTTTACTGACATTCACAGCACGCACGAGGCTAATTTTAATGTTGTATATATCGGTGTAGTGTTTGGAGGAGGTTTACTGTTACTAATCTGTATCTGTGTGCCTTATTCTAAGATCCCCTTGAACATTGGCATTATGTTATTACAGTTGAAGAAGGCGGTTCAACCAGTGGACACTCTTACAAAGGAGAATTCAGTCGTTTCCTAGGCATCCCTAGTGCGGGTAACCGCTTATCCTCATCAATGTTGTTTCTTGTCATTCTTACTGTTTTCTGTTTCTTTTTCATTCTCGACCTACATCTCGCTATTTCCATGTAACTGTGCTCAACGCTGGGGTCCTTGTTTTCGTACAGTATGCTATATGCTAGCTTTAGCTCATACAGCCTTGTTATTTTAATTATATAAAAGTAAAATTTTGTAAGTTTAGGAACCAATAGATTGTATTGCAAAGAGATGTCCATTTAATACGTAATAGAATTGTTTTGTATTTAATGCGCTCCATAACTCATAATTGATTTGGGAATCTAGTGAAATAGCCTCATAACACAATTTTTTGTAAATGTTTAAACTTTTATATGTTTTTTGCTTTAACACGAAAATTCGCACTATTTTTTACTGGTATTGGATGTAACAAAGGCTTTTAATTGGTCGATGTTTATAACTTCAGCATTAAGTCACAGAATTATAATATTGTAGGTGCTGCTCACGATGATGGTATGGTGAAGAGTCCCAGCAGTATATCAATGCAAAGGAATCATAGCTCTGGCGACCTCCCAATGAACGGTGACATTAATCACAAAAGCAACACTAACTTTATGAGAAAGATACCACCAGGCGCAGAAGCATCCAATATTTTAGTGGGAGAAGTAGATTTCCTTGAAAAAACACTGTCAGCATTCGTCAGACTGAAAACAGGAACGATAATGGGAGATTTGACAGAAGTTCCAGTGCCAACTAGATTCATGTTTGTATTACTCGGTCCACCAAACAGCAACTCTAGTTTCCATGAAATCGGCCGAGCTATGGCTACTCTGATGTCCGATGAAATTTTCCACGAAGTTGCATATCGGGCTAAGAAAAGGGATCACCTTTTAGCTGGTATAGATGAATTTCTTGACGCCGTAACAGTACTGCCTCCAGGAGAATGGGACCCCGCTATCCGTATTGAACCCCCAGCAGCTATACCTTCCCAAGACCCTCGAAAACGGCCAAATGATAATCACCCAAAAGAGGAGTTTGATGAAGAAGAGGAAGAACAAAGACAAAGAGAGGAATCAGGGTTAGCTAGAACTGGAAGACTATTCGGAGGCTTAATAAATGATCTCAAAAGGAAAATGCCTTGGTACTGGTCAGATTTCAAAGACGCGTTGGCGATTCAATGTGTCGCCTCGTGGATATTTTTATATTTCGCCTGTTTATCACCTATTATTACATTTGGAGGGTTGTTGGGGGAGGCTACCGGAAAAAATATGGCTGCAATGGAATCTTTAATATCCGGATTCGTCTGTGGAATGGGTTACGGCTTTTTTTCAGGTCAACCGTTAACAATTTTAGGATCAACTGGCCCAGTATTAGTTTTTGAAACTATAGTATTCGAATTCTGTCGGCAGATTGGTTGGAATTACATGTCATTCAGGTTTTGTATAGGGACGTGGATAACGATAATCTTGGTAATATTGGTAGCGATCGATGCTAGCGCATTTGTCTGCTACATAACCAGATTTACTGAAGAAAATTTCGCTACTTTGATAGCATTTATTTTCATTTACAAGGTAAACATCTAAAGTTAGTAACTTTTATGAGAAAATTTAAAAGCTTTTATGTTGTTCTAATTTTGTAACATTGTAGGCGGTGGAAAATGTAATATCAATTGGAAAAAAGTTCCCACTTAAGACACGCCCCGATGAGGTTCTCAATTATGAGTGCTATTGTTTGCCAAGCAATTACTCTAAAGTGCCGGAGCAGTTTAATTGGACTTCGCTAGACAAAGAGTCTTGTCAGGTATCTACATAATTAAATTATGGTGTTTAGACGTGACAAGTTTACACGTGTGGCTTGTATGCCTCACTTTACTAACGAGCTAATAATAAATGTTCTCAAATTACAGGCTTACAACGGTACTCTAGCTGGCGGTGGGTGTGATACCAAGGTGTATGTCCCAGACGTGTACTTAATGTCTATTATACTTTTCTTGGGCACTTTTACCATATCCATTATTTTGAAGGACTTTAAGAACTCGTTGTTCTTCCCATCCAAGGTATGTGAAATATAATTATTAAGTCTGCCGTTTTAAATGCTGCAATCTTGATAAAATCCTTTTTCCCTTTTTTCCAGGTTAGGCAAATCATAAGCGACTTCTCAGTAATCATAGCCATTTTATCAATGTCCTTCCTGGATTACAAAGTCGGAGTAAAGACTCCAAAATTGGAAGTACCTTCAGAATTTAAACCAACACTGCCAAGCAGGAACTGGGTTATCACTCCGTTTAGCGGTAACCCTATTTGGTCAGCTTTAGTGGCCATATTACCAGCATTATTGGGAACTATACTAATATTCATGGATCAACAGATCACAGCTGTTATAGTGAATCGCAAAGAGAATAAATTGAAGAAAGGGTGTGGGTATCATCTGGATTTGTTTGTACTGGCGATCCTTATACAGATATGCTCAGTAATGGGACTTCCTTGGTTCGTAGCAGCAACAGTTTTGAGTATCAATCATGTGAATTCTTTGAAAGTGGAGTCAGAATGTGCTGCGCCAGGAGAGAAGCCACAATTTTTAGGAGTTCGAGAACAAAGATGCACTCATATATTAATCTTCTTAATGATTGGATGTTCAGTAGTATTGACGCCTGTGCTAAGCCATATACCAATGCCAGTATTATTCGGCGTGTTTCTTTATATGGGAGTGGCATCTCTGAAGGGTCTACAGTTCTTTGACAGAATCTTGATTATGTTCATGCCTCAGAAATATCAACCTGATCATATGTTCTTGAGACAGGTAACAATCATTAATACTTCTTTGCTTTATATCCATTACATGAGCAACATTTAAATATACCCTTTTTTTCTAGGTACCAATACGTCGAGTTCACGTTTTCACTACAATTCAACTGACATGCCTCGTTTGTCTCTGGGTAATCAAATCATTCTCCATGACGTCAATTCTTTTCCCATTGATGCTCGTGGTTATGATAGGCATAAGAAAAGCTCTCGACTTGTTCTTTACAAGAAGGGAGATGAAAATACTCGATGACGTAATGCCAGAAATGACTAAAAGGAACCAAGATGAACTTCGGGAACTCGGTGACGCTGAGGTGGGATGGCATGCAAAACTATTAAACTTTTGCGGTCGAAACTGAAATGTTACACTCCTTAATCGTTTTAGTTTCCTTTGTCATCCTATCGTTTACCTAAATATTTTTTTGTTATTCATATTTAAATCTGTACGAAAGAAATAAACTCAGTGTTATGTTCACACACTCGCATTTTATTTTTGCTATTTCAACATTTTCCTTGTTTATTTATTTTTCGTCTTTATACCTTATTACTTGAACTATGGTGAGTAGTACCTATTTATCCGATTTATTATTTTAGATTTTTTCATCATTATTAGTCCATACGATTTCTTTGAGGAAGTTTCTTAGGTTGTCCCCTTGTAGGATGCAACAAAGAGCAACCCGCCGCCGTACCAAGAGAATCTGCAAATACCTCTGATCAATGGCAATATAATGAATATACCACTGACGTCAATTAATATATCGGAAGAAGTAAACAAAACCGGGATATGGAAGCAAGTCAATAATAACAACAAGATGAAAAATTCAAAATCCAAGACGGGAAAGAAGAAGTAAGTGATAAGCAATTGACTATGTATTCATTTTTCTGTAGCTCATAGATCTGACTAATAAAATTCTAGGTCAAGTGTAAAGGAAGAAATTTATATGTGATTTCCCAATTACCTTAAACCTTACATTTACTAAGCAAGGTACTGCATCTTGGATCGAATTTGTTTAAACAAATTAACACTTCTAGCTGCTGCTGCCTTTTACACTGCAATGTTTGCAGATATTTGTATTTGAATTCGCAACTAGGAGACTAAAACTAAAGACAACTAAAGGAGACTTTGATAATTGAAGTATTCTATTTCATATTTTTCAGTAACAAACACAAGAAAATAATAATATCCAAAAATGCACAAACTGAAATCGAAAGGCGACTATCTACCATGGATGAAGTAGAAGAAGACGATTCATCAGCCAAGGTGTGCATCAACGACACAAAGTTCTAAATGGAGCATGATAGCACCATTTTCTTGAAGATTCTGCATGTACAGCAACTTGTCACAACGTGCATGAGATTCCAACTTGTATAGAATGTTAGCACCCCTGATTTTTTGGTTGTAAATCCAGATTTGATAGAATCTGACCTACCTATATATATAGACGATTTTATTCAAATTAAATTAGCTGGCCAATACTTTACCCAGTTTTGGGTATCGATATCGGTATATATGTTACCGGCCAAACCCGATTTCAGGCCAAACTAGTTTGTCCTAGGCCAAACTGGTTTATTAAGCCGGGGCACGCCGATTAAATGGGTTAGGTTAGGTTAGAACTGTGATCAAAAGCGCGCGAGCCGAGCGAGCGAAGCGAGCGGCGCCACGGTAGCGGCCGGCGAGCGTTACTTCCAAAGGCTGTTAACGAAATGGCTAATTAAGCTAGAAACCAGTTTGGCCTAGGACAAACTAGTTTGGCCTGAAATCGGGTTTGGCCGGTAACATATATATCGATAAAACGATTGAAACAAAAATTAAATATTTTTCATCATTCGATTTTTGTTCAATACTTTAAATGAAACCGTGACATGTACCTACAGACGCCAGCACATCAAGCTACCCCAATCTGTCAAATTTCCATGATGGATTTTCAACTTTATTGTATAAGTTTAAGGCTCATGTTCAATTGGGAAAATTTTACAGTTTGGGGTAGCTTGATGTGCTGGAGTCTGTGCATTAAAGCAACCAAACGACTGTTATGTGTTGGGTTATGGAAAAACGTAAAAATTATCTAAGTTGATCCACAAACAATCACAAAAACAGCTGAGTGAACACCGTACGCCCGTCCTATTCGATTTGTTGACCGATTACGGGCATTGACCTTCAAAACATGAACAAAAAAAGTTTTTTTTTAATTTTCCATGTCGATAGTGTCGATACCCAACACGAGGGCAAAGTATTGAGAGCTAATTTAAATTAACCCTGTATTTGGTAGTTTCTAGATGAGCACTTGATAAAGGAAATTGTAAATAGTGTGTCTAAATGTTTTTAACGGTACAAAATTATCAAATCGTAAATATTATACCTACTGATACTAATACATTAAATTGTGCTTATGCATAGAAATGATTTCATAACGGTATGTTATTGATAGTACAAAACTGTTGTTTTTAAATAATATTGTATGTTAAAATAAAACTTTATGTAGTTTAAATGTCCCATAATATTTTATTGTAAATGTGAAAATAGAATTAGATTTTAACCACTAGAAAAAGAGCGGTAAAACTTATGACGTAAGTAGATTTTTAAATAATACAGTAGCTTTTTCCTGTCCATGTTTGTATTTTTATTTTATTAAAATGTGCCTGCTTAAGTGTTCTTGAGTTTACAAATTCTATTAATCTTGCACTCGTTTTTTTTTAAATCCAATAATTAATCGTTTAAAAAAGTATCTCTCTTTTCTGTGCATGCTTTATCTTTAACAAAATCTTTGTCTATTAGATCTTTTTGATTGATAATAAAACCATTTCATTCACGGAAGAAAATCCTTCAATTTCCTAGAGTGTCGATGTATACATGTCGTGGCCATATCGTATATTTGCTCACTCATTAAAATGCTCAAGTATTTCATGAAATGGTCGCATTTCATGAAATTTTCGTCTTATTCTGGTTCTTATATTAAGTATAGAAGAAGACGGTCGACGTTAGGCCGACGGACCTATTTCTGTCTGCAGGGTTTAAAGGAACCTAACCAAACCGAACCTCGGGGTGCCTCTGACGTAGACCGTCTTCTCGAGAAAAAATTCTCGAACATTTCATGAAGTGAGCAAATCTACGATATGGCCACGACACATGCATTCACAGGCTTTTAAAAGTAGATTCTATGCACTTAATTGCCATGACTATAGAAAAATGCAACCGAATAGACATTGATCAATCACCTATTTATTAAAAACTATCTAGGTAGGTACCTACAAATACTCTGTTCCAAAACTGTTTGAAAAAATTTAAACAAATGTGTCAGAAAAAGTACTTGTTGAGTTGGAACGGTTGTAGTGCCACTTACAAATTGAGTGCTTCTTCATCTTAGCATTTCGATGGCATTTTATGTCGAGTCGATGATTGAGGTTATCTTTATAACCTCAATTTTCGTCCACCATTTTTAAAATAAAATAAAATATAAACCTTCAGAATACAGATGAATGTGTTACTAATTGTATTTGGTGAGTGATATGTAATCAGTAGAGTACGACTGATCCTAAAACTGAGATTTTACTGACCTCGGAAGGGTGTGCGTGAAATAAGTAACTCGTAACTTCAGAAATGTGTAACAGGTTGTCTATTAAGAAGGATAGTGTTGCAACTTAGCTAGCTCGAATCACTCACTAAGAAATAACTTAACTTGAATAGGGTTTGTTTTCATTTTCATGATAAAGTTCCTAAACAGATTATAGCTACTTCCTTAAGTTATCTAAAACTACATCAATTATAAAAACAATTTTATGGAACAAGTATTTTTCAAACCATGTTCAAATTTTCTTGGAAAACTATTTATTATTCTATTTGAGCATCGATCTCTAAATGCTTTTCAGAATGACCACGTAAGGCGCAAAGATTCATGGAGCAGTGGTATCAGAAAATCTGAATCTAGAAAAGGTAGCACCTCCGCTGAAACTTCGGTCTAAAGTCTCAATTATGTCACTTACACTCGAATTCTCAAACATCATGTATTTAGTTTAAAAGTCTTTCCACTAGCTACAAAATACAGCTTGAAAAAACACTCTACGATTTAAAACGACGACTTCAAATTGGGTGATGTTTTCAGAATTCGAGTGTTTTCATACAAAATGTGTCATCAAATTACCGTTATTATATTCAGTAGATATTAAGGAAATTGGCACAAAGTGTGTTGATATAAATTAGTGAGTAAAATTTTATGATATATTTAATTTGTTTACTTATATTAAAATAAGTGTTTGTCTAGCTGTAACTGTATTAGAATGTTGGAATATGTTTACAATTTTAAATCTACATTTCTATAGCAATATGACATAGCTACTTGAACTTTTGAGAAAAAAAGCAACTGTAACTTAATTTTCGCCGCTGCAAACGGAGGGGCAAAGCTCGCGACTACATGCGGTCAGCAGGCTTAACACGAGAACCGTAGACAAGCGTTTTGTCGTCGGAAGAGTAGACAAAAATGACGTTTACGTATAGACAGTTGACAGTTTTTCACCGAGAAATGTAGACAAGCGATTTGTACTCTACAGTAAAGTAGAAATAGAAAGCGTCATGCTAAGCGTGCTGGAACTTGCTAAAGTCTATAATCCCGCGTACGTGCTCATATACTCGAGCGGCACGCGTCAATGGCAGTGGCAACTGCAACCGTCGACGCGTCGATGGCAGCCGTCGACACGTCGTGCTTGTGTATGCGGCAACTGCAACCGTCAACTTTCGTCCGCGGCAGCCGTAGACGCGCCGACGGCTGCAGTTGCCTATGACGTTGACAACGTGCGCTCGTGTATTTGACCACTACTGTCGTAGAGCAACTTTTGTAAGCAGCACCCACCCGGTCTTAGCTTTATGCTGACGGTACCAACCTAGTATAGTCGACTTCGTAATTGCTTACAGTGCAAAACGTTGAATATCCATTGCACGTCATAAAAAACAAGGTCTATTCGTCTATGTGACCGTTACATATTTTCAACCTTAGTAAAGTGTAAATTTACTGGAAATCGTTGATATAAGTGGAAATTACGAGGTCGACTTTGTGCCTATCTGTTTTAGATGAGGTATGTTTTTTTTTTCTTCCACTCTTAGATCTATTATATTAAACAAGCGCTTGCACAGCAAATATTTAAAACTAATCAATTACTTGAAATATTTAGAATAAACTTATGTAAGTACCTTGATATATATCTAAATTATTTTGTAATAACATTTTACTTACTTAGATGGTGAAAGTAGCAAACTGTCTCAAACAGCACCCCAATTGCGTAAACACTATCAATCAGAATCTGGATCATTGCGAAGGATATTGGTCCTTAATTCATTGCTTCATAATGTTCGAATGTACCCATCATTCTTGGTCTACTCAACAATGTAAAAAACGCAATGAATGTTGTTGAACTGTCAAAATTAAAGCGATTCCTACTGTTAGTGTGTTACGCAATTGCCCCGCTGGTAGTTCCAAAATCAAAAAAAAATATAAAAACGAAGTGCCAATAGAGTAACACCATTAGTTTTTAGATTTGTAAGTAACGTACTAATAAATCCAGTCTAGGATTTGTAGATGTCGCCAAAATAGGTCCATGATCGTTAAATATAATACATAATTACTTTGCTATTACCTCAATGTTTTTGTTTATATTTTTTGAAGAAATTATTGTAATAGTATAGTTTTAAATGTTAATATTAGATATGTTAAATTAGGTGCATATTAATACTCAATTTTGTAAAGATAGACTAATTGGTACCTATGCGGGTGAAAATAACGTATTAAGAACCTAAATTATGATATTTTAAAAACAGTTAACCATTTTTTATAGGAACCATATTTGTTATATGGATGTTTACCACATATTCTTTTATCATGAATTTTTATTAAATAGTATTATGTATTACTAGCTGTGCCCGCGACTTGTTCGCGTGGATTTCATGTCGGGTATCAATAATGTGTCTCTTAGAAAAGGTGAAAGCTTCTCCATTGAAAAGAAAGAATCTTGTACTTATCTCTTTTTACGTTTTTTTATTTTGTCACGTGGAACCCTTATTTTTTTTCTAAATACAAGTGACTATAACATCAGCTATCTGCCAGTGAAAAACCTGTCAAAATGTGCCCTCCCGTTTTGAAGATTACCCGGAGCAAAAAAAAATCACTGTTTTCCTGTCTGTAAACATTTAATATGCATTTAGTAAAAAGCTGTTATTTTGACATTACAAACCAATGACGTTATCAACCAACATCTCGGCGCTTAAAAACGGCGAAAATACTAGATAACTACTTATACGCGTAAAGAAAGGGAAAGAAAATATGACACCGTACGGCGGGATGCCTGTTGCTAGAGGGAGATAAATAAAGATCCTCAGTTACGTCACAGGATAAGTAATAGTCAAATTACATGCTCATTGGTCGAGCGCATGAGTGACGTAGCTATCAGAGGCATATGGGGAAAAAAGGACACTCGATTTTCTAGAGTTAATAAAATAATTGATAATTGTACCGTGTAGGTAACACGGTACAATTATCAATTATTTTATTGTATGTAACTTTACGAATAAAGTAATACCAATATTATATCTTTTAAATGTTAATGGTGTATTCCGCAACAGTAATTATTGTTACATATTAAATTTAAAAATAAAACAAAATATCTTTATAAACATAAAAAAAAGCCTTTATTTAATAATGTAAAAAATATTAACATATTGGTAGGCAATCAAACACTATGGAAATCGAAGTCATATGTTATCGACTTATGCTGTAGATACATATTTTATCAGCCCATCTTCATACTTCATACTTTTCTTTTATCAGCCTATCTGTAGGCAATCTAAAATGAAACGGAAAACAATAATGTATATTCATAACATAACAAGTGCATATTATATTCAAACAATATTATAAATTCTAACAACCAAAAAAAACTTGTGTAATAGTGTCCCAACCTCCCCTAACGTCACGTGACTACTAACTTCATGCGCCGGCCGCCATTAGACGCAGCGTCGTACAAAATAAAATAAAATAATGTAGTTTTGTAAACTTACGCGTGAAATGACACATTTTTGTCTTTAACTTTTGGGGTATAATTTGTACATCCTCTGAAAACACACGACGGCATGTTTTCTTTATGTTTTGCACAGGTTTTCACACACGATATAAATTAAAAACAAACGTAGCGTCGCGCGACAGGTTCGTGCGTGACTGACACAGAACACATTCACATATACTCCTAACGGAGAAGAATGCCAACTCCATACAATATTTAGTAGAACGATTGTGTGAGCGCCATCTATATTCGCCCCTAGGAAAAAACCTCATATGGCGGTAAATTCAAACGTTTGCTTAGCATCCCCAGCCTATTGAACATGGTTTTTGGTAGGTCCATTCTCTTGTAAGAAAACTCAAATGTGAGTTTCTTACAAGAGAATGTACCTACCAAAAAACCTACAGAGTGGATATGGCAAAATAAAACAATAGTGTGTAAATAAATAATTTCACATTTATTTCAACAGTTTCATTACAATTTATTATTATTGTGTTCATATTAATACATTCAAAAAGTTTAATTACCATCTGTTTGCAGTAGCCTCAGAGTAAAGACTAAACCATAAGTTTGTTTTAACTACATTTACATAGATCATACAACAAGGTTAGACAAAAGTTGACAAAACCCAATTTTCAAAATGTACTCAAACAGAATCGACAGTAGATTTTATTTATTTATAAGGTACTAATATTAATTAAAAGGTACACCAACGACTTATTCACTAGAAACATTAAGATAATAAAAATAACATATATGCATTGAGTTATGGTGGATTTCTCACTTACAGGCGTACACAGCACTTCACAACACACAGATCAGTAGAAATAGTGACGAAGTTATTCAGTTATTTACGATACGTACAGTACTTAAGTAGGTTTATTATACATTTAACGAGTCCTGAAGATACATGGTAGATTAGATTTTACTAAGAATGTATTAATATAACAATAACAAACCACAATTTCAAGGACATTTATCGTCTGACTGACATGACATTGAGTTGCCACTATGAATTATCAAAAATAACTACTATATTTTCGGTTTCATTAAATTTAGGACAATATTACTATGATATTACGTAATTTGGACTAACAAAAAATTTGCATTACTTCAAACAGTCATTCACTTTTTTACTATCTAATAAATATTTATATTTCGTTGGCAAATTTTCCGTCTAAAAACTACTATTAGAAAGGAAAAAAAACGCGACAAACACAATGCAGCCGTGTTACAACTTAAAAATAAAGTATTATTAGGGACCTAATTTTTTGGGTCCTTCACAATATTTTTAATGTTGGCAATGTCATATTTCTGCCCCGGGTACCTGTTCTACATTGGCCAATACAAAGTTGATACCCCCTGGTGACTGAGCGCAATGTGGCCAATTGGCTTCATTTCATGTTGCCATTTTAGAGTGCGGACAACGTATCTATAGTTTTATACATCATTGTTACAAACAGATACTTCAATTTCATTTATTTTTATGTATACCTAGATTCCATCATTAGAAAGTAAAACATGTGTTTATCGTATCATTGTTTAAACTAATTAAACTTAATGTTGTATTGTTTGTTTTTAGATACTTTAGTAATTATTTAAATGTAGTTCCTTTCAGTCCAGCTCATTTTAATTTACTTAGTAACCGCATGGAAAAATTATAAACTGTGAAATAGCCTAGGATCAACTCTCTTCATTAGGCTCTTGTATCGTGCAAAATATTATGGGCATTAAAGATTTCAATCGTGGGCTGTTTTACGTGCGGCTTATGCTACGGCTACATTGTCGCGATATAGCGAACTACACTTCGCGCGGTCTCTATTACGCAGTGCTCGACGTCTCGCTGCCTATTTTAACAGAAAGCGCGCGAAATGTAGGTCGCTTTATTGCGACAATTTATCCGTAGCATTACTAGGTACGGATAGGGCAAAACTATAATGATTGATACTTGAAACATAAATCTTTGATGTGCGTCTATCCAATATCCCTCAGTATATTTAGAAAAGACTAAAAAATCGTTCGTTTTATAAATCTTGATGTGAAAAATACACATTAAAAATAGATCCTAATATGTACCCTTTCCTCTTCCAATTAAACCTATTTTATAGAAATACCTTTTAGCTCTACATTCCGTACTATCCAGAATATTCCCTAATACTATAAGCCTAAAGTAATTTTGTCTATCTAACAGTACTTATATTACGGACACATCGTCGTGCAATGATTCGTGACGCGTTGTCGCGATAAAACTTCGTGTTCTATGTAAGACGAGCTATATTGTCCACATTGTTTAAAAACTTCGCAGTTTAGCATTCGAGTTCATCTGAATGATTCGCGATGTAACGAATTGCTTGTTTAGACGTGTCGCGGCATCGCAAATGCTCGCTTTATCGCGACCATGTGGCCGTAGCATTACTGTTTATTTTAATAGAAATAGGATTAAGTATCTAATTAAATATAAGCAAAACAATTATTATTTGTACCTGGAGCGTTTGTTACGATTTGTATAGTTTTTGGAATATATTTGTGGAGTGTTATGAATAAATGGGTTTTTATAAATGTATTGTTGTTTTATTTAATGCCACTAGTTTGATATAGTTTGTCTCAAGAAGTAAGCGCCAGGGTAGGGTAGGCTAGTGTAATTCAGTAAAGCCATATATTTTAACCAAACCTGACACTGACCTGCAAATTGCAAAAAAAAAAAATGGCAAAACGGAAATTTAATTTACTTATGTTAGGAGTAACTTTAAGGTAAATTAAATTTAAGTGTCACCAGTTACACATAGTCGAAGTTAATTTAATAAACCCGACAAAAAAACTCAACATTTAGGTAGGTAGGTATTTTCTGACGAGGAGAGTGAATACTTATGAATGTACCTCTACAATGTGGAGACAACGATACGACAATATATAAAAACACTGGCAATAGTAATGCACAAGTATGATCAGTCTATAATGGACGAGAAGAGAGAGTGGGCTGTAATCCAGTACGCGTGCCCAGTTCGGGTTGGTGAATGTCACATGTCGTCGGACATGCCGGTTTCCTCACGATGTTTTCCTTCACCGTTTTGAGAGCAGTGGTGGTGAAATAGACAAAAAGTATAGCTGCAGCTGTCTGGGTTCGAACCTGCGACCTACAATTACTCGTAAGTCACGGCCATTACTACCGTCAAACGTTACTAACGTCAACGAAACTTTAAAACTGATTTATACAATGAAATTACATAGTTAGTTGTCAAAAATGACTCGTTGTGTTTATTATAAAGTGAACGATATTATTTCAACTTCAACGTTAAAATCCATTTTAAAATTTCGTCCCGATTCACTCCTGCATCCCTATTCACCCCGTTTGTAGGTACTTGGCCACCCCTGCTCCCTATTTTATAATAAGACGAAACAGGTTTGAAGAAACGGGTGAAGTAAATCAAACTACCACTAAAAATCATTTTAGTATAATAGTCATCTTATTTATCATACGCTAAGAATGATTCGCCTTAATACAACAATAAAAATAACGATTTAAATAAATTAATCTATAAACATTAGCTAGGCGGTTAATTCTTCTTCTTCTTCTGGTCTGGGACAAGTCCCATGTCTTCTTGGTGTTTTCGTATGAGCTTCTCTTGGATGTCGGGTAAGCAGGGAGAGTATCTGCTGTATTCCATGCTGAATTCGCCTTTGCCTTGGGTCATTGATCTGAATAGAATGTTCAAAATGTTTATACTAATAGACTTAAGAGCAAAGATTTGAGTTTAGTATATTTGTTTGATACATTTTTACGCTAAAACTGCAGAACGGATTTAGATGAAAAATGGGACATGGGTAGACCATGAATTGGATTAGGACATAGGTTATTTTTATCCCGGTATTCCCACGGGATCGAGACTTATGCAGGGAAACCGCAGGGCGCAGCTAGTCATGCATAATTTGTAAGCTGATTTTCCAAGATTGTTCTAAATTGCTGTACACGATAACGATACCTCGATACCTTTTTATAAGTTTAAATTTCAGTAAAAAAAATTACATTTCTGAGCAAGAAAACTAATAACCATATTGGAAAATCACTGATGTTGTTTGTTGGTACAAATATAGGCAGGTATAAAATCTATATAATTCAACTCGAATTGCTTTATATATTACAAAAGTGTTTACATAATTATGTATCGCCTGAGAAAGGACTGACCTCCATTAACAGTTAACAGAAAAACATAATTGAAGTTGCCTTATGAATGAATGAATGAAGATATTTAGAAAATACGACAAAAAATAATAGTTTAAAAAACTAAAAAACACGCTTTAAAAATCAAACTAAAAAAGGAGAAAATAATTCAATTAAAAAGCGTGGGGTGCTTTTTGAGGTATTTTTATAATCAATTAATGTCAAAGGTTTTTAAAGCGTGTTTTTTAGTTTTTTAACTATTATTTATTTTCTATTTTTTAGTTTTGCTAACTACAAAAACGTATTTTTTTCCTTTTTTTTTAATTTTTCTAATTTTTTTTTTTTAATTATTGAATCGTCATCGGTCCTCGATAAGTTTACAAAGTTTCAATGAAATCTGACTGTTTAAAGTGGGTCAAAATCGCGCTCTAAGGAGTCGTTTACATACAAACAAATATACAAGTGAAGCTAGTATAAAGCGTGTAAAAATCAAAGCATCTTACCTAAGTTCACCAGCATATCCGAACATATTATTCAGCGGAACTTCAGCGTATATCGTGGTCCATCCCTCAGCTCCCTCCGTGCCTGTGATAATTCCGCCTCTTTTGTTCAGCTGTCCTATCACTGTACCGTGGAACTCATCTGGTAACACTGCTTCCACAAACATTATAGGTTCTAGGATCTGCCATGCGCCTATGTCGTATACTGTGGAATAATAATAAGGTTATTGTAATACACATAAAAAAAAGCATTTCAGGCAAGTGTCGATTGATAGCAAGATTATACAGGATGTTAAAGAAATTGCTCGCCATAGCTTCAGGGTCAGTTCAGTATCGATAAAGGAACCCGTAAAAAATAATAAAAAAATAGGTACCTTTAAAAAAAAAGTTTACAAAAAAACGAAAATCATCATAAGATGAACCTAATGTAGTACCTACTAATTTAAAAATTGCCTAAAATAAGTTTTTATTTTGTTTAAATGTATTAATTTCCTAGAGTTACATACCTACTATCGAATGCAAATAAATACCTACGCCCGAACACTTCGATAACGCCGGCTGAAGGATAGGTAACTAGGTACTAGTTAGTAGATAATAAATTAGGTTCATCTTGTAATTGTTTTGTTTTTTTCCTGGGTTTCTTTATCGATAATGAACCTACCCCTAAGGCACGCAATTACTTTAACACCCTGTATAGTCAGCCCAGAATTTGGGTACGAGCTTGGCACTTTATTTTATTTATTTATTTATCCTTTATTTCAGGCAACTGAGGCCCATAAAACACAATACTATGCAACAATAACTATAAACTAATGCATATTTTATAAAACAATCTTAAAAACTACTCCACACTAAGTGACGGCGTCGTGTTACGCTGCGAGGTGTCGCATAGCTGGCCGCGAAAACGCCGATAGAGCACACCTTTCGGTCAAAACTCTTCCTTGAGGAAGGTTACCAAATGGTGAGTCGGAATGCGCACCACGAAGGACTTGAAGTTAGTGTTATGGCGCGCCTCCAACTTCTCCACCATCAAGGTCCAGTTGGTATTCACCCGTATGCATTCTACGATGTCCTCAGTCTTCGTAGAATGGTGAGTGGTGGTGGTGGTTTCAGTAGCGTCCATCAACTACTGTAGCGTGTAGACAACAGGACGCGCTGGCTACGATATTAAGTGCCCCATTGTTTGTGGGACAGCACCACGTTTACATTTCACCAGTATATCGTCATTTACCGGGCACAAAATATTTTTGACTTCTGGCCGCTTCTAAGAAATTAATTACTGAAAAACTCACCACCTGGGTATCGAACCCATGGTCGTCCAGCGTTTTCGTCAAATTACGCGCAAAATTTGAAAATGTAAAATTTTATCACATTTTTTGGCACTGCTCGTTTAATTAAAAATGTTGTTTTTTTGTGGTTTATTAGCACTTTAGAATCTAATTAAGACACTTTTCAAAAATGGGTATAATACCCTGTTAATTATATGCTAGTTGCGCGGTAAACTTTCCTTGCGCGATGCAGGATTTTGCGTGACGTCAACATGCTGCGCAGATCGCATGTGGCGATGTTATTACCGCCACAGGCTCAACACCGAGAAATTAAAATCCAGTGCTCGATAAAATCCGTCCGCATATTTATACGACCTTGCGAATGTGTTCTTACAACAAAGCATAAAAAACCAGTAAAAACAACACCAACCTTCCTTTACCGCTCCTTTAGCCGCTAAGAAGAAAGCCAGTTCACTGGAGTCCACAATGTGATGCGCACCGTCTTGTAACCTGAACTTGACACCTGACACTTTATGCCCTGACAGATAACCTTTCTGACAGGTGTCAAGGAAGCCCCTCTCTACTCCGGGAACGAATTGTTTAGGGATGTTCGTTCCTATGGTTTCGTCGATGAATTCTAGCACTAGAAATAGAAAAAATATTTTTGTCAGTTTTCATTTATTTGGCAACATTTCATAAAAACAAATCAAATAAAAAAGTACAATACTTTAAAATTTTGATATACTTTTAAATAAAATCTGTTTTTTTAAATTTTTACGGTGTTAGAGGTTAGACTGCTAAACGGTAAGACTCGCAAATGTTCCGGTCATAAAACGTGCGAGTAGGACGTAAATATCGTGTCGTCTCCCTCACACGTTTTATGACCGAGACTGCGAAGAAATTTGGCGTTGAGCTTGAGCAACGTTCTTAAAGTATGCGGTTTCTATTGCTTATTTATTTGGTGCAACAAAATCTCATTCATAGCAGAAAAGACACGGTACCTACCTACAAACGGGATGAATAGGGATGCAGGGGTAAAACGGGACGAAAATTTTAAATGATTTTTAACGTTGAAATAATTTAGTTTGTTGCCAACAAGGGCACTAAATCGTTGAATATATAATACAGTATGTTTGCTGCCAAAAAGGACTCTAGTATGTTTACTAGAGTCCTTTTTGGCAGCAAACTATATTATTACAATGATAAAATTGTTTTAAAGTTTCGTCCCGATTCACCCCTGCTTCCCTATTAACCCGGTTTTACGGTACTAATATAATATTCGTGCCCATTCAAAAAAACAGTATCCGTATTCTACAGTGGATAGTGAGGGAAATATTTACTTGTGTTCTGATGCGGCGGCAAAGGTTCCATGATACCACTGACTCTGGCGTACTGACCAGCACCACCAGACTGCTTCTTGTGTAGATAGTCGAATGAACAGGGCGACATCATAGTTTCTCTGTAATTATATTAATATAAAAACGATAAAAATAAGCCTGCTATGCAGTAGGTACATGTTGTAATTTTTCCCTTGGAATGTTTCTTTTAATGGAAGCGCAAATCAGATAGTAAATAGCAAAATCAAAATCTGTTGAGATTTATTTACTTCAGGTAGAAAAAATATAGTTCAATGAAGCCGGAACCATCTTTCAATTACAAAATATATTAAAAGAGTTACTAGTTACAATTGTATGGGAAATCATTATTTTAATTTACATAATCAGCCTTTAACGTTCCCACTGCTGGGGGAGTGGGCCGTAATCCAACACGCGCACCCAGTGCGGGTTGGTAGATGTCACATGTCTTCAAATTTTGCGCTTTTCAGAGCAGTGGGGGTGAAATAATGTACACAGAGTAAAGCGCTTGTCTGGGTTCGAACTTACGATCTATAACTCATACGTCACGGGCTTTACCACTGGGCTATCACTGCTATCATATTCTTAAGTATTTTTTATGTACTCTACTACTCATAAATATGGCACTACTTCGTGGTTTAACCACATTTATGAACTTTTGCGCGCAATTTATACATGCAAACTATATTTCTTTATGTCAGGCCACAACATTGCGTATTTTTATGTCAGGCCACAACATTGCGTATTTTATGTCAGGCCACAACATTGCGTATTACACAGTATTCCCTATTCAGAGGACATTCTTTTAAGGCATTTCCCAATATCATACCGGAGTCTGGATTTGTGAAGAGTTAATTACTAAACGCTTGTCCCCTATTACATGGGACTGAAACATAACTGGCGACATGTGTAAAGTATATACAGGGTGTAACAGAAACCCTATTGCTATACTTAAGCACTAAAGATAACAGCTGGTCACTATACATAGATTCAGCTCAAAATAAAATACGCTAAGAATTGATACCAATATTTTTTTTCATATACATACTCCAATTCAGATCATAAAAAACGTGTCACCGCACTACGTAGGTCAATAACTTTCCATGTTACTTGCCAATATCACGATAAATCTTTTCCGAGTGATGTGTTCATTTCAATTTGAAAAGTTCGGGTTCTGGTATCAATGTATTAATATTCTCAAAACTTCCGAACATGTAGAGATAGAATAGGATTAAAAACCCTTCCAATATCGTTTGATATCATCCAAAGAAGCCGTGCCCTTTGTATGTATATACCTTTTCCGTTACACGTTGTATACGTAATCAATAACCTAACCCTTCGGCGATTACAGGAGTGTTGTTATCTTGTTTGGCATTCACTTACCTAAACGCCACTTTAGGCTTGCCCAGATCGACGGGACAATTATACTCTCTCTCCATTCTCTGCGCGTATATTTCTAAGTGAAGTTCACCCATTCCCGACACGACCGTCTCTTTATTGTCTGGGTCGTAACGGAACTGGAATGTTGGGTCTTCTTTGGTGAATCTGGAATTATTAAATGAGAACATTGGTTAAGGCTTTTTGAATGCAAATTGTTTATACACAAAAAAAAATACGTCGTAGTACGTGTTCAGCAATTTGTTATAAAACATGCAGAGAACCTGTATTTTCAATGACAAAACTGTTGACAAAAATAAAATGTGTAACACTTTAATACAATCAACAACAATAAAATCACGCCAACAATACAGGATGAAATTGAAAACATGCGACAAACCGAAATGTGAGATTGTACTCATCATTATGAACAACTTTTACTAAGGGACCAATCATGCAATCGCGAAAAAAAAAACATCTGTTCCCTACATTTATGTTCGCATAACTCGTCAAAATGTAGGGAACAGCTGTTTTTTTTTTGCGATTGCATCTTTGGTCCCTCAGTAAAAGTTGTTCATAATGATGAGTACAATCTTCCATTTCGGTTTGTCGCATGTTTTCAATTTCAACCTGTATACTTATACAAATATTTAATATTTGTATAATTGTTGGCGTGATTTTATCAATGAGGAAAGGGGAAACTTCGGTTTCAGAGCAATTTTATTTTGGTTTCAACAAAGATTTTAAATAACAGCACAGCACATTTTTCGATACTTAAGTTAATGGTGCTGGCAAAAGACGACAACTGCGCCAGAGTAGTGTTCGTGTAATCTTCGCCTCTAGAAAAAATCACCACAACACCCACCAGTTCCAGTGCAAAAGCGAGATGCTACAGAATGGATTGATCATCCCTTTTTGCAATGAAACCATGATAATTTTTATTTGCCAAAAACATATAAGTAGCTTTGGTACTTCATAATACAGTATATGCACTGCTCAAAACCACTAGGCAGTTACTAAAAATCTTTAAAACTGAAACCATTAAAAAAATATTTGTAACCATGCAAACGCTTGCAACCAATTTTTTATTATTATTTTTTTATTTTAACATTCAAATAAAGTTTCTCATTTTGGCTGTAAGCATGACATTTCCTTTGCCCAAAAATCCCTATTTATGGTAGTTAACACTGACGCGCGATAAAGAAAATGGCAGACTATTTAAAAACTTGTTTATGATTTAGAGTTATTAATTATAAATAGAACTTACCTAGCAACTGCCTTTGAGAAGTTATCTCTATCCTTATTATTCCTCGGCTTAATAGACATGGACACGACAGGGTCAGGCACATGTATAGATTCCATTGCCAACTGTAACTTTCCGTCATTGACAAATGTATCACCGGACGCACAATCTACGCCAAACAACGCGAAGATATCGCCGGACATTACTTCCATTACTTCTTCCATGTTATTTGAGTGCATACGGACTAAACGGGAGATTTTTACCTGCAAGTAGTCGAAAAACATTATTTACTTTAAATCGGACAGTGAACATCATATAATAATTATTATTGTTACCTGTTAAGTTAGAAATACGTAACATAACTTGAACATGATGGGTAACTGATTGCATTTTGGGAAAGATAGAAATGCCAAGCAAAATTTAATGTGCCATCGCGGACCATAGCGGTGAATCACATTTCACCTTTATGCCTTAAGCAATAAGGTTGAAAAGTGGTTGAAGGCCAGTGTTCGCGAATTCCTCGGGAATTCGCGAGTTCCGAAGTCTTTAAATAACAAAACCACAACAAACCCTCTTTCCAGTCCTAGCATTAAAAATATTCTCGCCTCTCTTCAGCAAACCCTGGTAACATCTCAAATATGTGAGCTGACCAAATTTGCTGACTTCCAACTTGAAAGCCAGACCAACAAATGGCTTCTTATCATTCCTTGCAGCATCCAGCAATATAGTCTGTCCCTCTCCCTCCTTATCCTCATTCAATATAGCCGTGTTTTCCACTTCACCTGGGTGTGGGAGGTATTGTAATACTGAATCTAGTAAAGGTTGTACTCCTTTGTTTTTTAGCGCTGTGCCTACGAGTACTGGGGTGAATGTGCGTTTGAGAGTTGTGCGACGGACTGCCTGCTTTATGTCGGCTACTGTTGGTGTTTTTTCTTCAAGGAATAGTTCTCCTGGAATTTAAAAGATATGTATGAGTATAGATGTGGAAAATTAGCTCACAATTCAGACACTTGTCTTATTAAAATCAGATGGAATTAATTTTAATTATTTAATTAATGTTCTGTGTCTATAATGTTTATTACTTTACCTATGTATATATAGAATCATGTCTATCCGACTAAACAGACAGCTGTGCTGCTGGGGAGTTTGTTGCGCCACTTCTTCTTCCCAGCTAAAGCACTAGGAAGCAGTGAAGGGTGGGCGTTTTGGAGGGACTGTCTTATGTATTTTGGTATTCAAAAAGTGCATCAGCACTTTTCAGTCTAATTTGTATAAATGACTTTTGATTTTGATAGACAAAACATAGCGTCAAAGTAAGCAACATATTTAATATTAATTAAGATTTTTCATATGCAACTAAGAACAACAGTTCTTGGTTTTACAATAACAGTGAAGTATTTAGTCTTCTATGGTACAGAATAGGGAACCTATTACACCCATTTTTGAAATAATAAGATTCTAAAATGCTAATAAACCATTAAAAACCCAAAATTTTGATTGAATCGTTTAGTGCCATAAAAATGCATTTTCATATTTCGCGCGTAAATTGACGATAATGCTGGAGGCAGTGGACGTCATATTACTCTGTGGGTATGACGTCAGTTTGCTGTGTAAACAAATGCACTGATATTTCGTATGATAATTGTTTATAATTTAAAAAAAAAGTTATTATTGTACTTATCGTTGGTTTTCTGTTCCTGAATGTAAGATATTATTTCTATGAAAATTACTTTGGTTACGAAAATAATAAATTGTTCAATTGATTAGTTTAAACAGCGGTATGACGTCATAACATGGCGGCTACTATTTAATGGCGTTCAAAAACAAATTAAAAAAACTGAAATCTTTGAATTTAATTTTAAAATTTATTTTGTTATTTCATGCACTAAAACCAACATTTTCCGACTGCTTTTTGCCTAATCTATCCCAATAATATATTTTTAAATGTTTTCTCATATAGAGTAAAGTACCCTATTATGTTCAAAAACAATAATAACAAAAAAACTTACCTAAACTCTCATCAACATTAGACAGATGCTCAATAAGCTCATGCCTCCTCTCCTGAACCTCAGTCCTCTTATCTTTAGGCACTTCATCATACCGAATCTTATCTCCGTAATCTCCTTCAAAATAGATAGCCCTTTCTTCTATCAGATCTAGGATACCTTCGCATTCTTTTTCAAGGCCAATTGGGAGCTGAATGAATGCAGCGTTGTGGTTCAATTTGGAACGCATTTGTTTTATTACTCTGAAAAATTTAACATAATATTTAAATTACTTTCGTTTTATTATAGACACAGATCTGTAATGTTTTTCTGCATGCCTGGCCTCTATTAGATTTCTAGCATTTTAAGTAATAATATGGATTATAAAATCTACTAACCTGTAAGGATTAGCCCCCAATCTATCAAGCTTGTTAATGAATGCCAGACAGGGTACATTATACCTCTTCATCTGCCTATTAACTGTTAACGTCTGGCTCTGTACTCCACCCACAGCACACAATACAAGCACAGCTCCATCTAACACTCTCAGTGCACGTTCAACTTCTACTGTGAAGTCTACGTGGCCTGGTGTGTCTATGATGTTGATATTGTGGTCTTTCCATATTGTGTAGGTGGCAGCCGATTGGATGGTGATACCTCTTTGCCGCTCCAACTCCATGGAGTCCATGACAGCACCGACATTGTCTTTGCCTTTAACCTAATAATAAAATTGGTAGTCAGGTATTTTCATTACAATAGATTCTTTTATGAAAATTGAAATATTATAAAACTTTATTTAATGCAAGCAAAAATATAACTAATGTGAAGGATCTTGGCCTAATAAGTATGGTCTAACCTTGTAAGATATTACACTTGCAAAATTTAGTTTTAATAGAGCTGTTCAATGTTGTTTTTTTGGTATATTGGTGTGAGATAGCTGATACAAATGGCAAGTATTTTAATTTTATGTTTCGTAACGTTAATTACTTATCTATTGTATAGAATCAAGTTCTTCTAACATAACAGACAGCTCTGCTGCTGGGGAGTTTGTTGCACCACTTCTTCCTAGCTAAACCACTAAGAAGTGGTGAAGGGCAGGTTTTTGGGGGACGGCCTTTTGTAAGTTTGACGTTCAAATAATGCTGACAACAGCGTAGTTTGAATAAACGACTTTGGATTTGATTCGATTCATTAGTCCATCAAACAATTAATTATGGCCTAACTATAGCAATAATGGGGCTCACTGGTGAATAATATATTATAACGTAGCTGCACATAGTATTTTATGCTACTTTTGTCTCTCAACTTGCTGCTATATCAAGAATCTGCTTACTGTATACCTTGACTATAAATATTTTCTAAGTATATAGATTTCTACTCTGTTGTGAGTGGGCTCTTAAATATAAATATATCTTTTTGTTTAAAAACTTTACTTCTTGTTATTAAATTATTACATACCTCGTGCATTTGGTCTATTCTGCCGGTGTAGAACAATATTCGCTCTGTAAGCGTAGTTTTTCCTGAATCGATATGGGCAGATATTCCAATGTTTCGGATCCTTTCCAAAGCCTTGTGTTCAGCATCTTTGACGTGGGATGAGAATTTCTGCAACGCAACACATTAAACATGATTTCTGGGTCAATTAATAACGTTTTGTTTCAGGAATACAAGAATAATTAAATTACGTAAAATCAACCGGACAATTCGGGAATTAATTTAACGATGTAGAACTCAAATTTACCTCGATTTGTATCACATTTGATTTATTTACACTTCTAAGAACGTTTGCTAACCGTAAAAAGTTTGTTATCGTCATTTTACTTTCATAAAATTAAATTATCACAGAATTTCCAGAATTTTTAGGTTACTGCTTCATGTCAATTAGTCTTGTGTAGTTCGTGAACGATGAACGAATACAGTGTTGCCAACTCCAAAAGTTCTAATTATCGTGTTCCCACATCGAAATTATCGTATGGTGGGTAAAATTATCGTGCAAAAGAAAAATATCACGAAAAAAACCTAAAACATTAATCAAACATTGATAACAAACGACAATGACTATTCAAAGGGGAAAATATGCCAAGTTTCACCACTAGTAGCGCTAGCTGCACAAACCGCCAAACTTTACACACAACCACGGAGT
This sequence comes from Antitype chi, assembly GCA_947359405.1. Lineage (NCBI taxonomy): Eukaryota > Metazoa > Arthropoda > Insecta > Lepidoptera > Noctuidae > Antitype > Antitype chi. Next base: position 17,179,915 of record OX375813.1, read on the forward strand.
GTTTGACAGGTCACAAGGTGAAGTTATCTGAGAAAACCACAAGAATACAATATATAACGCGGAGTCGCAGACGGATGGAAACAAGTGTTAATATTTTTAACCGACTTCAAAGAAGGAGGTGGTTCTCAATTCGACTGTTTTTTTTTGTTATCTCAGAACTTTCGACTGGGTGAACCGATTTTGATGATTCCTTTTTTTATTTGAAAGCTGGTGCTTCCTGTGTGGTCCCATTTATATAGAATTTCATATAGATCTAATGGTTAGTTTTGGAGACGGACAACAGAACTCTTTAAAAAAATGACAGCAAATCAACCGCGATTGCTGCTATCGTATAAATATACATTGTTTTTACTCCAAGGTTATAAATATACATTGTTGTTTTCCTATATTTCGAGTTGATGTGGGGTAGGTACTATAACTGAAAAGTGAAAAATAAAAACTTTTTCCAAAAAAAAAACAACAGACTTTCAAAAAAACACTACAAAGTGAAAAATAACTTTAATTTCGGAAGTTGGTCACTGGTAACAAGGAAATTAAAATACATAATTATCCAAATTCACCGACTTCTGAAATTAAAGTTATTTTTCACTTTGTAGTGTTTTTTCAGGTGAAAAAATGTGAAGGAAAGAGAGAGAGAGCGAAACATTTACATGTTGATGTTGATATATTGGACAGTTAACATTGATAATTAGTTGACTTTATGCGTTTTATTTTCTCTGAAAAATAAGTTTTGTTCATTGAACTTTCTTTTTTTTTCAAAGCCCAAAATTATCGTACATTGGACAATCACTATCGTACATCGTACCGTTGGCCAAATTATCGTACGCCCCCATAATTATCGTACGGGTTGGCAACACTGAACGAATAGGAACCGTGTCTTTGCACTGTACTAAAAGAAACGTTTCCGAGCGCCGACTTGTAATCGGTCTATTCGTTCTAATAGCTCCTCGTACATTTACAAAGAGCCCTACCGTATGTCCAAACGAGAACGAAAGAGACAGCGACTGATTTGACTGATACGATTTCAATGAGACTTTTTTGCTCGGTGATCTATGGAAGTACTGACTGAGAGTGAAGACCGAATAGAGCCAATAGAACTAATAGAAGGAACTAGTTCACTGACCGAAATGAACTAGTACGGAGCGATCTTAAAAATGAACGAGCAGGCACAAGACTAATGTCAATGTCATGTGGGGCGGAGGGCCAAGACTCCAAGGCTACGTTCCGAGTTACGATAATATCGATTTGAGCGTGCTCACACCCGTTCCGAATTGGCGTAAGCGCGATAACGATGTCCCGTGAAGACGTCATGACATGCGCCATCTTGATATATAGCCGACCATGCGTAATACTAATATCTCCATGAGTGCTGTAAAAAATGACAGTTGTTTTGTTTTGAATCGTATCATATCTTTAGCTAACTTAGTTTTCTGACTAGAGTCGCCACCTAACCAATTATGAAGACGAAGTTTGTGGTGTATATGTTACCGGCCAAACCCGATTTCAGGCCAAACTAGTTTGTCCTAGGCCAAACTGGTTTATTAAGCCGGGGCACCCCGATTAAATGGGTTAGGTTAGGTTAGAACTGTGACCAAAAGGGCGCGAGCGTTGCCGCGGCAGCGGCCGGCGAGCGTTACTTCCAAAGGCTGTTAACGAAACGGCTAATTAAGCTAGTTGGCTGCGACATATCACGCGTAGGATTAAGTCTGTTTGGCCTGAAATTGGGTTTGGCCGGTAACACTCGGCTCGCGCCCTTTTGGTCACAGTTCTAACCTAACCTAACCTAACCCATTTAATCAGGGTGCCCCGGCTTAATAAACCAGTTTGGCCTAGGACAAACTAGTTTGGCCTGAAATCGGGTTTGGCTGGTAACATATACAAGTTTTATATAGTGTAAATAGGTTTTAACATTGAGTGAGAGCACTGTTAGCGCGTTCAGGAGCGTTCGTATTGTTGACAAAAATGACAGTTCTTAGCTGTCATAATCATGATATCTGTCTCGGAACGCAAATTATTGATGTGAGCGCTCACAGCGCTATTTTCCTCATTCGGAATGTGGCCCAAGAGACGTGAAGGAGGTCAAAGGGAATCCACAGATTCATAATAATTATCTTAGTGTATGTTGGTTGAGTTGAGGTGAGTGTATAGAGCAAGGGTTGAGCGGGAAATCTTAACTTTGATTTAAAAACTTGAACAAGGTATCTGAATAAAAAAATTAGACCATAATCAAACTAAATTTTAGAGTGGTAGAAAGGGTGTTGTATGTAGGAGGCAAGTTGCGGGCGACATGCTTCATTAACAAAATTAATACAGTATTTCAATAATAAAAATAAATAAATAATAATATGAGTGTTATTTATTTATTTAATACTACACGCACAGAAATGTACAGAGGCGGACTTTAATGCCAAAGGCATTTTCTACCAGTCGACCTTTGGGTGATGCAGACAAACAGTGGTATGTGCAATTACGTAAGTCGTGTTTTAAATATGTAGGTATTCAAATATAAGTAAATATAGGTACAGAATAGAGGTAGGCCAGCAGGTCAAGCTATCCCAAACTGTCAAATTTTCCCAATTGAACATGAACCTTACGCTATTGTAATAAAGTTGAAAATCTATCAAAGAAATTTGACAGATTGGGGTAGCTTGATTTGCTGGTGTCTGTACATAATATTATTATACTTAACATGTGAAATAAATACATAATTAAATATAGCCAACAATAAGGTAGGTAGGTATAGGTTAAGTAAAGTAAAAATAAATATAGCTGTCATTTCTTTATCAGCACGTAAGTTTCACCAGTAATTTCCTATTTTGTTAATTGTCATTGATTCTATCCTGCTTTCTAAGGCTAAAAATAACTAAGCAACGATCATGTATTTGTTAGGGCTATACGTATTATGATTCTAGGCACAACGGACCGAATGGGAGTCTACGTGTGAAAAAGGGAGTCCCATCATCATCATTATGATTACTATTGGAATTTACTTATAGTAAGTTAGTAAGTTACTACTGGCTACCAGAAACAAACTACACCTAGTGAGTAACAAGCCTTATGCCATTGAGTTCTAGATATAACATGAAGTTAGCCGTTTGTAGTGACATCACGTCGTTAAGTTGGCACCATGTAAGCAATAGACAAAAAAACAGTTTCATTTCAGTTCAAAAAGAATATGGCCGTGTTGGGGCCGTGTGTAAGTGTAAATATGAATGGGCACAATAATATTCATAGTCAGTTAACAAAATCATTAGAGAGAATTTTGGAAGATGCTTACTTGAGTGGTGAATTAAAACTAAGTGGACGCAAGTTGAGAGAGTTTCCTAAACCAGTGAAGTATGACCTGAGCGATACAGTTGTTGCTGGTAAGTCGAGTTTTATAAATAAATCTTGCTGCATTTCTATGCGTTTTACGTATAATATTTTATTTTGGGTCTTCTTAAATGTTCTGTTAGTATAGCGGAGTGTTTTAGAGACGTAACTGTGTTATTTTTGTATGCCGGCTGTTGTAGCGTCGCGGTGCCTTTATTTGTCATCAAATCGATCGAATAAGATAACCACTTGAAACAGAAATTTCGATCCGATAGTCACCTGCATTTCTAAGAAACGAAGAGGAATAATAAAATATGGAACTTGTTTTCACGATTAACGATACGTACGATGTTTAGGCGATACATGATTCTTTTTTTTTTCTCGAAGTTTGGGAGATAGCCATCGTCCGTTCTGGCCATGTGATCGGTAAAACAAACAGTTATTCGGCATTTCTGAGACATTACTACGCTATTTACTTCTGAGGAAGTTTTAATAGATGCTAACTTTATCATTATTAGTTAAACTACAATCTTATTAACTACTCAAACACACGATTTGAGCCCTCATGGTTATCTACTGACTGACTCACAAATTAAACTCAAAGAAGTAATTTTATTGGATAATCCAGTTATGACTAAAGTACATTCAGTCTCAAGACTACATTTCCTGTCATTAAAGTGGGCACTGAGTATATCCAAATACCTAGATAATGGAAATAAATACTCTAAAGCCTCAAAATTCTTCAAAATCCTATGATATATCTACCCAAGTAGTAAAAAACAGGAATAAAGAGTATTACTAAAAGATGATGCAGCCTCAACGATTCTGCATCTAATTATGCATAAATAAATGTGCAGCTGCAATTCTTGTTGGAAACATACACTTAAATCATACCATACGCTGTCTCATATCCATAATGCATTTGAATACCTAGGTAGGATTATAGGGACTTCTTATAACAAGTCTTAGTCATAGGATGTATGTTATAAAAACTGCAATTTCCTCCCAATACATGGTAGGTGCATATAGGCATGTACCAAGTTTTATACAGGAAAATATCCTGGGCCTGGGAATTTACTGGCTATGCTATTGCTATAGCAAAAGTATGATATGTATTATGTTGGTAGTCTATCAAATTTTCTAAGTATTTTTTCCTAGAAATTATTGATTACTGCATGCAGTATTTATTTAATTTATCAGCTGTTGTTTATCTATAAAAGTTTTAGCATATTTTGATAACATGATACTTAAAATGGCAACATGTATAATATAAACAATGTTATTCTCATGTTTTCAATTATCAAACATTCTTCACAATATTGATGAGGTGTTAATTTTTTTAGTGTCTCAGAAAGCATCATAATTTAAATTCTATGCTGTGAATAATTTCTTACTTGACCAGCTTGGGAATTAAAAACGTTTCCACCATTGTCTATACTCACCCTAACAGCTTTATCATCAAACATGGATGTAAAGAGTTTATTAGGCGAAAATGTTCCTAATGGCTTTATGTCAGTGACTTGTGCCCATAACTGGTTTCTTTTATTGCTACAGGCGCCATGAGAAACGGCGTGGGCTATTTAAAAAAAAAAAAATCATTTTTAATTTCGGCATTTCGCCGCTTTATTATCGTGGGCGGAACGCGCGCGTTTCGTAGTTCAGACAGGTCAGTAATATTTGTGATGATGGCGGCATGTAGCTAATCTACTAACGATTAGTGATCTTTGTTTTAAAAACACTGCCAGTAAATAAAAAATGGGGGGACTGGTAAAAAGTCAGGCTAATGGCAGACGGACTCCGAATTCGCGCCATTCCTGTGACGTATGTGATGACGGCTACCACTGTGTGAAAGACGACGTAGGTCTGGTTAACAGTCGCCTTTGGTCACGGAACTCTAAAAACTACTCGCAAGACTCGCAAGTCACGTAATGTCGTTGTAATTTTCGAGTTTCAAACAAACACAATTTACCTACAAAGACGTAATAAAATATCATCATTGGATATAAATCGTATTACTGCATAACCACTGCAACCACCTACGCACCTACAACCAGTTGCCCCTCGGTTGATTCTACAACTCGCGTGGGATCACAAGAGTCTCCGCTATTCTTTTACACCTCCAACAACTGTTAACTTTATCATGTACCAACAGTTTTACTGTTAAGCTTCGCTAATAATGCCGGTACTTGTTGTAAAGTCGTATTACCTATCTAATAGGGGTACTTAAGTATCCGTTTTCGACGAAGTTGTAAATGTTTTAGCCTTCGGCGTTTCATCGTAACGACATGATGCGGTGTTTGTCGAACAGTGTTGCTGACTGTCAATGATGCTAAAAATATCAAAAGATCTATAGAAGAAAGGATAGACAGTGTCTTATTGTTCAGTTAAGCTTATAAATAGTTTGTCCTGTGTATTTATCCAGACCTGCAGCACAGCTAGTCAAGCTGATGTAGCCTCAGAAGGATCTATTTATTGCTTATTGTGGAACTACAAAATAACTAAGAATTTATTGTAATAAAAAGGCCAACTCCCGTATATTTATCATAGACTGACTTCCTTATAGGTTGTTCTAGTCTAGATAGAGACTTCTAGGTATACTTTAAAACATTCAGAAACTGCAAAACATTGATGTTTTCAGTTTCTGGTTATTACCTTATTGTTGCGTGAGCATGACCAGAAAATTCATAAATCACTCTCCAATTTATCATTAAACTACCTTTTTCCAGCGGCTTCGCCCGCGTATTATACATATAAACCTTATTCTTGAATCACTCTGTCTATTGATGAAAACCGCATTAAAATTCGTTGCGTACTTAGCTAGTTTAAAAAATCTAAGCTTGCAGATACGAAAAGCGACTTCCTTTTATACTATGTAAGGATAATTTGTGCCCAACCAAAATTTACCGTACAAAGGTGGGCTTAATTCCACGGCGGATTTACGTTTACAAAAAAAACCTATCAAAATCAAAAGTCATTTATTCAAACTAGGCTGATGTCAGCACTCTTTGAACGTCAAAATTACATAAGACAGTCCCCCAAAACGCCCGCCCTTCGCCACTTCCTAGTGCTTTAGCTGGGAAGAAGAAGTGGCACAACAAACTCCCCAGCAGCGCAGCTGTCAGTTAAGTTAGAAGAACTTGATTCTATACAATGGTAGGAACGTAATTAACATTACGAAACATAAAATACTTGCCATATGTCAGCTAGCACACGCCAATTTACCAAAAAATATAATTAACATTTTTACCCAAGTAGAAATAAATAATAAAAAGATAAACAGAACTTAAAACCTAAATTAAAGGCTCCAGGCAAAAAGGGCGTGCCCGCTTACGTATGCAATGCTGCATTATGTTCACATAGCTGTAACTAGGTAGATGTAACATATTATTTTAAACTAGGACCTTCGGAATAAAATAAAGAAACAGTTAATACTATTAACAATAAGAAAACCATGGGCAGCAAGACGACAGTCACCAAAGCAGCACCCGTTCACGAGCATAACGCAAAGATCAGCCATTACATCATTATATACCACATTATAACATTATAATTATTATAGACCTTTCAGAGATAAATATATGGACTAACGCACTGTATAATAATATCTGTGTAATGTTATCGAATGGTTAACGTTTAGACAAAGAGCGTGTGTTCACTCGGTGATAATCACATTCGTAAAGAGAGAGTGGCGCTGTATAATTTGTATGCTAAATACGGAAATGTACAGAACCTGGGCTGAGTACATCTGCAACTACTTGTGTCGTGAACGTGATTGTGCTGATAGTACAGGTAGGAAGCTACTAGTGACCAGAATATGATCATCCACAGCCCGTCTTCACCCAATGCTGCGCATTTTTTTATTTATTTTTTATTGTGGGAACTCATCAAATAACTTCTCCTCCTCTGGGCGTGTCAGAGTTTTACTGACTAAAACCCACCCTTGTTCCTCCAGTTGCCTGTGTGCCAGGGGCCACGGTATATCTTTCGAACAACCCGCACCCCTGCATAAGCCTTTCTTTTCTTGTGCCAATCTCTACGCTCCTGTGCCAGCCTCATCCAGGTTTTGCAACAATGTCGTCCGCCCTTTTCGCCTCCGGACGACCGACATCTCGTCTTCCACTCTGCCTTTACAACACCTGAAGCCAGAATTGGTTAGGAAAACCAGATATCCAAAACCTGCCATAAAGGACCACAAAAGCAAAATTCGTCAATTTTGCTTGCAGCTTGAGCATGCTTGAGTGGTTCTTTATGGCAGGTTTTGCATATCTGGTTTCGATATTATCATTTCATCGTATAAGAAAGAAACAATATATGTTTTTAGTGTGTCATTATTTCGGGGTTTATTTTTAAAAGTAGGTAGTTACCTACTTTTAAAACTAAAACCATATGAAATGATAATATCAAAACGTAGCTACAGTGATATCCAAACTGGTGCCGTTTAAGTAGAAGCAATCAAGCTAGCTCTTCCGAAAGCAAAACAAAATTCCTCAATGCTCCCTTTTTTAAAGTAAAACACCAAAATAATGACCAACTAAAAACTTTTATTGGGCCTTTCTTGTTTGTCTGTGAAAAGGTTGAAGTAATCTGAAATCATTACACCTTTTCAAAAGCACTTCACTTGGTCCCTTTTTGTTAAGAACTCTCACTTATTCACTACATTTTGCAACTCCAGAAAAGCTTGACTGATGTATCCGTAAAAGGAGGTTCACTTCAAAAACAACAAAACTTCGTAATCTCTTTATCTTGGTAGACAATGTCGCAACATCCTCTGAACACTTGGCTATATTTTTTGTGTCAGTTAAAGTATTGTGTTTCAAGTTAACAGTATAGAAACTAGAGCTTGTATGGAAAACGGTTGGTTGCAATTGAAAGTATCAATTTCTTTAAAAGGTTTTTCGGCGCACACAGCCACACTAGTTTTACCCCTAATGACATGTGGTGTTTTTGACAAGGGGTAACGCTGCAAAGAATTTGCAATTCGAAATACAATAGTGTAGGTATTTAGAAATGAAAATTCTATTCTGGGTTCAGGTGTTTTCTATTTGAGTTAGAAGAATGTTTCAATGATAATGTTTTGATGCACTTTGAAGCTGGAATTAATACCTATACCATCGTCCTTTGTGGCTTCTGAACAATGAGCCCTGATCATACAATAATAATCACAGTAGCAGGTGTGGGATCCAGAGTATCAGGTATTAATTAACCTTATCTATTTATATAGAAATCGAACCGCTAACCACAACATAGTTCGGAATGCATTCATTAGTCATACTCTGACATCAGTGTGATCTTTGTCATCGTAGACTCATTTGGTTCTCATGGGGCATACTACTCTCTTAAGTCCGTCAACGAATATAAGTGTTACGGCACGGTATTCGAAGTGAATCCTACAACCAGATTGATACATTTTTAGACAGGCGCATACCCTGGGGGTAGTGACCACTGTCAAATCGTGGTAACATTCATTGGTAGGGACTAATCCTATGTCCGTAGGTGATACGGAGTAGGAATCGCCGTATATTCAGCCGAAACTGTAGATTATGTGCTCAGGGAGTACACCTCCATTTCCGCATTGTTACCCATCGTCTCGTCGTGCAATTGGTCCTTACATACTAATTTCAATTACCGATCTCTGTTAGAGTATATCTTAATTAATCGTAGTACCTACTACGCTTCTTATTTCATTATCATTACCAAGGTTTTTAAACAAAAGAACGGACGAGCGCTTTAATTGAACTTGCTGATAAACAACAAAGTAGTTATTAACATAACATTACACAGAAAAAAGTCTTGATTTTAATTAAAATGTCCATAAAAACTGCTACGTCTAACTTTTCGAAGAGAATCTGGTAAAAGAAAAATGTGCCATGTGTTTTTGAGGTATTCCTAATTGGCTAAAGTTTCAAGGCTGAAGAAATCATTGTGTACTGGCTGCGTTATTATAAAAATGTAAAAGCAGGACCCATATATTGTAAGTTATTTTAAGTTCTATGTAATTTGGAGGATGTCATTTCTAAAACTAACCGTATTCACACTAACATAAGACTTAAATTTACCTTTGATGTACTTAATATGAAATGGGTACCTATAGATTTAAATCGTAAACATGGTATTTTAACTGTTAGAAGTATCCACCTAAAGTACTAAATATTGTTAATTACCAAAGTTTCTGCGTTGTGAATTTTAGCGATTTCTGGTATTTTGTTCATTAACCACGACGCAAGCGCAAAGGTCAAGTTTAATAAATTAATATTACGTGGACAAATAATATGAGTTGAATCAGAAGCTGATTAATTTTATGCAGAATTTTAGCATTGATTTCCATTTAATATGCATTCACAGACTTTATTAATTAATTAATTTACATCTAAATCATAAGTCTAATAAAGTGGTTAAAAGATATTTGAAAAATTATCGTTAGAATATTATTGAAGACTTTAAAACAACTCTCGTCTATGATCTGATAAATTAACTACCATGTGCTCTTTATTTCAAAGACCTATAGTTTTAGTACGTGACCAGCAGGCTTAGCATGACGCTTTCTATTTCGACTCTACCGTAGAATAGAAATCGCTTGTCTACATTTCGCGGTACAAAACTGTCAATTGTCTACTCGGAAACGTCATTTTTGTCTACTCTTCCGTTGACAAAACCCTTCTCTACGGTTCTCGTGCTAAGCCTGCAGACCACACACGCGACCAGTCGAAGAACAGACTCATACACGTAAACATACAAAAACTGGCGCTGTCTTCCCATGGGCGTAAGCAAAAACTAAACAACACCACCTGCTACGATCCTTGCTCCTGTTTTTTTTTAGGGCTGTTAATCATCAAATAACTTCTCCCGCTGTGGTTCTTTTACTGACTAAAACCCACCCGTAATCCCTCAGTTGCCTGTGTGCCAGGGGCCACGGTATCTCTTTCGAACAACCCGCACCCCCCCCGCAGAACTCCTTAAATACTCTTCTGCTTCGTTTACGTTCATACAACTGGTCACACACACACGCCAGTTGTGAGCACTATGCACCTGACCTTACGAACGAGAACTCATATTAAATACGTATGAAAAACACATCAATCACGTTACATTTACTACCGAACCAATTTTTTTTAAACTATTTACAACATTATATTATAAGCATAGAAAAGTAGATCCAATGCCAGTGCAGTTGTAGTAATACATTACTAACATCTCCAACACACGGCTAATAAAATCCTTGTCATAACAGAGCAAAAATAAAACAGTTGGATCTCGTCAAGAATCAGGAACGCTGGCTCAAATAGGGATGTGGATTATTATCCTTTTCCTTCCACTCTCAGCAGTTAAATACGGCATTTTCTCTCATATTCAGGTCACCGTGGAAACTGTAGCAGTTGATGAGGCGTAATGACATGCCCGTATGCATGAAGTTGCACGGGATCTAGTTCAGACCACACTATACCTACTTACATCATAGAGTTAGGGACTTATAAAACGCCATAGACACAAACATTTCAGCCTTTGAGGCGTTATCCTGAAAGGCTCAGATGTTAGTGTCTATGGCGTTTATAAAGTCCAGAGACATTGTTAGAAGCTGCTCTTTTGGCTTTAATGTATGGGTTTTCTGATCGACTTTGCAATGTAATTCAGTGGATAATAAGCAATTACCAGAAGCCAATTATCTTTTCTCTTTATAGTAAATGATTTCATTGCCACAGCTTTCAAAACGGTAAAGGAAAACATCTTGAAGAAACCGGCATGTCCGAGAAAAAAAAAATTGAATACATATGACTTCTACCAACCGCACCGGTGGTAGATTATAGCCCAGTCCCTCTCGAAGAGTGGAGGCCTGTGTCCCAGCAGTGGGAACATTATAGCAGATCATACAATTACTTATCGTACTTTAAAAAAAGAACATAATTCATCATTCGTTTAAATTCAAATCGCATTGACATTTCAGCTACAATCAATATTAAAAAATGAATGTGAATTATATATTTTTTTTTTTAAGATTGAGACTGGGTTTATAATACGAACGTTTTTTAAAATACGAGAATTGCGCATTTGTTTTTACCATAAAAAAAACCGTGAATTAGGTTTTTGCTAATAATAATGCACATCCAATTGAATCAATGAGGGAAACTCCTCGCGTGGCTGTCTTTCAAATTATTTCTCGCTCATTTCTCGAAAGTGCTCTTGTATGTGCGATGAAAGTTGTAATTGTGATTATTTACGCTTATCGTAAGATCTGCTCTTAGATTAATAAGCGGACATGTAGTTAAGCATACTTGTTATACGGGCTGGTGATTTGAAGCTAGCAATTTAACTGTGATTTCTACAGGTGGATTAGAATGATTATTTTCTTGCTTATAACATGATTTTATACAAAAAAAAAAGAATTAAATGACTACTTTAAAATATTCATTAATTCATACTGTGCTAATAACTGGTAGGAAAATGAAATTTATTTGAATTAAAATCTAGCAGAAACTGCATAGCGCGTAGTTCCTGTTTATTGTTTTCAACATTCGTTTATTACCACATTTCCCTTTGTTTATGTGCATTTTATCCCGCTCTAATGTGTCTACAAAGTTGTATACTTCAACTTTACATACAGCCACGGTTCATGTACTTAATGGCAATATACGAGTACAGGCGACAGGTGCAGCCGAGTGCGCTCGAGCGTATCCACACTCCGGATACAGGGGGCGATAGGACCAGGTAATTCCAGTTGGCTGCCTGCTAACTTTACAATAACTACACAAACAAATTCTCGACTTTATAACCCGGGAAATAAAGCCGCTAACCGAAATTTTAAAAAGTTGTACGTTGAACTAGATACACATGGAAAAAAACAGTCCCCTGTTTGGAGATCCCATTCAAACGTTGACATTCATAACGCAGGTACCATAAACAAGTTCATGTGGGTGGATGAGTGGGTGTCGTAAAAAAAAGTAAACAAACCACCATATCGTTTCCATAGTCTGTTATCGTTTAACGCCATAACTGTTCCATGGGATGACCTCTATGTATTTTAATACAAGCCGTTTTATCTCGTCTGACCCTTTTTAATTTTCCAATACGTTGCTTCATTACCTTCGGGTATACTAACGTATAATTAGCCACAAGGGGTAACTTGGTTCATTAGTATTATTTATACGTATTTCAATATTCGCAAGGACCATAGTTTTGGCGAACTTTTAACTTTACAATGCATCATTCTTATTCGATTCGTCGGCCGGTCGTGATACTAAGAATACTGATAGATGTAGCCCGATTGAACGTGTTGCATACGAATCACTAGGCTCGTGAAGACATGTATTGCCTTTTCGTTTAGTCGGATATTTTAGCGTGGTAATAAATTAGTATGCAGGTGGATACTGACTTCCTCCACCCTGGGCATGTCCTTAAATATTTACATAGGCGTAGGCGACACGGTGACGTTCTCATGTGGCTAGCTAGTTAGGTATTCAGACGAAAAAGGGTTTAATCCCTTCATTTTCTATTCTGGAATTTATGATGAACGAAAGCGTGGTATGCCTTTGCAGCATGTTTAATTAAATTAGTACTGTGTACTGTTGTCAAATAATACCTACATCAAAAAGATGTAGTCAACGTTAATTTAATATTGTCGCAGAGTGAGAACAGTTTTCCATTTGACGTGTTTAAATTTTAAGGTTATTACTGCATTTGCCACCTAATAATGTGCCTCGTTAACTGCTGCGATCAGATTGTTTAAAGTATCTGGCATTGGCATATGATTAAGACGATAGGGGTTGTGGCTAAGTAATAATAGCCGCACGGGTCGATCGATTAGGTTAAGCTACGCTTGCTGCGATGGATGACCCTCCCACACATTTACACACTAAAAAGATATTACGATTGACAACCGGGACCAACAGCTTAAAGTGCATTCCGAGGCATCTCTCGACAGTAGTTATTGGTAGTCAGAAACCCGAAAGTCAGACAAAGCAGTATTACCAAAAGGTATCGTACCTATTACCCAGAAATTAGACTAGGTTGTGGAGCTCAGATAGGCAGATGCTCCATGTAAAATACTGGTATCCAGCTACATCCGGTTAGACTGCAAGCCGACCCCAAAAGGCTAGACAGATTGATATGATTACGACGATAGCAGAACTCTGAACGTAGAGCGGTTGACCGATTTCCGTATTCGTAGAAAAAGAAGCCATGATGAGATCTCAACGGGCAAAAGCAATAAATTCGAATGTCAAAACTCGAAAGCATGAAGCGTGCGCACACGCAAAACAATCAGCAATCAATTTAAACTTTCATGCTGTAAACCACGCAGGCGTTACTCAAAACGGATAATAAATACATCGAATCACGAAGTAAGAGCTACCGCAAGAACATTGATTACTTATCCTAACCAATAGTATTACTGTGAAAGTGGGTATGTTGGTTCCACAGCCTGGAAATCATGAATGTTGATAACCCAGACTAAACTGCCCGTCAAACCTTGCGTTGCCAGGCAAAATAACGTTGTATCACTGGCAATGGATCGCACTGCCTCCATTATGAGATCATACCAAATTAGTTTCGGAGTACTAACCGCGTATTTGAGAAGTTACTGTATATTTTCATTTATCATCCCACTGCTGAGACACAGGCCTCCTCTCGGTGGCCGGTTTCCTCACGATGTTTTCCTTCACCGTTTTGAGAGCAGTGGCGGTGCAAATTATTTACCCAAAGTAAAGCGCTTGCCTGGAGACGAACCCTCGTGAGTTGTATACAAATACAACTCGTAAGTCGCTGCTCCAAAATCATTCCATTGCAGACGGCATCTTTGATGCAATAATGACCAATAACCCATATCATACCCAAATCAATCGAATCCAAGCATGCATAGCCGCCAGTAAAAGTTAGTTCTCAAATAAAATCTCCGATTTCTAACAGTTTGCGTGCCGACTGCTCGTGGGAAGTGCATTGATTCAATTAAGAATATTAAATTAACTCCTCGCTACAGATCTGCGCCGGCGCACTTTATCGAGATCAAAATGCGCGTGAGTTTAAATCTCGATTGGCAACAACACAAGAAGGATTATGTCCAGCCATCTTAGCGTCATGTGTTCGTGTTATTGGTTTATTTGTGAGTGGATAATGCAATTAGATTTTATTGCAGCAGACGTATAAATTGACCGTTTAGTACAGTGACTGTTCTTACATTTTGGCAAAAGGCTCCTAATTAGGGTCAATTACAGCTTGTGTTTTGTCAGTATTCTACAGTTAATACACAGAACCATTATCCTCAATTCTTATATTTCTATGTCGTGATCACAATAGTCAATTCACCTCATGTCAATATATCACCGGTTCACGGTCTCCCCATTTTTCTACTTCGTCATTCAATTAATTAGTATTTTATGTTAGAAATCTCCAGGTAATAGTGTCATTGCCCGCCTATGACCGCCGTTCAATTAATTTAGGTAATTGCTAACGAAGTGGGTATATTTAACAACGATAATGGGATATCCATTCTGGGAATTGTCGGTCTTCTAGACTAATAAACTCCAATTATGTCTGGCTTTAGCAACGTTGGAAATACTAATTTGGAGGGCGAAGCACTAGAATAATACTGTGGACTGTCTTTGTGGCGAGGTCAGCTTTGATTGGCTTAGCTTAAGAACTCTGTGATTGATAAATGGACTAGGTTTTAAAAGGAAAAGTGACTATTTATACAAATAATAAATTAATAAGAGACGGAAATATCAGCTTCAATGCTGCCATATATGCGACTAGCTGTGTATAATCAGTGAAAGTTTAGACCATCGCCCACTAGCCCCATAAAACCAGTTTCAGTTTTACCATCTGTTTTTTTAATAAAACTCCTATTAACTAATTCATAAACTTTATTTTTCATTCATAAAAGTTTCCCCGGTTAAGTCCACACCACACACACACACACGTCCACAATCGTGCCAAATCTCTTGAGGATTAAATGTAGGGGTCCAATCAATACTCTAAGTAAACAATAAATACGGATTTAAAGCTACCCTATATATGTACACTCCTGTATATAGGGTAGCCCTCTTCACTCGCCCTTTCCTTTCCAAGTCTCAACACATAATAACCAACACGCACATACTACATTTCTCATCGAAATCGTACAATTTCACGATATTGATATTGCACAGCACTTTGACGTTTAGTACTCCGCGGCTAGAAGTTACTCGTCTGAGCGTGCTATTTCGCAACCGCATTAGTCAGTCGCAATCGCTTGATTCAGCTATCAAGCGTTTACATCTCATTCAAGTGTTTCCACTTCTCCGCTAGACTAAATGTGGCAAATAAATCTGACTGGTTTTCCAAAAGTATGGAGCTCAGAATCATGAAATGTTAACAGCCTATCTTATATCTGCAAAAAAATACGACTTCCTCAGTCAGTTTACGAGGTGATAAGCAGCTTATACAATCAATATTTTCCAGTTATTTCTTGGAAGCAATCTCAATATTACCAATCGTCGGTAAATAATAATTCTAGCCACCCTCAGCCCCTCTCATCTCGCCCTTTACGTTTCGCCGCATCGAATGCTGCAGCGGCATCGTCACTGACCCACATCGTAGGCGTTAACTCAATGACTGAGTACTCATATAACAGGGTTGCTGTTTTCATATGCATATTTTATCTTGATGAAGTAATATTGTCTTTTATTTTTCTTTTCTAAAGCGTAAATTCAGATTTTTGCAATTTTCTTGCCGTCCTAGCGTCCTTTGTTCTGTGTATGGCTGAAGACACCCTTTGACTTGTAAAACTGTACTGCTGGCTAGGGTACAAAGGAAAGGACGACTTCTACTAGACAAATGAGACAAGCAATTGGCCACACTTTGTCTAGAACCAAAAATTAAAATGCTGGGCAGTATAAACACAGTTTAGTCTGCTGTTTTTTTAAGTGGCAGATTTGCTTAAAGGAACCGCTCCGCTCGTGCGGTCAATAGACAGCACACAACAAGTTCCTTGATCAAAGATATGGGCAGTTCCTGATTACTAATAAAATGGTTGAAATATATTAATTCCATTAAGATTAAATCTAATGACTTCAACATGAATTCCTTCCGTGTTTTCCATCCAAGCTAACTGTATTCTCCCGAAGGAAAAGTTTTATTTCCATTCAAGTTTATTTCACGCAAGTTTTCGACATATAAAACACTACATGTTTTCAATTAGTTTTATGAGTGTAACTTG
The DNA here is from genome assembly GCA_947359405.1 of Antitype chi. NCBI lineage: Eukaryota > Metazoa > Arthropoda > Insecta > Lepidoptera > Noctuidae > Antitype > Antitype chi. The sequence goes on from OX375813.1 coordinate 17,196,410, forward strand.
TAGTATAACATATTTGTTTGGCACGCGATTTGCAAAACCATTAGTCAGTACAAATAAAACAGTTTGTCTACAAATACCGTTGATTGCGGACTGTCGTAGTACTACTGAACCAGTTTATTATCTAGTAGTTATATTGCTAAGTGATCACCTAGAAAGCAACTAAGTTATCACCAATAAACTTATCAGTATCTCTTATTCATTAGCATCGGTATCTTCAGCACTTAGATTATTATACTTAAAGCTTTTCATTTTCAAGTGATTAATCAACAGCATCCCTTCGATATCTATTTCCACTTGACAAGCTCTCCTTTTATCAGCACATGTGCTGGTAATTAGAAACCAGAGTTTAAGTAGCTGGGAGTGAACTGAATAACTACGTCGTGTAAATATTGGAAGGAATAAGTCTACTTTGGAAACCGAAAACTAGAGAAGTCTAGTGAAGTTTTGATTGCTGTCTTATAATTCCTAAGTTTGAGGGCAACAGAAGATAATTTGATGACAACAGAACAAGCTGTAAAAGTGCCTCTTGCATTTGTTACACTTCATAGGAGGACGAGAGATATTCTTTTCAATACCGCCTGCCATTTCCAGATTGTTAAACCCAATGATTTGACAGATGCTGGAAGCCAATATACCACATTAACCAATTTCCACAATTTGCAATGTTGGTAACCCCTGAATGTTCAAACGTTCTTCGTTAAATCTATCAATAGCTCGATATGCCCATAGCTTTCAAAGCACGCTTATGTAATTGTGCTTTATGTTCACGGCGATAGCTTGTGTAATCTCTCCTTCGGCTTTACGACTGTTAATTGTACTAACGTCCCATAAAATGTGCTTTGGTTTAGCGCCATTGGGCACATGGTCTTAATTTACTTCTGATTGATGTTAGTTTTGACTTTGGGCTTGTGCTGAATCTATTAAGCCTGATCGGCTTATTTCGTTTCTCGTATGGTACAGCAATAGCATAGCTTTTTGCTAGTTTATTATCATTTTTTGTTACTATTTCTTCATTGTTTGTTATTTTTGTTTACAACTGAATCGTGTTCTGGAATTGCGTCTATTTGTCAAACATCCGAGCTTGGCTCTAATTAATGGCCGACATTTGTTTCACTATTCATAATAGAATCTGGTAGGACGGAATTCTTGTTGAAATGTTCGTTTCCGCCAACACCTTAACTATTCTCGTAGAAAATACTGATTTATAGGAAACTCGTTGTTCATATACGGTTGAAATGTGAATAACTTGTGAGAGAATATCAGAGATGAATACTCAATTGTATCGTGAGACCTAGGCTTCAATGTGGCAAGGCTTGCGCAAGAAATACCATTGTGAATAGGACAGTTTGCTCGCCTGAACTTTCGGTGCTTTGTCTACAACATTGAGAATGCATCGTATAACATAAAAGGGCGTTCTTGGCTTAAATAAATCCCATTCACGATTTATACGACTTGGAAAGCTGTTACGTTGATTGTAAAATTATCAAGCAGTAACATTACTTCATACTAGTTTATGGGTTGACCTGAACTGTCCAAAATTGCGCTTTCCTATAAATTATATTCTGTTAACATTACAAGTATTGAAGCAGTCAAAAGTAGACATGACCCCTTCGCTACATAAAAGTAAGAATTTATTTAATAATAAGCCCTTTGTCTGACAGAATATGTTAATAAATGAGTCATCCTCATTTCTACCAACAACCCTTTAAGACGTGAAGACCTTGGTTATTTCCTGACGTCACATCCTCATCGTGAGACGGAACTGCGCTTCCTTCACTTTCCGGTCGGCTGCGCTGGTCCCTTGCAACCATCACACGGCCGGGAAAGGCTATTGTTTCATGCCATTGTCCCTATCATGGGTGCCGTACCAGAAAATTGCTTGCACATAATAAACTTGGTGTATCTTTGTTTGGCTAAGTAAATAGTTTAATAGAATTACCGATGGTAACAGTTATGGAAATTATTTACGCTTGGTTTTTGCGTTAAATGTTATTTGGTTTCGAAATAGTCACTCAAAGGATCATAGTGATCAGCTGATTGTAGACTATATACGATTTTTTTTAAGTGCTTTTATTTCAAAAATGTCCCATGTTAACCTGAAGAAGAGGTGGCAAGACGACCTCGACGCGTATTGCAAGGGTTGGATCGAGGATCGAGGTGACCCTGGAAAAAGATACCTGGAGGGATTTGGCCTTTGCTCAGCAGTGGGACATTTAAGCTAATGGATTAAAAAAAATAGGTACTCTGCACCTAATTGCTTACCATTCTAACAATCTGAATAATTTTGAAAGATTTTGCTAAATAGCGCAATGAAGGTTGAACTGTCGGTTGAGACTGGTCATCTCCTAACTTCCATGGCTTATCTTAAATCTTATATTTATAATTGTATTTTTTTTTTAAATTTCTCACATATAGAAGCCACAAGAATAATGTTCCCAAGATTTTGTAATACCTAACATGATTTAAAAGAGTGTCCTTGGTGTTTCTTGCCCATTCTTCTCCATAGAGATCTACAACTTTCCAACTGATCGACCTTTTGACATTCAAAAGTGCCTGTAAATGGTTTAATAATGAAAGCCATTCCTACTGTTCGTGTGTTACAAAATTACCCCTCTGTTAATGCGTTATTTAGCTGTGGTTTTCCCTAGGAACATTGCCGTAAATTAGAATTCAAATTACTGAGCATCATTATCAATTACCGTGTCATTAGCCATTAAAGAAAATTCCAAAGCATCTCAGAGTTGTAAATCAATATTCTCGCTGGCCCTTTACGTTCCGTTCGCCGTCAAGTCCCGTTCATCATATAACGAGGTGACGCTCATCGTAAACCTTTGTATGTGAATTTAATTAAACTATTTCATAGTCTTCTCTTTCAATACCCATCAAACGTTTTTTAATCTCAACGCTGGAATAGCGTCCAGAAATAAAACGACACATGTTTTCCTCGTAATTCGCACGTGTTTTATCATCGTGAATAACTGAATAACTCATCACTGAAATGCTTAAGAATTCAAACAGTTATTTTATTACCTAATACAATAAAATAGTTCAGTTCATTCCTCTCTTTGAAGATTGTTTTGCCAAAACATGCTCCCATCACAGATCATTACTCATACTCGTGCTAATCTTGGCAGAGAACTGAGGCGGATTCGGGTCACACACTAGTTCTATTTGGTCGACTGTTTCAGGAATATGCTGGACATATGTTTGATTTTTATACGGTAGGTACATGTGCAGAAATACTATTTATGTTTTTTGTTGGTCCTGACAAGTTAGGAGCGGTTGAAGATTTCGTGTTTGTATGATTTAGTTTAGCTTAACTATCACAAATACAAAGTGTAAAGTTTCATTTTAATCACTGCTCGTCCTAAATTTCTCATCAGAAATTGTATATTCCTACATTTTCGACACAATCAGTGCACTTAATAAATGGCCCTTCCCAACACTTGGTCACGAACTTCAAATATTATACAATTTCGTCGCGTGCCCTCCGCCTGCTGTTATTATAGTTCTCCGGCACTGCGCGGGCGCATGTCACGAGGGGGCCCCACACGTGCCCCATTATGAATTCAAATTGTCTCTAAGCAAAACGAACAAACACGATGACACAAGATTATGGGTCAGGATGTGCTTTTTTGAGTTTGGAGATTATACAGTACCAGAAAAAAGGTTTCTATTATGAATACAATTGAAACCTTTTCTTCTGGCATTCTGATTAGAATTAGTCAGAATGCTAAAATAAAGAAATGGTTCTTAATGCTTGAAACGAATTCTTATTTAATTCAAAAATAGGAAAGTAATTAACAACAACTTGTACAGAATTAAAAATCTGTGAACTCCGCTTCGTATTGGCATCGTGAAGCCGGCTTTATTGGCTCATCATCGTAGCGGTCAAAGTTAGTAGTATCACCTGGACCTCTGTATTTAGGCACGAAAGGAGGCTGCGTTCGACAGTTAAGAATACACTCCCATTCCAAACCCTTAAACCATTTATGGTTCTTATAGTCCATGACACCGTTTTTCATCACACCATAACGATGACTTATGTCAACCTGGAGAATGTTCCTGATTAGATCCCTTAGATCGCTGTTGAAGCTTGAAGGACACCTGTATTTACCACCTACAATTTTCTCATAAGTCTTCATTGGCTCGTTCGCGTAGAATGGTGGGTATCCTGCGCACATTTCAAATAACAACACTCCGAAAGACCACCAGTCCACAGAGAACCCATACCCTTTACTCAAAATCAATTCAGGAGCTAAATATTCAGGCGTCCCACACAAAGTCCAAGTTCTGCCTTGTAAAATTTTACAGAAACCAAAATCTGTGATCTTCAAGTAACCTGTCTTATCGATCAGTATGTTCTCTGGCTTCAGGTCGCGGTAAACTAGGTTACAGAAATGCAGATATTCCAAGGCCAGAATTACTTGGCTGGCGTAAAATTTCGCTAGCGGCTCTTCGAACTTACCCATTCGTCGTAGATGGGTGAACATTTCACCGCCTGGTACGAATGGCATAATGAAATACACATAGCTGTTATCCTTGAAACTGAATTCCATGCAGACCGTAAAAGGAAACCTGATAGCTTCGAGAATGCGTTTTTCGTATAGCGAATGCTCAACCTGTCTCATCTTCACTATCTTTTCTTTTTCCAACACTTTCATTGCGTATAGTTTATAGCTTTTTGCATGCTTTAGTAACACTACTCTGCCAAAAGCTCCCGTTCCAAGAGTTTTAACACGTTCGAACTCTGTAAAGTCCACGTTTTGTTTTGCTCTCTTGCACCAACTCTCTTCAAAGTCACTTTTTAACTTCTTCAAGTACTTAGTGTACTGTTCTTGCTGCTGCTCAGTGTATCCATCGTGAACCTCAACGTCAGATCTGTAAGGGCCTTCTTTTGAAGTCCCAAAACCTTTACGCGAATACATTTTACCTCAATATTGAATCACAACTGAGATATGAAATTAGTATCGCAGCCATCGCGATTAAGTTTTTCACAAAAATTGCGGCGAAAACAGGGCTTTTACACTGCCAGGAAATTTGTGATTTCCGAAATACGGAAGGGAATCGTGGATACGTTTATGTTTTTAACGAGATCGAAAGTTTGGGAGGGTGCCGGGGTGTGCGGGACGAGGGGTGAACGAACTGGCTGAGGGGGATAGGTGGAATCAGCTGTGTTTGGGGGCGACACGCCATGCCGCCGGCAGCCGGTCGCCGTCCCGACTGGCGTATTGATCAGACGGCACGTGTAACTTGCACATCGCTGCAAAAACTCCCAAATACTGCGTACATTCATGCAGAATTTGCCTTAAATAGGCGTCTATACCTTTAAAGGTTTCTGAAACCACCGTCATACTTTCGACCTTTTTAATCGCATTATAAGGTAAAATACAGGTCTGCTTGACCAATTATTCTTCGATAAGCAATCTAGATTCAGTGAAGGCGTTTGTTTAGTCCGCACCTTATTTCACTAGCTTAATGTGCTTGTGTGTGTCAAAGTTATCTTGAATCTTATCCTAAAAAGATAAACTTCTAAATAAGTAGGTACCGACGAGAACACTCTAACCGACGAAATTTAGATATTTACTTTCGTTTTTGATTAAAGTATCTTCAATAGCCAAGCAAGTGTTATATTCATAGAATTTTGCGTTATGATTGGCCAGTAATTTGCTTGTTTCCTGTACTTAATAAAAAAATTGCACCACTCACATAAAAATGGTATTCCGTTATTCACTCCATTTTATACCCATCTGAACGTCTGTGGCTTTGACGTGGAGTTGCGGATAACAGCCCGTATTACCTATTACCAATCTGTGTCCTTGAGAAAAATAATATTGTTAAATTAGATCTTATTATGCATTATTAAGGTCGGAATCCGACAAGTACAGTAGCGAAAAAAGGTATCGCCTTTAGCGTTCGTTATAGTACCGTTATCGTGGCGGAATCTACTCGCTCTCGTACGATTGTACGACACACCATTTTTATAAGTATGACGCATGCGCGATCATTTCATATGTAGGCTGATGGAACGTCCGATCCACGTTCTGAAAACGTCATGATCCTTCAGCAGATGGGTATAACTGGGTTCTGTTTATTTAAGTTTTGGATCTTGGCTTGTCAAATGCCAAAATTCGCTTTTGAAGTAGCTTCTTGAGTGATAATTACAATTGCACGAATCCCTTCTCCGAATATTTTATCTAAGGAGTTAGTTTAGTCTAAGGCTGTCTCAATTTCTCGCTAATCATAATAAATTCTGCATGACATGTATAACCTTTTCTTCAACCATCTGTATCGACATACACGGGACTACATCCACGTTAATTTAACACACAACTAATTAATTAACTATGCTGGCTAGCTCGCGTTCTTGTTCATGTCAAGCCATCTCATTTGCATTGTTCGAGTGATTTGTTATTCAATCTACACCGGTGTCACTGTACAGTATATGTATACCTGGCTCGTACATTTTAACGGGTATTGCGATCGTATTGCTACATCGATTCATTGCAAGCTTTCTATTAATGGACTAACCTGCCTGATACTTAAGACAGCCATGTTTTTTGTAAGCCGTTGTATTAGTTATCGGACCTCATGTAGTCATCATGAACGTTTTTCTGCACCAGTAGAGCCACGGGTGTCAGGGTAATGAGTAGGAGGTTTGTTGGTGTAAGGCAGTAAGTGGTGTTGGGCAGGACATCTTGTTAGACAAGGAAATGACCGGTGGAGTAAAGCTGTGACCGAATGGTGGCCAAGGTTAGGCTAAATAAACCAGGACCGTCCAAATGCGCGTTGGGTTGATGATATCATTAAAATCACGGGAAACACTTGGATGATCCGTCATCCGCACGGAACCAAGAAGCCTGGCGGAAAAAGAGTAGGACTATACCCAGAAATGGGTGATTCCGGGCTGAGATGATGATGATTATGAATCTGATACGATAGGACCTCCGCCGAAAAGAAAATCATAAAATATGACTATTCCAATTTTGGGATAATCTAATGACCTGACTTGCAAGCGTTGAACATGTGAAGTGTAGCAACAGCGTCGATACAGAATCTAAATATGTAAAGAAGTTCTAACTTTTCAAGCATTACACGTTCCACTTGGTGTTATAATGTTACGCCGGATGACTTTATAGCGTGATGTAATGTAACCTCAGTAACGATAGGTGCGTATTATACTGGCAACAATCATGATGAATTGCTGCCAAGGCCAAGGAGGCTCGCACTGATTGTTGTACGTGCTCATTTTGATTTTTTATTTGATTGTCTCGAAATTTTATAGCTGCCTCATCGATATGGTAAACGGGAGTTGAGATATAACCGCCAAAGTCGATATTATTAAAAACAGAAAATGTTCACACCATGTCTATGATTACCTCTCTCTATGCAGCACCGTGAAACGCTAAATGCAAATTGAAGAGCCAAAAGCATACTGCGCCCATTTCCAGCACGTGACATAACGCTATTTCAACTTCAAATAAACATAAATCTCCTTTGTGCTTCTATTGAATAACCCACTAAAATGGACTGAGCTGACCATACTGGTATTGTTGCAATAGAGATAGCCAAACCTTTGTGAGGCGTTTGAGATTTATATGACACGATCGCCGGTCAAGGTTGGTTGAGGCCCGCAGTCCACACTCCGCAGTGCATGTATCGGCAAGTTGGCACGTCACCAGATATTCAATCTAGGCAATAAATTTCGCTACATAAAAAGAATGTCTTTTACTAGACATTAGTGGGTCTACATGGCACTAGGTAATTCTCAATCAGTTAGAATTGTTTCTAGGCCATCATGATAACAACGATTAGTGACCAAAATAGATTCGTGACGAGAAGTCGTTATTTGTCATCAAGATTGTTAGCGATATTTGTGTAGGAGACAGGAAGATACAGTAAAAAAAATACAATCTAAAAGTCAGCGGAAACGTAGAGGACACATTTTTTAAGGACACCTTTTTGATGCACGTACATTTCCATTTTTAAGTATCCGGCATTTTTAAAGGCATGCCTCACAGGAAAAAGCAGTTAGATACCGTCGAAAACTAGGCTCGTTAGCAATGCCACGTGGTAATGACGGTTATTTTTCGAGGACGCCAAACAACGTAAAAACTAGACTGCAAACTTGTTCCCAAACATTTGGCGCTAACCAGTTACCAGAGTACGCTCATAGGTACAGCGATTGCTGAATATTCAACGCTTGCTAATTCGCTCATGTTTTGAATTTAAAAACCGTTTTAAATTCGGGGAATTATTTACGTAAATACAAGACAGTGAAAGTAAATAAAAAAACTGTGTATTTCTGTACTCGACACAATATTATATTTTAGCATTAGCTCATGCGTCTATGAATTGTTGATACGAGAAACTGAGCCAAGTTGCGAAATATGGAATTGAATATGATGGCAACACACAGTCATAGTCATTATACTGGAATAACGATACGATACGAGCTTCAGTACATTAGTCTGACTTTTTGTTACGCAGTTTACATAAAGCTTTATGTCACATCTGTTTTATATTGAGAATATACTACATGAACCAGTATTTCATCTATCGCACTAAAACGTTTCGACATTATCAAGGGTATCTGTTGACGAGGGATCAATGTTTACCTGCGATAATATCTACCTGGAAAGTACTGCCAATGCCAATGGAGTTTTATCCGATAACGTATTGGCAAATACCAACTTCTCATTAATATATATTGTGACATCAGTCTTGTCTGGGGATTCAATTTCTCCGAAGTCTCTTTGCTGTGTTATTTTGTACCAACCTCTGTCATTTACGTTGTCAATCAAAAGTTCAGGGTTGTTGGGTTGTGGCACATTATCTAATGGCCTTTAGCCGTCAGCCCTCCCTTCGTGATGTAGAAATAGCTCACCTTTTGTATAAAAATATACTCTATCCTGGAGGACATTTTCAGTATCCCATGTTGAAGCGATACCGTAGTAACTGGGAAAACTATTTACATGATATACACTGTCTTATAAAATAACAGACCGAATTTTCCAATAAGTTGTTTCGAAAAGCAAAGCCAGATATTATTTGTGTCATATTGAGTAAAGAAAACCACATTGTTTTCCTCAGTGAGAATCAAATAAGGGCAAAGTACAGTAAGCTCGTCGCGCAATACGTATAGTTTTGTAATTCTAAATGGATTACATGTCTCGTATAAATTAATTACGCTTTCTTATCCACTAGCGTAGCCGTCTGCACGCAAGTACAATTTCGAGGCTTCTTGGAAAGCTTTTGATCATAAACATCTTGTCAGTATCTGTCAATAAAGTGTAATTTTAATCTGCGGTAGTCGATGTTTGTGTTCCAGTTAGTATTAACGATCGTTGTCTCGTCTGATCGTCTCGGCAAGATTACATCATCAGAAACTGCATACACTGTGTTGCTCTTGAATGTATTTTTGTTTTCTCTTTAAACTGCGTCGAGGACTGTACCCTTTGATGTCGCTCGATTGGCTCGCCTACGTGATATTTTACGCTTATTAATTCTCATCAAACGCCTGAGAAAATTATTATATAACATATTATTATACATGGTTTATTTTGAGACCTATACTATTATTAGATGGTATATTCTCACACTTCACTAGTATTTGTAGAGGTGTTTACATAACATCTTCTGGTTTTGCTAGTATTACTTGTGCGGGTACTGAGGTATATCGTTTTGAGATTAGGTACTCCGCGTCGTGAGTCATAACTTCATAAGTCTTGTAACGAACACGTTGTATTTATGAGTCGCTGGAAACTAGGATATATAATCACCAAATACCAGGACTTGAGTGTTGTCCTCGAAGTTATTAAGTCTCACGTTGGCCTCAATTGCGTTAGATTTATGTACCATTGATGAATTGTAACGCGTTTCAGATTAGCTCTTAGAGAACTATATTCTTCGGCTGTATCGGGTAACTTCTTGTCGATCATACGGTTACTGGACTATTTCAAGAAGTTCATCATTTATTCTCCATTCCTGTTACAGTGGATTCTGAGTATAAGCCGAACAATAATTTTTAAATCCCAAAACTAACCAATAAGAGTCCACTACTGTGAGCTCGAATTAACTCACCTCATAACCTTTTCACAGCCTCATCAAAACGCATCATCTTTAATGTTAATTGCTGCTGAACCTCGCTCATAATTATGAGTAGCAAGGAGGCCTCGAGAACTAAAACTTTCATCATGTCTGGAGTAGTTAGTCTCATGTTCATTGTTCAAAGGCGTGCCTCTAGTCATTAATGCTTAGGAACCTCCTTTTGTCACCGCCCACGTTGTCTGTCAGCGAGGAAAGAAACCTTTATTCTCAGCCTTTACACAGGAACAAGCCTTGATGAACTTCGTCTTTCTAGGCTTGTGTTTGAAGACTGGAGTGACTTTCTCATTGTTTTAGTAATAATACTGTGAAAAAGTTTTTAGAGTGTATTTTGGTGGAATGCAAACTTTTCAATTTTAATTATGCTTTTAGTTCTCATTGATCAAATTCATCTTCGAAGGCTTCGTAATGTGAAACTTTTTTATAAATCTATGGTTGCTTCACTGTTTTGTCTGTCGTGTCTTGGTCATTTATTCCCACAAAAGCCAAAAACACGATTCCGTGACGAATTAGTTGAGTATCGCCCCAATTTCCCAAAAGTATAACTACTCCATGTATTGTTTCCATTAACTATATTAGTTGGGCGCATCATCGGGAAAAAATGAGGTCGGTATTATTTCACGTTATCATTTACGATATTTTGCTAGTTTTTGAATGCCCTGATAGCACTAGCTTATTTACGTGCCAAATTAGATAAGTGAGTACTGTCATTTAGTAACTGGTTCATCTTGATAAAAATCACATTATCTTTATCGTTTTGTAGGTTTTCGCTAAACATTTGGGTTGGTTATATTAGACCTACAAATCCTACAATCAAAACTCACCAGTTTAGAAGGGAAGGTAGTAACCGTCTTATATTTATGAATGAAATACTTTACTCTATTAGCAACATTATCTACGGCTTCCTTTGAACATCGCTCATCATCCAATTATTATATTTTCAAGTCATATTTAACAGTATAATGACACTGTCGCTGCAGGAAAACGTTGAAATTATGGTGAAGAAAAAGTTAAACGTAATGTACTGGACAGTTCTCACGAAACTCTGTAAGGAGAAACCAGTTTCGGTGCAGTCTCGCCCATTGATTGTTGACACACTTTTTTTGAACCAGTGTGTGATTCAACTTTGGATATGTAGTGTATTTATAGATAACTTCTATGAAAGATACCGTTTAATTAGTTACAATCAGTTGTGCGTCTATAACTTAATGGACCAGTACTTTTCGAAAGTTTATCATTGTCTTCGTAACTGTTTTTGAAATCGATCTTAAAGATAGCAAATAACTCTAGGCAAAGCAAAGTATCTTGCAATTCAAAAAATATGGTAGCATGGGACACTACTTTCCTACTCTTAATTCACCTTCACTGTCTTAATGATTCTTTTCTTCCGGACCGGTCTTTGCCAACCCCGAAACTTGGCCGTTTCTCTGTCGTATTTGGGGCGAGTTCGCTCAAAAGCCTGTGGTATTACGAGCATTTATCATTCGCAGTAGCAAACCCCGGCTGTTACAAACGCGTCCCTTGTATTGTAACGGCTTTTAGCAAAAACTTGGGATTAAAACCAGCAAAAACTGTTACACGGAAAATGTCACCGGAACATTTTGCAGACCTATTTAGAGCAGAAAAGTAGTAACCACGTAAGATATGCTTTCATAGGGATCCACTTGAGTTGCATAACAGATGTTTTTTATTTAGTCAGCTGTCACTATATCTGTCAGCCACAATGAGTAGTTAGACCATTCATAAATCATATGAATTGAGTTCAACTGTCCTAAGATATAAGTGTTCTCAATAACAACTGGAGATTAGATTACATTAGTTGCGCCTATCATGTGGAGCTGAATTGTTGTGTCAATCTTCGGTAAGAATTAATTGGCTCTGTTAACGCTTCCTAATCGATCCCTGAAATCGATTTACAAAAAAATTGTATCAACTTGGCAACGTTATTGTGGGCTTCAATTAGCTTTTATTATGGACGAGAGGTTAAGGTAAATCAAGATCAGTTTTTTGGCCCAAACTGGTCCAAAATGACCAACAATAAAATCATTAGAGGTTAAGGTCAAACGCTTTTGTAAAAACTCTTGCTTACTTAATCCGTTTCATAATTTATTTTAGTAGCCTTTTTTGTACATTGCCTTTTTAGTCGCAGATATCTTGATTACTTCCATATATCAAGTATGCTCGCATCCGTTGTAGCATTCCTAAGATGGCATTGGATCTCTATCGACTGGCGATTCAGCTTGATTCATTTTACTGTTTGCAATAATTTATTCGTTTCCTTTGCAACTGTGTATACACCCTTTCTTTGTTTCCTACGTTTCCTCGTTTTTTTTTTTTATCTTATCGCGACATCTAGTATAATCCTTGACTAAGTACTCTTATGGTTTTTGTGGAACTGTTTGTAATGCAGCTCGATTTTTAATTATGTTATTTTCTTATGATAGTTCAACCTCATGCGCAAGAAATATTTTTTTGCATTTTCTATCTTAATTAAATTATTCTTGTTCATCGTCTTCGTAACGACTTCCATTAAAGATATTCGTAGCAGATTACACAGCAGTTATACAGGAGTATCAAGCTCCATGATTACATAATAATCCGTTCTTATCCTTGCCAGTCTTGCCTGCGGTTGCCATCAACCGCACTCTGACGCAGTTTTGTGTCAACGAACCTAACTACTAACTAGTTTACATAGCCTAGAAATTGTTTGTACTGTCTTATTGGGTATGTTGATATGAATGTAATGTTGTTAGGCAATTATTTATTGGAACACTATGATGATGTTGGATAGCTCAATTGGCGTCTTTGTTGGATCACGTCTTGTGTTTATATTAGATTTTGATATGAAGAGATCGATAGATTATATCAATCAAATACTTTATTGATATTTACAGCTTCATTTACTTTAGTATTTAAATTACTGTTAACGACTTTAATGTGAGAATGAAAGTATTAACTGCTACAGAAATTTACCTTTACTATCTTTTTACATCTACCAATACAGCACCCTAATTGCGTAACTCACGATTAATCATAATCTGTTTAGTTTTGAAACAGATGGCTAAACCATTGCTTTATATGTTCGAAAAATGTGTCTGCTCAGCAACGTAAATATCGCAATGAATATTGTTGAACTGTCAAAACTTTTTCCAAAAAAAAACAACCGACTTCCAAAAAAACACTACAAAGTGAAAAATAACTTTAATTTCGGAAGTCGGTGTCTTTGGAGCTGTATTTGAATTTTTTGTCACCGCCTTCCGAAATTAAAGTTATTTTTCACTTTGTAGTGTTTTTTTGGAAGTCGGTTGTTTTTTTTTGGAAAAAGTTTTTATTTTTCACTTTTTAGTGGTTCACATGTGCTTACCCCTTCACAGCATACCGGCGTGATGTTATGTTATGAAGTGGTGTAAGCAATAGACAGACATGAGATTTCAGCAATCCCAGTCCATTTGCTATCATTTATTGAGGAGTTCCGTTGCCTATCTCCAAAGTTCTTCATCAGATCTTCACCAAATTGAAATGAGACCACTACGAGAAAGTACTCTTCCAAAAAATAGCTAAATCGCTTCGTGTGCCTATAAAATTTGAAGAATTCTCTCTATTTCTCCAGGATCCCATCATCAGATCCTGACTTGATGATCATGGGACCACCTGGGAAGTATACCCTTTCAAACAAAAAAAACAAAATCCAAATCGGTCCAGCCATCTTCGAGTAATCGGGGAACATACATAAAAAAAAAAAAAAAAAAAAAAAAAAAAAAAAAAAAAAAAAAAGGTTCCGACGAATTGATAACCTCCTCCTTTTTGAAGTCGGTTAAAAATGAAACCGATTATGATTAATCGCGTGTTACGCAATTAGGGTGTAGGATAACCCAATGCGATAAATGTGCCTACTAACCCTAGGGATACTAACTAATTATAAACAATACATTCCTTGTGAATTTATCTTCTAGTAATTTTTTTAGTTTTTTGCACTGTCATATTTCAAATTGTTAGACTTGTATTTTTAATATAATGATGTTTTCCTGTATCTAGTTAATTAATTAACATCGTACTGGTTTAATGATGAAATACATATAAAAAATGTTTACGCTGAACTAGCCTTGTAGAAAGGAAAATTAATAAAATAATTTTGTAATGTGGAGTTCCCAATTTTAAAGACAGGGTCATGTTTGTTCAGATCAATATTTTGGGTACCCGTTATACAACATTCCAGATAACAATGACAAATAAATTGTAATATTTTCTGCGGAGCTGATTATCAAAAAATCTTGACAATCCGAGACCTTTCAATACTGATCAAATGTAACATTCTTCCTAACTTCGCCTCTAGCGTCGTCGTTAGAAGAATTATGGTTTCAATCTATTTCTGCGGCTTACGCACATATCCCCAAGCAATAACTTTTTATTTATTAATACTTGAATTACCGTCCTAAATCATTGTTACGACGAACTTTCATGGCTGCCATTACTTAAGCTGTAAAACTACGTCTCACTTGGAAAGGAAAATATTATATTCCCTTATGTAACCCTCTAGTTACGAACAAAAATATTTGGTTTCATTATTCTTTGAAGTTTAATCGCTCTGCTATGGTTTCGTAAGTGGATTAGTGAAAGAATTAAGTACTGAATTGTCCTTATGTTCCTATGGTCCTTTGTTTATTGTCTGCTTCGTTGATGTTGTTGCTAGTGCTACTGCCGAGCATGAGGTCCTGGGTTAAAAGTCTGACACGCCCTTCCGCTCCACCCAGAGCGGGAGCGCGTGTCAGACTTTTACTGACTAAAACCCACCAGTGTTCCTTCAGTTGCCTGTGTGCCAGGGGCCACGGTATCCCTTTCGAACAACCCGCACCCCTGGCAGGCATCAGGTCCTTGCGGACCCCACTTATTGATGCTGACATCTCTTTGAGGCGCGCGTGGAACACAACACGCCGTCGACCCGGATTTAGTCCTTACCGGAGAGTGAGCTACCCGTTACTCGTCATCCGCAAGCCCGTGCCTACGGTGGCCGGGAATCAGCCTGGTATTCCCGACGCCCAGAGCGTCTTCTGCGGCGACTAGGGCCGTGAAGGCGCATTTACTGCCTCTCCCTACATGCGCCGCCTCCCGCTTCGCGAGCATTACTCTTTCGCAGAAGGGGGTGACGGCTACCCATCCACTCTCGCTCCGAGGCTTGGATTTGTGCTTTGTTGATGGCAATAGGTTCGCCTCCTGTTACATGGAACCTAAACATAACTGGCGAAATATGAGTTTACTGTTATATAGTAAACCCGCATTTCGCCAAGGAACAAGGGGCAACCCTTCGGGCATACAGGCGTGATATTATGTTATGTTGTCCTTCTTATTGTCTTCTCTCGAATGGGGTCTGCTCTAAACCTTAGTTTCTGAAATTCTGATCATGTCAAATCTAGTATTTGTATAGGCTTTGTCGTATAAAGTAAATAAACAATCGCCTGTTTTCTTATGTGCTGCCGTTTTCTATTGCGTATGAAAGGACTTACTAAAACATTTTTTTCTTTGTTCCAGATTTGTCAAAAAATCGGTTCAATGAATTACCAGATGAACTTACATCGTATGTTTTTTTAGAAAAGTTACTGTTATCACAAAATATCATCAGGACAGTCCCAAATGCAGTCGGAGGTCTCCAGTCACTCACATATTTAGATTTAAGGTAAGTCAAATGCAACACTATTAACGCTAACTTTAATGATAAACATTTGGAATGTACTTAACATAAGTCTTATGCTTGGTCTTAAATAAAATATCTAATTAAATGAAAGCTTAATCTAAATAACTCTTAGTATAAAGATAGAATTATGTATGTTAAATCAACTTGTGCTCTCGCACTGTATTGTAATTCGCATTTCGTAGCACCTGCATCAATTCCATTTTCACATTTAGACGTAATTCCTCTGGAACTGACTTGAAATGAGGCAGGAGTGACAGCAAGAACATTCTATCAGGGTCATCTGATTCCGGTTTGACTTGAGCATCCACGTTCGCAAAAGCAAACTCATCGATTTGCGGTTTATTTTTTGGCAACTTTGCTGGTCGTGTTGTGTCGACTGTTTCAATGGAATTAAAGTCCCTAGAATCATCAAGAGCTACATCGTACGAATTATCATTATCTTCTTCTGAAGTTTCCTCGTCTTTAACCAATTTCAATTTCTTCTTATACCTCCAAACTTTTTTCGTTTTCTTTATTGGCTTATCTTCATCTGATTCGCTGGTAGCCGCATCACCGTCATCTTTTTGAGGCTCGTCCTGTTCTTTTAACAAGAATTGCAACTGTCTGGTGTAGATGTACGGTCTTTTTGTTCTTTTTGGATTCGATATGTACTTCTGAAAGCAGTCACGAATGCTCTTCCACTTCTTTTGCAATTGAATTTCTGAAACAATGAATGAAAATAAATCTTTATTGATGGACCGTTTGGAAATTGTTTGAACTCCAAAGAGATCTTTATCCGGCAGTAAGTATATCCTGCTGCTGTAAAACTCGGTATGTTAAATAAATCAGAGTTCAAAGTTTAAATGATACTTGTGGTATATCTTTAACAGTTTAACTGAAGTTGGGTACCTAAAAATCGCCAAACCGCCATCCC
This sequence comes from Antitype chi, assembly GCA_947359405.1. NCBI lineage: Eukaryota > Metazoa > Arthropoda > Insecta > Lepidoptera > Noctuidae > Antitype > Antitype chi. Next base: position 17,213,119 of record OX375813.1, read on the forward strand.
CGTTACAAACGATTTCGAAAATGTTATAATTGCTACAGCACTCTTTTATATGCTAATGTATGATGAAGTGCCAACAAATAACATTAAAATAAACCACTTCAGACAACCATCAAATACAAATAAACCCAACGAAAAAAAAAGTAAAAAAAAAACAAGCGACGACGCCGGTCTAGACACGTAACGCCATCTATTGGTGCGCCACAGCAACAAAACTTTAAAAACAAACTTGTGTTTACGGCGCGTCTTGTGAATGATCTAACACCGCCGTGTGTTCAAGATAACCTGACACTAGCATGACAGATAAATTAAACAAAGTTCAATGATACTTACCGAGTTCCCTCATTTCACTTTTAGAAACCTTGACGTCCGAATTCATCAGCTCGGTGACAACTTCGTTCCACAGTCTGTACCGCATGTTTTTCGCGCGGTACTCCGTGTCTTGGTAGTCCCATATGCCAGGGCGCTTTCTGACCTCTTCAATGAGTCGTTCAGGGTCATATTCAAACTGCATGGCGAGGAATACGTAGTTCGGCCTTCGTGCATAGGTCGTACACACGGGCGGGCGCGCACCGAGCGACTGGCGTGCGACGTAGGAACGCGGCGGTTACGTTCCAAGATGGCGGGCACGAGCTAGGGTGAACAGCTTTATCAGCCCATGATAAAGGACTATATTTAGCACATTGTGGTAAATAAAATAAGGAAATTACTGAAATAATTTACGACCATTGTTTTGAATTGGAATAACTTTTTGTCGAGAGTCAGGTTTGAATTGAATGCATTGCATCTCGTCCTCGTACGGGTTAGTTCTACCTATACCTATTATTTCAGGAAAAAGATGAGATCAAAATGTCTTTACGTCATAAACATAATTTAACCATTGGATATTACGTGTGGCAATCTTCAGGTATTATTGAAACCGGTGTTTAAATGACCTAAGTAGAACCGAAAAGTGCTCAAACAGCCATAATTTTGACAACTATACTTCCCTAAAATTATTCACCGCTTACCGTACAAAGGGGCATAATAGAAACAAAATGTCCTAAAAATACACAGCTTGGTTACCGTAGCGGCGACGCCCGTGGTGTATGTATTGAGCGGCGCGGCCGACTCGCCGGCTGAGGGGGAAACGCGCGGGTTTGTGGCGACGACCCGTCGAGCGAACGCCAACCGCGGCCGTATTTTCTATGACTGTGTATGTTTTGTATAATTTACTATGCAAATGTGGCGCGACTTTTAGTTCTTTGGCTTTGACGTTTACGGGTTTAAAATTCGAAACTTTTTGGACGGTTGTAAAAAAACCGCAACGTTTTAGTGACCGGGCCATTTATTTTGGTAAATTATTAATTTCTCACGTGTCTATGATCCACTATCAATTACTTGGCAATTATTTATTTTATTTAGTATCAATTAATCGATCATTCAATTTACTAGGAGCTACCAGTTGTGCTCCAAACAAATTCAAATACAATTCCAACTTGGAAGCACGCTAGGTCAAGTTCAAACGTCAAACAAATCGTTTGCCCCCACACCGATATAACCAATTGATTCATCTCGCGTCTCACCGCATACAAACAAACAAACAGACAAACGGCTAGACAGTTTGCTATGACAGCTGGTAGGGTTTACTAACATGATAATAGTAGGAACATGTAACATAGCGTCGATTTTCCAACAAGTCACGGACATGTCCTGAATAGAGATGGGCTGAGTGATGATTTTTCTGTATCGATGACTGCATGACAATGACGAAAAATATCGATGACGGCAACAATCACAAAATAATTTATGATTTTTAGCTGAGTATAAGATCACGTCACTTCAATTATGAGTGCTGAATGAGTGTGTTCTGTAATGACGTTCACTAGGTGGCAGCACTGAGACGTCAGGTCCGGGCACCTGTCAAAAGTGTCAGAGCGCCTACGGACTGAATGGTGAACGAAAGAATGAAACGAATGACCTCAAATATTTTAAGTTCATTGTCGAACTGGAAAACCATTATCACGGCCTTTACTTGTCCTTGTAAGTACATTAATTACTTTTTCACGAAATAGTCATTCAATGGAATAAAATGAACTTACAGGGTTTTTTTTTAGGGTGGGAAAACTTCTCCTGCTCTGGGCAGAGCGGGAGGGCTTGTCAGAGTTTTACTGACTAAAACCCACCCGTGTTCCTTCAGTTGCTCGTGTGCCAGGGGCCACGGTATCTCTTTCAAACAACCCGCACCCCTGGCAGGCATCGGCTCTTGCGGACCCCACCAGTTAGTGCTGACTTCTCTTTGAAGCGCGCGTGGAACACAACGCACCGTCGACCCGGGCTTGGTCCTTACCGTATAGCGAGCTACCCATTACTCGCCGTCCGCAAGCCCGCGCCTACGGTGGCTGGGAATCAGCCGAGGATCCACGACGCCCAGGGCGTCTCCTGCGGCGATTAGGGCCGTGAGGGTGCATAGATTGCCTCTCCCTCACGTGCGCCGTCTTCCTCTTCGCGAGCATTACTGTTTCGCAGAAGAAGGTGACGGCTTCCCATGCATGCACTCTCGCTCCGTACCATGGCCTGGACCGGGGCCGCATGCAAGAGATCGCCTTCACGGGGACACGGCAGTGCTCAACCCAAGCCGGGCAGACCTCCACCGTGTCCTTCGGGCGATCTACGCAGTGGTAACAGCCGGGCTTTTCCTCCCGCCTTATCCGAAACAGGAACCTCCCGAAACAACCGTGTCCGGTGAGGACCTGCGTCAGGCTGAAGGTGAGGAAGCCGTGGCGCCTCTCAAGCCACTCCTCAAAGAGGGGACTTACCGAACTTATAGGGTTGTATTGATAATTTTAATGATTATAATTCTATAAAGCCACGTTTGTTACAGTCGCGCATCATTTTTTAATCAACATACAACCTGCCACTGACCTGCTAATTGCAAAAAACGTAAGAACATTTGAATTTTGCTGTTCACCCTGGGGCTTCCACCTTAAGGGTTATCCTCTAAAGGGGCCATTAATTATGTGAGGCGTTTAGTTTTGTCGAATCCAATATCACGTAATTAATATTTATTTAGTTTCCGCAAAAAAAGCAATGTAAAATTGCGAGAAAACCGGGTTAAACAGGTTTGGTCACCATTAAGGCTAAATCCTAGAAAATAATATTTATCGCGGTTATGCAACACCACAAAGTAGCACAATAGCTCCCGATTGTTAAACCGCCACCGGCCAGCCGAGTCAGCCAAACGCTGCGCATAAATCCTTCGCAAATGAGCACAGATTAACGTTTTTACACTAAAAATACCTACGCATTGGGAAATATCTAACGTGAGATTGTGGGGTGTGGGGGAGGGTCGAGCCAAATCTCACGACATCTCACCCGAGGGAGGGTGGGGGTCGAAAAACTGCCAAAATTGCCTCGCGTAATTAATGCACGCCTCCTAAGCTAGCTCGCGAAATGCAATTTTTCTTAGTTAATGCCGATGGCAGTGTATTTAGGCATTGATGATTTTGTTACTTACTATCATTACATGTGACATGATATCGAACTCATCTCTAGTCCTGAAAACTCCCAAGTTCAGGACTAAAATAAAACATTTAACAAGGTGGCTAAGAGGATGCTGAAGTAAATGATATGCAAATTGTTATTGCAAAGCTGCGAGCGAAATGTGTAATGTAAATGCAACTCTCAGAGTAGCTGTTCAAAGTGATTTTAATACTGATGTCAGTAACACTTGGGGTTAGTCAGATGGCTCCGTGTTGTTATTCAGATCTTTGCCACTAAAGGGGAAGCGCCATAGTAGCCAGTGAAATTCAAATTGTCTTTCCTTTTTTGTAATTTGCAGTTCATGGTCATGGTCAGTGTCAGCCAATGACTTTTTCATGAAAGTCATTCAATGTGATTAAATTAATTTCAGAGGGTTGTATTGATTGATATGATTTATACGACAGTAACTTCTGACGGATTTGCAAAATTCTTTTTTTGTTCGAAAGGGGTTTATTCCGAAATAGTCTGATTTAAATTTCATGTAGATCTGATGATGCTTTTCGGAGACATAACGGAACTCAAAAAATTACAGCATTCAAACCGCAATTGCTGCTATCGCATAAATATGCATTGTATTGACACCAAGTATGATGATATTTCGAATTGTGTGGGGTAGGTACTATAACTAAAAAGTGATAAATAAAACTTCTGCAAATTGACCTATGAATAAGTTTGCTGCAGATTTTTCACTGCTCCTCATTGTGATATTGTCCTATATTCAATAGAAAAAGTGTTAATAGTGTCCCATAAAATGAAGCTTTTCTAGTTTCTTTATAATGTACACCATGTCTATTTAATATTGACTGCCTTATTCAAGAAACGTAAGAAGCTACCGCACATAAATACCAACAACGTCGAACAATTTAGAAAATGGCTGTAATTAATAGCTTTGGTTTAGAAATAAACTTTGTTTTATATGCGGACAGTGGGCTCGCCTTTTATAGTTTTTTTTTATTATCATATCAATTTATGACATGGGCAAGTAGACTGCCTTTCTCGTGCTCGAGATTTTGCTTTGAACTGGAAATTTACGGACATTTTAAAACTCTTGTTGCCTTTTGTAGTCGTATTTATACAAGGTGCTGTCTTATTTAGGACGAATTTCAACGAAACTGAAAGCGAACTGCACAACTAAACTGCGTTCGAGAGCTGTCAGTGTCATCATTGTTGGAGAATATTGACACTGACAACTCTTGAACGCAGTTTAGCTGATCGCGTTTATTTTCGTTGGTGAAATCGGCCCTTAGTCAATTTCGCTTTCAGTGTTTGGGTGTTTTGCCGTTTCTACTTTTGGTTGTGGAGTCTGTGTTGTCTTAAATTAAAATATAGGACTTATACAACATGTTTTTAGTTGTTAAGTATGCAGGATAAGTTTTTAACCAGGGCGCAAACTGTAACCATGAATTCAGCATATATTCATTCTAGACCCCCAGTGCAGACATTTTTCGTCGGTTATTTAAAAAAAAATCAGCTGTTTCATAGAAAAGTGCAATGCCTATGCGGTCAAAATGTATGGAACAGCTGATATTTTTTTTATGTGCAACTGACGTAAAATTTCTGCGCTGGGGGTCTAGAATGATATGCTGAATTCATGGTTACCGTTTACGCACTGGTTAAAAACTTATCCTGTATTGTATTGTGGCCTATTTGGTTGTTTTGTTGTTGGAAATATTCGCGAGACTTTACAGTAACTGACTCATACCGCCTTGGCACCAATTGGCAGCTATATTTTTTAGAATGTTTTAACATGAATTGAGATTTTAATGAGCAATGGTGGTACAGTGGTAACGACCCTTACTTATGAGTTGTAGGTCGTAGGTTCAAACCTAGACAGGCGATTTACTTTGAGTAAATTATTTCTTCACCACTGCTCTTAAAACTGTGAAGAAAACCATCGTGAAGAAACCGAACTAACCGAAACTAGAACTAAAAATTCGAAGACATGTGACATCTACCAACCCGCACTGGGCCCGCGTGGTGGATTACGGCCAACTCCCTCGTATCGAGACGAGGCCTGTGTACCAGAAGAGGGAACATTTGAGGCAGATTATAGTATATGTGTATGAGGTTTTTAATTGATAAACACGAGGACTAGCTACGTTAAATGTCTTGTAAAAATTATAATAAGGCAGTTAACTGTCACCCAAAATTATTCATTTCTATTCGAAACCCAGATTTGTATGGTATTAAAATTTTAATTAACATACAGTACACTTTTCGTTTCACATGGTGCCCTTATCTGTTGGTAGGTAATGTTGGTAGTCACGCGATAGCTTATCGAAACCGTTGCATTCAGTAATACTGCCCTTATTATGTCAGGCTTCGTTGAATTAAGTAAAGTACCTATTATGGTTTTAACGGCAATGGAGATCAATTGAAACAAAGTTAATAAAATTAATTAGAATATCCTAGATCAGGCTTAATTGCAAACAATCTGCTTACGTAATACTTGAATGGCTCAAGTATTACGTAAGCAGATTGTTTGCAATTATTCGTCAGCAAAAGTAAGCAAAGCTCTTACTCCCCCTCCCATGCTCACGTAAACATTGGTAGCAGACACACAACGTGTCTGCTCAATTTTGTGTAATTTTGGAATATTGTCATCGTTTTCTTCGAGCCATTCATAGACAAGTAGGATTGCCATAATATGTATTCAAACCAAAATCGAATAAATTTTGTTGAAAATCCAAAAGTAAAAATCAATGCTGCTGACGTAATTACCATCCAGCCCCCCATCCCCCATGTCATCAAAAACAAGCAAAGCAAAGACCCCCCCGCCCCCCAGTAGTGCTTACGTAATACTTGAATGGCCCCTCAGGCTTTATTAGTCGATTTGCAAAAATTCACTCGCGCGATTTTTTCATTTTTTAATAAGCGACTCGCACCGAGTTAATTTATTTGTGGCGTATCGACAACTCCAGAAATACGTACCTAGTAGACGATTGTCACGCTTTGAATTTTATGCAATAAAATTATGAGAAAAAGTCGCTGCTAACGTACGTTCAATAAAGAGCGTAAAATTCAAAACGAGCCAATTGCCTACCTAATACTTTTTTTGGAGTTGTCGATTCGCCCACAAACGAATTAACGAATTTTGGAAATAATATATTATTTAAAAGCATAGATTCTCCCGATTTCCGAGATCGACTAATAACCAAAAGTTTAACAAATTAGACCTAAAAAATTTAAAGTTCCACTAAGCAATGACCCTCACTGTGTCTTGAAAATTCGCAAAAAAAAAATGATAGAAAATGTCTCCAAAGCTACAATGACTTGTATAAATTGCTGCTTGACTTCAATAAGTAGACCTAACCTTTTCTATTGTTCCATCATAAAAGATCAATATCGCAGTAATCACGTGTTTGCGATACACAACATTAACTTCACTTCCTACATCACAATAATGAACTTTATTTCATCGTGATAAGAGTCACCGGTGCAAAGTTCCGTAGGCGGGGTTAATGACCGCAGATGTCACGGCCAAGAGGTACAAGTGATATATGGATAAGAAGTGACAGACAAAAGGCGCCGTAATTAAATGCATCGCTTTGATAGGAATTTCATGTTTCAGAGATAATGTATATTTTTGAAATTATTTTACTCGCTGAAAAATTTTGGTGGGCGTTTGAAAGCGCCCTATTTTTTTAAGATAATGGAAGGATGACTGAAAATTGATATCCTATCGCATCATATAACAGTGAAACTCAACTCTAATTTTTGAAGAAAGGTTCGTTAGAGAAGCGTCGTTATTTAGAACGCTGGAGTAAAACGATATTCTTTTATTTCTTCCTTGAAATTAGTCTAAATAATTAATTGAGCAATCCCACTCATTTTCAGTTGTAGGTGCTAGCCTTAATTTTATCCAAGTTCCCCAAACTAATATTTAGTTAGAGAACTGGACCTTCATTTATCCTTTGGTCCCTCTCATACTACTACAACCCCAAGTTCCTCCAAATAATATACAATGTTATTTTTTTCTTTTGGGCGTATGTCGAGCTGGTTTTGTTTCGATCAGGCACTGTTTATTTTTGGCACTGGGCAGGTGGGGTCCCAGCTGTCGTCTGACGTCATCCTTTACATATGCCTGTATCAAAAATATAAAAAAGCGTCCAATTGCGACTCGGACTTGCACACGGTTCCGTACCACGGTACAATATTTTCTAAAAATGCCCCAAAAAATATGTTTCGTGTATTAGCCACCTCTTTTGGTTTTTATATAAATTATTTTAATTTTATTACTTATTTGTGGTAATAGCGGCTATTGTAGTACATACGACGGTTCAAAAGATACAGTTATGTGACAGACGAATGAACAGCGGAGCATTAGTAAGAGGGTGACGTTGGCACCCTTGGGTAAAGAAACCTTAAAAGCACGATCAGCCTTAAAAGTACTTATTCGCAAGAGTCCGCTCTATCTATCTTAATTAGCTCCCATTTCTCCAACAAATCTGGGCCAATTTGCTTGCTAATTTAATGAACGCTCTCGTTAGTTGCTTATAAAACAATATACCTCTTAATTATGACAAATATTCAGTTAAAGCAATAAGACAGACGTTGAACATTAACGTAGGCGGAGGTAATGGACCGAATGTTCCAAGAAATTTACTTTCTGGGTTCCGCCGATAAGCAGAAACATCGTATTTGCTTTCTTTTCGCGTATGAACTTGAAATTACCACAATGAGACAATAAGTGTATGTCGTCAGTTGTCGTAACTCGAGTTGTCGACCGATTAGCCCCGTTTATAAACAGTTTGTACTCGGAACAAAACGAACCCAACAAAAACTGATCAACTGTTTTACCTCTTCTATGAAATACACAACTGTCACAACACGAGCTGGCGAGTCCATTGTTGCATTTGTTACACATACAACAGTTTTCACTGTTCTATTTGTAGTGAATATTTAAATGTTTACGGATGGACGACAGTGGCCGGTTGTTACTGCTTATATATTCGACCCGCACGATATAAAATTTGTGGGCGAATCGACAACTCCAGAAATACGTATTAGGCATTTAGCACGTTTTTAATTTTATGCAATAAAGTTAAGAAAAAAGTTCACAAGCGCACAGAACAGATATGAATGGATGAATGAAATGCACCGATCCCAGCATGGCTTGACCAGACTCGATTAATCGAATGAACTCCAAGATTCGCATTAGGTAGACGTGCCCTTAGGATAGGAAAGGATTGCGAGCCTACCGGATATGCATCCTTGAGTAAGCATTGGACTAGTGGAGAGACGGGTGGTATTTATTTATAGGAGGGGATCCTTTCACGAAGTCGCCGGCGACATGTTGATTCATATCGTGCTTCTTGGGTAGGTTGAACTTCAACTGTTTTCTTAGCTCTTTTCTACGCCGTTGCTTCGCTATGTTCTGTGTTATTTTCTTTGCTTTTGTTTCCTTGTTTTGGGTTTTATACGAGGTGTAACTGAATATACGCAAGTCCTCTGATTGAGCCAAAGAGAATTGGATCTTATTTCATGGGAATGAGACTCAATTTTAAATGAATAAATTAATGCAAGGGTCAATACGATTTTCTATAACTGTTAGCTTTAAGAAAAAAAAGTTAGTCATTGTATTATGCTTTTAGCTCAATACTCTAATTGGACTGTTTGAGGTCTTGCGTTAGTTATGTTACACGTTGTATAGTTACCCAATTTCACAAGAAGCTACACAGAGGCACACACAAAAACACGGTTTGATTTCGAAGACAGACGGGTAAGTCAGCATCTGGTGCGCGCGAGCAAAGGCGACCGCGACGAGGGCTCAACTCGTACTCTACACAAACGGACAGAACCGATAAATTAATAAACTATTTTGAATTGAAACAAACGTAAATTAATCTATCATCTTTATTCAAATATCATTTTAAGATAACAATTTTTAAATTGTACATCGCGCTCAGAGGGTAGATTACAATTTTGATATCATGCCTAAATCAAGGTAGGTGTACCCGGTGCTTGGGGAGGCCTATATCCACCAGTGGACGTCTTTCGGCTGAAATGATGATAATGATGATGAAATCCAACATAAATGAATGTTATTATGATAACAGTTTGTAAATAAATAAAAATAACCTAATAAAAGGTTAATTTTTTTAATGTAATGTTTTGTTATGTGTAATAGTAAAGATGAAATTGTGATTCCAAAATTTAGATTAACTAAAACTAGCAAGTCATTTCTAATAAACAGTATCCGCTTCTATAACAAGTTGCCAAAGTCGGTTACAGAACTTAGCGATGGAAAGTTTAAAACTCACATCAAACGTGTCCTTATCAAAAAAGCATATTATAAGATAAAAGACTACGTTGAAGACAGGGAAGTTTGGCATTAATTCCTTCTGCACATGTGGCTTCCCTGGTACCTCATTAACAGCAAAACCGTGTGAAAGTCTATTAACTGCTCCCAAATTGCAATGTTAATTTTTATTATTTTATTTTTTTTACAATGTCTGACATATTCTCGTCATTATTTGACATTATACATCAATTTTACTACCTACTATTTATTTTCAGTGATTGTCATCGAAATCATGTCACTTGGTTCAAATAGATTCATTTTATATAGGTAGATTCTTTTACATATTGTGAATGAGAGAACGTTGTAGGCCTTAGAGACTAGATTTGTAGACGTTTTTCTATTCTGTATTTTCATTCCTCTAAGTACCTGGTACTTATTGACTGGCCTGCACTGTCCTCCCATACCTATTATAACTGTAATTTGAAAACATTGTAAAAGCCAATTATTTTTAAAAGAGTAACCGTGGAGTTTCTTGCCGGCTCTTCTCCATAGGAAACGACAAATTGGAACCGTGCACCTAGCTTCTGACGTTTCATAAGTGCCCATGCAGGCTTATGTGAAATAAAATATTTTTTATTTTTTTTTATTTTGAATGTTTATATCAGACGGTAACAACCAGGCGGTGTTGTCCATTCGTATCAAACAGAATCTCTAAATTATTACCATATAACATTACCTAATAATGTTACATAATATCTCAGTTATTGTTAACGATGATTTTGATAGAAACAAAGCGATCTATATTGATGAAACTGCCAAAACACTGTCATAAAACCACCAGCATAGCGTAACTCACGCATTGTGATCGCGGTTCGTCGCACGCGCACGCTCCATGACGCCCGATCAACTCGCGCATGCGCATGACACACGTAGGCTTTCGAAAATGGGACGTCCGCGCCAAATGTGCAGTACAATAGTGAACTACTGGAAAGAGCTGCTATTGTGTAACTCAATTGGACAGATGCGATATAACCTGTTATAAATAATGGTTTTTGCATCGTTCCGATTTGGTTAGCAAACGCCCCATTTAAAGGCTGCTGCAAACAGGTGCGACGCGACTCACGTAGAACGATTTCTAAGAAAACTTCATGGATATTGTTCTACAAGTGTCGCGTTGGCGTCGGGCCTGTTTGAAGAAGCCTTAACTTGAATTTCAATAATTGTTGCATCATAATAATTAATGAACACCTGAACTATTTTTTTTTAAAATTTCTGTCTGGTCTTTGTTACTTACATAAATACTTTTCCGCAATAAAAGTTAAACTAGTTTCCGGTTTTTCGCTCATGTCGGAACAATTAGCCGAGCTTGGATTTGTACCGTTAACTTATTATCGGATTGCATTAACGATTTGCAATCGGATTCTTTAATTCTACTAATTGTAGATAAGAATGTTTTCGAATTTAGGCATGCATTCAATTCTCATTCAATTTCTACCTCTAACCTGTTTTACTTTTAACAAACCAATCGTAATTGTTCAACTACGAAAGCCGCTTTGAGAAGGATTATTACAACTCAGTATTATCGACGAGTTATTTTTGTCACCCCACTGTGAACAAATCGATATAATATCGACCTTGAATCGCTGGAGCGGAACGTGCGAATTATTTCCTGTAAATTGTTAGGGGAAGCCATGTGGGGCCGCCAATGTCGCTTTCATATTGAGTGTGGGAGGCGAAGGAAAACGCGGAAACTGTGTTGAATGATTGAAAAATTACACCTGTAACATGTGGCAATGTTATATTTGATGGCATTGAGCTAGATTTCAAATGAGTCTGAGATGTTGTGGATCCCTGAATGGTATTCCTAGAATGAGAAGCTTAACTACAGATGTTGAACGAAGAACTTAGAGTATTTTTAGACCTAAAGGTCTTCTACAAGATCAAATCCGCATCTAGTAATTTCTTATTAGAAGTAAAGAGAGTATATAACGAACTCTTCTGGCGGATAGTAGTGAAAGAGAATACGTGACTTGGTTTCCGCAACGAGAGCTCTACAAGCCGGTTTTAGTGATATTCTTTTACCGAAATGTTTGTATTCGTGCAAAGAATTCACTTTATTTTTCTTGTTCACCAAAAGCAAAATATGTCACAAAAGTCACAAGAATATTCTTACGCTGACCCAGATTCACACAAAATATTTTAGCTCCTATACAAACTAAGATCTCGCCCCCAATGTCTAAATAATTAAGTCGACAGCAGGGGGCACCCTACCCCTCCCAAGTTTAGGGAGTATAGGCAACAGCCCTCGCAGTAAACGGCTTCAGCAAATGTTGTCATAGCGTCTGCTAATTTGATGAAGGTGTGTTGTGGGACACGTTGGTAATACGACACAATAAACAGTTTGAATTGCTTTTGCATTTACATTACGCCAGTTAGAAGGTTTGACAAATTCATTATGGCTTGTTTCCTGAACAAGTAAGCTACTGTTCCTGAGATAAGATTGTACTTTAAACGTGGGAGGAAATCAGAAATGCCGTAACTTGGATAACAATAATATTTACGACAGTGTATGACTTGTTTTCGTAAGCCTTAGTTAAGACCAAACACCTCACAGGCACAACTACGATACTATGGCCGGACTGCAGAAGACGTGGAAATGGTGTAGCTATTTGTAGGCCTTTGACACTCTGTCTAATATTAGAACATTTTGAAGAGAGTACTCAACTCTATTCTGATACGTCAATCTGTCTGTGCAGGTCCATTTGATGAAACTAAATGCTTTTGCGGTCTCCATGTGGCACATTGCAAATTGCTTTTAAAATGCGCTTTATTTGATTTTGAAGATGGGGTCCATATCAAAATGCGCTGGTCACGGATGATATGATCTCGATGATGAATGTTTCTCATCTACACTCCTTTCGCGGAGTTTCTCGTTCATTCTCTATAATATTCTTCCGTACAGTTCCTGCTCACGTTCGTAAGTGTAAAATAAAATTAACAGTTTTTCATCATGAATTAATTAGCAACGGTTCGTTAATGTTACGGCTACTGAATCTGTTTTTGTTCTTCATAGTAAAATTATTATTTTTCGCATATTGAGAACATGTGAAATCCTGACTTAGGTCGACGGTCGACGCAACATGGTGAACTATTTATTATCACGTCACTCAGCAAATGGATCAGTGAACGCAGCCTGTTATTTCTAGGTTGGTAGTAACTCGTATATGGCCCACTTCCTAATATACAATTCATGCAATAAAAGGTTTCACGAGAACAGACGGCATTACCAATCAAATCTGCAAAAAATCACACCAACTTGTCAATCTGAAACATGTGCGAAGCATAGAAAGTCCCTAAACCGAATTAGCGGTAAGCCTAATCTTGCACAGAGCTTGCACCAAGTTACGAAGTCATCGAGAAAGCTTGTTTATATTGCAATCGTATGACAGTCTTCGTATTCTTGTTTCTGGTGAAATTGTCACGTCGCCATTTATGGTGGTCCGATAACGGTCCTGTCTCGCTGACGATGACGGGGCGATATTGAGAAATGTGGCACTTGGAACACTCGGATGTTTTGCTTCGTCGACGCAACTGGGATGTGTTGTTGACACAAGGGGAGCAAGTCTATTTAGATTCTGATTAGGCTTGAAATAACGTTCAATCTGATCTGGGAATGTTGTAACGGTGCATAAATTTATGAGTGTTTTGCCTACAGCAAAGCAATCTGTATCAGTTATTATGCATATATTTTAATGTGAATACGAATCATTAGTGCTTTCCACGCAAGTGAATGATACACAAAAACAAAACAAAAGGTTTTGAAAGAAACGACTGTATCTTTTACTACGTCTAGTGATACTTATATCCCGGTTCGTTGATCCCATTCTACGTGCTTTACGTCCGTGTGTTTATTGGATTGTTTACGTCATCCCACACAATTATCGTTCCTGCTACTACATATAGGCCATTCTCATTGTGTCGTGTAACATATTATGATCGAACTTTTCCAGCCAACCATCCAAGTTCCTCTACAATTATTTCTTTTACATCGTCCGTTGACCTCGCATCTATTTATTGATTCCTAGTCTTGCAGAATTGAATCCGCAACCAACCTCCTGTTTCTAGCAACGTGTCTAAGCGTCTAGACGGCAAAAAAATTATCTAGACTTGAAGGTACACTGTTAAGTACCTACGTCGATACGGTAGGGTAGACTTTGTTCTGGTATCAGGTGGGTTTGTTTTGATGCTGTCTCTCTCGACCTCGTCTGTGTTTTGTTTTTGTCTGAGACTTAATTCCTGCCGTACAGAATTGGGGAACTTTATTGCCGCGCCGTGGTCATGAAATTATGCTATTGGTTTTATGTATGTTACACGATATTGGTTTCGTTATTATGTTTTCGGGGATCGAGAGTATTTGTTGTGTGTTCTAGATTTGGCGAAATGTATAAGCACAAACTTGAGATCTTAGTCATGAAACCAATATTGGTCTTATAAGTAAAGATGACAACACATAACTTAATCAACTTTGTTTTGATTTCTGGATAGAAATATCTCTTTATTAGTATTTTTATGATTGTTAATAGCTTCATGGGCGGTCTTAAAATATTATCATCACGTTTACCAGCATAATCTGCATATAAAACATCAGCTGAACCGCACACGTAGTAATCCAAGAAGTTGTTGAATGTAAAAGCTTTTTTATTTCGTTCCGTTTTAAAACAAGAAGCATGGCTTAAGAACACTTTTACACCAATGTTTACTAGCTCACTTGGCACGAGCTCCGAAACTATTAGGTTAGGCGACGATCGATTTATGTTTCGACTGCTCTAATTACATGCAATCCCATTCTGAAGTAGGTTTGATGGGGTAAAAATAACCGTTTAGTTATGTATCGATTGGGTGCATTTGTTTATGTTGTCGTTCATTGACTCTTAAGAATGATGTCGGTTATAATTTGTGATATAAGAAAGTGAGACAGTGTACTTGAGCGTTTTGAAAAAATTAAGCTGTTTGTTTGATGAATCTAGACTGATTGAATTGGTTATTTTGTACTTTGGCGCACACCTAAGCTACCGGTTTTATAAAAGACTAGTTTTTGCCAGCAGCTTCGCCCGCGCGGAAGTCGAAAATAATCCTACGGGAAAGTAGGTACTATCGAGATAAAAACGTATCCTTTGTGGTACTCCAGGTTACGAACTATCTGTGGGCCAACTTTCATTCAAATCCTTTTAGCTGTTTTTGCGTGATTGAGTAACAAACATAGGTACTTTCACATTTTTATTATTAGTAAGATTTAAGATATCTAAAAAGTTGAATAAATATAACTCCTAAATAGTTTGAAACTAAAACAATATCACCCCTGATAACTCAGCCATGTTTCTTGACGACTAAAATTTCCCTTTTCTTTTTTCCACAGTTCCAACCAGCTCACGGAATTACCGCGTGAAGTATGCCAGATGCCGCTCCAAGTGCTCTTAGTTCCCGACAATATGCTAAGCACCTTACCCAAGGAAATAGGCAAGATGTCCTCGCTGGCAGAGCTGGACGCGTCCAACAACAGGCTAACGCAAGTGCCCATGACTCTTGGGGATTGCGCTGGTATGAGGGCGCTCGACCTTAGCAATAATCAGTTGGGATTACTGCCGTTACGTGAGTACAAATGCTATGAAGTAATCTTATGCGGCTGCGTTCCCTCCTTGTTATCCGGCAACCTTAAAAGAAACTGGCATCTTCTGGGTACGCTGCTTCTTTCGTAGACTCCATGCTTAGATGGCCATTAGGCGAAGACGACGTCAAGAGCAAGCCCACTTTTTAATTTGTCCGGTTCTGACGATCTTGGCAGGGTTGATAGGGTTCAAAGACTAGCCGAGGATCAAATAAAATAGCATGCGATTTTAGAGGTCCAGTCGTGGTATGATATGGGCGGATGGTGATGTGTGTGTATAAACTATTAAGGTTGTTTACAAGGTGATATCACTGAGACAATAAAGATGCGCTTTTAAATGCTAGTCGTATATCAGCGCGTGCGCAGGCGCCATAATAAGGTGCAATGATAATTGATAAAATAAGGAGGTAATGATTGATTAATGATTAATAATCTATAGCTAACGATAATTTTATTAACTGATAAGGATAGACTGTGTGTTGCATTCAAATATTTAGTTTTATGACTCGTGTCCGTATTATAAAGGCTGCATATAATTTGCACCATACGCACTTGTATTGATAATATAAGTAATACCATTGTTACGTGTATTGAGTGCAGCACTATAATATCGATAGGTACGAGCAAATAGTCTGATGAAAACATTCGTGGCCTAGTTATAGGTACGGATCGGTATCGGTATTGCCGAGAACAGTAACGAGGAAAATATAACACCTTGCCTTTGTGAGGCCCTGTTACTGAAACACGGTTATAATTAGACAGGAGTTTAAATTGCATTATATGTAACTTGTACTTGGTTCTTATTTTTCTCTCTTAATGGCGTGAACTGTGTATGTAGGTATTTATGAGAAAGATTCATGCTGCTTTAAATGTTAGTTAGCAAGGTTGCAGCGGGCCTGACTGCTCCCAGTACGCTTTAGACTAACCTTAATCAGGAGCAGTGGTATCGGCCCTAACTTACGAGGTTGTGAGTTCGAACTTACGCAGGCACTTTGCTTTGGGTCAAATCGTTTCATCACCACTGCTCTCAAAACGGTGAAGGAAAACATCGTGAGGCATGTCCTAGAACCAAACATTCGAAGATATAATTGCGACATTCTACCAACCGCACTGGGCCCACGTGGTAGATTAGAGCTCACTCTCTCGAAGAGAGGCCTGTGTCCCAGCAGTGGGAACATTATAAGCTGATTATTTCTTATCTAAATCTAACAGAGCATAGATAATAATAGATCTTACTGAGAATTTATTGTATATACATCCTTCCGAAATAAACTCCCTAATTGAAGGTAAAAAGTGTGAAAACCAAATCAAAATACATGGTGCAGTTTAGAAGAACTGAGGAGTCGCAGACAGATAGAAAGAAAGAAAAAAATGTTTATTCTGCACAAACAAAACGCACATTACAAAAAATATAATAAAACAGATACTTAGAATAGACACTATACAAAGTAGCTAAAAGCCCCGTTTTCAGGTAGAAAAAGATTTACAATATTGTCCATAGACTGTTACGAAAAGAGAGAGTTAGATACGAAAAGAGGCTTTTTGTACAATGCACCTATAGATTATAGACCAAAATAATAATATTTATACTTACATAAAAAAATATCCAAAGCGCAACAGCAGATGTAAAGAGAAATAATTGCTGAAAACCATCGTTGGGTAAATCCAGTACTTATGAAGCTAGATGGATGGCAATGCTCGTAAACCTAAGAAATTGCATGAGTATGCAGCTGGGGCTGTTGCATTACCGTAATGTTTATTTATTTGAGGAAACCAAAGAGAGGCGGGACTAAGTGGTCAAATTCAGTTTGATGTGTTTGCAGCGCCTCTCGGGAATTCTCTTTGATCTTCGCGGTTAGGAAGCTATTTGAGGGATGTGATCTTGTAGGTTACATTGTGGCTGTTGCGAGTGCATTATCTACTTTGCGTTGTGTAGTAGAATTTTGTAAGACTTTGAAATGTTTAACTTGGGCAAAGTTAGGGCTTTTCTGTCATATTTCAATGGCAGGAACGAAACTTAAAAATAATATATTATTTTCTGTAGGCAATACGCACGAAGTAAATTTATTACTGGGCGTATCGACGACTCTAGAAATACGTTTTAGGCAATTGGCACGAATCGATTTACTAGCCATTTCATCGTCATCAACCAAGGAGGCTACACAAATGTGGTCTAATATGACAGACGACCCAAATTACCTATAATTAATTATGAAACGAAATATGTATTAAGGTGTAAATGTACTGGCGGTTACGCAGACTATAAGGGTACAACACCAAAGTGCCATTATATTAGAGTAATAAACATGATACAGCACTCAGGCAGGGCGCCCTTTTAAAATTACTTCACCTCTGTTAATTTTATTTTTCTTCACATTCCAGAGATCACCTATCTCAGGCTGGAACACCTGGACGTGAGCTGTAACTGCATATCGTCACTACCTCTGGAACTTCGCAACATGAACACACTAGTTACGCTTAATTTGGATAACAATCCCCTCGTTTCACCTCCCACCACAGTAAGAATATAATTTAAATATTTTCGTCATACAAATAAATAGTTTTCTAGACCGAATTTCGGCTAGTTCAGCCAAAATCAGCGGACTAGCCATGTAGATGGCTAAAGTATGTGTGCAGGCACAGTTGCACTCACTCTAATAGTCCGATGAGACGGCAATCCGACACAACCGAAGAGATCAGGGGGGCTACTCTCTAAGCACGAAGTCCGTCGTTTAGGTCGAAGTAACGGGCGTTTCCAACTCCGTATCACTTACGGATAGAAGATTAGTTTGGAGCCTGAACTAAGAGTGAATGACAACACGATTTGACAGCTGTCTCTATTCCCGATATGTTTTTGCCCATCCAAAAAGTTAGTTAATTGGCTGTATGATTCACTAAGAAGTTTCGCACTACTTTCGGACGGGCCCGTATCTTCGTTGACGGAGTTAGAGAGTAGGCCCCCAGGCGCGGGCCAACGGCTTAACGAGCTTTCCGAGGCACGGGATTGCCCGACCTGTAAATCCGACCCAGGACTCCACGCTCGCGCTTGTGACTACGAGACCAATGGGACAGTCATCATCAGAGATCGGATATTCGGATGCATATTTACTTTAGCGGCTTTATAAATTATTTGTAATATTTTTTTTAACCCCGGGATTCTTTGATTGCATAACTATTCAGATGTGTATTAATGTAAAATTAATGTTTAACCCGATACAAATATGTGTAGTAAGTACTGGAGGAGGGGTGGTTTGTATTAGTTAGGTAAAACCAAAAATAAACAAATTACTTACCTAAATTAAGACTTTTTCGATACAAAAGCGCATTCCATGTTAGCCAACATCTCAACTTTAAGTGAATATGCATCCGAATTTCCGATCTCTGGTCATCATACTACTCTGATATTAATGCCTAACTTGTTTTTTTTTCGAATTAAGTTTAGAGAGTGGCAGGTTAAATAATAGCAATAGTAAACACATCCTATTACAATAAAACACCAAAACAAAACTGGTAAAATATGACTGCATTAATGCTCTACGCAAAACATTATTGTCGAAGCGACCTCCTTACATTATTACCGCCAAAACCCGCTACATTCGTCATAGTGCAGTTTAAAAGGCAATAAAAACTCCTTACTACTGCCGATTTTCAGTTGTTTTCATTGCTTTAACTAGCACAACTGCAACACTTTCCCTCGGGTTTTATGACTCGCGTGGTATGTGAAGTTGTCCATACATTGTGTGTTTTTCTATTGCTTTCCGATGGGCGAGAGTGTGAATATGATACAAATAAACACTGCCGTCAATCGTGCATTGTAGTGTTATTTTTAGTACCAATGGCATAATTTAATGGGTTTATATATGACATAAATGAAGTAATATCTTGGAAGGTTTTCCTTATTTGTTTGTCTATTCCCTTTGATTCTTGTCCTTATTAACGTGCATGCATGTAGATATGTACTTACATGTATGTACTTTTCTTTTTCTTTCCGACAGAAATTTCCTCAACAGACTTGATTCCACCGTAGCGTAAAAAAATCCAAACGGCATTGTGTTCGTTTTGAAATAGAGTTTTCTAAATCTTTGACTCACATATCGCAAAATCCTAAGTGAAAGATTTTACAGGAGAGACTTTACAAGTCTCAGTTTTACTGATGTCTTCATATCCCTTATCGTTTTTCACTCAACACTAGTATAGAGTACAGACAGTATAATTAATAAAATCTGTACATCATTTCTAGATATGCATGCGCGGGCGCGTGCACATATTCAAGTACCTAGAAAACATGGCGAACAAAGACATCTTACCGGCACACAGACGAGTAGACGACACGAGGCGAACAGCCAAACACAGCTCTTACATCAGCACCTCGCCGAACCCGATTACTACGCATCAGATCACATCAGGCAATGCCACGATAGACTGCCTGAGGCACAAGCCGAGGCATGTCGTCGATAGCGGGTACAGCACCGATGGAGTAGACAAGAGGTGGTCGAATGATGGTGAGTGTCACGTTGAATTAGAGTGGGGCGTATAAGATCACTTCAGGCAATGCCCCGATAGACTGCCTGAGGCACAAGCCGAGGCATGTCGTCGATAGCGGGTAAAGTACCGATGGAGTGCACAAAAAAAGGTGGTCGAATGATGGTGAGTGTAACATAGAATTAGATAGAGTGCCCCGATACGAGGCATTAGCCGAGGCATGTTGTCGATAGTGCGTATAAACCAGATGGAGTTGACTAAAGATGGTCTAGTGATGGTGAGTGTATCGTAGAATTAGAGCGGGGCGTATTAAATTAATAATAATAATAATATTAATAATAATATTTAATAATAATAATATTTATTCAAAAGTAAAATTGGTAAAATAAAATACAATAGTCTTAAGTTAATAGTCGTAGTGGGTAAATCACGAATGGAGTTAATAAGTAGTGGTGGAAAGATGGTGAGTGATGACAGAAGATAAACTGGAACAAGAGTGATACAGTAACGTATCAGAATAGTTCTACCTATAGAAACAGGTCTGATCCTATACTTTATTTCGTTTTAGCGTCTACGGAAGGTTAACTTCTTCGTTAGGTTTATAAATAGCGGCTGCATAGTATGTATCTAATTTAGTATCTGAACTAATTTCGAAACTTCAATGTTTAGTTTTATAAGTCTTACAAATTGAGCTTTGGTGGTTTTAATAAACAACACACGAAATTGTGTAATATACCGTACTTACATTTCTTATTACGTATTTATTTTCATTCACGTTTGGTATACACACCGTTAACGGCCCATTCACTATGTCAAGCGTCCTTAATGACTACTGGCATTCAGAAATGGCTTCCGACCATAAAATATAAATGACGCGCATATAAACTTTTTTACGTCCAAAAATAGAAACGGACTAAAATTAAGTGCCTTCACCCTTTCTGGGACAGTTTTTACTGTCTCCTATTAAAATAAATCTCTATTCATTTAATTGTTTTTCCAAATTGCCAATGACCTTAAAAGAGTTCAGAATTGATTGAATGCATGTTGCAATGCAGTTTGTATAACGTTTGGGCGGTTAGAGGAAAGGTTTTAGAAAAAATAAGCGGGCATTCGTGCTTGCATTCAGTTTGATTAGTTATTTATGTACTTCCCTGGCAATATACTATATTTATATCAGATTTCTTAAAGCAATCCTTACCTGGAATAATGTATTGGGATGTCAATTTCGTTTTAAGCAGTTCAAAAACATGTCTTGATTTTATCAGTGTATAGATGAATGAGTTGTGGCATCAAAAACTACGAGATAAATAGTAATAACGAAAGCCATCAGGCAAGGAGTATGTTAGGATCGTAGCCCCATGAAGAAGGCGTGAGTTTATGTATGTACGAAAGCCACAAGAGACTAATCAGTCCACAAGTCCCAGTCCTCTGCCATGTGATGACTATGTATATGTCTCTTTGTTATCTTAACTTGTATTCTTGTATGGAAACACCAAAACTGTGAACATAACTCTCGAAATGTGGGTGTAGTGTGTATGTGTAGGTCCATCACTCTACAAACTTTATTTCGGCTCGGAACATGACGCGAGTCGCTGCACATTTTGTTCCGCTACTTCTTCCCAGCTAAAGCACTAGGAAGTGGTGAAGGGCGGGCGTTTTGGGGGGACTGTCTTATGTAATTTTATTTTGACGTTCAAAAAGAGCTGACTCTCAGCCTAGTTTGAATAAATGACTTTTGATTTTGATTTTTGTCATTCTTGTTCAGCATGGGTGAGGGTTGCGGTACTGCGCAGCGAGTAGCGCACTTCAGAGCCGTGAAAAAGTTTGAATCAGACTGTATTATGTATTTGTGTATTACCTCTCATTGCAAACCCATTTCTTTACCTACAGGTGGCGGCGACTCAGGCGGAGGGGGTGGCAGCGGTCGATCAACTCCTAGTACACCATCCACCTTGTCACCAGGCGCAGCATTATCCAGGGCACAGTCACTATCCAGCGAGACACCCCTGGCCCCCCTCACCCCTCTACTCTCCGGGTATGTTTGATACAAATACTTGGCTCTTTTTACTTGGTGGCTTGTAGAGAAAATTAATAACGATTTTTTTATTGGTTTTAACGTTGGAATATGCACCTAATACAAAAAAGTATTAGGTTTTTTGTTGCCATGTGAATGCCAGTGACATGATTTTGTTTAAAATGCCCCGAACTCACCAGCTATACAAAGGCATAAGGGTTTTTAAAAACATATATGAAATTCTCATCTTACTTTGGTAAACTCTTTTTTATCGTGGCACTGGTATTCATTTAATATTTTGACGATTTTATTGAAGAATCATATGTGTTTAATAACAGCGTTTTTTTATCACAGTCACAGTTTTAAACAATTTTAATTTCTACAATTACCAGTTTTTATCGCGGATACGAGCTAAGCAGAGTAAATATGAAATAATTCTAAAAAAAAGTATTTTTATTTACTTAGGATTTTGAACAAACTAAATATTATCTGTACATTGTGACTTATAACATCGCCTTGGATAAATCTGTTAAGGTGTTATAAATGTAATTAATTAAATAAATAAATTATCTGCTCAGGTCGCCTTCGCTTTGGTAGATATTAATTAATTAATATGAGTGTGTTTAGAATTATTCTGGGTGTTCTAAAACTGTGTAGACTTTAATAGCTGCTTTATATCTTTATTTTTTTCGCATTGGCCGAAACAGAGGTAAACTTTAATCTTTTTCCGCTCTTCACAGCCATTATCACCCCTATCCTCTGTCTCATGTTTCCGCAACGATATGACTTGATGCTGTTCAAAATAGATATGTTTCACTGTATGGTTAGTGGAGACGTGTTGTCAGTTGTCACCCACCATTCAAAGGGCAAGACGATGGCCCATTTCAAAACAGCATACAATTACGGCTATCTCATGGTTGCCAAGCCGCCCGACACTGTAAAAGTCTGCGCTAGGCCCGTGAATCTGAAAAACAAATCAAATTCGGTATAGAGTCTCGGGACAAAATTCACATCTGAAGAGCATGCGATAGTGACGAATTATACAAAAAAAATGTTTCATGTACAGTCGGCGTCAAAAATATGAGGATAAAGAACTGTCTTTGTTCAGATATCTGTGTTTGTTCATTGGCTGTAGGTACACGTAGAAAAAAAAATCGCGCAAAACGAGTAGTTCCATAGTTAAATTAATATTAAACATCTTTATTTTGAACAGCGTTTCGACCTAGATATCGTTGTTACCTCCGCCTTCTTTTTTTTATTAACCCCGGTGTTGTCCCTTTCAGCGTCCGAATTTCACCCGATGGAAACATGTCTAATGGCGACGATAAGAGTAAATTAGCCCATCAACAAACCTACAGGTACATTGTCATATACGCACGACATTCACTAACATACGCACTGGTTTTTATATGAATGTGGTTTTACTAATGAAGTAATGAGGTTTGATGTCATATAGATTTCGTAGTTTGTTGTGATGTTGGTGTAAAAAGAGATTAAAATATTTTTTTTATTTTTTTTTTCATGAAATCAATTAATCATATTTTTTTTTAATTGTGATGTTGGATCTCTTTTTTTAACGACATCACATCAGTCGTCATAAGGTATCTTATCGTGCATGTTATTATTATTTAATCACTCTACTAAATACTTTTATTTATAGGATTTAGAAATAAAACATGCTAGCTAACCAAAAACTATGTTTCAAACACCAAGGTAAAGTTGAACTATAATTTGTCTAACATGTATAATAATAATAATTTGTTTTATTTCAAAAATGTGGTACAGTCTGTTACAATAAATATATAATATAATTTAAGATAAATCGAAAGGAAAGAAGGTTAAATGGTAACCTGTGTATTGTGTTGTGTAATTATGTACATATTACCTATATTATAGCTAAATGAACCTAACATAAATTCTACTCAGCGCCTTGACCCGACACCAGTTCATCTAGTCTCGTGAAGCAACACAGAACACACCTACTTTTCACGATATCCTCCCAAAATATCTATCTACTATACGGTGAACGGAACAATCAATCATTCTATTTTAATCACAGATAGTAACACTTTGAATTATTGTTTGCCGTGGCGCTTAAAATGTATATAGAATTTCGTATAAGAAAAACTGCATTCTAGGTCAACATTTTTGTAGCTGGAGATCAAAATAGGACAAGAATAACTTATTTAGGTACCTACCATAACTAAAAAGTAAAAAATAAAAACATAAAAAAACCGACAAAAAACTAAAATACATATCCAAAGACACTGACTTCCGAAATAAAAGTTATTTTTCAATTTGTAGTGTTTTTTCGGGAAGCGGTTGTTTTTTTTTGTATTATATCTCACTGCGATATGCTACTTCACGTAACTTGCTTCTGCCCGCGATTTCGTTTCGACCCCTATACTAAAATAACAGCCACATTAATTGCCCGCGTTTTCACTTCGTTTTGTTTTTGCGTTCTTTTTTAACTTTTTTCTTTTTGCTCCGGTCGTAGCGTGATGTTAAACAGCCTATATCTTCCTCAAGAATTGGCCTATCAAATACAAAAACAATTTTGAAATTCAACTGGTGGTTTCAGAGATAAGCGCGTTCAAACAAACAAACTCTTCAGCTTTTTTATATTAGTAAGTATAATAAAGATTAAGTATTCGATCATTTGTCGAAATCGCTGTTGATTACATTCGATTATTACAAAAGGCTTTCTCACTGGCAATACCAATATGATAATAACGATGCTTCATCTACATATGTGGATAAAAAATGAATGATGTATATTTAAAGTCAAACAATTTTATCTTCATATACCAGTAGAACGGTTTATATTACTAATAGCATGCACGGTATCGTTTGTCCGTAAACACACTAATTGGAGTCTCCCGAACTTCCGACTGTGGGTGCAGTACTAACAAATAGTTAACACTGGCCGCTTTAATGAACGACGTGTTTCTGATACTCGTTTTGTACTTCCTAGTGAGGTGTGGTCTAATGTTTAGCTAATTACAACAATATTGTTGTTCAATAAAGGATGTAACTAATATATTATTATTTTGTTGGGGTTAATGTAAATTATCCAAATTGCATTGATTTATAATTGTCTGTAAACGAAATCTATGTGCCTTCAAACATTTATCTATAAAGATAAAAGTCTTACTATACTTTGCATAATTCCAGACAATACAAAGAAGCCTTAAGACAGCAACGTCAGCAAGACATCTACCGCCCCCGCACCGACCAGCCTTCCCCTGAACTGGACTCGTCCCCGCACTCCAACAGTCAGAGCCCAGTCCACAAACCTTCCCACTCCCCAGTCAACGGATACAGCAGTAACGTATCACCTAGTCTATACAAAACCGCCTCTTCTAATAGCAGTACACTATCCAACACCTCATCCCCTAACCTTTCCCAACTGCCAAATTCCCCCCTCCTACACTCCACACCCAGAAGATTCCAGAACCAATCAACGAATGGGAACGGAGTCATAGAGAAACTAGAAGAGAACAAAAGGCCCGTACAAAAAGTCGTGCCATCGAGAAATGTCAATAGCAAGATATACTCGACTGTTAACGGGAACATCGACTACAACGGACGCATCAATGGTCAAACAGACGCATACATAAAACCTAATTCCCCTACAAAATCACCGACAAATACAATAGGGTACAACAGTTTAGGGAAGTCGAGTATACCGCGGCAAGTGAACGGGGACAGTGCTAAGTTGTTGACGACTAGTGTGTCGTTTCTGAAAGGTGTGGTGTCGAAGCCTCCGGGAAAGATGGCGTGGAACAAGGACACTCCGGCTGATAAGCTCAGCTTTACTATGAAGAGAGAGTTCGATAAGCAGAAGGAAGAGCTGGATCTGCTGACGCAGTTGAGATCGGTGAGTATTTATTTTATAAAAAAATTCGTAAATTGTCAGTTTATAGTCTTCGCACATCATTCAACTTCGATTCAATGTCATGACATAACTTTTAAATAGTGTTCATGAACCCGATCATTCGAACACAGGTATCTTGTGGTTTTATATCTGGGTTTTTATGAAGTAAAGTAAATATCTTTTTTGAGGCACAAATTCAGTAAAGACTGAATTTCGGCCGTTCATAATGGGAAAGGCCCGCTTTATCTTATATTTTGACTTGAGCTATGTTTTCTCAGAGATTTTGGACCCTCCGTTCATGTTTTATCTGATATTAACTTGATAATTAGCCTATATTAGTGACATACATAGGGAATCCCTTACATGGCATTCATTGCATTTGAGCTTCTCTTTAAAATGAAGAGTATTCGCTATCATGATTTACGAGTAAAATACGTATCAATGAAATTGACATGGTGGTCAGTCACTTGCTTTGGATAATCAGGGCCTTAATGATTCAATTGTTAACCCGAGATAACCATGATGTTAGTTATATCTTTCTCCCTTGAAGTGTCGATTCCTGTACCTGTTTATAACAGTAATTCCTGTGGTGTCGCAGATCATCGAGTCCCGCCTGAAGATGTCCCTCCCGGAGCAGTTGGCGCCGGTGCTGTGCGACGGCGTGGTGCTGTGCCACCTGGCCAACCACGTGCGGCCGCGCGCCGTGGCGTCCGTGCACGTGCCGTCGCCCGCGCAGGTAGCCGCGAAAGTAATTATAGCTATATAACCTTATGAACTTACAGCCTTCCCTTCTGCCAGTGTCTTATCTTGCCGGCGCGAGTTTGTACCTCGAGCGTAGCAAAGAATTCTAGTGTGTTAAGCTCGCCCAAGACGAAGACACTTTTAAGTCTGAAGTTTTTAATTTGGTTTCTACACCTTTTGCGAAATATATTATTTAAAAAAAATTGTTTAAGTTTTTATACGAATTTTTAGTTAAGGTTCCAAATTCTAATCACATTGTTGGCCAATGGATTATTGCAAAATCCAGGACAATATTACTGCACGGCTAGACGCCAGGAGTATGATTAACTCCTTAATTTGACATTATTGAGCAGGTAGTGTGAAAATATACTACATTAAAACTAGAACCCAACAAATTATTATAAAAACAGAAAGGGTCCTGCGTCGCAAGGCTGGTTTTTTTCTCCCGCTGAATCGTCAGCGGTGACCAATCAGCATTATTCAAGAACACTTCATCGTAATATTGTAAACAGGCATAACTCTATTAGTGTGTAGTTTATGAGCTACACTTCATCGTAGTATCTATTGTAAACAGGCATAACTTTACTAGTGTGTAGTTTACGAGCTCCTACGTTTATTTTGGGCATCACTGACATCGGTGAGGGAAAATATCGTGAGGAAATCTGGGCTTATAATTAAGTCTCAAATCGCGAAACCGGCCTTGAACAAGCGTGGTGATCAATGCTCGTGCTATCTTTGTTTATGAAGCCTTTGCCCTGCAGTGAGAAAGTAATAGGCGGGTATTATATACTAGCTTTTGCCAGCGGCTTCGCCCGCGCTGAACTTTCATCCCCGGTTTTATCCTCCCTTAGGAGTTGAATTTCGAAAAATCTTTCCTTATTCCTTGTCTTCATTATAAAGGGAACCTCTGTGCAAAATTTCAGCATTCTAGGTCCAAGGTCTGGGCGTTGATGAGTCAGTCAGTCAGTCAGAAGTTTTCTTCTTATTTATATAGATATAGAAGATTTACGATCTCCAGAATGCTAAGCGTGTCGTAAAACCATACTGTGCGGGACCCCCGTCAGGAACGAAGTTCTTACGCTTTTTTTTATCAACTCCGAATGTAAAATCGTTTACTCTATATTTAAAATACTCAAACTTTATATTGACCTCACTATCGGCTTCGGCACCCTCGAAAACTATGAAAACGATATCTCTTTCTATTATAGGTATATAATAAAAACTCGCAACGCTTTTTCGTAACGTGACGATTTCTACAATTTTCCTACTACCGCAAGCTGCGTTAAAGAACTTCGTTTCAATAAATCGCGCATATTAGCCAAGTATTTCTGTTTCGATCGTTTAATGGATGTTTTTTTGTTTCAGCCCAAACTAACAATGGCGAGATGTAGGAGAAACGTCGACAACTTCTTAGAAGCGTGTCGGAAAATTGGAGTTGAAGAGGTGAGTGATATTACAAAATATTTTCACATATATGTTTATTTATTATTTTAACACCGTTTTAAAATTATAACGATTTATTTTTCTTTAAAAAAAATATGACCTAATTGCGACATTTTATGCGGTTTAATTAATGTGGGAAGAAACTGTGTATAAAGTGATTAATTTAAAAAAATCGGCGCTAACTTTGCACTTCCGCCGTGTCCGTTTCGAATGTTGCAGGGTCTTGTAAGATATCCTTTCGCGAGCAACAGCGATTATTGTAATGAGACTAAGAGACGGGTGGCGTGTGTTGCAGGAGTTCATCTGCTCGCCCGAAGACATACTGGGAAACCTGGAGAGCGACGGAGAGGAGAGTATCGTGCCTCTCGCTCGCACAGTGACCGCTCTCCTCACACACGCCACGCCGCCACACTGCCCGCCAAGGGATATCCCAACAGACCCCTACTACACAACCTTCGAACAGTTACACGAGGAATGCGCGGGCGGCGAATATGACGAGACTGAGGATCCCGAATCATCACTAGCAGTCAACTACTACCAAAGGCAGCTTAGAAGATACTCTGAAGAACGCTTTGTCAGTAACTTTAACTTCTCCGACAACAACCAACACTACACCATCGACGAATCTGAAGAATATCAAAACACTGAAAACAATAACACGGACTCAAACATCCATTACTCACCGGTATACGGGACCAACGAGCTAAGGAATAGAGGACCCTATTACCAGACCAATAGAGTCCAATTCGTGACGCCCTTCTGCAAGGAAGACCATGTACTAAAAAGTGATAATTTCGAAATATACGATATTGATGAAGTTGATTTTCCCACGGAATTGATGAGGGAAGAAATGAATGTTGAAAGATATGATAGGGGTAAAATGAATCTCGATATACAGAACAATCTGAACAGTGTGATTGCTACTGAGACTGAAGCTCCTAAGGAGGACGAGAACAAAGTTCTTTTCACTTGTCTATGCCTTGGCATGTTCTTCGTGTCTACCATTTTGCTAATCATATACCCTTTGTAAACTTTACTTGATAATATTGTGATTTGTAACCGACCGTACATTTTAGACCTCATTTTCTATACGTTGAAAGTGTTGAAACTATCATTATCAATTATACAGTACAATGTATTTTAAATAGAAAAAAAACTTTCGCCACGTTTTAACGTTGTGGCTATTATTTGAGTTACTTAAAGATGTATTCTGTAGCAAGTTCACATAATTGAATGATGAAAATGTGCAAACGCATCAAGGTAAGCTAGTATGGTACTGAAAAACGTCAGTCCTTTTTCTATGTGTCTCTTGCATACACAATGTATTATTTTCCGGTTTGTCAACATCGGTCAAGTTAACATGTATGCCTTTAACACAGTCTGACTGTGATTGTGGTCTGAAATCGAATTTTGAGGCTAGCTTTTTAGTATGATCTTGAACTAGAAGTCTGAAAGGAATTGGACGGTATGTCGACGGATTATACAATGGAATTAATATTTTTTTGTTTTATAAAGACATTACGATTGCAGTGAATTTGTTTGTTAGATTGGTATAGTTTTATAATTATTAATTGGTATAATTCCACTTGTTATAAGTTGATTCCCATTTGAGGCATTTAAAATTTTAATTAGTTTTTTTTATTAATAATATTTTTTACATATTTTGCCAATTGGTTTGTTTATTGGTTGCTATTGTCGGCTATTTTTGCGTGTTTGATTTTTGTATTACGTTTTGCAGACTACATAATTATAATGTATTGGGTTGATTGTAAAATATGCACTAAAAGGAGTTGTAGAATACACATTAGATCGAGAAAGATAAAGATAGCAATATATGCGCCTGCGCAAGTATTGTCAAATGTACGACAGTGGTAATTTTTGACTGTGTAAGCAACTTTATTTTGAAGCAGTAAGGACGTTTTTCATAGTTCAAATATCACTAGTGACGTGGGGTTGACCGAATAAGCTATCCAACAGTCTGCAGAACTATTATTCCCGAGATCTCATCGTTTGTTGTGTTGAAGAGTGATTCGCTATAAGGTATAATTTAGGTTTTTTTTTGTCTATATTTTACGTAACAATGCAATGCAATTATTAATGCAATTTTCATACGTAGCAGCCGTAAGGTTAGGTAGTCTTTTTGCACCAAAATATGGTAACATTTTACATGTAGTTAGAAGCACTCTTTACTTATAAACATTGTTAGATGATAATAAATCTCCGATTAAATGTGTACTGTTTAAATTTAAACACAGTTTATAAGTAAAGACTTAACAAAAATAAGGAATTTCTCATATAAATTATAGTGACATTTGAGTCTATTTAGTAGCTGATGTGTTGTGTGATTCAATAAAAAACTCACTTTGATAAGGTTGATTAATTGGTAGAGCCTATATGGGGCGTATACCACCGATTTAAATCAACAGGGTTGATGAATGAATTGGATGGGAAATAAAAAGACAAAAATATAAAAGCGGCTGTAAGTTTGTCCTATGTACTTATCACTACTGTACATGAGGTATGAAAAAATCATTCAATAAGTAGCAATAAGGCAACATAACCAGTTTTGCCTAAAGAAAACCCGTACCGTGTGACACACACAAACAGTTTGAAACAAATCGAGATTGTTTCGTGTCTGGTCAATCAAGCACCGTTCAGGCGAAACTGACACAGACCTTCCTGTTTAATTTGGCCAGTCCATAGGTCTGTACGACAAACGACAAATTGGAACCGTGCACCTAGCTTCTGACGTTTCATAAGTGCCCATGCAGGCTTATGTGAAATAAAATATTTTGATTTTGATTTTGTATAAAGGCTTTGTTGAATCACATAGCACATCATAACCATATTTCAAAATTAAAAGTACAATAAACATACTCTTTAAAACATTGGTGCATGAAGTATTATTGAAATGAAAGGAAATGTATTAACTAATATATTATACTGATAACGTAGCTTAGCTGTTTACTCGAGACTTCTTATCAAATAAGAATTATATGCCTTATTCGAAAAATCATATCGTTATTGTATTATTAATGCAAAACCTAACTTGGTTTTAAGCTAGAAGTTTGGCACGGGTGCGCATTGCGTATTGAACGATTAAATTAGGAATCATTTAGTGAACAGGGTTGAATGAGTAGGCAACTGAAAATTGTGAGAATGTGTGAGTTGTGTCACATATTTAGTTTATTAAAGATATTAGAATTTGGGTAAGCAATCGGTATACGACTTAATGTCCTTACGAGGTTTGGTATGTTCATCTCGTTATCGACACGAGCGGAGTCTGCTTAGTGCTCATATACACGAGCGGCACGCGTCAACGTTAGAGGCTAAAGCAACCGTCGAAAACGTGCCGTTTGTTTGTTTGAGTACCTACGGTGCTCAAATACACGAACGGTATGGCCACATTATGTGCGGTCGAGACAACGCCACGTCTGAAACTCATAAAAAGATTGATTCGAAAATTACTTAATTAAAAAGAAAAGACATACCGTTCATATGCAATACGCACCACGTTTCAGGCAGGCAACTCTTTCATCGGTAGCAAGTAGTACTAAGTATTTCGAGGCTTTTTGCGTAACAATTTTATGAAAGATAATAAATATAAAAGACAAGTTTTACAAAAATGTTCTTATAATAATCAACCGATATTCCTTAACGACGCCAACCAAACAAAATTGATGCCAATAAGATCAGTATAAAAGTTATTATATTTATATATATGGTAATAATGATGTTTTATGCATTTATAAGGTAACAGAATATGACAAGTTTAATGTATTCGTATAATATATATAAAGTATAATTATTATTATATTGTAACCATTCCAAAGATGTGTTGATAAAGACTGTAGCTTCTGTTAATCTTTTATTACATTATTTAAACTCACTATCGCTGTTTTACATACTTCTTGCTAATTTTTTAACGTACTTAACTCGAAATTATATTTTTCTGTAATAGTTTTGCTATTTGGCCGTATTTTTAATTCTTCATGACTTTTGAAGTTACTGAATCAAATCACTCCAAAAAAGCCAAATAAACATCTTTAAAAAGTACCAGCTACTTGTTCCCGAATTCGTGCGCGATAAATACCAGAACATAAAAACAACCGACTTCCGGAAGAACACTACAAAGTGAAAAATAACTTTAATTTCAGAAGACAGTGACAAAAAATTTAAAAACATATCCAAAGTCACCGACTTCTGTTGGTTGTTTATTTTTTTCGCATTTACCTACCTCACACCAATTCTAAAATTCATCTTCCTTGGGTTCAAAACAATGCATATTTATGCGATAGCAGCAATCGCGGTTGATTTGCTGTCATTTTTTGTAGAGTTCCGTTGTCTATCTCCGAAACTCATCATCAGATCTATATGAAATTTAAATGGGACTATTTCGGTGTTTAACCCGTTCGAAGAAAAAAAAAATTTTGCAAATCCGTCTAAACAGGAAAATTACAATAATGAAACAGCAGATTAATTTTGTATAACCGACCGAGAATTTCTGCGCGGGGGGGTCTAGAATGATAATATGCTGAATTATGGTTACAGTTTGCGCACTGAATAAAATCTTTTCCTGTATATGACGAGAGTTATGCCCGAAAATACATTTCAAAAAATATATAAACACGTCGAATCGATAACCTCCTCATTTTTGAATTCGGTTAAAAATATATCGTATAGCATAGCATCGCCCGGCCGCAATAATACTTGGTTTTCTATTAGCGTGTCGTTCTTTCTGCCTATGTACTCGTCTGCTGAGGGTCGTAACTTTTTCAAATCCTACTGGTAGTTAGAGAGTAATCTCTAACTACCAGTAGGATTTGAAAAAGTTACGAGTTACGACGACGTTAAGTTACGACGTAAAATTATTACTATACTCCATTTGAAATAAGATTAGACATTTAAATAAACCTTTTTTGCAGTCCGATCAACCGATTTTGACTTCTATTGCGTTGGTGGCATAACAAATGGCAACTGCGGTAAACAGTTGGTATTGCAACTACTTTTTTGCTTTTAATGCCATCCTTATGCCTACAGTATAGAAGTCAGAATCGGTTGGATTGACTGTAAAAAGATTTGTTTAAATGTCTAATCTTATTTCAAATGGAGTATAGTAAAATGAGAGAAAACTTTACGTCTAATATTACTCAATAAAGAATAATTATTGATTTGCTCTATAGTTATACAAAATGTCTTCCTTCTAAGAAATATAACAATATAATCTTTATTAAATACGCCAAAAAGCAAAACATATTAAGTATCAATTTATTTATTCTAATTATTCTGGTTTTCATAAGCTATTTGTATATGTGTGGTATTTTCTTTCTACGCTTCATAACATAATCTTATTTTTGAGCTTTAAAGTCGCAAGTACAATGCTAATTATCGATAATTATGTAACTAAGAGATTTAGTAGATATTTAATATATAATTTAAAAGCTTATAGCGTACATATATTTATTAGCTTGAGGTGCTTGGGTACTTATTTACGTAGTTTATAGTTGACTGGTTTTAATTTGGCCTTTATTTGAAAACTACCCGCCTTTTTTGTGTTTCCAAGACCGTTTGAATAGTTTTGTGTGTGTTTGAACAGAAAATGGCTGCTTTTATCCATATTTGGACGAAGTTTTGTTTTTGATTTTATAACATGTTTTCTATTTATGCTTGCTGTAAGATTGATAATAGTAACAAAACTTACTTGCAAATAAGCCAAACAGAAGTTTCGATTTAATCGTGACTGATCTAACAAAGCACTTAATTAATAGTACACACAATGTATTAAAGGAATTTATACAAAACCTTCTAAGTTAAATAAACGCAACATAAGTTTTATTTGGAAGCTTTTAACTAACCATTTTCAACCCGATTAATTCTTGCCAACTTCTACATATTTAAACCAGTCTATTATCTAATTCCAGTTATTTTTAATTAAATTTTAAGTTGATTTGTATTTTTTTTTTCTCTGAAAATTTTCTACTAAAATTCAGTATTATTATTCTTTAGATGTAATTTGCATTTAATTACACGCATTTTTCACATAATGCACTTTGAGAGAGATTTCATTATGTTTATTCGAAACTACATAACGTGGAAGCTTTTCGAAATATTTTTGGCTATTAGTCATAGTTATATTATAGAGAAAAATGTTTAAAGTGTACTTTTTTGTATGTACTTACAATGTTTCAACTACTTAAAGAAATAAATTTCTTATTGGCAACCTTTGTGTTTTATTTTCAATTTGGTGAAATACATCATACATTAAAGACAGCTACAACCGTTTATTTGGGGCAAATTCAAGGTAAATCATAAACAATCTTGTAGACATACCTCCTTATCCATAATGTTAGATCCTTTTGCTGTAAATGTTTAGTTAGCTAACTTCCCATTATAACAAGGTTTTTGGTATTCGCACGCTAAGCCAGTTCCAGACGTCTTCAACAAAAAGCAATTGTGAAATTGTTGCTCGAACAAGTCTTCCATGGCATTTCACAAATCTGAAAAAATTGCATATTATTCGTTACCAATTCTTTTACGGGACAGGCAACCCTATTACTTACATACTCCTAACCGTCACTATCTCTTCCAGAAACTTATGTGCTGCGCAGCCGACGTGCTCGAAGGCAAGGGAACAGTCCAAGTGGCCATCACAGTAACCGAACTACTTCGGCGACACGCGGCCCTGCGCGCTTCCCCTCACGCCGTCGCTAACGCCACCTAGCGTCCGAAACTCGCACTCGCGCCCATGTCCGGACTGTCACTGTAACTACTATACTAAACGTCAAAATACGTAGCCGTCGCGGTCATCAAACGTGAGAGTAGGACAGCTCAGATAAAACTCTATACTAAGTCTCCTGTCATCTCGCTCCCGCGTTTCATGACTGTTTCTGCCACGAATATTGGTGTTTAGAATGCTATAGTGGATTACGTCACTATGGAGAGGTTGAACGCGTGTGTTTGGATGTACAAATTGATCTAGTTTTTAATTATTGCGTCTTTAGGACACTTGAATGAAGCTCGATAGACGCGATGTCCTTTCGTGCGGTTATCACACGTTTTGCGGTTGCATACGTCATGTTACCGAATGCGCTAGGCATTTTAGAACTAGTCTAATAAACGATAAGTCTCGTATTTTGATTCAAGATTGTTGAAATGCTGATATCTTTACACTGATGTAGATGTTCTTTTTTCTGTAAAAATATGTCACAAATATTGGCAGATCCGCCAAAGCACCGTTTCGATCATATTGGTAATTTTATAATAAAAATATCTAGGTGCAAGTTAGTCTTAGCTAAGAATCTAGCTAAATTATTAGTTGTCATAATGGAATCGAAAGACGGTCCAATTGTCAAAATGAACAAATTAAATAAGTCGTTTAAGAATAGTTCACATGCAGTACTTTCATGTATGAAGGAACAGATTATTAAAACACTTTCATTTCACTTCATGTGGAGTTTATGTCAGTGACATAAATAACTTGTAATTAAAAAAAAAATCGATTAATAAGTTCAAAGAGTAGGATAAGCTCTCTTTCATAAAGTTAAAAAAAATACTTATAAATCCATGACAGAGTCGGGTGTGGTGAATGGAAAAAAACGTAGAAAGCGTATCCTTTAAATTTGCTTTTCTACCAGAAAAGACTCCCGCGGTGGGCGCTGAAGCGGCTGGACCGGGAGCTCCTCCTGGAAGCCTCGATCGTGCAGGCCTGGGTGTCACCACCGGACAGGCCTGCCGACATCAACGACGAGGTTGACTGGTTCCAGGAGGCCATGTCCGAGGTTTGTGACGTGGCAATGCCTCGGGTCCAGCCAGGACGCGCTTCACGCCAGGTATACTGGTGGTCGCCGGAGCTCACAGCTCTGCGCGAGGCGTGCGTTGCTGCGCGTCACCAGTACACCAGGCACCGCAGGCTCCGTGTCCGCCCTCCGGATACGGAAGCCATTCAGGCGGAGCTGTACGAGGGGTACAGAGCGGCGAAGACCGCCCTCCGAGCGGAGATCCTGCGGGCTAGAATGCTGGCCCGCGAGGAGTCGCTGGAGACTCTGAACAGAGACCCGTGGGGACGCCCCTACAAAACGGTGCGGAATAAAATCCGCCCGTGGGCTCCCCCGCTGACGCAGAGTCTCCGGCCTCAGCTCGTGCAGGACGTGGTGAGCGCTCTGTTCCCTTCGCGAGAGGAGCACGCTCCCCCGCCCATGGCTCCGCCTGCTGCGGTGCCCGATGCGGACCACACCGACGACGACGACGATGCTCCAGAGGTGACGGAGGTAGAGTTGAGAGTGGCGGTACGTAGGCTGAATGCCAAGAGTACCGCCCCAGGACCCGACGGCTTGCCTGGAAAAGCCTGGGTCCTGGCCTTGGAGGCTCTCGGGCCTCGACTAAGAGGGCTCCTAAGCGCATGCTTGGAGGAGGGCCGGTTCCCACTTCGTTGGAAGACGGGGAAACTGGTCCT
Source organism: Antitype chi (assembly GCA_947359405.1). Classification (NCBI taxonomy): domain Eukaryota; kingdom Metazoa; phylum Arthropoda; class Insecta; order Lepidoptera; family Noctuidae; genus Antitype; species Antitype chi. The sequence goes on from OX375813.1 coordinate 17,249,556, forward strand.
CATTAAGAAGCCGGGGCGCCCCGCGGACTCTCCGTCCGCTTACCGGCCCATCGTGCTGCTCGACGAGGTGGGCAAGCTCTTTGAAAGAGTAATTGCAGACCGCCTCGTCGGGCGGCTGGTGCGGGTGGGGCCGGATTTGGCGGAGAGCCAGTTCGGTTTCCGCAGGGGGCGCTCCACGGTGGACGCCATCATGCGCGTGCGAGCCCTCACGACGGGGGATGCTGTGGCCCGGGGTGGGGTCGTCTTGGCGGTGTCTCTAGACATCGCCAATGCCTTTAACACCCTGCCCTGGAGTTGCATAAGGGAGGCACTCCGGTATCACCGGATGCCGACCTACCTCTGTCGTGTGGTCGAGGCCTATTTGACGGACAGGGCCGTCATCTACCCCGGTCACCAAGGAGAGTGGAACCGGCGAGAGATGTCGTGCGGTGTCCCACAGGGATCGGTTCTGGGGCCGCATCTGTGGGACATCGGATACGACTGGGTGCTGCGCGCCGACCTCCCTAGCGGCGTCAGCGTAGTCTGCTACGCTGACGACACGCTGGTCCTGGCGCAAGGGAGGTCGTACCAGGCGGCGGCCGACTTAGCGGCAGACGGGGTTGCGACAATCGTCGATAGGATCCGGCAACTGGGACTCGAGGTGGCCTTGCACAAGTCCGACGCCATGTGTTTTCATGGTCCTCGGAATGCGCCACCGGCGGGTTCCCAGATAACGGCGGGAGGGGTTCACATCGGCGTCGAGTCGACGATGAAGTACCTGGGACTCGTCCTCGACAGCCGGTGGAACTTCGCGGAACACTTCCGACGTTTGGCTCCCAGACTGGAGCGGGCCGGGGCTGCTTTGAAGCGGCTCTTGCCCAATCTAGGGGGGCCAAACGCCTCCTGCCGGAGGCTCTACGCGGGGGTCGTGCGGTCCATGGCCCTATACGGGGCGCCGGTGTGGGCGCCTACATTGAGGCGCCAACCAGCGCGAAAGCTGAAGGCGTCCCATAGGGTCATGGCGATCAGGATGATCCGGGGATACCGCACGATCTCAGGTGAGGCGGCGGGCCTCCTTGCCGGATTACCGCCATGGGATCTGGAGGCAAAGGTCCTCGCGCATATCTGGGAGTGGCGCGAGGAGGCCAAACGCCGGGGCGTTACTCCGCTGCCGCGAGAAATCGAGGTGCAGCGGACAGAGCTCCGGCGGGATCTCATGGCGACATGGAGAGCGCGATTGTCGCAACCCAGTGCTGGGCACGCCACGATAGCGGCGGTAAGTCCCCTCTTTGAGGAGTGGCTTGAGAGGCGGCATGGCTTCCTCACCTTCCGCCTGACGCAGGTCCTCACCGGACACGGTTGTTTCGGGAGGTTCCTGTTTCGTATAAGGCGGGAGGAAACGCCCGGGTGCTTCCATTGCGAAGATCGCCCTGAGGACACGGTGGAGCATACGGTGGCGGTCTGCCCGGCTTGGGCGGAGCACCGCCGTGTCCTCGTGGAGGCGATCGGCGGCGGCGATCTCTCGCGTCCGGCCCTGGTGCAGGCCATGGTACGGAGCGAGAGTGAATGGTTAGCCGTCACCTCCTTCTGCGAAGCAGTAATGCTCGCAAAGAGGGAGGCGGCGCACGTGAGGGAGAGGCAGTATATGCGCCCTCACGGCCGTAGTCGCCGCGGGAGAAGCCCTGGGCGTCGGGAATCCCAGGCTGATTCCCGGCCACCGTAGGCGCGGGCTTGCGGACGGCGAGTAATGGGTAGCTCGCTGTCCGGTAAGGACCAAGCCCGGGTCGACGGCGCGTTGTGTTCCACGCGCGCCTCAAAGAGTTGTCAGCACCAATAGGTGGGGTTCGCAAGGACCGATGCCTGCCAGGGGTGCGGGTTGTTCGAAAGAGATACCGCGGCCCCTGGCACACAGGCAACTGAGGGAACACGGGTGGGTTTTAGTCAGTAAAAGTCTGACACGCCCTCCCGCTCCACCCAGAGCGGGAGAAGTTATTTGATGATTTCCCACCCAAAAAAAAAAAAAAAAAAACCAGAAAAGACTCTTGTTCTAAATGATACTTTTACGCACACCGTAGATTTTTCACGACATTTAATGGTACCAATGGCCCAAACAAAGTATCATTTGAAGGTCTGACGCTTTCTGAACAGTTAGGTAGTACAAATACATTTCAGCGATGTAGTACATAATAGCAAACATCACAATAAGGTGCTTTAATTAAATGCACAATACACGAATTTATTAGTGAATTTTCTATGAAACATTTTACACAAGTTGAATAGGGCGCGTAAGTAGACAATTTGTTATGACGTCTTTATTCGAAGTGCCTCTCTACACTGGCGAGCAAAATATTTCTCACTTTTAAAGAAGTAATAAACTATTTCCAAGCAATGTGTCATTAGAATAATTTTATGTAGTTATCAAGACAATTATATTGTTATGATGTTCAATCCTCTAGCAATTCCGACCAACGTTAAAATGGGTCGTTTTCTGCTCGACAGTGTACTTATCAACTTTCTCCGAAGTAGATTCTTGAAGTGTCTTAGCGAATTGGCATAGTCTGAATTTGAAGTTATCAAGCTAGTACTGAATTGGACGGGCCTTATAAATGTTAGTGTTTACTTCGATGGTCAATGAGTAGTTCTAATGGAGTTTTCAAATCCCCATGATATTACCGTATTTGACCAAATATGTATTTCTTCTATTTTTTTTCTTGATATTTACTTTTCCTTTGGAGTCTTATTGTCTTGATATCCGTTTATAAAATACCGATAATTAGTAACGCCACAAGTTAGTTTGTTTAGTAAGTCAAGATCAGTACTTAATGATCTTGAAGGGTATACGTAGGCGCAGGCCAAAGTAAATTTTAATTCATCATCAACATTTCAGCCGAAAGTCGTCCACTGCTGGACAAAGGCCTCCCCCAGGCTCCTCCACTTCGACTCTTCTTCGGTCTTGTGCTTCCCACATCCAGAGCGGATTCTCGCGGCCTTCACAAGGTCATCGGTCCACCTTGTGGGAGGCCTTCCCACTCTACGTCTTCCGGTATAAGGTCGCTACTCCAGAACCTTTTGGCCCCATCGGCCATCTGTTCTGCGAGCAATGTACCCTGCCCACTGCCACTTAAGTTTGGCAATTCTTCGGGCTATGACGGTTGCCTTGGTTCTCCTGCGGATCTCTTCATTTCTGATTCGATCAGGGAAACTCCGAGCATAGCCCTCTCCATTGCCTTTTGGGTGACTTTAAGCCTTCTGATAAGGCCCATTGTGAGCGAGTTTTATAATTGATATCAAAGTTTTCGGAACAAAAGTTGGTAATGGTTTATCCCATAACCTTCAGAGGGCCAGTTGTAACACGAATGTGATTGTACCATAGGGCTGTGCGTCTGTCATTAGAAATTACCTACAATTAAGTCGTCGCTATTTAGAAGCTAGTAGATTTGTTCTCGATTTACTAACACGGCCGTGAAATACTTAAGTAACTGAAGGAATTTGTTCACTTCTGTAATATTCAAAATTAGCATAAGAACTGTCCTTACATAATAGTGAATTTACACTGTGCAACATGTAATGTAACGGAACGTGTAATGTAACATTATTGCATATTTCATTTGGATGTATGTGATGTCACTGCGCTGGTGATGACGATTTTAAGTTCGCCAGTCGTTGCTACGTTGTGTAACACCAAGTTACATTGCATGTTACAAGTGCGTTGTTGCACCATAGTTAATTATAATGTAAGAAAAAAAACGTGATAGATTGGGACGAGTTTCGCGTTGTTTAGGAATTGTGTAGGTTTTAAATGATTCTAAAACTTTTGAATTCTGAATAGACTCGTGTACTCGTGTGCAGTGATATAATAAGGAATTTTGTCGTATATTTTTTGACTTCTAGATGAACTTTCATCAATTATAAGAATCATCATCATTATAAACGCAAGCATTCTACAAACAATTTTAATCTGGCAATGTGGGTTATTAAAACTGTATGCAGATTAACGTTTTGGCAACGAATTAAACCGATACTATCCTTAAAATTTAAGTCACTTAACCAAGTTTTAAATAATTTGTAGAATGGCTTACGCTATGCATTACAAAAATTAAAATAAATTCATTCAAAAATATTCATTAATTTTCATGGAATAAAAAAAAAACTTGTAAATATTATTCACATATCCTTTTTACCACCGAATTCTAAACGATATGGAATTCTAATACTCACATAGGTACTATAATTATTATTATTATATTATATTCTAGTTTATAATTTTGTTCTCGTCACTTTTAAATATAGTCAATTCTCATTAATATAAGTCACAACAATGATGTATAATATTATGTGTAATTATAAGAATTATATTATTAGTGTTGTGTTTAGAATATTTTTCATAATTTATCAGAAATGAATGCTTTATTATTGATTAGGCTTATAATCTGCCTTTTGTTCACAATTATATGAAGTCAGGTAATGACGATCTAAACTTGAAGGAATTTAATTATTTTATGAAGTGATTGATGTATTAATGCAATTAAGTTCCTGAAGCCATATACTTAAATGATGTTGATAATACTTGATACTAGCCGTTTCAAACATGTTTACCTAATACAAAAAAGAATAATATGATTTCATTCAAAATATAATACAACCAATTCAAGTAATCTAAATAGTCGATTGATTTGATTACTGGATGCACTTTATATGGCTTTGTGTGATAAAAAAAACGATTAATCGTTCGTCATGTGCGTGTGTTCCACACTGGGAATTCGCAAAAAATAAAAATCCTGGGATTTAGAAGTTCACTTAAAACAATTGTAGAACGAATCTGGGATTTTTTTTTACAAATGTATTAAAAACTACAGCTCATAAAGTGTGGTCCCTGAGTTCACACGCACATTCAATCTTTTGTTTACTTTATAAAGGAAAGTTCTTTTTATTTTATGTTTAAGTTTACATTTCACATTGTGGTTTTACTGCCAACTTAATTAGTCAGTTAAATATTATAATTTTTGTGAACAACACATTATACGTAATAGTTTTTATTTCGCTCCTAGAGTTGTGTTACCACTGATTTGAAATTATATTGAAATTATTCATAAACTTTATAATTAATTTGCATTTTCTAATCATCACAAGCAACAATGTTGTTCTTAGTAGATACTGGTTTTATACATTGGCGATTTATTTTGTAAATAAAGGTTATTTCACTGAATTTGTCGATATAATAAAATGGTAAACATATATTTTTGTAGTGTTTATATTTAAAACCAAATTAAGATGCAGCTGTTTTAACTGCGTTGGATATATTCAAAGTTCAAAGTGTCAATATAGAAAGTCAGATTATCTGCCTTAATACCCAAAGACAATAGTATGATCATAAGCACCCTTTTAGCAATGAATACCTATTTAAAAATAAATCGCCCATGTATAAACCTGTGAAATGGATTGTGTATAAAGTAATAGATATTAAGAATTATTAAAGAACTGAAAGTTAAGAGTCGAGTCTTTGTCCTGTTCAAAGATAATGTGCCAAAGACTAAGGTGAAGGATATTATTTTGATTGTAAAAATTAACGTTTTGTGTAATGCACTGGTCTCCTAGTTTAAGTACCTTTGATGTAGCAATATCGTATCATACACACATGTTTATATGTAGATAAAATAAAGGTATATACGTTTTCGAAATTATAATTTTTATTTTTCTTTTAATAACCCACATGCATACACCTCTTACAAAACTTATAACTATATTTGGTCGTATCCAGTATAAGGTAGGGATGACTGATAAATCAAATACTTCGTAATATGATATAAGTAGGTAACACATCATCATATCAGCTGAAAGACGTCCACTGCTAGACATAAGCCTCCCCCAAAAGGGGGATTTGCTATAATCGCCACGCTTGGCAGGCGGGTTGGCGATCGCAGTATGCTGGTCAAATGCATAGAGAACGCTGCTGCCCATTCTCTAGTAAGTCCCTTAGTCGCCTTCTACGACACCCATGGGAAGAAATGGGATGGTGCTGTTCTTTTACGTCCGGCACCACACGGAACCATGTAACACATAATCATGTGGAAATAAATTAGTGATGCGTCGAATACACGTTTTACATAGTGACGAAGTGCCGAATATTGCTTGGTATTACCTATGTTTACCGAACCGAGTACTCTGTCGAATTACTCAGTTTAGTTGACGCAGGTTTTGGGAACGCATGAAACGCTTAAAATATTATTAAAGAATGCCATGTAAGTTTTTGGCATGGCTACGAGGAATTAGCATCTACAGCGCCGCAACAGCGTGAATATCCTAAAAGTGCCATCGCTACAGAGTTAGACCAATATCTAATCGAATATTTATTACCACGTCGCCGCGTCGGTCTGTCTTCAATAAATATGTACTTATACAAACATTTATTTCGCGTGATATTTCATACAATGTTGATAAAAGGTCAGGTTATAAGTTTAACAGTTCTTTTCGAGTAGGTACCTCTGCAGTAAAATCGAGTTATTCAGCGGATTACGAGTACTACCAAAATGGCCGAGTTCGCGGAGTAGGTACCTACTCCCGTACTCGGCGTATGTACTCGTAATAAACGAGTATTCGGCGCATCTCTAGTATAAATACCTACACTGTTCTGTTACCAAAATGTTGACTATTTTCTATTCTGTTATGTAGGTATCTAGTGTAGGACAGTGTAATTTGAAAGTATTGTAAAAAATACAATTAGGCATGTTTAAAAGAGTATCAACATTTCTGTGGAGTTTCTTGCCGGCTGTTCTCCATTGAAAAACCAAATGAAATCGAAGGTACACACACCTAGCTTCTGACGTTTCACAAGTGCCATGTAGGTTTCTGTGAAATAAAATGATTTAAATAAAAAAATAACACGATAAATTAGGTACACAAGTAAACCCAAGTTTTCAACAAGCAAACAAACGAATATTTTACGCAACTAACTCCCCAACCATTGCAAACAATTACCAGAAAAAAGGTCGTATTTATTAAAAATGTGCAAGGTAACGCAGTGATTACGTCAGCAGGCGTGGCTGCGTAATCGTCAGACGCTGACTCGCAAGTCGCGACCACGCCTTACGTGGCGCCACCATTGTGATGCTACCTTTATACACGGTGTAGATTTCAATTATGTTATTGGAAAGTTAGAAATAGTCAGTGGCGGAATGTCTATGAACGATGTAAGTATACTTCTGCCTTACCCTTCTGGGAATACAGTCGTGATGTTATGTTGAATAAAATAATATCTTGCCAGACTGAATTTCGGCCCAGCGGCTTACAACGGAGATCAGACAGGTACGCAGAAAATATTGACCACAAGTGTGTGTGCAAACGGAGGTGCTTGTGGCTAAGTAATAACAGAGGCACGGGTTGATCTATCTGAAGGCCAATTGTCGTAATGAAAACGTTCAAAATGTAGTCGCAGTCTCATCTCAGCGACAACCAAATGTCAAAATTGTATGAAAAATCAAGGTATTTTTGACAGATTTACACTGAGATCAGACTGTGAACGTTCTTAAAATTACGAGGATTGCCCCTCAGGTTAAGCTACGCTTGCCTCGGTTGGTCCGGTGACCCTCTTTACATACCAACACCCCACCCTGCCTAGGAAAGCACGATAAGCGGTTGGTCTCGGCTGTCATTTGTGGATCTTTGACAGTCGTTAGCGGCTGCCAGGAGCCCGATAGTTTGACAACCAGTCTTATCAATGGCTATCGTATTACCCAGTTAGGGTTGTGGAGGTCTGATAGGCAGTCGCTCCATGTGAAATACTGGTATAAAAGTCCGATAGGACGGCAATCCGACACTGCCGGAACCCAAATCAGGCGCAGAACCAACGGCGTTATGGGGTATCATATATACCACTAAGCTCCAAGCTCCAGGTTGCTACAGAGAAATTCCTGATGGTAAACCCAATAACACTGTCATACCTGTTAATCAACGCGGCAGTGTAATGAATAGTCGCTTATTAACATAGTAGAATTAAGGGTGTGAGCTTATTAATTTAGTCAATTTCTTTCTCGAGCGACAGTACCTAAGTGGGTATTGGTGCCAAAGGGATGCTTCCGTTCATATGAAGCAGGTTTTCAAACAAAATGAAAGCTACAAGACATCAAGGCTAATGGAGAAATGCCGGCAAAACGACTAACTTTACATTCCAGACGTGTCTCTGACGGAGAATGAAAAGCTGCAATAAAAAAAATCTTAGTTCAATTTCAAGTTATCCCGTCCCATCGATAGATGGCGTTGCGTACCTCTTAAATCGGGCTGTCTCCTGTAGATAGGTACAGATTTTACAAACCACTTTTTCCAAAATGATGATGGCCGGCAAGCAGCTGCAGTTTGTGAAGCTTCTTGTTACAATATCGAATGATATGTATTGAAACTATTCGATATCGTAAACTAACTCGCCTAAGTCTCGCTCTTCTTAAAACACATCCAACTAACTGTGCCACGCGGTTTCACGCGCATAAGTCTCTATCCAGATAAAAATATCCTTTGTTCTAATCCAGATCATGAGCTACCCGTGTGCCAATTTCATCCAAATCCGTTCAGGTGCTATAGCGTGGAACCGAAATATTTTCTCTTCATAATATTAGTTACGATGAATTTACTGAGATACCTATTATGAAAAACAATTTAAGGCAGGATAGTTTTTTCTTTTTTCAATGAATTTCTGAATTTCCTGGCATAGTCGTCTCCGTCGCACTTGCCACTCTTGCAATACCTGGTAAAATTGCATCAGTAATATCTTTCTTTGCAAACATAAATAGAATTGGCGAACTGGAAATTAGGCACGTAGATACCTGTACCTACATTGATTTAAGTTATTGAACAGTCAAACGTCTAAAACCCTTATAAAGTAGGGACTTGCCTACCAATAACCTATAGCTTTGTAGGCATAAATAAGTTCCCAACGCCAGCTGCATACTAATAACGCTAACAAGAACCCAACTATTTAGGTGAACTTTATTAAAAACAACAATAGAAATGGAAGGAAGCAACGCTTTGTCGGGACCGACACCATCACATAAACTCGATTCATTGATTTTTATATAAACCTCTAAAAATCAACAGACATGGTTAATTTTACGGCGTCTATGCCTTTCTACTATTTACATTTACGAAAATCATCGTTCTTGTTTACAACTAATTAATTAAACGCCCACAAAGAGAGCTTTTTTTTTAATTGTCTTTGTTCCCGCGATGACGATGTACTTTGTATAATAGGACGTTTACAGTTTTGGGGTAAATCGAGCGGAAAATTGGTAACAATCACCCTTGTATGGGGTGAAAAGGGGCTGATACATACATTTATTAAAGTGTCTAATGGAATGGAGTTGACAGACTTCTAGCAAACCGAATTTGATGTATAGACTGCGGTCTATAGGTAGGTATACCTATACTTACCTACCGATGGGTACTCTGATTTTTAATTAGCTGGAGCAAAATTACAGCCGTTACTAGGTATAGCATAACTGTCATGTTGACAAAAAACGGTCGACCGAGGCAGTCTTTTATTGCAGCTAATTATAAATCTGAGTTTAGGTAAATCAGGTGGGGCATAATTCTTAGATATCTTCTGTGTAGTTAGCTAGCTACCCAAAGCAGTGGGTATTCCAATTGCCGGCGCCGTCACCTGTGCATTTGATGATCCTACGACTGATACAGCGAGCTACCCATTACTCGCCGTCCGCAAGCCCGCGCCTACGGTGGCCGGGAATCAGCCTGGGATTCCCGACGCCCAGGGCGCCTCCTGCGGCGACTAAGGCCGTAAGGGTGCATATACTGCCTCTCCCTCACGTGCGCCGTCTCCCTCTTCGCGAGCATTACTGCTTCGCAGAAGGAGGTGACGGCTACCCATGCACTCTCGCTCCGTACCATGGCCTGGACCAGGGCCGGACGCGAGAGATCGCCGCCGCCGATCGCCTCCAAAGATGGTAGGGCTACCAATCAATCAGAACCTTCTTTGTAATGGCTTCATGAAGTAAAGGCATTGTAGAGGTCTTAAGGCATAACTCATGGAAATCACATCAAGTATTCCAACTTTTGCACTCAACATTACGCAATCCCAGTACAGTAAAGAGACGTTTTATTAAAATTCAATGATAATAAAACCAGAAACCGCCTACCCACATTGCTGACATCAAAATATTTTACAATAGTAGTAAATTCATAAAGTAATGTCCGTGCTCGCGAATAAAATGGATGCAATGCGCACAATTGTTTATTCATTCGATAGATGTGCAGATGTAAGGATACTTGGACGCGTATTGTCACATTACCACCATAGAACGTTTGTAGGGACTCCATGAGTTCTATAGAAATTTAAATTAGGAAAGGGCAAACCTGGAGTGCGGTAACTGAAAAGACAGAATGCACCCTAGCCTATTTTACAAATAAGATCCTGTTAACCGAAGACTCAAACCGGCGATGGAAAACATCGTGAGGAAAGCGGCATGTCCTAGGACGAAAAATTCGCTGAAATGTGACATTTACTAGCCCGCACTCGGCCCGCGTGGTGGATTAGGTATGGCCCCCTCCTCACCGAGAGGAGGCCTGTGTACCAGCAGTGGGAACATTATTGGCTGATAATGATGATAAACCGAAACAAAACAGCTGCTTAAGAAGGAATCAACCAAAGTCTTCCGACACCATTATGTACACACATTCCTGCGTATTTTTCAACTTTTCAGGTCGGTTGGACTCATGGGTCTTGCAACAGGACCATCAAAAACAAATTTGGATTAGCCAGCAACCTTCGCTCTCATGTCCTAATTTACAGCGTTCACCGTTGTTTCTAATACCGTCATCTGCATATAGCCATTTTCCAACTATTTTGGGGTCGGCTTGCTTTCAGTCTAGCCGGGTGCATGCAGGCGATTACTAGAAGATCAACTGCTTATGTGACCTTCACAACCCAGTTACTGGCGTTACTTTCATCCAACCTTTAGTCTACGAGTGTCCTATTTCTCTATTTCATGTGTATGGTCACAATCTCCGCGTAGTTAAGGAAGGCAGTTCATTTACGCCGGCGTCGCAGCACTCGCAGCATGGCGGCTTGCGCACGCGTCGTACCCCGCCGTCACTATTACCATACGTGGGACGCACAACTGACAATTGAATTAATATTATATTAACTGCTATATTATTTAAATTGAACTATTCCTATAATAGACGAATTCATTTAAATGGCGCTGTATTAGCATAATTTAGTGTCGATATTATGTTGTTTTTTGATGGGGTTAATTTATTTATATTGTGTCTTCATACTCATTAGTAAACTCTCTATTAATAATGGTTTCTTTATATTTTCTTGGTAAATAAACGCTTGTGTTTTGCTGCAAATGGTAACTGTTGTCTGCCCGTCTATCTTAACTAGCTGTTATGGTTCCTTCGTTAATCTAATATGGGTATCAAATTGTGACAGTTAAACATTTAGTTCCGCCAGGCAGTCTATGCAAACCCCTATGCTTTCCTGCTTTATAGCAAATACCTTCAACTCCTACGTTTTCGGTATTTATTCGCCCAGTCGACCTATCTGTTGTAATAGCTTCAAAAGAAACTTGAAAATCAACACAATTTCTGGAACCCATCATTCAGATACCAAAATAATTTAGACATCTCAACACAACACCATCAGAATATATCACAAGACTATTCGCCACATCCTACTCTAGATTCCAAAGATCAAAATCTGGTATGCTTAGGTGTCACTACCGCAGCTCGGCTGCGCGGGAGTGGGCGTGACGTCACGCTGCGCGACACGCCGCCGCTAGCCGCACGCATCGCACCGACAGCACCACATTTACATACTACACTTTTATGACGTCATCTTACACTTCCTCAAAAGTAAGTGTGGTTTTATTTTTAGTCATAAAAGTTTATTTGCTACTGAAATGTTAGTCCTGTTACGGATCTGGTTCTATCAGGTTATAATAAAATTTAGTCTTGCTTTTACTGGCAGGTTGTATGTATTTTTAGACGTTCAAGCCAAATAGCCAGCTATAGATAGAATAGGAGATATTTAGTACGATCCTTTTCTCTGTCTTTAGGTCATCATCACCATTTCAGCCGAAAGACGTCCACTGCTGGACATAGGCCTCCCCCAAGCTCCGCCATTTCGAACGGTTCTGTGCTTCCCGCATCCAGCGGACTCCTGCGACAAGGCTTTAGGTACTTATCTTTTAATTCTATAGCACCGTTACATTCTACTATCTACATTATCACCTCGAAATTTAGTATACCTACTTAAGTTCTCTTTAAGACGTAGTAATGCTCACATCTTCATACCCTAGGGACAGGTCAACTCATCGCAACTCATATCTTCAAAAGGGCTTTTAAAACCTCTAAGTTTGTTTCGGATTTTTTTCTCAGAGATTAGTCAGCTACGATATGCTGGCGTTATCTTGTTGTACCTATATCTAATTTTGTAAAAAAAATCCCTGCTAATAGGTACTATAAATGCGAAAGTAACTCTGTCTGTCTGTTACGCTTTCACGCCTAAACCGCTGACCCGATCGTCATGAAATTTGGCAGAGATACAGCCTGGGATATGGAGAAGGACATAGACTACTTTTTTACGCGATAATATGCGGGCGGAGCCGCGGGCAAAAGCTAGTTTAATATAAAATTGTCTTAGAAGTTCTTCTTACAGAAATAAACATTTCCTTAAATTTTCTTAAAAGTGCGTTTGGTGCACCCTCGGTTATCACTCCCGTTAGGAACCAACTTTCTGTCTACTATTGACTGACAATTTTTACTATGCAAGAGCTATACTCATAACGTGTACATATTATGTACGAGAGAATTATTACTGCAGGGTGTATAAGCTCATAAGCATGACATCATACACAAATAAGTTCTTCAGGATCTCTTACAAACAAATTCGGTCTGTCCGCTTGTTTGTTTTCGCCTTCTGATGTATGGAGGCATAAATAACGCGGCCCGGGGCGATCCAATTACCGGCGCGGGCGCAGCCAACCCGGCCGATGTTTTGCTTACTTACATTTGTTCACCCATATAACTTACGGACAGTGTTTGATTTGGATGATTGTGTATGGATATTGGTTAATTTTTTGGTGTGGAGGGCGCTGAACAGGATTAGTGAAGAAGTATTTTATTTTCACGTGCATATTTCTTAGGAGAGCATTGTTCATAAGATGAACAAACGTTAGGAGTAGTACCTTCAAAGGAAATAAGTCAGTTACTTTATCTCTACGTGTTCAACTATTTATACAATTTGGTGTAATGAGAATCAGTTGGTCATATAAGCTGGAACCAGGAATGAATCTTTTCTGATGGGGCTCAAAGTTGGTGTCTCTCAAATCAACAGAGCTGGTATTTCATCATTAATGATGCAATGAAAGGTCACCCATTAGTATGTAGTAGTATTCAGCTGCCCATCATTGTGTGGCACAACTTTCCCTTCAAATAAATTCGTGCCACGAATATGAAAGCTTAAATTGAAACCAGAAGATCACCAAAACCAATTTCATGAGGTAGGTAGGTATACATCTCAACATTTCGCAAACCAAAGATAGATTTCCTGTCTGATACCTACCTAAAGTCTTTCCAATAAGCTGAGTCGTGAGTGGAAATTAAAAATTATTAAATATCATTCTTCATGCCATTAATTTAAAGTCAGGGTCATCTAAACACATCGGTCGGTAACGTTCACTTGGGATTTGGTCTTGCAGATAGCGATTGGCGAATTCATAACTTATATGACCCCTTATTTTTCACGTGGGTAGTGTAAGGTGCAAGTTGCAAGGTTCAATACAGACTTAAGCCAGGTGGATTCCGTGCCATTAGTTACTCGGAAGGTTTTTTTGGAGAAATGCCTAACTGAGTGTTCAGTGTTCGTTCATTTGATGCAGAGAAGATACCTAAATATTTTAGAATTTGAAGGAACGCTAGCGTGTTACGAAACTTTTCCAGAAATGTTCATTAAAAGTTCAAGCCAAGATTGAGCACTTTATCCATATGCGCTCTTCAAACCCCATCGGTTTTGAACGAACATATTTCAAGTTATGGTCAGTTTTAGGAATAGTTAAAATTCTGGCTTTCTAACGGAGGGATATTCGAGTTACAGCTGTACCACCTTGTTGGCTAGGTATCTAAGGTACCTACAACGTTACTTAAAGTTAAGAGACGACGTTTAAACGTCTAAAATGTATGGTTAAATAGACGCTAATCATTGTTTAACTTTAAGTAACGTTTATAAATATGAGGGATGGTGGTTTGCAGCCTGCACCTATTTATTAATTATTATTTCCGCCCCGCTACGAAATCGTCCGCGTTCAAACTGCCTCCAGCCTTATGCTGTCTGTCACGAAACGCAACGTTGACTGATACTCTGTCTAATTGATAGCTTGACTTATGAGCTTCATGTTAAAAAAAAAACTTAAATTGACAACGAAAAAACAACTGTGCAAGCGTGAGTTGGGTCTTTGTGAAAGGGGTTTGTCGCCAATTTATATAAAAGATAGAGATGCTAGATTATTATGTCATTAAAGGCAGACTGATGAGTCTTTTGATGAAAAACTCAGTTGTTTGATGTTAATCTGAAAGTAATTCTTAATATGCTTTCTTTTATATTCCGTTTTGTGGCGTTTAGCCGACCATAGCGTAGGCAACACATTCATTAGGAAGGCGACTGAAATGAACTTAAGCCTGTGACTTATTTTCAAGCACATTAAATGATATCCTCACCTAATAGGATCTAAATATTTTCAAGAAATGTATTAAAAAAGCAAAAGTTTAAAAAACCTCTAGGCTAGGCCGCAAAATTCAAATTATCTTAAGATTTTTGCAATTTGCAGGTCAGTGCGAGGTTGTCTGCTAATTAAAATATGATTCGCGGTCGTAGCCAAAGCTTTACATAATTATAATAATAACAATTATCAATACAAACCTCTAAGTTCATTTAATTCCATTGAATGACAATTAGATGAAAAAGTCATTCAATGAAATTAAATGAACTTGCTAGAGCTTCCATCTTAACAGAACTTTCTTTCTTAAACTTGACAAATCCGCGATTTACCAGATGGTAAATCAGTTGGTTCAACACATTAAACAGTTTTCTGATACGGAACCCTAAAAGCCCGCGCCAGCTTATTAAACCCTTTTAGTATGCGCTTTGGTTTAGCGTAATTGAGTTGAGGCAAGAGGTTAATTTCTTGTATAGATAAATTATAGTTTTCTTATGCAAATGTTTTGAGGCCAGTTTCGAAAATAATTAAATTCCTTTTTGGCCTGAGGCCTGGATACTGTTTGTTAATGTTTTATGTGATTAGGAAGTCCGTTCTTTTAATTTATTGCTTTCGGCTTAGGATATTAATTAGATGTGGAAAGTAGGTATTGTGCTAACAATACTGATTGTGTAAAGGACTGAATTGGAACGGCCTATCAAATGTAATGGATTTATGTTATCTTGCTTTATTGGTGGATTGATTACGTTAGAATGATTTAAGTTATAAGTACTTGGTTATTGTGGATAGAAGATACTTGCACTAGTTTAGCGCGCGATTGAGGCTCCCCGCAGACAGGCGCTACGGTGCGACGCGATTCTAGTAGAACAACTTCCTTGATGTTTCCTTAAAAATTGTTCTACTAGAGTTGCGTTGCGCTGTCGCATCGCGAATGTCTACCTACGGGGAGCCTTAAGGTGTTTTAAAAGATTATATTTAATACGTAAAGAAGGGACGAACATAACTCAGCTTTTACTTTTCTTTTAAACATGCAATAAGTTTTGATTCGAAATGAAAAAAGAATAATATAGGTCTTAATGACAAATTAACGTTTGCTGTTATACCTACTCTGTTGAATCTTTAATACCTACCACATAAACCGATCAATATTTCAGCGAGTACCAAATTAATGACGTCAATCAAAAAGACATAACAAAATGTACCTACCTAAGTAAATGAAGCACTTATAGGTACCTTAGTAGGTACCTACTTACTAATTCGACAGGAGATTACCCAACTGACCAATCGAGGCCAGAATACGGGCTCCCCATATTTGCATTCCTAATGAAATTCCCTAATAATTGTTATCGTAAACATTAATCGCGTTTCTGTAAGTACCTAATGCCGGCCAATCATCTCACGTTATTGCTTTTAATAATGATTCTTTAGGACCCAAAGCCGACATCTCCAGATATTTAAAACCAGTAGAGATTTACGTTAACACACACGTTAACGTTCCGTTCTTGAAATAAAAACCTTAGGAATTCGACGAGAACGCACGCGTTATAGGACAAAATTACATCCGGGGACTCTTACGATACAGTTGGCAGTAAATATCTTACATAAGTAGGCCGTTACAGACATTTATGTTTTGTAGGTCGCGATGTATGGCCGACGGGACCGTACTAAAATGGCCGACCGGTATTTGTTTAAAATAAGGCGCCATAGTTTTAATATCGTAAATAACGACTAATTTCGTTCGTTATTAAATTTGGAAGGTACCAGACGGTCTAAGCGCCTTCGGGTATCAGTATTGAGTTTTGATTTGTGAGAAATTAAAAATATTAGTTTCATAAATTGGAGCCATCCGAGAGGCCGAAAAATTTATGATATTCCCGATGATTTTAATGAAAATTAACAGAATTATTGAGCAACACGCTCGGGCCCGAGGTAAGTCGAGGTTTCAAAGAAACCAAAAGCGGATGCATCTTTTACAATCAGGTGATATACGAGCGTGCGCAAGCGCCGATATCAAATAAAATATGCGCGAGAATATAACGAGGCTCTCCATTTAACAATTAACTTAACAAACAAACGTAATATATTGTGGTTAAATTTCAATACCAAAATGGCGGCGGAGTAGACGGCCGACAATAAGTCAGACTTCGCCTTAAGATATATTATAGGTACAACATATACAGCGTGTATCAGATGAGAAATGTGTGATCATATTTAAGGCTGTGGTACAGTACAGAACATCAAACTGAACAACATTCTCCATGGGACCACCATCGTAATTGTCACTGTCAACCGTCCCATACATTCGGGACGAGTAGTTATTGGAGAATATAGGTACCTAAGAGGTACCCTGAAAGTGGCATCGATAACTGAAAAGTTGTGTGGAAATCGGTTGTCATGGTATTGGTACCTATGTGATACGGAGGAATGAGGAAAATGTCGTGAGGAAAGTTTTGAGTATGAATGTCGATGGCTATATTAGGATTATGGTGGACGATGGATATGCCGACTACTAAAGAAGTGTGGAAGAAAAAACACATGTTGCGCCGACCCCAAATAAATTAGGATACGGGTAAATTCTCAGGCGGCGCGCACTTTTTAAGATAGCATCAGAATATCTAACTTATTTACAACAAGAAAAGGTATAATTCACTACGAGCGCGAAAGCGTGTCGAAATACGCTGAGATGCACCGTGTTGTGCATCTCGTATACCTTATTGTGAAGATTATAAGGTCTATTTTGTATCGTGATCTTAAAAAGTGCGCGCAGCGTCGCGTCGCATCGCGTCTTGGTATGAGCTGACCCTTAGGGCAAGAAAATTATCATGAGGTATTGAAGTTTTGGGACATGGGACATGGGACATTTGATATTTTTTATTTGATTACAATGTTAGTCCCATGGAGAAAGTTGTGCAGTTTGATGGTCTTTACCACACCCTCAAATATGACTACATATTTCTGATACATGCTGTATATTTAATACTTACATACAAATACACAATCTT
This sequence comes from Antitype chi, assembly GCA_947359405.1. Taxonomy (NCBI): domain Eukaryota; kingdom Metazoa; phylum Arthropoda; class Insecta; order Lepidoptera; family Noctuidae; genus Antitype; species Antitype chi. The sequence continues at coordinate 17,267,257 of OX375813.1, forward strand.
TCACAAGAGTTATTGTGTTTGTACTCGTATCTAATGATTTGTATGAACGTAATGAATTAGTTTTACGCGTTCAATTCGTGACTTAATTGACTTTTAGTTTTGGTTATATAAATATCATAAGTTAGTTATTGTAATTAAAAATATTAATTTAACTTGGAGTGATGTATTACATGATTAATTTAAAGTAAATAGACGAGCCAAGGCTGCATCATCCAATAATTTAAGTACGTTAATTATCATTTTTAAGTATTATTGTTGCGTAAAAATAAATTTAAATCAAACAATTATGTTGGATTCTATGTGCAATATTTTTTTTATAAATGGCGCACATGGCCTTAAAACATGATTAACTATATGAATTTTATTCAAAGTTAGATGTAAATTGCATTTTAATATCGATGTTCAGAAATTACTGCTAATATTTCAGTTAAATATTTACATAAATGTAGTTTATACCGTCAGGCAACAATGAAATTCTAAGGGCGAATGCGATAAAATTTTGTTCGTAGTAATAGTTTTATCCTGTTAGTAACCCTAACAGTTTTGACAGCTTTTCCATACAAAAACTGTATTCCACGGATAAAACCTATTATCTTCTGAATTTGGTAAAATTAGCTGTAAATCATTTTTGAAGAGAAATTCCTTGTTTTGTCAGACAAATATCTTCCTTGAAATACATATAAAATTAGAATACCTCGTTGCCATGCAACGAACGCAATTCCAAAAAGCACTAAGATCTTCTTTGTCTATAGTAAAAAGTTCAAACATCTTTGGCCCAAAATACAGCTGCGCGAACTGCACTCACTGACGCAGGCATAAAGGTCATCATATACTCAAGTGGCAGAGTATGCGGCCCAGGATGGAAGGTGGGACATTGTCTGTGAGGGACTGCGGCATACGCATTTGTGATCTGAACTGTCCGTGAACACCCATCTGTGGAGAACGTCTTTGCTCCGGCCGACTTGGGTGCAAAGTCAATTTAGAGATTTCCAAGTCCAGACAACGCACTTGAAATCTGAGCCGTCCGTTAACTCCCATCTGTGGAAATTGTCATGGCTGTGGCCGACTTGGGTTCGAAGTCTATTTAGAGATTTCGAAGTCCAAGCACGTCCTTGAGCTCTGTGCCGTCCGTGAACCACATCTGTGGAGAAAGTCTTTGCTCCGGCATCCAAGCATAAAATTACATAATTTTCACTCTATAAAAATCTATCAAGCCTTTATATCCCTCCATAGTTACAAAGCTAAATGATATTTCAATAGTTTGTATTGCAATCGGTGCGCGCAGCGGGTCGTCGGCAATTAATAATTATTTAATAAGGCTCTCATTAAGTGGCCGCTCAACGCAATCAGGACTGGACTAAGTTATTGCCATCGCACCTACGAGTATGCTCGGGGAGATAAGTGGTTTAGAGATAAAATTGTCTTATACAGCCTGGCTCAGAAAGTATTTTACGTTCAATAGTCTACTCGAAAACCCGAAGAGGTTTCACATTTGAATGGCGTTCTCTCATCACAAATTAATGATGCATACTGGAATTGAGCGTGACGTAGCAACTCAATTTCGTTCTGCGACATTCGTGGAGTTGAGTGTGACGTTGCTGGATGTATTACGAGTAGTCATCTTTCATGTTAATCTTAGGTATTGGCTTAGAGAAATGTTCACATTGACATGTCATTTACGTGACAAATGCAAAAATAAGTCCCAGCTAAATAAATATCAAGCTGATTATAAAGAATATTACAGGCTGACGATACCCACGTTATGCGTATGCTATGGGAAAGTGAGTCCTTCTGTAAACAGAATGATATTTTGACCTGTGCGCAAACTGTCAACATGAATTTAGCATAATATGCTAAATTCATGTTGACAGTTACAATATAATCATATTATGATTAACCCCCGAGCGGCAGCAAATCAGCTGTTTCATAGAAAATCGCAATACCTGCGCGGTCAAAATGTATGGAACAGCATTTTTGAAGTGAAAACTTCTTTAGGCGCGTTGGGCATTTTTTGTGATGGAAAACAACAATTTATTGAACTCGCGACACTGTTACCAACACCACTGACCACACGAACGTACGAACGAACAACGTTGAACGTTCGTTGAACATTGTTTAATATGATTATGATTATGATTATGACGATTAAAAAAAATATTTTCAGACGATTCAAAAAATATTTCCAGAAGATTCAAAAAATACATAGGTACGTAATTGTTCAAGTTTTTACTTCTGTCGGCACTCCCGGAGTGCCACTGTTTTTTTTTAATAACTGACCCACTTTTTTACGCTACCGTCTTAGAATCATGTTGAATTCAGGGTTACAGTTTGCGCACTGGTTCAAATTTAATCCTTTATATTTGGATCATGGTCAGGATTTAACTCGGAAAATAATATAACAATATTATCTCTCGGAAAAACGAAAATCTAAACATGAAATAAAGACTACCGCCGTTGTTGCACATAGTTTACAATAATTCAATAAAATAACGCAACACACGCCACTTGTCACCGACAGTACCACAGGTCGGTAACCACATTGCCCGCGGCTATGGGCGGGATGGGCGGAGGCCGGCCGCCCGCCCCTCGCGCTTGACAATTGAATCAGAGCCATATCATACGCACCCAATTATATGATACAGTGGGTCATGAAATACGATGGTGGATTATTAAGCCTAAGGCTGCATATTTTATACCAGCAGCGTTTGATTTGCGTTTAGATTTAGAGGTATTTTCATTATTGTACCTAGATATGAATGTGGATTCTTTCTTCGATTTGATGTTTTATATTTTTATTAAAATCTAAAAAAGAGGTTGTGGATTGAAATCGGCAAATCAGGGTAGGTAAGTACAAATGTAACTTTTCAAATTCATATGTGCTTTCTGAGTTTATCTTAGACATAACTTGACATCGATGAACGAAAACATCGTGAGGAAACCTGACTAATTAGATGTATGGGTTGGTAATGTGGAAAACGTGAGCCAGTTTGTCTTAGATAACATCCTAGAAAAGTCAGATATAAAATGTCAAGAGGGAAGAAGATAACGCATGCTGAAGAAAGGCTGAAATTATTAGATATTACAGGATGAAATATCCGAAGGGTTCTCCCACTAGATTAAGCCATAATACTTATTGAAATCCCAGACGAAAATTCAAGACACATTAGATATACAAATTATTGAAAGTATAGCTATGGGAATTAGATACCTACCTAAGCAAAGATACCATTTTTGAGAGTTTTATTACTTCTAGCTGAAATGCATCGTCAAGGACCTTCTTTGAAACATTTCTGGCTCAGCAACTGTTTGGTTTAGTTGATGATCTTACCTACTAGGTACTTCTCAATCTTTCTCATTCTCATAGCGACGCTATTATAAATAAATAGGTAATACGTCTACGATAAAGGTTAACTTAAACGTTTTGTCGCTAAAATGGCCAATTAAGTTAGTAAACATAATGTTTTTATTCAAAGAAATGACCGTTAATCTAAGACATAAATGAAATGCAGATCAACATTTTTATTGGCAATTAGACCTTATAAAATCTTCAGGTAAATAAGTAGGTACTGCGATCAGAAACGGACCCGACGTATGTTACCTGCAGTTACAGAAACTATAACATTTTTATATCACTATAATAACAATTAGTAAAACATTAAATATGACATTTGAAACAAAGCATCCGTTCCAATTAGGGGACCGTAATAACATAAAACTGTTACCAAGATAACTATTCAACACGAAAACTTTACATCAAATTCTATACTCACGAAGCTAAGCTTTAAAATCCCGTGGCTTTAAATTGTTTAATGGTAAAAAAGTGTTGTTTTATACGTAATATTGCGATGAAACATAGAGCTTTCATTAGAGAAAACAAATCATGGTAATTAGGTAATAAAAACGTCTTTGTTCCCATTGTAACGCAATCCCGTTGATTGGGCTTTACGACCCAATCATTGTTACAAATCTGTATACAGTTGTCAGTTTGTGGTATCACTTATATGGCCCGTTCCTAGTATAACATCATAAACGATGTTTGTTACACAATTAAATGAGTTAATTTGATTTATATAGATTCCCATCTGGGGTGGTAAAATAGCTTGTAGTTTGATGGAGTTTCGAAATCTCTTCTCACAGTTTGACCATTTTTTTTTGAGGTAATCAAAAGTCGGTTTGGTTCTTTTTTGAACCATTCTAAGACTGCCAGGTTTTTCTACTCAAAGAGACACCTTATTACCATAGATTTTAGGAGAAAAGACAATGGACAGACGTTACGGAAACAGGGACTTAAACTAGACCCAGACGGAGTGGTATTAATAAGATATTAAGACACGCCAAGGTTAGGCCAAAGAAACCAGGGCCGTACAAACGCGCGTTGGGTTCAGGATATCGTCAAAATCGCGGGAAACACCTGGGTGAGAGATGAAGGAGAACGGGAGGTATGGCAAAAGACATGGGAGGCCCATACTCATTAGTGCGTTATTCTGGGCTGAAATGATGGACCCGCTGCAGCAGGTCAGACAAATATAGTGCATACAAGCATAAAATCACTCCTTGTTTCCCCAAAGAATTAGACTGAGGTGTACCTACCTCAAAAACACTCACATTTCACCGGTTATGTTTAAGTGTGTAATAAAGGGCGACCCTTTTGTCATCAACTCCGTGCTGGTACTGAAAAATATTAGATAGAAACACCCAATAACACTTACTACAGTGCTTACAAGGTACCTTACATATGGGCAGAAATCTGACTGCTCTCAAACAAGACAGTTAGAAAAAATAACGATTACCTATTACGAAAAACTACAGTAGGAGAGCACTTTTAGAAAATTCGCTCCATGGCTACCCCTTGTTTTCGAAACCACAATAATAAAACTTACAATAATGTCAGTGCAAAAGTACAATCACGTTAATTAGATTATTACAACAAAAACGAATGAACTACCGAGAGCAAAAATTAAAAACAAAAACCATTCGACTTAATTAATCTAAAAGTAAATCATTATCATGTTCGAAGTCATTCACAGTCGAATGGTTAACCCTGCATTGCACATGTCATGGATGAATAGTCCCATACATACTTCCATTTAATAATATCTTCACTACTTTACCACCGATTTCCACGGCGGAGTTATTAGCTATTATAACAATTATAGGCGCCACGGGTTAATAAAATTTAGTAGGAAACGTGTAATAAAACGATTGGTGGAGAGTTGTTTCCAATTTACTTCTATCGGTTTTAGTGAATTTTACGGGTTAGGTTATAGTTTTTTGGTTATAGCTTGCCTTGTCAAATGCAATTATCCGTATGCACCTCTTATGAAGTTTATGGCCAATTTTCATGGCAGTTTCATTTGTCCAGGGTCAGTTGAAGTCAGTCATATGTGAAAGTGTAACCTTTATGTATGTCTGCGAGTCTGGGTGTTTGCATGATTTGTTCGTCTAACTTAATAGAGTAAGACATAATGGTATAAGTAGATAACACAGCCCTAACAATAAAAATTTCCGAAATTTTGAGAAAATGTAAGTAGCCTGGTGCTCATTCTCATTAAAGAAAACTGATGACGAGAAAACGAAAAGAAAGAAATAAAATTACTGCTCCCAAAATGGTCGTCAAACCTTCGATTTCCGGCAATTTTCAAGTCTGGTCATAAGATAAATAAAGAACGTTTCGCCTCAATTAAAACGTATGGCTGAAAATCATTGAATTAATCTTAAATGTACATCGACACGTATATAAATCTTTAAACAGAGTGGTGCTATTAAAATTTCGCGGTCGGGCAAATAGCTTAATCAATAAAGGGTGATCGAGCGACAAAAACTGCGCAAGCGCAACACAAAAGCGTCCGTGGACGCGCAAATATGGTCGGTTGTGCAATAATTGAGTGTGCTGGACCTGGGAACGACATAAAACTTACCGCATTTAAGAGGTAGGTATACTGTCACGGAAATTTATTATTTAGCAGATTGACACATGCAGTGTGAAGCCAATTCCTACGACTGATTAAGAATGATTTAACTAATGTACGGAGCAGTGGTGGCCCAGTGGTAACGGCCGTAACTTACGAATTGTAGGTCGTGAGTTTGAACCTAAGCAGTCACTTTGTGTAAATTATTTCATCACCACTGCTCTCAAAACGAGGAAGAAAAATACATCGCGAGGAAACCGGCACGTCCTAGAACCGAAAATTGGAAGACATGTGACATCCGCCAACTCGCACTGGGCCCGCGTGGTGGATTATGGCCCACTCTCTCTCACAGAGAGGTCAGTGTTCCAGCAGTGAGAACATTTAGGCTGATTCTACCACAGACATATAAAACAGTAGCAGACCAAACATTCGCTAAAAATTGCGTACCCATTACGCACACATAGAGAGTATGTCAATACAGGGCCGGACTAGGGCCGGTTGCCGGTATTATATAACGATATTGAAACGACCGATAATCTTACTGAAAATCCGCGAAAATCGATATTCTCTGGGTAAATGAATCCCGTGGTTACTGTAAAAGGCGACTAAGGTAATATTTTAAGAGGACGGTGGGCGGCAGTCCTTTCACCTCCTTTTAACGGTATATTTATATACAGACCGTTGACGGGCATCAGTATCGGATAAAAGAACTCTCCCTGCAGTCATTAACCTGCATGCCCAGCTTGATGGGACCTAGAGTTAAGGTGTTGGTATGCCAGAAAGCTAGCTTATAAATATATCAGGAATTTTGAAGTAAAACAATGAATTTAATGAATATTTACATTAAATTTATTTATTTTTTACTTTTTTTAAACTTTATTAATTTATATATTCTTTATTGTACACTACAAAAATACAATAATCAAAAAAACACTATAATATATATACAATAGGCGGCCTTATCGCTTTCCGCGATCTCATCCAGGCAACCATTGAATGGACAGTGATTAGCCTGGACATAAAATGGGGACGTTGTTGGTGTAAATAATGTGTTTACAATATACTAAAATAGATATAATAGATACATAAATACATACATACAAAATTTAAAACGAACGAAAATAAAAGCCTATACTTACAGAGATTATTACAGTTTGGTACGAGAACAAGATCACAACGACAAGTAATGTTCTTTATTTTCATAATTTAAAAACTACTGGTCCTAAAATATGTACAGGTATAAAAAAATAATAATCATAGGGACATCAAATAATACATCCGCATCGTTGTCAATGGGAAAAGTGGCCAACAAAGGCTGGCAGCATTGCCACGTGGTATGGCAATGCTGATTCTTTGGCTGAAAAATAGGCCAGCCCTTTGGTCACGTGAAGAGTCGATCAACCGCTGGGAAATGTCTCGGAAAACTAAGTTGCCACTCGGACCCCATGGCCCTAGAGTTTCAACCCCAAACAGCCCGAACATACCTATAGGTTCCAATAAGATTGGAATATTTGCAACATTTGAGGTTCACTTTCAATCCTGGAGTTTCATGTTTTTAAATCCATGCATTCCGTAAGCTTACATCCTTTGGAAACCTGGAAAAATATTAGTAAGCTCAATTATTACCTGCTGAATGAAATGTTAAAATTATGTGAGTAGCCTATACCGATTTATGTCCACCATCGTTCATGTTATCCATCACACAGACATAACCGGCTAATGAGACACAATTGATTTTCTATTGTAACGTATCACATGTGTACCCGCCGGGCCGGAGCGATTCTATAAATTTTACTATCATAGAATGTATGTTTACACTGGCAATCTGCACTCTGCCGTATTTTCAAACTATGCCACCAAAAAAATATGAAATATCGTAGAGTAAACCGAGTCTCTATTTGATAATTCCATGATAGGTAAATATTTTCCATACAATAAAAAACATCGTCTTTGTTGCCAAATCCGTCCCTGACTACACAGAATAATACAAAAACTTACCGATGAAAGGTCAATCCAGGTGTTTTGTGGTAGCTAGCACTGTCACACAGGTACGCACAGCACTTTACCAATTTATTTTTGTGTAATTGTCCCAAACAATTAATTTTTCAAGTAATATTTCGCGGTTGAAACATAGAACGCGATTCAGGATAAATGTCGCTTATCGAAATGGCGGCGCGGGACAGACGGGCTACGCTTCAAATTTTGTCTATGTGTGAGTCAGTGTGACAACAGGTGACAGAACGAGATACTGCTTACGACTTGTCGCTTAGCAAAAAAAGGATAGAGAATCAAGTCCATCGACTATGGATTAATGTTTGGTCTGCTACTGTTTTATATGTCTGTGGATTCTACTAATGTTCGTAGGGACCAAGTGGTCAGTTAATTTGTAAAGAAAGAAAGAAGAAAGAAAATACATGTATTTAGCACAGACTAAAAAGGCACACAATATACAGCAAAATAATAAAAATCAATCCGTTGCCCTGACTGTACACTCTACGTCATTTTATACAAATGTCAAAGAATGACAATTGTGGTTTGAATATACGGGCAATTTAAGTTGGCAGTCAATTTGATAAGCCATTAATTTCCTTTACTTTACATAAGATTATTATAGAATAGTTGGACGAAGAATTTAAAACAAGATTTGGGTTTTTGTTTTTATTGATAACAGATAGATTTTAAGTGACCTTGTCAGTGATAGGTATATGTATAGATTATTATTACACAAGTGATAAAAACTGATTACAATTTGAGTATATTTTTGGTCGCTAACAAATTACTACTTTTTAATTATTTCAGTACTAGCTTCTGCTCGCGACTTCGTCCATGCGAAATTTCAAGAATTGGGCCATCAAGTGCCAAGGGATTTTTTTCTAATCCGACTGGTGAATCTTATAAACAAACAAAATATTAGTATGAAATGGATAGACTAGTTCCTATCTACTCCTCCAAATGCTATAGTAATTATTTTAGAAATAAGTGAGTAAGTTATGATACTTATGAGCTAATAATAAAACAACATAACCTCAAATCCCATAGGTCCGCTATGCCACCTTATAAAAACAAAACTTTCGTGCTCCTTTCGAGACCTCACTCACTTTTCAAGTTTTCTCTACAAACTTTCATAACCATAATCTGGCAAGTCATAAAACATTCCCTTACTTGCATAAGTACTTATTGTTTTTTTTATAAGTCAAGTTAAATTCTCAAACGAGCATGAGCATTTATGACGCTCATGAACATTTTATGCTCATGAAGATGTAGGCAAAACCAACAAATTTCGATTGATCACAGAATACGGCTGATAAAAAAGTTAAGCTCGCGTAAGTTGCGCGCGCGCACCGCTCTCGCCAAAGAATGTAATTAACTGAACACCAATAAAAATAATTGGACACAAAAAGCGATCCGCCCTGGGCCGCCATTTATTATTTTGATTACCCTTGTTATTGTTATGGGCTATTGATGTTTTTCAACTAGGCGCTCGATTGAACACAGTTGGACACTGTGACTGATTCGCGCCTTCCACGGCGTAGAATCTGATAGTCGGTGTTGGCATCGTGTCATCGTGTGCCCTAGTTCGAAAGTCAGCTTTATTGTTCCCCTTTACGACTCTGTTTGTTCCCGCCGACGGCGCGTGACGTGCAGTTTTAAAATTTTCTAGATCATAAAATGATTCTTGTATTGTTTTTAGATTTAACACCGTAATTATATTAGTAATTTAATTTTATGAAGGGGTTATAATTACTCGTTGAATATACTAGGATAATACCATATTAACTTTAATTATTCTTTCAAGGAGAACGCAAAAAGGTTGCTATTTCAGTATTGTATATTATGTATTTTTCTTCAATGTTTAATGATGAACACTTATTTTTTATTTTACATAATAGTAAATTCATTGAGTACTCTCAAATTTGCACCGTACCTAATCAAATAAAAGTAAGTTGGAAATATTTGAAATGCAAAAAGAAACCACCTAGGCCCCGACGAGATTCGAACTCGTGATCTCCTGTTTACTAGACAGGCGCTTTAACCAACTAAGCCACGGCGCCGTTGACACAATCGCCGAAATTAAATATCATTTACTTTGATAAAGCCCAGACAGACGAAATATAAGATTATCTAAAAATAACAAAACAACAAAAGATGTTAGTATTTTAAATCTTACCATTTTTAGAAATATGTATTAAGAAGTTTGGGTAAAGGTTGAACTTTGTTTTATTTACCGTTGAGTTCAGACGAAACAACTTTTTTGCCATTTAGAAATCGTGTAGCTCCTTATTAGTAAGTTAATAAGGCGTTTATTTATAAACGATGAAAAAGTTAAGATACTATGTTTAAACGTGAAAAATGTATGGTTAAACAGTCGCTAATGATTGCCTAACTTTAAACAACGTTTATAAATATCGAAACATACGAAGATGGTATAAGGTAAAAACCAATCTAACATTTTCTTGCATTATATTTCCTTTCGTATAATTATGATATGACTAGAAAGGGAGTGACTACCGATGTCGACTAATAGAGATGTAGGTATGGAAGCAAAATATACGTTGCGCCGACCCCAAATAGATTGATATAAAGGTATGATTCGGAGCTCCGCTGCACGCAGCAGTGCTTCTTGCGGTGCTTGCCACGCTGCTTCCAAGCAAGGCAGCAGTGTTGCGCTGTCTGCGCTTCTGAATCAGAGAAATTCATCTTTTTGTTGCCAATTTACTTGACAACATTGTTAAGTGTGTCACGTGTTAGTTACAAGGCTTGATAGCTCTTCAGGGATGATAATAAGCGATCACACCATTAACAATCGCCTGCATGAAGTCAATCTACGTTCCCGAAGGCCGCTACGAGTAGGTATCTATAAACTATTGAGACCCGCAATCGCAAAGCCCGTTTACAATAAGCTCGTGAACACAGAAATTGGACAGAAGAGTGATGGCATTTTGTGTATTTTTCTGATGAATCTAGCTTCGGTATGAGGCCCGATACTAGACGTACCTACATGGTATTGGAGAACTACTAATTGTTTATTTTACGCAATTAAAACCGTCAAAAACATTTTATTTTATTTTTTATCACATTTTAATGCCATGGTTAACTAAGATGAAAATCCAGTATACGCAAAGCTCGCTAAAAGTCTCTATTAATGCATAAGCAGAGAGCACGTCGTCGATATCTACACATAAGTAGGTAGTTAAGAAAACATTTTATTTAATTTTAATTTTTTATCAATAGGACTTTAAATATTAAAATATAATACTAATACATTAATGTTTATTTAATTAACGACCCAGTGGGTCCCGCTTAGTGGCAAACGACATCGCGGCAGGCCCAGACGGAGATGGCGGGATGAGCTGGACTCCTTTAATAAAGATTGGTCCTTGTTAGCTTTGGACAGAGAGAGGCCTTTGCCCAGCAGTGGGACGTTAGAAGCTAAAAAAAAAAAACATTAATGTTATGGTCGTTGTCAGATCTAGAAATAACTCAAGCGTACCAAAGAAAGTCTAGATATTAATATTTAGAGACCTTATTTATTAATTTAAAGCAGACGTAGGTCCTGTTTCTAATAACATTTCGAAAACAAGAAAGTTGAGACAGGTTTTCAGTTTACGATTTTCATTAGAGCAAAGATTTAGCCATACCAGCTCTAAACGAACTATAAAACCTAGTACGAAGACTAGCGAAGTATTAATTAAATCGAATCACGCGCATACTTTGTAGCTGAGCGTTATTAAAGCCCCCGTAATGAATATTACAGTAATAGTAGTGTAATAATCAATATTACGGCTGTAATTACGAGCCAGCGGATTATTGCTTTATTAAGCTCACTCATGTATACAGGGTGTATGTAGTTCCTATGTTTCTAAGTGAGCGTGGATGGCCATCCCGAACTATTAGATATAGGTAGCGATTAAGATTCAAAGGAGTCTTGGTGTTGGGGCTTCATTAGAACTGAAAAAGTAACTACTATGAATGATTTGAAAAATCTATTTTCCTAGTCAAGAATCGAACTAGTCGATTTGGTGGAAAAACACACTGTATTTGTTCATCTTCCGATAGTGTCGCTAATAAGAATCAAATTCTGGGAAGTTATGACATATCTACGGCAAACACAAATATATACCCCCCTTATTTATACCTAAACACTGCTTAAAGTTAAGTAATGATTAGCGACTGATTAACCATAAATTTTTGACGTTTAAACATCTATTAACTTTGATCAACGTTTATGAGTGTTTATTTTTAATTATTAACTGATTTACATTTTCAAGTAGCCGTAATAAAAATAAAAAATAAACTAGTGATGCAGTGTTTGATTTGATCCAAATCAGTTCCGAGCCTCCTTGGAGTAGTTCTTTTAAATAATTTCGGAATTGCCCATCGACGAACACTTAAAAAATTCACCCTGTATACTTGTCTTGTATCCGCGGTGCGTGCTTAAATGTTTATTGTGGTAATTTTATAATAGCACAGTCGCGGAGTGAGGGTTATAACATCTGTCAAATGGTGCACGATCATAATAAACTGTGGACGGGGTTAGAAGTTACAGTCATTTATTAATGCAGGTATATTGGTTTTCATTGGTTTTATGGGAAAATTGTACAGTGGGATAACATGCAGGTGTACTTTACCTATATAGTCATCATTATCATCCCTTCAGCTGAAAGACGTCCACGGCTGGACATAGGCGTCCCCTAAGCTCCGCCACTTCGACCGAATCTGTGCTTCCCGCATCCAGCGGACTCCTGCGGCCCTCACGACGTTATCGGTCCAACTTGTGGGGACTTCCAACTTTACGTCTTTCGGTACGCGGTCGCCTCTCCAGAACCTTCCTGCCCCATCGGCCATCTGTTCCGCGAGCAATGTGCCCTGCCCACTGCCACTTAAGTTTAGCAATTCTTCGGGCTATGTCGGTTGCCGGTCCTATTTAGTATATCTGGAAAATTGATAAGTACAGGGCGGTAGAGACATTGACGCGCAACCAGCTAACCATGGATTCAGTACACGATTCTGAAACCCCTGCGATGAAATTTTTCGTCGGTTATTACAATTAAGCAGCTATTCCATACTTTTTGAACGTCTTTTAAGAAACACCAAATTTTTTTTTGTTTACAAGTAGCTCGACCTAAATCAACATACCGGCGACGTCGTGAAAAGATGCCACCCGTCTCTCCACTAGTCCAATGCTTACTCAAGGATGCATATCCGGTAGGCTCGCAATCCTTTCCTATCCTAAGGGCACGTCTCCCAACCATTACAGCGCCCCCTGGTCTACTTCTTGATATGCAATGGCCTCTGTAATACCATGAAGCATGAGGCTCCAGGGCAAATCAAAAGTGCAAATCTTGGGGTTCATTCGATTAATCGAGTCTGGCCAAGCCACGGTGGGATCGGTGCATTTCATTTATTCATTCATTCATTAACTGAAGAAATACATTCTGGTAAGTCTATAATCATGTGGTGAACTCATGGTTACAATTTGCACGTCGATTTTTCTGCCACCCTGTATAATATACAATATGACTTATCTAACGTAGGTACATAAATCGAATTTATGTAAGTGCAAAGATCAATGTTAATTACCTACTTATTACGGTTACCTATCATAAGTTCGAAAAATATTAGACCGAATTTCAATTCACTTAAAACTAGTATTATTTCGTTTTTTTTTCTTCATCGAAGTCGCGACTGCCACTGTATCATTTGACCTTATCTATTCGATTTTTTTTGTGACTCCGACATTTCATTTGGTCGAACAAGTTTTTTCCGAAGTTACACATAGCCGAAATCAAATATGTTCGAAGTATTCTGTTTCCGAACATTCATTATACCACTGTTTTAATTACCATATTTTCATTTCACCAAACGCCTAGAAAGTTTTTGAACAAAAGCGGTTTTAAGTGGTCCCATTATGAAGCATGCAAACAATTAAGGATACTTGCTTCAAGCATGCAGCAGGCATGCAGCATCCAAGCAGGCATGCAGCGTGCAAGCAGGCATGCAACATGCAGCAAGCATTGTTTCTGTCACGGCTCTCAGCTCGCGGGCCGCCATACCCCTCCTATGCGGGCTTAAATTACACGCTAGGGGTAGGGCAGACAAGACTGCATGAAGTCAGTTTTGCAGCGATCCGTTTTTCACAAAATTTTGTAGCACAACATATTGACTTTTTATGACACTATTATAATTTAAAATTGAAAATGCTACCAAATAATCGGCTATATATTTGTGACCAAATAATATTCCGTAAAATGATGTTTCGGTGTGGTGAAAATATGGCGAATAAATCATTTGGAAAATTTCAAAAGTTCAAAAGAGGCTTCGGCCAATAGCAAAAAGTTATTTTGTAAATTGGCAAAACATAGTTCGGTAAAATACACACTTCAATGATCTAAAAATATGTCAAATAATGCATAGAGCAAAAAAAGACGTCGGTCAATAGTTTTCGGTAAAATGAAATTAGAACAAAAAAAAATCGGAAAAGTGATCGGTTCCCAATTATTACATTTGGTTAACTTTATTCTCTCAAGATTCAATATACCTAGCCATTTCTCAACTACGTTGGGGTCCGCTTCAAGTATAATCGGTTGCAGCTGAATATGGAGCGACTGCCAATCTGACCTCCATAACCCAGTCATTGGGTAATATGAAACCCTTTGGTAAGACTGATTGCCAGACTTTCGGGCCTCTAACTACCCGTAAAGACTGTCGAAGATCCACAAATGACAGCCAGGACCAACGGCTTAAGAGGGGACGGGGCCTGCGAGGAATTTGAAAAATAGGTATTTGAAGAAACTATTGCCGTCGCGCTGTCACTAATTCTGCCCCCATAGTGTGTGATAGGGATAGCTACAGCTCAGACCGAAATTATCCCAAAAAATTTGACGAGATCGACGTTTCGTATTCCCCTTTTTTCTCCTCGAAATCTGAGCCGATTCAATTATTTTTTACATTAACATTTTGAAAGAGTATGTTTAGGTTCCTACAATTTTTTTATGTAAAAATCTTTTCTAATTTGTCTGGTAGTCCTCTAATCACGGTGGTAAAAATAGGGCATTTTTTGTAATTTTTAGAGGGTCATATTTGCTTTACTAATTAGTTGCTGAAAAAAAGAAAATGACAGGGACGTGTTTACAGCAGACCTTGATTTTATGAAGAAAAAAAATATTGCTCTAGAGGCATTATTCAGGAAGAAAAAGAGGAATACATTTGTATGGAGAATCGCACGTCCTGGGGGCCGATTCTACTAATTTGCAACGTTACACGTTAAATTGTGTTTCCACAACAGTTCGATTTCGATCGCCGTTCGATAGTTACATAAAAAGTCATTCTACTATTTTATAAGCAAAATGGAAACTAAACTTAAAACGAATTGCAACTGAACTGTAGCGGGAACACAGCGGGTAACCCGCGTTACCAACATGCCAAAATAATATGTTTTATTAATACCACAAAGAAAAAAGTTGAATCTAAAAATGTTACTAAACACGAATATGTGGCACTAAAAGTATTTTCTCTAATTAAAAGACATAATGATCATAATTTTATCATTAACTTTGTCCTATAGTAAACGTCACGCTCATGTTCGATTTTGTTAGTAGAATAGGTTTTGACATTGTTTCAATCGATCGTTGGCGTAACTAAAACGTAACCGCAGCTGTGTCGCAGCTGGACCGTTGTTCATTTTAGTAGAATGCGAAAACGCTTAAAAGTGGTGATTCGGTTGCGGTTCTATTGCGTTTTTTTAACAAATTTGTTAGTAGAACCGGCCCCCAGTTCCCTCTTAACGTACTTTCCGAGGCACGGAGGGGTCTTGGTATGCAATGGATGGTCAGTGCATGGTCACCCATCTATTTTCTTTCCTAGATTATAGAGCTTTAATAGGTTGTTTACCTAATTGAGCTTCATTACGTAGAAGCATCTATACCTAGTCATTTAACTTAGCCGTTTCAATATCTAATACGAAGTTAAATTTCAACTTACAAAGTATGCTATAATTATGTCAATTACATTTATTAGGCGCTCAATAAAGATATTATGATGTTCTGCACATAGAATAGGTCAACCCAGGCTGTATACCCCACGTAGGTATATAAGTAATTAGTTTTATGAGTATAATAGTAATATTGGTATGTTATTACTGTGCTAATTGCGTGGGTTTGCAAGAGGTCAATATGCAGATGGTCAGTTAACACAGCTTATATAAGTTGCGATATTTGATATTCTATTTAGTACTACATTGGTATATTTATGACTATCTCTTTGGTCTAGTGGTCGCAAGTGCTACTGCTGAGCATGAGGTCCTAGGTTTGATTCCCGGCTCAGGAAAAGTGTTATTGAGTTTTCCATCAGGAAACTTCTCAGTTGCAGTTTGGAGTTTAGTTTTATGCACTATTGATGACAATAAGGTCGTCCCTTATTACTTGGGACATCACTGTGTAACGTGCCTGCTAGGGCAGGTACGTTACAGTGGCGCCCATACTAGTCGTAGATATCGAGCCGTATTAAGTTCTTTTCTGCTAGGCATTTCTTTTAGTTTTCTTGGTGTTGGCTGTCTATAACAGTAGTGTTAGTATTTATAACTTGATTACGGGCTATCAAAGGTGTTATTTTTGTAGCCTTTTGTATAAAATCATGGTTTACCATAAATTTACAAAATAAAAATAAAACAACCCACATATTTTATTATATAAAAAAAATTGGTAGCCTGTGTACTTGATTTTGTTTTGTTACTGTGTTAATCTATTTTTAATTTTATTGTGAATTTTGCAACACACACCGCTAGGGTAAATTGAAAAATTGTACCTTTACTGTAATATTTTGGAAATGTGGGTGTATTACAGCCTCGGCCTAATCTTGTGGGGAATAAGGGCGTGATGTTATTTGTTTGTGTATAATGATGAAGAAAAGTTTCGGCATGCAATGATTGAATTATAGAACCGCTGTTACCAATTAATAATGACTTAAACGTCGGATAGATTACAAGCAAATTGCTGTAAGAGTGTTGTCGGCTTTCACGAGAGCAGTTCTTGAGACCTGCGCTAATCCTGGGCACCCAAGTCAAAAGCTCGCGAAGATGAGAAAAAAAAAATTCTCACTGATACGAGAAAACTGTGAATTACCTAGTAGGTCATCCTCATCTGGCGAGCCTTTTCCAAGTAAGTTGTGGTCAATTTCCACTCGAACCGCATGCAGCTAAGTATCAGTATATTAGAATATCCAGTCGCTCCATGCGACTGACTATTTTACTTCCACAGCCCAGTTACTGGGTAAAACGACGCCTCTTCGTAAGCCTGGTTGTCAGACTTTCGGGCTTGCGGCTACCCGTAAAGACTGTCAAAGATTTACAAATGGCTTATCGTGTTTTACAGATAAGTGTGCATGACACACGAGTGACTCACGTCAACGGCAGAAGCAACTGCAGCTATCAACAAAGTACCGCTCGTGTATTTGAGTAAGGTGCTCAAATACACGAGCAGTAGGTACTGTAAAGGTTGTATAGTCAGCATGAAACCTTACGTGTACTGGCAGACGATGATGACTATTGATCGAACAGCCAGAAAGTTTTAGTTTAAATTTAAAAGATAGTTTTGACATAGGTTTTTGTTCCGCAGATAATTTTCATTATTATTTTGGGCGCAGGCTTGCCTTGTACTAATTATTTTAAAATACACGTGGAAACACGAATTTAAGCTCCCATAAATGTTTCATTTCGTAGTTTAACTTAATTACACATCACAGTACGTTGTCGACGGCAGCCGCCGACGCGTCGATCGCAGCCGCCGACGCGTCGATCGCAGCCGCCGACGCGTCGATGGCAGCCGCTGACACGCCTTGACCGGCAGCCGTCTACGCCCGTCGACGGCTGCAGTTGCCTCTGCGTTGACGTGTGTCGCTCATGTATATAAGCACTAAAGGAAGAAGAAGCAAAGTAGTAGGTTTACACTAAATTACTAATACCTGCCCCAGGAATGGGATGATAAGCAAAGTGAAGGATTTTTTAAAGAAATTAATAAAATATACAAGACGAATAATATTATAGGCCTATCTCTTTGTCGCCCTAGTCGAACAAGGATGAATAACACTTCCATAATTCGCCCATGGAGGGGCAAGAGCGGGGCGATCGATCAGGTTAAGTTACGGTTGCCGTGGTTGGTCCGTGGATGGACATTCGTCCATCTTTACTTACCAAGAAACTTCCGTGCCTCGTTAAGCCATTGGTCCCGGTTGCCATTTGTGGATCTTTGACAGTCGTTACGGGTCGTCAGAAACCCGAAAGTCTGACAACCAGTCTTTCCAGGGGTATCGAAGTACCTAGTTACTGAGTCGTGGACATGCAGTCGTTGCTTCTAAAATACTGGGATTCGGCTGCATACAGTTAGACTGGAACTCGTCACAAACATAGCTGGAAAAAGGCTAGGCCGATGGTGAAAAATTCGTCCATAGAATATAAAAATAAAAACTTTTTCCAAAAAAAAAAACAACCGGCTTCCAAAAAAACACTACAAAGTGAAAAATAACTTTAATTTCAGAAGTCGGTGTCTTTGGAGCTGTATTTGAATTTTTTGTCACCGCCTTCCGAAATTAAAGTTATTTTTCACTTTGTAGTGTTTTTTTGGAAGTCGGTTGTTTTTTTTTGGAAAAAGTTTTTATTTTTCACTTTTTAGTGGTTCACATGTGCTTACCCCTTCACAGCATACCGGCGTGATGTTATGTTATGAGCTGGTGTAAGCAATAGACAGACATGAGATTTCAGCAATCCCAGTCCATTTGCTATCATTTATTGAGGAGTTCCGTTGCCTATCTCCAAAGTTCTTCATCAAATCTTCACCAAGTTGAAATGAGACCACTACAAGAAAGTACTCTTCCAAAAAATACCTAAATCGCTTTGTGTGCCTATAAAATTTGAAGAGTTCTCTCTATTTCTCCAGGATCTCATCATCAGATCCTGACGTGATGATCATGGGACCACCTGGAAAGTATACCCTTTCAAACAAAAAAAACAAAATCCAAATCGGTCCAGCCATCTTCGAGTAATCGGGGAACATAAATAAAAAAAAAAGAAAAAAAAAAGGTTGCGACGAATTGATAACCTCCTCCTTTTTGAAGTCGGTTAAAAACATATCGATGTTCAATTCAAAATTGGTTCCGTTTCGACCCGTGTATGAACCTTTAGTGATAAAGTATTCAGTTACAACCACACAAGACATCTTATAAGGCATAGTAAAACGACTGCCAACCTACAATTACCAGCTGTTAAACTAATCATTAACGTTAGGTATACTTTGTAGATAAGGAAAGATTATTAACTTCAATGTTTAGCTTCGAAATATGGCAGAAATAAGTGAAATAATAATCGCTCACAATTATGTTTTTAACCTGTCTTGCAAACTCATTAACAAAGCGTTTGCTAAATTCAGATGGTTGTTTAAGGAAATACGGTAGATAATCTGCCTGCTACTAATCAGATGCGTTAATTGAGAAAGATATTACTAATAGAAATCTAGCAGAGCCTTTGCACATTTAGCTGTAATTAGTAGTCATTGCTAGATTATAAACTGCTGCCAAAACCGTTCAAAAGTAAAAGCTTTTTCAGACAGGTAGGATGCGGCGGCGCGACGTGACACTTTGTGGGAGCCTTAAAACCGTTCGGAGTTCTAGAGGTAAGCTTCGAGCGGTGCAACCCGATGCAAACTTTATAGCGGCTTTGGGAGCCTAATCTCTAACTCCGTCAACAAAAATCCGGGCCCGTCCCAAAGTAGATCTAAACTTCGTAGTGAATCCTACAGCCCATTAATTAACTTTTTTGGACGGGCAAAAACACATCGGGAATAGGGAAAGCTGTCAAATCATGTTCATCGGGAATAGGGACAAATATCAAATCGTGTTGTCATTCATTCTTAGTTCGGTCTTCAAACAGATCTCATGTCAGTAAGTGATACGGAGTTGAAAACGCCCGAAACATCGGCCGAAACTACGGACTCCGTACTTAAGGAGTAGGTAGGCCCCCTGAACACAAGGCGAGTAGCTGCGCAGTAACAAATTCATGTGACTGCGAGGGTGAGAGGTAGGTCACTGCACAGCTTGAAGCCCACTTCAGAACCGCCATAAAGTTTCAAACTCACTGTACGCTTTGCGCATTTTTTGCAGCTCAAAAAGTGAGGGTTTTCTTTTGAATAAACTCAGAAATAAATATTCATCATTATCTGCCTAGCGTTTTCCCTACTATGATGAGGTCGGCTTCAGGTCCAACCAGATTGTAAGAAATATTATGGATACGATTTATGTCAATAAGAATTTCAAATCAGTTAAGGTTTTTTTTAGGGTGGGATATCATCAAATAACTTCTCCCGATCTGGGTGGAGCAGGAGGGCGTGTTAGACTTATACTCACTAAAACCTACCCGTGTTCCCTCAGTTGCCTGTGTGCCAGGGGCCACGGTATCTCTTTCGAACAACCCGCACCCCTGGCAAGCATCGGCCCTTGCGGACCCCACCGATAATTGGTGCTGACATCTCATTGAGGCACACGTGGAACACAACGCGGCGTCGACCCGGGCTTGGTCCGTACCGGACAGCGAGCTATCCGTTACTCGCCGTCCGCAAGCCTGCGCTTACGGTGGCCGCGAATCAGCCTGGGATTCTCGACGCCCAGGGCGTCTCCTGCGTAGCCTAGGCCTGTGAGGGCGCTTATACTGCCTCTCCCTCACGTGCGCTGCCTCCCTCTTCGCGAGCATTACTGCTTCGCAGAAGGAGGTGACTGCTACTCATGCACTCTCGCTCCGTAACATGGCCTGGGTGCTCCGCCCAAGCCGGGTAGACCTCCACCGTATGCTCCACCATGTCCTCCGAGCGATCAACGCAGTGGAAATACCCGGGTGTTTCTGCCCGCCTTATACGAAACAGGAACCTCCCGAAACACCCGTGAGGACCTGCGTCAGGCGGAAGGTGAGAACGCCGTGGCGCCTCTCAATCCTCTCCTCAAAGAGGGGACTTAAATTACCGCCGCAATCGTGGCGTGCCCAACACTGGGTTGCGACAATCACACTCTCAAATCAGTTAAGGTCAAGTGCACCTTCTAAGTAACTTAGTAAGCTACCTAAGTTAAGCGGAGTCACTTCGAAAGGAAGCAAAATGCTGGCTGGATGAGAAGAATCTTCTGAATACAAACATGCATCAACAGAGTCTGTTCAATTTGTTTATTAAAAAGTAATATAATAGATTTCTAAAATAAAGACGAGATTCGACATTTCTACAATACCATCAATATCCACTTACAAAGTTTTAGGTCCACGGTGTTTACGAATATCTTCATTTTATACCGCAACGAGGTCTAGGCCTACATACGTCTGCCCGTGGAGAACAAGTTGATAAATTAAAAGAACATAATAATAGAACGTCCTGCAACAAATACAAACTGGAACCCATATAAAATAAGGATCATGTTTACATAACCCATAAAATCCGCACGAACATATTCCTAGCACCTTATTTAAGTTCGTTCTCACGGTGAGCCGTAAGCTAACTAGTTACGATCATATAACTTGCCTACTTTACATAATTAGACGTAGCTGTTGCCAGTCTGGGCCGCTCGTTACACCGAAATAAACAATTTGTAAGAACAAGCCGACTTTAACCCACCAATTATAAGGAAATCACTATGGTGTGAGTTGTGGACTGAGAGCGGTTTGTGCAAAATTTGAGCTTATTAGCCGATTTGTACGAAAGTACGAATTTACACCCCCGAATGAATCATTCCACTTTGCCCCACTGATCCTGATCCGCCCCACTGGTGGGGCAAGAATCGGGTGAATCAAAACTTTTAAATAATATCTATATTATTTTCTATAGCGATTCGTAGGATATTAATTAATTTGTGGGTGGATCAACAGCTCCAGAAATA
Organism: Antitype chi; assembly: GCA_947359405.1. Classification (NCBI taxonomy): domain Eukaryota; kingdom Metazoa; phylum Arthropoda; class Insecta; order Lepidoptera; family Noctuidae; genus Antitype; species Antitype chi. The sequence goes on from OX375813.1 coordinate 17,289,066, forward strand.
CGTAGGCAATTGGGACGTTTTGAATTTTATGCAATAAAGTTTTTTTTTCTGGTCACACAAAGTCACTAATAAGCAAGTGCTGGTCCCGAAATCTATGTTTATATTTTACTAGATATACCTAAATGTTTCCAAAGCGGGTTTCCTATTATTTGCTTAATATGTTGTCCGTAAGGGTTAGGGGTCATTAAGCCCACTATGGAAATGGGGCCGCGTACAAGTTACCCCTTTCAAAAATTGATAATGGTTAACTGGACCCACATCTGTTTATTTATACTCGTATTATTATACAAAATATGTTTTACATTATGTATAAGCATAATATGTATGTATATTATATATTATCATTTATTTGATTACTGGTACATTCTATTTGATAGATAGATATATATTGGCATTAACGAAACAAGCAATACTCTTCCTATCGACAAAAACTACGATTACCCAAATCGTTGCCAAAAAGCCTGACTGTAATGGTGATTTTTACTCATTGCCGTACTTAGCATATAAAAGCTGTATTCCATACATTCCCGGGCCTAAATAAATTCCCCATAAATCATTAAATTATCTTCCTGCCACTTCTTCATGTTCTTCGGAGTCGGCGTAAAACCCCCATATATACATCGAGGCGCCATGGATTCAATACAAGAATATGAAACCCACTGCGTTGAATTTTCTTGCCAGTTAATAAAAAAAATTGCTGTTCCATACATTTTTACCGCGTATGTATTGCACTTTCTATGAAACAGCAGATTTTTTTTATTAATAACGTTTACGCTACAATCTACAACCATGTGCAGAATTCATGGTAGAGAACGGTTTGCGTGTCGATGTCTTTGCCACTTGTATAAAAGCTTATAACTTGCACCAACCACCCACATTTACGTCGTCACCACGAACAGTTTTCGAGTAAAGCGCGCGCATGCAAACAGACGATAAACAGCTGAAATAACTTCATGAACCGCCGCTAATCAGTTGAACAAATTTAATTTGCCAACATGTCTGAAACGCGCTGAAACTTTAATTGGAAAATGTGTAATTGGGCTCGGAATTAGGAGGGAAATTGATGGCGCATTTTCATGGCTTACCTACTTTATACTTGCTTAGCTGTTGAATCAATGTTACTTTTTCAATTAAAATGTACTTTCTGAGCTTATCTTGAATAGAATACAATAGAATAGAAAACATTTATTCGACACAGACACAACACAGCAGCAACAAACATATAAAAAAGAAACAGAACAATAAACATAACAATAAAATTGCAGTAAAATTGTGCTGAGCGTGCCCATACCGAAAGGGTTACCATCTCAGCATTTGCTGGGTGTTAGACACCCAGCGCTGGTTTTCAGTTGGCACCCCGCAGTGACACACGGACGCAGGCAAATAAAATAGATACATACTTGAATATTAGTATTATAAATGTTTATGAATACGTAAATAAATCTTGGACATTTATGACATCGGTGAAGGAAAAACATTGTAAGGACACCAGAGGAGTAATTGCGAATCACCCTCACAGTCGGAATGGCTTTCATTTTAGCGGTTCAACAACATTCATTGCGTTATTTACGTTGTTGAGCAGATACATTGAACATAATTATGAAGCAATGGATTATAAATACTTGTTCTTCAAAATGATTCAGATGCTGATTGATATTAAGTAACGCAATTTGGATGCTGGACTAACAATTAATGTAGGTCTGAAATCGCCGACCCGTGTCTTGAGCAAGCGTGGTGTTCAATGCTCGTGCCTTCTTTGAATGAGAAGAGGCGTTTGTCGTGAAGGAGGACAATAATAGGCTGGTATTATTAAGCTTTTTAGCGTGGTTTCATTGACATAGCATCCTTACGCTTCCTGCAGATCGGCGTGACGACTATACTAGAACAATTTCTATGAAAACATAAAGGAAATTCATCTACTACAGTCACCTTACTACGCTGTCAGACATTATATGCGCCCTTACGGCCCTAGTCGCCGCAGGAGACGCCCTGGGCGTCGGGAATCCCAGGCTGATTCCCGGCCACCGTAGGCGCGGGCTTGCGGATGGCGAGTAATGGGTAGCTCGCTGTCCGGTAAGGACCAAGCGGGTCGAGGGCGCGTTGTGTTCCACGCGCGCCTTAAAGAGACGTCAGCAACAACTGGTGGGGTCCGCAAGGGCCGATGCCTGTCAGGGGTGCGGGTTGTTCGAAAGAGATACCGTGGCCCCTGGCATACAGGCAACTAAGGGCACACGGGTGGGTTTTAGTCAGTAAAAGTCTGACACGCCCTCCTGGTCCACCCAGAGCGGAAGAAGTTATTTGATGATTTCCCACCCTCAAAAAAAAACCCTACGCTGTCGCGTCGCAGGTCTGCGGGAGCTTATAGAAAACTACTCGGTACATACATAGGTACTCAAACAAAAAGTAACCTTTAAGAATTAATCCTGGTCATAGTCCACTTCTGAGCCAGATTTAACCAAAACCTCTCAAAACTGTGAAGCAAAACGTCATGGGAAAACCGGCATGTACTAGAACCAAAAATGCGAGGATATTGTTACATCTACAAACCCGCACTGACCCCACGTGGGGGATTACTGACAGCCCACTCCCTCTCACAGAGATAAGGCCTGTGTCCCAGCATTGGGAACATAAGCAGACACAACCAAAATAGAGTTAGAGAATTTAGATAGTAAATTTTGAAGTTAAATTTAGATGCTTAATTTTCAGTTTTATGATAAAAACATGAATGTTCGTTTTGAAACTTCGATATTCTCAAGAGTATTATGAAGTCAACATGTTTCCTACTGCATTGAAAATCATGCAAAATGTGCTAACTTTGATTCTATAAATCTATAAAGTAAAAGTATCTTCATGAAATTACGTCAAATGTGCTTAGTTAGGTACTTTGGTTCTTTAAATCTATAAAGTAAAATTATCTCCAAAAAACAAACTGGATCCAATACAGCTATTCTGTCAAAACGTGCCACAACAAACAAAATAAAACTCAACAACAAAACTACGGTAATTTAACCCCACTTTGAAAAAACTAGGCTAACACTTAAAAAGAAAAACTCCAATGGCGGCCTATCATTGGTTTTCCAACACAAATAACTACAACTTAACTTCGCGTGAGTAAAACTTAAACAGAGTTAACTAATAGCTTACTAACTGAGCCAACACGAATAAAATTAACTTGAACGCTTTCCTAGTTTTTCGTTTAACTTACCGCTGACTGGTGTAAAAGTTATGTGAATGAGGAAAAGCACATTATGTTTCGTCGTTCACAAAAGAAATGTTACCTCATTGAATGCGATCGAAAGTTTGCCGAAAACTATAATGAGATAAATTTGGCTTATTGTTTATGGTTTTCGGTTGTGGAGAATGTGCAAAGCAACATGCAAAATCTTACCCATTTATATAATCAAAGATCTTACCCTAATGTGGCACGCGCCGCCGCGCGCCGGGCCGGAGCGGTTAAATTGTCGCTAAAGTTGAGCAGAGTTTCTCGAGTTCGAAATCTTATGAATTTTCCTGAATATGTGAAAACTTAAATTACATAACATAAATTAAATAATAATTTATTCAATGTCTTGTTGTTTCAAAATATTTAAAACGCTTACACAAGGCTGTGGAATTAAACCTGCAATACAACGCAGATTTAAAAAAAACGCGCGCGTTCCATTGTTAAAATTTTCCCGCCAGCTTGTTCTACATAAAAATGATTTGTTTTATTATATGGAGATATTTATATGATGTAAAAGTAATCTTAGCATAAAGATTGTTTTTTTTTTGTCTATAAAGGATATTGAGCGCACACAAGCGTCATTATAGTTTTTCAAAATCAAAAGCCATTTATTCAAATTAGGCTGAGAATCAGCACTTTTCGAACGTCATAATACATAAGACAGAAAAACGCCCACCTGTCACCACTTCCTAGTGCTTTAGCTGGGAAGAAGAAGTAGCGGAACAAACTCCCAAGCAGCTTTTGTGTGCAGGTCTATCAAAATTATGTCAAAACAGTATTTTCTGAGAACTTTGACTACTTAGCGGACTGTTGTGTTGAATTTGACAGAAATCAGGTAGGAAAATGCTGCTCCCGAAGTATCCTGCCCAAGACACTTTATCTTATGTTATTTCACCCACTCTGTCGAAATATCCAGGCACATTTAACTGAAACTAGAAAGAATTCAACATCAGAACAAGACCGCTATAATACACATATCAACTCAACCTATGGCCAACAATTCTAACGCAATAGTTAGGGATCGCGTGCGGGCGGCCATTACAAACCTGCCACAGATTGTGTACCTATTGATGTCTCATTCAAAACGACCTGCCGATAACGGCCCCGATATCATATGCGAATGGGAATACAAAACTGGAAGCTAGTTAATGTGCCAAGAAATACAGGTGTTATTATTTTTTGTGCATTTATGTTTTATGCAATCGGTTTCCGATAACGTACAATCTTTCTTTCTGTGGCCGTTGTTGTAAATGGTTATCCTTACACTCTTCTGAGCTTTGGTGCATTCGTTTAGACCAGAATACCTCAATTTTAAATAGCCATTAATAACAAGCTTGTCATGTTGGGGGGGGGGGGGGGGGGGTTGCCCTAATCGCCACGCTTGGCAGGCGGGTTGGCGATCGCAGTATGGTGGTAAAATGTATAGAGAACGCTGCTGCCCATTGTCTAGTAAGTCCCTTAGTCGCCTTCTACGACACCCACTGGAAGAAATGGCAGCCCCAACATGACAAGCACAAAAAATAAATGGCCCCTAGTGCCCGGCGGCCCACCTACCCTTGGCGACGATAGCGGTCAAGGCCATGGTGAGGCAAGGGGTGCGAACAATCCCCGGAAGAGATCCGGCTACCACAATCACCGAAAAACGTAAAGTTGGAAGGCCTCCCACAAGGTGGACCGATGACCTTGTGAGGGCCGCAGGAGTCCGCTGGATGCGGGAAGCACAGAACCGGTCGAAGTGGTGGAGCTTGGGGGAGGCCTATGTCCAGCAGTGGACGTCTTTCGGCTGAAATGATGATGATGATGATGACGATGATTATTAGCAAACTTAAAAACTATACTTACAATTTATTTAAATTAAAGGTTTACAGGAGAGCAGTGGTAGCTCTGTGGCAACGGCCACGACTTCTGAGTTGTAGGTCGTAGGTACGAACCCGGACAGACGCTTTACATCACCACTGGTCTCAAAGCGGTAAAAGACATCCTGAGGAAACTGGCAAGTCCTAGAACCAAAAATTCAAAGATATGACTGTGACATCTACGAACCCGCGCTGGGCCCACGTGTTGGCCCACTCCCTCTCACAGAGAGGAGGCCTGTGTCCCAGCAGTGGGAACATTATAGGCTGATTGTGCTATGCTATATAAAGTTTAGACATCAAATACTGATTTGCTCTTTAGCATAGACCTCCCTCAGGCTTGTCCATAGCTCACGGTTGCCAGTTTTTCTCCTCCATAGTCCCTCCTGCAGACGTTTTCAAGTCGTCTTCCCATTTTTGAAACCAAGAAGAAGGCCATAGTACCTATAGTTGGGCAAAAGCCTAGGCAGATGACGATGATTAAATGATAAATGATTTTATTTCTGTAAGTAGGTTTGTACAAACACTTTTACACGTCAATATTTTCGTCATATTTTTTTAAACTAGATGAGGTCGGCGTTTCCTATCTGACTACTCTGAGAAGAAAGGCCAAAACAAACTCAGAGGTCACAGTCTCTTTTAAAGTCCAGACATAATCTTGGTCAGATCATGTGAAGACCATGTGGATACCAATCCACACAGATTGAGTGGACCTGTCCAATTAGTGCACGCATTTATCAGTAATCATGCAGCTCAACTCAGAACTTGAGGAGCTCAAAAATTTGACGAACAATTCCAAAGAAAGAGTATTATTGATGATCACTTTTCAAAGGCCAAAACAAACTCAGAGGTCACAGTCTCTTTTAAAGTCCAGACATAATCTTGGTCAGATCATGTGAAGACCATGTGGATACCAATCCACACAGACTGAGTGGACCTGTCCAATCAGTGCACGCATTTATCAGTAATCATACAGCTCAACTCAGAACTTGAGGAGCTCAAAAATTTGACAAACAATTCCAAAGAAAGAGTATTATTGATGATCACTTTTCATCTTTGCTAAAGTGGGCCAGCCCTTTAAGGAGTTAAGCTCGCTTCGCCATCTATATGGTGTATGGAAAAATATAATCACCAGCCGAAAAAAATCTTTACATACATAAACTGCATTCAACTGCTAACTAAAACTGAATTACGTACGGCGGACGGCCAGTCCTGCAAACGGAACCCTAAACTGCCACCATCAATTATAAAATCAAGAGAGAAGCGTCCATTCAGTGTAGCATGCAACAATTATGGCACGGGACTGATTGACTCGCGTCCTTTGTCCAACCGACATTGACAGTGTCACAATACGGTTATTATAGCCACCATTCGACATGGCAGCTGGCATTTCACGAATGTACCATTCACTTACTTGTTCAACAACATTTTTTCCCTCTTTTGAAAAGGTCGGCTTCGCCACTTGTGCAGGACGGGAAAAACAAGCGAACATCTTCACTTCTGCAACAATTTCTCACTGAATCCTCAACTTTGTGTCTTTAGAACAAGGATTGGTGGCTTATTTCTCGGGTGTTTTTGTAAGTTTGCGATGGTGTCCGTTACATAGTCCAATATGATCTCTTAATTGCATTAACTTAATTAACACTTAAGTTTCGTTTGTTAGTATCAACAGTAGATAATTGTTCGCAAACAAGAAAAAAAATACGATGTGATAAAAACTTGTTACATATCGTTAAGGATTGTTTAAGGCAATATTGTAATCGGTCAAGCATGTCTATCTACGTAAACGGGTTAGATAATATTATAATGAAATAGACAGAGTCTGTTAATGTTAGCTATGAGCTGGTATATAAAAAGGGGCTTAAGGAAAAGGAAGTGCACTGACTGACAAAAAGCAATCAAGTATTAAAGATATTGTCTCGGATGTACGGCCACCATAAGAGATGAGTAACCAGGGTCTTCAAATATAGTTGAAGCGTAGTAAGAAACCTACGTATTTTTTCGAATAAAATTTAATTTAATCAATAGAAAACAAACAGTGGTCAGAGTTAATTTATCTAATTAAAGAACAATGCCCACATCCCATACATTTAAGAACCTGATAATGAAAGTTTATGTATAGTTATAAGGTATAGTAAAAAGACTACCTGTAAGTTTAGAAAATCATGTCATATAGTTATTTTTACGATTTAAACGCTATGAAGGCCAAAAAATATTAATGTTAGTTTTTAGGTTAGGATTTGCCGTTACCGTAATATAAACAAATAAATGTTTTAGAACTAAATAATAACGCTCGATGTTTCTCGAGTTTTGGGCTTAGTCTCGAGGTCCAGGGGCGGTAAATAGGGTTGTTAAAGAAGCAATACACACAAAATCGCACAGTACACGAGACGCAAATGCCTCAACGAAGGATTGTGCCGAATAGCCGAAGCCATGCAATCAGAACTGTCTAATGTAAAAAAATCCGTTTCAGTCGTGCGAACTCAATTACATACTGCATGATTAATTTATTTAACTATTGAGTATATTATTTTTAATTAATATGTTTTAAATAAAGACTAATAAAGAAATACTTACTGATTACATAAAACGTAAAATAATGTATAAAACTCAAAAACAGAGTTGAATAAAGTCAAGTAGCAGCGTGTAAAATGGAACTTCGTAAAAAAAGGGTAGTTGAGATGCGTTTTAAACCTGATAATACTCTTACCCTTGACGTAGAATAAGCATAAAGAAATATTGAAAAATATTTTTTTCCTGCGTTGCTTTTAACATAAGCGTAATTAATATACAATTCAATAAGCTGAATGAACTTTAAGATTTATTTCATTTCTATACTTAGTCAGGTGAAAAATGGGCATTCTTCTTTCCTACGAAAACCATCCATAGGTTTCTCATTAAACTTCAACTACATCCGACGACCCCGATTAATTATCTCTTTTATTGACTGTACATTTACAGCGATTTTTTTTTATTGTAACGTCACAGAACTTGATAAGCTATCATCTTATATTTATCCGTATATTGAAATCACAACTGTCTTTATTTGTCAGTTGTTTCTAATGACCATTACAAAGTGTGTCAAACGTGTTTCTTGACTACGTCAAGTCAGTTTTCCTGCTACTTTTAACACTTGTCAATTTCTCTTGATTTTTATTTAATTTGCATACTACATCATCATCACCGTCCAAGTTTACGACATGATGACTGTAATGTTAACAGGAATATTGTATTTATTTGCCAGTTGAAACACATCTACACCATATTTAACGTACCGGCAAACTCGTAATCGCATTTTAATGTATATTTGAAAGCACGGTAATTCAAATAAAATCCCCGTCAATTGTCACCAGCGAACCTTCCCAACATCAATGGCTGTCCTAATGTCGTTTGGATAAAAAAATCAATTTGTTATGAACCCGCTTTGACGGAGTAAGGCCGGGCAATTCAGTCGCAAGTGAGCGTGGTTCCTGCGACGGATTGTTTATTTAACTTTTGTATGCGCGTGAGCAATTCACACCTCCCCCCCCTTTACTGCTTCCCCTCCCTTGCACCTCGCTTCATTGTGTGTTCAAACTGCGTGTCAGTTTAGGGTTGTCAGCTTTACATACATAGATAACGCGGTTGTCATGCTGCAAGAAGTCATCGCGTGCATCGGCGAAAAAATGGATGTCTCTCTTTCTTTTAGCCGACGGGTCTTTTTTTGTAATAAATAGTGTTGTTGGAGTGTTTAAAAACGATTATGAATGATCAGCATAACATATAATAAGATCATCATTATTCAGTTAATTAAGAATGCTTAATTATTGCGTCTAAAGGTTATCATCGGGTTCGTCAAATGATATTTGGCGAACCTGATGATACCAAGGCTAAAAGTATCATATTATGAAGCTACAATTACGCTTGCCTGAGAGTCAAGCGATACGGTTGGGTAATTTTAGCACTTTTGGGTTAGTTTTTTTTTAAATTCTTGTCCTTCGCATTTATATCGGAATGATAAATAGCTGCTGTATACTTTACAACGTTTCTATTAGAGCCAGGCACTAATAAATTTGCGGTGTTTCGAAGAAGAATCGCCCTATTTTTTCAAACTTCACACTAGCCACACTCTGTCACGAAAAGATAAAGAACTGACAACGTTTTTTTAACTTTCTTTTATATTGACTTAAAGAAAATAATGAACTTTTTAATTAATTAAGGCTCACACTTGCGCATTAGGTCAGCCCTAATGAATAGCAGTTTACGTTTATTTATTTAACCGAAGCCGTCATTACAATGAAAGTCGGCCGAAGTTACTGGGCCATGTTATTCGATAACTGTGCCGTTTAACCACTAGGTACGAGAATTGTTTGTAACAGCTGCAAATTTGTATGTTCGCGAAACAATAAAGGGAACAGTAAAAATTACGTTTTTGTAATAAAAAATGGAGACTTCAAGTGTAATCTCCATGAAGTGCCCTTTAAGTGCTATGTCTGGTCGGTAGACAGGCAACAAGCTACTGGTTTAGCGTAGTTCATGTGTTTGATATTACTTGCTATTTATGCAGAAATGTTAAAGTAATATCGTGATTACTTTTCTAATTAAAAATTGATTATTTGTTTTGAGGTAGCATGCAGGGTTCTCGAAGAGAAGTGGTCTGTGTCCCAGCAAAGGGAACATTATAGACTGTTTGTTATGTGTATGTAGGGCTGCAACCAAAACAACAACAAATGGGGCTTGTATCTAAGTACCTAATAACAGCTGCACTGGTCAATCGATCAGGTTGTCGCGTTTGGTCTGTGACCATTTTTGCATATAAATACTCTTCCGTGCCTCGGAAAGCACAGGCTGTTTGTCCCAGCTTTCATTCGTGGAACTTTGACAGCCGTTTTGGGTCTTCATCAGAAACCCGAAAGTCTGACAACCAGTCTTTCCAGGGGTCCAAAGATACATATTGTAAAACTCAGACAAACCAGATTGGAATAGAAACCGTCAATTATTTTCTATTTGCATTAGGTACTAAGTACGATTAAATGTTTTTATTAAAGAGTAAATGTTAAAAATAATTATAAATACCAACGTTCTAGTGCTAGGCAGTTGCGATCCATCCCATTAGGCATTCCACCAACCAGCGAACAGTTATGAAACCTAACCTAACGTGGTAAAAATCCCACACAGAATCAGAAAAATCCTTGCATGTATCAATCAATTTAAAAACTAAAATCCCCAAATTCGATCTAGAACCTTCAAAACACCGCTTTTCTCAGAACAATACCTAAGTATATGAATCAATAAACATAATTGTGTTAAATCAGGATCACATTAATATTGGTTATCAATTTCTTTAGCATTTCCTCTATAATTTTTGTATCATTGGTAAAAAATGATTTGAGGAAGGTCAGATGTGGCGGATGTCACGTTCAGTCCCTCGTTATGAAGTATTAGGAACAGTTTAAAGGGCCATTTCGACGTTTGCCCGGGTTTTTTGACCATAAAAGCTTTTTACAACTATTCGGAGTGATTTTTTAGTCACCGTTTAAAATTTTCAGGGTGCAGGGTGTTTCAGTACCCATGAAATTGAACAACTTTCTCCAAGGAAAATGGATCGAAATATGAAAAAAAAATCGACCATCCCATGCAAAATCAATAGTCAGCTGATCGATTTTGTATGGAAGGTCCGAATTTTTATACCCAGTATAGATAGGTCTGTCTGTTTCCTGGATCTTTTTAGGGCTCCGTAGCTCATTAGGAAAAACGCGGAACCACAAGTACACCTCTGCCTAATCCTTCAGGGACACAAGGCGTTATGTTATGTTATGTGGAACCCTTATAGGATCACTTCGTTGTCCGTCCATTCGCCGATCAGTCTGTCAAGACCGTTGACCTACTCTCTTACTCCGCCAACGAAGATACGGACCCGTCGGAAAGTAGTTCGAAACTTCTTAGTGAATCCTACAGCCAATTAATTAACTTTTTTGGACGGGCAAAAACATATCGGGAGTAGGGACAGCTGTCAAATCGTGTTGTCATTCATTCTTAGTTCGGGCTCCAAACTAATCTTCTGTCCGTAAGTGATACGGAGTTGGAAACGCTCCTTCGAACGAAATGATGGACTTCGTGCTTAGTGAGTAGGCCTCCAGGAACGCATGGTCAAAAGGTATCAAGTAAAAAAAAAAAACAATTACATTAAGCTCATAAGCTGCTTAACATTAAATCTTTGCAAACTGGCATATGCATATGTAAAATATGTAAAAACTTAAACCTGTTCTCGATTGTGGTAAGCAGAAACCACAGAACACCAAGAACGATAGACTTACATCCTCATCTACAGATTTTTCTCCTGAGCAAAGCAAATAGCACCCAAACATATTGCTTTGAAAATTATGAGTAAAGACCTAATTTATTTTATTTGTCAATGCCTACCAAAAAACTTTTGGAATAATAACTAAACTAAATAACTAAACTAAAAAAAAAAAAAAAACTAAATAATAAATAACTAAACTAAACACTTGAAATAGTAAGTTTTTATTAAAACCTATTTTGATAAATCCTAAATACATTAGATATTTTATTATGTAGGTACACTTATATATAGGTAAACCACACAGCTTAGCAGCAGCAGGTCACAGATATACCCATATGCATATATGTATATACCTATGTAAAAGAGTAAAAAAATAAAAGTAGCATAGATCCACATAAAGCAGATCAAAACTTTAATACGTAAATAATAATGTTGACTCATATAAGCTTATTTACTGCGATTATTTATTCCGATACCAACTTTTAATAGTCCCCAGATTATAGTTTAAAATTACCTAAATGCGTCTTTAATGGTGGAATTTAATGTTGGATTTAAAATGAAGACATCTGTACAAAAAACTAAATTGACTTTACGAATTGTTTCCTGCAGTCATAAAAGTGCAGGGTAACATTAAAAAAGTAACGTAAGCGTGGAAATGAAATTGAATTTTCGAAAAGTAATATGAGATGTCCGTCCCGAATTATTTTTTATTGCCCTTAGCCGCCATTTTGTGTCATTTACTTAACCTGTTATCGACGTCAGACCGCTGGGACCGATATTACGAAAATACAACAAGGGAAAACTAACCAAGCGAATCAAAAATGTCCGTAGTGCTGCGACACAAAGGTTAGAATCGATTGTTAAAACGGTTTCTCGCTCGAAAAGAACCACGTTATTACTTTCGATCCACATAATGCTATTGTATAACTAATAATCAAGCAGGACTATTCGATTCGTTTATCTCATTTCGGTAATGTGTGTTTGACTCAAAATAATTGGAGGTTAAGTTCCATGTTAAATTGCTTTGGTAGTCGCAGTCACTTTGTAAGGTCACCTTTTGTTCTAAATGTTCTGATTGTTTTGAGAATCTTACGAAACTGAGTGGCTTTTGTAAGTTTCCATACTTAAGAATAAGAATTGGATATACCTAACACTATCTCGTTTAGTCCACTCTCGGCCCCTCGACCCCTAAAAAAAGATTTGTTTATTTGTTTCCTCTCAACCCTTAAACATAGTTCACACCCGACACCCAGGGGGTGAGACTGAATTTTCATACAAAGAACATGCATACCTTGTTCACTTTCAACCACTAGTTCGGTAAGTAGGTACCTAAAATTAATATTTTGGTACAGTAAGGTACCTGCGGCTACTTTGGGGGTCAGAAGGAAATTAAAACTTAGCTGGAAAATAAAATCCGCTCTCTACCCCTAAGTGTCGAGAATTAACTATAGTCAGGGGTCCAGTGGACACATTATTTATTGGGGGTCGAGGGGCCGAGAGTGGACTAAACGCACTATCTAGCATCTGTATTTCTGTCAAGGTGCAACAAACGAGGTGTCTACAGCAACAGACCTAATTCCCTTCTTGGTTCTCCATTTGATATATTTCTGATCGTTCCAAGGAACCGAATCACACATACCGAAAACCCTCAACGTTGTAATTTCAAATTGAAAACGAAAATTGCGAGCATACGTAATAAGAGAGAAGAACGCCGGCTACGTGACGCTATTTAGCGTCAAACGACGCAAGCGCGAATTGGAAATCAAAACAAGCATTGATCCACAATCAAATCGAATCGAAACCTTAGCGTCGTGATCGATAACATACCATCCGATTATCGAAATCACGATCATTTGTGTGCAACGTTAGTCTTTCACGAGAAATCCTTATGAAAATTGCCATAAAGCTTATTTTATAAGAAAATAAAATTCAATTTTCAAATTTGGACTGTGTTCCACGGTCATAAAGTCGATCAAAGAAGTTGATTCCAAATACGAATCGAGTTGCGATGGCAATTTGATCGAGTATCGATCATATGCTGCAGTTCGAAAACGCTACGAGTGCAACTATTTCTTTGGATTATATTAAATTATAGCTAGCCGTGAAAATCGTCCCGTAATGTGTTGGCGAGATTACTCGTCCGTGGGACTGCGCGAACATATCATTTGCCTCGAGATGCACTTAGAGATAGCACATATCATTTGCACTTAGAGATGGAGCGGTCCATCTCTAAGTGCGTATAATGGGGCGTAATCTTTGAATTAGCCGTTACAATTTATTGATTCTTGTTTTCTTTTTACAAATGAATTATAGCTGTGTGTATAATGTTTAAAAAATTCATAAATAAAAACATTCAAATTGACGTACGAATGGCATCATAAAAATTCAAAGCAATTTATTTTGACATCATGAACGTTAAAAGTGCATGTAGTCGATTGTTAGGCGTTTTCCATTTCAAGTCTGCATCGTTTAAATACTTTAAAAAACAGGAATCGTACTGCCTTAGTTCAATGCTAATACTGGCCTTACGGAATATAAATTCTAAACAGTAAACTGTTACACCAGCAGGCTTAGTACGAGAACCGTAAACAAGCGTTTTGTCGTCGGAAGAGTAGACAAAAATTACGTTTCCTCATAGACAGGTTTACAGTTTTTCACCGAGAAATGTAGACAAACGATTTCTATTCTACAGTAGAGTAGAAATAGAAAGCGTCATGCTAAACCTGCAGGTGGCTGGTATACTTTACGAGAAGTTTCGTCAATAAATCGCACGCGACTGGCAACTTACCCAACAATGGTTTGCTAATTGATATACTCGTACTTACTGAATATGAATAAGTAAGCATGTATCAGCAAGGTGTGGCCATATTTGAGGATGTTACAGACCATCAAACTGAGCAATTTTCTCCATGGGAACAACATCGTAATAGTGAAAAAAAAATCAGTCGTACCATATATTTGTGTCGAGTAGACAGTCGCACGGGTCGATCGGATAAGCTACACTTGCCGTGGTTGGCCCGTGGATGGGTGACCATGTTTACATACTGAAACCCCTCAATGCTTTATAAAGCACCTCAAGCCGTTGGTTCTGGCTGTCATTCGTGGATCTTTGACAGTCGTTACGGGTCGTTAGAAGACCGGAAGTCTGACAACCAGTCGTACCATATTTATCGTATTACTCAGTAACTGGGTGGTGGAGGTCATATAGGCAGTCGCTCCATGTAAAATACTGGTATTTTGCTGCATTCGGTTAGACTGAAAGTCGATCCCAAAATTATTTAATTGGGAAACTTGAACTTTTTTATTTATTTATTTATTTATAATAATAAGCACACCAACAGCACTGTCACTTACATTTCAAATAAAACTTACATCTAAACATTGGCATTTCAGTAACCGTGCAAATAACAGGTATGCATGACATTGACATAATGAAAAAATTAGAGACAATAAGAAAATATACAGTTAGTGTCAGTTATGTGACAGTTGATAATTTGTTTTGTAATTACGAGGTTGGTCCCATGGACAAAGTTGTTCGGTTTAATAGTATGTATGGTACGACACCTTTAAATGGCAATGATAAACGGTTTTATTTCTGTAATCAAAATTCTAATTCTGTAATGCGTTTCTTAGCTGACTACTCTGAGAAGGAAGATCGAAACAAACTCACGAGGTTACTTTTAAATTCCAGACATAACATGTGAAGACCATGTAGATTGGTGTCTAAAATGGTATTTTGAGGTAAGAATCACATCTTTTCATACCTGTATTTGGTATTAGATGTTCCTTTGTCAGCAGCAAGACATTTTCCATGGCTGGTAATAAAGAACGAACCATTAACATCTGTTAAAACAACATTACGGGCGCGATACGCTCGCTTGCCGTGCTCAGAAACGCTAATATTACGAAGTTGACGTAATTTGTGAGCGTCGCCGGGTGCGTAGCATATTTATAAAGGTTCCGTATATTAGGTACCATGAGATATTACTTAATTTGGTTTCAGTATTTGATTGCGTGTGGATTTTGGAATAAATTCCGTAGATACTTTATGAAACTGCGGCTGGTCGAATCGGTTTTAATGAAGTTCTTGGCTGTTGAATAAAACATTACTGGTTTAGAAGATTACCAATATAGATTTGCGTACTTTTATTATAAAATTGTAAAGTTAATTATTTGTTTATGTTTATTTAATTAAACGCTTTGTAAGTATTTAAGATTTCTTCTCTTGTAGGTAGGTAAGTATAAAATATTTGTTTTTGATTTTATCTTTATTAGAACTAGATCAGTAGGTATGTACATTAAACGTAAGAAGAAATCATATATTAAACTAGCAACAGTACAATAAAACATATTCTATCTACTTATATGAGTACTCTTTTGTAGACTTAACTAGACATGCAAACTTACAGCGTAGTGACCTAGTTCTTTTTTTATTTGTTGTTAAAATCTACGTTCCACTTAAATTGTCTACCTTAAATTACTTCGTTGAATCAATAAACCATAACTAAAGTGTAACAAAAGGTAGGTACTTACTAAACATTTTTATTAACATATGGCTTTCACTTGTGATACTTATGGGAAAATTTTCGATATCACGCGGACCACTTAATGTAAGAAAAACTTAAAAAAAATATATTTCGTCATCATACTGCATATTGCAAACTAAAGTAGAATTAGGCCTAATAATTTCTTTAAGGGCTGATTTTTCAATAGTCAGATAACTTTTATCTGATGAATAAATCTGACAGTTTGGCATATTTTTACATGCTTTATATTAGCTTCACTTGTATGTTTGTTTGTTTGTAACCGACTCCTTAGGGCGCGATTTTGACCCACTTTAAACGGTCAGATTTCATTTTAACTTTGCAAACTTATCGAGGACCGATGACAATTCAATAATTAACAAAAAGAAAATAGAGAAAAATAGAAAAAATAAAGAAAAAAAAAACTGAAAAATCACGCTTTTGTAGTTAGCAGAGCTAAAAAATAGAAAATAAATAATCGTTTAAAAAAGCTAAAAAATACGCTTTAAAAACCAAACTAAAAAAGTTGAAAATAATTTGTTTGTACCTAAAATTGTACCTCAAAAAGCACCCCACACTTTTTAATTGAATAAAATTATTTTCAACTTTTTTAGTTTGGTTTTTAAAGCGTGTTTTTTACATTTTTTTTTACAAAATACAAAAGCTGTCACACTGAAATATTTATTCTCAGATAAAAGATATCCGACATTGAAAAATCAGCCCTAAAAGAACGAAAACAGTACAAATTATCAAGATTAATTAGTTCAAGATGTAAACGATGAACCCATTAAATATGATACCTATTACAATTTAAAATAAATAAATGTCTTCTTATAAAATGAGGGTGCTAACACAGCATGGCTTACCGTATTTGTTTAACTCACTGTACCCTAAATTTTTCCATAATAACTTTAGTTGGCACAACTAATGTCGATGTAATGAGCCCCTTATCTCACTAATTAAAAGTCGATTTGGCGCAGGCGAGCTTTCTAATGTCAACTGCGACACCTATACACAAAACGATGTACTAACACAACTAACTGAGCGAATCCTTTTTACTATATGATTAATGTATATAGTGACAGTTGAGTAATTAATGGCACCGATTAGAATTGAGGGTACCTTTTTTATGAGAAAACTATGTTTGGATACGTAATTATACTTAGTCGTTGTACGTTTCGGATAGTTAATCGTCGGTAATCGATCGTCATTAGCGATAAAAGTCATCTAAAGTTTGATTTAGGTGAATACGAATAATTAATCATGATTCTTTTTCTGTTGACGAACAAAAAACTTGATCAGATATAGTGGAAGTCGTTAAAGCAAATGAAGAAAGCCACACACACGGTTCGTCAGAATTAGTATTATTTTCTTTTGATAATTTTGATTACATTTCGCATATTAATTAGCATATTATATAAGTGATTCTTGGGCTCGTATTCTTCAGCAGATACTAAGTCGTTAATCTTTTAAGACGTTTGTCCGATGTCCGGAGATTCAAATTAGAATTAGCTGTCAATAGTGTCCAACCCCTTGGTTGTGAAGGGCTTAGTAATAACAGCCGTACCAGTCGATCAATCAGATGCGATTGCTGCGGTTGGTTCGTGGATGGATGACCATTTTTAACCAACTTAAAAAAAGGAGGAGCTTCTCAATTCGACTGTATTTATTTTAAATGTTTGTTATCTTAGAACTTTCGACTGGGTGAACCGATTTTGATGATTTTTTATTTATTTTATATCTGGTGCTTCCCGTGTGGTCCCATTTAAATTTCATATAGATCTGATGATGCGTTTCGGAGACAGACAACGGAACTCATTCAAAAAATGACAGCAAATCAACCGCGATTGCTGCTATCGCATAAATATGCATTGTTTTTACCCCAAGGATGATGAAATTTCGAATTGGTGTGGGGTAGGTACTATAACTAAAAAGCGACAAATAAAACTTTTTCCGACTTCCAAAAAAACACTACAAACTGAAAAATAACTTTAATTTCGGAAGTCGGTGACTGGTGACATGAAAATTAAAATACATATTCAAAGTCACCGACTTCCGAAATTAAAGTTATTTTTCTCTTTGTAGTGTTTTTTTGGAAGTCGGTTGTTTTTTTTTTGATAAAGTTTTTTTTAAATATCAAGACCCTCCTTCCGAAGAGTGCTTCGGAAACTACGCTAAGCACACTATCAAATTTCTACGAATGACAGCCGGACCAACGGCTGTCATTCGTGGATCTTTGATAGTCGTTACGGTTCGTAGCAACAGGGTTGTGGAGGTCAGATAGGTCGCTCCATGTAAAATAGTGGTATTTAGCTGCATCCGACAAGACTGCAGCAGCTAGAAAAAGATTATATAGGTACCCCCCTTATTCATAGACGACAATTTTATTTTATTTATAAAAAAAAAAGTGTGGTACAGTCTGTTACATTTTTTAACACGCTTTTATTAGGTCGGGTTGTATGTATGTATGTAACGGAATCTTTGAGCGCGATTTTGACCCACTTTAAACGGTCAGATTTCATTGAAACTTTGTAAACTTGTCGAGGACCGATGACAATTTAATAATTTTAAGAAAAATTGAGAAAAAAAAAACACGTTTTGTAGTTAGCAGAACTAAAAAATAGAAAATAAATAATAGTTTAAAAAACTAAAAAAACACGCTTTAAAAACCAAACTAAAAAAGGAGAAAATAATTTAATTCAATTAAAAAGCGTGGGGTGCTTGACGTTAATTGATTATAAAATACCTCAAAAAGCACCCCACGCTTTTTAATTGAATTAAATTATTTTCTCCTTTTTTATTTTGGTTTTTAAAACGTGTTTTTTAGTTTTTTAAACTATTTCTTTTTTAATTTAGGGTTAAGTCGAATAGAAATAAAGTAAAATAATTGAATCAGGTGTCCTAGCTAGGTTACATGGTAACCTGTATTAAGGTTCGCCAGCCCAGGTTCCCACAGGGGTACAAACATTTTAATATACTGCTTAGAACTATAAGGTATAAACGTATTATACTAAGTGTTAGTACGTGTGTGTGTTTTGTGATGTAGGTGTGGTGTGTGTGTGTGTTTTGTGATGTAGCTGTGTATGTCTGTGTTTTGTGATGTAGCTGTGTATGTCTGTGTTCTGTGATGTAGGTGTGGTGTGTGTGTAAATTAAAGTTAAATGATGTTTAAACGTCAAAAATGTATGGTTAAACAGACGCTAATCATTACTTAACTTTAAGCATCGTTTATAAATAAGGGGGTAAGTATCAATCCCTAGATAAATGATAGCTCACTTCACCTAAGTTTCCACGGTGACATTTTTACAGAATAATTCGGCTGTTCTAGAATAGATGCGGTATGCTTGTGTAATCACCCTTTATTTGTGTTCTCCAATATTCAGTTCAGTCACTTTTTTGAACTAACAAAAACACTGGCTACATTAATTCTATGGAGGAAAAAGCATTCCGTACCTAACCCATTTTAATTTGATATTTGTGCCACATTATGTACCACCAGACGTACTTGTTCCCACCACCCGCGTTAAGCTATGTAGTGACATAAAAAACCCACCATGTTTAACTTCTTGACTGGTGAAGCCGAAGCCGAGACCAATCGATTCAAAGACGAATCCGAGTTTGTTTAACCCACAACCCGACCGAATCTGGCTAAAAAGAGGAGTCGTGAATTGAATCCCTGTGGCATCGCTCGAAAAAATGTTGAAATGGGATGATATTGTCTGGCGAACCTTCACTGCTGGCCGGTAATTAATTTAGGAAAATGATTTACGAACAAATGCAGCAGTGGATGTAGTTATTCTTTGTGTGGTAGTGTATAAATCGTGTTGTCGAGTATCGATGGACGCACTGAAAAACGCCATCATCACGAGCGCATCCCGTTCGAAAATGGCCATGGTAATGGTGTTTGTTTGTTGATTTTCTCTGTTTTCGGCCTGTAACTCGATTTGCTTTTTGTTCTCCCGATACAAAGGCGACTAAATTTCGTTAGTAAGTTATTTCTCGGTCGTGTTTGAGACTTTGAGAGCATCGTGACGGTTTTTGGGTTGGGAGGATACACGATTCGGGCGTGCACAATCAATTACCTTGTCATTAAAACAAATATTGAGTTAGGATTTAGTCTCGGGTGTAGTCTGATGTAAACCAAGCTTAGTATTGGCAATTTAACTTTGATTACAATGATTTACTGCTTTTAAATTGCCAATATTATAAATGCATATTTAAAAACTTGCGGTATGCGTTTATCTTTTTAAAATTGCTTCTATTTAGACGTAGGTAGGTAAGTCAATGAAGAAATTTCATTTCGATTAGCACTAATTAATCTACCAGTTCTTGGAATCAATGAATAGAGTTATCAAAACAAACTGACTAACAAGAAACTAGTTAGATTAACAGTTGTAACGTTACAACACTTAACCGAATCGAATCGCGTTTCCTTTGACCGCCAATTCTGTTTAAAGTCAGTGACTCCGTTGACTTTAGCCAATTAACCGTACCTTTTGTAATAAAACAAAGCATCGAATCGAATTATTTGTTCGTTTTGTTGAAAAACCGACGTAAAATCACAATCGATAGTCGGACAAGAAAACTGGACAAGAACTGGAGTGAACGTCCTATCTAATTTGTTTTAAATTGAGTTGGGGAAATGAAAAAACGAAGGAAACCCGAGACAAGAATCAGAGACAGTCACATCCGGAGTACCGAGTCACCGCTGACCGGGGCTGAGAAAAAATATGATGCATTGTGACTTGTGATTGATTTAGTTAACCGCAAATGGTCACAATTGGTCATCCGTTCGACACATTAGCCAGATTTCTGACACTACACGTTCACACCAAAATAGTTTGTATTTCTTATTTGTTTAGGTCTCTTTCCCTGTAAAAGTCACATGAAATTGAGTGGACAACACTTTTTTATTATTCCCCACACTCTTTGATATTGTCACATTAATCGCAAACGCATCATTTTTTATCACATTCGCATCAAAAACTAATTACCGTTATTGAAATAGCGCAAAAGCTGCGACCGGACCGGATGCGCGTAATTTTTTCTAACGCGTCCGTTTCCGGTCATAACAAAAAGTTGAATATTGAATTTGAAAAAAAAAATCATATCCCTAACTGAATTTACGCGATCCCGGCACTAACGACAGTAAAATAACAATTACATCGACACAGATCGTATCTATGTAATTGGTGCGCGTACAAATTTCGTGTCGCCCGGTAATGGCAGCCGCAGTTTTATTGTGTTATTTACACAAATAAAAACGTTTATTTTTACATTTTCCCAAAATTAAATATGGACCAATTTACTCTCGGAGCGGGAATTACGTAGTTAGTTATAATTTTGTGTGATTCAGAACAAAATGTGGCAGCAAGGGCGGCCGTTGGAGCAACTATAATATAACCTAACGCGTGTTTATTATTCATGTGTTATTACTTGTGTAATTTGTGTCGCAGCAGTAATTACTTGTGGGAGGAAGTCCTCGTTGTTTTGTAATCAGTCGTACGTAATGCACAATCAGTTGCCAGTGCCTGTTTATCTAACGTTATTATGATGATTGTGTTTCATTATAATACATTTAGATTTGAACATGGACACGGTATTGCAATAAAAAATATTAAGTACAAAGTAATTCGCGGAAATAATGTTTTTTCAGTGACGATAACATTACTTGATTTAATAACTGAAGTTGGTTTTATTAAAATAATAGCATGGTGACATGAAAGCGTAGGAAACCTAGATGTCAGAGCAATTTTGACGCTCTAATAAGCTACCCAAGTAATTTAAATTACATACCATGAAAGTAAATTAAAGATGAATTACAAAGACATAAACCAGAGCTGTATGAAATGAAAACACACTCAATCGCAACTGCCAGCAATCAAGATGATGAGGTAAAAATCATGCTTAAAGTTTCACACAGCAACAAAAAGTCATCTAAATCACCTAAAGTGGTGTAGTTTACTTTCTACGACAATTTTGAATGAGCCATTCTCCTTTGTTCGAATTTAAAATTATGTTTAACATTATTATGTTAGAATAACTACCCGTAAAGCGATTTCATATGATTATACACGGAACTGCACATAGAAGGCTTTGGATTGTGCCAAATGTCATTTTAATAGTTTTAATTACATCTCTTGGGGAGACTAATTGCGTACTGCTTATTACAGTACACTACTTTAATCTCGTGGTAATGTTTCTTCGTGGAAGATTTTTTCTTTATGAAGCTTAGGACTGTCTTTATGTCTATATGTAATTATTTATATTGAAGGATGTTAGTAAGTATAAATAACTTATCAACAAAATCAAAAGTCATTTATTCAAACTAGGCTGAGAGACAGCACTTTTTCTACGTCAAAACTACTCACCGCTTCCTAGTGCTTTAGCTGGGAAGAAGAAGTAGCGCAACATACGCCCCAGCAGCACAGCTGTCTGTTGAGTTGGAAGAACTTGATTCTATACAACAGTAAATAACAACTAAACAAATACCTAAAATATGTTGTTTTTATATGCTAGGGTAAGATGACAGCTGCGATCGACCTTTTTCCGTCAACATGACAGCTAAGCGATAGTTACAGCTGTAATTTTGGCCTAGCAAAATATATACCAGAGTAGGTAAAGGTATAAAATATTTCGTAATCGCTGATTTACGTAGCTATTTTCTTAGTAACGGTTTAGAGCTGTAGACGCTTACACAGGAGGCTGATCAGGTAGCTCGTTGTCCGGTAAGGACCAAGCACGGGTGGACGGCGCGTTGTGTTCCACGCGCTCCTCAAAGAGATGTCAGCACCAACTGAAGGGGCTGCAAGGGCCGATGCCTGCCAGGGGGGCACACAGGCAACTGAAGGAACACGGGTGGGTTTTACTCAGTAAAAGTCTGACACACCCTCCTGCTCCACCCAGAGCGGGAGAAGATATTTGATGATTAGCCACCCTAAAAACAAAAAAAATGGTAAACGTAATTGAAATATGATGTCTGGAGCATCGACAAGTTTATAAGTCAGTTATCTTTGACCTTCAAAATTCGAAGTTTTTCTTCAAGAAGTCTAGATATTGATATTATGTGGAGAACTTAATTAAATATTGTTATATACCAGCTTTAAATACAAAAATATTTATACTCGGAAAGGTGTGTTCATTATACATTTATATCTTAAATATACCATAAGCTCAAAAAACACGGGAACACGGGTGGGTTTTAGTCTGACACGCCCTCCTGCTCCAGCTGAAGTTATTTGATGATTTCCCACCCTCAAAAAAAAAGGCGGCTGATCAAGAAGAAGATGGAATTCCAAACGTTGAAATACGAAGAGATATATATAAAGGTCTTCGATGTTAGAAAACACTATTTGTGGAACTTGAAATGAGTTGGGTAGGACTCTCGCAAATGGCGCCTCGTGGTGACGACAGGCTACAACCACAGTAGACATATTAGTAGTAACGTATAATATTTGAACTTGGAATAACTAAATGATCGGAATCGGGTCATACACACACATGCAAACGCGTTACCATGAATTCTAAGAAGTACACAAAAAGGGCCTAGTTGAGGTCGTAGTCACCTTTATAATGTACTGTAACCGAGACGCATCCAAGCACTAGAAGAAAGCACTAGAAGAAGAAACGTCAACCATCCGGCGGCGAGATAAACGAATAAAAAACTCTGTTCAAAACAAATAAAACAACCGACTTCCGGAAAAACACTACAAAGTGAAAAATAACTTTAATTTCGGAAGTCGGTGACATTGGATATGTATTTTAATTTTTTGTCACCGCCTTCCGAAATAAGTTATTTTTCACTATGTAGTGTTTTTCCGGAAGTCGGTAGTTGTTTTTTTTTTTGAAAAAGATTTTTTAGTTTTCACTTTTCAGTAGTACCTACCCCACACCAATTCGGAATTTCATCAAAACAATGCCTATTTATGCGACAGCAGCAATCGTGGTTCATTTTCTGTCATTTTTTGAAGAGTTCCGTTGTCTGTCTCCGAAACTCGTCATCAGATCTATATGAAATTGAAATGGGAGCATTTCGGAGTAAACCCTTTTCAAACAATAAAAGAATTTTGCAAATCCGTTCATATACGACGGATTTATGCCCGAACGAAATATACAAACATGTCGAATAACCTCCATCTTTTTGAAAAAAATATTTTTTTGTTTGAAAAGGGTTTATTCCGAAATGGTCAAATTTAAATTTCATATAGATCTGATGATGCATTTCGGAGACAGACAGGAACCCTCCAAAAATTACAGCAAATCAACCGCGATTGCTGCTATCGCATAAATATGCATTGTTTTGACCCCAAGGATGCTGAAATTTGCAATTGGTGTGGGGTAGGTACTATAGCTAAAAATGCGAAAAATTAAAAATTAAAAAAAAACAACCGACTTCCGGAAAAACACTACAAAGTGAAAAATTACTTTCATTTCGGAAGGCGGTGACAAAAAAATTAAATACATATCCAAAGTTACCGACTTCCAAACCGACCGACTTCAAGTTATTTTTCACTTTGTAGTGTTTTCCAGAAGTCACTTGTTTTTTTTTAAGTTTTTCTAGGTAAGTAAAATTGGTGTTTATTTAAATAAAGATTTTCTCTCAGTTTTAACTGAGATTAATTAAGATTTTAGAACGCTAAATATTGTTTATTACCATGACCATAAAGTTTATGTATATGAGAGAATTAATTTGACTGCCAAAGTTGTATTCGTTAACTAAGTTGCAACTAGCTGCAATACCAATAGAGGTTGGTTTATAGCCTTAATGCAATTTGCTCAAAGAAGCCGACACTCGCAGATAAATAGTACTCTCAGCTATATAAAGTTTTCATAGCTTCTAATTGGATGCCTAATATGGAGCCCTGTATATCCTACAGGGATAAAGGCATCTTTTAGAATAAAAAGTAACCAATAAGACCAAAAACGGAGTTAAAATAGTTAGGTATATGTTTTAATTAAAAATGGGATAATGCTGCATTTGGTATATGAAACTATTAAACTCTAGAGTACCTAATACATTTAATAAGAATAAGATTTGCGTCATATATTTTAAAATTTGAAGATTAAAACAACAAGATCGAATCATGACTACTTTCCTTTATCACTGACATGTACTAGCTTTAGCTAACTTTACGGCCTTCACTTAGGGTCTGTAATGGGTACAAAGTAATCTCTCTTTAGCTCAAATCACCCATTAACTCGCAGCATACTTAATTACAGCGCTAGTGGGCCACAGTTAGGCTTTTGACACGGCAGACAAACGCATATATCGTGACTTCGGCCAGTAAAGTCAGTTTGTTGATAAAGTCAATTAGCGGTATCGAAGTAGGGACCCGTATCAAGTGATTCAGCCCACCGTCGCGGCGGCGGTGATATCAGCGCGCCGCCATTGGCCGGGCGTGCCCAAGGGGAGTGGTCACAGCCCGCTACTTTTTTGTTATACTTTTTCGAGCAGTGCGTAGGCGACCGTAGCCGGCTTTATTCTCTACCAGTCGATTGAAGGCGTTGGTGTGTTATAGTTTATTGCTCTGTTGTCGTTTGAGACGTCACGGGGTATCATGTAAATTGTGGCCTTTATTGACGGCAATTTATTCGTGTTCACTCTCTTTCGTCTCGTGCTTAATAAGGACTTTATTTCGGAGTTCATCGGTGTGAATTGAGTGTGGTAAGTGTTTTACAATTATTATTTTATTACATACGTTTAATTAACTTTTTTATGTGGAGAAGTATAATCTATTATTAGCATGTCATTGTAAAATATACTTTTAATCGCTTTCCTATGCATTTGTAATATTTTTAAATAATTTTAAAACTAGGTGCAAATATTGAAATGCATATTATTTTAATTACCATAAAAATGCACTATATTACGCATTTTATCGAATGTAACTGTGATTAAATTGTAAATAAATTACCAAGTAACCATAAAAATTATAAAATATGTTCATAATAATTATATTTATAAGAATGTATTTATAATCATTTGAAATGCATCTCCCATACCTAATGTTTATGAACCACTTAGTTACTTAAATTATAACAATCTATAAAACTTTAAATTTAAACAACTTTGAGTATACTATTCTATAAAGTTTATTGCGATGCTTACAGAAGTGACCGCACTAAATTCGTCAATTTCTCACTAGTCTTTAAAATTACTACTATACACCATCACGAATTTACTCTTCGACATCGTTCGAATTTCGAAGTGAAGTTTAGAGCATATCTCAACAATAACAAAAAGTGAAATTATAATACAAATTTAATGATATAGTTAAAAATAATTAATGACAGTGCCTGCATGACGCTTCCCATCTTTCTAATTATGCGTTACAACAATCTATTAAAATAATGACATTACTATAACAACTAGGACCGGTTCTCATTAATCAAAGCCCACTAGGTTATTTGACGGCTCGCATCATATTTTTTGGGAGTCAAAAAGGCATAATACCTGATATTTTAAAGGCATTTGCATAATTAGGTGAATTTTATTGCTTTATTGAATTAGGGCCGATGTCAGGCTCAAAATTGAAATCAGCAGGGTGCCTTGTGTTGTTAATTTTGTTTATAGCTTGTATTATGGTCAGCTTTGAATGTTATTCCCATATCTCAAGCTCTATAAAAGTTGTTAGATATTGTAAAGATGGACAACAATAGCGTATTTATGTTATTGATCTTGATTTTATTAGCCTTCACGGCGGAATGTGTGGGTCATTTCATATTTTTTATAAGTTGAGCCTGTGTAGTGTCATTTATTTTATTGCCGTCGTGTTTGTGGGCAAATATGTCGTGATCATAATTTGTCCAATTTTCATGTATGTTAATTATAAAACCATAAAATCTATTTTTAATTGCTATTAAATTTGTAATAAAAATATGTATTCGAAGACGAGTCATGTTTTTGCCGACGGCAGCGACGGCTGACCCATAGTGAGATGTAGATTTTCTTTAAATGATGTAATATTGGATATGAAGATTGGCTATGATTAGGTTCATAATATAAAACAGAATATTTTACATAAAAAATAACAAAGCAATAGCTGTCAGAAATAATAAAAAACAAAAAGATCCCAATTCGTTAATATTAATAGCTATTATAATTTACTTTTGTATTAATTTTTAATTACTTGTATGAAGGAAAAATAAACAAAAGTGGGTGCCGCTACGTAATTTCCCAAACTTAAAGAGTATTTTATGTTTCCCGAAACTCAACACTTAATAATTTTATAATTATCATTAACTTTGTTAGAAATGTTAATAATAATTGCTATGTACTACTTTATGTTCTAAAGAGTAATTACTTTTTCCTCATAGTCACATTTATTACTTCAGAAATGATTTGTAACTCGCGTACAGACGTTAGATATCTTTATTACCCTTTCAACTGATCTCACGTCTACATTGCTGCAATGTTCACTAAATTGAGTTCTCACATCACAATAGCCTTTGGAAAGAGTGATTTTAACCGATTTTTTACTAAAGGGTTGGCCGATCTCAATTCGATTAACATCACCAGTCACAAAGACCCGCACCGCTACCCGCGCTGATGAGAAATTGATCCAAAGATCAGCATCACATCGAAGGTCAGAGATCTCCGTAGACTAGACGGTACGAAACCTTCGTGATGACTTGCGGATGCCTCCGGAACGCGAGCAGCATTGTTGATTGTATTAGACTTAATTAGATCTTAATTAACATTCTGGTTTCTCATTACACGCTACTCGATGCTACTAGCCGCGTTTGTAATAGGAATGTCCGTTTACATCCATACCTCTTGTATCTTGATTATTTTTTTAATGTTCATAATATTAAAATTGAAGATTCTCCGTTGTTCGTTATGGGGTGATGAAATTGAATCGGATGTTATTGAGATTGTGATTACGATAAATAATATTAGCTTTGTGAATGGTATTAGATGCTCAGACGATTTTTTTTCCAAGTTCTTCAAAGAAACAAGTTGTGTAGAAATGTACGGTATTCCAATTGATAATAATTTAGCTGCCGACAATGGAGTTACAAAGAATGTAATGGAAAAACCATGCAATGTGCTAATGCAGTTGGAACAAAGGAATAATTAAATTGATAATCAAATAGATCTAGAATTAGAAAATCATACAATTATAAATTTTATTGCTTTGTGTTAAGTTCAAATAGAATTTTCTGAGTGACTAGCACTGTGTTGGGTGAATGATAATGCGTTAGAGGAATTTCAACTTGTTGTAATAGCATTAGCGTGGTAATGTCAGGGTTATCAGGTAGCAGACAGACATCAGTCAGGGGACGGATGAGTCAGACACTAGCAGCTCTTATCTGTAGCTCAGCGATATAATCCGAGACGCCATTAACACTTAACTCCAAACCTAATGGACAAAAACGTTTAATCCCTCAATTCTTAGAGCTAACGATAAAGTGCAGAATGGAGAATCCAAAATTTGGATAAAAAATATATTGTTTGTGCAATTGAAGGTGTTTCTTAAATTGACATAACACAAAATGAAGCAATGAGCGACATTGTTAGAATACAATATACAATCTAATACCTTTAGACGAGCAATTCTTATATACATATATATAATCTGAATCTCAGAAACGGCTGCAACGATTTTCATGATATTTGGTAAGCAGGGGTTTTCAAGGGTGATAAACAGATCTAGCTAGGTTTCATTTTTAGAAAACGTCAAAAAGAAAATCCAAGCAAACCTCGGTCATCCAGATATTAGTAAATATAAGAGAACCATACATAGGAGTACATCATTATGTTCTTGTACATTTGAAGGTCCAGAAAAAGTTTCCGATTCAAATAAATTCAATCATTAATAATTCAAACTTTAAAAACTTTCTCATGAGCTTAAATAGATAACTTTACTTACAATGGCTAAAACAGTTGATTATCACCCAAGTCTTTGTAGAGACACAAAAAAATTAATCCAGCTGGCGCCTCCTGGTTCCTATCGCTCCTAATCCTATTATATTATAATTCTTTCACTGTACCCCTGTATAAAGGAAATGTTATCTAATCTGAATATATTAAAGCTCCATAATAGCTTATCGTTGGATCAACGCTACTAAATGGTTTTTCTTTGTATTTTTTTCTATTCATACAATTATTTTCTGCGAACATACTTTTTTCTATGACTAAACAGGAAACAGACGTTAATTTTGTGATTGAATTAATATAATCGTGGTCTTGTGCCATAGAATCGTGTATTTTATAGAGTTTATTTCATATTACCATACTTAATCGAGTGATGCGAAGATCCGATAATTTTATAACTAGTGTAACGTATCACGGAGGATGTAGTAAAAACCTAGGAAATGGTTTCAATAGGGAACTAGGGACTGATAATTTTTAACTTGTAGTTCATAGTTACAAGCATCTACTGCTTGCTTGGTACCTTCACGTCTCCTAACGTCTTCATCAAAACAAAAAAAGTCCTATAATCGTATTTCTTATAACTCTCGATTCCTGTAATACGTGAAAAAATATTGCTTTATTTTGAGAAAAAATATGAACTGACTGATCAAAGTTATACTTTGGATGAAGGGCTATTTTGATACCCCCCCTATTTTGTTGCGTAATTACAAAGTAACCCCAATATTATAATGCCAAAAATCAAATACTGCCAACGGGAAAAATAATTGAGCATTTTTAATTATAATTGTTAGTGAATTCCCAGAGTGTCCTCTGAAAAGGATTCGACAGTTTTTCAGTGTTGCTAACCTAGAAAAAAAAACTACCATGTTGCGTTCCGTTTTACGCCATCAGCGATTTTATATGAAATAGAAGTTTTGATCAAACCCCGGTTTACGGTACCTACGAATATTTTTTCCTAATTTTATGGAGTCCAATTAGTTTTAAATTATCGCCTCTCATTGATTATTAATTTTCTTGTGTTTATTCAGATTCAAGTTATGATTTAGGTGGAACGAACATTGAATGTAAAGTATAGCAACGTCTTGCATAGTTTCTATAAATCATTCATCGCTAATTTCACACCGTATTGTTAACTCTATACGGCCGCGTATAAATCAAATTATTATACTTTTTCTGTATCACACAAGCATCGCATCGCCGATACGGAGTTTAATTTATTCTTACAAACACGGTCTACAATTATATCGCTACGTGAATCGATTATAGTACAACCACTTTGGGCCCTATACCTGCACATATAACATTAGCTATTCCAAAGGCATGTTCATTTACGGCACTAAACTCTGACATTACAAGTTTTTACATTCTTTATAACGACCAGCGTTATCCAATAGTGTATTAAATTATTACGATCTTTGCAATATTTATTACGCGGGAATTAATTGAAACACTATATCGTATACAAGCGATACACGTCGAGTCGTTAATTAATTATATGCTAAAACTCGCGTATACCTTATTCACACATTTTCAATAATAGATCGAATGTCATAATTGGGTTGAAGTTACGGTTTTTGTTTTATAAGAGGTGAATTGAAATGAAAGTTTTCATGAGAATTGGCGGTAATGGAGCAAAAAGTCAAGGTTTATTTAACAGTCGTGGGGGCAAACGAACTCGGGGCCGCTAGGGTACCGCTAGCTGTATAAAAAAAAAATTGTCTGACAGTGTGTCGATTACCCGCTCGGCAGAGCCAATCAGTGGATAATATTCGTCAATATTCACCGCGAGATCGCTAGAGCGTTAAAATTTACATCTTGATTGCTTTATTTAATTTACCCAAAGTATTTTTTTGTTACATCGCAAAGAGGAAACTCTGGACCGTGTCGCTGGCTAATTTATTTTTTCGTTTGCTCTCTAACAGTTTGTTCGCGAATTTCACTGAGGCTTTTCAATATTTTTGTGTTTATTTGGAAGCTGTAATTATATTTTTTTTTAATGAGAATTTCAATTTCTAGGAGAAGCGGTAGTTTGATATACATACATGAAAATAATTACCTTGTCGAAAATGAATTCGATTGCCAAGAACATCTGGGGCGCAAAGGAAAAATATATAATATGTGTACTAGTAATGGCTCCCCCTTAGATAAGAAAAAAGTTATTATTTACGTTGCTCACAGATGACAGGTAAAATGTGTGACTAGAATTTTTTGCTGAAATAACTTAGCAACGTAAATTGATAATAATTATGAGCTGATAGACTTCTAGTACGTGTTCAAGTTAATAGACAAGTTAGATAGAATAAGCTTAGTAATAGGTGGGCCTATAACTCAAATATTTAGTATGTACTAATTGTTTTCTGAATAAATACAATCTATTATTGAAAAGTGAATCAAGGGATACCATCCCAATGTGGGTCAAGTAAAATATCCAGTGGCATAGTTGCAGATTCAGGCAAAGATGGCTGAATAACATTTAATATTTGGCAACCGGTAATGAAACATGGAATACAAAATAAAAAAACAGAAATATTTGCCTCACCGTTTCGCCAATAAGGTCTGTTTCGTCATTAATGCCAGACAGATGCTGCGTGACGTTGATTTTCTAGACAACCTGTAGGGACAAGTGACCGGTCTATTGTAACAACAGTTTCAAATATAATATAACGCCACCGCTTGACGCCTACAGACAAAGTTAAGATTGATAGCAGTGGAAAGGAGAAAGGGAACATCACAGGCTATAAATAAACCTAAGTTTTGTGTGCATTGGATCGCGATTACCGGCGCGTGCGACAGATGCGTCTGCGCAGGTGTCGTCACGCTTCATAGACACAACAGATAGACAGTGACCATAGACAGTCGACGACGCTGAGCTAGCTAATCATTCGTGAACTATGACTAATTTTATTGAGGATCGGCTTCCAACTACTACTGAACTCAATTAAACTTAAATCTAAGGTGTACAAAAATTTTAATGGATTGTTTACAGTGACACAAAATGTCTCTGGAAAATCCAACGCATGTAATAGGGAAAAAAATAATTTAAATCTCCTTAATTAAGTTTATTTGCGGTTTATTGGGACAATGGATAGTTATTCGAATAATCAAAACACAATGATAAATTGTGATATTATTTTCCTTCCTCAAATGAACATCATAAAGTCATGACGTAGTTCTAAAAACAAAAATTCCAGAATTTTATTTTCCTTGAATTACAACATATTGTGTCTGATAGATGAAATATTTACTGAAGTGGAGTAAAGATGCTCCTGCCGATTTACACTTGACTTGTTTTCGGTGCTTTAGTCTTTTTTTTCCAAACATCTTCATTTGCTGTCATCTCAGTCTTTAACCTCTTTCTAGCTATATCATCTGTCTATCTATAGAACTAAGAATAGGAAGTATTTTAATCAGACTTACTTCTTTTAATTGGAGCAGTTGTCTGTCAGTGTCACAAATGACTTTCTTTTCCCACAAAATAATGGTTTATCCATTAATTGCGAAGACACTTCTACTAGATACACTTATATAAATTGATTGTATGTCGATTGCGTGTCACCCACCGTGAGAAATACTTTCATATATATAATTATGTAAGTCTCACCTAATTTTACAATTGTTTAATCCATCCTAGAAGAGATAACGTTAATTACTTTCTGTTTCCTTACATTCAAGTGTTGTTATGTCATTATTTGTAATCTAACTTTTGTTATTGGTATTGTGACAATCCAAACTATATCTGGAATTTTAGATTCTTGTAATATCTTCTTGCCTGCTTCTACTTTTTCTAAATCTGTGGCTTATCTCTTTCGAGTTCTGGTTCATTTAACTGATTAACTATAATTACGTGTGATGCCTCTTTTTCTTAATAAGCAAAAACACTTTGCATTTTTAAATGTTTTTCTTTATAAATGTTACATGGTTAATTAACGTTTATTCGTCGTGTCTCGAATTTATTGGAGCGTTTCAATCATTTTAAAAGTTATAATTACGTATACTCATAAATGATTTATCTAATCAGTGTCTTACACAAATTCCGTTTTGAAGATTATTTTGTCTATTTAGTTGTTGGGTTCTTATTTATTGTATACTAGCAGCGCGCCGCGGTTTCACCCGCGTAGTTCCCGTTCCCGTAGGAATACGGGGATAAAATATAGCCTATATCACCCGGGGATAGTGTAGCTTCCCAACAGTGAAATAATTTTTCCAATCGGTTCAGTAGTTTTGGAGCCTATTCAATGCAAAGAAACAATCAAATCTTTCCTCTTTATAATATTAGTAGAGATCTCAGATAATTCTGAGGTATAGATGAATGCCCCCCTACATTACCGTGTAGGAAAATTTGAATCATCAATGCTTATTTATGTATTGAAATTACTGCACAGCATAAATGTAAAAATCTCAGCCTATATTTACCTGTACCTACGATACTTTTACCTACCTACAGAGGTCAAAAAATATTGTACCTACGTATTTCAAATTAAATACGTAAATAAACATAATAATGTTTGTACGTAAACGATTGACGATGTTGTTGTCATTAGGAAAACGGAAATGGAAAACCATTATATGAGTAATAAGTACCTATTAAATATTATCATCGTCATTGTCTGTACCTATAGGCTTTAGTTTATGTTTGGAAAACGGCAAATGTTTATGAGTAGGTAGATTTGTAATACATTGTTGCCCGATTACTTATTTTCGCATCGTATTTCGTCATATTATCACGTGAACAATTAAATAGCGTTTATACATAAACAGCCAACATATTATAAAGTGTGATCATTTGGATCCTCAAGTCTATAGGCCTAATGATAAGTATTTAAAGCATTTAGTAAAAGTATATCTATCCATTTGTACTCAATTCTGTTGATCTGCTCAAATCAGATCTTCTACATCACATTATCGGGTTAAAGATTGAATGCCCCTGCAAAATATACCATGAAGAATCCAGCCTCACTTCTTTATCAATAGGCAGACAGCGACAAAACAAAAGACGCTACTTATCAACCACAAAAGGCAGACTAAATTAGTTTTTGCACCATTAAGCACCCGCACGACAATCAACTCAATTCCCAAGAATTAAAGCACATTTTCAAATTTTGCTGAATGCTGGAACAAAATATAGCGTTTAATTATTACTGAAATGTAATTAAACACTTGTTTAATTGGATCTCTCTAGTTGATTAACTGTGCTAATTGTTTCTCAGATATAACGAATCGCTGTCATAGTCCGGTTAGAAAAATATGCTGTAATTAACTACATTACGGTAATTCTTAGTTTTGTTTTTTGTTGTTTCGTGATCAGCGTTGTTGACATTATGTGCTACAGTTCGCTAGTTAATTATCATTACGGAGAGAATGGGAATTTTAAGCAACACGAAAGTATAGAATAAGTACTTATAGGTGCTCTTACACTGGAATTTTGTTGAGCAATTACTGCTCGGCAACACTAATGGATCAATCTGCATCAATTAAGTGGAGCATCCTGGAGCAACAACAATAAATTGCGGATATGTTTCGGGAATATTGCTTCTGATTGCTCCATATATTTCTTGAATTGCCGAATATCTAATCGGTTTGAAACTTTTTGGTCAATTTTCTTTCTATCTCATTTGTACGTATAACTACGTCTCGTTTTTGCGAGAGGAACCAGCCGGTGGCGGAGGCGGCGGGGGGTGCGTATTGCCTAGTTTTTAAAGTTGCTCCATATTGCATGATACTGTGTGGCCTTATCTCTGGCAACAGGTTGCTACATGTTGCCATTGCCCTAAATTGCTGGATGTAGTCGTGACGTCATATTTGACGAGAATTGACCAGGATGGAGAAATTTTAATTGCTCGTGTAAGCGTTACGAGCAAGTCTGAAAGTGGCACCAGTAACTGAAATGTGTGTAAATCGGGTGTCATGGTATGGGCATGTGATACGGAGGAATGAAGAAAATCGTGGGAAAATTTTGAATATGAATGTCGATGGCTATAAGAGTAGGGAGAGACCAAAGTAACGATGGATGGACTGTGTGAATGATGATATAGTTAGTTAGAAAGGGTGTGACTACGGAGATGACAACAGAGAAGTATGAGGAAAAAGACATTTGTGCCGACCTCAAATAAAATGGGATAAGGGCCAAACAATGATGACGGAAAGAACAGGGAGTTTGTGTCAACGAGACAAAATGTTGAAAGTTTTGCTTGTGTCTGCTGCAAGCTTAGCACGAGCAATGCTTTGTCGACGTAAGAATAGACATGACTATTAGCTAAATGATGTACAATAGGAGAAGATAGATATGTTTTTCTATTAATTATCACAGTTATGCGTTCTAAATGAATCATGATTTTGTAGATAATCGTATAAACTTTGTGCCCGTCGAGTAGAAAGTTTGTTATCAGTGTGATTTTGACAGTTTGGGAAGAAATATTCTTCTGAAATAGTCTACATTTATAAGGACCTCGACAAAGATCGTAAGAAACGAAAGACAAAATGACAGATTGTAGAAGGATATCTACGGTGCGATGTCAAAAATGGAGAAACGAAATGTCACTTTGTATTGAAAAAGCACTGTCTATTCTTCATAAAAATAGAAAGCGTTATGCTAAGCCTGCTGAAAGCTTGCCTTATGTCTGTTAGATAGACCACTAAACGCAGTTGCAATATCATAGATCATGTCTTCGTCATCAGAATTGACAAAACCGGAAATTACTATGCAAGTACTTCAGTTTTATCTACCTCCTCATATATATTAATATATAATCTTTTACGCTGTACTTTATTGCTATCAATAAAAATGTTAAGTTAAAATATTCGGGTTATTGTAAACTCACCACAACGAAAATTCGCCACATTTAAAAATATTGGTTAACTTGCCACAGTGACAAAATAATTCACAACAGGTATAGTAAACTCGTCACAGGTACGTCAAACTTGTTTTAAATGTACCGACAGCAAAACGATGTTCGTTCTACATTAGTGTTTAGTAAAAGTAATGTAGTTACAGAATAAAGAAAAAGAAGAAAACGATTTTATGTAATAATCAGTTTAATTGAAAGTAAAAGGCGTGATTATATAGATAGATAGATAGATCAGTTTAATTGGATAATTCATAGATTTAAAATTGTTTAACTATGTTTTAAAATAGGAATTACTAACGAAAATAACTAACTTTGGCTTAATTACAAATCACAGCATTTTGTACTACACAATCAAACTTACAACTACATTGGTACAGAATATAAAATGTAGAGACGTTTATCTTTAAGCACAGTTAAAATATAAGGTAAAATCATTATATAGTTTAAAAAAAAACACAGTATTATTTAACAGGTCCGACATATAAGTTTAAAATATCTAACTTTGGCTTAATAAAAAATCACAGTCAAACTTACTATTACTATAAGAAGAAAACACACTATTTAGTTTAAGATCACAGTATTGATAAAATTGTACATCAGTATTATGTAATCAATTGGCATATTATTACAATTGTTGCAATGCTGCTATTTTTGCTATTACTTCTGCTAGATGATGATGGGACTCCCTTTTCCGCACGTAGACTCCCATTCGGTCCATTGTACGTTACTTCTGCTAGAGCCATATTATCATAATTGTCAGCGATGGCTTTAAATTTTTTATCGTATGTAATTGACCGACACGTTCTCATATTAAGCGGTATTTTAAAACTTATTCTTTTTAATTTCCAATCCATATACTCGGCTTCTTTTTTTAGGACGTCAAGAAAATGAAGTAAATTAGGTTTCTTTTTTCCCATGTTATTATTAAGGCGTTTATGCCATGCTTCTGCAGAATTAATGGTCCTGTGGCGAACTCCGTGGACATTTCAAATATTTTCTAAACTACTGTTTTCTAGCCACTGCGTTACAAAATAATCATTAAATTTGTTGGTAGCTTCATTAGGTGGTGATTCTTCCATTATATGTAACCAGGCATCATCAATGTCCTGCTTTCTTAGATGAGCCAATGCAGCACACATAGTTACATGTTTTTTCTCTTCGCTGGTGTTCAGTTTTAAGGCATGTACTTTTTTTGCCAGTGCCTGTTTGAAATGAAAGTTACAACCTTACAGCTGTATCTCTGGAAATGCTATTTTTATCGCATTTGTAACGGCGACTTCAAAATCTACGACCATTGTTTGTGGTTTCCAATTTGGTAAATTCTGCTTTATTAATGAAAATAAACGTAATTATGACCTTTCTTCTTTATTAGGCATAAGAACATAGATTACTGGTACATATATGTATATAAACACTATTACTCACTACACTAGTATGTATTTTATTAAACACTACTACTTCGTTTGTTATCGGTACTTTTAAAGCTGTGGCAAGTTTTCGTGAGACAGATAACACTGTGGCGAGTTTACTATAATTTTTACTTGTGGCAAATTTTCATTATGGCAAGTTTACAATAACCCAAATATTCTAAGTTATAAACACTTTTTTCTAACTAAATGGTGATAATTTCTGTTTTACATTGCGGTAACTTCGTTAAGGTATACCAAGCAGAACGATATTAAAAAGCATTTTATTTTACTGTTAGTGCTCATTTTAAATGCAGATCTAGGGGCCCTAGCTATTGTGTATTTCTTATTCGCCATATATGTAAGTATATTTAGCCATTGGAAACTTACTAATATACAGTCTATTTCAAATTGTTTAGTGTTATTACTATCGTCTCAGCTGTTTACAATAATTGTTTTGGATAACATTTCAAAGATATTAAGATTAGCAAATTGGTCATCATCATCACCAATTTTTTTTTTTGACCAGAAACTTTCTATTGCTAAGCTGATGTAATAAACCATACTAAATCTATATACAACATTATTTTTAGTATATGCGAAACCTGAATATAGTTTGTTCAGAATAAGTAACTGAATCAATTCCAATAATTTTAACACCATGTCATATTTTTTCCCAAAAAAGTTTTGCAAGTGTGATTGGTGGCGCTGTGGCCAATTTAGTGGACTGTATTTTTGCGGTGCGGTATAAACGATTGACAGACGCTTGAAGACAGGTAATTCGAGTTGCTAGGAGTTCTGGACGATAGAATACAACCCGAGTAATTAGGGAGGGATGCACAAACCTTTACGGGAGACACGTGCTTTCGCCGTCTTCGCCGGTGCACCAGCTCATCCAAGTTCAGGCGCAGCTGAACTTCCAGTTACTGTCCTCACACGTTACACAAACACAAATAATTGTCGTTTATAAGTCTTATTACACAGTTTTCATTAATTTTAGCGGAGCTGGCTATCCGCCATGCGTTAGCGGAGCGGTTCAATCGGGAAGCAACGTTCTTCGCGAAAAATGGCGGAGTGAATGCTCTCATTCACTCCTTCATACACACGAGGTATGTGCGGGAAAAGGGAATGAAGGGTCTAGGAACGAATGTCAATCATATTAGAATGTTGGCGCAACCATTCCCCCCCGGTTTGAAGGGTTACCTTCAAAAACAATAAGCTAAACTAATCAAATAACCAAATTTAGTTGTAACCTCTAACTGCTAACCTATTCCTAAACTATATATAATGCGTTACTATAACTACTAAACTAATTTGAAACCTGCTGCTGATTAGGCAGAGGACAGAGGCGAATAACCGGACGTAAATACGAACCGGTTGCGGTTTTGACTCTAACTATACGCGTTACTCCCTTTGAATCAGGGAAAACTTCCTCCACTACACCTAGAGGCCAGTGTAGAGGGGGCGCATTCTCGGTCATTAAAACTACCACAGTACCAGCGGTGACTGGATTCGATGGAGTATTCCATTTTTGACGCGACTGCAGCGTGTGCAAATAATCTGTTCTCCAACGCCTCCAAAAGGATTGAACTAATCTATCCAAAAGAGCGTGACGCTTTAGGAGATGCAGTCTGTCTTCATCAACATCCATAGCGGGAAAAAACTTAAGAGGAGTCGTGGTTAAGAAATGAGCCGGCGTTAAAGCTAAAGACTCCGACGGGTCACTAGATAAAGTTCGACACAGTGGACGAGTATTCATTACTGCCTCTATCTGAGCGAGTACAGTACTCAGCTCCTCATAAGAGAGAATCTGTACGCCTACGACGCGGAACAGATGCGACTTGAGGCTCTTAATATTAGCCTCCCAATTACCACCAAAGTGACTAGCAGCGGGCGTATTAAAATGCCATTCAATACGATTTTCGGCCAAAACATGAGCGAATTCACTCTGATAATACTTTGACCGCAATAATTCGTGTAATTCCGAGATACAACGGCGAGCTCCTACATAATTAGTGCCGTTGTCCGAATATAAACGTTTGACGGGACCACGGCGCGACAAAAAACGCTTAAAAGCGGACATAAAACTTTGCGTGCTTAAATCACCGGTCAATTCTATGTGAACAGCACGAGTTGTCATACAAATAAATAGACAAACATAAGCTTTCATGGAGCGTATACCACGACCCCGGGTAATAGTTACCCTAAACGGGCCGGCGAAGTCGGTACC
Source organism: Antitype chi (assembly GCA_947359405.1). Lineage (NCBI taxonomy): Eukaryota > Metazoa > Arthropoda > Insecta > Lepidoptera > Noctuidae > Antitype > Antitype chi. The sequence goes on from OX375813.1 coordinate 17,328,306, forward strand.
GGTGCGTACGAAAGGTTTAGCGGATTGAACAACACGGCAAGAGCGATGATCGGCCATTTCAGGCGCGATAAAGCGCGGGCGAAGCTTAAAACAGGGCACACATTTGTGCACTCTGGCGCGAATCAAATTGCGAGCGGAAAGTATCCAATACTTCTGTCTAAGGATAGCCATCAACAAATCCGGACCTGCGTGACAATTCACCTTATGATGATAATCTACAATCAAATCTAAAATATGGTCCTTGCGGGGCAAAACTACTGGATGCTTTTGCTCAAATCCTAAATCGGAATTTCTCAAACGACCACCTACTCGAATGAGACCATTCTGCAAAAAAGGTTTCAAATGTTGAAAAGCGCGACTACAAGTTTTATGGGACTCTAAACTACTAAATTCTGAAGCGAAATAAAATCTCTGCAATTCACGAAGCACGACTGACTCAGCTTTATCCAGATCAGCGGCGGTTACATTACCGCGTGTGTGTAACAGTTTTAGAAAACGACAGACATACACCACACAACGCAAAAGTCTCGACCAAGACGAGACGCGATTAGACAACGAAAAAATAATCGACTCTTCACGTGAAACCGAAACTACTCCCCCGTAAGCCTTCTCACTGGCATCCGCGAAGCCTACAACAGTAACTATACTGTCTGAGAATATACCAACATGACGTGGAATTTTTATTTTATTGAGCAATGGAAGCTCCTTCCGAAAGCGAGCCCACAATTTAACAATATTGTCGGGCGCGGGGTCGTCCCAATCACTATTGGAAAGCCAAAGTTCCTTTATAAGCAACTTGGCATATAAAACGACGGGAGCTACAAATCCCATAATATCCCATATACGTGCTACACACGACAGGATAATGCGCTTAGTACAAACTTGCGGAGTCGAACTAACTTTAAGACTGAACATGTCAGACGCGGGTGACCAACTTAAGCCTAGAACCTTGTGCGTATCATCACCTTCAAATTCCTTGACCGAAGATAACTGGTGTGATAGTGGAATCGAATCTAGAACTGTCTGCAAGTTACTAGTCCACTTCACAAGATCAAACTGACCGGCTTTCATAAGACTTATTACTTGAGCGGCGGTCTCAACGGCCTCTGCCTCGCTGGCGACACTATAAACAAAGTCATCCATGTATAACCCAGTCTCAATAGTGTCTTTCGCTTTCGGGAATCTTTCACCCTCATCAGCGGCTAATTGCTTGATAGTGCGAAGAGCATGGAAAGGACTCGACTTAAGCCCAAAACAAACACGATTAAACTCATAAACTCTCAAAGGTTCTTTAGGCGAAAATCTATACAAAAAACGTTGAAATCTGCGGTCGCATTCGCGAATACCAATAGAAAGAAACATTTGCCTTATGTCGGCGGAAAGCGCGACAGCAAACAAGCGGAAATTTACAATAATGTCAAACAAGTTACCTTGAAGGTTTTGACCACAATACAAAATATCATTGAGCGATACAGAAGTGCTAGTCTTAGCACTGCCGTCCAAAACCACACGAAGCTTAGTAGTTAGCTTGTCTTCTCTAACAACTCCGTGGTGCGGAATGATGTAAGATGGATGATCGCGAGTCTCGTCAGTCTCGGCGGTGGGCGCAGGTGAGATGTATCCTTTATCTAGGTATTCGATAACAACATCATCATAGGCTTGCTTCAACTTCGGAGATGCTTGCATCTTACGTTCTAAACAAGAAAAGCGTCTTTCAGCGGAAGCGTAGGAGTCACCGAGTGAAAAAATATCCTCCTTGAATGGAAGGGCGACAACATAACGACCATCATTATCTCGAGTAGTCGTGCGACAATAAATCTCCTCAGCCACCTTATCATCAGGGCTTAGGATAAGCGGGACATTGACTTCTTCAATTTCCCAGAATCTGCGGATGGTAGACTCCAGCGGCGGCTCAACAGTGCAGCAATGTGACACAGTCGAGTTACTATTTAAACGTGCGGGTGCGGAACCAACAATAACAAAACCTAGAACTGTTTCTAGGGCGTGCGGTGCGGGGTACGAAGAATGACCTTGAACCTTACGCGATAGCTGGAGGTGCGGGAGAATCGATGCGCCGATCAACATATCGACGTCTCCAGGGACACCATAAGATTCATCTGCCAACGGTAGGTCTTTAAACTTGGTCAACAAAGACGTGTCAACCGGGACAGTAGGTAATTGTTCCGTAATTTTATCTACTATAAGCGAATCCATATCAAAACAGATATCGGAATTAAAACGCGATGCAAATTTAATTTTAATCGAACCATGAATGGTTGATTTTAAACCACCGAACCCTTTAACTACTGAGTGGGCTGGCTGGTTATTAATACTAAACCCAAGGCGTTGACAACAATTTTTTGTTAAGTAATTACTCTGCGAAGCGCAATCTAACAACGCTCGGACAGGACACGGATTTCCTAATGCATCGCTAACAATAACGTGAGCGGTTGCGACCACCACGGTAGTACGTGCACTGCTTCCGGACATCGAACACAACGTGACGTCACTCAAGGCGGTCTGCGCGCAGGCAACATCGCGAGCTGGCGGAGCGGCGGCGGCGCGTGCTGGCTGAGCGGCCGCACTGACCGGCGGCAACGACGTGTCACCGTTTGATAAACCAGCTGTGCTCACATTGGATGCGGCATTGTTATTACTTTTCTCCCTGTGGAGTAAATAAAGTATGGTGCTTTGAAGGGCACTTACGACAACTTTGATTACTATTACAAGACGTAACCCGATGCTTGTCACTTAGGCAGTTAAAACACAAATTGTTGTCGCGAACAAACCTATAACGTTCATAAGGCGTTAAATTTAAGAAACCGGAACACTTGTACAATTGCGAATGTCCAGTTTTACACAAAGAACAAATAGATTGTACAGGTGTAGACGCGGTATTCACATACGTATGTGTTGACTTCGAAGGCGCATCCGTTCGACGGTCGGACTTAGTAACTACTTTCTTCGTAACTTCATGGTTGGATGAAGTGCGTTGTAATATTTTAATATGATCTCGAACAAAACATTCTAGATCATTGAATTTTGGCAGTTTACTACTGCCATGGTTCATTTCAAATAAACGAACAGTTTCACTATCTAATTTCTTTAAACCCAAATACAAAAACAAAAAGTCGCAGAGGTCATCGACCTTCAGATTCTTTACTGCTCGAACAGATGATGCAAAAGTATCTAAAAACCTCTCTAAATTAGGTTCATTACAAACAGTAATATTTTTCAAGTCGAATAACTGATCTAAATATGCGGTAGCTACTAATCTCTTATCTTCGTATTTAGACTTTAATGTTTTTAAAATTAATGAATAATTTTCAGCACTAAAAGTAATGCCGGCACAAACATTTTTAGCTTTACCAGTTAACTTTTCAACCAGATAGTATAATTTTTCATGATCTGTCAAAGAGACGTTCCTATCTATAATGTTTTCAAAACTATCTATAAACAGATTCCAATTGCGAATATCACCATTAAATTCAGGTATCTGAATGGGCGGTAATCTTGGTCGATCGCGAGTGTGATTTGCCGGGCTCTGATGGACAGACTGCGTCTCCAAGCTTCTCGCGACCCGTTTAATGCGACAGAATAAATCATCAAATGACGCCAAAGCTTGGTAACTCACAGCGTATTCTGGATTTAATTCTAACTCTAAAACGTTAATATCGTGAATTACGGATTCAAACTCCGTGCGCGAACTATTCAAGTTTTCTACTGAACATAAGAACGAATCTCTAATGGCTAGATCACCCGTTTTAAGTGCATTATCACAAATAGATTGCACGCGGGAAAATAGCATGTCTCTTTTTGCATATAACAGTTTCAATTCAACTTTGTTGACCTTTGGAGACATGGTGAACAATTATGACACTCACTATCAGAGCGGCCAACAACAAAATAAAGTTAATTTTGCTAATTAGCGGCAGAGAACAGTGACGCGGGCAATATCTAAGTACAAGTGGGTAGGTAGATAAAACGAACTGCGGGAGAAATCTACGACTACCGACGTTGTGTCTCTGTTTCTGATATTCTAATACTTTTTGACTTCCGAATGAATAAGTAATCGAGCGATCTATATCTACGCATGTAAGTACTGCTTACGTACGTAGGTAATAGATGAACGATTTGCAGCGAAACAAACAACAAATTGCGTTAGGTATATGACTGCGGTGCGGTGCGTTTATTCCCTATGGAATAAATACTAATACAATAACTATAACAAATATGTAACTAATTCAAATACCTAACTATCCGGCTCGAGGGACCAAAGAAAATGGTGGCGCTGTGGCCAATTTAGTGGACTGTATTTTTGCGGTGCGGTATAAACGATTGACAGACGCTTGAAGACAGGTAATTCGAGTTGCTAGGAGTTCTGGACGATAGAATACAACCCGAGTAATTAGGGAGGGATGCACAAACCTTTACGGGAGACACGTGCTTTCGCCGTCTTCGCCGGTGCACCAGCTCATCCAGGTTCAGGCGCAGCTGAACTTCCAGTTACTGTCCTCACACGTTACACAAACACAAATAATTGTCGTTTATAAGTCTTATTACACAGTTTTCATCAATTTTAGCGGAGCTGGCTATCCGCCATGCGTTAGCGGAGCGGTTCAATCCGGAAGCAACGTTCTTCGCGAAAAATGGCGGAGTGAATGCTCTCATTCACTCCTTCATACACACGAGGTATGTGCGGGAAAAGGGAATGAAGGGTCTAGGAACGAATGTCAATCATATTAGAATGTTGGCGCAACCAGTGATGGAAAATGTTTTCACCAATTAATTACAATACAAACGCCGTACGGTTAGGTACCTACTGCCTAATTATTATCAATGAGCACAATACGACGCTGGACACGTGGGGGGGGGGGCAGGGGCACCGCGTGTTGAACATGTTTGTGTAGACAACTAGGTAACATAACAAGCTTATAACTTTGTGATTTTTCATGATAGAGTTTTGAAATTTTGTACATAGATACTTTACATAAAAATACTAGACACGAGTTTCGGGTTTCGTGTTTATAAAGAGGTAATATTTGTTTGTTAGAGTTTGTATATTATAGGGGTAATCTCTGGCAGTACCAGTCGGATTCGGAAAAAGGGGGTTCTTAAGGTAGGTTATAGGCTATTTAACATCACGACCCTTTGAAGTCGAGCAAAAAGCCGTCGAAGTGGACACATTAATTATTGGGGGTCAAGGGGTCGAGAGTGGACTAAACGAATCATTCAACTTCCTTGCATATAAACTTTTTACACCTTCGCAAAAATTCGACATATTTTAATCACCAGCCATTACTTTTTCAGTTGTCAATATGAACACGTCCAAAAGCGTTTCACTTGCGGCTATCTCCATCGGTACTTACATTTTATTCTCCATTAACAATGGCGAATGAAGAAAGCGGATGTTTGGTATTGCAATTTAGATGGGCAATAATGATAGATGGTTAATTGTGCTTGACGTTTGATCATAAGGGCTCGACTTGCCCAGGTCTGCACGACACAGCCCGTTGCATTGTAATAACTGCCAACACTATCTTTTAATATAATTATATCTTGTTCATAATCAACATAAATAAAACTGTGAAAGGTTCACATGATAGTGGCGTCGTCTGGTTTAATTACTGGTAGTTATCTTTGTACATGTGTTAGTCGATATTTACTGCGTACCTATCAATTTCGCTATTATAGACAAGTTTATGTTCACTTGCTAAGGTCTTAACTTTTCCTGTATCTATCTGTGCGTCAGTTTCATGACATGCTATAATGTACATACGCTTGTGTGTGTGTGTGTGTGTGAAAGTACCTTCAGTGTGTGATATTTCTGACGTCATCTTTCACACTGTAGTTAGATTGTTCTTCCAATGACATATTTTTCTTTTATTTCTTCCATCTTGTGGAAGCATCTACATTGACATATGCGAACTACGCAACACACTGACGTAACGCAAAACCCTGCTTCGCGTAAGCAGAGTCTAACACATATAGAACCCCAGTGTGACCGACCAAACACTATATCCGTCTGGTCTGAGGATACTCATTATTCTATGGAGGGTGAGAAACTTTACACCCTGTTCCTCATACCTCTTTATTCTCAACAATATCGAAATTAGATGCTTTATCCCTTCTTGTGTAATCCCTCTTCTGTCTTGTGGAATTTTTCGGTTTGATCCTCTATCGAAGTACTGTCTTAACATTCAAACCTATTTTGATTTCCAGATTAATCAACAACATTGTCTTTGTTACAGAACTCAATTCCAACTACCTCATCATTTTCTACTTCCCTCACTTCATCATGGGTGTCTCTGAGCCTGGTTCTTCCACCACCCCTGACCTCCCACCCATGGAGCATGAGCGTCCAGGGTCTGGTAGTGGGCTAGATGACGAGGACATTCCTCAGCGGAAGCAGAGGAGGTACCGGACCACCTTCACAAGCTACCAGCTCGATGAACTGGAGAAGGCATTTGGAAGGACACATTATCCTGATGTTTTTACTAGGTGAGTTCTAGATTTTGATGACTCGATGTAGATGGTAAGGTAGTATAAAAGTTTCCATATTATTTTAAAGTTAGAAGTTCACACATTCATGTTTTTAATCGCTTTCCTTTGCCAAACACTGCAGGCACGAACGAAAGTGCTTTTTTGGATATTTAACTTTTATTATTCCAAGGGTTCCCGAAATTATATGTCGTATAAAGGTCCCATTTAAACGGGTAAAAACAATTAAGTGTCTCCATATTGCGAAATATCAACAACTTTATTAAGTCGCAATTTTAATAAAACATTTTTATTGTTGCAGAGAAGAACTCGCTTTGAAAATCGGCCTCACCGAAGCTAGAATACAGGTAAGAACGAGATTATTAATACAAATTAGATGTTTTTTTTCCGATAAATTAGTAATTTTGTCCTCTAAAACTTTAATGAATTTCGGAATCATCCATTTATTCATTGGGTCGGTATTATTAAGTCAATCAAAACGTCGGTTAAGGTAAAGTAATAAAATCAAAGTGCGTTTTCTTGAGCGGCGCGACAAAAAGTCGCACGTTAGGCCCCCTGCAGACTCGCGACAGGACGTCTGCTTCACAAGTCACGCTCAGTCGGATAGTTTACACATTCCATACTCTATTAATATGGCACATAAAATTTAGTTGTAAGTACCGCTTTTAATAATTTACAATAGTTAATTTACTCAGTTGGATTCAATTATATGGATATTTAAGATGAGATATTTTCAATATCATATTAATGGGATGTTTCTTATTGAGAATCAGAAGAGTTCTACTGGTATCTTCCCACGGCAATAGTGTGAATGAAGTTACGGGGTCAAATGCGTAAATTGCTTTTTATTTCTGAATAATACAGGATAAAAAAAATATCAGTGACCAAGCTGCAACCATAAATTCAGCATAATTATGTTTGTAGAACCCTAGCGGAGAAATTTCTCCCACAATATTTAAAAAAATAAACGCTTTTCCATACATTTTGACAGCGTAGTTATTGCACTTTTGTATGAAACAGCAGATTTCTTTTTAATAACCGACGAAAAGCTTCCACGCATTTTTTCTTTCTATTCTAGAATCATAATTAGTTGAATTCATGGGCACACTTTGCGCTCTGGTTATTTTTTTTTCTGTAGAAGTCGAACCTCTTACTAGGTTAGTAGGCCTACACGGCCTTTGAAAATAGACAATCCACATAAAATGAAATTACTTTGCAAAACTTCGTCTAGACAAACAAAACAGATTAAAAGTGCAACTTTCTTTAAGCGGATTAATTGTAGGTAATTAAAAACACCATTAAATTAAACACTTTAATTGCACTCTGTAATCAAGTTTGCATAAAATACATAAATTAATACAATTATTTACATTTAGTAAATAAAAAGTTACTGATACCAGTAGTGAGTTATAGTTATTTTTTTGCATATAAATGGGGACCCTTTGGTCTATAAATTAAAAGATAAGTATAAATGTGTAAAAATTCACACGTTACAATAAAAGTTATGACATACGTACAAACAGTCCCACGCGTGTGGCTCCAATCAAGCAATCAGTTCGTTTGATTAAACATTTATAACATTATAATTACATACTCATGACTTTATGATACTAATTTCATTGATTAACTTAAAATAAGCTTGTTTGAAAAAGTTGTTAAAAAACAGGAACTACCAGAGAAAATTAAACAAAATTGAAAACTCACCTATTTCTCATTATATATGACTAGCTTCCGCCCGCGGCTTCGCTCGCGTGGAAGTCGGAAATTATCCCGCGGGAACATACTACCGGGATAAAAAGTATCCTATGTGTTAATCTAGGTTATAATCTATCTGTGTGCCAAATTTCATCCAAATCCATTGGGTAGTTTTTGCGTGAAAGAGTAACAAACATCCATCCATCCATACTTACAAATCGCGTTTATAATATTAGTAGGACTAGCTTGCGGCTAAGCCAGCATGGAGGTCGAAAATGATCCCACGGGCATGTACTTACAACACTATATTCACTACACTACTGCACTGCTCCTCAAACAGCCGTAATAATGTTTATTGTATTTATTTTCACTGAATGTCGGCGCCTGCGTCCCTTTGCTTGTCACAGGCCCACAGGGATGCCACAGAGTGACATTGACAAATAATGAGGTCACGTTTGACGCTGACGGTATTTTGTTTTATTCGCTAACATATTACATTTTATCTATAGATATTGATTATTTATACATACTGTTACATACCGTAACTGCCCGTGACATCACATCGCTCGGGCCCTACCAAAATACCAGCGCTGTGACACTTTTTAAATGTCGCAGCATCATGCTGAGGTAGGAGCCTTTTGGCCTCGTGCAGGACTTACTGTTTTATTTATTTTTAAAATATATTTTTTTCTACCGAGAATTTTTATTATTATTTTTGTAGCATTGTGTGTTTATTTTAGTATGTGATCTTCCTGTGCGATTCACAATAAATACCATTTCTTTCGTTCTTTCTTTACAACAGAAACAAAAAATATTCTAATATAAACTATCTGTACGACAAATGTCGTCCCAGGCCGTTCAGCCGTTTTTGCGAGATTGAGTAACAAATATCCAAACATGTAAAGTTTCTTATTTTTTATATTAAAGTAGGACATGGCTGATTTAGGTTCTCGGCTAAGGATTGTAATTATATAAAATTCTCAAAATTGTATTCTAGTTTTCTCTACAACTGGGCACAAATTCTTTGATCACTTTTCTTTTTCTATATAGTTTTCATTTTCAGCAGAGGTAATAGAGACTTCAAAGTTCACCCTGTATAACACATTACTGAATAAAACGACTTAAAAAGCACTTAATTATTACGGACAATAAAATAAAACGCAATTAAGTAAACTATTCGAGTTGTAAAATTAAATATTTCTCTCACGTTCTAAAGTTCGCCTGTGGGTACACGCATTTATAACGTTGACCATATTCAACGTTAAATTAAAGAACAATTTCCATTAAAATACTGGTGCACACTCGCAATAAACTTTATTAAATTGAGTGTTTTTCGAGTAAAAAATGCGTAATTTTAAGCTATTATGACATTCCACTTTACTGTAATTTTATGAGCTTATTATATATTGCATCGGCGAATAGGTCGATGTCAAGTTCGTCATTTTATGATACATATTCGTATATTATATACTTGGTATTGTGGGCTTATAATTTGTAACGAGACGATCCACGTCCATAAAATGTATGAAAAAACGTTCACGTTATAACGTTATCGTCGACGGTAATTTGATACTTCCACGTTTTCCTCTGTTATCGTTATGTCGTGATGCACATATAACGTCGCGTCAGAAATAATAAAAGCGTACATTGCCTGCGATTTCACTGGCAACCTAGAGGAACTGTTACATGTATAGTCAACGGAATATCAGCGGTCTACTTCACATTGACAGCGCCTTAATATCGTTGCAGTAAGAACGATTTTCCAATTGCAAATGTTACCACGAACGTGCTGTTCACAGAATGAAACCGAGTCCGTACGGACGTAAAAATACCACGGTGGGATTTAATCGTACACTGGATTTTAAACTCTCGGTGTCGAACCGAGCATTGAGAATTCAACAGAGTGCATCCCGTGGGTTAAAAAAGACCCTGTTGGATTTCAAATCTCGTCGCTAAGAGCATCTAGAGATCCAGTGCGCAAAAAATTCCCGCTGCCTTATTTTTACGTCGCTGAGAAATTTGACTGAATCTTGTATGATATGTATGATATCTGGTGTATTATGTAAAAGCATCCCATATTCCTAAATATTTCTCAGCCGTGAATCGTTAGTGATTTTTTTTTTCATCAAAGAAATATTAGCTCCTATATTTTACCGATACAGACGTGTTACATTTGCAGTGTCTAGACTCTAGACACCGCGATTGAATTCCTCTAGACTCTAGAGGAATTCAATCGCAGTTGCTTACCGAGATAAACAGATAGTTAGAAACAATAATACAATTACACAGGAATGTGTAAGTAACCAACAATTTATGATTTATTTATGCAGTTACTTATAAATTTAATAACGGTCATTGTGTGTTAATATTGTAATAAATATTATTAAGATCAATGACGTTTTATACATCATTGATTAAGATAGCCTTATATTAAAGTCAAGGCATTCTTAGTTTCTTTTACAGAAGCGAACAGGGGGCCGATTCTACTAACAAATTTGTTAAAAAAACGCAATAGAACCGCAACCGAATCACCACTTTTAAGCGTTTTCGCATTCTACTAAAATGAACAACGGTCCAGCTGCGACACAGCTGCGGTTACGTTTTAGTTACGCCAACGATCGATTGAAACAATGTCAAAACCTATTCTACTAACAAAATCGAACATGAGCGGGACGTTTACTATAGGACAAAGTTAATGATAAAATTATGATCATTATGTCTTTTAATTATAGAAAATACTTTTAGTGCCACATATTCGTGTTTAGTAACATTTTTAGATTCAACTTTTTTCTTTTTGGTATTAATAAAACATATTATTTTGGCATGTTGGTAACGCGGGTTACCCGCTGTGTTCCCGCTACAGTTCAGTTGCAATTCGTTTTAAGTTTAGTTTCCATTTTGCTTATAAAATAGTAGAATGACTTTTTATGTAACTATCAAACGGCGATCGAAATCGAACTGTTGTGGAAACACAGTTTAACGTGTAACGTTGAAAATTAGGTAGTAGAATCGGCCCCCTGGTCTAATAAAGCGTTATTAGCACATATTTTTTCACGTAAATAAAGTCCATATCAGATATTGTATTGGAATGTTCTTTTCTATATTTTCATAACATAATATCTCGCCTGTAGGTAATCCCTGAAGGCTGACATGTACCTATAGTGCTTAGAGCAGTGTAGGTCCTAAGTTCGAACCCTGACAGGCACTTTACTTTGTCTAAATTATTTCATCACCACTGCTCTCAAAACGGTGAAGGAAAACATCGTGAGGAAACCGGCATGTCCTAGAACCAAAAATTCAAAGGCACGTGACATCTGCCAACCCGCTGTGGGCCCGCGTGATGGATAACCGCTCTCTCCCTCTCACAGGGAGGAAGCTTGTGTCCCAGCAGTGGGAACATTATAGGCTTATTACCAGAGATCGGATATTCGGATGCATATTCACCTAAAGTTGAGATGTTGGCTAACATGGAATGCGCTTTTGCATTGAAAAAGTCTTAATTTAGGTAAGTAATTTGTTTATTTTTTGTTTTAACTAATACAAACCACCCCTCCTCCAGTACATACACATATTTGTATCGGGTTAAACATTAATTTTATATTAATACACATCTGAATAGTTATGCAATCCAAGAATCCCGGGGTTTTTAATAAATATTACAAATAATTTATAAAGCCGCTTCCATACTTTCATAGCTAAACATTATCTTTAGGTAAATATGCATCCGAATATCCGATCTCTGCTTATTACCCTTATATACTATGCTGTAGGTATCTATAATATATACATATTTCGCCATTTATGTTTAAGCCTCATGTAATAGGGAGAGCCTATTGCCATCATCATAATCAGCCTATATCGTTCCCACTGCTGGGACACAGGCCTCCTCTCTTGGCGAGAGGGAGTGGGCCGTAATCCACCACGGGGGCCCAGTGCGGGTTGGCAGATGTCACATGCCTTCGAATTTTTGGTTCTAGGACATGCCGGTTTCCGCACGATGTTTTCCTTCACCGTTTTGAGAGCAGTGGTGATGAAATAATTTACACGAAATAAAGCGCCTGTCAGGATTCGAACCTAGGACCTACAACTCTAAGTCGCCGTTACCACTGGGCTGCCACTGGTCTATTGCCATCAACCAGCATAAATTCAGACTCCAGCTTACTAATCAGAAATTTCAGATGGAAAACCCAGTAACCCAGTAATGCCTGACCCGGGAATCGAACCTAGGACCTCACACTCAACGGTAGCGCTTGCGACCACTAGATCAAAGCGGCAGTCATATTTTTCATCGTGTAACTTTATTGTATCAATTAGTCAAGAATTCCGGTCACAATTCACAACATGGTACTCAATGGTACCCAAAAATTAATTCCACAAAACACATAACCACTTACAATTTTCAAAAAGGTCACAACATAAAGAAGTTAGTTTTTTCATACTCTGCTTAAAATGCACTATTAAAAGAGATTAAAACGATTAATATCTGTCATTACGATGTCGAAGTATGGTCACAGTACAAAGTCAAGCTTCCTTATAAGACATGTGGGGAAACGCGGCTCCGCCCGTACACATATCGGTGGAACGACACCTTAATGATCACTTAATCACGGCATACGCGACCGTTGGATGTTTTCATTAATGTACGAGTCACTGCAAAATTGGAAATACGACTTTGTTGGAAATTGCCAATTACTTAGAAAACGTTGAGGGTTTTTACCTGATAGACGTCTGTAGATTTAATGAAAGGTTTTTTTTTGTTGTTACTGCGTTGTAATGTGAGGGGAATGATATTCAGTTTGTTGATAGGTACATTTTCATGTATCGGTTCGATCTTTTCTATTGAGAGGATCTCCATATGGGGTCAATGCACATTTTGCAGTGTAAATGGGACGTTTCGACGACGCGACTTATTCATATTAAAATTGCACACAATTAATATGTAGGGATAGGCAGAGGTTACTTGCATTATGTTCGAGGCGTTTGGGGTTAAAAGGACCATGTGCCCACTTCGTTTTCCGACACATTTGCAATCTGTTGGTCGCCTCTTCACATGACCAGTGGGCTGGCATATTTTTTAGCCAACCAAAGAGTCAGCATTGTCATACAACGTGGGAAGGCTGCTAGCTCTTCGGTAATTTTTCTGGTTGACAACGATGCGGAAGAATTGTTTTATGTCCCATAATTATTTTCTTTTTTAATATGATTTTTTTTAGGAATGTTATATGTGTAAATATTTTAAGATAATGTGAAGCAATTAATAATTTAGGTATTGTTTAAGGAATGGATTTTTTTTCAACTTACCTACTTAACAACATTACTTTAGTTTTTTCTATAATTTCGATTTAATGTCAGCAAAATTTTCCTAAATTCTGCTAGATCGATTGCATAACGATTTTTAATAATACATAAATAAATCTACGATTGGCGAATTTAAATATAGTTATCTTAATTGACTGCCAGAAATAATAAATCACATACAGATTTAAATCTATAAACCACTATTTCATAGACAGAAGTTACTAAACATGTACGATTTTATGATTTAACTTTTTTTATCCTCAAATTGATATAGTAATTAAAATGAAACACAATTTGTTTCATTAATCATTTAAATGAACAATTTAATCATGGTTAGAAAAAATACTGTCCGGTCACGTCATGACGCAGAAAGCAGATCTTTCAACAATTTCTTTAATAGACGTTATAAAGTTGATTGTGGCGCCGATATAATTAAAATATAAATAGTTTACACTGAAATAATTATCAATAGATTACACTACTTAAACAATAAATATATATATAATATAATAGACATGTCCATGTAGCATAGCTTACCGTGTATTAATTAAAACCTTTTTGCCTTCAATAGCGAACCCCAGGTAATGAGTGGACGTTCCATTTATGTCCAGTTTAGGCCTTTGCAAGCAACACGCACAGTGACTCTTAATTAACTTTGATTTATATTAGATTTCTTACGTTTTTTTTATATTATCAACTAATAATACTGTCCGTAGGTCGTAAACTTTCTACTTGATTGTTTAATTATGTTCGTAGAATTATTAAAAACGACTAGAACTAGAAAGTCGGCTTATAAATCTACGTGGAAATTGGTTAGCCGTACATAATTAGTGTTGCCATCGCATAATACGATAATAATTTTGAATTGAGGAAAAAGCAGAATGTTGCCAGGTTGGAAGGAGTTAATTCGCCTGTTTTTAAAGTTCAACCGTGGCTTTAGCATAATGATAATTACATTTAACACACACAGGGAATCTTATTGTGAGGCTTGAGTGTGAAGCCATTAAATTAATTTTGTTGCAAGAAGTGAATTGATTATTGACTGTGTTTTTCTTAAAATAATATTCAATTGTAATTACGATGAAAAGTTTTGTTTTGTTTTGACAATCTCTCGATGAATGACGGAAAAAAGGGGCCATCCATAAATTACGTCACACGTTGAGGGGGGAGGGGTTCAACGAAATGTGACATTGTGTGACAAGGGGCAGGGGGGTCAAAAGCTTTGTGATGTCACATGTTAAAACTTAAAATACTAAAACTCTACTTACCTACTCTTACTTGTGTAAATACAATTCTATTAAGACGGGGTTTTACAAGTGTGACCACCTGTGACAAGGACGGGGGCGGGTCAAAAACGATATTTATGGATGGCCCCTAAGTGTGGTAGGAAATGATAGGGAAACTCAAATGTTCCTTCGTTGTTTTTTGCCATTTGTAGGGCAGTGCGAAGTTGTAAGTTGATTAAAATATGATTGCTGACCGTAAAAAAAACTACGCTTTACAGATTTATAAACATTAAAATCTATATTAATATTATAAAATGTGAAAGTTAGTGAGTATGGATGTTTGTTACTCTTTCACGCAAAAACGTCTAAATGGATTTGGATGACATTTGGCACACAGATGGTTTGTAACCTGGATTAACACATAGGATAGTTTTTATCCCGGTAATACGTTCCCGGGGGGAAATTTTCGAACTACGCGCGGGCGAAGCCGCTGGCAAAATCTAGTGAGCAATACAACCCTCTATGTTCTATTGGATGATTATTTCGTGAAAAAGTCAGTTTCTGTATATGAACCCTTATAGCATTTCTTTCGCAGCCAATCTAAAGCCACAATTTTTGTCACCAGGTATGGTTCCAAAACCGTCGTGCGAAATGGCGCAAGCAGGAGAAGGTGGGTCCCCATGCTCACCCCTACAGTGGCTACCTGGGGGGCTCTCAGCCACTGCCCACTTCAGCCACTCTGCCTGGGCATCCACACCCACTGTCACAGCTTGGCTTCGGGCTAAGGAAGCCGTTTGATGCTGCACTGGCTTCGTTTAGGTGAGCATTGAAGTTTTTGAATAAACAGTGCTACAAGATTCTAAACGCCTGGTTAAAATCGCCATCTTGTTTTTTTAGACATTTTATAGACCAATTGCACAAATGTTTGCCATCAGTAGCCCCCTAACAATGTCATTCGATCACCAACAGCTCCTTGTAGGTCTCATTATGACAATTGTATGTCAAAAGATTTTGAAATTAAATTCACAAAATTGTAAATTATACCGTTATTGAAAAACTAAATTTACTTTTTTAATTGTTTATATTTACTGTAAGCTAATTTCTTAATTTCTTCAAACAGGTATGCAAGCACACCACTATTCGGCGCCCAGTACTTACCTCCGCTATCGCGCCCGCCTCTATTCGGGGCCCCACTCTACGCCACATCGCCCGCGCATTTCCATTCCCTGTTCGCTAACTTAAACATTCCCGAGCCGCCCCGACTATCTCCCGAGCACTCCCGACCTGAACTGTCGCATCCATCTCCCGATCTCTCCCGGCCGTCGTCCGATCACTCCCGATTGTCGCCTGAGGTTACCCGATCTCCTGCACCTTCCATGTCTCCTCCGATATCGCCCGGCAGTGAAAGCTTGCATATGCACCCAGTAATGGATGATGTGCGCACTTCTAGTATCGCTGCCTTGAGACTAGCGGCTCGGGAGCATGAACTTAGACTTGAATTGTTAAGACAGAGAGCTGATATGATGTGTTAATTATGAAATTACTTACTTTTTATATAATTTCTTAATATTATTGTAAATAATTATCTAGCTGAATAGATTTAATTTAAACATTGATTTGGTATCCAGACGTGTAAGTTTTAATTTTGTAAATAAGTATAGCTAAGCATGTTATTTTAGTTTTTACGTTTTCATTTTCCAATCATAAATCCGTCCTTTCTTATGTAATTAAGTAGATATTACTTATAAATAAATAAATAAAGTTATTTTTACTATAAATGTTTGTTTTACCTAGCACATAATTAACATCTTCCACTAACAACTAAAAAAACTAAGACTATAATAATAATTCATTGAAATGCACACAAAAACCCAAAACAATGGTACGCACGGCAACAAATTAAGCTATACATTTCCAGTATAAGCTGATTTCTCATTGTACGAAAAGCCGATACGAGGTCAACTAAAACTGGAAATGTAAAGCTTGATAATTATGTAGTCGTGTGTATTTGAGTATCGATATTCTGAAATGATTTAAAAGACGAGGCACTTCACTATTCTTCATTAGGTTCAATCGAGATCAAAATAGGTGAAAAACAGAATCTAGATTTTTTTTTCACCTAGTTTGGTTAGTTTGAATTTTCTGGAAAATGGTAGAAATAAAAACAATTGAGCCACCTACATACCAGAAACTTCGAGAAACGGCCACTTTAGAAATAGAGAAACAAATCTTCGGACAATCCGTCATCCTTCAATAGGAAAGGATGACTGACGCCCCAAAGGTCATCAATCGTACGTTTCTGTGCATGAATAACCATATTATGGTCTAAACCTCACCGTGACAGCCTAATGTAATTAATATCAACGGTTTCATCCGCAAAATATGGCCACGACCAATTTGTTCGACTGAGAATTACGTGTGGATACGGTCATATTGATAGCGAGTAGCGATTTTAAAAAGGATGAACTTATACTCGAGAGAATGATTACTAATATAATCATTCTCCCAAAGGACGACAAATCGACCAGTCATTAGGTCTTCAATGGGTGCGGGTTGTTCGAAAGAGATACTGCGGCCCCTGGCACACAGGCAACTGAGGAAACACGGGTGGGTTTTAGTCAGTAAAAGTCTGACACGCCCTCCTGCTCCACCCAGAGCGGGAGAAGTTATTAAATGATGTCGCACCCAACAAAAAAAAATCAGGTCTTCAACTCATTCATCTGGGATTACGGTAGGTAGTCACTTCAGCATAGCTATTCACAAGCATTCGACAGGCTATCGTATCAAAAATAACACATTTCGATAACCTGATTTGCCTTGCCCCGACAGCAAACCGCTACCTATCGGAAGAGTGGCGGTCGACTATTTGATTTAGGCCTGATTTTTAAATAGTCAAATAACATTTATATTAAGATCTAGCTTTTGCCAGCGGCTCCGCCCGCGCGGAACTTTCATCCCCTATTTTAACTCCCTTAGGGGTTGAATTTCGAAAAATGCTTCCTTATTCCTTGTCTACATTATAAACGGAACCTCTGTGCAAAATTTCAACATTCTAGGTCCAAGGGTTTGGGCTGGGCGTTGATGAGTCAGTCAGTCAGTCAGAACTTTCTTTTTATTTATATAGATAAAGATCTGACGGTTTGCCATATTTTCTATACAAAAGCTGTCAATCGACGTATTTATTCCTCAGATAAACTTATTTGACTATTGAAAAATTTGCTCTTAATTAAACTGACAACATTTTTGGGTTTTGGTTTTGTAACAGCGTTTATACATCCTACGATATAACATTGATTGATGTTCAATTCGGTACGAAAGCGTATCGAATGGTTGTGAATAGTTATGCAGAACCGTTCGGCCCTATCCGTTACGTGTGCAGTTCATACATAGGTGAAAAACATACAAACATAAACTTACGCCATTTTTCCCAAGGAGGTAAACCATACCGTGAGGTAAACAGAAACGCAGAACGCCACCGCTGCCGCTACGATACATAGGTAGTCCTTTTGCTCAGTTTACGTTCATACATCTGGTCATCTGGTCTGACCTTCATAAAATACATTAGGTACCATTAATTTCCCTCCTAAGTTGGCACTCAGATCTTCTGTCCTTGAGAGGGAGCCGTGGAGCAAAACCTGAGCGACCCTGAATTTATAAAAGAAAATACCTTAAAAATGGCACAGAAGACTGACTGATAGAAAAACGTAGGTCAAGGTTACGATTATGACACTTTAGGCGTGAGATGAAAATAATGCATAGTTCAATAACCTCAATGCACCTTTGGACTCTTTGGCGGTCACCGTGTTTCACGGTCTGTCAAGAAAATACTTTTGTATTGACTTGTGTTCCGAATCGTAGTGTAGAGTAGGTAATTAATTTTTGTACGTATTAGCAACACTAGCAAAGGTTAAAATTTAAACTATTTCTTATTAGACTATACTTAAAAATCATAATCTCCAAATAAGTAAGCACATGACTACTATCCATGCATTAATAATTAAAGCTTGTTCTTAAGGCACTGCTCAACCGTGGGACACCGTAATACGCTCATTTTTTGTCGCACAGTTAGGCGTATTGGCGCATAATACAAGCCAGAAAAAATATGAGTGTATTGTTGAATGTTCAAAGAGAAGAGTTATTAAAAAAATGGTTCAAAAAAAAAAGTATCATAATAAAACAATCGTAAAACAGCTCAAAAATATTTCTCGAAATTTTGAGTTTAAACTATCATATAGTTTATGTAATAATAATAACGGGAATTCAACAAAAGAAATACCTTAAAACATATTCCAAGCCTTGCAATAATTTTTCAATGTAAGTAATTAAATCTGCAAAATTGCTTTTATTTTGGTGGTCATTCGATTCAACCACACTAAAGTCAAACGCATCTATATTTTGAACCTAATTTGTTGCCGCGATCCGCTATTGTCAAATACCAGAAATTTGCTTCTAACTCGCCTTAAGTGGGAGTTAGGCTAAAATTACAGAAAGCTTCTTTTTCTTCTGCTTCTTCGTTATATAAGAAGAAGATAACGAACGATACCATGAAAAAATAGTATTTATTTATTCATTTATTTATTAGGAAACTCAACAGCTTATAATTACCTATTCATTGCTTTTTAGATACCGTGTCACTAAAAATCAGACATGACATGACATACAATATTGAATGCAGTATCCAGAGCATCAGTGTATGGACCCGAACCTATCGTGCCCATCCCTTTCAACTAACTACGCAGGTGACTACAGGATTTCACCCACACACGATCGGAGAGCTGGTGGACCTCGAAACCAGGCTGTAGGCAGTCCAGGGAATCTACGCCATCCTAATATGGCAGGCTAACCAGACGGTTATTTCGCCTGTACAGGAACGGCCTTTACCTGGTGACGGGGATAATCACGGGACACTGTTCACTAAACAAACACTTCTACTCAATAGGCACAACGGGTACGGCATAGCAACGGACAGTCCTCTATACAGGTCTTGCATGATGGCTGAGAAAACCGTTGCGCACGTGTTCTTTGAGTGCACAGGCGTCACCCATATTTGGACAGAAACCCTCGGTTCACCCAGATCATACACCGATGTTGTCAACCGACCAGGAGATCTAATCAACGGCAAGAGGGAGGTGGGCTGGTTGGAATAACCACCGAAGGCCGCGATAATCAAACCCTCTAACATAGGTATAACATACTAACTTTTGCCTTTTGGTCGGAAATATTCCCACGGGATCGTTCCACCGGGATAAAAAGTATCCTTTAAGTTAATCCATAAGGTATAAAAAACAGGTATACAAATAAAATCTTTATCTTATCTTATCCAGGTTACAAACTATCTGTGTGCCAAATTTCATCCAAATCCGCTCGGCTGTCTTTGCGTGATTGAGTAACAAACATCCATACATCTAAATATCTAAACATACAAACTTTCACATATAATTAAAGTAGGAGTAGTATTGAATGCGTGCTCAAGAACATGCTCATCAAAAAACCGCTCCCCGTCACCACTTGCACCCCGACCCCATCACAATCCAAGTCGCAATGATTCACCGTCAATCACACACAATCATCACCAATTTGGCATTAGTCACCCAAGGCCGGTGAAGGGACGGCTCTACGTGCCGCAATTAGGCCTGACCTCATACTGCATAGGGAAGATACTGCGGTTTGAGCTAAGTCTAGATTGTACGTAAATATAGCTCTAAGTGTGTTTTGGTAATTGGTCTGGTTTTTTAGATTTAAATAGTTTTGTGATGATTTGCATTGTAATTTTTGTAAGAATTTTAAGTTTAACCGACCTGCTTATGATGTTCGCATAACTTGGATGCAGGCCACATCTTTGTGAGAGGAAGAGTACTATAATATAACATGCAGGCTTAGTGCCTGTTAATCAGGCTATCTATTTCAATTGATAAGGTGGATAAGTGCCCCTTTCAAGTATTATATACGCATTCATAGCTTGTTAAGGGAACTGCGCTAAGATAGCGCGCGAAATTCAAATTTCCCAACGTTTTTTGCAATTTGTAGGCCAGGCTGTATGTTAAAGAAAATATTATGATACGCGACAGTAACACGTATATATTTACAGAATTATATACACGTATGTATGTAAAGCCATACAGGATAAAATGTTAACCAGTGCGCAAACTGTAACCATTAATTCAGCATATCATTTTTATACCCGCTACCATAGAAATTATTCGATGGTTATTTACAAAAGAATCAAAAAATTTTAGCTATTCCATACATTTTGACCGCGTAGGTATTGCACGTTTCTATGAAACAGCTGAATGAAAATTTTCGTAATTATAAACGTTCAAAATCTAGTCGCAGTCTCATCTCAGCGACAATCAAATGTCAAAAATGTATGAAAAATCGAGTTATTTTTGACAGATTGACACAGATCAGACTGTGAACGTTCTTATAATTACGAGAATTGCCCCTCTGATTTTTTTTGTATCATCGAAGAAAAATTTCTATGCTAGAGGGTCTAGAATGATATGTTGAATTCATGGTTACAGTTTGCGCACTGGTTAAAAATTTACCCTGCGTTTGGTACGGTTGCGAATCTCCTAAGTTAAGTTTTCAATTCAATTTTGGAAGAGTCAACACCACGTAGATTTGTAAACACACGGCTGATGTCACCTTCCCTCCATTGTTATGGTGACCATCCGCAGTTCTTGCGGATAAGTTTCGGAATTCCCGGTGGAACGCATCCATATAGACAAACACCTGAAACCCGGAACCGTTTTTCGTATGCCATGCAGAAAGTTAGGCTTTCGAATAAATTAACTAAAGATGCAGAACCAAACGTATAATTTAAACTTTATTTCTACTAATGATAAATTTAAATTGACAGTTATATTATTAATTTATTACCATAGTGTAACTTATTGCGATTATAATCTATTCAGCCATTCAGCTGAGTCTAAACTGTTACCGATTGCGATTTTCAAGTTAAAGCAATACATACATAGGTAATTATATTTTTTATGGTTAGACCTTTCTAATAGAATTTCAGAAAGAATAAAATGTTAAAAGAAAAAGAAAACCACAAGCGGTTGTTCCTTTTTTAAATAAACTTTTTATTTTTGACTTTTTATATGTGGTACCTAGGGTACCCCACACTAATTCTTATACCTTCACTTGCAAAATAAATAACAGTGACAGAAAATTATTAGAATATCATCGACATAAACGATGTGGAAAAAATACGTATTATTGAAGCATTTATATGGGACCACTCGGTAAATACCCTTTCAAACTAAAGAAGTTTTTTTTCGTCGGTTTATAAATGACGGAATTCTGAGGCAAAAACATTAAAAAAAAATAAACATGATAAAACTTCGTTATTAAGGTTAAAACAAAAAAAGTTTATAATTTTTTGCTTTTCAGTTTTTTCGGCAGCAGATTTAAAAAAAAAAATTAAGATCGATTTTTGTATGTGATACGTTACATATGTATATCACTATTACCTAGACTAGAGGAATGGAAATTTATTGTGAAATTTGTGATTAGAATCTCAATGTGATAAGCAATTAATTTCCCTGAATGCACCGAGTAAGTTAATAAATTACACAGCTAAGATATAATTTAGATAATTCTAATTATTTAACATACTAGCTTTGGCCAGCGGTTTCGCCCGCGTGGAGGTCGGAAATTATTCCACAGGAACGTACTACCGGGATTCAAAGTATCCTATCCGTTAATCCAGGTTATAAAACTATCAGTGTGCCAAATCCGTTTAGCCGTTTTTGCGTAATTGTGTAACGAACATTCAAACAAACAAACTTTTGCATTTAATCTAACACACATCACACATTTACATACACTACACACTTTACAATTATTTCACATTTTAATATTTTTAGAAGGAGAATCCCACCGAAATCATATTTCATAATCACGTTGCCCAAATACCGAATCATCATCTCATTAACTTTTTAAACTAAAATTTAATAGTCAGGCAATCTCACTAAACTCGACCAGTCCCTTTACAATCGACTACGCAATCCCTAAAGCACTATTTTCTTTACGACAATCAAGAATACATAAAAGGGTCCTTTTCAAAATTATATTTAATAAACATCAAAATTTTATTAGTATTTATTTGACAAACAATTACACGCATCCTTTGTGATGATAATGGCGCTTATCATAACATTTTACGAGCTCCACCGGCCAGCGCACCGCGATTAGTGATGGGAATTAGATATCGATATCGAATTGAGATGCTAATTGTTAGATGCCTTCTTTGGGAGATAGTTTCTGCCTTTTATAATACTACTGATTATTGAAGCTGTATGTAGTACTGATTGCTGTTTGGTTGGATCTAAGGAGTAAAAACAGAAGAGTTTAAAGCAGAATAAGGGCGAATTTCACCAATAACACTGAATGCGATATCAGCAGTACATCTAAACCGTGTTCAAGAGCTGTCAGTGTCAATATTCTACAAAACTGATGACACTGATAGATTTTGTACGCAGTTACGATGAGCTGGCTGAATTCATTCACGTAGGTTTCACTCCACTTAAGTGTAAACATTCGCGTCACACATCAAAAAACCAGCTCAACAAACTATTAAAAGATCAACCAAATAGGTATGCTAACAAACAAAAATTGCTCTTAAGGTCACACATAGTTATACCAATTTCCTAAATTAAATTTAAAAACTCCTATTATTATATATGAATTTTCTAACATCGACAGATTAAATAAGTGGCGTGTCAAATCGATTTCCACGACCATTCGTGGTATACAAATGTTTATCGATACAATTATCGATAATACCGCGCCATTGCGTTTGATTTTTTAGTGTTGGATCCTCGGTTGGTGCAAGCGCCTGCGCCTGGGCGCCTCGCTAACTTTTATTCACCGATCTTTAGGTACCCGAGTTTATAGCTTGCCGTAAATTATACGAAGGAATAAAGACGTTTTGTGAACGTGCAACGATGCTGGGACGTTTCCATTTAAATTATTTTAAATACACTCACGGTTAATGCAGCCGTATTTATAATAAGCTTTGTGTTGAATCAATTTCGCTTTAATATTTGGCATCGTTGGGTGTCACGTTCTAACTTATGAGTTTGTTTTCTTTTTCCGTCGCCGTCGTGCATAGCTGTCTCGATATTTTTCCAATTTTGCTGATTTACATCACTGCTTTGAATATATATTTTTAGATTACTTAAAAAAATAATTATGATTTTAGGAGACACCAGCTCAATCAAAGTTAGGATTTTACATAAATTATCCAAATCTAATTTCTACTTTTGAATCATTACAATGCGTCGCCATTTTCGCTTGAAAAAAGAATTTATAGTTATTAAGTTTATCTTCTGCTTAACTGCTAATTAGATGAGTTTAATTTGAAATGGAATGAATATTTAATTTATTTTACGAGTCTGACGACGGCTTAGTATTACCAATTAGGTGTGAATAGCTAGTCCTGATGGTTATCAGTTTTTGAACTACAAATTTCAATTTTTAATTGGAAAGCGATTCGATGTCACGATTCGATGCCAAGTCAGAAGATGCATCGTTTTTCAATAGATTATGAGTACTTAATCAGCCGTAAGGATAGCTCTGACATTAATTGTACCTAATGGAGTCGCTTTCCTATAACAATTCAAATTTCACAAAACCTTCTAAATATATTGTAAATAATTTTCCGGCGGTAAAATAAATAAAAATAACCAATTCATCTAAGCACTATTTCATGTGATTTCGAAGGTGTAGTTTCGATTCTGTTACTTATTTATTTGAAAAAGTTAGTTTTGAATTCGATGGCAATACTAAATGCAGGCACAGTTGGACATACCTAGTCTCTTCTTATTTCTTTGCAATTCATCATCATCATTTCAGCCGAAAGACGTCCAGTGCTGGACAAAACCCCTCCCCCCAAGCACCGCTATTTCGAGCGGTTCTGTGATTCTCGCATCCAGCTGATTCCTCTGCAGTCTTCACCAGGTTATCGGTCCTGCTTGTGGGAGGCCTTCCGACGCTAAGTCTTCCAGTACGCGGTCGCCACTCTGGAACCTTCCAGGCCCATCGTCGATCTGTTCTGGTAGAAATGTGCCCTGCCCACTGCCACTTAATTTTGGCAATTCTTGGGGCTATGTCGGTTACCTTGGGTGTTGAAATGTGTCTTGTTAGTTCATTGAAATAGATTAGATTTTCTTTTATTTATTTTTTAAATGGTCAAATCATATATTAGAGCAGTGTGGCCCCATGGAAACGGCCCCGACTGACGTCCGTGTTGTAGGCCCTTTTCTTTTCCCTACGGATCTCTGCATTTCTGAACCGATCGCGTAGGGAAATTCCAAGTATAGCTCTCTCCAGTGCCCTTTGGGTGACTTTCAGCTTTCTAATGAGGCCCATTGTGAGCGACCACGTTTCAGTGCTGTATGTCATCTCTGGCAACACGCACTGGTCAAAGACTTTCGTCTTGAGACACTGCGGTATGTGTGTATGTGGTCTTTGCAATTACATAAACAAAATTCCATCCGGACATATTGCACCAAAACATGTAATCAATTAAGTCATAATACATTTATAAACACTAATAATAAGCAATTAACTTCAAAACTAATAGTTTTAATACATAAGAACACTAGCCAGACCCCAATTAGTCGTAAAATTATTTACAGCGTACCCAAACATAAATTTTTATAGCGCTATACATTGATTAGTATAACGAGCACGATACTGTTTGATGATCGAATTAACATTTTATAGAAATTAATCGATTCTCTATTTATATCGATTATTGTATCGATATGCCATAAACGTCTAGTTATCGCTAATGGTAACATATGGGATGTGGCAACTGTTATAGTTTCCTGTTTGTGTTTTAATCAGCTTTTTTTTTGGTGAAATGGAAGAATTGTTTGCCTCATTAGGAGAGAGACATCAGAAAATATTAAATGCTTTCGAAATTAAATGTGTCTCGTTAGTTCATTGAAATAAATTAGATTTTCTTTTGTTTTTTTTTTAAATGGTCAAATCATATATCAGAGCAGTGACGGCCGCGAGTGACGTCCGTGTTGCAGGCCCTTTTCTTTTTATCATGCAAACAATCCCAGTCCATTTGTTATCATTTATTGAGGAGTTCCATTGCCTATCTCCAAAGTTCTTCATCAAATCTTCACCAAATTGAAATGAGACTACTACGAGAAAGTACTCTTCCAAAAAATACCGAAATCGCTTTGTGTGCCTATAAAATTCGAAGAGTTCTCTCTATTTCTCCAGGATCCCATCATCAGACCCTGACTTGATGATCATGGGACCACCTGGGAAGTATACCCTTTCAAACAAAAAAAAAACAAAATCCAAATCTGTCCAGCCATCTTCGAGTAATCGGGAACATACATAAAAAAATAAATAAAAAAAAAGGTTCCGACGAATTGATAACCTCCTCCTTTTTGAAATCGGTTAATTATTAAATCAGCTTTCAAAACGGTGAAGGAAAACATCATGAGGACCAAAATAGGACCAAAATTCGAAGCCAATTGACATCCACCAACTTGGTCTGGACCCGCGGAATGGATTAACGCCCATTCCCTCTCATGGAGAGGTGGCCTGTGTACAAGCATTGGTAACATCAGGGGCTTGGACTCAGTAGGTGCTCGGGGGTTCCAGCACCCACGAGAAGTAAATGAGCATAGAAATCAAGGCTGATCAATCAATCGGCTTAGACCGTTAAGTAGCTCTTTAATTTCATCTGGTTTTTTTTTATAAAGCTCTTCAACTTATGTCATCAAAGTACGCTTGCACTGTATAATATAAATTGCATCATACAAAATGTATGTAACGTTTCAAATCCGTGCCCCGTCCGGGCCACGGACACGGCACGGCCCGTACCCTAATTGCGTAACTCACGATTCATCATAATTTGTTTCGTTTTGAAACAAAAGGCTAAACCATTGCTTCATATGTTCGAAAAATGTGTCTGCTCAGCAACGTAAATAACGCAATGAATATTATTGAACTGACAAAATGAAACCGATTATGATTAATCGCGTGTTACGCAATTAGGGTGCTGGTCTAATGATAATCATTCCTTAAACACACTGTTCGGTTTCCGTCGCGCTGAGATGCACTCTTTAGCACTGAGTGTTGTAAATGCAGCGCGCGAGAAAATCTTACCGTGATTTTAGTATGTCCGTTTGAATGTCGACATCGGTAACACCAGGAAATCGATAAATTACTTACTTAAAAAAAAAAACATTTATACAATCCAACCCTTGAGGGCACAGGAAGAAGATCGTATTGACGTAGGTAGCTAGGTACCTACGTCAATACGATGTTCTTCCTGAGTCAAATATTTGTTCATAGTTTTCATTGAACGAAGTTCCTAGTGCCCTCAATGCAATATTTTTATTTTTCTAGGTGGCTTTTGTTCGTTGCCAATTAAAATTTGGATGGCGTCAATCCTGAAACTGTTTGCAATTTACGTTATTGACCCCTGAACGGCCAGAGCATTGCCTTGGAGGAAATAACCTTGAAGATCGCCTATACGTAGTGCGACTTCTTGATAATTCTGAAACTATAATCCACTAAGTAGTTCGAGATCGTGAGAAGTGACAATAAGAAAGTGGGACAAAACAAGCTACAAATAAGAACAAAATCTTTAAAAGAGGGCCTTGTGGCTAACTAATAAAACAGCCGTACGCTTGGCGCGGTCAGGTTAAGCTACGCTTGGCGCGGTTGGTCCGTGGATGTGTCACCATCTTTATACCAAGACCCCTCCGTGCTCCGGAAAGCACGTTAAGCCGTTGGTCTCGCGTCTCATTCGTGATGCTTTGACAGTCGTTACGGGTCGTCAGAAGTCTGACAACCAGTCTTACTAAGTATCGTATTACCCAATAACTGGGTTGTGGTCAGATAGGCAGTCTTTCCATGTAAAATACTGGTATTCAGCTGCATCCGGTTAGACTGGAAGCTGACCCCAACATAGTTGGAAAAAGGCTAGGCAGATTAATGAGCGTTCCTTTAAAATATGCAGAGGACCAGTTTCAGCGGAAACCTAAGTTCTTTAACCACATAACGTGCTTTAACGTTTTGGATTTGACTGAAGGCTGACGCCACTTTACTATTTGCAAATTAAATACCCTTTATAATGATTATTTCTTTACTATATCATTTACAAAATGCCATAAAATAATCGGGAATTTATTACCAAGAACATTAAATAAAACAGCCAAGTTAAACCAACAATTTCTTCACATAAAACTTCTTCTACAAATTAACTAAGTATTAACTACTAATAACACATTAGATCATTGACTATCACAACAATGTATGTTCAAAGCGCTTTTTAGGGTTCCGTACCTAAAGGGTAGCAACGGGACTTTTTTACTAAGGCTCCGCTGTCCGTACGTCTGCTACAGGCTTATATCTTTTGAACCGAAATAGGTAGACAATTGCCTTTTTTGTATTAAATCTGTACTATGGCCGCTATAACAACAAATAATTATAATAAAATGAAATTAACAATATCTAAAATGTAAGGCAATACAAATTTTAATTAGCCTATAATGTACCCACTGCTGGGACACAGGCAGAGAGAGGGAGTGGGCCGTAATCCACCACGCAAGCTCGGTGCAGATTGGTATATGTCACATGTCTTCGAACTTTTGGTTCTGGGACATGCCGGTTTCCTCACGATGTTTTCCTTCAACGTTTTGAGAGTGACTTCATTTTGGTGGCGAAATCAATCAAAGAGATGTCAGCAGAACTGGTGGGGTCCGCAAGGGCCGATGACTGCCAGAGGTGTTGGTTTATTCGAAAGAGACACCGCGGCCCCTGACACACAGGCAACTGAGGGAACACGGGTGGGTTTTAGTCAATAAAAGTCTGACACGCCCTCCTGCTCCACCCAGAGCGGGAGAAGTTATTTGATGATTTCCCACCCAAAAAAAACAACCTTTCTACTCTCGACCTCTTGCGACTTCTCTTCTCGTAACTCATAAGTCGCGGCCGGTATAACTGGGCGATCACAGTTCTTAAAAAAATAAATAAGTAGAGTTAAATATTATTGTACCTATGGTGGTACGGATCCCTTCATGTGCGAGTCCTACCCGCACTTGGCCGCTTTTTCTTGTAATAATTACCTGCAATGTGCAAGTTTAGTAATTAATCGGCATGGATTCAAGCCCTATACTTGAAAGGCACCGCCACCTTTACTTAATCGTAGTTACAACAGCCATTATCTACATGTGCATATGGCCGTATGGTAATAACTTAGAGCTTTCTAACTTAGCAATAGCTTGACAACGGTCGGGTTTGTAAATTGTTGGTATTTTAGTAGACGTGACGTCGCGTGGGCGTGTGGTTTTCAGTAGACGTTAAACGAAGTTTGTTTAAGGCGTTCTGCCAGTCTTTTTACTCGAGCGGTCTGTGGGTGTCATATACGAGCCGAGCCTATAACGTCCTGCGTGTGCAATATAACAACGCCTTCAGGATGCTATTACGGCTGCCGTGGCGTTGTAGTGCGTCGGGCATGTTTGCGGAAGCACATACGGATGGCTTTCATGCCATTATGCGAAAAAAAGCAGCATCCTTACTACAACGTCTACGTAACAGTCGGAATGGCATCCTGAAAATGATTGTTGCGAGACCAGACTGCCTCATCCAGAGGCACCTGGTGGAGGTGGCTTTAGGTTTAGTACAGTAATGAAACGCAGAGTTATCTACTAACATTACTAACATAGCTAATAGGCACACATTGTTATTAACCAATTACTAACAATCTATGGACTGTATCGTCTGAAATAAATAATTTTTATTTTATTTTATTTTATTTATTTAGTACGACAGTACAGTGTTCATCAAAGTCAAATATGTTTTGGCTGGTGTAAACTTGGCTAGAACGCTTTTATTTTAGTTTATTCAAAAGGAACAAACAGCTAGAACTTATAGACAATATTGCAGACAACGCTGTTCACAGATTAGCTACACTTATAGTGTGCCACAGACATCAACCCGCTAAATGTAACCATAAATTTAGCACATAATTATAGACGCCCAAGCGCAGTTTATCGTTGGTTATCAAAAAGAAATCTGCGGTTTCACAGAAAACTTCGCGGTCAAAATGTATGGCATCTGGGTTCGAACTTAAGACCTATAGATACAACACGTAAGTCACGGGCGTTACCACTTCGCCACCAGTGCTCTTCCAGTTACAGGACTTTTGTGTCAACTTTGAGCCATAGAAGCAACGTGTTTACTAATTAAAATCAGTAGCAAGAATGTCACAGCATTAGGTGGTATTTCAATGGTGGTCCGTTGAGTCGTGCTCGTGAACGGACCACAATATTGAAATACTAATGCAGTGACTATCAATATAAGTTGGTGATACGCCATACTTTCGAAAATCGCGGCACGTAAGTTGAAGCAAAATCTGGTGTTTTGGATCAGCTTACGTGCCGCGATCTGTAATTTATTTCAGTACACGTTACATCAATGACTATGCTAGGAGGTGACCACATTTTTTTTTCCGTGCCAGGCAACGATTCCGCGCGCACTTACGTTCGGTTGTTTGTTCTTATTTTGGTTTAACTAACGTGCCGCAATCTTATAGCGTCTTGGACGATTGGCATACTGTTTAGTTACAAGGGTGCACGATATTGTTATAACCATGAGTTGCCAACTATTGCAACAAAACACGAAAATTTTAAACATTTTCAGTCACCATTCTGTTAAAATTGTTGTGTTGTTTTTCTAATCAAACGAAACAATTCAATCTACCTATCTATATAAATAAAAAGAAAAGTCCCGACTGACTGACTGACTCATCCACGCCCAGCCCAAACCCTTGGACCTAGAAAGCTGAAATTTTTTACAGAGGTTCCGTTTATAATGTAGACAAGGAATAAGGAAGGATTTTTCGAAATTCAACCCCTAAGGGAGTTAAACAGCGGATGAAAGTTCCGCGCGGGCGAACCCGCCGGCAGAAGCTAGTTTTAACATAAAACAACGTAATTGTTAATTAAAATCACATTGTTTTATCCGCACATGTCATTTAGGTGGTTGGGGAATTATTATTATACTGGTAGTGGTTACACAGCGGTGATGACGTAGACTTGTGGTCTTCCATGTGACCGCAGTGTACTCGGAATGCTATACCTGGCGAAATATATAATTATGTACCAGGGTTATCACCATATTTATTTTTTTTGGATGCGAAGTCATCAAATAACTTCTTCCACTCTGGGTGGAGCAGGAGGGCGTGTCAGACTTTTACTGACTAAAACCCAAGCGTGTTCCATCAGTTGCCTGTGTGGCCGCGGTATCTCTTTCGAACAACCTGCACCCCTGGCAGAACTTGAACAATTACGTGTTTATTTGATGATTACCCAGCCAAAAAAATATACCCAAAATAATATAAAAAAGTAAGTTCAAAAACTAAAACCCGACTACTGAAAAATCACGCTCTAAAAACTATCAAAACAAGAAAATATTCTCATTTGAAAGCCGTGTTCTTCCAATTTACATATTTGTAATTTCTGTTACGATTTTTTTTTTATGTTTGTACAATTATTGTAGTCTTGTAAAGTTTTGTGGTAAAAATTGGAATGACTTACGTTTAGACAGTTCAACAATATTCATTATATTATTAACGTTGTTGAGCAGATACGTTTTTCGAACAAATGCAGCCAATGGATTCGCAATATCCTTCAAAATTATTCATATTCCGGTGCCGGTGTTCTATGTGTAAACAAAGAACACGGCAATAGGTTTTTTTTTTTTTTTGGGTTGGAAATCATCAAATAACTTCTCCCGCTCTGGGTGGAGCGGGAGGGCGTGTCAGACTTTTACTGACTAAAACCCACCCGTGTTCCCTCAGTTGCCTGTGTGCCAGGGGCCGCGGTATCTCTTTCGAACAACCCGCACCCCTGGCAGGCATCGGTCCTTGCGGACCCCACCTATTGGTGCTGACATCTCTTTGAGGCGCGCGTGGAACACAACGCGCCGTCGGCGTCGACCCGGGCTTGGTCCTTACCGGACAGCGAGCTACCCATTACTCGCCGTCCGCAAGCCCGCGCCTACGGTGGCCGGGAATCAGCCTGGGAT
Organism: Antitype chi; assembly: GCA_947359405.1. Lineage (NCBI taxonomy): Eukaryota > Metazoa > Arthropoda > Insecta > Lepidoptera > Noctuidae > Antitype > Antitype chi. Next base: position 17,360,099 of record OX375813.1, read on the forward strand.
TCCCGACGACACACGGCAATAGGTGAGGCAGCATTTCCGATGTGGCTTATCGGAATACCGATCTGACTAAGTCGTACCTGCAGCGGCCCACCTGGCTTCTTAGTCGGTTAAGACATTTCCAGGTGGCCATGGCAGGCGTTGCCCAGCGAGCAGTGGTGGCCCAGCCGTAACAGCCGCAACTTACCGTTTAGTCCAATCTTGACCCCTCGACCCATAAAAAAAGATTTGCTTATTTGTTTCCTCTCAACCCTTAAACATAGTTCACACTCGACCCCCAAGGAGTGAGATTAGATTTTCATACAAAGGACAGGCATACCTCGTCCACTTTCTATCCCTAGTTCGGTAAGTACCTAAAATTAATATTTTGGTACAATTAGGTACAGAACAGATTGGGGGTCGAGAGGAAACTAAAACTTGGCTGGAAAGAAAATCCACCTTCGACCCCCAAGGGTCGAGAATAAACTATAGTCAGGGGTCCAGTGGACACATTAATTATTGGGGGTCGAGGGGTCGAAAGTGGACTAAACGCGACTTACGAGTTGTAGGTCCGCTTTACTTTGTGTAAATTATTTCATCACCTCTTCTCTCAGAACGGTGAGGAAACCGGCATGTTCTACAACCAAAAATTCGAAGACATGTGCCCACTCCCTCTCACCGAGAAGAGGCCTGTGTCCCAGTAGTGGGAATATTATGGGCTGATTAAGCCTTTAAATTACTAAGTTGTTAAAATAAACATTGATTAACATTGTTCATGACTAGTTTTCAGAACATTGAATTCCCGAGTGAATACTAATTATCTCTTTATTAACAAGTCTAATAGACGTGAGTATTGCGAAACAAACTAGCATTAGCTATTTGAATACAATATGTTATGTATTTGCGTCAATTGCTTCCAATTAACTATAATTTAAAAGTTAACCCTGGAATTTTGCTATTGGACATGTTTACGTAACACATATATTATACACTCAATTCCGTTTATTTCGATACTAAATAATAAATAAACAAAAAAATTGATTACTCATAATCAACGTGGATTTACAAAAACGAATGATCGCGTTAGGGTGAGGGTACACAGAGAGGACGCAAAACGACGCAGTTTTAGAAAATATATTTTTGGTGTGGTTAAAAAACTTATTTTGACGAACAAATCACTCCAGTCCACACCAAGTTTTGCTTTGACCAATTTGAGCAGATATACAAAGTGTCCCAAATCATTTATAAGCATAGTCACCAAAAGAGATGAGGAATCAGTGCCTTCGGATATAGATGAAGTTAAGTAAGAAACCCATGTATGTTATCGAAAGAAATTTAATTTTATAAATGAACCGTTTGTATTCTATTCATCATCATCATCATTTTAGCCGAAAGACATTCACTTCTGACCATAGGCTTCCCCCAAGCGCTGACACTTCGACCGGTTCTGCGCTTCCTGCATCCAGCAGATGCCTCCTTCTCAAGGTCACCGCTCCACCTTGTGGGAGGCCTTCCAACTCTACGGTTTCCAGTACGCGGTCGCCACTCTAGAACCTTTCGGCCTCATCAGCCATCTGTTCTGCGAGCAATATGGCCCTGTCCATTGCTACTTAAGTTTGGCAATTCTTCGGGCTATGTCGGTTAGCATAGTTCTCCTGCAGATCTCTTAATTTCTGTTGCCTATCTCTATATATACGATTTAATAAAACAAACAAAAATATGGACCTTAGTCAAAAATAAACGTTAATTTTAATTTAATTGAATCCCTAGACTTTTTTAAAAAACGTTCACCTTTTATACAGAAATTTAGGAATTTAGCTAGTTTACAACTTAATTTCTACGGAAATAATTGACGAAACAACAAAAAAGAATACGTAACTTAGAATGGATTAACCGTAAAGCGAAAAAAATGTTAGTGATTAATAAAAAAGTCAACATATTTTCATGTAGAGCCTCATCTAGGTTGAATGTGTTCCCACCTTAACAAGCGGACAAGATGAATCCGTAGCCGAGTCGTCATCGGCCAAATTAAAACTAATTTATGTTGATTGAATTCATAATAGAAAACTATCAACACTGCTCGGAACGGCGCTTATATGCTGTTCCCAAATAAGCCACGGGTTTTTTATTAGTCTCACTAGACCCTGTTATGGTATTAGGTAATGTAGTTTTATGAATTTTAGTAAAGAGAGAAATGGAAAAATGTCTGCCTCGGTTCTCATCTTAGGAACATCTCTTGTCAGAAGCTGGAATTTCTCACTGTGATTTTAAGAACAGATATAAGTTAATCTAGCATCTGGTTAGATTGGAAGCCGACAGGAAAAGACTCAGATGGTAAGAGAGACTTACTGGAAATGTCCACGTAGGTCTTCCTCTGCGAAACTTTTTGACCTCTAGTAGGCCAGTATTAGGAGTGTTTGTTTTAACTGCCCCGTTGGGAGCATGGGATCGATTCCTAGGCCGGACAAAGTGTTATTAATTTCTTATTAACAGCCCGGAGTTTGGAAGTTGGCCCCCGTGTCTCGGACAGCACGTTAAGCCGGCGGTCCTGCGCCTAATCTCTCCCTGGTCGTGTCGGAATGCGTGCCGTCCCATCGGACTGTAAGAGTGAAGGAAGAGAGAGTACACCTGTTTGCGCACACACTTGTAGACAATAATATCTCATGCTTCGGCGATTCTGTGGCCGAAATAAGGTCTGGAGGACTATTTTTATTAGGACTGTATTTATCTAGGTTGACAAATAGAAAGATCGCATATTTTGCTTTTTATTAGAGCTTTTTGACTAGACTACGATAGAAGAAAATCTTTCATCTGGTGAAGGCGAAGGACTTTCATCTATTTTACAGGTTCTTAGACCCCTCTAAGGCCCGAAAGTGTAGGCAGATTTGAGTAAATTGTAATTGTATAGCAGTAAATCTATGTTCAATGTTTGTAAGAAGTTTTTTAGTTGAATATTATGTTATTGGCTTGCTGCGCGCTTTGGTGTTTACTGTAAGTGACGCAAGCAATTGTTATTAATAAATAAATACATGTAAAGGGCTTGTGGCTAAGTTATAACAACCGCACGGGTCAATCGATCAGGTTAAGGCGAGGATTTCTTGAAAACGCTCAAATTGGTAATTTTTTAACCCAGTGTATCTATCTCTGTAACCGTAAATAATTTTGAAAGCAAGAAAATACATATTTTATATTTTCAAGTCTTTTTTGCATAGAGTGATGGAACTCAAAACATAATTAAACATACTTTAATGCATCAAAAAAATCATCAAACTCACCTCTTAATTATCTTTAAAACCAGTTTATCCCTTTAATAACAATTATAATTAAAAATATACCATCAAATTCCAAATGCCAAACTGCATTCAGTAATGGATTATTTATTATTAAAAAGTTAATATCTAATTTTATACGATTTTATTATTCGAATTTATTACAACAGATTTTAACCCGTATCTGATTGCAATAAGAACTATTATCGCTCATAACGACAATATTTAAAGTTACCAGGGCCTTAAGCTACACTTGGCGCGGTTTGTCCGTGGATGAGTGAACATATTTACATACCAAAACCCCTCTGTGCCTCGGAAAGCCCGTTAAGCCGTTGGTACCGGCTGTAATTCGTCGATCTTTGACAGCCGTTCTGGCTCGTCTGAAGCCCGAGAGTCTGACGAACAGTCTTGCTAAAGGTATCGTGTTACTGTTGTGAAGGTCAGATAGGCAGTCGCTTCATGGAAAACACTGGTATTCCTCTGCATCTGACCAACGTAGATGGGAAATGCTAGGCAGATTAATTGATTTCTCCAGTTAGATATGTTTTCTTGTAGCATTGTAAAATACGCTATTGAAGAATTCTGAATGTACATTGTTACTAACATTTTCGTTTTTCGTTTTGGCCTTTGTAGATCTTTGACCTGTCAGTGTCACACGTATGTTTATCAGTTAGGCATTGACGTCTTTGTCAAAATTTACAATGAATTTGCAAATGCGATTTCACTTTTGACCTTTTAATCCTTTTTAATTTGAATTTGATTAATGTATTATCGATTGTTAAAATTGCTTAGCTTAGGTAATTAGGTAGGTATGTGAATTATTTTGTGGAAAAACTATAAATTGCAGTTGAGTCTATAGCAATTCCTATGAGTAGGTAGGGTCACTTTCAGGTAAAGTATGCGACTTTTTCGTACGGTTTTTTATAGGTAAATGTATTATAAACCCACTGTATGTCCCACTCCTAACAAAGAGGTCTGAGTCCAGCAGCGGGAACGTTATATGCTGATTTTGCTATACACATAAACTTTCCGGATTAAATTCGTGATCGTGATCACACATACAGACACGAAAAGCGTGAATATTTAATAACGGTGCCGATTCTGTTGTCACAAAATTCTCTAAACTAAACTAAAAATCACCAAAATTTAGTTTATTCCTGTCAAACGACGCTTTCCTATTCTGAAATTCACTAAAGTGACACAACTTAACTATATTTTAGTTTGACAGCACTAAGATTGTACTGAATTATTAATTTAGTGAAGATGGTAATTTTGCTATTCTGAGTTTGCCGTTTTTCACCAAAAATTTTGACTATATTAGTTTTTCTAACTAAATCTGACTATTTTTAATCGCGATTAAAAAAGTGTGGAATAAAACTAGTGGTCATGAACTAAAATTCACACCAACACTTCGCCTTCAGTTGCAAAAACACTTTTTTTTTTTTCTTTTGCTTATATCTCGAAAACGGTGTGTCCTATCGCAAAAATGATGATAATTTCGACCCCCTTTAATAAACCCGTAAGCCCCATAATCTCAACATGTATGTAATATTTTTTTTTATTTTCCAAACAAAAAGTGAAAAATTCCATATAAAAAACGTCGAGGCTGCCCCCCTGCGCACGCTTCATTCAACTCTTAAAAAAATCATTGCGTGGGGCACACAAGTACCACGTTGCGAAGCCAAAAGAAAAAAAAATACCACCTGCAGGCTTGGCACGACAACCGTAGAGAAGCGTTTTGTCGACGGAAGACTAGACAAAAATTACGTTTCCGTGTAGACAGTTGTCAGTTTTCACCGAGAAATGTAGACAAGCGATTTCTATCTATTCTACAGTAGAGTAGAAATAGAAAGCGTCATGCTAAGCCTGCAGGAGTCACGATTGTCAAATTCGATTTTAGTTGTGTCAAAATAATTTTTAAGTTTAGAGATTTTATTTTGCAGAATAGCTTTAAGATTCTCATAGCCAAAAGTAAGGAATTTTAGTGATAGTTTAGTTAGTTTAGTTCGGTGTACAACAGAATCGACACCATTATCCTACTAATAATAAAATGTGTAAGTTTGTGAAGACGTTTGGATGTTTGTTCCTCAATCACGCAAAAACGGCTGAACGGAATTGGATGAAATTTGGCACACAGATAGTTTATCACCTGGATTAATACATAGGATAGTTTTCATCCCGGTAGCACGTTTCCGTGGGATAATTTTCAACCTCCACGTGGACAAAGCCGCGGGCAACAGCTAATGTATAGATAAAAATGAAAGGTAAGAACGCCGAGGATAACCTTAAAATGGTTCATGGTAGAATAATGGCCAGTCTGAGTAATATCAAGGAATAAATCTAAATTTTACAGCTTTGTATACCTACTACACGAACTTAAAGGGAAGATGCAAAACCGATCGCTAGGTACACAGACAACCAACCACACTACTATGGTCAACTCAAGATCTCGATTATATGTTTCCTGCAGGCTCTGCCCATTGTTCTTCAAAATAATTTCGTTTCTTTTTAACCCCGACGCAAAAAGAGGGGTGTTATAAGTTTGACCGGTATGTGTGTCTGTCTATCTGTGGCACCGTAGCTCTTAAAAAGGTGAACTGATTTGCGTGCAGTTTTTTTATTTAAAAGTAGTTTTATAGCGGTGGTTCTTAGACATATTTTATCAAAATCAGTTCAGCCGTTTCAAGGTCATCAGCTGTTTTGTTAGCTGCGGTAGGGTTCTTAGACGCAAAAAGTGTATTTACTTTATTTTCAAAACACGTGTGACCTAAAATTTGGAACACCCATCATGTTTTCTATATAACTATGCAAGATTACGGAGTTCTTGATCTGATGTCGCAGCCAGGATATCAAGCACACTAGTGCACTCTTGAAAAAATGATAGCAGATACGTCGTGTTTGGATTCGTTTTCATCCGTATTTGATTCTGCATACAATACAATGGTGGCATCACGATGAGCTGATGCTGCAGCCAGGATATCCAGCATACTTACTCGTAAAGGTACACTCTTGAAAACATAATAGCAGATATGTCGTGTTTGGATTCGTTTTAATCAGTATTTGTTTTTGTTTTGTTTGAAAAGTGACTTAATCGAGAGTGTTCTTAGCTATGATTCAAGAAAATCGGTTCAGCCGTTTGAAGTTTTTCAGCTCTTTTCTGGTTGATGAAGGGATTTGAGTATCTTCCACGGGTCTGATCAAGTTGAAATTTGGTATTCTATTACTTCAATGATATTAGATGAACAAAGTAACCTTGACTGATGCTGCAGAATCACCTGGAATTTACAGGTAAACCAACTACCTCACCAACAGCAGAATTATCGTTTTTGTGCTTATTGCAAAGGTCTGAATGAATAGGATATAGATTAACGGTAACTAGGTTCTGATGTGGACTAGCAACGAGGAATGAGAATAAAATTTGAGACAAGCTTCGCTGTAGGAAACATACGTTAAGCAAACGCCAAACAGACGAGGCCTAGCAATAATTAATGAAATTATGCTATTGTAGAAACGATAACATTTTCATTAGCCGTCCCCCGACGTGACAATGCTTTGATCAAAATATTACCTACAAGTTCTTATTAAACTTAAAAGGCCAATATATATATTGAAGTAAAACTTCTTATGCGACTTCCAACAAGGTTGCGTTAAACGTTTAACGCTAAAGGTTGTGTTAAACGTTTAACGCAACCGACGCAACAGAGTGAGTCGGTTTCACTTCTTCCGCGCGGAGGGACTCCACGCACTTTTTTTTTACCTTATAAATATTTTTGTTTGGGTGAGGGTTTTTTTTATTTAACTTTTTTGTATATCCAATACTCACGTTGACACTTGTCGACCACACATAGCATCACGCTGGCTTCGTCAGTTAGGTACTATGCATAAACTTTAAAATTGTATTTTGTGAACATCCGGGTTCGCAGTCCGGTGTTATAGAAATTTGTCGAATATTCGAATACCTATCGCAATTTTTGCAATCGAATATTCGGAATAGTTTATTATTCGAATAATTCGAATGCAAGCCCTACTATAAACGTAAACGAGGCAAAAAGAGTACCCACGTAAGGGTCATAGCAGGGCCACATTCGGTACACAAGATACACTAAATTAAAACGATCTTTAATTAATTTTAATATTTCACTTATTAACAAAAAAAATACATCACTAAGTTATTATAAATTATTAAATTTTTTCTTTATGATAACCTCCTCCTTTTTGAAGTCGGTTAAAAAATACTTTAATCCCCTTTAAAATACTTAGTTTCTGCCTACCTCCATGGCCAGAAAGCGTGAGTTTATGTATGTATATTAACAAAGTCTCTTTCACAAAACAGTGACGTCAAAACATTTGCTGAGAAGCTTTACGCAGTTTGATGATACTGCCGCCGTCTTCCATACCTAAACCTTTGTCACAAAAATCTTCAAACAGCCACCACAGGTCATAATCACCGTCATTATGCCACAGTCCCAGCCGGTCGAGTAGACAAACCGCAACTAATGGCCGCCTAACAACTGGGATCCAGCAATTTGGACGCAAACCGCAGCCGTTGACTTGTGCTAGCAGTTTACCTGATTAACTCGAAACTGGAGTTGGTATGCTGAATGAGACGTAACTGTGTCACGATTTTTTGGTGGTAAGGCAAGAAATACTTAGGTGTATTATGTTCTGTTATTCATGTTTGCTGTTGAGAACAAACTATTTTAAGTTGATGTTACATAATGGTGCTACTTAGTTACTTCTTTCATTTAGAACGTTTTTTTAATAAAACTGTTGAATAATGTGGGATATTAAAATACAAGTGTTTTAATTCCTAGTTATGTGCAGTTTCATACACTGCTTTATTTACTCTCATGCATTAAACCTACTAAATAAAAGCTCAAATTTAAAAGAGTGAAAGAAATAAATATTTTTGTAACGCTATAGAAATGGCGCGCCCGCATATGCGTTCTATTACAAAAATGTAATTGATGGAAACAACTTCTTGTATTTGTCCTGTAGGTATCCTAATGGAAAAAAATGTTTTCACCTCACAACCTCGGAAAGATTCTGTTTGTCATTCGAAATCTGCGTGCAAAAGTGCACTTCATCCGCTAGCGTGGAAAGAGTATTTGAAATTCGAACCTTTCTATTCAATATTTTTCTATACCACCAGTCCACTGAAAATGCATTAATACTTATTTCATGTCAGTGCACTAATCCCATTTTTAGAATAATCGCACTGGCCGGCACGACGACTGCATGAAAAAATAGAAACATTTAAATTTTTCATCTCTTTTCAATTCAGTTTCCATAACTTTGGTTTGTTTTTTGATATAAAACTTTTCCAAAAAAAAACAACTGACTTCCAAAAAAACACTACAAAGTCAAAAATAGCCCCTAGTTGTAGCCGGCTAAAACTAGGTGTAGTGCACTTCAGCTATTACCCGTAATCTTATTTATAAAAATGAACCCCTATTTCCCTAGGTCACGGCATCACACGTGAACGGCTGGACCGATTTTGCTAATTCTTTTTTTGTTGTGTTTGTTAATGTCAGGAGAAGGTTCTTATGAAAGAAAAAAACAAGAAAGTTGCGTGTAATATTAGAAAATTTTAAAAAGCGTAACGACCTTATTAACTTTTCTAATATTGGGTATACCAATGCGAATTCAATCACAGGACAATGTCTGTCCGGTCAGCTAGTAACAGATAATATTCGAAATTGAACAATAGAATAAAAATAACTGTCTGTTTGTAAAACGGTGTCTACGCACTGACGAGGTCATCTAACACCATTGTTTTATTATTTATATTTATTAGACCTCATTCTATGTACGATTAGCAACGTTTAAGAGGTCAATAGGAAAAGGTAGATGGCTTTAAAAATAATTAATGGAGTAGGTAGGTACCTATAGGCATACCTTTAAAGCGAACAGATAAAAACTTCACATCAGGAAAAACTTTACACCAGGAAATTAGTGTGGAAATAACATTTGGATCAAACAATTCTTGGTTAATTAAAACCCTGGTCTTTTTTTGTTTTTATTTTTTGAGGCTGGGAAATCATCAAATAACTTCTCCCGCTCTGGGTGGAGCAGAAGGGCGTGTCAGACTCTTACTAACTAAAACCCACCCGTGTTCCCTCCGTTGCCTGTGTGCCAGAGGCCACGGTATCTCTTTCGAACAACCTGCACCCCTGGCAGGCATCGGCCCTTGTGGACCCCACCAGTTGGTGCTGACATCTCTTTGAGGCGCGCGTGGAACACAACGCGTCGTCGACCCGGACTTGGTCCTTACCGGACAGCGAGCTACCCATTACTCGCCGTCCACAAGCCTGCACCTACGGTGGCCGGGAATCAGCCTACGATTCCCAACGCCCAGGTCGTCTCTTACGGCGACTAGGGCCGTGAGGGCGCATATACTGCCTCTCGCTCACGTGCGCCGCCTCCCTCTTCGCGAGCATTACTGATTCGCAGAAGGAGGTGACGGCTACCCATGCACTCTCGCTTCGTACCATGGTCTGGACCAGAGCCGGACGCGAGAGATCGCCGCCGCCCATCGCTTCCATGTGGACACGGCGGTGCTCAGCCCAAGCCGGGCAGACTTTCACCGTATGCTCTACCGTGTCCTCAGGGCGATCTACGCAGTGGAAACAGCCGGGCGTATCTTCCCGCCTTAGACGAAACAATCCACTCTTCAAAGACTTATCGCCGCAATCGTGGTATTGAAGAAAACATATGTCTAGTAACATAAGTAAGTAACATTGAAAATTAACTAATCAAGTATTTATGTGTTTTCTTAATAACATCGAAAGTTTTTACCTAACTTATTACATAATAATATAGTTTTATTTACAACCTTTTTGTAGAGTTTTGTTGATGTAGCTACAGCGGGGTAATTGCGTAATACAGGAAATAATACATAGTCTTTAGATATCTCTCTTGTTAAATCAATGTTCACAATCAATACATTTATTTTTAGCGCTAACTCTACAAAAAACCAGTGCTAAAACTATAATCCATCTGAGCATAAAATTTCGCAACTACAAATTGCCATTTCAAATAATCCGTTTGCATAACGATAATTTTCCATAATAATTTTCATGTCTTAACAATGATTCTTATTTTCTAATGGCTGCCGATCGCCAATTGTTTCGCCTCGATACACAAACCGATAACATTGTGGTTTCATAAATGGTTTGCGTAGCGTTAAGAATATTGGAAAAGGCATTTCTTTGTTTATTTGACAACAGATCTTTTATTGTTAAAAATTAGGATTTTGTAAGCTATTAGTGTGTTTTATTATCAGGAAGTGGATTAGGTGACTGTTTTTTGCTATTCGATAAAAGTTTGTGGAAAGTGAGACCTGTCTATGACTAAATGAAGAAATATTTGTAAATTCAAACATATTTAAATATTGATGTGTTACAGTACAGTTTAGACTTATAATTGTTGCTTAGAACCGAATAAATTTTGTATTGGCAATTATGAAATGTGTCTACTTATTTAACATAATTAACAATTTTGTTAATGAGCAGACTACACACAGGAACGTTTTAAGAACTAAGTTCTAGACTATGTGATTAATAAGTGTCTATGACTACTTACCTAATTCAATTCAATTTTATGTGGATGAAACCAGCAATCCTTTAACATATTTTTCGTGAAAAAAAAACATGTCTTTCAACAAAATCTGTGTTTTTCAGAAACGAGGTCGCCATGTTTTCCGAAAAAAAAAACAAATAAATTACTTACTCATCTTCAAATAGCACTGACAAAACAAATCTATTTTCAAATTATTTATCTATTCAATCGTAACATTTCGTAGCTCACAGTAACAATTACGATTGCGACCGCGATCAATTGCGATCGCACGCGACTTCCTCGGAGCGACCGCAATCATGGCGCCAAATCGATCCAAACCATCGAGATGTTTGCTTTTGCTCTTATCTGTCATTATCTGTGGTGTAAAGTGGTTCTACTCTATGACTATTGACTATGGGTAATCATTATCAAGTACAATGAGTTTTTGAATTTCTCTTTTTTTTTCTATGTAAATTGTATGTTACATGATTTGATATGTGTGTGAAAATCATTTTGCTCTTAGGCATGATATCAGGGCAATCTTCTGCTTTGCCTATTTTTGGGTGGGCAAAACTTTTGAGGATGTATCTATACTTTACATGGCTTCAATTTCATGAGTATGAAGAAAGAAAAACCACAGTTTCGGTTAAAATTAAATCTATCAGCGCTAATAAAAGTCTTGATATTCGTCATAAACAACAAAAATAGGTAAACATTTAAATGCAATCAATTTTTATTTTGTGGTTACGTGGCCGGCTTATCAACAGTCTAGACGCCATTTGTATCGGCCGAGACGTTCCGATTTCAAACAAATTTCAAATCGAGTTCTTTATAAATGTCATTTGTTTGTCGACTTCGGCGCGTGCCCGCTAATGGAAAGCTTTACCCAATGATTTGTTTTTGAAAAAAAAGTAAGAACTGTCACGAACTGCTATTAGTAAACTATTTTGAAATTTATTGCACAGTGTATAAGGTTAAAATTTAATTGTAGCTCATGTACAGTTCGGATGATTCGGCCCGGGTTCGTGCTAACGTTATCAGCCAGCATTATTTGCTTCGAGTTTCGATGTTTCTTTTAACCTTTTATCGAATTCCCAAAGAGAGTTTTGAATTAAAACATTATTTGCGTGTTGTGAGCGAATTTAAAGTGCTTCACGATTAATCGAATCGAAACACAATCGTGTTTGATTTAATCGATATTTATTTAGAATTCGTTCCAAATTCCTTTGGAGAAGTATTATACTTTTAGATTTAGGTATACCCGAAATAGAGGCATGCCACCTTTTCCGTAAAATTAAATAAACTACACTCCAAATGCAGGCTTTTAATTGTACTTATGTAGGGTATGGAAATACATATTTCTTCACAATGTTTGCATTCATGATATCATAATCATAGGTTTCCATTTAGCTGATGTCATAAATAATTTTAAACTAAGTTGACAAGATAATGATTTTCAATTGGATAATAATTTCAATCAAGTTTCTTAATTTACTGTTTGAATTAATTATTGATTGGTAATAATTTAATAAATTATTGTTAGGAACTTGTTTCATTAAAATATTTGTATGTGCAATTTCGCTTGCTTGCATGGACATGGTATTGTGGTCTTATGGCGTTCTGCTGTGAGGATCGGCAGCGGACGTAGATTCAATTTTTATTTTACAAAAGAGGGCAATCCGCGCAATCTATAAAATGGGGCCTCGCGAGTCTCTTAGAAACAAATTCAACGAAATTGATATACTTACTCTGCCTTCTCTTTATATTCTAGAAAATATCTTGTATATTCGCAAAAACTTAGGTCTTTTCAAAAAAAGATGCGATTTCCATAATCTAAATACACGTAGTAAAGATGAAATTGTGATTCCAAAATTTAGATTAACTAAAACTAGCAAGTCATTTCTAATAAACAGTATCCGCTTCTATAACAAGTTGCCAAAGTCGGTTACAGAACTTAGCGATGGAAAGTTTAAAACTCACATCAAACGTGTCCTTATCAAAAAAGCATATTATAAGATAAACGACTACGTTGAAGACAGGGAAGTTGGCATTAATTCCTTCTGCACATGTGGCTTCCCTGGTACCTCATTAACACCAAAACTGTGTGAAAGTCTATTAACTGCTCCCAAATTGCAATGTTAATTTTTATTCTTTTTATTTTTTTACAATGTCTGACATATTCTCGTCATTATTTGACATTATACATCAATTTTACTTTCGACTATTTATTATTAGTGATTGTCATCGAAATCATGTCACTTGGTTCAAATAGATTCATTTTATATACGTAGATTATTTTACATATTGTGAATGAGAGAACGTTGTAGGCCTAGAGACTAGATTTGTAGACGTTTTTCTATTCTGTATTTTCATTCCTCTAAGTACCTGGTACTTATTGACTGGCCTGCACTGTCCTCCCATACCTATTATCACTGTAATTTGAAAACATTGTAAAAGCCAATTATTTTTAAAAGAGTAACCGTGGAGTTTCTTGCCGGCTCTTCTCCATAGGAAACGACAAATTGGAACCGTGCACCTAGCTTCTGACGTTTCATAAGTGCCCATGCAGGCTTATGTGAAATAAAATATTTTGATTTTGGTAAGTTCTTCGGGTTGCATTGTTGTTTAATTTTAGAGCCAAAGTTCAGTTGTAGAGTTTGACATGGTCATGAATGATATTCAGTTTTACGATGTTGTTCGAATAATTAAATGCATAGTTTTGCATTCGATTTACATGAGAAATGGGTAGTTAATATGTGAATATTATTATTTTTATTTAACTTAAAATACACGTAGTAGGTTACTGTGCGAAAAACTTGAAGGTATGCTAATAATCAATACTTTCTGTCTCTAAACTTTTCTTAATTCCGTGCATGAAATAACCTAAGATTTTCAAAAACACTCCAAACATTAATGTCTAAACAAAAATTCAATCAGCGTCGTCTCAAGGCCAGGCTGGGAGTCATTAAACTTGATTCTTCACAAAAAGCCGTATGACGAGCCATTCGATCCACAACCCTTGCCTTCACGAACGTTCAGCAAAAAACCTCAGATCTTCGATAACTCAATTTGGACCAATTTATTGCCGGACGGTAATAGTTGCAGCTACCTTGGTTTTTTCTTAATTAGTTTTGGATGGACGTGACGATATGGTGGATTGTTAGGTGTAGGATAAGTGTTGGTGCGTATACCTTAATTTTGAGCGTGGGACAGAGGAGTAAGTTGTCCTGCAGGCTTAGCACGAGCCCCGATTTGTCGACGGAAGAATAGACATGACTATTAACTAAATGATGTACAATAGGAGAAGATAGCTATGTTTTTCTATTAATTATCACAGTTATGCGTTCTAAACGAATCATGATTTTGTAGATAATTGTATATACTTTGTGGCCGTCGAGTGGAAAGTTTGTTGCCAGTGTGATTTTGACAGTTTGGGAAGAAATATTCATCTGAAATAGTCTACATTTATAAGGACCTAGACAAAGATCGTTAGAAACGAAAGACTAATACAGATTAGGTTATCTACGGTGCGATGTCTGAAATGGAGAAACGAAATGTCACTTTGTATTGAAAAAGCACTGTCTATTCTTCATAGAAATAGAAAGCGTCATGCTAAGCCTGCTGTACGTAGATACAATTTCGTTCGAGACCGAGCAGAGCGTTCTTAGTTTCAACTTGCTTTTCAAACCAAACATCACATTTCTTTTTCGGTTATTTGGTGCCATTTTCAAGTGCAAATTAAAAGATTGGAAAGTTTCACAACATTTTTGATACCCTGGGTATTATGTGGTTGACCCTTTGGCTCTGGAACCGTCGAATGACGTAATGATGAAGGATAAACTTAGACTAAACCACGTATTAAATCAAGAAAACTCTATATAATTGGCCTTTATGACGGTTATACAAGCCTAATTAATAAGTTTGCAACTCTTGTTTTCAGAAATCATCATTGGAGGACGAATTAGTTCAAGACCAGCAATTTTAAAATAAGCTTTGAACAGCACCTAAATGAGTTTTTTCAATTTTTATAATAATTTAAAATGTGAGTGTGTATTAAACAGGATGGCAGAGACATCGACGTGCAAAATGTAACCATATGATTCTAGACCCCTTTGCGTAGAAAATTTTCTTCGGTTACCAAAAAAAATTATCTGCTGCTTCATAGAAAAGTGCAATACCTACAGAATCATGTAATAAATCCGTGGTAACAGGTTACGCGTCGATATCTTTGGCACCTTGTATAATAATATTATAGCATTTATAGCCATTTCACTGAAAAACAAAAAATACATTTTGTTTTAAAATATCAAGTGATTTTGCGCAGTTTGATATCTGTTTATTTTTCGAATTGAATTCAATCAATTCATTCTCAGTCTGCATTTCAAAATCCCTTGAATTCGAATTAGATAATTAGAAGTATCAGCTACTTGAAGTAGGTACGTCGCCGTGGTAGGACGGCCGGCGCTGGGTAGCCGTACTATAATATATTACCGAGCTTAATACTGGCCGGCAGCCTCTTGTTTCGCAAATCATCGTCGCTCATTTATTCAAACATTGTACTAGCGATCGGTCAAGTGGTTAGGCGTTTGTTTTTTTAAATTCGACCGATGGTTTCTGCAAAAATCTCACCGTGAAAACCTTTAATTTTAACATATTTCATTACAATATTTCTTTTTATAAACAATATATTTCTTTATAAGAACAAAAAATTATGATGAAATTAATAATGCTGACTTGGTATGACATAGGTGAAAACTTGGGTGAAGTAAGCTGTCAGTAGTGTAATTTCCTAGAATCATGGGGAATGACATCTGACTACAAGCCTTCACCTATGTTTTCACAGAGAAGTGCCACATAAATTTCGATTATCCAGCAACCAACTAGTACTAGATCTAATTTTTATTCCTTTTTTAATCCTTACTTAATCTGGCATTTCAAGTCTTTTGTGTTTGCTTTTTTAGTATATGATTCGACATGAGTTTGACATTACACCTATCAAATAAGTATCTAAGTTTAAAAACCGAACTCTCATAACACATCTGACATTGGCAGAATTGGCGACATCGAGAATACATCGGCTGAAGTTGTCAATTCTAAAAAGCTTATTCGTACGTGGGTAAGGATTTTTATGTTCTGGTGAAATATGTGAGAAAATGTCATAAATCGTGCAATTAGAATAAGTAAAGACCCGTTTCCCTCAACCAGGTTAATAAAATAGAAAAAGACCTAATCAGGTTTGTGATCTTTAACCTTACACGAACATAGCATGAAGTCTGAATCTTGTAACAGTTTTGTCAATTTTACAGTTGTCTATCTTCCTGTTTTTGTCACCGCAGTGAATTGAAGGAGATGAAATACTGTGTCGCTAACATTCTGGAATAAGAGCCGGTTATACCTATCAGATTATACGACCACCATTTGCTTAGAAATGTCATTTTCTAATATTCGCCCAACGATTGACGGTAATTAATTGACTCATTGGGCTCTTGCTGTGTCAAAGTAATTTGTTTAAAAATAGCTTTTAATGCTGTGGGCTCTAGCTACGTTTGCAAAATATGGGAATTCTATAGGTAAACCTCTGCCGTGGAGTTAGGTATATTGTAGGTATATTATGTGTTTAAAAATAAATCAGTCCTTAACACAATAGTGTTCGACTGTACAGTAACAGAGAGCGATGTAAATTGAATTAGTGGGCGTGTACACGGCGCGGCGGCGGCAGTGTGGTACGCCGGTACCAGCCGCATGTGAGGACGCACCATTACACGGAAGCAGCCATTTATTATAATTAATTGTTGAAAAACTAATTATGGCAATGATTAGCTACAACTATACAAGCAGGGTTTTTTTTGAGAATCATCAAATAACTTCTCCCGCTCTGGGCGGAGCGAGAGGGCGTGTCAGACTTTTACTGACTAGAACCCACCCGTGTTCCTTCAGTTGCCTGTGTGCCAGGGGCCACGGTATCTCTTTCGAACAACCCGCACCCCTAGCTGACATCGGCCCTTGGACCCCACCAGTTGGTGCTGACATCTCTTTGAGGCGCACGTGGAAAACCAACGCGCCGTCGACCCGGGCTTGGTCCTTACCGGACGCACCGTCCGCAAGCCCGCGCCTACGGGGCTGGGAATCGGCCTGGGATTCCCGACACCCAGGGTGTCTTGTGGCGACTAGGGCCGTGAGGGCACATATATTGCCTCACACTCACGTGGGCCGCCTCCCTCTTTGCGAGCATTACTGCTTCGCAAAAGGGGGTGACGGCTACCCATGCACTCTCGCTCTGTACCATGGCCTGGACCAGGGCCGGACGCGAGAGCTCGCCGCTGGCGATCGCCTTCACAAGGATACGGCGGTGCTCCGTCCCAGCCGGGCAGACCTCCACCGTGTCCTATACAAACAGGGTTAGCCCTGAAATCAAAGAAACGATGAGTGGACTGTGTGAAAGATGATATTTGTCTAGAACAGGGGTGACTTCCGTGATGACAGCTGATAGTGAAATTGGAGAAAAAGACATGTCTCGCCGACCCTAAATGTAAGGGAAGGACAATGACGATGATGAGGTTTAGCCTCGAATTAATAGGATTCTGAACTAATTGTCCTTTGTAAAAAATCTCGATTAAGTACGAGATTCTGGAACTATGTGATGGAAATGATAGATAAACAAAACTTAATTACTCCCGGATTCCTCCTGCGGGGTGTTGATGATGATGATGATGGGACTCCCTTTTCCGCACGTAGACTCCCGTTCGGTCCGTTGTGCGTAGGGATTCTTCTTCTTCTGCTAACAAAGCCAGCCTAGCTCCGCCCAAAAGCACAGAAGCTTCCTGGGAGCTTCACTAGGCTTCGCGGAGCGACCTCACTGTGCCGAGGATTTCTTCACGTTGAGAAGCCACGGCCTCGCATTCCAGGATGACGTGGGCGGCTGCGGGGTGTTTCTGTAACACACCAACAGTTGGCATAGCTGTCATTTTGACAGTTCAACAACATTCATTGCGTTATTTACTTTTTCCTTCAAAACGATTCAGATTCTGATTGATTGCGTTACTGGATCCTTACTAATGAAACTTACTTTTTTATGACCCTTACTGAAGAAATCTTCAAATATGTAGATCGTGAATATGGTTATTGAGAATTACATAATTTCCACTTTCAGGAGTTATTTGCCCGCCATCATAATAATAAAGCACTATTGTAGCCAATAAGCCTGATATTGTGGTAAAAGATTGACGAGAGCGTCGTGCAATAATTGTTGATATCGCTATCCCTCATGACGAGAATCTCGTGAAAGCTGAGAAAGAAAAAAAAACAAGTACCTTGACACGAAGTCGTCGTCATGTGGGACCTGGACGCTAAAATCTTTGAACCGATTTGTTGCAGTAAATGGCCTAACAGCGGAGAGCCTCGACCAACACCTCAAGAGGCTCTCATAGCGTGGCTGGGTCTAGGGCTTGATTCCGAAAGCTACTGGACACGGCACGCATAGTCAGGAGGTTCCTCTTTCTACAGCCCTGATCACCAGCAGCTTGGACCCTGCTCCTGATGCTGATGGGCCACAATTTTTGAAGTGAAAACTTCTTTAGGCGCGTTGGGCATTTTTTGAGATGGGAAAAAACAATTGAACTCGCGACATTGTTACCGACACCACTGACAACACGAACGTACTAACGAACAACGTTGAACGTACGTTGAACGTTGTTTAATCTGACGATTAAAAAAACACACACACACAATTATTCGAGTTTTCATTTTTGTCGGCATTCCCGGAGTGCCACTGTCTTTTTTATATCATTAAATGTTTTTTATAAAAATATTTATAAATGTGTTTAAGAAGATCAATAAACGTAAAAATACATAATATGATGACAGCTCAAATATAACCATGAAGAGCATTCACCCACAACATTCTGGTACTATTTATTTATTAATGTAAATTGAATTAGTGGGCGTATACACGACCCGATGGCGGTAGTCTTACATGTCTATATATAAATGTATATGTATAAATGTTCACGGAAGCGATCGTTAAAATTAACCGCGTGTATGTTCGTGGATGCTGAGATTAGCTACCTCTTTTGCGGTAGATTAATTGAGATAAATATTGAGTAAGGTTTATCTAGATAGTTAGTAAAAATAAAATGGTCGTACCATTTTATTTTTTGTTGGTTTTTGAACAAGATTGTAGTGATAGTTATTTCTACGAGAAAACAAGTTTAAAAGATAATTTGAACTTCATTGGAAGACTGTTTTCTCTAAGATACGACAGAAGAGTTTGGTATTCCAAACGTCTGAAAACTATTTCTGTATTTTAGGTTTTGCTTCAGCATTCGTACACAATGATGTATAAATACGTCATTGTTCGTACACACATTGTGTAAATTATTTCATCACCACTGCTCTCAAAACAGTGAAGCAAAACATCATGAGGAATCTTCTACAGCCAAAATATTCGAATACATGTTAGGTACAGCTACCAACCCGCACTGGGCCCGCGTGGTGGATTACGGCCCACTCCCTCTCATCGAGAGGAGGCCTGTGTGCCAGTAGTGGGAACATAGCCTGATTATGATGATCAGCACGTTCAGCACCCTACGAAGAATGGTGAAATAAGAGATATTTTAAAATAATGTTATGTTTTCTGATGATTAAAATTACCACTTTGAGGTTAAGAGAAATCGATTTCTTCGGTTCGATAGAAAAGTTAGAGATACCAAAGGAACTGAATAACCGTGTCATATTTATGGCAAAACGGTCCATCTTATGAAACCCAAAAATACAAGCCAGCAATGCATGGTGTTATGTTTGTATTACGGATACTGATACAGCCTCAGATCGTCACCGCACTACCGCAATTTAAACATGGGAAAAAATATATTCCTTCCTTAATACATTCACTAATATCAAAGAAACCTTCGCGCTCCCAATTATCCACGCATATATTTTGACATGTCATGTGATTTGAATTCGGAACACGTCTCGAGATAATGCAAAACGTATAGAATTTCTTTAAATTAAGCGTTGGACCATTTTATTTTCTTATTAAATCATTTGACAGTTAATTAATATTAACTTTTGATTGTGTGTACGAATTTATGTTGCCATGTGTTTGGATCTTTTTCACGTTCTTTATCGAAGATTCGATTCGATTTTTTTTTCGTGATTTGTTTAGTATTTTTCGATTACCCACCAGTTATTACTTCTTTTGTTTTGAATCACGCTAACGGCTAACCAAATCATTGTTCATTCAAAAGAGATTCACTTTTAAAGATCTCTATAGTGATGTTTTTTTATGGCGTTTTCTCTTAACTTCGCTATGTATATTTTAATGGGAATTTTAGTCACAAATAAGGTAATAGCCTGTATTACATTTAGTAAAATAAGCCAAGAAATCCTGTGACAAATTGCCAACCAAAAAAATCTGCTACTGTTAACGAAAAGATAATGAAATAATTTAAACAGAAAATTAGTTTTGTCTATTGAAAATTAAAAATCTCATTCACAGACTATCCCATTTTTCCTAATTACAAAATTCGCCACATCGTTACTGGCAACACAGAGCGGTTCAATATTTTGGCGCCAACACGAGGCGGCGTTGTTTGAAACAAAGGCGGCGCGGGCGCGGTTGATTGCGCGCCGGTGACTTGCTCGTTGCGCGGGCGCCTGCGGCTCGCCGTGAAATTGGGCACAAGCACAACACATGTACAGTCGGTGACCCGAAATAAGTATACACCGCACCAAGTAAACTGCAAGGTAAGGTGGATACTCCTCTTAGTCCTGTGACTGAGACACGGTTTCGTACTCAAACTAGGGTAAAATAGGCACTTTAATAAAGAATGTTTCAATTTTCTAATTTGTAAAAAATTTAAGGTTGAGGGAAATCGATTTCTTCGGTCATAGAAAGGACAGAATACAATTTGATGCGCTCGTTTTGGATTTTAATTGAGAAAATAGCGTTGAACCGCAATTCTATAGTCTGGTTAACCCTGCCCTGTTTGGGAACAAATGGGCTTGAAACGTTTAGCTTGTAGTTTGAGCTCGTAGAAGAATTAAATCTGTTTTAAAATGCATAAAATGCGTTGAGACAGCTTTTCTTTCCTAATCCAGTTTCGTCTTAATATTCACAAGTATTTGCCAATAAGGTGTCAAAATACAGGACGTTTTTGACACCGTTATTGTGGCACCTTTCACCGCTTTCAAAACCAAAGTTTTACTTGACAGAAGATCAATTCGCCTAATTAAAAACATTTAAAATGTAGTCATCTCAGAGACAATGTCAAAAACTTGTCAAAAATGTAGCGTATTTTGGCAGATTGCGACTGAGATTAGACTGTGAGCGTTCTTAGAATTATGGGAATTGCCCATTTTGTATATCAATGGAATTGCGCCTCTGAGACCGATATTTTTGACACTCTCATTTCTGTCACGTTTTTGAACGAACTGCATCAAAATCCAATCGAAAATCCGCTTCTTCATTCTTATTTCCGAACCACCAAAACTTAATCTAGTCGGCATATCGCTTACAGAGTACGCCTTCTTAATCTATTTATTGATTCAATAGTAGTTCTCTGTGCCACAATACTGACAAACAAACAACGGTAGTTCATTGTAACCGCGTCGGCTCCTTTGTGACTAACTAAACGTCGATGACTATACATTTCGGTTCAATATACACGATATAACGCCTTATATAAAATACTACTTATATACTGAAGGTAAAAAGTCTTATACTGCGGTGGAATTTGGAACTACACTGAAATATGTACTGAGAGTTGAAGTTTGCCTTTGCAAGTGGCGCCCTCATAATATGTCAAGTTATGCTGGTCTGCTTGTACTTTTAATGCATTGGGATACCGATTGATATTATAACTAGCGGTAGCCTTTTTATATGTAGTCGCTGATATATTTTGGACTCGTATTTTTTTGTAGTATGGAAAATCGTTCATAAATTAGACTGGATATGAGAGCGTATAAGAAATGTATTAGCTGTAAAATGGCGTTAAATTAGGTAAGTAAATATATGTTTAAAGCTTTTAATAGAAAAGTCATTCTGATCATGTTTGTGGTCACCTCTCATTGATGATGAAGGCTACGGAACAATCTAATATCGAAAATATAAAAGCTATAAAGATAATTAACATATTATATCATACATCACGCCTTATTTCCCCGAAGCGATGCGCAGAGATGCACACCCACATTTCGCGAGCGCTTTTCGTGGGTGTACATATTATATTAAACTCTATCATTTAATTAAAGAAAATTGTTATTGATTTTACTTTTTAATTTAAATCGTAATTCACTATCGCTAAATTTTCAGCCATCTATGAGACGTTTAGATTTCTGAATCTAAACATGGCACATGGTGTTAGGTAGTTTCTTTTGTAACTAAATATATAAATGTCGGTTTCATCGGTCATTTTGACCCCTAGGCACGTCAGTCGTCCCTGATTTCATTGGCCGTTGAATCTGCAAACACAAGTAGGAATACAATTCAAATGACTGGCCGTTCATAAATAACAATTTACGCAAGCAGGAAGAGAATCAAAAGGAGCAAAACAAAAGTGGTTTAAACTCAATTCCAGTTCATTTTACAGAGTAAGGAACACAATATGTAGGTACAGACGCCAGCACGTAAAGCTACCCCAATCTGTCAAATTTCTTTGATAGATTTTCAACTTTATTGTATAAGCTAAACTCGTAACGTCCGGGCGGACACGCATGCGTGCCCACACAATAGAAAATTAATTGTTATCTCATTAACCGGGATTGATAGGTCGGTTCATGTTCAATTGGGAACATTTGACAGTTTAGGGTAGCTTGAGGTGCGTCTGTACCAATTAAAAAACATATTTAAATTAAATTAAAAAATTGTCGTCCTTGCTTCTGAACAAGAAAAACCCACCACGGCAGTACAATTAAAAACTAACCCCATCACGCTATCACCACCAAACCAAGACATTAGGATTCGAACCCTCTCTCCACATAAATCGGGACCCACCCTTTTTGTCTTTAGTAATGAGAACATTACCATACAAATAGAACCAGCCTGGCCCAGCGTATAATTGGGTACCGCACCCCGCTGGCTTCGAGGCTTTGAGCCCGCCGAACGAACGGACACACAGCCTGCAATATATATGTGAATGTTGGACGCAATGATTGCTTCACAAATATTGGTAGATGGTGATTAAATGTGACCCTATTTGTTTGTTAGGAAATGTAGATCGATAAAGCTTTCTGTAAAAAATGTTATTAGCTGTATGTACGGATGGATGAAATATGTAATACAAGTGATATCAATAGAAATTGCTAGCGTTGTGGTCGGAGTTATTACGTTTTTCTATGTGATAGATTTTATGTTACTTTGGAATTATAAATAATGTAGGTGACATAGTAGTTGTTACTGCATGTTGTGTCCAGCACTATATATCCGTAAATAGGTCAACTGTTAGTTGACCAAAAAGTTCAAAATGGGTTCTCCATATTATGACTTTTAAGCATTTCTTTTAATACCGTTTATGGAACAAAATCAACAGTAGCATTTTTCCATCGTATTCCTAACATAAGCTTTTATTTAACTTCACTTAAATGTCCTGGAATTTTGCAATCAATATTTTACCCTCTTCCTCTGAAGCTATCGAGCTGAAATTTGGCACACACGTTTGGTTCTCGTAAAAGTGCACTATAAAAGTTTTATTTTTTAATATTTGGTCTTGGCTTAAATAGCATGTTTCGAAAATGCACAGCGTTTATGCTAGCTAGCGAAATGTTTAGAGGCGTGGAGTCTACGACGTTCCTACGGGGTCTAAAACGCTTCTATGTGGGGTTTACAACGCTCCAATGGGGGGTACCTAGAATGCTCCTGCACGGGCTCTACAACGATAATGCAGGGGGTTTACGATGCTACTACGCGGGGATCAACGTTGCTACTACGCGGGGATCAACGTTGCTACTACGCGGGGTCTACAAAACCCTCCCCAGGGTCTTCATGTACGCAGCATAAATGTCCAGTGCGATGAATATAAAATTGCCGTATATTATTAATTCAGAGCTAATTCATTAAAATTCAATCAAAATTGATTAATTCTTTTTTATTTACACACAATTGACAGGAAATGGCAATAGTCAAAGTACAAAGGGCGGCCTTACGACTAATGTATGCCTTAATTTATAACAATCAACTTGCAAAATCAAGCCAAGTTTCGAACAATAATAAATAATACGTAATCAAATGCTGCAATTATCTGTATTTCCATTAACACAACTATGTATATTGGGGACCGATCGAACAACAGATTTGAGCAAATCCGCCGTTGCCTGCAGCGGTTCCGTAGACGAGAACCTAACTAGAATTTATTGCTAGGGGACAAATATAGAATATTTACGGCTTGGACAATTGTATTTAGTTTTGTGAGGGCTACCTGCTAAGTATAATTTATTTATTTATTCATCACTTACAACAACCAGATGCTTACTTATATTGCATCGTTGGTCGCGAGCGCTACCGCTGAGCATGCAGTCCTATGGGGTAATTGCGTAACACACTAACAGTAGGAATCGCTTTCATTTTGACAGTTCAACAACATTCATTGCGTTGTTACGTGGTTGAGCTGACAAGTTTTCCGAACACATAAAACAATAGATTAGCAATATCTTTCACATTTTGATTGATAGCATGCTACGCAATTAGGGTGCTAGTTTCGATAACCAGGTCGGACAAAGTGTTATTAGCAAGTAGTGGTAACCTGGAGTCTGGATTTCGGCACCCAAATCTCGTCAGTTATGTTCAAGTCTCATGTAATAGGGGCGACCCTATTGTCATCAACCTGGTACATTTCTACACTCCGGGCGGCTACTGAGAAATTCCAAATGAAAAACACAATAACACTTTGCCCGACCTGGGAATCAAACCCACGCTTACGACCCCTAGACCAACGGGTCAGTCCACTAGATCACTATAAAGGCTTTCTGTGTCATTATGGCTTTACACCCCGACCGACCCTTGATCGTTGAAGCGCCAGCCCGCGCCGCAGCCGAGCCAGTAGCTTTAAATTCCCCGACTAATAATAATAATGCCAATATTTTTATCCAGCCTGTCCCCACTAGCTGTCCCCCTATCAGTGACACCCTAAACCGAGGCCCGTACCCCACCGAGGGTGCCCAGGTGCCCTCAGCGTGCAGTCGCTTAGTATGTAAGTTTTTAGTTTATAAGCCCTGGCTGGCGGTTAAGCAGTCACGGCCTCTCAAGTTCAACTGCGAGATGTCCGAGTCAAAAAAAAAATGGCTCTACATTAATATTTTTTAGTTTCCTGTAATTTTTCAGACGTGAAAGACTTACTAGGTGTAGGTATGACTAAAGATGTGTTGGCTCGGAGACGGTCTCGCAAACATTTACCTTGTAGTATGTAAATCCTATGCGGCGACACATGGGCTTACATACAACGTTACGTAAAATCGCAAATAGTGCTTTTCAATACCAAACATACATCGTTAGTTTGTTCCACTTATAGTCCCTGGAGGAACCGTAGCTCCAGTAAATATAAGTGGAACACCATTGCAGTGTGATGCTCAGGTGAATAACCACGGACATGTAGTCATAGAGAACTTATCTAATGATGCTGTTGTGGATAGGGAGCGTAGGGCGTTGGCAGTTTTACGTATATGTTAGCCCACAGGTTTGCACGCTGTAGTAGGGATGTGAACGGCCTACCTGCCAAACCTTAAACACGTGCAGTTTGCGTGCGTCTTCCGAGCTTCTGCAGCGCTTCGCAGATGTCTGCGGAAGCCCGTGTTGACGATAATGATAAAAAGGGCGGTGTCAATCATGGGTAAGTTGCGCGGAGGCTCCAATAGCATCTTCAAAATATTATTTGACAAGTTGGACAGCTCCTTTATAGTGCGGAGGCACGTGCCAATATAACATGTGTTGAGCCACGCAGTTATTTAGTTGTTGTTACTAATACTAGATGGATTATGTGTACCTACTTTCGTGTGTGTGTTTTTTTTTGGCAATGACATCTCGCAGTTCAAACTAGGACGGTTGTCGGCTGCCTAACTGGACCTGTATAGCATAAGTATAACCAGCATATAATGTCCCCACTGCTGGGACACTGGCCTCCTCTTTGTGAGAGTGACCGGGTCCAAACAGGACCTGTGTGATCCGCAATAAACAAAATATTTAGATAGATATTCTCTCTCCTTTCCTTTGAACAGTTTAGACAACCCTATTCACATTTTGTTCATATTTCTACTTCATTCAGTGTCGATGTTGATTTACTTAGGGGTCCCACGCTATCTCAATTTATGTTACTAAATTAAAATAAACGGAAAGCGAATTTGTTACCGCTAATTGTGAATTGAAACATTATTTATTTGTTACTTAGGTATCTGTCTATAAGTTGTAAGTAAGTAGGTTTGTATTGTGTTATTTGTATGAATATAATTGTTATTCTATTAGCTTTGTTGCATTTTAGTAGGTACTTTAGAATCAAATGAAAAGACTGAATTTTTTTATATTTTGTCTTTATATAAAAATAAGTTGATTGGTAAAGCATAATAAATTAGGTTTTATTAGTCATTATAACACATAATGAACCTAAAAAGACTAAAATAAAAACTTACTTGGCAAAACATTCCATTGCTATTAACTAACTATATTTTTTCCTGTTATCACCAAGCTGGAGGTCGTCGCTTGTCTAATTATAATAATTACAATGACACCTACTCACGAGCCGCCATAATTATGTCAATACAACTAGACCGCCTAATAAATAAAAGTAACACAAAAACGACAAGACATTAAGAAAATTGCGTCAACCGGTGTCTTTTGTAACTTTAAGCACTGGCACTTATCAATAAACGCAATTAGAACTCATTAGAACAAATCGATCGAGCGGAAAAAATCGCGCAGTAATTGAAGTCATTGACGACTAAAAAGTCGCTCGGTCGCAAGCGAGGGGCGTAGAGGCCCCGCCTTCGGAGGCGTAGGGAGGGCCGCGCGAGTGCGACGACCGAAGAGGACGGAGGACCAGTCGGCCTCACCACCGCGGAGTCACCGCGCGTTGCGCGCGACTGTCGCAAAAATTCGCGCAACTCCCGGCGGGGAACATACGTGCCTCCAGTGGAACCTTACGCTCTTATCATTCGCATCCGAGTGACTTCAGTGATAAGACTGTGGCAATCGACATAATAAACACGTATGCAACTTTTAAGAAGAATTGCAATTCGCCAACTGTGACTAAAACTTTAGTGGCCAGTGACTTAACAAGTGCAAAAATCGCTCCATTCATAAAAAAAAATTGCAATGAGTTCCAAATACGAATCATCTGTCAAACTTTCCCGCGCTGCGTGACCGAAGATGTCAAATAAAAACAAAAGTACTGTTCTGAGAAAATTGTTTTGTGCTAAGGTAGCTGTCAAAAATGGACTTGACCACTCGTCGCGGGGACATGTTGGAAGGTACTGGGGACGTTTTATCTTTGAACGGGACTGAACAGGTGTGCCGGGACTTAGTGAACGGAACGGACAGCGGTTGTGACGTTAAGACCGTAACACCGGAAGTGACAACGTCGAGGAAGACGAGCTCGTTCAGCATCAGGAACCTCGTTGGGACTGGAGACTCGGATAGGCCTTCCGACAATACGCCTACTCCTAACGATGGTAAGTGGAGCATATTATTTAGTTTTTGAAGTGGTGGACATGTTTATCTGACTATTTCATCTTGTTTATTTGATCAAGGTATTCCTTGGTATGGTATTCCATAGAGATGTAAACGAACATATTAGACCATACAACTTCAAGTTGGCAAGTCAGGAAATATGTTTAAAAAAAAACAGCTGCTCGGAACCAGAATTAAAAACGTTTTGTTCAATTATACTCTAATTTATAAAAAAATAACCTCGCAGTATCGATAATTAAGTTGTTGTCATGTGAACTATTTAGCTTTTTTACTGAGTTAGATTTTGTATAAAAACTTGACCTAATCCAACATAGGTATTAGATACCTACAGACACAAGGCCGCTTACTTTATTTTGAATTATTTTAAATATTTTCAAACGATTACATTACACTTTTTTTTCATGAATGAAATTTAGGTTAATTTTAATTCGATGATTACACAGATTGGTTCTGACATTTGGCACCAATGAATATTTTAACTGATTAGTCATATACAGCAGTAATTTGTTTTATTTGATCATAGAGCACATAATAATGTTAAGCGTCTGTTTAACCATACATTTTTGACGTTTAAACATCTCTTAACTTTAAGCAACGTTTATAAATTTATGTAATCACTAATGCTTTAAAAACCGTGAAGGAAAAAATGTTGAGGGTGCGGGTTGTTCGAAAGAGATACCGCGGCCCCTGGCATACAGGCCACTGAGGAACACGGGTGGGTTTTAGTCAGTAAAAGTCTTGACACGCCCTCCTGCTCCACCCAGAGCGGGAGAAGTTATTTGATGATTACCCACCCAAAAAAAAAAAGAAACCCTGGAACTAAAAATACAAGGTTTATGTCATGCACCAATCAGTATGGTATTGAACTGGTGGATTACGGCTCACTCTCTGGAACCATAGATATTTAAGGGATTAAGAGGACCAGCGGAAATATGTGCCTAAGTTTGAGCATACAGTTATAGGTAGGTACTGCTGCGCAAGACTGTCGATTTCATTTTTGAATAGCTGTGCCCGCGACTTCGTCCGCGCAGAATATATTTTTTTTAAAGTAGCCGAAGTTCCTCCTTATTACATCAGCTATCTGTTAGTGAAAGTCCTGTCAAAATCTGTCCAGGCGTTTCAGAGATTAGCCGGAACAAACAGACAGACAGCCAAAAATTAAAAAAAAAATATTTTGGTATACGTACCGTGTATACATCCATATGCATTTAGTAAAAAGCGGTTATTTTAATATTACAAACAGACACTCCAATTTTATTTATCGGTATGTATGTATGTATAGATGTAGAGAAGATGTATAAATAGTAATCGAGTAAATTATTGGTATGGACTTTGGCAATGCGATTGCGGTAGCCAGTAATGAATCTATGAAAAGAGCATTTTGTCCTCATCATAGTCAGCATATAACGTTCCCACTGCTGGGACACAGGCCTCCTCTCTGTGAGAGGGAGCGGGCCGTAATCAACCACGCGGGCCCAGCTTCGAATTTTTGGTTGTAGGACATGCCGGTTTCCTCACGATGTTTTCCTTCACCGTTAAGAGAGCAGTGGTGATGAAATAATATACACAAAGTAAAGAACTTACGACCTACATTTCGTAAATCGCGTCAGTTACCACTGGCCAACCACTGTTCTTGCCCTTTGCCCTGCAATGGGTCAATAAAAGGCTGGTATTTAGCCCGGAATCCATCAAAGGTTATCAATGTTCATGATAAATTGTTAGCTGTTGAAGTGACGCCAGCTAAAAAGGATAACACCACCGCATTTCTTTCTGTGGGTGTCGTAAAAGGCGACTAAGGGATTCAGAGCAGTGGACGTCAAATTGCGGACCGCGGTCATTAATTGTGCAGCCCGCGTCTATTGTCGTAAACAGCGCAGATAATATTATTATAAATACATATTTTAGCGAAAGCAGTACGAAAATATTATCAAATATGAATTTCTTAAAAAAACATGTATCGCAATCGCCTCAACACCATAATAATTAAATTCTGTTAAACATAAATTAAGTACCTACCTAGATATCTGAAATATTTTTGTCGTAATTTTTTTTTTTTACTGCTTTGCGTCCTATGAGGCCCTTGATCAAAAAAGTGTGACGATCGCTGCACTAGAAGATGGGCAGCAGCGTTCTCTAGTATAAATACTAACTTACTGGGGTCACCAACCGCCTGTCAAGAGTGGCGAATTCGTAAAACCCCTTTTGGTGGAGGCCGATGTCTAGCAGTAGAGGTATTTCGGCTGAAATGCTAAGGATGATGGAGGGTACCACAATGTATGACAACCTTTCATACGCGTCTGAGCTGCCTTCGCCGGTAAACATACCTATTGGTGTCTAGCTACTGTCTGGTACTACACTAATTTAATTTATTTGGATACAAAGCTTAGATTTGACTATATAGGTATTAATATTTTATACCAGAACGAGAAATATCAATAGTTGTTTTTGTATTATTACGTTTTAGATTTTAACAATATGTAAAGGATTAATGAACTCAGATATGGTATGTAAATTGCTCTATCGGCTGTAATATCAACAAAAGTACCAAAAAATCCGGTGTCTGAAGCTGAATTTATGAAAACATGTGAAGTTTGTATTGGCTACACTTATTTCATTCAAACAATCACTACAACAAACTGTATCCTTCATATTACAAAATGTGATCTAATTTTAATTCTAACCTGAAAGCTTTGAGCCAGTTGTTGCATTTCCAACTTTATTTATATTTAGATAAAGTTCTTAATACAAAAAATGTCAACTTAGCACCGGACTAAGCTGTCAATTTCGTATATATAACTTCTTTTCTTTATCTATTGGGTTCTTAATTCAAAACGATCTTGCAAAAGCCATGTCATAAGCAACTTCATATTTTTCCTTCATAAATGGAAAGACCATCTATGAGTATGCTTGCAAATGTGTTTAGCTAACCAGACCTAGCTGAGAGTATACTCGTACAACACTCAAGCTGTTGAATAGTTATCACTTAGAACAAGATCACGCTTTCGCTTCAAGATATGTGAGACTTTAAGTTGGTACACACGGTAAAAGAAAGAGGTCATGAGGCAAACAGTGAAGTAGTAATACCGAAGACATTTTTGCGGACCATCTATCGACTTCGTCATATGACAAGCTTATAGCTTTGTTTTGCCAACACAATATTGTTTTGAGTTCAAAACTTCAAGGAAGTCAAACTTTCAGTAGTATCGGATTACGTAAAAAGCCAAACATTGTATTATGGTCAATGCATCAGTCAACCGTTTCGATTAAGACGGGTTCCATCTGTCCTAGCTGTAGTCAACTTCCACATTCTATAAAAATCTCACCGTGAAGTGAGCTTGAAGCAGTATTTTGACCTGATGCTAGGGATTGATGTTATTGACAGCTCACTCTAAGCTCACGTCACGTAACTTTTTAATGAATAGTTCTGACATCAACAACTGAAAAGACGTATAGCAAAGTTATTGTAACGAGAATAAAGATCACCTACATAGCCTACTTACAAGCCTGCATACAAATCTACTTTGCTAACTGTACATAGAAGTAGTTGCTAATACTAAACTGTTACAACTTACAAGTTCCCACTTAGAATTAGTGCCACTCCCTAAGTAACGCAATAAGTGTAAATGTTATTTATGACGTTGTTACTCAATAACTTGGCAACTTCTTGGCTAATCACAAACTTGTAGATACAGATAAGTTCTATGATCTATGTTGATTATGTTGTTTTCATTAGATTTTCACCTTGTTTATAAAAGCTGAATAAAGTTACGATAAGTATAAATGGCAGCAAATGAATTGTTAATTCAATGATTATACAGAATCGATTTATGTAGTTCGGTTATTGAGCATAAGCCTGTCTATCGAGCATGAGGTTCTAGGTTTGATTATGTGGCTAAGTAAAGTGCAAAATCTCAGTAATTTCTAGTAGAAAACGCTATCGACTGCTTCGCAAAATATAGTTGGAGATTTTACAATGTTGTATGTAGTACGTAAGAGCACTTTAATATTGTAATTTTAAGGGTGTGGAGCCTTGAGATCTGTAATACAGGTCCCGAAGTATAGACTCCACCTCTCACAAAGGTTTGAATCTGCCTGTAACTTAGATATCTACCATACACCAAACTTGTACCTTTTTGAGAGATTAAAAAATATTGTTCTACATCTATCACTGGACTTCAGTACCTACCCATGTAAGGTATGTATTTATAAATCATAGGTACTTAGTAGATGACAATGACATCCTAGATGACGTATTACCAGGGGAATCCCTTCCCGCATCAGTGCATTTGTTTGTATGACCTACAGCTGTCCACTCAGAGTAAGATTGATTATAACATCAGGCCTAGGTATATTACCCGATGGGTTAGTCAAAGGTGACAATTTTGCAAGTTTGTAGAATTATTGTAACATCAGAAAACATGGAACGTTTTTTTCAACTTTGTGATGAAATTATTTACACAAAGTTAAACGCCGGTCTGGGTTCGAACTCACAACCTACAACTTGTACGTCGAGTCGAAGCCAATAGGCAATACCACTGCGGGTGGCTCTATAGAAAAGGAGAAGTATTTGAAAAAAAGATGAATAACACACAAAACAATGTAAATTGTTTTATTAATTAATTAAATGAATGAATGAATGATGATGAAGATATTAGTCGAGTTAATACATATGCCAGTAATTTTGCTTGGCTTATTGGCTTTGACGTGGAGGTCGGAAATTATACCTACTGGAACATACTACCGGTATAAATAGTATGGTATGTCCTAACCCAGCTATGACCTGGGTTGCAACATGGGCAGACCATGGTCTACTCATGTGGCAACTTTCATTCAAAACCGTTCAGGTGTTTTAGCGTGAAAGCGTAACAAACATCCAACCGTTTACACATACAAGCTTTCAAATTTATAATTAGGATAGTAGGATCAGTGAATCGTCAAGTAGTAAGAACTACTTCCAGGGGCAAAAAGTTAAAGTTGATAATTAAAATGAATATTTTCAGCTGGTGGATATCAATGTTTATCACTTTGCCCTATGTATGTATAGAATCAAGTTCTTCTAACTAAACAGACAGCTGTGCTGCTGGGGAGTTTGTTGCGCTACTTCTTTTTCCCAGCTAAAGCACTAGGAAGTGGTCAAGGGTGAGCGTTTTTGGGGGACTGTCTTATGTATTTTGACGTTAGAAAAGTGCTGATTCTCAGCCTAATTTGAAGTCTTTTGATTTTGATTTTGAATGAGAGAATCTAATAGGACAGTCACTAAGTTAATAAACACAGAGCTGGCGCGTGTAACACTTTTTATAAAACCCTCGCGAAACCTAGTTACCAATTACAGTAATAAATAGAATATACTATTAAACATAATAATAGTACAGAAATCAATTACTTTAAATATATTTTTGCATACTTGCTAATTATATGCTCGGAAAAACTTCCTTTACGATCATATTATATTGGCATCACCATCATAAAACCATGTCAGATGACTGATGACATCATCTGGTCCTTGTTACAATGATTTTATTGTGTTTTTATGGTCACAGAACTGACCATAAATGTACAATGTTGCCAACATATTTATATACCAAATTAGTTGAAGACATATTCAGCGTACGCTACATAACGTGATGTCATTTGCAATTATAAAGAATAATTTATAATAAATTACAAATTATAATTACTTTATTTATTGATTGTATTTTAATGTCGCTAAGTTGTTTTTTTTATGGAGCACTTGATTAGCCTTGATTTACATATTTCTGCAATGTAATGATAATGTATGACGCGTTTGCATATTCGTACATATTGATAAAACGTTTGCGACAATTTTCATTACAGTAAAAGCTTTAGATTATGCAAAGGCTAATTGGCTTAGATTTAGGGTAGATAGTATTTAATGTTGGGTAAATTTTGCGACACAATTTCAGTATGCAGCGGGTGTTTCAGAATCATTTCTATTTATTTATTTATTTATTTATAATACTAAGCACACCACTGGGACTATAATAGTCAAGTAGTATTTCAATCCCATGACATATTTCGAAAAAAAAAACACCCTATTTTGATGCTGAATTTTGAGGAGCTTTTTTTGAGGTTGGGAAATCATCAAATAACTTCTCCCGCTCTTGGTGGAGCGGGAGGGCGTGTCAGACTTTTACTAACTAAAACCCACCCGTGTTCCTTCAGTTGCCTGTGTGCCAGGGGCCACGGTATCTCTTTCGAACAACCGGCACCCCTGGCAGGCAACGGCCCTTGCGGACCCCACCTGCTGGTGCTGACATCTCTTTGAGGCGCGCGTGGAACACAGCGCGCCGTCGACCCGAGCTTGGTCCTTACCGGACAGCGAGCTATTCATTACTAGCCATCCGCAAGCCCGCGCCTACAGTGGCCGGGAATCAGCCTGGGATTCCCGACGCCTGGGGCATCTCCTGTGGCGACTAGAGCCGTGAGGGCGGATATACTGCCTCTCCCTTACGTGCGCCGCCTCCCTCTTCACGAGCATCACTATATCGCACAAGGAGGTGACGGCTACCCATGCACTCTCGCTCCCTCTCGCGCCTGGACCAGGGCCGGACGCGATGCTCCGCCCAAACCGGTCAGACCTCCACCATATGCTCCACCGTGTCTTCAGGACTAAATCATAACAGCTGCTGCCAAGACCCATCCGTGCCTCGGAAAGCACGTTAAAGCCTTGGTCCCGGCTATCATTCTTGGATCTTTGACAGTCGTTACGAGTCTTCAAGCGCCCGAAAGTCTGACAACCAGTCTTTCCAAGGGGTATCGTGTTGCCCAGTAACTGGGTTGTGGAGATCAGATAGGCAGTCGCTCCATTTAAAATAAGTCAGGTGCATCTGGTTAGACTGGAAGCTGACCCCATCATAGTTGGGAAAAGGCTGGGCAGATGATGACGACCATGCTGATTTTTATTTAAAACCGAAATCGGTAAGTATATCAATAAAAATATTCAGTTTTCGATCATTAAGTATTTAGACACCTGGGGCCTAAGTCTGCTATTTTTATAAATTCGTCATTCCAACACGATCCCACTGTCATTCATTTGTCATTTTGCTAAAAGTTCGTAATCTGCTAAATTCATAATGGTCGATCATTGGTCGGTCAATGGCGTCGTAATAGAATTGTGTTATAATAGCATTTTCGTATTGCCATTATTATAAAACTCGTTAGTAGAAATGATTTTCGAAAAACTACTACTAGATTTCATTTAAATATATTTTTACATATTATTTATTAAAGTAAAGTAAAGTAGTAGGAAGTTCGTAAATTAAGTCAGTCATTCATTTGTCATTATGTACGAGATTACCAATAAATGCCATTTCTTTCAATGGAGTGTCAGTGGGTGACCATTGGAAAGTCATAATGACGCCATTTTATTAGTAGATTACCAAACTTGTAAAAATCAACAATTATGAAATCAATGATAGACCATTCTGACACTATTGTAATAGCAGACTTGAGGCCCTGTTACAATGTAGCGCTAGCTAAACATGTTATGATCTTTCAAATTAATTTCTTGCATGTTAGAGGGCCTATTAAAGTATTCAATAAAATGCAATTCAGATATTTTACGATGCGCATGGGCCATTTTATTAGTAATTTGCTAACGTCATTGAGTCAGGGATTCGACCTCGTTGCTCAAAACTGTTTAGTATCCTTTTATGAGTTTAATGTTTTGAAATAAACTTATTATACATAGGTAAATTATGTGGCTAAGTAAGAAGAGCCGCAAGGATCGTTAGATCAAGTTAAGCTACGCTTGTCGCAGTTGGTCCGTGGATGGGTGACCATCTGTACATACCAAGACCCCTCTGTGCCTCGGAGAGCACGTTCAGCCGTTGGTCCCAGCTGTCATTCGTGGATCTTTAACAGTCGTTACGGGTCATCAGAAGCCCGACAGTCTGACAACCACCTAACCAAGGGGTTATTACCCAATCACTAGGTTTCGGAGGTCAGATAGGCAGTTGCTCCATGTAAAATGCTGGTATTCAGCTGCATCAGGTTAGACTGGAAGCTGACCCCAACATAGTTGGGAAAAGGCTAGGCAGATGATGACATAATATGTAAAGTAAGATATCCTTGAATGTCATGGTTGAAGTTCTTTTGTTTCAATTTAGCAACACAAATTCATTATTGACTGCCTTTTTGGTCCAGTGGTTGCAAGTGCTACTGCTGAGCATGAGGTCCTGGGGCCTACTCCCTAAGCACGAAGCCGAAGTAACGGGCGTTTCCAACTCCGTATCACTTACGGACAGAAGATTAGTTTGGAGCCCGAACTAAGAATGAATGACAACACGATTTGACAGCTGTCCCTACTCCCGATATGTTTTTGCCCATCCAAAAAGTTAGTTAATTGGCTGTATGATTCACTAATGCCCGGTTTCTGAGGTACTCGTATCGGCAGTTTATCTATTCATTAGCGCTATTGGTTCGATAACTTGGGAAAGTGCGTTTCCGAACACCGCAATTTAATGTAAACTCCGTTTAAACTCAGGTTAAGTTAACTGACCAATTTTGGCCGTTTATCGGTTCCATAGCTATTTGACGTTTCGTTTCATCGTCAATCTATATCAAATTTTTGGGTTATACTTATAACGTGTATTAAATGGCAAGTAAAAGCTAATTATTAAAATCTAAAACAATGAGTTTTAGTATAATGAATAAAAGGAGCTCCAAATCAGACTATTATTATATTTATTTTTAATACATCAGTAGGCATCAAGAAACTTGATACTTAGGAGAAATCCTTTCGAAATGTTTACGGATGAAGAATTTAAATTCATATAATATAGATTTGATAAGAACACTATGATCGGATCTGCTTGCTCTAGCTCCCCTTATGAATCGCAAATGTCCATTGTCATTATATTTTACAAAAGAATGGATAAAGCACAAACGATTGGAAAGACAAACACTTTTAACTTAAAATAATAAAAAAAGGCAACAATTCTTTGAAAAAAAAAAGAATACAATGATGTCGACATAGCATTGTGGCAACATCTGCGTACAAAAACGAATTTTAAACGCGAAATCCTGAAAAGACCCATCTGGCGGCAACTGAGGAACTAGTTATGGGTTGCATAGTTATTTAATGGCTTGTTGCGGATTCAGAAACCCAGTGTCAGTTAACCAACGTTTATCTTATACATAACTTTATTGAATCAATAGTTATTGGGAGTTTAACTGGGAGCTTCAGAAACCGGGCATAAGAAGTTTCGAACTATTTTCAGACGGGCCCGTATGTTCGTTGACGGAGTTAGACAGTAGGCCCCCTGGATTCGATTCCCAGCTCGGGCAAAGTATCAGGTTATTCTTATAATAAGCAAAATCAGTCTATAACGTTCTAGCTGGAACACAGGTCTTCTTCCGTGAGAGGGTGTGGGCCGTATTCCACCATGCGGGCCCAGTGCGGTTTGTTTTCGAATTTTTGGTTCTGGGACATGCCGGTTTCCTCACGATATTATCCTTTAACGTTTTTAAAACTGTGGTGATGAATAAATTACACAATATAGAGCGTGCCTGCCTTTGTTTTGAAGGTGGGAAATCATCATATAACTTCTCCCGCTCTGGGTGGAACAGGAGCGTTTGTCAGACTTTTACTGACTAAAACCCACCCGTGTTCCCTCAGTTGCCTGTGTGCCAGGGGCCGCGGTATCTCTTTCGAAGAACCCGTACCCCGTTCCTACCTGGGTTCGAACCCAAGATCTACCTACAACTAGTATGACAGGGCCGTTACTACTGAGCTACCACTGCTGCCTACCCTCATTGCTTACAAAATAATTATAATGCTGTCTCGTAATAGGTAATTTAATTTAATATAGTGATTTTTAAATAAATAATTAACCATAATAATGATGGAAAAATTCGATGGTTATTTTTATTTTTTTGTAATTTTATTTTTTATTTAATAATAAAAACGTATACAAAAAGAGTACATTTAGCTAACAGTAGGAAATTTCCCATACAATTATAGTGCCTAAAAATAATAACAATATAATTAATAATAATAACAATATAATTCATTATATTATTTCCTTTGTGGACAAAATTAAATTAGGTACCTAGGTTTGGCGGGTATTTGCCAAATATTTCAATGTATCTTTCAAAATAATTAAGTAGGTACAGAATGAATAAGCTTTAAATAAAATTATTCCTCACATTTAGGTAAATTTTCCTTATCAACAATTTATAAATAGTCGAACTAATCATATCTAGGATACATGATTTCTGTGGCAAAAACGAAAACCAGGATATTGGTATACACAGGGTGGCAGCATTGGCGGCTGGCAGCCTTCGACACGCAAACTACATCTGACCATGAATTCAGCGCATGATTTTAGACCCCCTAGCGTAGAAATAAGGTAGGAACATTATATGTCGTTGTGATCTTGTTCTCTACCAAACTGTAATAATTAGTGATGTATCGACCAGTCGGGAAAGCCAAGTCGGCTATATCTGTAGTCGGCGACTAGTCGGTCCATTTTTTCTCGTATTAATATGCTTAAAAAATTAGAAGACGGTGATTGAAATGGGATTGAAATCTTTACTGTTATTATTTTTATTATAAAATCAGTTTTACAGTTTACTTTCAGTGCAACTAGTCGCTAGTGCGACTAGTCGGCTAGTCGGCCAAAGTCATAGTCGGCCCATCTCTAGTAATTATCTATGTATAGTCTTTTATTTTCGTTCCTTATAAATTTTGTATGTATGTACCTATTTATGTATCTATTATTTAGGATATGTAAATAAATGTGTATCTACTTTAGTATATTGTATATATATTATTTGTACCAACAACATCCTCATTTTATGTCCAGGCTAATCACTGTCCAATCCATGGTTGCCTGGAAGAGATCGCGGAAAGCGATAAGGCCGCCCAGTGTATATTTTGTTGTGTAATTTGTTTTTTTGTAATGAATTTTTGTGCTGTACAATAAATAAATAAATTTTACGTCAGTTCCCAAAATCAAGTCCTGTTTCAAAGAAAAGTGCACGCGGTCGAAATGTATGGAACAGCAATATAATCAAATAAAAATCGACGAGAAATTTCAACGCTGGGAGTTCAGATTCAGGTACAGTCACCAAAAGAGATAAGTGACCAGGGTCGGATAATTAAGAAATTTTGTAAGAAACCGATGGATGTTTTCGAAACTCCTGCCCGCGCTACGACTTCGTTTTCGCTTAGCCTTCTTTTTTTTGCTCGGGTTAACGATCCCAGAGTCATGTTAAATGGCTTATAGTGTTCCTCAAGAATTGGGCTATCAAATGCAAAAATATTTTTACAAATCCGACTGGTAGTTCCAGAGATTAGCGCGTTCAAACAAACAAACTCTTCAGCATTATTATTAGGCAGTAAGTATAATTAGAAGTCATACTATTAAAACTTCAATTTACAGAAGAGACATGATCATTTAGCAGAATATTTTTTCTTATCATAATTTTATGGCTACGCTCTGGTTTATTTGAGCACTATCTCAGCGAACGGCCATTAAAAAAGTGCTTAAAGTCCACAAACCGATTAGCACGGACCTACCCTCAGTGTCGGTACCATCGCAACGTGACGTCACTTCCCCTAACCAGATGCTTCCGGAACTAAATTGAACACTCGACAGGTGAAGTTACCGAGGAACAATCGATTCGTGTTGTTCCATGCTTTGTAATCATTTGTTGGTGTTGATGTTAATTTTAATGCTGATAAGGAACTATAATAATAATGAACAACTATTAAGGTGAACCTAGTCCACATTTTGAGCATACAAACTTCGGGAGTGTTTTACTCCACTGTCTGACATGCCACATCCAAAAAAAATATTATATCGTTTTGTCTCATTTTTAATATTGTCTGTACGGAAACAGAATACTAAAATAAAAACCCATTAAAAAGTTAGGAGCCAATAAAGATTCGTTTTTCTTGCTAATTTTACTTAACTTTGGGTGTGTTTAAGTAATAAAAGAAGTGTAAAATCTCCAAAACCAAGTCGGTACTGACAAAGTTCAATTATCGAAAAATTCAATAAACTTTATTGGTCATTGATTTATGCATTGGCTTTTTCATAAAACCCGATCTTCCAAAGGACTTTTCTTAAAGTATCCGCGATTTTTTTTACTATAAATGATGCTGCATCTCACTCAATAACGTTGTGCGTGTAGACTAGCGTCTAACTGCTCATCCCTGACACAATCTCTGTCGGACACGAAGCCTGATGAGACAGCGTGATTTTTAGCCAGGCCCACCAGTGAGTTCGAGCCCGCGACTAGGTTCCCCTTAAAGCCTATAAGTATGAGCAGTGGTGGCACAGTGGTAACGGCAGAGACTTACGAGCTACAACTCGTAGTGTCGAACCCTGACAGGCGCATAAGCATAGCATAATCATCCTATACCGTTCCCACTGCTGGGACACAGGCCTCATCTCAATGGGTCGTAATCCACTACGCGAGCCCAGTCCGGGTTGGTAAATGTCACATGTTTTAAATGTTTTAGTTCTAGGGCATGCTGGTTTCCTCACGATGTTCTCCTTCGCCGTTTTGAGAGCAGAGTGGTACGAAATAATTGACACAAAGTAACGAGCTTGTCTGGCCGCGAAGCTACAACCCAACTCGTATGTCGCGGAACACAGAAAAACTAAAAATATTTTACTACTTACTAATCTAATGCTAGAAGAATAGACTGCATTTATTTATAAAATAACAAAATGATGCCTTGTAATTCTAAAACGTGACAACACTCTTTAAGGTATTAAAACTGTAAGGACATTGTCACGACCGGGATGTTCTGTCAAACGATTAAGATTATATCTATTGTAATCGTGTGATATTATGGCCTTCTAAAATTTCACTTAGATAAATCACAGGACTAAAAGTTGTTGACACTTATCACTCGGGTGGTCAGTTGGGTTCTTTTCTAGTTATCGCATAATCTGTCTATAATGTGCCCACTGCTAGGACACAGACCTTCTGTCTTTGAGAGGTAATGGGGTGTAATCTACCACGCGGGCCCAGTGTGGGTTGGTAGGAGATGTCACATGCCTTCGATTTTACATATGGTTCTAGGAGATGCCGGTTACCTTGAAATGTTTTCCTTCACCGTTTTGAGAGCAGCAGCGAGCACCGCCTACCTAGGTTCAAATGCACTACCTGCATCTCGGAGCCGCTAGTTCTTCGGGTGATGAAATACCGTTTACGAAATACGATAGGTTCTTACTGAAATGTACAGTCAATTGGACGACAGTGGTAACATTTGAACTACGAATACCGCACTTACTGCTATGACATAAAGACGATGTTAACAGAAATTCTTTCTTAGGCATTTTCTAGTAAGAAGCTGTTATTTTGAGATTAAAAAAATAGACACTTGAATTATTATATTTATTTGTATAGTATGCATAATAAATGCATATGTATGTAGACGATTTAAGAGGTTGCAATCAAATGGTTGGCAGTGGTGCAAACAGTTAATGATTAATTTGTTAATAAGCCTCTCTAAAATACATACAGCATTATCACTGCAAAATAATCTTTCCTTTTTCTTCACTCATAACAAAATAAATGCTACAATATTTTTTTATTATAGGTTCAACTGCCCACAATAGATCACAATCCGCAGATGTTCCAGCAACGAACCCAATTAATCTTGTTCAGTATTTTTTACACTTTATTCAAGATATCGGTAATTCAGTTCGCCCTCTGAATATTAATGAACTTACTCTGTGGGCGATTTTGTATTTCGCTGTAAAGGCTCCCTAAGACAGGCACGACGGGATTCTGCGACATCTGTCTGGAAGCCTTAAGTTGAAGCAGCAATAATATTGATGCAATTAGTACTTATTACTCACTTTGAAGTACCGTGGCTCGTGGCTAATTGGTAAGTGCAGTCGATCGATCAGCTGTGTTGGTGTTGCCTGGGATGCACACTGCGAATGTGTGCGTGAAGACGAGTAGCGTCATCACATAACACACACACACTTCCGACTTCACCATTGTCTCGGACGGTACCAAGGGCTCCTGTACTTACACACACATTCACAGCGTGTTTGTACACTTGTTAACAACAAGTAAAGCGCGCGTCGCTTCGAGAGACAGAAATACTATATCTACATAGATATTAGTGTCAGCTAGATACCTGATACTGGTATCAAACTTCGACTAAGCAGAGGTACCTATGGGTACACCTACATTTCACCAGGTATATATTTTAAGACCCACGTAATAGGAGGCGTGCCTATTGTAAATGACATTATTATAATCAGAACCAGAAATAAAAAGGGCACAAATCCAGGATAGAACTGAGAATTTCTAGGTGGAAAAACCCAATAACATTTTGCCCGACCCGGGAACCGAAACCAGGACCTCGGCCACGGACATGCTCCGCAGTAGCGCTTGCGACCATTAGATAAATCGTGTTTTCAGTCCAATTATCTAGTTTTATTAATTAGCCTCAAAGAGATGTCAGCATCAACTGGTGGCGTCCGCAAGGGCCGATGCCTGCCAGGGGTGCGGGTTGTTCGAAAGAGATACCGTGGCCCCTGGCACACAGGCCACTGATGGAACACGGGTGGGTTTTAGTCAGTAAAAGTCTGACACGCCCTCCTACTCCACCCAGAGCGGGAGAAGTGATTTGATGATTTTCCAACCCATATTTAAAAAAAATCTAGTTTTAAGATACACCATGTATAAAAATACTTACTATAATTATATCCCCTTTAATTTATCCAGCACTAATCAATTATTAGATCAACAATCAGCTAAACGACATCATTCAATTAAAACTCAAAAACTCCTTTTTAACCTTCCCCCCCCCCATGACTGTCTTCGATGGAGTACAAACAAAAAACACAGAAGCGAAATAATTTCAGCTGTAATTTTAATAATATACTAGTAGTACGTGCGCCTGTTATTAAAGGCAAGTAACAACTCTTACATATACGGCTGGCAGGTGCGTACGCGCAATCAATTAATAAGTATTTCGCTTGTACTTGAAACATGGGCAATTTAGTTCCTTGTTCGTGTTTTATTGTGTAGTTTGGGGAAATTTTTTCGAGGTGGCAATAGCTAGTCAAGGTTTTTTGCTGCCGAAAACAGTTATGAATTTGAGCGCTTACTATCTACGTTTAAAGTTTTAAAAAGCCAGGGGTTTTGCCAGCCAGGGGTGCGGGTTGTTCGAAAGAGATACCGCGGCCCCTAGCACACAGGCAACTGAGGGAACGCGGGTGGGTTTTAGTCAGTAAAAGTCTGACACGCCCTCCCGCTCCACCCAGAGCGAGAGAAGTTATTTGATGATTTCCCACCCAAAAAAAAGTTTTAAAAACATTGTTTTAATTTTTTTTATTTCATTTATTAATAAATGAAACACTGTTCAATAATGTTTATTTTACAGATAAAGATTACTTCAATTAAAAATAAAACTGTTTTTGTTAAGTAATAATACGAGTAAAAGTTAATTCCACACCTGTTTAAGCTATGGTTTAAAGGGGAAGCGCCAGGGTAGCCTCCTTAATGAACTTTTCAAAGTCAAAGCATTTATTTCAAATAGGCACTTAAAAGGCACTTTTGAACGTCAACATTTACATTAAAATAGAATTGACTCTAGTCGCCCCTTCCAAAATGTAGTTTCGTATGGAGAAGAATGGGCAAAGAAACTCCACCGTTACTCTTTTAAAATGTTTCAAGTACAATATTTACATTCATTATATGATTATGTGTGAAAACGATGCACCCAGAATAAAATTACCATACCAAAATAGGTAAACAGAATCATTTTTGTTATACGTATCATGATCTGATATATTGGCTATAGCCTAAGCTGTATTTTTTTAATTTATATTTTTATTACTAAATGGACCCGCTCTTGACCTCGATCACACCTGATCGAAAGCGCAAGATGAGGTCTATGATGTATCGAGCATGCCCAGAAAATGCCTGTTCACTCTTGTTCAAGGCACTGTTACTCCCACGCATCGACGAAACACAGCAAGCTGCTTGACGCCGAACTCCGGTGGGAGGGTGGTCGCGAACCAGGCAAGCGTCAGCCCTACTACCGCAACGGAAGAATTGGCCCGTCATCAAGGTATTGGGTGCGACTGTCCAGGATGCGCCGAGCGCTCGGTTCTTTTGAGTTACTGGTGGAACAAATTACGCTACACGAGGAGGCTTCTTCATACATCCCAAATAATTCATGTATTTAGTATACAACATCCTAATTTTTCTGCCCTGATCCCTATTTGTTTGGGGTCGGCGCAACCTGTCTTTTTCCGCAACATTTCTTTAGTCGTCATCTCTGTAGTCACAATCTTTCTAGGCATATCTCGGTTTCAACTGGCCTTCTCCTCAAGAAACTAGAATGGACAGGAATACGAGGAATTTGCCTTGAATGGTTCAAAAGCTACCTGACAAACCGAAAGCAGTACACAAAAGTAAGCTCCCTTTCTAGTGATCAACTTCCCATTGACTTTGGAGTTCCACAGGGCAGTGTACTTGGTCCCACGCTTTTCATTGTCTATATTAACGATATACTTAAACTCTCTGTGAATAATGCTGAAATAATAACTTATGCAGATGACACAGCTGTGATATTTCACGCAAAATCGTGGGAACATGTACATCGTCTAGCAGAAGAGGGATTGTCTCTAATCGCGCATAACCTGGACAGAAACCTTCTCACGCTAAATGGCAGCAAAACAAAATATATTGTTTTCTCCAAGACCGCCGCTTCTATCCCACCAGTACACCTAAAACTCCAACTACATCACTGTTCTTCTAATATTTCTACTCTCCCTTGCGACTGTCCTCCTCTTGAACGTACTTCCTCTCTTAGATACCTCGGAATTCTTATCGACAACCACCTAACCTTTAAGCACCATATATCCAAAATTTCTGGCAGAATTAGAAAACTTATTCACACCATGCGTAGACTACGAGACTGTCTACCCACAGACACACTAAAACAAGTTTACTTAGCGCTTTGCCAATCAATAATACAGTATTGCATCAACGTATGGGGTAGTGCTGGAAAGACCTACTTGATTGAAGCTGAAAGAGCTCAGAGAGCGCTTCTTAAAGTAACTTTTAAGAAGCCCTACCGGTTTCCCACTGATTTACTCTATCGCGAAACGAGAGTTCTCAGAGTCCGCCAGCTTTTCATTCTTTCTGCCTGTATTAAAACGCACAAAAATATTAGAAGTAGATTCGACTATACTTCAATAATAAGCAAAAGAAACTATAGAATCCCAACACCTGACGTCACCTCATTGCTAGCTAGACGCTCCCCGGCCTACTCTCTCATTAATACGTACAACAAAGTCTGCAAAGTCTGCGAAATTAAAAACACTAACTCATTCGAATGCAAAAAAATTGTAAAGAAAATGCTGCATATTACTGGTTATGATGACTCGGAACAATTAATATAACGACCCTGACCTGACACTGAATCAAACGAAGTATATTG
Source organism: Antitype chi (assembly GCA_947359405.1). Taxonomy (NCBI): domain Eukaryota; kingdom Metazoa; phylum Arthropoda; class Insecta; order Lepidoptera; family Noctuidae; genus Antitype; species Antitype chi. The sequence continues at coordinate 17,405,025 of OX375813.1, forward strand.
TATGGGGAACAAAATACACACTTACACACATTTTACGCCACATACACACACCACACACACGCACCACACACACACCGCACACACGCCAGACACTACACAAACGTTACACAATACATACACTCATAAATAACATACTTGAAAGTACCTCTCTAGTCTCCACTCTTGTATTCGTATCCTGAACCCCAAGATACAGACTAACTGTCTAGTTTGGGGTTCACTGGCAAATAATATTTGTAACTAGCTGTAGGTAATATTTAAGCTACTCATATGTCGTCTCAACTTGTTGTTTAATCTGTCTATGCTTACTGTATTACCTGGACAATAAATATTTTCTATTTTCTATATCATCATTCACACAGTCCATCCATCGTTTCTTTGGTCTCCCCTTCTCATATTGCCGTCGACATTCATACTCAAAACTTTCCTCACGACATTTTCCTCATTCCTCCGTATCACATGCCCATACCATGACAACCGAACTCCACACAAATTTTCAGTTATCAGTGCCACTTTCAGACTTCCTCTTATGTATATTGAACGAAATAAATGATTTGATTTGAATTTGCTAACATTTTAGGTACTAGTGTTTGCTCTTACTCCACCTGTGTATGCGCAAATCAAAATCACGCAGGTTCATTATTTTGTTGAAATAAAAATAAAATTCCAATTCCATCTAGGAAATCATTGAAAATCTACTTACAGAAGAAAAACACGGTGGTTTTGTTTCCCAAATTTAAATTTGAACGATAAATAAATAATAATCAAATCTGCAGATAACATAAGCTGCAGAAAGTTTTTTGTTTGCTAAAATCAAATTGTAACCATAATAATGATATTTTTGGATAAGTTATAGTATGCACATAAGTTACTTTTTATGAATAAATAATAACGGACGATATGGACATACTTACATATAAAAGCTATTAAGGCTGACAATGGTGATAATTTTAATTTGATGTGAATAATTAAAATGATCTATGTAAGTACTAGAATGTAATCATTAACATTTTAATAACGACCTCACAATCATGTAAGAAATTCTTATTTCAACGCCATTAAAAACATCTTTATAATATTTTATTAAAACGTTACAAACTTTAATACACGGTTTGAAGGAAACAACCTATAATTATAAAATTCTTAGAAATATATGTTCTTTATAGAAATACTCTAGTAAACTTTAATATTATTTAGAAAAAAATATTACAGAACTGTGATCACCACCATTATAAACTGACCTACACCTAACAGTCGGTTAAATGTAAGTTTATCCAGGTGAGGGATCCTTATAAAATGGTGGGTTGAAAAAATTGCATGATTTTGAAAGCGTATTCTGATATAATTCTAAAGAAAACTAATTATGAATGAAGTTATCGTGTAAAAGTGTTGTTTCAGACGTACGTTTTGTAATTAACCACATTATGCATTTCCTACCTAGTGAAGTAATCCTGGTCATGCTCAATGAGTAGGTATACGTTTGAAAAATATACTCAAGTAACGTAATTTGTATGATAGAAAATGGATACTGGAATAGCCATCGGGCGAAACATGTATAATTTAAAAATATATTAAAATCGTAATTTGAAGTGCAGATGTTCCCCCCCAGTGGGTTCCCGCATTGTCGTTGCGGGGGGGCTCAGTAGCCGTGGTCCGCTCCCACGGTGAAGCGAAGAGGAACCCAAAGGTGGGGCCGCTCGTCAGGGCTTTTGTCTCCAAGCCGACGACGTAGCGGCCAAAATGTAGGTTGCGGTGAGGTGCACCGCAACTGAGGCGGGCCGCGATGTCGAATGGGAGGCATCGCGGCTGAGGATTACAGGCTGCGGAAGAGGAGGAGTGCCGGTACTTCTGAGTAGCGCTCTTCCCTTCCGTAGCCTGGACGGGGCCGCCACCGTTTGATGGCGGACGCGGTGGGGCCGCAGGGGAAGAGGAGTGTCGGTATAGCGTTGGCCGCTCTCCCTATCCCCTGCGGCCGAAAGGTGGTAGGCGGCGGGGCCACTGCGCTGACCCGTCGCAAGGGGACCAAGGGTACCAGACACGGGTTCGTCTGGGGCCCTTTCGTTACTTGGTTCCTGGGGTGGTCACGGCGTGCCACGTGTCCTGGTGCACCGAACTGGTGGGGTCCGCAAGGGCCGATGCCTGCCAGGGGTGCGGGTTGTTCGAAAGAGATACCGCGGCCCCTGGCACACAGGCAACTGAGGGAACACGGGTGGGTTTTAGTCAGTAAAAGTCTGACACGCCCTCCTGCTCCACCCAGAGCAGGAGAAGTTATTTGATGATTTCCCACCCTCAAAAAAAAAAAAAAAAAAAAAAAGTGCAGATGTTGATAAAATTAGTTTTATAATTAGAAATAATTGTAAAATAAATAGTAATTATTATTGTAATAGTTAATACTTTCTTGTAAATATTAATTATGAATCCAAAGGTGATGCGTTAAGATAGTTCGCCAAATTTTCAGGTCAGTGTCAGGTTATACACACGGCTTCATATCAAGCTATACATTTCCAGTTTATACTAATCTCGCACTGTACGGAAAGCCTTTACAATGCGAGATCAGCTTATACTGGAAACTTATAGCTTGCTGTGTAGCCGTGCGTACATACGTTGATAAAAATATGATGCACGATCGTAAAAAATATGTCTTTACAGAATTTTAAATAATCATTAGCATCAGCAGTATAACTCCTTTAATTAGAATTGGCGTCAATAGGGTATTTTACTCTATATGACAAAAAATATAAAAAATATATTAGTCGGGAAATGTTAGTTTTAGTTCATGAAATAACAAAATAAATTTTTAAATTCAACTCAAAGATTTCAGTTTTTTAAATCTGTTTTTGAACACCATGAAATAGTAGCCGCCATGTTATTACGTCATACGGCATGTCAATTGAACAACTTTGTACTTTTATTATTATTGTAACCAAAGTAATCTTTATTTAAATAATATTTTGCATTCAGGAACAGAAAACCAACGAACGATAAGTAGAATAAAAACTACATTTTTCAATTACAAACAATTATCATACAAAATATTAGCGCATTTGTTTACTTAGCAAACTGACGTCACACCCACAGACGAATATGGCGTCTACTGTGTCCAGCGTTTTTTTTTCAGCGTTTTCGTCAAATGACGCACGAGAAATTTGAAAATGTAAAAATTTTATGCATTTTTACGACACTAATCGATTAAATAAAAAAGTTGTGTTTTTTTTCTGGTTATTAGCACCTTAGAATCCAATTAGGACACTTCAAAAATGAGTGTCATACCCTACTGTCATGATTTCACGAAATAGTCATTCAGTAGAGTATTATGAACTAAGAGAGATGTATTGATGATCTTAATGATACAAATAAAAAAAACTGTGGCACTCCAGGAGTGCCGACAGAAGTGAAAAGTTGAACATTTACGTGTATTTTTTTAACAGTGTCGCGAGTTCAATTGTTTTTTCCCATTTCAAAAAATCCCCAACGCGCCTCAAGAAGTTTTCATTTCAAAAATTGTTACGCAACCGCGAATCATATTTAGATCAAAATACAACCTGAAAACCAGCAAATTGCAAGAATATTTGAATAACGCTTTCGCCTTAACATATCCTCATTATATTTTATTTTCATTAAAAATTTTCCTGTAGATATCCACAACAATGTTTATAATAAACCTTTCATTTAATTTATCTTAGCTACAGACCAGCGAATACCTACTTTCAAAGAGAACTGAGATATTTTCACTAAGATTATAAATTATTGCCTTATTACAGGCAATGTTACAAGAATAAGAATTTGACCATCACTGTCGCAAAGACAAGGGGCACTTACCCTTTATAGTAACCCTGTCCAACCGTTTATTGGTCTACAATCAAATTATTAAAAAAAAACACGGCTCCTTAACTATCTTCACAATAATTTACAACCCAAACGAAAACATTCTAAAAATCCGAAGCACGCGCACGGAATCGAAAAACAAACATTCTGATATTCAGAAAATCTTGACTCTAAATAAAGTGCTGATAACTTAACAAATGACTTATGTTTCTGGAATTTAAAGTACTGCACCAATGCAAAAATGATATCAACCCTATTTGGAGTTTAATAGGGGTTAAAATCCTTTGTTCCCGAAAAGGATTTCACACAGTGACATGGATTTAAAAGTGAGAGTTATCACGGGGTCCCATTTGAGGCGCACGCGCGGTCCCTCGCAGTAAAAATAAATAAAAAAAGGATCACTTATGAAGCTCGTAAAAATAATGCCGTCTGACCATTACACAATGGTTGATGGAGGGACTCCCGTACTAGCCAGGTGATAAGGGATAGTGGTCAGCAGTTGAAGAATGTTAGGTTCGTAAAATAAAGTACCAAAGAGCAGTATTTATTCGTCTACTCCGCAGGAGCGAAGCCAAATTACCTCATGCCATTTTGCTGAGGGAGTGTAATGTTGCTGCTGGGTACCTACTTTCCAAAAGCAGACAAGGAGTAAGTCATGATTGTTTGGACTGTTTTGTTTGATGGACTCCAGATCATTTTTTTTACTAAATTAAGGTTTTCCGGCCAAATAACAGGCTCGAAGATCGATCTGATTTGGGTTAAAGCTGCGCTATATTCACGAATCAAGCCCCTTCGTGCCTTGCCTCTAAGAGTACGTTTTCTACCTCCAGCAAACAACAAATCGGCAGCAATCGGAAGCAGAAGTCAGCTGACGGTTGAAAGTCAAAATGTATGGGATTGAAGTAAGCTACAGAAATCATCATCATCATCATCATCATTTCAGCCGAACGACGTCCACTGCTGGACAAAGCCCACCCCAAGCTCCTCCACTTCGACCGGTCTCGTGCTTCCCATGCACATCCAGCGGATTCCTGCGGCCTTCACAAGGTCATCAGTCCACCTTGTGGGAGGCCTTCCAACTCTGCGTCTTCTGGTACGCGGTTGCCACTCCAGAACCTTTCGGCCCCATTGGCCATCTGTTCTGCGAACAATGTGGCTTTTGTGGGTTCTTCGGGCTATGTCGGTTGCCTTGGTTCTTCTACGGATCTCTTCATTCCTGATTCGATCACGTAGGGAAACTCCGAGCATAGCCCTCAGCTTCAAGCGTAGCTACAGAAATGCTTCATGTCAATCCTGTTGAAAGTCGTTGCAAAAATACGTAACGCCATTTGACTTAGAGACTCTCTGGTTATTGAACTTGGTTGAAAAAGGCAAAGCGGGTAGAGTACTTTACGGGCTCATTAACTGTCATTATAAGGCAACGGTTATTAGCAGACACAATGGAAGAAAGCTTGTTTAAACTGTAATGAACTGTCCGTAAGTAGAACTAATTATTGGCCTAAAAATCAATCATGCAAATAAGATTTTAGTAAATAGGTATAACTGTAGATATGCTTGCAAGTTTATAAGTGACGGACCAAAGTATTACTTAGGTACTTTTACTGTATACACAAAGCATACACACATAAAAAGTTATTTGAAAAGCTGCAACAAACCTAACTTCAGAAAAAACTTAAGGTGCTCTTACACGGGCAATTTTTTGAGCAATTATTGCTCAGCATCACTAATGGATCAATCTGGATCAATTAATTGGAGCAATCTGGAGCAACAACAATAAATTGCTGATATGTTTAGGCAATATTGCTATGGTTGATCCATATATTTCATGAGTTGCCGAATATTCAATCGGTTTGGAAATTCTCAGTGAATTTTCTTTTTATCTCGTTTGTACCTACGTATAAATAACTACGTCTCGTTTTTGCGAGAGGAACCGGCCGGCGGCGGAGGGGGCGTATTGCCTAGTTTTTTAAGTTGCTCCATATTGCATGATACTGTGTGGGTATCTCTGGCAACAGGTTGCTACATGTTGCCATTGCCCTAAATTGCTGGATGTAGTCGTAACGTCATAGCTGACGAGAATTGACCAGGCTAGAGCAATTTTAGTTGCTCGTGTAAGCGCAACTTAAGGGTCATACGTAACGAAACTAAATAAATAAAATCACATTACAACCACATCATAATAATCTCCATCGCATACAGGAAATTAAATGATGTAAAAAATGTACTCACAAACTTAATAGAATGTGTATAAAATACTGTAAAATGAATGCGTCTGATGACTGCCGCCGCCATCTTGGATTGAGGTCTCATCGTAAGCGGGCGGAAATTGGCGGGAATCGTCAGTGCAATGTTTAATGGCTATTTTGTCTATGTCCTCTTAATTCAGTCTATGCATCAGATTGATACACGTTTATTGTAGTAACATTTAGCTCGCATTGCTTTAAATCAATAGAGATAATGCTAATTTTCTGATTATTATTTCTACTTCCTGGGTTTTCATTCATTGGCAATTTTGACTTTTCGTCTTGACAATTAAGAGATTTTTAAAACTGGTAAGATGCGTATTGATTGCTTGATTATTGAGGGAATGATCCTAATTTATGTCATAACAAAAAAAATAAAGACTTTTGCATTATAAATGTTTTATTTGCACTTTTTTTGACGATTGACTCTCATATAAATACAATTGAGGTAAGTCTAAAGTGAAATAAGGTTTCAAATATAACTTGTTTTTCATGTAACTCAATGCAATTACATCCTCAATATCATTGGTTTTAAATAATGATTACAGTAGGTACCTACCTACTTATTTGGAAATGGATCTTCGTATTGATATCTATTGGTGTTATCGTTATTATTAGAAAATACAACATTATTGGATTCCAGAATTAGATAATATTGTTTCTACTAATGTATTGGTTTCCTGTTCATATTTTTAGCCTAATGTTTTTCAATACTATTTTTAAGTATCTAGTATATCATCAACATAATAATGATGCAATTTGTTTTCAATAAGTAAAGTAAAAAGTACCATCACTATTGTTTGGTAAATTGTAATTGAAAATTGAAATTCATACGGTATACCTTCTAAGTCAATTGTTACTTCTAGAATGCTAAGACCATGTCTGATCAAAAATCTTGATCTCAATGAGTTGTTGTAGAAAACTTAATATGTTGAAATTCCTGACACAGAATCTCTATAAGTCATCATCTGCCTAGCCTTTTCCCAACTATGTTGGGGTCAGCTTCCAGTCTAACCGGATGCAGCTGTATTTTACATGGAGCGACTACCTATCTGACCTCTATAACCCAGTTACTGGGTAATACGGTACCCTTTAGTAAGACTGGTTGTCAGACTTTCGAGCTTCAGACGAACCGTAAAGACTGTCAAAGATCCATGAACCTACATTGGTCATGAGTATGATATTAACAGCAAGCTTCCAGTCAACTTCAAATCCCGACCGTCCCTTGCTCGTTGAAGCGCCAGCCCGCGCCACAGCTGAGCCAGAGCCTGTAGAGTTAAATTCTCCGAATAAAAATAATAATGCAAATATTTTGATCCAGCCTGTCCCCACTTGCTGTCCCCCTACCAGTGACGCCCTGAGCCGAGGCCCGTACCCCGCAGGGGGCGCCCTCAGCATGCAGTCACCTAGTAATTTAAGTAGTTTCTGGAGGCGTTAAGATTATTCTTAATGGCAGCCCCAGGAAAGCCCGACTAAGCAGTCACGGCCTCTCAAGGCCAGCTGCGAAATGTTTGAAAAAAAAAACCATCCGTCAGTCTAAATCGCTGTCGCTGCCACCTCACACGTTTTCCGGTAATTTAAAGTACAAGATGCACCATTAACAGATAAGCAGAAATAAAATAAAACAAACAGGCGCTCAGGTAATTTGCTAGCTAATGGCGAACCTTATCTGCCTAATTAAAATGCGATTTGGCACAGACTACATGGACGTCGACTTACGTGATTGTCACACTGCTTCTGATAGCAATCACTTGATTATTGTTCTTCTTTGCTAGGGCATGTTTCCCGTTCGGAATTATTATTAGTGTCAAGAGTGCATATAATAAGAGCTGTGCTTGTAATTAAATACAATTGCGATGTTAATAGCGTCGCGCATTTGTTTTGATTATTTACTGTCATTAGGTTTTTATTGTTGTTGTCGTGTACTGTGTTAACTAGCTTTCGGTTCGTTTGTTTCAGTCACATGAAGTAACCAAACGCGTTACTTTGTCACCTCTGGATATTTGTTTTTTTTTTTTCTGGCAAATATATTAGTTCCTTTTTCTTTTTCTGAGGGGCTTGTGGCTTGAAATAATATCCGCACGGGTCGATCGAACAGGTTAAGCTACGCTTGCCGCGGTAGTTTCGTGGATGGGTGACCATCTTTTTATATCAAGCCCCCTCTGTGCCTCGGAAAGCACGCTAAGCCGTTGGTCCTGGCTTTCATTCATAAATCTTTGACAGTAGTTACGGGTCGTCAGATACCCGAAATTTTAACAGCCAGTATTACCAAGGGGTGTCATATTACACAGTAATTGGGTTGTGGATGTCAGATAGGTAGTCGGTTTATGTTAAATACTGGTCCATGAAGCAAAGGCTATGCAGAAAAACTTACAAATTCATTCCCATTTTCGAATTTATCTGGTAGTGCTTATCCGGAAACTATGAGGCTAGTCTCTTTAAAATTCAATTTCGATCAATTTCAGAAATCTAAATCCAGAACAAATCAAACATTCAAAAGTTTTTACTTGCATTCTCAGAGTTTTTGCACCATTTTAATTTATTTGTGTTTGTTTGCTAAATTGGACAATGTACCTATTTCAAATAAACACCAATTTAAAACAACAATGAATTATAAATAGCCCAATCCTTTTAATTTGGAGACAAGGTTTTGTAGTTAGATAATGTAGGTATCTACCATGTCTAATGCTTGTACTTAATGAGGTTTTTATTTGCTCAAGAGGTCTTGTAGTAGGTACCTAGCAGTCCCTTTCTATTCTACATCAAAGTTACCTACAACTCTTGGTTTAAACTAGATAATAGATATTTCATCATCATCATCATATCAGCCGAAAGACGTCCACTGCTGGACATAAGCCTCCCCCAAAAAGGGGGATTTGCCATAATCGCCACGCTTGGCAGGCGTGTTGGCGATCGCAGTATGGTGGTCAAATGCATAGAGAACGCTGCTGCCCATTCTCTGGTCGCCTTCGTCGCCTTCTACGACACCCACGGGAAGAAATGGGAATAGATATTTATTTATTTAAATTTTAACTTTTCGCACACAAAAAAGGTACAAAGGCGGACTTAATGCCATAGACATCCTCTACCAGTCAACCAAGGGTGGTGAAGAGATTTGATGGCAGGTGCTTCGGTGGAAGGGAACAATGACAAAAAAAAAAAAACTATAAATATATCATAATGATTTTTTAATAAGATAGATATAGACGCCAGCACATCAAACCATCCCAATCTGTCAAATTTCTTTAATAGATTTTCATCTCTATGACATAAGCATAAGGTTCAGGCTCAATGGGGAAAATTTGACAGTTTTTAATAACTTGATGTGTTGGCTATGTACATACCATAATCAGCCTATAACGTTCATACTGCTGGGACACAGGCCTTCTCTCTGTAAGAGGGAGTGGGCCGCATTCCACGACGCGGCCCCGCACGTGCCCAGTGCGGGTTGGTAGATGACACATATCTTCGATTTTTTTGGTTCTAGAACACGTTTCTTCACGATGTTTTCCTTCATTGTTTTCAGAGCAGGGCCTGAATTCACTATGACACGATTCCTTACTTCCTTACTTTATTTCTTCTGCGAAGGAGATGAAAGAGATGTCAGTACCAACTGGTGGGGTCCGCTAGGGCCGATGCCTGCCAGGGATGCGGGTTGTTCGAAAGAGATACCGCGGCCCCTGGCACACAGGCAATTGAGGGAACACGGGTGGGTTTTAGTCAGTAAAAGTCTGACACGCCCTCCTGCTCCAGCCAGAGCGGGAGAAGTTATTTGATGACTTCCCATCATTAAAAAAAAAACGATTCCTTTACTCGTAACTACGTCAATCTCACACGGCATATTCCATTAATATACGAGTAGTATTAATAATATCGACAAATTGTCTTAGAACATACAGAATAATATGACATTTCATTTCGTTTCTAAAAAACACGATATTGACGTAGTTTGAACGTAGTAAGATTCCGCGGGGAATCATTATAACCATACAGAAGTGGGGCCCAGTGGTGATTAAATAATTTACACAAAGTAATGCTCCTGTCTGGATTCGAACCTACGACCTACATCTTGTAAGTCGCCTGCGTTACCACTGGGTCATCACTGCTCCAAGATAAAGCTAGAAGATAGGTACGCTAGTGCATAAATAGGATTTCCCTTTACTCATATCTGTATTTTCTACCCCATGAACATGTCCATGAATCGCCATTTGTTATACCACAAAAAAAAAACATAATAAGCATAATCACGAAAGCGACCCTAAAAACTTTCAACCCTTCCTAATTCGTGTACGGAACCCACAATAAGAATCAATTTGTGGCACCTCACTAAACGCATAGCCGTCGAATTACAGGCCTTTGTGTCGTTACATCACTATTAGTTCGGGGTACATTAGATTTTATTTTTTATTTGATAAACTGATGCAGTATGGTGGGTTTGGACATATGGCTGAAAATGAACATGATGGTGCATGCATGTAATTTCAATAAAGTACAGGTAGGCCGGATTAATTTATAGGACGTTTTTCTCAATACTAGATACAGCACCCTAATTGCGTAACTCACGATTAATCATAATCTGTTTCGTTTTGAAACAGATGCCTTAACCATTGCTTCATATGTTCGAAAAATGTATCTGCTCAACAACGTAAATAACGCAATGAATATTGTTGAACTGTCAAAATGAAACCGATTATGATTAATCGCGTGTTACGCAATTAGGGCGCAGGTCTGCTCCGTAATCGGCTTACATAATCTTCTCACTTCTGGTACACAGGTCTCATCTTTTCGAGAGCTATCTTCCAGCGGCAAGTTCGTAGATGTCACATATCTTCGAATTTTTGGTTCTAGGATATGTCGGTTTCCTCACTATGTTTTCCTTCACCGTTTTGAGAGCAGCGGTGAGGAAATTATCTACACAAAGTGAAGCGCCAGCTTGGGTTCGCACTCAAGACCTATATAGATAACTCGTAAGTCAGACACCCGGCCGAGTGTGCTCAATATGTTACAACTATGATAATTATATATATATATATATATATATAAGTATAAGCATTCCTAGTCATAGTAGTCAAATCTACTGTTAATCCTTACTAATATTATAAATGCGAAAGTAACTCTGTCTGTCTGTCTGTCGCGCTTTCACGCCAAAACTACTGAACCGATTTTAATGACATTTGGCACACATATAGTCTAGAGCCTGAGAAAGGACATAAGCTACTTTTTAGTGCGAAAAAAGGGTTGAAAGGGGGGGATGAAAAGTTGTATGGAAGTATCGTCATTTTTAGAGCTAGAAGCTTGAAACTTATTTTCTAGGCTGTTGATTCAATATTAATAAATATGACATTCAAAGTTTATAAAAGTTTTACCCTCAAGAGTGTAAAATAACAATAGGGAATAGGGAATGAAAGTTTGTATGGAAATATGAAAGGTTTATGTGAATGTTTTATAACTTTGCGACAAGAGACAAAGACCCAAAGACACTATTCCACGCGGACGAAGTCGCGGGCACAGCTAGTACTTTATATTCGGAATTGTGCTTTCTAAAGCATCTGAATTCTTTACTTATAGCTCATTCAACGGAACCAAAGGAAACGAAAGGTTTAACTTTTTATCTTAAATTTTCTGTAATAATCTACTACCGCTCATTGATTTCTTCTATATGTTTCTAACATCTAGAAAAGCTAACTCTTCTTTCTTCCCTCTTTGATTGATTTTATCTAACATTGCTGTCCCATCCTTTTTAAGACTGGAAGTCAACGAAAATTATCTTAACGGCTGGACATACACGTAGGTACCTCTTAAGCCAGACAACTGTCATTGCACTCTGAATTAAATAAACACATAAAACAGTCCCTAAATAAAAACCTCCACAATTGAATTGAAAACACGAGCGCAACTAAAAAACCCAATTTATTGAACCCTTCCTCCAAAATGGCGACAAATAATTAGTTAGCCATTAAGCCCCACGCTTTGGAAACCAAATGGCTTTTTTTCGCCATCCAAATTGCCGTGCACTGAACTATCCAAGTATTAAAACCACATTAGTTACTGCTTACCGTAACAGTTGACGATTATACTCCTGTATGATCGAATTATGAAGTTTTGGGAATGATTATAGTGTCATGCTTAGGAGGGCCGAAAAGGGGACTTAAGTTGATGTAAAATGTTCTTAGCGTGGTGGGTCTGGCATTTTGTTAACGACAGTGTTAGCTTCGTTAATGTTAGGTATTGTCTTATGTTTTACAAAAAAAAAACATGGAGTCTTCTAAACAAAACTTAATAATAAGTCGCCCTAGGCAACAGCTAAATGATTACCTAAATACTAGTGCGCTGTTGGATCTTCAACGCTCTGATTAGCGCTAAAGGTTTGAAAATTCAACAGCACGGTATTATTCAGGCCTTTCTTTAGATGTGATCTTGTGTAAATGATAGGAGAGAAAAGACCTCGCGGTCGATCACCTAACCGCTGGTCAGACCGAGGAACCGCCTTCACTGGAGTCTGTTACGACCGCCCTGATAGAAGCCGAGAATCGAACGAAGTGGGCACGCAGGCACGAAGGCCTTTCAGGTACACAACCTTCAATAATGAACAACTCGACCAAGAACAAGAGAGAGTGAGTGAAAACGGGCATTAGGGACTTAAATGATCGAGCAAATGGACACAACCGGTGGCCTTTAAAGGGATATCATTCCCTCTATACTTAAAATGCTTAAGTGCTATACTTTATCCAAACTGTGAACTCGAAAATTCATCATTACAAAATTGCGTCTGATGGTCCAATTCTAAAACATCGCTCTCTTCACACAATCATTGCGAAATTAGACCTCTTTACAAACGCTGTCGAAACAATACAATAATCACATAATATTCGATCACAAACCAATCCAATCTGGACTTATCATAACAACGATCAAAGAAATAACACTAATAACATCGTTATCAAATATATTATTACCCCTGTTATTGGATTAATGGCTCCCAAAATTGCTTAATAATGCACAGGCATAGTAACTATTGTTTGAAAGTTTGTTATAGCCTATTGGCTTTCGTAATATCACTTTATTGGGGCTATAAATATAGTTGGAAGATTAGGCATTAGACTGACTTTTTGATTGGCTGTAGATATTAATGTATGAATTTTCGTATCTTATTATGGTGATGTGGCAATGTGGTAGGTATTTATAGTGCTTAAAAGCTTATACAAACGCGAATTCAAGGTTTTTTTTCTGTTAGTGAATTTAAAAATCACTTTAATAATAAAGAAAGACCTACGAATAGAAAATAGAAAATATTTATTGTCCAAGTAATACAGTAAGCTATAGATTAACAACAAGTTGAGACGACATATGAGTAGCTTAAGTATTACCTACAGTTAGTTACAAATATTATTTGCCAGTGAACCCCAAACTAGACAGTTAGTCTGTATCTTGGGGTTCAGGATAGCCACGATAATCCTCCGACTAAGGATTTACCCAGCGAAAACTTTGTACCCAATTTATGAAAGTTTCGCGGACGGAGGAGTATAAAATTTGGGACAGTAAAAATTTTATGAAGAAGAAGTACAGAAAGAAAATATTTTTATTATAATAATGCATTAGAAATATATTAGGTTCTAAATGAATTATGGTCGAATTTTGACCACTGGGCGACCAATAGTTTTTTTGCAGTCAACATGCTATTGGTAGTTACAAAGTGACTGAAGGAAGTAAATATTTTCTTCATCCTTTAACTAATAAAATATTTCAATATTTACTTTCATATGCTTTTAATATCTACTAGAAAACAAAGTAGGTAAGTGTGAAAAGCAAAAGGCGATAAGAAAAATATTAAAAATACATTTATTATTATTTTACTCTGTAATACGGTCACGTGTATTCGATATATAATTTCGAAACTATTTATGTCTTTCATAAATTCTGATGGCAATTAAAGTGAAATGTCAACTTTAAAAAAAAATACATACACAATTAAATGGTGAATATTTACATCGAACATAATAGTAATAAATAAATAGATCGTGTCAAATACTAAACGCAATTTACACTTTCTACACCAGAGTGCTAACGAAGTGCTTACGGAATAACTTGTTAATGTTTTGACACGAATTTTCTATTCAAAACGTTGCGTTACAAGTTGGCGAAAATGTCAAACGTTCAGGATATTATTATTTGTGCAATAGTGTTAAAATTACCAAAATGTGGAGCTCGGAGTCAGGACAGTTTAAAAAATTGATTTTCGTACTTTGATTTTACATTATAACTAGCTTTTGCAAGCGGATTTGCTCGCGTAGAGTTAGGAAATTATACCACAGGAACGAACTACCGGGATTAAAAGTTCCCTTTACATTAATCCAGGTGATAAACTGTCCGTGTACCAAGTTTCATCCAAATCCGTTCAGCCGCTATTGCGTGATTGAGTAACAATCATCCATACAAACAAACTTTGAGATAGTCGGATCATCGATAACTAAAAGGCTGCTTATATGCTTTTCAAGTGATAACGATAAAATATTACATTTTTTAGTCCCACAATGAAATGCATGTTAAGGCGGAGATTTCTTAAAAACGCTCAAAAAGGTGGTGTTTTAAACGAGTGTATCTCTTCAATCGTAAATAATTTTGAAACCAAAAAAAAAAAAATATTTTCAAGTCTTTTTTGCATACAGTGATGGAATTCAAAACATAATTAAACATACTTGAATGCATCAAAAAAAACATCAAACTCACCTCTTAATTATCTTTAAAACCTGTTTATTCCTTCAATAACAATTATTATTATAATTAAAAATATACAAAAATTTCAAATGCCAAACTACATCCAGTGATAGATTATTTATTATTAGGTCTTTACCTATGAAATTGCCGTTTTGCAGTACTGGCCATTTCAAATCAAAATAATTTTTGTTTGGGTAAGAATTCTAATTTCAAATTAATTTTATTTTAAAAACATGGATTTTTTTTTCCAAAAGTAGTCATTTGTTTATTGATTAGTGTTACATTTTCATCGCATTTCAATCTTTTTCGTCATCATGGATACGTTAAAAATTCGAGTAATTATGGAATATGAGTACCGTCGTGGCAGCAACGCGGCACAAGCGGCACGCAACATCAACGACGTTTACGGAGCTAACACTACAAACCAACGCACCACCTGTTATTGGTTTGCTCGCTTCCGTTCTGGAAATTTCGACCTGAAAAATGAACCTCGCGGTCGTCCGAAGACTTTGGTCGACAATGACGAATTAAAGGCGATTGTGGAAGCTGATGATACACAATCTACGGCTGAATTAGCAGCAGCTTTCGACGTTAGCGTCAAAACAATATTGGTCCATTTGCGTCAAATTGGCAAGGTAAAAAAGCTTGACAAATGGGTGCCCCACGAACTCAATGATCGTCAGCGCGAAGTACGCGTCGAGACGTGCCTTGCACTGCTCAACAGACACACAAATGAAGGAATTTTGAACCGCATTGTTACCTGCGATGAAAAATGGATTCTGTTTGATAACCGCAAGCGCTCAGCAAGTTGGTTGGATCCTGGTTCAGCACCTAAACAATGCCCTAAACGAAAACTTACCCCTAGAAAAGTGATGGTCACTGTTTGGTGGTCTAGCGCCGGTGTGATTCATCACAGCTTCTTACCAAACGGGGTGAGCATTACTGCAGATGTGTACTGTGAAGAACTGAACACAATGATGGAGAAGCTGGCACATCTCCAACCAGCATTGGTCAATCGCTCGTCTCCGCTGCTCCTGCACGACAACGCGCGACCTCATACTGCACAGCAGACGGTCTCCAAGTTGCAAGAACTGGGGTTGGAAGCTCTCCGTCATCCGCCCTACTCACCGGACCTTGCGCCTACAGACTACTACTTTTTCCAGAATTTGGATAACTTCTTGGCGGGAAAAAAATTCAATACCCGAGAGGCAGTACAAAATGCCTTTGAAGAATTTGTTGCCTCCCGTCCAGCTGATTTCTTTAAGAAGGGCATCAATAAACTGCCACTGCGATGGCAAAGATGCATTGATTGCATGGGTGATTACTTCGATTAATACAAATAAAAAATACATGAAAAAAATTCGTTTAAATTTTTTCATACAAAACGGCAATTTCATAGGTAAAGACCTATTATTAAACAGTTAATATCTAATTTCATACGATTTTATTTGCATTTTTACGACAATGCTTGCTCATTTATTATCTGAATTGATTACAACAGATTTTAACCCATATCGGGTTGCAATAAAAACTATTATCGCTCATAACGACAATATTTAAAGTTACCAGGGCCTTAATTGCCATTGGTAATTGTCTTTCATCATCATCTACCTATTCTATTCCCAACTACATTGGGCTCCGAGTCAAATCGAATGAAGCGGATAAGCGTACTGCTATTGTCTTTACTGCATCATAATTTAAAGCTCCATGCCTTAAATAGCCCTTGCCGAAAAAGGAACTAACCCATATTTCAGGCAAAGGAAACGAGTAAATAACAAATAGTGGTGAGTTTTTGGTGGGATCGCGTTGGAACATGTCGCACGAATTTTCATTTTCATTAAAAGTGAAATAGCGAATTAAATTGTATAATTTTGGTAGTGAATTATTCAATTTAGTTACGTGTGAGTGCACAAGTGTAGTGAAGGTGAAAATAAGTGACTAACGTGGACTTTTCGTGTTCCCCCCAAAAACTCCTACTAGGTTGTTGTAAAGTTACTACCGCTTTACAATAACTTTGATTTGACTAACTAAAGTCGACCATGGCTGTTTCGTAACTTCGTGCCCGATGTCGGGGCATTTACTAGATCGAAAAGAAAAATTACTTGACACTGGCTAAATGCACAAACCGTGCGAAGCCAAAACCAAAAAAAAAAAAGTAAAACAAATAGTGGTGTATAAATAGAAACAAAAACAGGTAATGGCCAGTGATCCTTTTACACGTAACAACCTCATTTGATCAAGGACTCACTAAAATAAGTCATTACTGCCCTGACTGCCACAGGATTGTATTACGTCTATGTTATGTTAATGGCCGCCAAGCACGGATATAGCGAGTGCCACAGCAATAACAATTTAATATTTATAGACATGTTACATGGTTGTGGACAAGGCATTTCCAACTTGTGAAAAGGGACACAGTAAAGATGATGAACGATTGTTTGTTAAGTAAGCTAGGTTATGTAGTTAGCGGTTTAATGTTGTAGAACCTTGTTAAGTTTGTCGTTCGAGCGGTGGGATTCTCCTTTCTTGCGGGGATGGCTGCAGCTGCATGCCAGCGCCTGCACATATACAGGGTGTAACAGAAACCCTATTGCTATCCTTATAAGCACTAGAGATAACAGCTGGTATACAATCACTATACATAGTTTCAGTTCAAAATAAAATACTCTAAGAATTGATACCAAATTTTCGGTTTCATATGTTTCTTAAATTCAAATCATAACCAACGTGTCACCGCACTACGTAGGTCAATAACTTTCCGCGTTAATTGCCAATATCACGATAAATCTCTTCCGAGCGATGTTTTTATTTCAATTTGATGATTTGGTTTCTGGTTTCAATGTTTTAAAAATTCTCATAACTTCCGAACATTGTAGAGATAGGATTAATAAACCCTTCCAATATAGTTTGATGACATCCAAAGAAGCCGTGCCATTAGTATGTATATACCCTTTCCGTTACACGTTGTATATATTTTTGACTTTGGTATAAAATTTTCTTTGGAGATATTTGTGACATTTTATTTTTTATTTATTTTTTGACATTTTGTATTTGACTTTTAATTCTAAATTCAATTTCAATTTCCTTAAATTATTTTGTATGTCTAAATTAATCTGTAAGTAAATAGTATGTAACATATATAGTGCAATTGTAACATTCCTTTTTAATTTTACATGGGTTAAAGACCTGAAATAAATGTTATAAAGAGTTAAGAAGTTAGAAAGAGAAGTGCCTACTTTGTGTACACAAAATTGGTACTTCTCTTTCTAACTATACTTGTGACGATGCAACAGGGTGTTACAGTGTAACAGTTTTTATCTCATTCTAACTAAGGTAACTGTCATAAGCATGAATAGAGAAAAGCTTATGACTCTCGTGTGTATTATTTCGAGGAACAGTAGCTGCTATTTCAGTTTTTCTGTCACAGTTACAGCCTGTTATCATCAGATACCGTTATATTTCGCTGTTATGATAAATACGCCTCACTCCTAGTGAGGGACAGGCATGTCCTAGAACTAGCAATTTGAAGACATGTGACGTCTACCAACCTGCAATGGGCCCATGTGGTGGATTTCGGCCCCCTTTCTCACCGAGAGGGGGGCTGGTTTCCAAATATTTTATTTTACATAAACCTGCATGGGCACTTATGAAACGTCAGAAGTTAGGTGCACGGTTCCAATGTGTCGCTTCCTATGGAGAATATTATAGGCTATGTCGTTTTCAACACTTACATAACTGGCATGCTAAGGAAACGTCTGTGCTGCTTGGAAGTGCTGCTGTGGAGTTTATTGCGCCACTTCTTGTTCCCAGCTAAAGCAATACCAGGTGTCGCCACTTTTGGTGGGCGTTTTGGGGGAATCTTATCTAATTTTGACATGCTAAATATACTAACTAATGTATGTTTGTGTATATACGTATGTATATCTAGATGTCTGCCCATATAAACCCTGCAGTCCTGCCCTCAATCGACCATAACATACGGCTTTCGTGAGAAGACAAGCACTCCAGAAACTTTATGATTTTCGCTCCTAGCACTGAATCTAATAACCATAAAGTTTAAGTCACATTATTAAGTTATTCCAGTTCGACATTTACAACCCGCGTAGGTTGATATTATTTCGCTATCATTCACCTTTTATCTGCTTGTTATATATGTTCATAAACTTTTCTGTTATTTAATTGCTATTGCGACGCTTCCTCTATTAGTTGACATTCACACGGACGCAATAAAATCGCGGCACGACTTTCTCATGCACTGCATCTCGTAGTCAGCGCTAAGCTGTGCATTTAGTTGAAAACACACTCTTTGAGTGCACTCTGTAAAGGTGCGCTTACACGAGCAACAAGTTTTTATTCAGTGCGCAAACTGTAACCATAAATTCAGAATATCATTTTAGACCCCCAGCATAGAAATTTTTCGTCGGTTATACAAAAAAAAATCAGATGTTTCATAGAAAAGTGCAATACCTACGCGGTCAAAATGTATCGAACAGCTGTTTTTTTTTTTTTGTATAACCGACGAAAAATTTCTGCGCTGGGGGTCTAGAATGATATGCTGAATTCATGGTTATAGTTTACGCCCTGAATAAAAACTTTTCCTGTGTGTAGATTTATAAAACCATCAACCCGTACTCTTAAGAACACCGCATGAAACTCAATGACTTATTCTCTCGTGAAGATCACGACGTGATTTCGAATATCTTTCCAAATTATGTCATCAAGTCTAAGACAAACGCCGTGCTAATGTTGATACAATTATAATGACATGTATTATAAAGTTATTTAGTGAGCAATTAACTTGAAATTATATACACATTACGGGAAGATGTACTGCTTGGGCCACTTGAACCGCATCCGGCGCAAGCGCAACAAAAAGTGTGCCTATCTAATGCGTACGCGCAGAACAAACCTCAAATGGTTTCTTTTGCTGCTTTCAATGTAAAATGTGTTTGTATTGCTAGTCGTTTGTGATTGTTGCAGTGGGTCTCAACACTTTATACACAATGCAATTTGGCGAGGTTTAAAATTCAATTCCGCAGAAACTCAATAGTAAAAATTGGAAATGAAATAGCCTTTTGATAAGTGTAATGACTATCCTAAAAATATGACGTGACGGCCTAAATTGGACCCCATTAAAATAGCGTGCCTCACTTTTTTACCAACGCTCGGTTAAATAGAAAACTTCGAATATATTGCCAGTTAAATTCTTAATGGTCACGAAATAAATCACCTAAATGATTTACAGTATTTATTTATTTATTCTTCATGCGATATTTAAAAGAAATCGATATTTCATCCGATTCGCTATAGTTCAAGCGCATCAAATGTGTCTTTAAAAAAATGTTGCAAATCTCTGTCTGGTACGTGGCTCGTGTCACCGCGGCCGCTGCGCGCGCGCCGCTCCATTTCACTCCGCTCAATGGACGACCATTCAAATTGCCCACAAACCGCCATCTTTGTTTTTTACGTACCCTCGTTTTTCCGTTCTTTCAGTAATAGTTGATTAAACTTGAGTTCGATAAACTTTGTAATCACTTGGACGGGTGTTCTCAATTTTCGATCATTAGGTGACTCTACATTTCTTTGGTTTACCGGAACACCCACCTCACGTCACCTGACGATACTTAACATATTGATGATCTATTTAGTTCCACCCAAACCCTCGTTATTATATCAAAAATCTAATTTCAACAAGTTGCCGGAACACATGCTCCATCCTAGGGAAGGATTCTTTTACGCCAATTTGGCGGACAAAGATGTTCATCGGAAACAATGCAGAACAGATTTCGACATAATGAATTTATGAGTTAACAGATTTCCACCGTTCGGCTGGATCCTCTGGGAGCGGAGCGGAAACAATGAGACGCCGATTGCCGCTATAATTTCATAGTCGATCCGTTAACAATATCTCGGTGGTGATAAAAAAGTGATTTAGTATTATTAGGCGGACGATGCGGCGAGATGCGAACGCGGAGAATCGATTCGGCGTCTCTGCGTGAAGTTTGTTTAGCGGAACGGTAGCGGGCGGCAGCGGGGCGGGGGAGCGGCGCGCAGGCTGCGGCGACGTGCGCCCGCGCGCGGCACGCCCGCCCCGCACTGCATTACAGCCTATACAAGCTTTATTGGACTACATTTAGTGACGCTTTAGTAAATAGTTTAGTTAGTTTTTCACCGTCTTTTGAACGCTGCATCGCTTCAGCACCTACCGTTTTAACGGTCCCACAATTTAGCCTCGTAACATTATTACCACTGTCGTTGTTCAAGATAAACATCTATAATGTAATTTGGGAAATGAAATTATCATGTCCGTAAATGACATTGAGGGGTTGGAAGTAAATGAGGTGGCATTTCATGTCTAAATTCACGTAGCGCGCGTTAACGACAGTAAAAATAACAATTATTGTGGTGGAGATTTGTATCTGTGTAATCGTTTCAGACTAATTCCGGGGGAAAGCTTCCCGTTAATATTCTGTTTACACTTGTAACATTACGAGACTGCATTAAAAAGCTCAATTAGGCGCCAACACTTAATCTGGTTTTAAATTAGTATAATTACACTGAACCCTTGATTTTAGATGTCATAGATACGGCTACATCCTGTTTTACAATAAATGTTATTGTGTGCAGCTAATGTGAGTAATTGCTAATTGTTAATATAGGTAACATACATCTAACAGTAATTTGAAAAAATATACTGACTCTCCATAGTAGGTAAATGTAGGATACATTATGAATTCACGGAATGAGTCCATAATTACATCCACTAACTTTTACAAACGCTAATGTACAAACAATTTGCACGATTTTGAAATTGCAGTGAATCTAAAGAATCAAAACTACATTATATTACATCATGCTGGTAACATTAATATCAGTAATAGAAAACGAATCTCCGGAAGAAGATAATAAAAATGTTCCCGAAATGTCTCATGATGACAATCTCGACTTCCGGACCACACCGACAGAGGTCTGTGCTCTGTTATTAAATGCCCGACTGTGTGTTGACTCGCCGCCACGCGTCATCAACTTAGAAACCGCAATATATAGACCAACATACCAATGCGATCGATAAACCCAAAGATTTTCACTGCCTCACTGTTATAAGGATGAGAATGGACCAAACTTTATTAGCCGATAATAAATACGAAGCAATCATAGCTCTAATTCACACCACAGATGAAAAAATAAAAAGCAAAGCTCCTGGCGCCTTATCATTAGCAACTTCCGAAAAGGGGCACATTTTTTTCATCGTCTATCGGCTGAACCTCAAAAGGACAACAAACTGACAAATTGTACCAACAAACAATGCTAAAAGCAAAAAATGAAGCTCCCTCGAAAATGAATTAGTGGTGCCAACAAAGAAAAAGCTTTACGTAAGCGAGTAATTGCCTACTGCAACTCTTTTGTTGTTCGCAATGACAATGAAGCATAATAATAAAGGATTCATTATTTGTCATTGTCCTTAATGCCACCTTTCAAATATTTTACTCGAAATTGAAACAGCAATTCAAAATGAAAGCTTCGCTTTAACAATTGCATGTGTAAGACGGAATGAATACAGGACAGGACCGAAGCGATCGGTTAAGCCTTTTTATATTTGCGCGTAGCTTAATGTGGACACATTGTGTAACTTAAACAATTGAGGATGAATAATCGTCCAGCAGACGCATCAAAATCCTTTTAACCATTTCAATTTTCTTATCAACAAGGACTAAGTTGAACGTCAGTCGTCAAGCAAAATCTCCGAAAATAAATTAGTTAATGTGCATAAAGTGGTCGAGCTCGTGACTGGCCCGCCAGTGAACCCGGAGTCGAGGCCAGAATCCCATTTTTATCTTCGTGTCAATTCACCTTTGTAAAATATTGATACTGATAAAGCAATAACGCTTAGTAACCAAGAATTTCCTGTTTGGTACGTCAAAACAAATCGCCGAATTCATTTGTATAATAGTACTTAACGAAGTTCAAAGCCAAATTAGTTTTGCTACCGATCCACGTCGAGCGTTTTTTACCGGTAGCGGTAACGACTCGAAATTGATTACCCACTTCGAAAAAATCAATCGAACGTTGTAATTGCTTTCTATCTTCTCAGAAATTAAATTTGTCAATTAAGACATTAAAAATTACTCTTGTTATAGTCGAAAGACCGGCTGAGGTCGTGATCGTTGAAATCACGTTTGTTATTAATTGAATATTGCAAATAATCAATCGGCACCCACGAGCAATTACATCTGCGACGTTGGATAGATACCGTCGGTTGCGGCGGGATGATATTATCGGCACGTATTAATTTATTGGCGAAATCGAATAGGGCCAATTTAAAATAGGAAAGGTGGGGAAATATGTTTATAGCAGGCGGAGTTGCGGAGTGTGCTCGATGTGTAAGCTATTGGCCGGCGTACCGCAGGGGCGGGGTCTGGGCCCCATGTTTTATTTGAATTATGGATGAGGCATGCTGCGTTCGTTTCTTCAAACCAGTTGTGAGTGCCGCAGCCTCGCGCCCGCTCGCCTCTCCCCTTCTAATTAATTGATGTTTTCATTTAATTGCTTGTTCTTTAATTACTCGGTCATATCTGAAATTGAGTGTTTAACTTTATTAGATATAGTGTTACAGCAGGAGAGACAGTTGCCCGTCGTTTAACTGTGAGTGCGAAAAATTTACGCTACTATTTCTAGTATTCTCTCAAATTATATTGTTTTATTTATTTCCATTTTTGTATTAGCTATTGCTATAATGCAATTAACGTTGTTAGTTATCAAAGAGCTCAGACAAAAACTGATTAATTTATATTAATTGCGTTATATTGCATCGTAACATTGGCAAAGCACGTTTGATTTTAATTAAATTTGTTGCTAAATTAATTATAATTGTAGGTAGTTAATCAGACAAAATAATGATTGTTAAATTATCCCACAAACTGATGGATGATGAAATTTTTCCTTATTATAATTTGTTTAGTAATGAACGAATAATATTTTTTTGCCGACGGAAATGGTTTTACCCGAAAAATTATCTAAGAATGTGCTTAGCAACTTGTAAAATATATATTAATTTTCGTAAGATTTTTAATTCTCTTTCTCACGTGTGTTCCCTGTTGTAATTTAACTCTTGACATATACTCCACTAATTGTATAATAAATCATAAATATCAAAAATAATTTGTTTGCTATTGACGATTTAATTATGAATCAATATTTTAATTGTTATTTCTTATTTTTATTATTCAAAAGTTATTTCATATTCTTAGTCTTTTGCATAAATTAAACGCAATTATGTTGTTTTATAAACTGTATTTAAGTATTTAAACGTTAAACGTTAATGGCCTGTATTTATTTTGTATCATAGTAATGTTTGATTATTTTATATTAGATTATAATACTTAATAATTAACAAATTCTATACAAATGAGGCTTAAGAGTGTTCCTATTCGTGAGAAAAAAATCTATATATTAGTTTTACAAGCATGTACAGCCAAAATAGAGATGGGCAGGCATCACAGTGTCCTACAGTTGACTTGCTGGAAACTTCTTTTAATCCATGTTATAAATGTGCTTGCGAACTTGTGATTTATCTTTTACCTCATCAGTAGTGTTTCAAAAATTTAAAAAAATATATCATCTAATCATTTAAATTCTATCATCATCACATTCATCACTAATTCAGCCTGCACCTTTACAAATCTAGGCCTATTCAATGCTGAACGGCAATTAGTATCTATACATTGCCTTGATCGTATTACCCAGCTACTGGGTTGTAGAGGTCAGATAGGCCGTCTCTCCATGTAAGATACTGGTATTCAGCTGCATCCGGTTAGGCTGTAAGCTGACCTCAACATAAATGGGAAAAGGTTCATAGTCTGATCGCAGTCTCAATCTGCCAAAAATACTTCTAGGTTTCATACATTTTTGACAAGTTTTTGACATTTGATTGTCGCCGAGATGAGACTGTGAATAGATTTTGAACGTTTTTAATTACGAGAATTGGCCTTCTGATCTACAAGTGATAAATGATTTATTTCAGTACGTCAAAAACAAATTATGGTTTCAAACTAGATAAGTTCTGTTTCCTATCCGATTACTCTGAGAAGTAAGACCGAAACCAACTCAAAATTCACAGAAAACCAGCGTTCTCTTTTAAAGTCTACACATAGTCTTAGTCAGCTCATGTGAGGACCATGTAGATTAGTGGACTAAGCAAATAAGACAAGTATGACAAGCTTTCTTGATGGCTTGACGCCACCCTGGAACTCATGACAGGTGGCTCCACCTACCGCCATCTTTAGTGCATTTAACTGTATCAACATTATGGTTGGAAAGGTAGAAGGCATGTATAGCGATGACCTTTTAATTTGCAGTTAATAAAAGTAGTAACAAACGAACAAGACACCGATTTCTATGAAAGCTATCATAACCAGATTGAAGTCATAAACTTTTTCAATCAATAAATTACTCACTGATCTGGGAACGGTAGAAAAACTTAATGTATTATCTATCTGATTCTCATGACAACAGATGATGGCAGGGCTATAAAGCGTATAATAGCAAATATCAGCATAGTAAATTATATGTGCTTTCTTTATGAGGATTTGTTTACAGAAAAGACAACATTGTCAAACTATTAACTTTTAGTTGCGAGGCTTTTGGCTTATCCTTTATTGACTTAGTTCTTGCAGAGCCAAGAACTCTTTTCAAATTGGCAGAACCTATAATATATTAACCGTGTATGCCATTTTATCCAAATAAGAATTGTTTTTTTTTTATAAAATATAAAATAAACAGGACTGAGTTAGACTGGGATAGCTCAAGGACGAATAGACCACGGCAAAGTTCAGCTAAGGAAATTGTGTTAATTTTGTTTGTTGTTCAAAATCGTAAAAATTGTGACCTTTCTTCCTTTTTCGTAAAAATTGTGAATTGTCCTTTAATAGGACAGGATTGCCTCGTTGGTCTTGATCGCAAGCGCTTCTACTGACCATGAGGTCCTAGGTTCGATTCTCGGGTTGGGTAAATTGTGATTGGATTTTTCCATCTCAGAGAGTCCAGAGTTTGGATTTCTGCCCGATTAATGACAATATGCGCGCCTCCTATAACATGGAACTTAAACATAACCGGCTAGATATGGGGTTACTATAGGTACCTACAGCTCTGCCTCTGCCGTACTCTTCAAGGAATACAAGCGTGATGTTATAATAAGGTAACATTAGCAGAAAAAACCCATTTACCGTTAATCCGTATTCCATTTCACTAGCACTTAGATTGCACGTTACCTTAGCAAACACAATAAATCAGTCATTGGTTTTATCTCCATAGTATATGCAAAACGAACAGATAAATTAGTCCGTCAAGGAACATGGACAAGGTGTTTGGTCGTGTAGTCTGTACAGCCGGGTACCGACCATATTGGGTTGCAAATATATTAATTTAATAACTCGTTAGTCTATAATGGCTGGACTTGCTTGCCTAGAAAAATGTTAATGGACACACAATGTACAAATGGAACTTAATTTGTAGGCATTTTTTTACATATACTGTTCAAGATTGCTAATTTGGTCATTGGTTTTTGAGGAATAAATTATAATAGTGTTTAATTGTGTAGGCTTTGTCTTAACACGTAGTAAATTTTAGATTCGTCATTTAGTTCAATAGAGTCAGGAACTTTAGTGTGAGTGGCCCTTACAGCTTCATTATTGCTGTTTTATGTTTAAGGAGGTTGCGCTAAATTGGACAAAATGTGATTCGAGACCGTTACGCGTATACAGGATGTCCGGTAATTCATGGATAACCTTGAAATGGTTCATGGTAGAACTAATGACCATTCAGAAAAAGCATTTTTTATTTGTATTTTTCTTTTAAAACTTTTTCCAAAAAAAAACAACCGACTTCCGAAAAAACACTACAAAGTGAAAAATAACTTAATTTTCAGAAGGCGGTGACAAAAAATAAAAATACAAGACTTCCAAAATAAAATCAGCTGTTTCATAGAAAAGTGCAATGGAACAGCTGATTTGTTTTAGTATAACCGACGAAAAATTTCTGCGCTGGGGGTCTACAATGATATGCTGAATTCATGGTTACAATTTGCGCACTAAACAAAAGCTCATCCTGTATAATACCTAAATGAAAGGGAACTGATATATTTTCAAAGCTCAATTTAGCGCTGAGAGTTGAAAAACAAAGTTGAAAGTCCAACTCTGTACCAAGTAATACTAAGTACCTTCTCACTTGAGTAGGAACAAATGATAAAACGGTCGGTTTTAATCGACAGCTTTAAACTGTTAGTTTTCTTTGCTGTCTAAGCATTAGGTAGCAGGTTACGTAGTATCGAGGAAACTAACATCTATACACCGTAAGGAATATTATTGCTTGCAGCGCTCAGCCGCTATAGTAACGCTTGATAACAGATGTGGTCACTGTGTGCACGGGATTTTGTTTTCAAATTGGTCAGATGTAAGTTTCCTCGATAGTACCTATATTACTTATATATTTATTATTAAAAGGTCGTACGTTGGTTCTTTCATTATTTTTGTAACTAATGGCATCATCAGTTATACTGTTAGCTGCTTTATATACTAAACTAAGTCCAATTATAATAATGTCTAAGTACTTACCTGTCTAGGTAGGTAGTATCATTCTTTATTGAACACCCCTTGTACCTACTATTAATTCTTTAGTTTTGTTACACGTGTAAGCTTATTTAAATAAATTTGCTTTATTTTGAGTAGGTAGTAGAGTTCAAAATCCAGCTCAATTATTTCCAAAATTATGTTACAAAAATTATCATACAAAGTAGCACATTATTATAAGTACATATTTCCAAGGTGGTCTAATTCAAATGTATAAGTCATTATAATAGGCTTATCATCGACATCATCTAGTTATAAAACTCGACTGCGTATGTAGGGGACTAGAGTTGTCACTTTTTACGCACTTCGACCTTTAAACACAACACTAATTGGCAGCGTTCAAGCGAACCGACGCACTTTATGTGCACATCGCTAGCCGCGTCGCCCACCCAACTAAATTACCGTCCACACAAGGACTTTAACTGTCCAACCATACTTTATACGACAACCTTTACAGAAGCCTGTATTAAACTATAGATGAACATTAAATGTGACAAACAAACATTGCGACAAAACATGTTATAACACACTCCAATCAACACATGCACTTATAAGCTTGAACAAAAGCCCAAAAAGGACACCAGACGAAGATATGTGACAGAGGCATGCAGCCTTACCCACCGAGATAACCCTAAAATGAGGACATAACAAAAACTATACGGGCGAAATTAAAAGCAGCGACGTACAAGCAACTAACACACGCTCTAACGTTTTGTGATAAGCTCGTTGACTTTTTGGGGCCGACGTAATTTGTCGAAGGCGCCTAAGATAAAGGCGGCAATTTGGTCGCGGAGGCCCCAGGCACGCCGCCGGAATGTCAACCGGGGTAGCAGGCGCAGGGTTAACACGCAACACGATATGTACGAAGTTACGAACACGTTTTAGAAATTGAAGTAGTAATTTATTTGGAGGCAATAAATTTTAACATTGTTTCGTGAAAAAATAAAATATGAGAGTTTAAATTGTTCAGTTTTTTTCGAAAAATTATACTGCACAGGTGTGACGTCAAATGTCATAGCGGTATTATGTCGTTTTGACAGTGAAAGGCGCGAAAACGCCATGTGCGCGCGGGCCCTTGGGCTCATTCTGCAATATTTTACCAACGGCCTAACTGATCGGTGGAGCTCCACACGCGATACAAACCGGATAAAGGCGCGTGTAAACTATATGTCACGAAATTCTGTATAAGCTTCACGGCAATATATGTTCACTTATCGTGAATCGGCGACTTCATTACAAACCATCTCGGCTATTCTATACACCAGTTATTACGTGTCACGCAACTCTGACATGACTGATCTCATTTGTATTGACGTATGTATATTACAACAGGAAAGGGTTATTCAGCAAATTGTATGATGACAGCAGATCTGACGTTGCAGAAAATGATTGCAACAGTGACAAAACAAAATCAAAGAAACTATCTATACAAAGTGGTAACAACTCGAATTTGTCACAATGAAAAACAGTGTATATTTCGGCAAAAATGATTTTTGAGACAAAAACAATTCCCAATAATAAACCAGAAAATCACTGCATTACAAACCTTAACCTACATTTCACCTTCGCCTATTTCTCCAAAAAAATCTCCTGCCAGACAATCTGTTTGTATTTCGATCACGTCTCGGTGGTCGCGTGTCCCCACACTAATTATACGTAACTACTTATCGTACAGCCTCTGTCTCAAACCTTTTAGCTGGTGACGCACTCAATAAATCTTGACATATCTAACTGACGGCGGCCGCTACGGCGACGACACAAATATTAATTGCGAATATATTAATAAAACCGATAGTTTGGGATTAAATGTTGATGGATGTATGGATGGAGTTTGGAAAAGGTTTTAGCAAATTTTTAAAGGCAGTGGATTGGTTTTTGTATTCTTGGAATTTTGTATGTTAAAGTTAGACGATAGATTAGTTGAACAAGATTAAATTAGCACCTCAATTGTTAGCTTATGTAAATCCTGACCTTTTTGTTCTTAACATATGCGATCGTATTAGCATATTTCTTCTAATAGAGCCACTTAGTTGTAGGCCTAGAACATTATTGTTAATTTATTTTCAAATTCCGCCCTGGAATTAAAAATCCACATAATATATGTAAACATGCTACAAGTAGATCAAGTAAAAAATGATATGAAACTAGTACACACGGTCAAGTTTATACAATCATAACATATTCATCGCAAAACGTGTAGGATATAGTCCAGTGCCTTCCACTACATGTCTAGACTTAGGTATTAATAAATCTCCCCATATCTCCTAGTACATGACGATTGCCAACAAAACACTTTCAGATTCGCGCATCCTTGATTCTATTAATTGGTTTTCATATCGCTGTACGCAATGCTACCGTTTCGTCTGTCAATTAATTCATTTCTTTGAAACCCAGTTATACGTAGTCTATATCGGTCGTTCAGAGAAGGACTCGCCAGCATTTCAATAAGAAATTATCAAATTAGTTTCATCGGAAATAAAAAAAGCTGCCGTGCGACCACAAAGGATGGCTGGCATTGTTCACAGATTTTAAAAATCATCCATAATTAAATGGAATTTGGTTTTTATAGGTGCGAGCGTTTCGCCATGATATAAATTCCTGCAACGGCGATACAGTTGGGGCTATTGAAAAAGGAGTCATTTGCCACCCTGCTGGATCGGACTGTTCAATATTGAAAGGACATATCGCAATCCGGCTTTAAACAACAAATCAATAATAATAATATTGTACTTAGGACCTTCTTTGAAATGTATAAGAACAGTATGAGGCCAGTCGCTGGGCAGCAAAAAGTGGTCAAGCTGATGTGACTGATTCTGCGAAGAATCCAGGGAGCCCAGCTCTGGTTATAGCACACAAAATAACAGATTGTCGAGCATTCTTTATTAGGTACGCCAAACGGGCACGTGTCCTGCTTGTCGCTCCGGTGGTCTTGATCATGCAAATATTGAAAGACGTGGCAAAATTACAAATTATCGTATATCTTTTCTTAAATTTCTACTGTTTATATGTACAATAAGTGTTTATGAAATATTAACCATTATTCTCTCATATATCAAAGTCACAGACAAAGGCTACTAGCCAATAAATTGTGTTTTCTATGAGAATAGGAGTGCCATTTGAGGTTAAATGGTTTTTGCATAAAATAACTTAAACAGACAAATATCCATAGATATCGAGTTGGATTAATGACAACCAATTTGATATAGACATTCAAACTGATAGATATGACTTATAACATTTAGTATTAAACGCCTGGCTATTTCGAACACTAATAAAATTACTGGTTTCTACGAATATTGCCTTTGCAATGTTAAACCATGCTTTAGATATAAACCAAAAAGCATTCTGTTATTAAATTACACAACTTTCAAAGCAACTGAAGACATAAATTACTCAATAAAAACATATTATATTAAAACCATTTTTTCCTGGTAATATAATGAAAGTGAAAAGGGCAGATTAAATTGTATCCTGGATGTAGCTTGGTTCAAAAAAAGCTTGTCTTTAGGTACCTACCATAGTTTAAATATTTATGAAACATCTTCATCTGAACATTAATGAAATGGAAACATTATTTCCTCTTCTTATATCACCAGCCATTCTCTCTAAATACCAGAACTGGTACAAAGCCCGGAAATTAATAGCAACGTTATTATACTCACACCTAAGCATTAGTAAGTGCCACACGTTCAATACTCATCTGTATAGAATACAAACATAAATTACAAAGATAAATAAGACATCTCGATGTAAACGCAATGATCATTACTGACGACAAAAACAGCAAATTGTACTGAGAAAAAGTGAAATTTCAAGATAGAAACATCATTGAAGACATTGGCGACATAAAATGGGAATTGCGGGGAGCATTCAATGCGATAGGTGAAAAAAGCAATATACACGGAGTTGTAGATCGGTATATCTTTCCCGGCTCAGCATGAGACTAATTATGCTATGGGATGATCGAAGGACAGTTTTTGTTCTGCCTCGGTCGCCATTACACCCGAGTTTCGAGTCAGAATTGAGTTTTTAGTTTGGCATAACTTAAATTGCATTTTTGTCACCCACCGCCGCCGAGTCGTGATTGTAAAATGTTTTTGCTTGTTGATTACGAGCCTCATGTTTATTCTGCTGTGTCTTCATTAGTACCGGTATTTTGTTGTTTTTTGTTCAAAAGATAAAATTGGAGATACGATGATATACAATTTTGATTTTGATTCGATTAGGTTATATCTTTATAACGTCATTATTTTGTTTCTCACCGTATTGTAGTAACGTGATTGTAGTAGTTCTTGTTGTCTACTAAGGTTTTTCTGATTGTAAGAATTTTAATTTTCCAAGACTATTCATTAGAAAAATGCGGTTACATTCATTGTTTTTTCACCTTGTAAAGGTCTTCAACTCATTTTATTTTCATACTTGAGTGACAAAGCACATAAAAATTCAAATTCTACTTATATATGAATAAAGACCATCAAGATTAGGTGCCTACAAGTGTTTCTAATAATTAGTACTCAAAATAGCTCTTGACTGTAACACTTATCGGAAAAAGTACTTATGACTAGTTAAACTTCTTGTGTAAACCACGTTAGGTACCTTAATTATCTTGTACGTTATTAATAACGATGACCACTTTCACTTTATCTATATTTACTTTCCTAGAAAGAAACAACATCTCACATAAAAACAGGCCAATTTCTACTTCCAAATCTAAAGTCATATCAAGTGTTAATATCTGATCCTGAGTACACGAACATGTAATCGATTCTACATACTTGAAACTCTGATGTCCCTTAAAGGTTGTTAAGGCCATAAGTAAACACTTCTTAGTAGTCGTTGCTCTACGAATTTTCATGTGCTCTTACTAGTGATGCTTTTAAGCATTCGAGCCAGTTCTTCGAAGTGTAGAACTGGAAAACGACCAAGACAAACAATACTACAAGCTAGTACAAACAGTCCATTTTTAGCAAAAGAACCAAAATCTATTATTACTATATTTGGAACCAGAAGCAGCAGAAATGGCAGCAAAACTATATTTGGTGAAAGCGTGCTCAGAAACACATTGGTAAATTTAGTTTAGGGTGACGTTCTATCATTGACTAGGTTTTTAAAGACTGAGCCATTTTCTATTAAAATACAGTCATCTTCAGTGCCTTATAATACGTACCACAAAACTTTACAAGTTTACAATTCTACAAAATTGCTAATTAAAAAAGTTACAAATATGAATGAGTTACAATATTGTAGACTTGTCACTACAACTTACATTTTTGTAAGGGTTTTCCGTTACAATAGTGTTTTGAGCTACACACACTATTGTAAGATTTACAAATGTGTCAATAATACCTTGTGAATTGTTATTGTAAAGATTTTTTAATATAAGGCCCAGGTTGATATACTACAGGCTTACTAACAAATAGAAGTACAAAGTATATAAAACAGAGATTCCGTGCGGTATCGTAACATCGGAGCGGCATGTTGATTGCACCCCGGCTTAATTAAATAAACCGTTTCTTAGGATCTCTGTTTACTCGTTACTTGAAGGCTTAATGCCACAATCAGGTAGTTGTGTATACCAATGATGTTATTACTACTGAAATTATTGGAGAGGTTACTTTGAAATTGGTTAACGTCTAAGACATCGATTGCATTAACGTAAAAATATCTCGGCCATATTTTTACATCGGTGAAACGTAGATGAAAAGTGAGGGGGTAAAGGACAATATTTTCATCAATGACACGGAATTTCAGCAGAATTTAAAACATTGAAAGACAATAACATTCCCAAATAATGAATGGAATCGTCTTTTTCTTGTTCGGTTAAACATTAGAAAAAACAAATAGAAAATGATGGCCACACTTAATAGCCTAAAGAATTTTGTCGAAAAATCGTCAGAATTCTTCAACTTTACTCGAAGAATCTGGGCAAAAATTGTTTCTTTCTTTTGACGTACCTTCGATACCATTACCTCGCTGTCTTCAGTTCTTGGAAGTTGTTCATGTTGGAACAGGACACCGTCTTGATGAGCCCAGTGCCGTGATCCGTTGAAACGTTCATAGTCGCGTGTTGGGCGCTTCGGTGGCAGTATGGTGCAATAGAGAAGCTGAGAACGAGAGGCACAGAGTTTTTGTAAGGTCTGAAAATGTTGTGCTGTTTACTCTAAAATATCTTGTTCATCGATGGCAAAAAAATTTAACATCTTTGGCCCCAAATTCAGCTGCGCGAACTCCGCTCGCTGACGCAGACATAAGATTATCAAATAAATGCACAGGTGACAGGGCATACATACATAGACACACACAAAGTCTTGCTGTTTTTCAAGTTATGTAGTTTATTGTTCTGCTTGTGGTAGGCGTTGTATTACCAGCACAGATATTCGTATTTTTAGAGCAATGTATCCCATTCGAAAAATACCTCAATCGTTTTTATTTTGGTTCCTTCCTTTACGATATGCCAAAGGTTATAAAAGTATATGTCAAGAAATCGTACGCAACATCGTATGCATGATTTCCTCGAATTTGGTTCACTGTCGCGTTATCATTGGTAATGGCTTTAGTTCCGAGAATTATTTTGGTTTTATCCATTAGGAGATTAACCAACCTCACCTTTTTCTTATTCGCGATC
The DNA here is from genome assembly GCA_947359405.1 of Antitype chi. NCBI lineage: Eukaryota > Metazoa > Arthropoda > Insecta > Lepidoptera > Noctuidae > Antitype > Antitype chi. The sequence goes on from OX375813.1 coordinate 17,439,053, forward strand.
ATCGCAAACTTTTGAGTTAATATTGGCACAATACATACATACATAAACTCACGCTTACCCCCAGTAAGCAGAAACTACAGTACGCCACCTGCTACGATCTTAACATACATACTCCTTTTGACTCGTTCATGTTCATACATCTGGTCATACACACACGCAGGTTGCGAGTACTACGCAATTGACCTTTCTGAACATCACCAACAAGGTCACTATATGTTTTCCTAGGGCAGGGATGGCGAACCTCTAAACCTCTACGAGCCATTGTCTAAAAAAAATACTTAATATGGCATTGAAGTGACAACAAATAAACTTGGCTTATTGACTACTAGAAAAAGGCTAAATACTTTCACAATAATAGGTACCTGCTCTTTATTAGCAAACAGAAATAGACTTGTACTATTATACAGTAATCAACATCACACCACTATATTTATGTGAAAGAAGAAATTAGTGCAACTTCTAGTGTCTGGTATTAGGTTCATATTTTACTTTTAGCAGAATGCAAACTGAACTGGAATCATGCGACATTGGTACGGTTTCTGAAAGTAAGGACTCAGGCATAAGAAGATGAAATTATCACGCTCAGATTTCTATTTCTGTTACTGTGACTTAAGCTGTCGTGCCCAAATGATTTTGTTTCGTGCCACATAAGGCACGCGTGCCATTGGTTCGTCATCCCTGTCCTAGGGCATTCCTTTACGACGTTTCCACTCACTTCTGCCTTGTAAATACATTTTGATATCCACCCTCCATCCATCGTGTCAACATGACCAAACCATCTAAGCATATTCTTTTCAATTTTTGTCACTACACCTTCTTTTAAGCCGCACAATGTTATCTTTCCACATCATTCCTCATATTAGTAGGTACAATCTTGAATTCAAAACTTAGTTTTTAGCTCGCTTTCTCTTGTAACTTGTGGCAAACATGTCAACTCTGTGTTCAGTGTAAGCGGCCGCGGAAACGAGCAATTTCCTCTTCCATTATAATTGATTGGCGTAATTGCGAGTGGATTCTTTCGCGAATGGCCCACTCCGAGCCGCCGAGTCGCCCAGTCCAACGTGATTACGCCTTTCGGCTAATAAGATAGCTAAAAAAGCTTAATTCTATTAGACACATGGGAAAATTGTTTCTAACTATATATATTTATATATCCATAATATCTTGGTCATTAGACATGCTATTTTAACTCTTCATGATTAATCTCACCCGCATACATTTTTGCATGTTACAAATGCTTATTATAAGGGCGTATTTTATTAATAACGTATGTTGGTGTTATATAGGCAGTTAAAACACCTTATGTTGTCAGTTATGCGCTTTTAAATTCAAGTTTAACTTAAACATTAGCTGGAGTTTTGCTCACAATGTAACGGTTTCTAGTATTTCTATGCATCCTGTCATTTTCTTGGTTTTATTTTATGGACGACTTTGCTTAAGTACCTGTTTATGTATCATTAGTTTCTTTAGCTATTTTTCTCTCTTCTTCTTAGTAAGTACTAGCTTTTGCCAGCGGCTTCGCCCGCGCGGAACTTTAATCCCCTATTTAACTCCCTTCGGGGTAGAATTTCGAAAAATCCTTCCTTATTCCTTGTCTATATTATAAAGGAAACCTCTGTGAAAAATTTCAGCTTTCTAGGTCCAAGGGTTTGGTTGGGCTGGACGTTGATGAGTCAGTCAGGACTTTTCTTTTTATTTATATAGATTGGTTTGATATATTGTTATCTTCTGCTATAATTAGTTTACTGCGATTTGAGAACATAGACTTTGGAATAATTATTTCTTTCTTTTTCGTTGTTGTCTGTTCATTTACTGATTCATCTTTATTCAATTAAACTATTCAAGCAAAAACGACTACAAACACTACACTCACACACACATCACACACTCACTCTTATTTACTACTGTGATCTATTTTAACCATTCAAGTTCAGCAACGCTAACAAGATAATGATAAGATATGCAGCCTGATTGACACGCTCTCAATCAGAATCTGAATAATCTTGAAAGATATTGCTAATCCATTGCTTTATGTGTTCGAAAAAATTGTTTGCATAACAACGTAAATTACGCAATGAATGTTGTTGAACTGTCAAAATGAAAGTCATTTCTACCGTTAATGTGTTACGTAATTACCCCTCTGAGCAGATTTTCTCCAGACCTTTAATTAGAACTCTGATGAAAAGGAAGTTAGTTTCCTTAACTTCTTCCTTAACGGCGCCAGTTCAAACTTACTGTGTCGCAATTTTGTATGCTACGCCATTAGAAAGTGCAGTTCCACCCACATTATCAAGCTTAATTAAACAACAAACTATGATTGACAGTAATTGCTGGTTAATAACCCAAAGGTAAAGATTATTAACAACGTCCATAATAACAAAGGAAAGATGAACTATGTCAACACCTATTGTTGAAGGGCTGAGAGTACTGCCTTCGTGGAAGCAATGACACTAATTAGATCATTTTCTTCATTAACTAGTTAATGACGATTAAGCATTATATCTAGAAATATCGGTTTGTAATTAAAGCCGCGTCAGAGACGAGATAAGTGGTTGTGGGGTTCCTTGGGTTAGAGATGAAAACCTTTTGAAAATTACTTCTGAACGAAGAGAGTTGAAAACTGCACCCCAATGGGGATTGTCTAAAATTTTTAACCATTCCATTTTATTTTAGTTTTCGAAAATATAGAGTATGTTGAGAAACTAATTTGAATATTTTGATGATGGGCTCAATAGTTATTTCTTAATTTAATATTTAATCATTTAAAATTTTTGAGATAAATGACGTCAACAGTGGCACTAAAGATCGTTGCCGTTGCCTCACCAGTACATAATTAGAAATTTAAATCTGTCAACACAACGTCATCCATCTCATCTGTTAAAGTGTCAGTAGATGTCATACATAATCGGGTTGTTCCCATTGGTTCACGAGTCTATTGTTCTCGAAAAAAATTAAATGAACACTTGTCTTCCCAACGGGTCCACGATCTTTTAAAATATAAAATATTTTATTTCCCTACTGGTCCATGAGAATGTTTGGTACAATCAACAATAAACGCTTCGCTAAGGGATGATTTGTTGGATTTGCCACCGCCCCGAATAGTAGAATAATTATTAGACATGAAAAAAATCACGAGGTCAGCTTTTTAAACGCTTTATGCCTCCCAAGTACCAGGTTGTCATAACTCGGTAGGAGCATACCTAACATAGTGGTATCAGCTAGAAAACGCTTTACGCCGTCAAAGTACCAGGTGATCATACCACGGAAGGAGCACACCTAACATAGATGTGTCAGCTAGAAAGCGCTTTATGCCTTTGAAGTACTTTTATTTAAATTTCTCGCATATAAACCAAGGTACAAACGCGGACTTAATGCCTTAGGCATTCTCTACCAGTCAACTAAGGGTGTTGAAGAGATTAGGTGGCAGGTGCTTTGATTGAGAGGAACAATGATTAAAAAAAACTATAAGAATACAAAAAAATACTAGTTGATTGATTGTCTTTTTACGAGAAATTGTTTTTACTGACTGTACTTTGGATACATCCGGTGGACCCGTTGGGAATTCATTGAGAAGCATTTGAAACATTATAATTTTTTCATGGACCCGGTGAAAAAACAAGAACAATAGAATCGTCAACCCTTGGGAACAACCCGAAATAAGGGAACCAAAAGTTCTAATGTAAGTAATGCATACAGCATAAAATAATGATAGTGTAATGAGATTTATACGACATCATGAGGTAAGTCGCAGGGATAATAATTGTAAAAACTTTATAATTAAGTAAATTCATATGTTTATATTTTTGACATTTATATTAATTTGACACTTGGCAGACCATAGAAAATACTTGTCACTTACTTTTTATTTTTTGCGGCAACGATACAAAACTGTACGGCCAAAGCTGACGTAATTTGAAGGGCAAACAAGGTCAATCGTATTTTATCAAATATATCAATGAAATATAAATATTTTTCATGATTCATTAGTCCGTAATGATCAGTAACACTATTCCTAGAAATGGTTTTTCAATTACAACATATTAAAAAATATGAACAATGCCCATTGCGTAACACACTGAAAGTTCAACAATATTCATTGCGTTATTTACGTTGCTGAGCAGACACTTTTTTCCAACATATGAAGCAATGGATGAGCAATCGAGTAATGAGTTTAAGAGGAATGCTAATAAATAATTAGAGGCACTCAACCTCACCCCTACTCGTGATCCCAATCAACCTTTCCTGAACATTCAATTTACACGCGCACATACACACACACCCTCGTACACGCGCGCTGCACGCATACACACAAACACCAGCCTTTTTATTTTTTTTATTAAACCATTTATTTATTTTTTCCTTTTTATTATTTGTTTTATTTTGGTCTTTTGTTATTGTGTATTCTGGGTTTTTTTATTGTTTTGTATTATTATTATTGCATAAGGTCTTCAAACGATTTTCCTCACGGGAGAGGACACTGGCTCTTGTAACACAGGTTAACCACCTAGCACAAGTGTCAGGGACTTCAAACAATATGGTGTTTTCCAATTAATGAAAAACTATTTTAATTTGAAGATTGGGACGAAACATGTAAGAGAAAAAAAATATATTTATATCCATTTTCTCAATTAAAAACGATTTTAATCAAACTTCTTTTTCGTTGTTTTGAATTCACCGCCAAAACTTTTTATCACGTGACCACTCGTGACGTCAACTTTGTGTTTACCGCCAAAACGCCCCTTACGATGACTTTTTATCACGTGACCACTCGTGACGTCAACTTTGTGTTTACCGCCAAAACGCCCCTTGCGTTTTGGCGGTAAATTCGATACAACAAAAAATCAATTTGATTTTAATCGTTTTTAATTGAGAAAATGGATATAAATCAATTACTTTGTATATCTGTTAAGTACATAGTTTGTCCCAATCATCAAATTAAAATAATTTTTAATAAATTGAAAAATACCCTATTAAATCTATTCTCTTATGTAATTTAATAAAGATTAAAGATTAAATCTGTTTCAAAATGATCCAGATTATGTTTAATCGTGCGTTACTCAATTAGGGTGCAGATCTCTCAATCATCATTCTCCTGCACACATACCAAATTATTTGGGGTCCGCGCAACGTATGTCTTTTTATTCCACACTTCCGATAGTCACCCTCCACTTTCGGTAGTCACCTTCTTTCACACAGTCCATCCTCGTTTCTTTGGTAGCTATAAGAGGGGGGAGACCCCCTCTTATAGCTATCGACTTTCAAACTCAAATCTTTTCTCACGACATTTTCGTCATTCCTCCATATCGCACAACCATACCATGACAACTGATTTCCACACAAGTTTTCAGTTATCGGTGCCACTTTTAGACTTCCTATTATGTACCTACTCATTTCTTATTCTATCCATTGGTGTAAAGTGCAAAGAGGGAGGTGTGGTGACACCTGGGATCATCTCAGCTGCATCATTTCATCTATTACCTTTCATTCATCCCTGTTATGGTTTGAACCATTGTTTTCAATACATATCTTCCCATTAACATTAAGGAATGCGGTATAATAAAAATCATCCACTAAACTCTATTATCACCAAGCTGACTGTTAAAAAACCGTTTGACTCATATCTGTAAAATAGTCGACCAAAAGTAGCAGAAACTGTTTGGTCCTACGAATGAATTCTTTTAAAAGAAGTTCTCGCATCTATGTAAGACCAAGCCAGAGACAACAGAAAAACAACGAATAAGATTTGAATTAAAACAGTTAACAGTAACCCTACATAGACATAAGTAAATCTTAGACATTGCAATTATAGTTGTCTAATAAGATGTAGTTAACTCATTACAAGCATACGCCGACATACATTTCTCTCGAATTCTCCAACTCGTGGGAATATTATCATTGGATACAGTTTTTCTGCAATTCCCACTATAGTGATATCTCAAGGTACGGATTTATTAAATACGGATTTGGGAACAATGCCCCCCGTTGTGAGTCTAATTAAAAGAATAATGGAACAATAACTTCTATTCGTAATGGAACATGATATACCGAAGATCCGATATTTTTTTCTAGTTTTTGTTGCATTGTATTGTTCTATTAATAGATACTTGGGTACTTAGCTACGAATGTAAGTCACTTGTACAGTCTGGTGTTTGCTCAATTGTTTTGACAAAGAGGTTAATGTCGCTCATTTTTTTATAAATTGTTAATGATGCTCAAATATTTTGAAAAATGGTACCTAAATGTTGCTCGAATATTTTAACACAGAGGTAAATGATGCTCAATAATTTGACATAAAGTTTATTACGTCTTATTTTATTTATACAAATGTAAACACATAATTATGTTACAATTACCAATGCGTTGATTTTGGTTATAAATACATGTGTAGGTAGGTAAGCTGTACAACAATACTTTAATGCATCAAAAAAAACATCAAAGCTGCCTTAATTTTCCTTAAAACCTTTAATAACAATTATAATCTACCATAAAATTCCAAATGCCAATCTGCATCCAGTGATTGATTATTTATTATTAAATAGTTAATAACTAATTTTATACGATTTTATTCATTTGCATTTTTACGACAATGCTTGCTCAATTTTATTCGAATTTATTACAACAGATTTTAACCCGTATCGGATTGCAATAAGAAGTATTATCGCTCATAACGACGATATTTAAAATTAGCAGTAAATACCAAAAGCTGGTCTTCAGTTTTAAGTTGTTATTTACTTGTTCTTATGCGCCTAAACATACGTTTCGCATGATCTAGTAACATGAACGAATTTAACTCAATAAAATAATATTATGAACGCATTTCTCGAGCAGTTATGTCCATGCTAAGGCAAGCAAGTTGCTCGTTTAATTAACTAGAATTAAAACGTTACAAACGTGTTTACAATAATTATAGAATGACATCAAAATAACTTAAAGAATTGTGCGAATTACATACAAATGAGTGTTGAATGCTTTTTTGTAATGGAGTATTCACTGAACACCGAAACCCGTGAGCCTTTGATATATGTTATAACATGTAATGAGCTGGACAATAAACTATGTTAATTAAGATCTAAAGGTTAAAAAAAATTGAGCCATATCAATGAAGCAAAAACACTCGCTTTCAAAGAATCACCCAGGTACAGCAATCGGTTATTCTGTTTTTTTTTGCCATTTTTTTTTATTTCTGCCTATCCTGTCTGAAAACTCTGTGCACGCCACTGTGTGTGAGACTGTGTGTGAGACTGTGTGTATGTGATTGTGTTCGTGTTTGTATGGGTATATGCGTGAGTGTGTGCGTGTGTGATGGTTGTGTCTTCCTTTAGTTTAGTAGCTGCCTATTTCAAATATTGGCAGAAGAGCATTTGAATAAAATAGGTCCGGGAAAGGCCTCAATTATTGAAGTCTAAACCTGAGATTAGAACATAATCTAGAAAAGTATAAAATTAGATATTAACTATTTAATAATAATTAACCGTTATTTTTAGGGTTTTAGCTTGAAAATTTAAAATTCTACCAATAAATATAGATCTAGGAAATACCTGGCTAGAATCAACAGCACAACACAACTTGGCCCAAAAATATCCTTAATTTTTTCTTCACATGTCATCGCTGATACTAACAACTCCTATATAAGCTCCTGGAACAATGAAAAAGAATAAGAGGATCATCAAAAATCATCACGTCCTTTCAAATATTAATAACTTGATAAGGGCTCACCCAAGCAGCATTGTCTCACATTATTTTATTTATAAATCCACTAATCTTCTTACTTCACAGATTGCATTAATTGCAAACTGTCAAAACACGGCCTGTCATCCAGAATCTTAGCTTCAATAATAATTTATTGATTGACAAATCCCATCGCGAATAAAACCACATTAACGTACCACCCAAAAAGATTCTTACAACCTTTATTTCAAAGCGATGTGGTGTGAATTTGCTTGTATTGATCGCAATACGAGTTTGTTGTGGGATCGGTCCAGTGTGGCTAAGGGCTGTCGAAAGGAGTTTTATTCTTAACTTTGTTTTTTGACGAGTACCGGTTATTCTGAATACCATTTGTATGGACATTGTTGCAATTGCTCTGTGTTTTTGAAGCCCGGACTTAGGTTGGACAAAATGTTATGTGTAAATTTAGAAATGTAATGGTTTTGTTAAAAAAAAATGGCCCATTGCTAAGGGTTCCATTTCCGTATAATTTTTAACATTACATTTTTTTAAACGCGTTTCTGGTGTGGCGACCCCCTTTTATTTTATTTTTATTATTTGTTGTTACTCAATTTAATAAGGAAAACAAAACAACAATATTATTATTTATAGCCCCTCAAATTACAACAAATTGCTCTTTCCTCTAATTAAATCAATCGATCTCTAATTAACCCTTAAATGATCGCGGCAATAAAATTACAAGGAACAATTATTAATCATTATAATAAGACCAACAACATCATCCACAAGAACTCTCAAGAACACTTAACTCAATTAGCTTTACAAGTTCTTTGAAATTATAATAACTACTTATAAATTATAATAGGTTTATAATCAACTGTTAATAATCTGATCTACTTCCATTGCGTTCAATAGCTGAATAGTGAATTTTCCTGTCCTGGTCATCCATTACATGCCGAGATCCCTCCGTGCTTCGGAAAGCACCATATTATTATGTAGTTGGTCTTGGTTGTGTTGTTAACATGATATCACATTCTATGTGATATTTGATTGTAACTTAGTATTTCCTAGTTACTCTTAAATTAGACAATAACTAACTACACATATAAATACAAAACCAAAAGGACACTTAGGCGTCGAAGTATTCGTCCGCATCGCTGTCATCAGGAAACGTGCCCAGAAGACTGGCAGCATTGCCACGTTGAAGCAAGCAAATTATTTCAAATAACGACCCAGCCTTCTGGTCCCGTGAAGAGTTGACCAGTCGAAGATGCATTTCCTTAAAGAGGAGACGTGCAGTCGGGCCCCATGAGCCGAGCGTTTCGACCCCAAACGGCTCAAACCGTAGCTACCCATATGGTACTTCTTATTCTTTAATCTGTATTTGCATCACATGAGGGTCTCAAGCACCCGCAGCTAGTAATGTTTCCTAGTTTATGTTCAAATGTCAGGTTTCAACTTCAATGTCTAAGGAACTTCACTGCGTGACGAAGGCCTCCTCTCTGTGAGAGGGAGTGGGCCATAATCCACCACCACTAATATACGGCTGATTACTTTTTCGCGATTACGATGTTAGTTCCATGGAGAAAGCTGTTCAGTTTGATGGTCTGTACCACACCCCTAAATATGATCACACCGTTCTCGTACCTATATGCTGTTCAGTTTGATGGTCTGTACCACACCCCTAAATATGACCACACCGTTCTCGTACCTATATGCTGTTCAGTTTGATGGTCTGTACCACACACCCCTAAATATGACCACACCGTTCTCGTACCTATATGCTGTTCAGTTTGATGGTCTGTACCATACACCCCTAAATATGACCACACCGTTCTCGTACCTATATGCTGTTCAGTTTGATGGTCTGTACCACACACCCCTAAATATGACCACACCGTTCTCGTACCTATATGCTGTTCAGTTTGATGGTCTGTACCACACACCCCTAAATATGACCACACCGTTCTCGTACCTATATGCTGTTTATGGCCAAGTAGGTATAGATGTATGGAAAAACTACGTAGTGCATTGACCCCAAATTAATTATGACAAGGGATTGAGGACGAGGATAGTAAATATAAATAAATACCTTTTGCTAACGGCTTCACACTCGTGGAGGTCGAAAATTATCCCGCGGGACCTTACAATAGGGATAAAAAGTATCCTATATGTTAATCCAGGTTACAAACTAGCTGTCTGTAAAATTTCATCCAAATCCGTTCAGCTGATTTTACGTGATTGAGTAACAAACATCCAAACATCTAAACACACAAACTTTCACATTTATAATAGGATTAAATAGTAATATGGACCGATCTTCAACCGGAATTTATCATTCTTATCCATTCAGTGACACTGCGTAGATCGCCCTGAGGACACGGTGGAGCATACGGTGGAGGTCTGCCTGGCTTGGGCGGAGCACCGCGTGTCCTCGTGGAAGCGATCGACGGCGGCGATCTCTCGCGTCCGGCCCTGGTCCAGACCATGGTACGAAGCGAGAGTGCATGGGTAGCCGTCACCTCCTTCTGCGAAGCAGTAATGCTCGTGAAGAGTGAGGTGGCGCACGTAACGGAGAGGCAATATATACGCCCTCACGGTGTATTGGTTTAAATAAGTCTATATCTACCTATCTTTATAGTACTTATCTACTAAACGGATGAATCGTCGCTTTGTTAGTTATAAATTTAGCAACGTAGGCATGATGACTCCTATAAGTTACTATTAATTTTGCCTATTTATGTTACTATTTCCTTTACCAGTCGAGGAAAATGGGAAGTACCCCGGGATTGTTACTTTAATAGGAAACGCGGTCACGTAGTCGTTGGCGTTCATGCCATACCAACGTATTCCTGTTTTCTCCCTGGTTAATGAATTTTTACAATATAATGTATAATTGTATATCCACCACTGCCATGCCAAGAAAAAACGACACATAGGTGTGTTTTGTTTTTTTGTGACAATCATATTACCTAATTATACAGGAAAAGTTTTATCCAGTGCGCAAATTGTAACCATAAATTCAGCATGTCATTCTAGACCCCCCAGCGCAGAAATTTTTCGTCAGTTATACAAAAAAAAATCACCTGTTCCATAGATTTTGACCACGTAGGTATTGCAATTTTCTATGCAATAGCTGAAACGGCACCGGTACAAATACTTTGTGTGGCGCAGTTTTAGAAGTATTTGTGCACAGAGGCACCGCACACCAGTAATATCACTTTATATCCATTAAAAATCTTGTTTATTATAAACTCGACAATTCACTTGTTTACAATTGCTTTAGCTTACACAAAGTTGACGTCACGTGTGGTCATGTGATTAAAACGTCATCGTTGAGAGCGTTTTGGCGGTAAATTCAAGATAACGAAAAATTTATTTGATTAAAATTGTTTTATTTGAAAAAATGGATATAAAACAATTTATTTTTATCTTTCTGTTACTTATTTCGTCCCAATCTTCAAATTAAAATATTTTTTTAATAAATTGGAAAATACCCTACTATCCCACGGAAATGTACTACCGAGATAAAAAAAGTATTATATGTGTTAATGCAGGTTATAATCTATCTGTGTGCCAAATTTCATTAAAATCCGTTCAGCCGTTTTAAGGTGTTTGAATAACAAAAACATACAAACTTTCACATTTATAATATTAATAGTAGGATAAAACAACTTATCTTTCATTTCAAAGTCTGTCGTTTAAAACATGATTAGCTTAACTAACACCCTAGGTACTAGTTAGTTTCATGACACCGCAAAACGACGGACATTTTATTTATAAGCTAATCATTTAATTAACATGTATAATTAAACGTGTTTAATCAACGTTCTATGAATCTATGATTAATAGCATTGATAACAGCCGATTGTACAGTCAGCAATGTAATCGTTTATTACTAGAAAGTATTATAAACTTATGCTCGGTTCCTATAAACAATAAAACTTTTCCAAAAAAATAATAGTTTAAAAAGCAAGGAGAAAATAATTTAATTAAATTAAAAAGCGTGGGGTGCTTGACATTAATTGATTATAAAAATACCTCAAAAAGCACCCCACGCTTTTTAGTTGAATTAAATTATTTTCTCCTTTTTTAGTTTGGTTTTTAAAGCGTGTTTTTTAGTTTTTTAAACTATTATTTATTTTCTATTTTTAAGTTTTTGTTTTTGTGTTTTTTTTTATTTAATTTTTTTTTCATTTTTCTCAATTTTTTTTTAAATTATTGAATTGTCATCGGTTCTCGATAAGTTTACAAAGTTTCAATGAAATCTGACCGCTTAAAGTGGGTCAAAATCGCTTCTAAAGGAGTCAGTTACAAACATACATACAAGTGAAGCTAATATAGTGTGTAAAAAGAACAACTTACTTCCGGAAAAACACTACAAAGTGAAAAATAACTTTAATTTCGGAAGGCGGTGACAAAAATTAAAATACATATCCAAAGTCACTGACTTCCGACATTAAAGTTATTTTTCACTTATTCCTGTAACTGTCACACAACTGTCAAACTACAAAGCACAAGCCGCTCGCGCGTGGTTGGTACAGCTCTAACCTAACCCGAGTCTCTAACTTATCGAGAGTCGAGTACCCTAGCGTACTGCGCTGCGACCAACTGTGAGAATAGCCTAAACAGTGAAAAATATGCTCATTTATTTAAATAAAAGTAGGCGGCATTAAAAGGTCAATCCGTTATGTTTCCCAAAAAAAAAACGACTTGTAGAAAATTAACTTCAAACTTCGCTGTAAACCATCTCATACCAAAGTGAAAGTCTTGATCCTATTTGTAGCCCTGAACACACACACACAGTCTGACACACACAAACACAAGTTATGTCAGCGAACGTTATTTAATATATGCAAGTTGGGATTATTAATATGAAATACGGATGTTTGCAAATCAGTTGGTTGGCGAGGCAAGGGCGATTAACGTCGCGCCGGCCGATTAGACCCACAGTCGCATTGACAGTGTTAAGGGTTAGGCAAATCAATAATAGTATTTAAGTAAGAAATTAGTATTACCATACAAGGTGTTACAAAATGAACGCAAGACCTGAAAGTATTTTGTTCACATGGATATTATTTTTTTCAAAAATGTTATTTGCCATACCTACCGCCGATTGAGCCAAAAAAAATCAATCTTATAAAAATGTAACAAGACTCAATTTTAAATGCGTATAGTAATGCTACGGTCAACATGTTTATCTTAACAATTAAAGTCAGAATTAAAAAAAAAAATGGTCATTTTATTATGTTTTTAACTCAATACTCAAATTGGAGGCTTTGCGTTAATTAGGTATGTTACATGTTGTATAAAATCAAAGGTAAATCTTAGCTTTCATTGCAATAATTCAAATACCTACCAGTTAATTTTCCTTCCATAAATTGGTTAATTAATTCAGTAGCAGCCCGGAGTCTATTCCCAGGAGCTCCAAATATATTGTTCTCCAAACAATTTCTCTCCATATTTTGATTCCCAAGAGCTCTAAAAATTTTAGCTCATGGGAAAAATTTGATTGAATATTATTAAATTGCTTTTTTAATTTGGAGCCGCCGGGAATAAAATTATGGAGCGCCTAGGAATAAACCGTCTAAAATTGTGCTCGGTTGATGGTCATAAGCTCGCCCCCTATTACCCCATTAGGTAAGTTAAGCATAACTGAACTCTTATGTGGGTACTCCTCTGTCTACCCCTTCGGTGACTAAGGGCGTGATGTTATGTGTACCTAACTAAGGTGATCTTTTTTTATGGTAGAAATAGACTATTTTGTTAAATTTTCTATAGATGTATATTCTTATCTGACGTTAGCTATTTAAACTAATTGCCTTTCCATAATAAGTGGAATAATTTGAAGTCCTCAGAACAACATCAATTGTCAGATAACTCTGAACATTATCTGTCAGGGTCACTTTGTATAAATCAATTAAATTAATAAATATTAATCTTCCATAATAAATCACGTTTACCTACTAAGCGACCACGCAAATATCTACAACACTATTTTCAACCCGTGAATGTCGGGGCCACCTAGAGAGGCCCGAGTCGCCAATTCTCCGTCGTCGTTATCCGTCCTATCGGCCTCTCCCGCAAGATTTATGCGCGTCATAAACTTGACGCATATCGCCCGATAATATGCCCGTCAGCGCTCGAATCGCGCCGGGAGCGTGACTAACACATCGCCTCACGCACTACACAATATCCAAACAGTTGTACAATATCCATATATTCGCAGAAAACGTGATTGTTAGAAAAAACCGGTGATTAACTTATTTTCCTCGTCAATTCAATTTGCTACAAAGGCTATGTAGATTAAACCGGTCGACCCCTCTTAGCGAACGGTTAACGCTCGAAGGCAATAGTAAGTATCAATGTGAAGTCAGCGTGCGCATCTAATGTCCTTATACAAAGCTGCACTTACGTAGCGGGCAAACGATCCCATAATTACGGGTGTGGAGTGCGCAGGCGCGAAGGGCGATATTTGTTTGCAATTAGTGCCCGCACGGGAAGGCGATGTCCGGACGTCGTCCGTAATTTATGGTTGCGCGAAAGTACTGAGTTGAAAGTGAGGCCGGGAGCGCCCGCAGCTGCCGCTATGCCGACTGACATTTCCGCGCGCATTCTAGGGTTAAATTGCACCGGCCGGGTACACACAGTTCGTCAAAACTGATGAATTGATGATGATTGGTGTAATTGTGATAAATGTATTGCCTACAATCTTATTATACTGTCTTAAATTAAATCTCCCAGTAGGTTTTTTTCCGACATGAAAAAAGGCACCTCAATAGCAGGCTCTTAATAATTTCGTGACTATTTTTTTCAGTTTTAATTCTGATTTTGCTTCCTGCTACTAAGTGCCTACATAATTAGTTCTAAACTAATGATTTGCGATCAATTCCATATTTGGTTAAAACAATGGACTTCCTCATAAAATTGTGACCGACACTTCACGATCATTATTTTAATGTTCAGGTAATTCCCCTTTTCATGAAACAATAATATACCTATAACTTTATTTTATGATTCACACAAGCCTTATGTGCTTGTTTTCAGTTATGTCGGAGATTAATGTAATTAACATGTTTTTCCAGTAAATAGTTGCAGAGACATTAACGACCAATTACTTTTTAATATATCCTATATTAATATTAGTAACTCGTGCTCGATGCCTAAGCATCAAATTAGCATTCGTTGAATTAATAAAAAAAACGTAATGAAAGTACGAGTATATTTATTTTATTTTTATTTAGTAATACCAGCTGTCCTTTTAAAATTTTGCTTTCAAGTTTAACCACTTTTTAAACCAATAAAAGTTTTTTTTTTTTTTATGTGACTATACAACACTCAAGACAATAATCGAAATGTGATAAAATGCAACGACAGACTATTACACAATCGACTAAGTAGTCGGCACTTAGTTTGAACACCTTAAATACTTTTGAACGACTTAATAATCACTTACGCCAGGCTTGTAAATAAAAAAAAACAATCGTATTTTTCAGAATATCTACTTCTCTAGCTACTTTATCATTGTTAAGTATCTGAAATAATAATCTAGCCTGTAATAACAATTAACTTTATCTATGAGCAAGCACTTTAGCGGGTTTTTGCAGATGAGGCCAGAAGTGTTTAAAGCACCAATATTTCTTGTCACCTTAAACAATTAGCCAACAGTTGTGGACATCCGTGAGAGTGTACATTAATGGCTGCTTGAAATTGCAAATGTGTTCGTACCTTTGTCTGGCCGCGTGTGGAACAAATAAAAATAACAATAGCCGTAATTGTCGATTAGCACGAACGCTAGACGTGTGATCGAATTACTGTGAAATTATTTTTATACGTGGCACAACACTATCGCATCGCGAATAATAAACGATTTATTGATGTTATTAATAACGGTTATGAGAGCAGCTTTAATAGTGACAGACTAATAATAGCAGGTTTTTAAGGGTTAATTGACAATTTCTACGAAATTTTCTTAGACAATATGTTAATTTTTCACTGTATTTATGTCAATGGCATCCATTAACAAAGTATTCTGTAGTTGTAGTGCTAAGACAAAAATATATATCATATTATTTACATACACATGAGACGTGCATAAGGCAAAATTTGCATGCGACAAGTGTAATTTTGAACTGTAATATTTTTATGAAGCGTTGCTATTTCCTGTTTCGATTTTAATTTAATAAAAATCATGACGCAACGATGTCTATGACTATTTGAAACACGAGTGTACAGAACTATCGATCAATGTTTTTACCAACGTAGTGAAGATAAAATCAACCCTGCGCGCGCCGCGCACCGCAATTAGAACTCATTGAATTATTTTTTAATTTAGTGCGACAACACACGCACTCGGGAATTTAATTTCCTTCCAAGTGAGTAGTATAATTTTTTTTACAAATTACTTTATGTGTTCATCTACGCCTGTTGCATTTCTATTATTATTATTATATAACTTTATTCACTATTTAACGTTCTATAACGTCATATCGTTAAAAATCAGTTTAATTAACTTCGATAAATATCAAATCGTGATCGGTTTATTGTATTTTAATCGATGTCATTGCAATTTGCCGGAACGCATTCTCTAGTTAAAATAATTGGCAAAGAATTCGCTCGGTTAGTCGTACTTATTACGCTTTTGAAATGTAAAAAAATTCAACAAGTATATAAAAAATTAAAATAGGTCATTTTCGCTACGTGTACCAATTTATACCTATCTCTAATTTAAAACATTTAATAAAATTAATTAAGATCCTGTTATCAATTAATTAATTACAGGACATGTACATTTACTTTTATGAAAGTCGGCACATAAAAGCATATACCTTGAATCGGTAGCTCGTTTGCACTTAGTAATTATTGTACGATACGATCTTATCACCAAAATATCGTGATTGAAGTCTATTTAGATTTTAAAACAGATAAATACTATGTAGTTGCATAAGGCAACACTGATAGATAACGTGTTTACTCTATGCGCAATGACTAGAAATATTTTGCTATAATACATGCGTGTACTTTAAAACATCCTACTAATATTGTTGAAATGTGAAAATTTGTTTGTTTGTTACAACGCACATGCAAAAACGACTGCACGGATTTGCTTGAAATTTTACAAACGGATAGTTTATAACGTGGTTGATACTTTTTATCCCGAAATTCCCACGAGACTTAGCAGGTGGAACCGCAAGGCGCTGCTAGTTTATTAATATTCTACTGCTATCAGTTCTAGTCTACCATGAAGCTAAATGGTGTACAACCGCTTTAATTATATTATCCTCATGTATTATTTTTTCTTTTATTAATAGTGCGATAATTCAAATGAGGAACATTATGTGCGTAAGCGTATAATAGAATACGGTTTTTAACAAAAATAAAACTAAACTTAGAAATTCATTAAAATATTACTCTTTATGAAATGCATGAGCAAAAAGTAGAAAAAAAACAATATTTTACAACAAAAACAAAACATCGGACGTTATCTCGAACGGTAATGGCGCCAGCAAGTACGCGGTATCTCTTTGTTACAATATTAATAAGATAAAACAATAAAGTATCGCCGAAAGGTGTGTAATGCGAAGGCAACGCCTACATCTAGAGTTGGGCCATTACTGTAACTACCGTGTTATAACACTTGTAGGTCTTCTTGCTTATCTGTAATTAACATACTGAGTATCGCCTTAACAAGAACTTAACATGGGACAGCTGGGTACGAAAAATATGTTTTTGAGAGGAATATCAATTTGCCTTGCAGATTACTAGATCAGAATGTCGTCATTTTACCATCAGCCCTTCCAATTACACTGCCTCAGTTTTTATTTTTTTGTCATTGACACCTCTTCTCACAATACGCATTTTATAAAGCTAAAATTAATTCGCACGCAATTATTTAACAACTTTACTATACAAGCACCAACGGAAAAAATATTTATAATAATAAGTTAAGTTTACCTGTCAACTTAACCCCGTAAGTTAAGGGTTAACGTCGCCGCCATTTTGAATCATGCGTACGCGCACCGCACTATCTCTTCCTCAATCTATAATTGCATCGAGAAAGTCCCACTTTTCCCGCGTTTTTACACACCCTACCAGGTAATTCAATACAAATTACTGATGTTGTTATTATTACATTTATTATACGATGATGCATACAGTATACTTTTAGTACTAAGTTATTATAATAATAACTATTATTACGTCAGTTTATAAAAGAGCATAAACTGTTTTATGACAGTTCCTATTTGCTGTGAATCTTAAAGTTATGACTTCTTCTGTTTTATGAAGTCGTTTAGTACTTCTAGTGTTACATAAGTTAGTTCTAGTTTTTATCCTGACTTTATGTGGTTATAAGGTCTTTTTAAAACGGTAAAAAAGTGTTGTAAAATTTCATCCAAGGCATCGTTTTTGCTGTGTATTTATATATTGACGACTTTAATTGTTGGACAACTGTCGTTTTAAGCTGGATAAAACTAACAGCACTGTAAAATTATCGCCGATGACAGTTATTGTGACGTGGTATAATGTGAACAGCTCTATTTACAAGCCACTATAAAACGTAAAGATAAAAATACGCCAATATTTAAATTAAAACATTGGCAATACTAATGTATCAAAGTATTTTGGAAATATCAAATAAATCCCAGCTTCGAAATTCGAAAACAGATTTTTCAAACGAACTAAATAGGTAGTTGTGTTGGGCCGACTATGGGTTTTGTTAATCTGTCAATCCCGGGTAATGAAACACAATTAATTTTCTATTGTATTGGAACCACCTATCGGTTCCGGTTCCGTCTTTGACTAGCCGTAGTGAGTGACTAAACTACCAATAGTTTAGCCACTACAGCTAGTCATTAGTGCATGAGAAAATTATATTAAATATATCCAAATAAATTAGAACGTCATTAGAAATACCTACGCAGTTAAATTTATTGTCATATTGTAGTTCCACCTTGTAGTAGGTACATTGGATTTGGGAACCATGCCTTACAAACTCATAATGAAAAATAATACAAATTGACAGCTACGTTTTAAAATTATACCGTCAATTATTGTCTGAGCCGAACCCACAAAAAAACTGATATTAATATTTATTTTTATATTTTTGCAGTTAAACGTCCCAGACCTATCGTTATCCTGATTGATATAAATAAACTAACTATTATTTTATAACACATTTCAATTACGACATTCGCACAAAAACATTATTACCTCTGCTTGCAAAAACATAGAAGGAACAAAAACGCTATGTTAAAGCAAAAACGTATAAAAAGATCACGTTATTTGATTAGACCTAATTACATTTCTGGTCGTAATTAACTTGCACGTATCATTCCCTTTGTTTTATTACAAACAGATACCAAATTAGCAGGAGACCCCGACAGTTGAAAAACAATGAAATCTAAACCGTATTGTTATATTCTTAAGAGTAATAAACGTGTGTGTTGTCAGCAAAATGAGTTGGTGAACGGTAGATGTCTTAGGCCGAGATAAGCCTGCATATTATTAAGGCATAAATTACAATGGAAATTATGGCGATTTGTTAATTTTATATTCAGCAGTGTTATTAGATGGCGACGGGTCGTTTAGGTGACTCGTCAGACTATTTATGGAGTAGTTAGGATTAATTTTTGGGTCATAATAGTATGGACATGAATTGATTAATGTAATTCATAATTTGGTGTCTAAGTCTACAAAGGCCGTATAATAATGGCGTATTTTTAAACGAAACGGTGTTGAGTTAGTCCTCAGTGTTTAATTATATTTGGAAAAGTATTTTCTTGGTATTTCGGACCATGGGAAACTTAACATTGATTCAGCAATCAAATTCAGTCAAACCAAAATAAAAAATATGACAGTGTAGACACTTCTATCACAGCACCCCCCATTACGTAATACACTAGGCAAGGTTATTGATAGCTGACACTTCATATGTACGAAAAATTCGTCTGCTCAACAACGTAATTAACGCAATAAATGTTGTTGAACTGTCAGAATAATAGCCATTCCTACTGTTAGTGTCACCTGAGCAATGACCTCGCAGCTCAGTTGCGTTTTATGACTACAAATGTCCAGCTTTGTACATTTTTTGGCAGTTCCCTGATTGCCTTAATTTGCCGAAGCTTGGAATGACCAAAACACTTTACAATAGCCAAAATAATCAGGTAATGAAACTTCTAGAACTACACAAAATCTTTGGTACCGTAAACCGGGGTTACTTTGATTCGCAGGATGACGTTGATCAAAACTTCCATTTCATATAGGTAACATCGCTAATTACGTAAAACGAAACGCAACATGGTAGTTTTTTTTTCTAGGTTAGCAACACTGAAGAACTGTCAAATCCTTTTCTGAGGACACGTTGGGAATTCACTAACAATTATTAGGTAATAAAAATGTTTAATTATTTTTCCTGGCAGTATTTGATTTTAATTAGGGTTACTTTGCAATTACACAATAAAATAGGGGGTATCAAAGTAACCCTTCCATACATAGTATAACTTTGATCAGTCAGTTTATTTTTTCTCTCAAAATAAAGCAATATTTTCCACGTATCGAGAGTTATAAAAAAATCGATTATAGGACATTTTTTGTATTTGTATAAAACCACAAATTTAAGAAATATGAACCTTCAAAGTTACCCCACCCCGATTTACCGGTACTTAGGTATTTATCTCAACACGTGCCTCGATTAAAAAACGACTCCCAACTTTATGTCTAGGTACATTATAAACAACAATTTACCCTATGCGCACTATTTTATATAATTAAATTATATCAAATAAAGGAAAAATTAACTAACAAACGTACAATCTACTAGGAATAACTGTAATTATGTAAAAACCCAAAGGAAAATGGTGTTCGCGAGCCGGTGTCACGACCCGCACGCTCGCAATTAAATAATTATAAATAATCGTTGCCCACGCGCATCCGACAAAGACCCCAACGATTTGCTCTCGAAAACTCGACATAAAATCGCTCTGGTATAATCATCTCGAATAAGAACTGATGATCTCGGTGGACTGATGACCTGGTGAAGGTCGAGAGGACTCATTGCAGACAATTTATTTGATCGAAAGACATTTTGTCCTGTATGGGGGATTTTCTCGATTTCTAATAATACATATGTGAAATATCATGCTTGCCAATTAACTGATCTGTTATTCATATCAAAGCTATTCACAAGCATTCGAAAGCTTTCCTATCAAAAATGACACATTTCGATAGCCTGATTTACAGCAAACAGCGTAGGAAGAAAGCGGTCGTCTATTTGATTTAAAGTCACAGCATTTTCGGGAGTATAATCTCTGTTGGCAAAAGGCAGAAAAAGAAACGAGTTTATTCACAGAAATCACACACACACACACATTCAATAACACAGGCGTCGCATTGTCCTCATGTTTTGAAAACGTTCAATCTTCAAGAAGGTTGACCTGAGATGCAAGGTCTCGCTCACATAGTTATAACCCCACTACAAAGTAGGAAAAAAGACCAATGATTCAGCAATGATAGTCAGTTATTAATACCAGTAATAAAATACAGAGAACAAACAAGATTGCTCGATAGTACTCGATTGAGTCGAATTCTAGGAATATAATCAAACATTAATTGTGGCGCTATTTGCCGCAAATTGCCCCACATTATGTCAGGTGCATTATCAGGTTAATTGCATATATCTAAAATTGTAATCCCAATAGAGATAAATATCTATTTGAGGAATGAGGACAAGCTTTGACATTTGTGATTGCATTTATAAAACGCTTTTATTTTTTCTATTTTTTACATCATATGACGCGCGAGTGCGAGTGTTAGCCACAAGTTAATACTACAAGCGAATATATTTTAAATATTATATTAATAGTATCATAAATTCAAAAATATGTTTTTGTTACTTCTTGATGTTTACTAAGCTGTTAGAATTTTTGCCACAATTTTGTAACACTGATCATAATTATACGAAACAGAAAACGGCATACGACACTGTGCGGTCTGTTTTTGGCTAGATTTTATCTGAATGACGTACCTACAGTAGGTACTTCTTTATCAATCAGCTGATTGCTAACAGTGACTTTTAGACTTCTTGTTGACGAAATAAGTACGTATATCGTTGTGCAATGTAATGCATTATAAACTAAGTATAGGTAAATCTTTCTTATGGTCTTTACCATCAGAATCTACATAGTCAAGATAATTTAACATCACGCCAGTTTTTCGCGAAGGGTTAGGCAGAGGTGACAAATCTAATCCTGCGTGGTAAAAGCGTAATACACTAACAGTGGCATTGGCTTAATTTTTGACAGTTCATGAAAATGTTATGTGTTACTTACGTTGTTGAGCAGACACATTTTTCGAACAAATGAAGCAATGGATTAGCAATATCTTTCAAAATGATTCAGATTATTATTGATAGAGTGCTAAGCAATTAGGTTGCTGCTCAGGTGCAGATTCACAGATGACTTCACCCTGGAGTGTAAATGTGATGCTGTCTCACAAGCAATGGGGCAGTTAATATCGTTTCCAGCGTGTCCAGCACCCTAATTGCGTAACGCACGATGAATCATAATCTGAATCATTTTGAAACAAATTGCTAACCCATTGCTTCATATGTTCGAAAAATGTGTCTGTTCAATAACGTAAATAACGCAATGAATATTGTTGAACTGTCAAAATGAAACAGATTATTAGTCTCAAATCTCTGTACCAAATTATTGTACAATTGATTTGTCACCAAGTTATAGATAATAAAAAATATTCTAAAAAAAAACATATTCTATTCTATTATGATTGATCGTGTGTTACGCAATTAGGGTGCTGTTTGCACGCTATCGAAGTTGATGGACGCTACTGAAAGTCCCAAGATCGTAGCCATATTCAGGACTGACTGTACACAGGATAAATTTTTAACCAGTGCGCAAACTTTAACCATGAATTCAGCATATCATTATAGATCCCCCAGCGTAGAAATTTTTCGTCGGTTATACAAAAAAAAAATCAGCTGTTCCATACATTTTGTCCGCGTAAGTAGGTATTGTTTTTCTATGAAACAGCAGATTTTTTTTTCTTCATCCTGAATGATATGCTGAATTTTATTCATGGTTAAAATTTGCGCACTGGTTAAAAATTTATCCTGTATAGATTGGTATCGGCACACAAAGAAGAAGTATGGAGGAAAGAAAGAAAGAAAATACGTTTAATTGCGGTAAACATGACGCAAAAAAGAACAGGAACACAAAAAACAAAAAAAGGTTGGGGAAACATGCGTCACATCACTCACATCCACGCAAAACGGCTACGCTCAGCATTATGCTGCGACCCTATGCAAGACAGAGCGCCAGCTTGGGTGATGGTAGGCGAGCCTATTGTCACATTATCTATTTAATTACGAAATAATACTCTATTTCTTAGCAATGATGACTGCGTTGCTGACTGTATTGCTGCCAGCTTATCAACAGATAACTGTCGACAGGTATCACTCAAACATACAGGGAAAAGCTAGGTAGGTAATTAGGTTACCAGTTATGACTCAGAAAAAAAAGAAAAAAAAAGAAGATATTTTATTACCTTCAGGTGTACAAAAAACACTTATAAAATAAACACTATGCAGCGTTACAACTAGGGGAAAGAGTGTTTTCGATGAACTCTGGCACCCAATGTAAGATTTAACTTGTGTTTAGGGTGCCAGCGTCCTCGCCTATAATTGAACATGTATCAGTAGTTGTAAGCCGAGCACAATATATTATTATCAAAATAACTATTTACTAATAAATGCAACTGTGATTTGGCCTATTGAAGAACATATGTATGTAATTGAGAGCGAGAGAAATATGGTGAAACTTGTGTTTATGTTAGTCTATAGTATGTATATAAATAATTAAGAATATATGTAATAATAGTAATATAGAGACAGCTATTAGCTGAGGCAGACAGACTCTGTGCTTAGTTTATATTAACTAAGTATTCAAGATTGTAGCTTAGGTAAAACATTCATTCACCATAAAAACCTCTTTTATCGAGAAACATGAGCCGAAGAAGGCGAAGTCAAGGTAGAAAGGAGCCTATAAGTGGTTTAAGTAATAGATAGTATTGGATAGAGTGGAGAAAACATTGTTGTTGTAAACAGTTTTAAGTAATAACGTGGATGGCTATGAGAATAAGAGGAGGTCAAGGAACTTATTAATAGTACGAGGAAAAAATAATACTAGTTAAGTAATTGCAGCCGCACGGGTCGATAGATAAAGAAAGAAAGAAAATACATTTATTTAGCACAGACCAAAAAAGGCACACAATGGTGCCGATTCTGTTGTCACAAAATTCTCTAAACTAAACTAAAAATCACCAAAATTTTGTTTAGTCCTGTCAAACGACGATTTCCCATTCTGAAATTGACTAAAGTGACACAACTTAACTATATTTTAGTTTGAGAGCACTAAGATTGCACTGCATTATTAATTCAGTGAAGATGGTAATTTTGCTATTCTGAGTTTGCCGTTTTTCACCAAAAATTTTGACTATATTAATTTTTCTAACTAAATCCGACTATTTTTAATCGCGATTAAAAAAGTGTGGAATAAAACTAGTGGTCATGAACTAAAATTCACACCAACACTTCGACTTCAGATGCAAAAACAGTACTGTATCTTTTTTTTTCGTTTGCTTATATCTCGAAAATGGTGTGTCCTATCGCAAAAATGATGATAATTTGGACCCCCTTTAATAAACCCGTAAGCCCCATAATCTCAACATGTAGGTAATATTTTTATTTTTTTTCTATACAATTGTGAAAAAATCATTGTGTGAGAAGCGTTTTGTCGACGGAAGACTAGACAAAAATGACGTTTCCGTGTAGACAGTTGGCAGTTTTTCACCGAGAAATGTAGACAAGCGATTTCTATTCTACAGAAGAGTAGAAATAGAAAGCGGCATGCTAAGCCTGCAAGAGTCGCGATTGTCAAATTCGATTTTAGTTATGTCAAAATAATTTTTTAAGTTTAGAGATTTTATTTTGCAGAATAGCTTTAAGATTCTCATAGCCAAAAGTAAGGAATTTTAGTGATAGTTTAGTTAGTTTAGTTCGGTGTACAACAGAATCGGCACCAATATACAGCAAAATAATAAAATTAAACAAACCAACAAAAAATGTAAAGTGCGTCAAAGTGTGCCTCACGGCTGCGCTAAAAAGGCCCAGTTCAGCATAAATGCCAGACAACTAGTGCCTGACACTGGTTTTCAACTGGACCTGACTAGATCAGGTTAAGCTACGCTTGCCGCGGTTGGTCCGTGGATGAGTGACCATCTTTACATACCAAGATCCCTCCGTGTCTCGGAAAACCGTTGGGGGAGGCCTCTGTCCAGTAGTGGACGTCCTCTCGGCTGAAATGATGATGAGTTCACTGATCAAATAGCTAATAAAAACCGTCATTAAAAGTGTTAATAAATCCACTTATTTTATATCGATATTAGATCATCAAAGTTCTAATAATGATGACATCTATCACCCGCCGATTCCTAAATATCGCATCTTACTCATAACCCTTATCTTGCCACTGAAATCAATCAAGTCGCGGAAATATTTTATGTATTTCACATAAACCGTTAACACGTCACATTTTCCGCTAAAACACGTCATCGTATAATTAACACAAGACACAGGAAACTGGTTAGATATAGATTTTTAATCAGAAGTTTTTAATTCCACTTGGTCAAGTTTTTGTAGACATATTGTTAACAACTATAGGCTGAGTTTATTGAGGTATTGAAGTATTGTATAGGACAGTTGATATTTTTTTTCAGGATTATGATGTTAGCCCCATGTACTAAGTTCTTCAGTTTGATGGTCTGTATCACACCCTAAAATTTGATCACACCTTTCTTCGGTAGCTATCTACCGAAGTTATTTTATTGACCTTTTAACAGATCTAAAGTAATGTTATGTTATTCCTGGTAAAGGACATTGACGCGTAGTTTTCATCCCGGAAAGCTGAAAATAGATTATAATTTTGTATGATAAACATAAAACATGTCATACAAAGAGGAAGGAAAAATGATGTGGGTAAAAATTTCGGTTTTATTTAAATTAAATTACGTTTCGGGGAAACACTAAAATAACTATTTTTGTTATTTTATGGCATCAAGGAACAAAATGGTAGGTAACAAAATACTCGCAAAAGAATTTGAAGACCTTTTAAATCAGACAGAAACACCTACTTGACAGACGTCACGAGATTTTTTTTTTCACAACCATTTCCTCATTTTACCTACCTGTGGGTGTTGTGGTTAAGTAATTACACCCGCACGGGACAATCGATCAGGCTTGCCGCAGTTGGTCCGTGGATGGATGACCATGACCGCAAAACCCATCCGTGATTCTGAAAGCACGTTAAGCCGTTGGTCCCGGCTGCCATTCGCGGATGTTTGATAGTTGTTACGGGTCATCAGAAGCCCGAAAGTCTGACAACTAGTCTTACCAAGGAGTAAGTAAAGGTATTAATTACCCTGTCACTGAATTGTGGAGGTCCGATAGACAATCGCTCTATGTAAAATACTGGCATTCAGCTGCATCCGGTTAGACTGGAAGCTGACTCCAACATAGTTGGGAAAAAGCAAGGCTAGGCTACTTTCTATAATATAACACTCTTACGATAATATCACAAATCCACATTCAAGTTCTTCCCATAATTAGATGGCTTCATTAAAATCTATTTAGCGGTTTTTGCATTACTTACGTATAGATAAACTTCACTTACTAATCTTACTTTCTCTCTGTTATATAAATTAAAATGAAAACTCATTTATATGTTACTTACAATTACGTACTTTTTGTGGAACATGGGAAATTACGATTATTCTTGAATGGTTTTTCCACGTCGTCGATGTAATCTTAGTCGTAAAATGTATTTACAATCTTTTGTTTTGCAGATTGGATGTCATAAATTCAATATTGATATGACAGTAGCATGCAAAGGGTTGGTTGAGAATTTGTTCGTAATAATAGAACGTTGGTTCAAATCCGGGCAAGTACTAATATGACTTTTTCAATAAATATGTAATTTCTGGGTTTATATATATGGATAGTTGTCATCGGTAAAAGAAAACACGATCGTGAGGACACTTGGACTTAATATGTGTGTGGTTCATCATTATGCTGGACATGGGCTTTCCTTAAGCACTGACACTTCAACCGGTTCTGTGCTTCTCACATCCAGCCGATTCCTGCGGCCTTCACAAGGTCATCGGTCCACCTTGTCGGCCTACCAACGCTACGCCTTCCGGTACGCCTTCGCCAGTCCAAAACCTTTCGGCTCCATCGGCCATATGTTCCGCGAGCAATGTGTCCTGCCCGCTGCCACTTAAGTTTGGCAATTCTTCGAGTTAAGTAACTCTAAGCATAGCGCTCTCCATTGCCTTTTGAGTGATTTTGAGCCTTCTAATGACGCCCATTTTGAGCGACAAGGTTTCAGTGTCATAGGTCATCACTGGCAAGACGCACTGGACAAAGACTTTGAGACACTGCGGTATGTAGGATTAGAAGATATTGCGTAGTTTCCTGACGATTGACCTGTTTCTCGAAGTTAGAGCTACCTAACTGGACAGTCTAGGTAAACATAATCGTCCACTTCTTCGAGTGAAGAGTTTTCCGATCTTCATGAAGGTGGGTGTTACATGGGCACTAGACATGACGTTCGTTTTATCCATGTTTATTTTAAGACCGACTCCTTCGGAAGCTGTGAGGTCATCGATCATTGTATGCAGTATGTAGTTAATATACCTAAGTTTGAAATCGCCAACCCGGCTTGAGCACGCGTTGTGATTGAAGAGGTGTGAAGAGGCCTTTGCTTTGGGGCAATAATTATTATATTTTATATAAAAAATACAACTTCAGTTTGTTTAAAAAACTTTTGAGACATATTTCATACTGACTAAACTTCAGCATATTAATTTCTTGCACTGATTAAAATCTGACAACAGCCACCGTAATTAGTTATCGAAAGATTTTCTTTTTTTAATTGATTTTCCTAATCGTACCGATTTCCTGATGATATCACAAATGGAAACCGAAATACAAAATGTAAATTAAATAAAAATAAATGTTAAATTCCGTTATCGCCTCCCAATCGCTCTATCAGAAGTCGATTCAATTATTTTCAAGATCCGAAACGTCGTCAAATCGCGCGATATATCTAAATATGTTATCACCGATTATAGTCCGTATTGTCATCTAATCAGAGCATCTTATCTTTCGGTACTTTTGTTGTTAGATCAGATTTTATTTGTAAACTTAATTAGATCGAATACTGCATTACCCAGATATAAGTAATCTTAAAATTTGATAATCTAGATCGATATCATTTCGGTGCCTAATTGGTTAATCAATATTGTGATAACGGGAACTTGGTTTGTCAGATTAATAAAAGTGCCGCTTGTTTGATAAAGGCTAGATCTCTCAGAGTTCCGTGTGTTCATTTAAATAAAAACTATTGTTAAAGGATTATCTACAATCAATCTAAATTGGACAAGCATTGTTACCATGTTATGTATTAAATGGTCTATGTAATCTAATTTTAGCAAATCTATGATCTGTTTATTCATTGAATGTAATGGGATTAGTTTTGAGATTGATTAGATGCACAATTTAGGCTGTTTTTTTTAAAAGTATTTAGTTACTAGCATAGTTTATACAAGAAATGGATAAGTATGACAATGCTGTCGTAACTATGGATACCACCACCACTTTGTTAAAGGGTTTTGAACCGAAGTTCGGCCCAACTTCGGCCGAACTTCGGTTCAAAACCCTTTAATTGTAATAAAAAATACTTGATGTAAATGAATGTTTAGTTTGTGACCCAAAAACGTGTTTTTTTTTCAATTTACGAATTGTATTCAGATGTTTGTTAGAAGAATACTAAGCTTATTTCATTTTTGTAATAGTATTTCTAATTAATTAGGCAGAGATTTTCAGGAATAATAAGAACTGATTTAATTTAAGGATTACATTTACAATGTTCCTAACTAAAATAAATGACCATGAGTGAGTGAAAGACATAATTTTATTTTACAGTAATGCTATACTCTAATTCTATTAAATTTCAGTCAAAATAGTGTAAGTAGGTATTATGTTTCTTGTGCCGAATGTTCGTCATCTGAACCGAATTTCGGCCGAATGCCGAAGTTCGGATCAAGCTGCCGAAATTCGATTGAACCGAATGTGAACCGAATTTCGGCCCATCCCTAATTACCCACCCTCAAAAAAAAAAACACCTTTGTATTTTCGACACGTTGGTATGCACTTTGTTCGATTTTCAACTCTGGGTGCTTAGCAGTGCATTGAAGATCTAGTACGAGAAAAAATGCCGTCACGTTTTTTTTCCCGTGTAGACATCGATTAAGTCCACCTTCGCGTCAGAATTTTATTGCGCACTACATTTAGGAAGGGCTGAGTCAATATTTATTATGCGTATGCGAATAAGTTAGCAAACGCAATGAAAACGTCTACAGGAAAACTTGCATGATTATATATGTTTATACATATTGTACTAATAAGTAATGAGTCATTTCATTACGCACAAGCGCGTCATCGCCCGTCATTTTGTCAAGGTTTTATAATAATTTAAAAAGTGCAGAACTTTTCTGATTTTTTTTGAGAACTGACAACCTACACTCTTACAAATGCGTACCTCCTCCTGCACTAATAATCACGATATAAATTATACTGAGGCATATATAGCTAATCCACTACCTCATATCTATGCTCGAAAAATTTGTCTGCTCAGCAGCGTAAATAACGAAATGAATATTGTTGAACTGTCAAAATCGAAGCATTTAGCATCGAAACATTATGTAAAAAAAATACTCACTTATCATTAAACTAACCGCGTCAAATACAGCTTAATCTTAACACAAAATTAACGTACATACTTCCTAAAGATAAATAATTACACATAAATTAATAGAACAGTAACATACATACGTAATCCAATTCGCTATGATAAAATCACAAAGGAATTGCAATATCAATGCTTATCGCTACATTGTTTAATAGAACCTGCTCATTTACAAACCGGCCATCATCTATGTGCTACGTCAGGAAGGAAAGTGCAAGAAAGAAAGAAAAGTGACATGGGAGTGAGTGAAAGTGTGTGATTCATGACATCTGTGATGTCAAACAGTGATTAACGTTTTTGTGATTTAAAATTGCTAATACTTGTGGTGATTTATAGTTTTGGTAAAGACCATTTCAAAGTAAAAGTGGCTGACAAAGTAGGTATGACATAATTAATTTTATTTGGCTGGTTATTACCCAGCATATTTTTTTTTAGCATTAAAAAGTAAGGATCGCGGTCATTCTTCTCTACATTAACGTTAAAGTCGCTCTTCTGTGATTCCAAGTAAGGTGAAATCTAAATGACCTATATGTGTTATCATAGTCCAGTCAAACAAACCCATTTTAAACCACACCTTTCACGGCACACCAGAAAGATTCAAAATTTCCTGTGGAATTCACCGTTGTCTCTCTTGTGGTCATTCTTCTTTTAGGGATATCTCGAGAAAAGCCCAAAAAATTCAAATAAAGGGCTTTTCAACACCTTGCATAAGTAAATGTATCTAATCCCCACCTTTAAAATCCAGTCCCCCAGCTACCTCTTTCAGCAATTCAATTATAAAATTAAAACGTAAAAGTCTCAATTATTTTAATGAAAATAAAGACTTCCGTGAATACGCGGTAATCTGCGAGTTTATTTCTGCAATTTGTTAATTTAATCGCACGCGATCTCTTTTACTTGGATTTAGTTGTTTTTATGTTACTTTTTAGCTGATTTCCGTCAGTTTACGTCATTTGATATGAACAATTCGCTGGCGTTGTAACGTTATTTGTTCCTATTTCCTATAAAAAATTACATAAAACAGTAGGGTCCTATGTATTTTCATAAACCTTACAGTTTCATAGTATACAATTATGTAGTTTCAGTCTTGTGATACAGAGTCAATTATTTATTTACTAAAATGTTGTTAACTTGTTTTTTACTAATTAAGGAGTTTTTATTAATATTAACGCCGACAAAATCCCATAAACGAACCATTAGGACAATACTGGCTAGCTGATGGAACTTAAAAATAAATTACTTACATATAATTAGTTTACAAAAAGTGTTTAAATGTACCTAGGTCTTGCATCGTTGGATGTTCGGCAAATAACTTATAGTTTCTTTTCAATCCACATACACCTTAATTATTCTTATTCATTTAGCATCTCCAACAAAAGATAAGTATATAGAATAGATATACATAAATAATTGGCACCTCAGATCGGTAATCCCATCTCAGAGACCAAAGACCAACAGAACAGAAAGTTTTTAAATGTAATGTGTAGGTCTTTCGTAAATAACTTGTGTTCTTTTTTCAATCCGTTTATGTGCAATGGCCGCCACATAAAAGCTGCAGTGACAGCTGTCATGAAAAGATGGCACCGGGGTTTGACTTTACGGTGTCGGTGTCGTTTTTAAAGCGTGTTTTTCAGTTTTTAAACTATTATTTAGTTTCTATTTTTTAGTTCTGTCTGATGTACAAAAACGTGATTTTTCAGTTTTAGTTTTTTTTTTCAATTTTTTTTTTAAATATTGTATTGTCATCGGTCCTCGATAAGTCTACAAAGTTTAAATGAAATCTGACCGTTTGAAGTGGGTCAAAATCAAGTCCAAAAAAAGAGTCCGTTACAAACAAACATACAGGCGAAGCTAATAAAAGCGTGTTAAAAACTATTGCTTTTTCTGAACTGCATGTGCAGTGGTGGCGCGTGGTAGCGACAAACTGGCGACACCGAGTTCCGATACATTCTCAACTAACGTTCATATCTCCTTCTTTCTTATATCTATATGCACCCATCAAACCAATTTCAAAGACCAAAGACTAAGTCGACATCCAACAGGGTGCAGCACGAGTGTGTCTCATCTCGTCGAAAAAACACAGTGTTCGATTTTTAACTCTCGGCGCTAAGCCGTACGTTGAAAATCCAATGAAGGAAAAATTCCCACTGCTATTTCATTAAATCCGTGGGAACGTGGGCCTACAGAACAAAATAAATACTAACAAAATCACTCACACAAGAGCAAGCAAACTCATTACAAACAATAACAAGCGTGTTGTTCTCTTCTGGCTCCATTATGACTGATCAATTATAGACATAACACCATAATCAGTGACCAATTAACTTAATGCCATTAACTGAATTAAATGACACAATTGATTACTAGAAACGGAGGTCGGAATTATCGGTAATCGTTTGAAATCACGATAGGTATTTTTTTTTTATGTAGGATTTATAAGCAGATTGTAGCTGCTCGTGTAGTGAGGTTATGATGTGGCAGTGCCTTTTGATAAGTAAATGCTACTTTTCTGTGGATTGTACATAAAAAAGGTCATTATGGAGACAAAAAAATGTGTCACCCTGTATACAAACCGAACCAAATAGAGTACCTATAGTTACCGGCACGTAAGTTGGCAAAAGATTTTGTAGTGGGGGAAATTCGCGCATGTAAAAATGTATGAAATGGTGCCTGCACGAACTTCCCCCACTACAAAATCTTTTGCCAACTTATGTGCCGGTAACTATAGTATCGGTTACCGTTTCGATTAAAATACCCTTTTTCTTAGTCAGTCACTTCTAGTACTGAACACGCAAGACTTGTTGATCTATTGACCACAACATGATAATGTCGTATAGCAAAATACACTGAATTAAATATCATTTACTTGCAAAATGAAAAGTCCGCACAAAACTGCCATTTACCTGAAGATTAACACGTCAATTTCACCGCAAACCTTATTTATAATTCATCGCCGCGTTTGTACTGGTCGTGACACGCAGCGCTCAAGCCGACCACCGGTAATTAGCAAACAAATTGATTCCAACGCTAACCTAACTGGTACACACGATAAATGAGTTTAGTATGCATGGAACTAACGAATTTGACGTTAAACGTCATTTGCAGTAAATTTTATTGTTCATACATTCGTTTTATTTAAACATCTTGTTTAAAATTTGACACGCTCTAACTTCATCATGAACCCTATTATAAGGGAGCACCTAATATTTATCAGACATAATAACGTATCTGTATTGTCGTAACTTTTTTTTTACAGTTTAACTGAAATACATAAAATCACTTCAATTAAAATGACGGCCACAACTTTGTTGTAATTAAGTTAACTGCACACATAACTCATTTACCGTCAGACCCACTTATTAGTTAGCCCATTTATATGTAGTGCACGAGTGTGAAACTGTCCTTAAGGTATAATAAAACACTATAACATTACTTCTCTATTATTTAAAAAAAAACTTGACAGCTTAGAACTCTATACTCTATAGCCGGCTGTCAATACTTTTTTCGCTTGACAGCTTAAGTAAGCTGTCGCCTGTAGCTGTTGGTTCTTAAGCCTAGGTTATTATCTGATATAATTGCCGTACTATAAATTACAGGGCTATTAGAAACAATGTAGAAACTGTCAATGTGACGTAATCCACATTAATCTTAGTTTTGTTTTGCGTCATTTCTGTGGAAATTATTAACAGGAGGTTTGATTTTTTTAACAAAATTTTATTATTTAAGATAATATTTTAAAATATCTCGATGACGATTTATTGTACACACGGATTAAATAAATGATGTGCAGTGGACTTAAAGACTTTTCCAAGGGCACTCCTATTGCCTAAAAGCATAGGTGCTATTGACAAATCTAACAATCAACCGCTAAAATCTATAAATAGTTTGATTAGCTATCTTTGGATCTGATCATAATAAATTCTTCATTCATAATAGTAGGTACAATTCTATAAATTACTCTTTGATACTCATGTATTTTTTTACAACGTAATTGAATAATTTTTCTATGTAAATCATTTTATTCGTTAACGTTGAAATCATTCAAGTTCACTTGGGGATTCGCATTTAAGTCACTAAACAAATGGTTTTTTTTTGAGTGTGGGAAATCATCAAATAACTTCACCCGCTCTGGGTGGAGCATCTACATGGGTAAGGTCAGGTTTAAGGTTAAGCTAATTGAATACAAACTGAAATTGTCCGTTTATTCAAAATACAACTATTCTTTTTTGACAGTAGTATGGAATGATACGTCATACATAACACTTTACCAATTTACATAACAGTACATTATTTTTCTGACTGTACCCATTTTTTTTCCTACTTGCTACAGCGCTATTTTTATCAACATCATTCTTTCTCCTTTTCCAGATTACTTCACCCAAAGCCAAGAGTACCAGAAGTACGCGTCCGCAATGGGGGTGTCAGAGCTCCCAAAGGACGACTCCCCCCGAACGACCCCCGAGTTGTCCCGAGCTGACCAGTCACCCTCCGAGCGCCCCCCTCCAGGTTCCGCAGACAGTGACGATGCGGATGAGTTCGCGCCCAAGAGGAAGCAGAGACGGTATAGGACCACCTTCACCAGTTTCCAACTTGAAGAGTTGGAGAAGGCCTTCTCCAGGACACATTATCCTGATGTTTTTACGAGGTGAGCTGTATAATTATTATGTGGAAGATGAATCTGAGGTTGGTTATATCGATCGTTTATTAACCAGCACCCTAATTGCTTAACACACTTTCAATCACAATCTGAATAATTTTGAAAGATATTGTTGCTGCTTCATTTGTTTGAAAAAATTGTCTGCTTAGCAAAGTAAATAACGCAATGAATGTTGTTAAAGTGTCACGAAAACCATTCCTACTGTTAGTGTTTTGCGCAATTAGCGTAGTAACACTGGCCAGTTTAAATTTGTTTGATTTGTAAGTTATTCCAACGTTGGTACTTAAAACTCCTTAAAACACGTGTACTATAACATTGCATTGAAATTCCAAAAAAGTATCAAATACTAGATATCAAATACTCGCAAATCTTCTTCTTCTTGGTCGCGTACTTCATTACTAAAGATCGTGTCCCTGAAAGGCCTTCGTGGCTTTATGTATTAACTTCTTCCACTTCGTTCGGTTCTCAGCTTCTCTCATGGCGGTCGTAACAGAGAGTCTAGTGAGGGCGGTTACTTGGTCGGACCAGCGGTTAGGTGACCGGCCGCGAGGTCTTTTCCCGCCTACCTTGCCCATCACCACCAACTTTTCAAGGTTATTTGGTTCCCTACGGGCAATGTGACCAAAGTAACCGAGAATCCTTTGGTACCAGATCGTGGGAAGTCTATCTCTTATGCGTAGTTGTTCGAGGATAGATTTGTTCGTTCTCTTGGCGGTCCATGGTACGCGGAGCATTTTTCTCCAGCACCAAATCTTAATTCCTCTTAAATATTGAATGAATTCTTGAGTGAAATCACAAAGGTGTGGTGAAAACATTTCTACTTTATCAAATATTTATCAATCAAATAATCCGTCTCTTCCTTATTCCTTAATAGGATAATGAAGATAAAATGGCCGCTTAGTAGACATTAAGTTCTTTAGCAAATTAATTGCTACAGAATTATCATAATCCATCGTAAAATCAACTGAAGTTTATATTGTTTTATCAATTATGTACACTTACGTAATAACAATAGTAATACTAAATACACGCACACGGATCATAAAAAAAAATGTTTTTTTTTTGTTTATCTGTGGTACAGAAAAAAAATACAACTGTCAACGGCATTTTTCCCGCCTTAATCGCCAGGATGACATTCTTGCACGACGAAATTATACTAACAACATCTACTTGGTTAAGAATTTAGTTAACAATTTCATTAGTGGGCACTTGCGCAGGTAGGTATGTAGCCATATAGTTGATAATTAGTTAATTAGATACATAACTTGTAACTGATGTGCAGTTAGTTGGTCTACAAGATAAACAAGAGGTATACGAACAGTTGTCTATTTTTAGCAGATGTATAGGTATGTAAATATTGTGACAACTTCTGACTGAGTGAACTGTGTCTTTAATTCTATGCCCCTTTGTTTCAGAGAGGAGCTCGCTATGAAAATCGGCCTAACAGAAGCGCGAATACAGGTAACACTCCATACCTTTTTTTTATCCGACTTGAAACTGTTAAAAGACAACAGAAAAGGACCAGCCTAAGAACATAGACTATATATTTTTCATCTCAACTGAAAATGTGTATTTTCACATTTAATTGAAGTTAATTTAATTTAACATTTCAGTAGGTACATTCGAATGTTATGTATCTATACTCCATTTGAAATAAGATTAGACATTTCAATAAACTTTTCTACAGTCCCTTCAACCGATTTTGACTTGGAGAAGTGATGGCTCAGTGGTAACGCCCGTGACTTACGAGTTGTAGGTCGAAAACGGAACCTTATGCTTTTCAAAATAAAGGCCACTTGCCACCAGCTCAATATTAAACCCGCCATGAGGCTTCCAACTTACCATAAAAAAGCGAGGTCAAATTACTTGGAATTCGACCTCGCTTTTTTCAACCCATAAACTTAAAATACACTTATTAGTTCAATAAAATTAAGTGTGCCACATAATTATTTAACACACAATAACAATCAGCTGGTATCTCATTACGAGACAATAATTGTGGCGCAGGACATGTTCACATTAATGAAAATTACCTATTCCGTTTGTTAATTATCCGTGGCGACGCGACGTAAGGGGAGCGCCAGACGGACGCGATGACGTCAAAAGACGCGACATGATAAAAGTTAAAGGTAACTTTGTCATTGTACGAAAATTGCTCCTTATTTTAGGAATTAGGGACAGCCTAAATCTTATTTCCTAGGACTTTTGAAAACATTTCAGGAAAAACGTTATTTCCTAAAGTATACTTGAGGAATTGGTAAGTTTTCTAAAGTATGGGAAGACGAAAATGTTTTGCTAAAAAGTAGTAACACTAACAAGTATATCTAAGATTGCTATTATTTTTCAAATAATCCTGTATAAATATTAAGGCACTATCCAAGAAATTTAAGCATATCTTTCAATTACCTACATTCCACAAATCAGCAGATATGCAAACAAGTATAATTGAATAAAATAAATAAACAACAAAGTCAAGTCAAGCACCCTTTTAAAGTTGCCGTAATCGCAGTAAGATTTAGTGTTATCACTGATCTAAGCTCAAATGTTCTAGAAATCTAGAACTTATTGAATCTAAGGCTAGTTTACCGCTCATTAACTTACACCTGCACCCAATGCGCAGGCGCAGCAACGAATACATTACCTCAATCAGCGGTGAGTAATTAATCAGTTACATAAACGTAGACCTGTTCCTTGAAAACCACGGACATTAAAACAGCTGATAGTTACTTTTTTATTAGGATATATTTTTTACTTGTTACCCGATTATGGGGAAGACAAAGGGAATATGTAGGCAGTTGTGGAAAATGCTGACAAGAAAAAGAACTTTGAATCTAGTTATTTACAATTCATTAGGGCTACGTTAGAATAGATTGATAAAATAATAGTTTAAAAAACTAAAAAACACGCTTTAAAAACCAAACTAAAAAAGTAGAAAATAATTTAAATCAATTAAAAAGCGTGGAGTGCTTTTTGAGGTATTTTTATAATCAATTAATGTCAAGCACCCCACGCTTTTTAATTGAATTAAATTATTTTCTCCTTTTTTAGTTTGGTTTTTAAAGCGTTTTTTTTAGTTTTTTAAACTATTATTTATTTTCTATTTTTTAGTTCTGCTAACTACAAAAACGTGTTTTTTTTCTCATTTTTTTTTTTTTAAATTATTGAATTGTCATCTGTCCTCGACAAGTTTACAAAGTTTCAATGAAATCTGACCGTTTAAAGTGGGTCAAAATCGCGCTCAAAGGAGTCGGTTACATACAAACATACAAGCAAACAAACATACAAGTGAAGCTAATATAAAGCGTGTAAAACCTGACAATGCGACAGTTCATGTAAAGTCAGGGAAATTTATGACTAAAATAGCTTTTGCCAGTGGCTTCGCCCGCGTGGAAGTCTGAAATTATCCCGCGGGAACATACTACCGGGATGAAAAGTATCCTATATGTTAATCCAGGTTATAAACTATCTGTGTGCCAAATTTCATCCACATCCGTTCGAACGTTTTTGCGTGATTGAGTAACAAACATCCAAACATCTAAATATTTAAATAACTCAAAATCTAAACATTAAACTTTCACATTTATAATATTAGTAGTACAACTTATATTGACCGTATATTCAAATCATTACTGTAATTTTTTGACAGTTGTATGAAATGGCTTTAACACGACTAATTAGCGTAGGGTATAAATTTCCTTGATTGTTTCTATTATTGGTACAAAAATGCTTATTTTAATATTACTTTATTTTACTTAGACAATGATCCACACGTTCCGTGTAGTGCTGGACGTAAAGAATAGCACCATCCCATTTCTTCCCATTGGTGTCGTAGAAGGCGACTAAGTTACTAGAGAATGGGCAGCAGCGTCTCTATGCATTTTACCACCATATTGCGATCGCCAACCCGCCTGCCAAGCGTGGCGATAATGGTAAACCCCGCCATTTTGTTTTTTTTTGGGTATGCCTGCTTCCAGCTATGGACGTCTATCGGCTGAAATGATGATGATAATGAATGATCTACAGGTTAGTTGGTTAGGTACAAAAAAACTTAAAAGCTATGTCATTTTTTTTTTCTATAAATTATTTCCCACAGTATCTTTAATCAATTGAAGTCGCGCCAATCCGCACAAGCCCTTACGAAACGGTATCAGAGACCTGATACCACTAATTCCCGTATTCCAAGGACCTGTCGCGAAACCTTCAATCAGACCAGACCGAATCGAATGAGACACAGAAACGACTGCAGTGATAACTATAATAAACTACTTCGCATATGGAGTATTGAAACGAAGTGTGCTCACGAATGGAGGAGGCATTTTGCTCGTTACTGCTTGTTGCTCTAGAAAAATCCGCTGAGTACCTGGGAATCCTGTTCTTAAATTCAAGCCGTTTCTTAAGGCCCTGGTAACTTTAAATATTGTCGTTATGAGCGATAATAGTTCTTATTGCAATCCGAAACGGGTTAAAATCTGTTGTAATAAATTCGAATAATAAACGAGCAAGTATTGTCGTAAAAATGCAAATAAAATCGTATAAAATTATAAATTTACTATTTAATAATAAATAATCCATCACTGGATGCAGTTTGTCATTTCGAATTTTATGGTATATTTTTAATTATAATTATAATTGTTATTGAAGGGATAAACTGATTTAAAAGATAATTAAGAGGTGACTTTGATGATTTTTTTGATGCATTAAAGTATGTTTAATTATGTTTTGAGTTCCATCACTCTATACAAAAGACTTGAAAATATCATATATGTTTTTGCTTTCAAAATTATTTACGGTTAAAGAGATACACTGGTTTTAAAACTACCACCTTTTTGAGCGTTTTCTAGAAATCACCGCCTTAAGGAGATGTTTTCTAAATCCTTCGTTAAATGCTCACTTCGCTATTTACGGATCTCTTGCGCAAAATTTTATATGCTTTAAGCTAGACTCAGCGGCTTAGAGTGAGCATTGCCTGTATATAAATGAATATACAAAATAATTATGTAAAATAGCTAAGTATGTACTTGGGCTAGTGTCGAGGCGCTTGTGGCTAATTAATAACAGCCGCATGGTGATCCTTCCGCAGTTAGCCCGTGGATGGGTTACCATCTACACATACCAAGACCCTTCCATGCCTCGGAAAGCACTTTATAAGCCGTTGGCCTAGGTTATCATTTGCAGATCTTTGACAGTCATTACAGTTCTTCAGAAGCCCGTAAGTCTGACAACCAGTCTTACCAAGGCGCCATATACCCAGTAACTGGGTTATGGAGGTCAGAGCTCTATGTAAAATAATGGTTCTGTGCTACATCTGGTTAGACTGGAAGCCAACCACACCGTAGTTGGAAAAAGGGTAGGCAGATAAAGAGGTAAGTATGTACGTACTTGATGGATATAATACGACTGACTGCAGTCATATCATATTTTAAGCCAATTAGAAACTAGTGCTCAAAAAAAAACAACCGTCTTCCGGAAAAACACTACAAAGTGA
Source organism: Antitype chi (assembly GCA_947359405.1). Classification (NCBI taxonomy): domain Eukaryota; kingdom Metazoa; phylum Arthropoda; class Insecta; order Lepidoptera; family Noctuidae; genus Antitype; species Antitype chi. Next base: position 17,478,741 of record OX375813.1, read on the forward strand.
AAAATGGCGTTTCGGAGACAGGCAATAGAACTCTTCAACAAATTACAGCAAATCAACCACGATTGTTGCTATCGCATAAATATGCATTGTTTTGACCCAAGGATGATGAAATTCCGAATTGATGTGGGGGAGGAATAAAAACTTTTTCAAAACAAAAGCAAATGACTTCCGAAAAACACTACAAAGTGAAAAATAACCTCAATTTCGGAAGTCAGTGACTGGATATGTATATTACTTTTTTGTCACCGCCTTCCAAAATTAAAGTTATTGTTCACTTTTTAGTATTTTTTTCGGAAGTCTGTTGCTTTTATTTGGAAAAAGTTTTTATTTTTCACTTTTTAGTTATAGCACCTACCCCATACCAATTCGAAATTTCATCATCCTTGGGGTCAAAACAATGCATATTTATGCGATAGCAGCAATCGCGGTTGATATGCTGTCATTTTTTGAAGAGTTCCATTGTCAGTCTCCGAAACGCATTATCAGATCTATATGAAATTTAATTGGGACCAGTTCGGAATAAACCCTTTCGAACAAAAATAATTTTGCAAATCCGTCTATATACGACGGAGTTATGACCGAACATACATTTAAAAAAATGTAAACATGTCGAATTGACAACCTCTTTCTTTTTGAAGTCGGTTAAAAACGCTCGCTTCCTTAACTTTTTTCTTATAAATGTCACCAAAGGCAGCTACCATTCATGTTACTTAATTATGCTGTAAGTATTATTCTAACCGCACATCATGAATAATTAATTAATAATCGATTCAATCTTTACACGTGTCAGACTGTTTATCAGTTTCTTTATGATGACTTCTATCATTTATGGTATTAATTATTATCACTAGCTTCCATAACTAGCTTTGCTCGCGCATGTTGGATTTCACGGTTTTTTTTTTGGGTGTAACCCTTATTATTTTTCCAAATTAAAAGTAGCCTAAGTGTACCTTATAAAATCAGTGTTATCCGTCCCGTCAAAATCGGTCCAGCCGTTTTGGAGATTACCCGGAACAAACAGACAGACAAAAATATTTTTTTTTATATAAGTAGATACCTTATATACCTATGTCACCGTATGATTGTGAACACCGGTAGTTTATAATCTATCTCGCGAGATTATAAACTGTCGATAAATTGTGAACTGCACCATACTGCATTGACGTGCAGTCCATAAAGACAGAAAAACACTGCCTACCCTACCTAAATCAGGTAAATATGTAAAACGAATAATATTTTATCAAAAAACAAAAATTCTTTAATAGCATCATCGATACAATACCCGTTTGTTCGTACAATTTGACGCAACTTCGCATTGCAATGCACTAGCACCGCTGATTGCCTCGGGAGAGACACAAACTATTCGCATCTTAATGTTTACATGTGTGCTCTCGTGGTCATGCAGATTTATTAGGTGTGGGTTCCTATACGTACGTGGCACACAATGTAACAAATAACGCACACAACCGTACAGGTTTTTTTTTGGGTGCCTGTCATCAATTACTTCTCCCGCTCTGGGTAGAACAGGAGGGCGTGTCAGACTTTTACTGACTAAAACCCACCCGTGTTCCCTTAGTTTCCTGTGTGCCAGGGACCGCGGTATCTCTTTCGAACAACCCGCACCCCTGGCAGGCATCGGCCCTTGCGGACCCCACCAGTTGGTGCTGACATCTCTTTGAGGCGCGCGTGGAACACAACGCGCCGTCGATCCGGGCTTGGTCCTTATCGGACTGGTACGTACAGACTTGTGACGCATATTCAAGGCGGCTGCGTACGAACGAACAATATAAGACTTTGATCGGTTTTAGTGATCGGAAACATGCTGCGGTCCTCATTATGAAACCAAGTGCTCTCGACGCTTTATTTACTATGCTATCAATATGCTGGTCGAAGAGTAGCTTGCTGTCCTGTATAACCCCAAGATTCCTAATACTATTGACTTTGCCTATATTGACATTGTTCAGTTTGTATGTGCTATCAATTATCGACCTCTGGCGCGTAAAAATCATGTGAAAACATTTCGAAACATTCAATTATTATTATATTATTGGCCGCCATGGCCGAAATTCGGTCTGAAGGACTATTAATTATTATTATATTCACATAAAAAACGTGATAATTATGCAACTGGCTAACAAGGCGACAAAATAACAATTTAATCATCTAAGTTTCTAAAGTTCTATGTTAATAAATAACTTAATATTCTCGCTGTTATGTTATTTTCAATTATGAATGTAGATTCTGATATAATTTGTTTGAATAAATGTTTATATATTAATTAATATTAATACAAAATGCGTATTTATTAAATATTAAATACTTTATCGTGTGACCCCCGCAGTGCCATTGGCTGATTTTTAATTTTTACGACATTTTATAATGTAATTTGCATAGTTAATCTTTTGTTTAATATTCTATTACAAATTCAAAAAACAGAAATCACACGAGTTGATATCGTAACTGACGAGTTTTACTACTAATTTAAATAAATATATAAAGTAAATAGGTACGTAAACTTGCATCTAGGACGTCATAAAATTGAATGAGCATTCCTGAATGGTTTTTCTAATAAAACGACCGCTTTGCACACTTGCTTCATCAAATTAATTGATTGAGCGCACATAAAATTCAGCTAAGTGTCAGATATAGTTAATGTGTCCCCTTTTACTGTAACTATTGCTAATTCAATGGTCCTACAAAGTATTATTCATTGAAAATATCTGTATCTCTTTATTTACTACCGTGCAACAATAATGTTGTATAATCTAGAAAACTTTTAGGTTACTTATAACATTAGCATAGCTTGATCAGCCTATAATGTTCTCGTTGCTTAGACACAAGCCTCCTCTCGGTGAGAAGGAGTGGGCCGTAATCCACCACGCGGGCCCAATACGGGTCGGAAGATGTCAAATGTCCTCGAATGTTTGGTTCTAGAACATTCCGGTTCACACCACTGGACCACCACTGCTCCAAAATTACTTAGTGACCAAAAATTGCAATCAAAATCCCATTTTGAAAATATATTTCTAATCCATTACTTCATAGGTTTAATAAATTCGTCTGGTCAACGACGTAAACAACGCAACGAACGTGGCTGAACTGTCAAAATGAGAAAAAATGCGATCAATTATAATTTTATGAGTGTAACGCAATTACCACAATAATTAAAATACCTCCTCCATTTTGCAACACATCACAAACTTTCCTTACTCGTAGTTGCCCGAGATCTTTTAATAATCGAACAAAACCCACACTTATTTGTCGCAACGGTGCATTTTGTTCACAATCGATGCGATTATTCGAATCATAATCGCGCACAAGATAAAGTAATCGAGTCATACAATGTATCGATATAATTTGTATTTAGAAAGAAAATGTTGAAATACCATTTCTCACTCATTTTTATTACGGCGTAAATATTCGTATCAATACTTAATATTATAAATGCGAAAGAAGGTAACTCTGTTCGCCTGTCGATCTCTGTACATTTTTACGCGGCTGAACGGATTTCGATAAAATTTGACACTCAGACTATTTTACCTGCGAAGTGCAGAACATTCATTGCGTTATTTACATTGCTGAGCAGACAAATGTTTCGAACATATGAAGCAATAGATCAGCAATATCAATTTTGGTGCTGGTACATAGGGTCCTTTTTATCCTGTTTTTTAACCCCTATAATGACTAAACCAGTTCGGATAAAATTATGTACATGGGTAGAATATATCCTTTATTATTAACAATAACCCAACGACAGAGCCGCGGGCGCAGTTCATGCTCAAACTACAAACTAGCTAGTCACCCGTTTTGGAGTTTGACATTTTATTAACTACATAATTTAATAATGTTTTTATATCCTCTACGAATTACAATGGCGTGTGTGTTGTATCATGTTTATTCTAAGTACCAGCTGCTCATTGTCACAAGTTGTTTATTTACCTACCTTCATTTAGACAGGCCTTGCTACCTAACTATAAGCTCAGGGGCCTACTCTCTAAGTCCGGACACGAAGATACAGGCCCGTCCGAACGCCTCTTCTCAGCGTAGGTATCTGTAGCAAAAATAACACAAAAAAATTATGTCAATGTAAAATTTTCTAAATTAGTTAGGCCCAAAATTCAGCAACGTGAATACCGTTCACTGATGCAGCTATTAGGTCCTCACGTGTGCAGGTGACAGGTGCAAGATGGGAGGTGAGCCATTGTCTATGGAGACACGCCGTATATACACAGGATCTCTGAGCCTTCCATGAAGCCCCAGTGGAGGTTGTCCTTGCTGCGACCTACTTTGGTACGAAGTCTTTAGGAATGATTCTACTCCCGAATAATTCACTTTTACGGACGTGCAAAAACATATTGGGAGTAAGGACAACTGTCAAATAGTGTTGTCATTAATTCTTAGCCCGTGCCTCGAACTAATCTTATGTCAGATACCTATGTAAAGATGGAAACCCACCCACAGACCAACCGCGGCAAGCCTAGCTTAACCTGATCGGTCGACCCACGCGTCTGCTATTATACTTAGCTTGGGACCCCCGCTTTTAATTAATATATTTTTAATTTGCGGTCTTTATGGCCACTAAAAGCATTCATAATCATACACACTGTTGCATATCTTTACTTTTTAGTGCAATGCGAAATATTAATTGGTCTTAATTATTTAAGTACCTACCTTGCTATCGTAGGAAAAACATCTACTTAGTTACTAGCCATGTATTTTATTACCTTTAATTGTATTGTAGGTATCCATAAACATGTACAACTACATAATTAACATAATGTTTTGTGTCTAGTGTCTTTCTGCCTATATTTTATTGCGTAATCTTTCATTTCACTTACAGAATTTGGCATAGTTTGCCATCTTTACCTAGTTTCAATAGAGGCCAATTTCCGTATTTAAAAGCGTTCAAAATACAAAATAAAAATAAAATTCATTTAATTTAGACAAAACCTTTAGAAAATTATTTTGAATTTTTGACAATACTGCACAGAATAGAATAAAAAGTCAAAAGTTACAGAACAAAAAATATAAAAATAAAAGTTCACAGAATGGAAATTAAAATAGTACATATATCTTGTCGCAATATCATCTCGGATATACTGGAGATATTTTAGACAGATCGAGACTAAAGATTAAAATGTACGAGTAACTGTTCATAAAAATAAGGGAATTAACCCTCAGTAATCTCTTATGTTAAAGTCCCAATCTAATGAAGACTCTCGGTTGGTCGACTCTTCACATGACTAGAGGGTTGCAGGCTTAACATGACGTTTTTTATATCTACTCTACTGTAAAATAGAAATCGCTTGTCTACATTTCTCAATGAAAAACTGTCAACTGTCTATATGGAAACGTAATTTTTGTCTACTCTTCCGAAGACAAAACGCTTGTCTACGATTCTTGTGCTGAGCCTGCTGGCCTATTTTTTGGCCGAAGAATCAGTATTGTCATACAAAGTTGCTGCCAGCGTTTTGGGCACTTTTCCTATTGACAACGAACCGGAAGAAATTTTTGGATGCCCTGAGTATTTTTTTCTTTATAATAAGAAATAGGCATGGGACATTGGCGCACAACACGTGACAATGAATTCAGTTTATGATTCTGGCCTGGATTCTGGACTTACCCTGCGTTGAAAATTTTCTTCGGTTATTATTAAAAAAAAAATATGTTCCCTACATTTTGACCGCGTAGGTCAATACCTACGCGGTCAAAATGTAGGGAACATATTTTTGGGACTATTTTTAGGGGACTTTTCTACGAAACAGCAGATTTTTTTAAAAATTCTAGATAGAGGTTTAGATTCATTTGCTGAATTCATGGTTATAGTTAATGATGTCAATAATTCAAGCGTCGCTGTCCCAGATTTATTTAATTGAACTAATTCTACCACTCTGGCAGAGCCACTAAAACTGCAGCCTACACCGTTAACTTAAAGACATTTAGCTCAATTATTTTAATGCATAAACCACAGCGATTGCAATATACAGCATCACTTAATGCCCACCGAATGAGGCGACATCTTTACATACCTTAACGCTTTACGTGAGACGACGGCGACGGTCTTAAGATATTACGACGTCTTCAGACCAAACAGCTTCCATCCATTTAAGTAATAGGCGCGTATTTTTCAAACCCTTGTTTATTAAATGAGGTCATTAGCAATTTTCTTGTATTATTACCAGCTGATTCGATCATGGTGTGGCTGGGGGCTAAGATTGCGCTTTGATGATTTGCCTAAAGTGGAAATAAATCGGTACATTTAAGCCTGCAATTGAAACGGTGTAGGAAAATATCGTATGGAAACCGGATGTCCTAGAACCAAAAATTTTAAAACATGTGACATCAACCAACCCGCACTCGGCCCGCATAGTGGATTACGGCCCGTGTGAGGAGGTGGAGAGGGGGTCTGTGTTCCAGCAGTGGGAACATTATAGTGTGATTATCGGCCTGCACTGTAGTAAGTAATTTTTTTATCAGCATAATTTGGTAATTTCTTTGGTTAATTCCTTTGATAAAAGCACATATAGCATTGTGATTTAAAATATTGCAATTTACAAGAGCATTGATTTGATCTCTACAAAGTACGATCGCATGACAGATAGTGAGGATAGAGAATGCTCGTTTCTATTAAATACACTGTTGAGAACGAAGGTTGTCAAAGCACCTGATTTTACTTCTGTACAGATAGTCAACAATTATTCTAATTCCATTACTGAACCTACGATAAACCGTTTTGAAATGCAAAGAAAAAGTATCTTTGGGATTGTCCCAAGCGAATCCTAAAGTCAAGCTAACGCGCCCACGCCAGACAACGAGTTTACAACCCAACGGCATCCAGCGCAGTTTTAGCGCTCCAGCACACTCGATCCAGCGTCGACCGGCCGACGTGGTCATTACCTTAATGCGCGACTCTGTTAAGCTATTAAACACGGCACCTGGGACGCAGTCGGTGCCTTTTTGCACCCAGCGGACCCGCATGCCGTCAGCCAGCCCCACACCAATTACAACATTTATAAATTCGCGGCCTCAACGCTGTATGAAGTCATATCCGTAATGGCCATTGTAAACTTAATAGATCATACCACCATACACAAATTCCAACCATAAACACTAGCTATTAAGGCTCAATATAAAACGGCAACCATCACCGTAAGCATAAAACGTTTCTTGTTTATCACAGCATCCGCTAAAACCGCATCGACATTTACAGAAACGCGTTTAATTTTTTACAATACACCATTTATCATAAGTGAATTAATTTAAATTGCCATAAAAATAACAGTTTACATAATGGGTGTACGGTTCGTGACGATTTTTTTCATGTCTCAACATTTTTGTACGTGCATAAATATTTCATGCTATGATAATCGACCTTTTACTAAAGTATTGTAAAACTTTTTGCTGTAAAAGCTGGATTTTTGTTGCCAATAAAATATGATGGCTGTCAGTTTGAATGCTGCAATTAAAATTTAATAACACCGTAGGGTATAATTCTACAAACTCTAGTTGATTGCGTCGATAGAGACATGATATTATGTGTGTTCCGACTTGCTCATTGAATGGGCAATAAATCTAGCGAGGCTCGCGACCCGCAGCTCATGTCTTTATATTTATTTAATGGATCTATTTCTTGATAGAAAACACATTTAACTTAGTTAATTCGCATTAGGATAAGGCTAGGTGCAGACACGAGTAAGAAACATTGTTTCTTTTCATAAATTTTTCCTCGTTAAAACTCACTTAAGGCGCAAAGGACCGATGTTTTTCTTCTCAGAGTAAGCACATAAATAATTGTAAAAGACATCTGACGAAATTATGAAATAAACATGACTTTGTTGAACAATAATTTATTGTTGTTATAATATAATAAATATCTGTTTGGGTTGTAATATTTTACGACACGTATGTCGTGGCTACAATGTAAGAGACAGTTTAAGGATCTGTTCAACATGTTTTACATCATACACTGTATTAAAGAGAAATTCAATAAAATGTATTGAATGATCTCATTGGTATTGTGGTAGTCAGTATTTATAAAGGCATTTAAGGATACACTGGATTGTGTAAACAAAATTGTGCTTAACAAGTTAGCAAAGTCATTCAATGGGATTACAATATGAATTCAATGGACTTTTTTTTTTGAGGGTGGGAAGTCGTCCAATAACTTCTCCCGCTCTGGGCGGAGCGGGAGGGTGTGTCAGACTTTTACTGACTAAAACCCAACCGTGTTCCTTCAGTCGCCTGTGTGCCAGGGGCCGCGGAATCTCTTTCGAACAACCCACACCCCTGGCAGGCATCAACCCTTGCGGAGCCCACCAGATGGTGCTGACATCTCTTTGAGGCGCGCGTGAAACACAACGCGCCGTCGGCCCGGGCTTGGTCCTTACCGGACAGCGAGCTACCCATTGCTCGCCATCCGCAAGCCCGAAGTTAGACGGTTGGTTGTTCTGATGAATTTAACGATTCTAATTGTAATGTCATATTTTTACAGTTGCGAATCATATTTTAATCAACCTAATCTGGCACTGACCTGCTAATTGGAAAAAAACCTAAGAAAATTTCAAATTCGCAGACTGAGCCTGGAGCTCCCCTGGAGCCACCTTAACGCAACACAATCATTTTCTTTTTACACGCTTTATATTAGCTTCAATTGTATGTCAGTATGTCAGTATGTAACTCTCCGTGGGTTTTGACCCACTTTAAACGGTCAGATTTCATTGAAACTTTGTAAACTTGTCGAGGACCGATGACAATTTAATAATTTTAAAAAAAATTGAGAAAAAAAAAACACGTTTTGTAGTTAGCAGAACTAAAAAATAGAAAATAAATAATAGTTTAAAAAACTAAAAAACACGCTTTAAAAACCAAACTAAAAAGGAGAAAATAATTTAATTCAATTAAAAAGCGTGGGGTGCTTGACATTAATTGATTATAAAAAAATACCTCAAAAAGCACCCCACGCTTTTTAATTGAATTAAATTATTTTCTCCTTTTTAGTTTGGTTTTTAAAGCGTGTTTTTTAGTTTTTTAAACTATTATTTATTTAATAAACACTGCTGTCGAGGGCATAGTGAATGATTTATAAGTTAATGAATGAATGAAATGCACCGATCCCAGCGTGGCTTGACCAGACTCGATTAATCGAATAAACCCCAAGATGTGCACTAGCCCCTGGGGCCTCATGCTTCATGGTGTTACGAGGCCATTGCATATCAAGAAGTAGACCGGAGGCGCGGTAATGGTCAGGTAGACGTGCCAGGAAATGATTGCGAACCTACCGGCTATGCATCCTTGAGTAAGCATTGGACTAGTGGAGAGATGGGTGGTATTTATTTATAGGGCATTTTTTCATGACTTCGCCAGCATGTTCTAGGTTAATCAGTTTATAATGTTCCCACTGCTGGGAAACAGTCATCCTCTCTGTAAATGAAAGTGGGCCATTATCCACGACACGGTCCCGGCCGGGTTGATAAATGTCACATGTCTTTGAATTTTTGGTTCTAGGAGATGCCGGTTTCCTCACGATGTTCTCGTTCACCATTTTGAGAGCACATGTGATAAAATAATTTACACAAATTAAAGTGCCGGCTTGGGTTCGGAAGTCCCAGCCAAGGCTCAAGGCTGAAGCCTTCTTATAGGAAATTAGTCCACAATGCCACCGATTTATATCTAACAAAAAATAGCTAGGTTCTTCTATTCTATAAAAAAATAACACTCCTGCCGTATGATTATGATGTATGGTGAAGTTTATATCGTTATTTATCGAGTTAAGTATAACTGCGTGTTCGGTAACTGTAAGTTTAAAAGCATTTAACACCTATTACGGAACGTAACCGCGCGTGGTTAGCAAACCAAGAGAAACTAAGTAGGTAGCTGTGTTACGTTCTTATTACTGACTCATAAAATTATACCTAGCAGTCAGAAAATGTCTGCGAAATCTGCAACCTAATTGCATAACACACTATTAATCAGAATTTGAATCATTTTGAAGGTTATTCGTATTGGTAATCCATTACTTCAAAATATGAAGTTATGTTCGAAAGTACTGTCTGCTTAACAACGTAAATAAAGCAACGAATGTTGTTGAACTGTCAAAATGAACGATCGAATCTAGTTAACTGTCCAGAAACTCTAATATGAGCTGAAAATTGTGTAATGTACTTTAGGACCTAAATATGTTACCTTTATGTTGGCAAAACTTGAAAATCTAAATGAAAAGCACGAATAGATTTTTCGTAACATAACATATTACCACGCCTGTTTTCTTCGAAGAGTTAGGCAGAGGTATACGTAGTGCACCCACATTACGCTAGTTATTTTGTTAGTCATCGTGTTTTCAAAATATTTATGGAAGTTTTTGTTTGGACGCTATTTCACTTCACAACGTCACATAGCAAATTACCCCTTTGTTCATCGTAGCTTTAAGTAATTATTAGCACTGTTTAACCATACATTTTTGACGTTTAAGCGTCTTTTAACCTTAAGCTGCGTTTATAAATAAACCCCTTAAGATGTAAATCAGGCATGTCGAATATTTGGTTGCTATACTGAAATCCAGCTTCTGGATAGTCTCTAAACTCTAAATTGACCTCAAAGTACTCAAAGGTACATAGGTACATAGTTTGTGTATATGAAAAACTCACGACATATTCCCATGGGGGTATGCAGAAACTGCAGAATTTTTCCTAGTAAGATTCTTACATAATCCTTTTGCCTCGTTTACTTTTATACATCTGGGCCTCAAGTCTGCTATTACAATAGTGCCAGAATGGTCTATCATTGATTTCATAATTGTTGATTTTGACAAGTTTGGTAATCTACTAATATAATGGCGTCATTATGACTTTCCAATGGTCAGCCACTGACTCTCCATTGAAAGAAATGGCATTTATTGGTAATCTCGTACATAATGACAACTGAATGACTAGGCGCCCTAGACGGTGATCTGTAAAAATTTTGACAGTTTCTTTGATCAGTGACCTACCATTAGAACGTCATTGTGCAGTCATTGCTTTTAATTCGTTACGATTATACGATAGTCAAACGATAATGCCATTATAACGGAATTCTATAACGAGACCATTGACCGACCAATGATCGACCATTATGAATTTAGCAGATTACGAACTTTTAGCAAAATGACAAATGAATGACAATGGGATCGTGTTGGAATGACGAATTTATAAAAATAGCAGACTAAGGCCCCTGGTCAAACACGCACGCCGGTTGCAAGCGCACCTGACCTTTCTGTTCATGTTTCATGTAGTCATTATGCCTTTTTGAACCTCCACTCTTGGCGTTTCTATTTACGTCTGCCTTGTAAATAAATATTTTTGTTACTCGCCTTTCATTCACCCAAATACTCAAAGATCATGTTCCAAATACTTACCCTCTTCATCTTTTCCAGGTCTGGTTCCAGAATCGTCGAGCAAAATGGCGCAAACAAGAGAAGGTGGGTCCTCAGGCTCACCCCTACAATCCGTACCTGGGAGGCGCGGGAGGGGCGCCCCCTCCGTCTGTCGTGGCTTCCATGCCTAACCCTTTCTCACAGCTGGGTTTTGGCTTCCGGAAACCTTTCGATACGAACGCCTTGGCTCAGTTTAGGTGAGTTCAATTGAGTTTTTTTTTATACAGTTAAGTATTTATTTGCAATCATGAAGATGAATACATGACAACATTTTGGAATCAAGTACAGGGGGCCGATTCTACTAACAAATTTGTTAAAAAAACGCAATAGAACCGCAACCGAATCACCACTTTTAAGCGTTTTCGCATTCTACTAAATTGAACAACGGTCCAGCTGCGACACAGCTGCGGTTACGTTTTAGTTACGCCAACGATCGATTGAAACAATGTCAAAACCTATTCTACTAACAAAATCGAACATGAGCGTGACGTTTACTATAGGACAAAGTTAATGATAAAATTATGATCATTATGTCTTTTAATTATAGAAAATACTTTTAGTGCCACATATTCGTGTTTAGTAACATTTTTAGATTCAACTTTTTTCTTTTTGGTATTAATAAAACATATTATTTTGGCATGTTGGTAACGCGGGTTACCCGCTGTGTTCCCGCTACAGTTCAGTTGCAATTCGTTTTAAGTTTAGTTTCCATTTTGCTTATAAAATAGTAGAATGACTTTTTATGTAACTATCGAACGGCGATCAAAATCGAACTGTTGTGGAAACACAGTTTAACGTGTAACGTTGCAAATTAGTAGAATCGGCCCCCTGATGTATCAAAGTAAACGAATGAAAAGGACTACGAAAGAATCGTAGCAGTTGGCATTCTGTATACCTATTCTGCCTACCCTCATATCAGGAAGTGTGAGTTTATGTATGTACGTGTGTTTAGTTTGAACTACGACCTTCAAACTAAGAGATAACTTAATAACATTTCGTGTGCATTTGAGTAATCATGGATGGATTGTAACAAAGTTAGTTCCTTGGTTAACAAGCTCATAGGAAGCAAAGTCAAATTATCTATCTGATGGAAAAGTGAACACCCATATACAACGAGTAACATAATTAACGCAAGACCTCATACACCCCAATTAGAGTATTGAGTTAAAAGCATAATACGATGACCAAAACTATTTTTTTTTAAACTAACTGATATTATTAAGAAAAACGTGTCGACCCAAGCATTACTTTATGCATTTAAAATTGAGTCTTATTTCTTCTGTGATAAGATTAAATTTTCTTTGGCTCAATCAGTGATAGGTATGGCAAAATACATAATTTAATAAAAAAATACTTATGTTAAAAGTTACTGAAATCGATTCAGTAGTCAATTAGGAACGAACTACTTTCAGGTCTTGCGTCCATTTTGTTACACCTTGTAGATGAACATAGAAAACAAATATATCATAACCCAAACCTAAATGCATGAAACCAATAATAAAGTTGTAAATGTCACACTGTCCTAACTGTCTCGTTTGTTCTGTGAACAGATACGCGGGCGCGCCAGTGCTGGGCGCGCAGTACCTGGGCGGGCACCTGCCGCGCCCGCCCCTGTTCAGCGCGCCGCACGGCCTGTACGGCAGCCCCCCCTTCCCCTCGCTGCTGGCCGGCCTGGCCGCGCACCCCCGACAGTCCCCAGACCCGCCCCAAGTCTCACCCCCAATCTCACCTGGAAGCGAGTCGCCCCCTACTCAACCGTCGGCCCCAGAAATAGAAAGAAGAAGCTCAAGCATAGCTGCCTTGCGAATGGCCGCAAGAGAACATGAATTGAGATTAGAAATACTAAGACAGAGGCATCATACGGACTTGATTAGTTGAGCAGCGTTGCCCTCCGGTTCGGAGAACTCGAATCCGGTTTCCTAATTGAAGCTTGAACCTTCGGCAAGGCTGGGTTGCCAATCTAGAGATGTTGAATGTTACATAATTGTAAAATGTCGGGAATCAGGTTGTTATAATTATGAAGGATTAACTTAAATTCATTTTTCGCTTATTTTTTGTCACTTTGCCGCTGATATTTTGTCTGAATTTTTTACTTTAGATATGTTTTGCTTTATTTCTCAGATTTTATTATGACGCTTAATTTATTGCGTCTTGACATTTCCAGATTAAACTTCTAAAGTGACCAGAATAAATTTACAACAGAGCTAGTAAAGAAATTAAAAAACTAAGAACCATGTCAGATATCTTATTGTAATTAAAAACTCAGTCGGCAGAGCGCTTGAAATATTTCTTCAAGATAATGACAAAAAGTGACAACAAAATTAAATGGCTCACCAACTTACTTATTTACAATAGGGTTTCATTTATTTCTGTAAATTAATTGAATGTATAAAACCTATTTCAATGAGCAATAAAAATATTTACATATACATACTATATTTTGGCTAAACGCCGTGTAAGATAACTATTGTAGTAAAAATTAGTACATTTATATGTTAATATAAGATGTAGTTACTTCAAATCCGTCCATTATATGCCTTATTGTTATTTATTGTAGGATAAGTACGTATTAATTTTAAGTTTTTTCAAGTGATGATTGTGAACCCAGTGGAAGTCTCCATGCCTTTATTGTGCCTTTACTCAAAAAAAAGTATTAAAAATTGTTTTTGTATACGTAAAAAGTAAGGACAATAAAAAAGTTACTATAACAGTTATTTATTCATACTGTAAATATTAGTTTTGGTCTAAATCTGATTTAGTAAATAAAAAATATTTTTTATTACACTTTGAAGATAAAATTAATTAATACAGGGTTTTTTTTGTTTAATTAGTTAATCTTCACAGACATGATGCTAATTATTAAAAACATATCGTAGACTTAAAATGTAAAATCAATTTAAAAAAAAATAGATATTCAATTCGTACATTCAAATAAACCTACTTTTCTTTAAATTTGTATGAGTTTTGCGTGGGGATTGCGTACCTATGTTCTTGGTGTGGTGTCGGTTGCCATTTTAATCAATAACTATAAAAAATTGACACGTTTTTGTATTGTTTTGGAAAAGTACGTTATATTAAGTTGCACCAAAGAGGATTGAATGTAAAACACAAAGTTCTGGTTGAAGAAATAAATTTTAATAGCTGCACAAACCACAGTGTCTTCGCTTCTACTGTTTGCTAAAAGGTTAAAAAACATCATTATGAATTATCTTGTATAAAATAAAAGTATTGAAACCTTTTACGTATCTCTTTTTTTTACATAAGAACCTGCCACCACTATAGCAAGAACATTATAAACGATGATCTATAAATTCATAACAGAGGTTGTTTTGTCATTACCATTTCAGCCGAAAGACATCCACTGCTAGACTTGGGCCTCCCCCAAACATCGCTACCATGACCGGTTCGGTGCACCTCGAATCCAGCGGATACCTGCGGCCTTCACAAGGTCATCGGTCCAACTTTTGCGACGTTGTTCTGTACGGTCACCTAAAGATTTAAGTCCCCAGGGTCGTCCGATATAATTGAAGTTTATTAAGAAACCGATGGATTTTTGGAATGAAATTTAATTTGATAAATGAGCTGTTTGTTTTCTTATAATTAAAATATTAAATTTAATTCTTACAAAACTTCAACTAAGTATATCCGACGACTCTGGTTACTTATCTCTTTTGGTGACTGTACTTTTTACCAAATCACCAACGATTACTTTTTAATAAAAATAAAACAAAACACTGTCTAGTGATTCACTGGTCTTTTCATTAACAAAACAGTAGCGATTGCACAACTTTTTGAAATGCCCTTTCATCCACCGTGACTTATGAGTCGAAGAGTCCATTCCGAATCTCCCATCACATCAGCAATTACACCGCTACTGCATACTACGCCAAAATCGATCAAACACACGAACAGACAACCATTCAAAATATTCAATTAGTTCAATAAGCACTTTCGTTCAGAGAAATAATGTTCACCTTTCAACATTCCCCATCATCAATCACGATCTTATTACACGTCAAAACTTGAAAAATATGGCAGCTTACTGTTTGAGGGTCGGGTCATTCATCACGGAACGTTACAACAATGGCCGCTCATTAATTACATAATCCAATTCAATTAAATTGTAATTCAATAACATGCAATTACATTGGATTGCGTCGTGGGTAGTTCGGTGCGTGGGACGTTTCCGATTGGCTTATGATTAACCATTAATCTAAAATTCAATTATCTCATGATTTAACATCGTTTGATTGAAAGAAAGCCGTGACTCACGTTTATTGGCTTTTTTTCTTAATTTCTACTAACATTTTAATGGCTGTTTTCTGTTTGCTAGCGGAGAAATTGACTGTGGCTAATTATAAAGTAATGGTTCTTGGAACTTCTTGGCGGAAATGCGAATATTTTTATGATGACGAATTGCGATGACATTTCGCATGTTTTGATCAGCTTTTTTCACTGCTCCCGGTAGCCCAGTGCCAACGGCCGTGACTTACGAGTTGTAGATCGTAGGTTCGACCCAAACTTGCGCTTTACTTAGTAATAATTTACTAAATTATGTCATCACCACTGCTCTCAAAACTTTTATTTGATCAGGCATCATGCCTGACAAACGCAGGTAAACGTGCACCCCTTCAGCGTCTCATGCAAATGTACAGACGCCAGCACATCAAGCTACCCCAAACTGTCAAATTTTCCCAATTGAACATGAACCTTATTGTTATGCAATAAAGTTGAAAATCTATCAAAGAAATTTGACAGATATAGCTTGATGTGCAGATGTCTGTACAATGAACATTTCTTAGATATTGATATATTTATCGTAAATAAAAATGCTTTTAGAGGTAAAGTTATTGATGTACTGAACAACTCGAATATATCTTGCGGTAACTGACTAGTTAGTTAGTTTGTAACGATATTTATAACATATTTCCTTAAATGAGAAAATAACTATCATACCGATGAGCCCTCATCATAGCATACCTATTTGTTAATATGTGGGAAATGTTATGGTTATTACATTGATTTTGTTTTATATACCTTACTGATAAGTGTTAGTAATGTAATATCGTTTTATTTTTCCAATTAAAATAAAACGACGAAAGAAAACATCGTGAGGAAACCGGCGTGAACCAAAAACTCGAAGACATGTATGGATCCGTATCGATCACAGATCTCCTCTTTATGAGAGGGCGTAGGCCGTCCTACGCCCTCTCATAAAGAGGAGATCTGTGTCCCAGCAGTGTGAAAATTATAGGCTGATTATAATGTAAAACTGTATACCTATGGACTTTTCCACTGGGACATGCTCCAACAGACTGCAAAGTGTATTATGAAAAGGATGAACACTAATGAAAGTATAAAGCCATCATAACAAACGAAATCGAAAAAAAATAATCCACATGTGTGTTAAAATATGAATAACTTTATAGTGTTTTTTTTTAAATCTTATTGATTTTTCTTGACCTCGATCACGCCTGATAGAAAGCACTGGCTGAGGTGTTGGTCTGGCGGAGGTCTTCTTTGAAGGCAGCCGGGTTAAATGTGGAAGGGAACACAGATGCTGGCAGAGAATTCTATACTTTGGCTTTGCGCATAATATGAGGAGGAAAAGCGCTGAGTACGACTGGTTGGGATATCAACCAAGTACAGATGATACCCTGTAATACGTCTGGTAGTCCGGTACTAAATGGTCGATGGTGGGATCAGGTCGTAGCGGTCTTGCGCAACCTCTCTGTATAGATGATACACATAGCTTCTCGGACTCATCTATACTATGATATTGGAATAGGTACAGTATAAGTTATGGAAACCAGCAAAGCCAAACCCATCAACAAAAGGTCATAAAAATAATCAGGTATTCAGAAATGAATGCAGTTGGAATTTTTGGTAAAACACCGCAGCAAGAATATTTATAGCCATATAAATAATATTCTACGAGTCCCAAAATCAGATAATAATGAAAAATAAATATGAGTTCGGTTAATTTAATTGTAATCGAATTTTTATCCTCCCGAACTCATCTGCAGGGAACGCCTCCCGACAGCCGCTTATTATCCGATGGCCCACGTTTTAAGCGGTAGCGGAGAACGTAGAAGTGTGTTTCATACGTTGTTATACGCGTAAACAGGGTGGCAGGATACATTGACGCACAACCTGTTACCGTGGATTCAATACGTGATTCTGAAAACTCACGCTTATATAACCTATAGGTGTATGTTGAGCACGTAGGTATCTCACTTTTCTGTAAACCAGCAGATTTTTTTAACCGACGTTACGATTCTAAATTCATGGTTTTAATTTGCCCGTCGATGACCCTGCAAGCAGCAACCCCGTTTATTTAATTCGGACGTTCTTATTATTTTACATAATGTTACATTTCTTGTAGAAGATAATAATAGTAATTATACGAAATGAAAAGTTACAGACTACAATCTGTAGAACCACTGCTCGCCAAGCCCAATAGGTGTGAAAATTGAGACGACTCGGCGTCCGCGTCGTTGCTGCCGCCATGTCCAAGTTGTTACGTTTCTGTATGAAAACTTTTGTCCTGCAGTGAAACAAATGGAAAAATTAAAAGATAATATCTATCATACTAGATATTACCTACGTCAGCTTTTAATTTACTTCATATTATCAAGAAAAAACACACCATGAAAGTGAAAGTATTTCCATTACTATCGCTTATAACTTAACCCAACTCGCGGTTGCCGTGCAGGGTGGGTCCTCGCCAAATCTAATTATGAAACCACACAAAAAGTAAGAGAGAAAACAACATTTTTGTATGTTTTATGTTATCCTAGAATTTGCCCGTGTGAAACAGGCGTCTGCCTGTTGTGACAGGCCATTATCGTTTTATGGGAGGATTCTGAAAAGGCACGAGGTCCCTTGTATGAGTATCTTAATTATATGGCTAGGTACGCCTTTTAATTAATACACTGAATCAATACGCGGTAATACACTGCGGTTTTAACAAGACATAAGCCTATTCACTGTTTCAGCTTAAGTTTCATTTACTTATTGCCTTTCGACATAGACGTTCTTACTTATTCGGTTTTTTGAAAAGCGAATACCAATATTTTTCAGTAAATAAAAATATGGCGACGCAGACAAATTCAGTGCCATCTGCGATCCTAAACAATAAGTTCATTTTGAATTTAATGCCGTAACTAGCTACCTACCATAATTCCTTATTAAAGACGCATAACTCGGACATGAATATGGTAACTAGTGTAACTACTAAGTAAAATCTAACATCTAAAGTAATTTATCTGAAGACCAGAAGCAAGCGTTCAGTTTCAAAGTACCAGGGCACCACAACGACGCGGGAGGCGGAATCTCAAGTAATTAAACAAACACGAGATCGGCCGGTCTCGTTAGCCGAACCACGCCCACTCCTAATCAATTCTCATAATTAATCGATACGCCCGATCACGATACTAACATCCGAATATCGATTACAAATAACGGTTACGACAATCGATAGAAATCCTCATAATGCACGCTTTGTTAGCAACCAAATAAAGTATTATTTGCGCGTGCGATTCGATTAAAATATTCCGACGTCGCGAATCCAAATAATTCGTATCGAATCGTTAACTAAACGATGGGTGATTTTATACAATAAAATTAATTCGAAATAATAGATTTTGTATGCTTCGTTATGACCGTGGCGAATCGATGAAATAAAACTTTATTAATGATTAATAAAAATTGTTGAAAAAATCGCCGATAAAAGTAAAGGTTTTTATCAAAAATGGTAGTTTGACTTTCGAGTGGATTTTCGTAATTTTAAATCACGTGTAATTACTCAATTGCAAAGTTGCTAGCATTGGGTATGGACTAGTCAATGTAACCTTCACTGCTGCATATTATTTGGTAGGTAAATATTTGGAATAGGTTTGTTAAATTATGTTTTAACTCGAGAATTCAGGAACTTGAAGAGTCAACATTTGCGATGGGGCCGATGGCACGCTGCACCGGTGAGCATTGTTGGTTGATTCATGACCTTTGAAAAAAAATAAAAAAAATATTTGTCATTGAAACTCATCAGGTACATAACTAAAACGTTCTCTACATAACGTTCTAACATAAGCTTATATGAGCTCATAGGTGGCCAAAAAAACAATGATCGCTGAAAGCTGGGAATTATGTCCAGAAAATTACCTGAAAAAATCGCTATGTGAGTAAGTACCAGCTAAAATAAATAAGGAATGCTTTGGTAAAGACCGCAAAACACTCCTAATTAAAGCACATGTTTTTGAATTTTGTGTTATTCTTTTTTTTTTATTCTAATTTGTAAGTAATTTTTGTCTTACAGAAGAATTTGTTTTGTTTTATTTGTTGACGAAATTTCTAATTTTTATATTATATTTTTGTGTGATTTTTTATTTCCTTAAACACTAGTTAGGTACATAGTTTTTAATTTGTGGAAGCTTGTAAATGGCTATTTAAAACTCATTATTTACCTAGATATTAGACTGAAAGGTTTTTGAAGAATAAATAAAACAAACCCAAACATGGTTAAGGAACTAACTTAACTTATTCCTCTTAAGCTCATCAGCGCTCATCATTACCGTGTTACGCGGCCCCTGGACCTTAAACAGTCGATAAACTGGACCTCCAGCCTCCATCAATCAAAGCTGCATCCAATGAACCTCAAGAAGCGCCACAATGATTTATCAACGCTGCGTCTGCGCAAGAGCAGAGCGCGTAATGGCGCCGATCACGACTTGAATCTGAGTTTTTTTTGTTGTAAATAAATAATTTGATTGGGAATCTAATTGTGGGAACTTGGTGAAAGAGTTTTGAAGAAAAAGGCTTAATTAATTGTTTAATTTCAGTAAGTAATTAACAAGTTTCTAATGATTGAAGTTGTAAAATTTTAAGAACAGTCTGGTTTGGCAACTATTTATTTTGCATGGAAAGAATAATTATGAAAAAAGTGATGGTTCTGGCAGTCGTTTTGTAAATGCAAGTTTTCAGCCAAAGAGTATTTCTACAAAAGATTCTACAGCAGCACTCGTTTATTTATTTAATACTTCACGCGCAGAAATGTACAGAGTCGGACTTAATGCCAAAGGCATTTTCTACCAGTCGACCTTTGGGTGTTGCAGAGACAAACAGTGGTAGGTGCAATTACGCAAGTAGTATTTTAAATATTTCGGTTCGGTTTGGATTCGTTCAGTCGACTGAATCCATTTTTTCAGGAGATAGTGTGCACTCAATTTCACTATATTTTACAAAAACGCCGCATCAACTAGGCCCTGTTCTAACGAATGATCAACACCTCAGTATTTCCGTCCTGATATATATTAAGAAACGATAAACATTATTTTTTACTTACCTAGACTTCTTACATTATTGTTAAATAAAGTACCAAGTACATAATATGTATAATGTACAAAGAATCCTTCAAATAAATCAAATCATCTATCCAAATATTAATACGGCAACATCACTAAATTAAATTAACAAATAGCCAACAATATCTCATACCAGAGACAACGTAGACTTTAAAACAAAACTACCATAATAGACAAACAGTAACAAATGAGGTCGGTTGAAATTGAATGGGCCAGTTTTAAATGCGATATTTTTGTTTTAATATCCAATTATGGAGTTTTAAATTATTCGAGACTTTTTCATCGGTTCGAAGGCAAGTCTTGGACTAATTAATGATTTCCTCACAGCTGGGGATCCTTGGCGATTAGGGAACGCATCGGTATGTCGTTATGTTCTCAGTTTTGAAGAGTTGAGGATTAATGTTGAAATGGAATTAAGGTTTTTTTAGGCTTCGATGGTTAAGAAAAGATTTTTGAATTAAAGATCGAAATTATGTTATTATATTAAGGATTTAGAAACTAATTAGAAGTAAACAGTTATTTACAAGGTATAGATACAAACGTTTGACATATATTTTTGACGGGATTAAAACTCCATACAAAAAATGGCAGAAGTACCAAAATCACAAGTTTAACACTAATACCTAAACACAAAGATTTTACAAACAAACATTAAAATGTTGCATCAATATTTTATTAATATTGACACCTATGTTTATAGTCTGTCAAGAAGTAAACGTTAATTTACATGGGAGTGCAATTTTGCTCGTAAAAGCTCAGTAATTGCTGTAAATTACTGATTTCTCTTCCTTAATGTTATTAACCAACTTTTGGTGAAGGTACAGATTATGATAAGGAAATAACATTATATTATGTGTGACGCCGTTATAAATATGTATTTACAGAATTATAATCATCAAAAAACTCATTTAGTTAGAATAGGCCTCAAATGTCTTGATTTCATGAAATATTTGGACTGCAACCAGCGTACGGAAATCAAATATTTGGACTGCAAACAGCGTGCGGAAATCAAATATTTGGACTGCAAACAGCGTGCGGAAATCAAATATTTGGACTGCAAACAGCGTGCGGAAATCAAATATTTGAACTGCAAACAGCGTGCGGAAATCAAATATTTGGACTGCATATACAGCTTACGGAAATCAAAATTTCGTGGGCCATTTTAGCACATTCCCCTTTAGGGGAAAACTCCAAGGTATCCGGCAAAGTTCAAATTTTCTTTTCGCAGGTTAGTGTCAGGTTCTATTTTGATTATAAATGGTTCGCGACCATAACACATATGGCTTTATATTAATTAACTAGCTTTTGCCAACGGCTTCGCCCGCGTGGATGTCGAAAATTATCCCACGGGAACGTACTACCAGGATAAAAATTATCCTATGTTAATCCAGATTATAATCTTTTTGCTAAATTTCATCCCAATCTGTTTAGCAGTTTTTTGAGTGATTGATTAACAAACATCCAAACATACAAACTTTCACATTTATAATATTATTAGGATAAAGTAGGACAGGATAGTAGGATATAAATTAAAAACATCAAAACAATCCTATAAGTTCATTTAATTCCAATGAAGGACAAATTAAATTAATTTAGAGGGTTTATCCCAGGATTAATTATATACCCATCAGGTCAAGTCACTTTAGTAAGACAAACGGAAAACCTTTCTGAAATATATATGTCTTAAAACCAATTTTCAACCATTAAATCAATATTTAAACATAGAAAGGTTAATTACGGTTATTTATTTATCTATAATGAATGGTCTCATCAGCGGAATATGAATAACATTAGAGAATCTCACAAAAACGTGAGACTGGAGAAATGCAAAGCTTGGCTAACGGGTAAGGAAATTATAGAGAATGAAGCTATGTGATGTGATTGCTTGAATAACAGCATCTTGAGGAAATTAATGGAGTATTTGACACCCTGACTCCCGTAAGGAAAATTCACCTATGGGAGCTATTAGGGTAAAACCAGGATAAGTTGCCCCAGGGGTGTAGTTGCCCTGATGGTAACTACACTAGTTTCGCGGATGAATCGCATGCTTTTTTATTAATGTATCGAAACTCTTTTAACGTATTCAAAAGTAAACTTAGTCAGTATATAATCGCGGACAAATCACTTCTGGAGAAATGAAGGCATTATATAGTATAACTGACAAAACATTAGATGATGAGCTTTGTGTAAATGTGTATGTTTTAGCATTGTATAACTGATGACGACGAACTTTGTATAATTCAACTTATATGTTCTAGTATTGTTCTCAAGTGAGTGACATGTATGTCTTTATTGAGAATAAAGTTTCTTTAAACCTAAATTCGAAAGACTCTCCAACTCCCACTAAGTTAACCGTGTCGCATGTCTCTGTGCAATTGCATGGGAAGGCAAAATGCGATTAAAGGTTTTGCGGGATAGATGTCCTGTTTCTCGGCGGGGCATCTATCCTAAACGTAATTTATATGGATTAGGCAACTATCCCCTATGTGGGATAGATGTCCCAAAATATAGAGGTCCAAAAAATCGCCAATACTCTGGAAATATTAAAGATAATGCTTTTTACTTTACATAAATTTGTAGATAAAATATTAAAGTATCTGCCAGTTTTACAAATAAAGTATTATGCTTTTTGCACTGAGAGATATAGAGTGGTTTAAAAAAGTATGGCAATTGCCATACTTAACAGCCGGATAATTATCCGGCTGTTACCTTATCGGATTGCAATATGAACTATTATCGCTCCTAACGACAATATTTAAAGTTACCTGGGCCTAAAGAGGGCTATTACAAATTGAAGTATTTAGTTTTAGGTAAAGCTGATCGTGCGTGCGTGTATAGTGAAGTATGCTACTCAGATATGCTAACCATTATGATTCGGACGCCCAGGAACAAACCGGCGCGGACGTATAGCTAAAGCCCGCGCGTCCCGAGATATACAGGGTGATTGGAAGATGGGTGCAAAGCTTTAAGGTGAAGATAGTATAGACAATTTAGAACCATTTAAGCCATGGTTGTCTTAGACGAAGTCTTACCAATTTTTTTTTTTTAATAAGTTTTAAAAGACGTATTGTACAAATTTTTTATTTTTTTCTGAGCTTTAAATGTCTGTAAAAAAATGTGTAATGACACAGAAGCCTAAAACATGTTTTGCTTGATTGCTTACACATGACTTTAATTAAATAAATAAAAAATGAATTCATTTATCATTCAATTTGGCCATAATTATGCAGTTTACATTAAATTTTGAGAATTTCCGAAAAAAAACTTAAAAATTTGGTTAAAAATATTTGGTAAGACTTCGTCTGAGACAACCATGGCTTAAATGGTTCTAAATTGTCTGTACTATCTTCGCCATAAAGCTTTGCACCCATCTTCCAATCACCCTGTATTATTGATTCATGGCGTTGCATTCAAAAATTGTTTAAAAATATTATTTTACTTTTAAATAGACTGTTTCTTTTTTTCAAGCAAGTTGACTTAGTAACCTTAGTTATAAAGTACTTTTTTGTTTGAATTTCGATTAAACATACATACCTAAATAAAAAATATGATTTGGGACGAAAAATTATCATTATTTCTCTGTTTTACGGAATAATTTTTAGGTTATTTTTGTATGAAACATAAAAAACTGATTTGAGCATTCCAAATAACAAGCTACATTTTTATAAATTACTAAACTATTATTATGTTCCATGTAACAGAGCATCAAAAGATGCCCGAAATTTTTTACGAAACATCCTTTGCCGAGACAAGGTTTTTACTGACTTATGTAAACAAATTGAAAAATTTGTTTAGAGCGCTCCCTAGACAAATAATGAAATTTTCCCGGACATATTTTTATTTTTATTTTTTGCCTATATTTAAACCATAATCACTCATCAAATCTCGAGTCAAACGCTCAAATTCAAGAAAAAATGTGAAAGCGCCCTTAAACACATTTAAAACCTGACATTTCGCGTCATACCACCACAAGTCACTCGACCAAATACTAATAATTGCAGTATCATCACCGGTATGGTCGGAAAGCTATTAGGTACAAGTAACAAAAACTGCTAAGTACAGTGCGAGTCATTATTTTGATATTATTATGTACAGTAGATGAAGATGTCTGTTCAACGATTATGTGGTGTGACTAGACTTTCATAGAAATAGTGGGAATGGAAAATAGAATCGACCAACATAACACCACGACCACGCCTGTATTCTCCGTAAGAACCCTGTGGGTGTACTATAGAGTATGTACACCCACATTTCGCCAAATAAGTTTAAGTCGCATATAATAGGAGGCCGACATTGCCATCAACGGATCACAAATCCATCTTAAAATAATTCATGTTCATAGCAATTGGCTACATCATGAACTAAGAGGGAACAGGGCGTGCGATTCTCCATATAAATGTATTCCCCTTTTTTCTTCCTGAATAATGCCTCTAGAGCATTTTTTTTTTATAAAACAAGTTCTGCTGTAAACACGGCCCTGTCATTTTCTTTTTTTCAGCAACGAATTATTAAAGAAAATATGACCTTCTAAAAATTACAAAAAAAAATCCTATTTTTACCGCCGTGATTAGAGGACTACCAGACAAATTAGAAAAGCTTTTAACATAAAAAAAATGATAGGAACCTAAACATATTCTTTCTTAAAAATTTTATGTAAAAAATAATTGAATCGGCTCAGTTTTCGAGGAGAAAAAAGGGGAATACGAAAGGTCGATATCAAAAATTTTGTGATAATTTCGGTCTGAGCTGCAGCTGTCCCTATCACACACTACGGGGCAGACATATTGACAGCGCGACGGCAATAGTTTCTTCAAATACCTATTTTTTTTTTAAATTCGCAGGCTCCGTCCCCTCTTAAGAAGTCTAAACCTGGAAGTAGGTATTTGAGATTGACTAACTGAACCTACGGAAGTAAAACTTGTAGCTTAAGTAATCTAGAATATTGTTTTTAATTGGATGCTCTTAATCATCTTGAATGAATGATAAACACAAAATCAAATCATATGCCGCTAGGTAGGTTGTGTATTTCTAAGAAAACGTAGGAAGCCTAAACAATGGAAGCGGAACGGAACGAATAAACAAACTTCTTTCAATCATTCCATACGCCATCAGTTCTTACATCCCACAATGAGACGCCCGCCCACATCAGTAACAGGATTTGAATAAATTCCTAATAATTTACCCTTCTGTCGATCATCAAAATTGAATATAATCCAACCTATGACCCTTCCTTCGTATCAAACTTTAGAGCTCCATTTAATTTTATTACTAACATAAAAATACACTGTTTTACAACATGTTTAAGCATAAAGAAAGTCGCCTTTACTACGTCCATCATAGACAATAATAAAAGAAATCAAATAACCATTTCAGATAAGTTAAAAGTTGCGGAGACTCTTGAAAATTTCTTTACCAACATCCCAATAGAGGTTACGAAATGTCTCCCCTCATCATCTGTATTAGCTGAATCTCTTCTTAAAGAAAACTTCAGTAAGGACATTCCAAGTTTTGAATTCAAACCCATCTCTATTGCCACAATTAAAACAGCATTTAAAAGTCTTAACATAAAAAACACTGAAGACTTATGGGGGATTTCCGTTAAGGTTATTGAAAATATCATTGACACAATTGCCCCTGTCCTAACAGGCATATTTAATCAATGTTTAGACAGCGGTACGTTTCCTGACTTAATGAAACATAGTAAAGTAGTACCAATTTTCAAATCGGGTAGTAAGAGTGATCCCTCTAATTATAGACCTATATCTGTGCTTCCAGCATTGAGCAAAATTTATGAAAAAATCATGCTGGACCAGATGTTGTCACATTTTAACTCAAATGGGATTTTACATAGTCGACAGTTTGGTTTCACGAAAGGTAGGTCGACGACTGACGCGGGAGTAAAACTCATCAGTCACATTTTGGAATCCTGGGAGAGTTCTCAGGATGCGATTGGCATTTTCTGTGACCTCTCAAAAGCGTTTGACTGCGTTGACCACAATACACTGATCTGTAAATTACACCACTACGGAATTCGTGGACAAGCTGCTGATCTTGTACTTTCCTACTTATCAAACAGGCAGCAAAAAGTAAACGTTAACGGGGCGACATCCTCGGGGTCTCTAGTTAGGATGGGCGTGCCTCAAGGTTCAATTCTTGGTCCTTTTTTATTTCTAGTTTATATTAATGACCTTCCCTATCTGATGGGTAACTTCTCGGATATAATTTTATTCGCTGATGACACTTCTCTTATTTTTAGAATAGATAGAAAAGATACGGATGTCTTACATGTCAACGAAAGCCTAGCTGTTCTATCGAAATGGTTTGCTGCTAATAATCTTTTACTCAATGCGAACAAAACTAAATGTCTTAAGTTCTCGCTACCAAATGTACCCCAAGTAGGTCTAAATTTAAAACTTGATGGCAAGAAACTAGATGCTATTTCGGAAACTGCATTTTTGGGAATTACTTTAGATTCAAAATTGCAATGGGGTGCCCACATTAGAGCGCTTTCAAGCAGATTAAGCTCAGCTGCTTACGCAGTAAGAAAAATAAGGCAGTTGACTGATGTAGCCACAGCTAGGTTAGTATACTTTGCTTATTTTCACAGTATTATGTCTTATGGCGTTCTGCTGTGGGGATCGGCAGCGGACGTAGATTCAATTTTTATTTTACAAAAGAGGGCAATCCGCGCAATCTATAAAATGGGGCCTCGCGAGTCTCTTAGAAACAAATTCAACGAAATTGATATACTTACTCTGCCTTCTCTTTATATTCTAGAAAATATCTTGTATGTTCGCAAAAACTTAGGTCTTTTCAAAAAAAGATGCGATTTCCATAATCTAAATACACGTAGTAAAGATGAAATTGTGATTCCAAAATTTAGATTAACTAAAACTAGCAAGTCATTTCTAATAAACAGTATCCGCTTCTATAACAAGTTGCCAAAGTCGGTTACAGAACTTAGCGATGGAAAGTTTAAAACTCACATCAAACGTGTCCTTATCAAAAAAGCATATTATAAGATAAAAGACTACGTTGAAGACAGGGAAGTTTGGCATTAATTCCTTCTGCACATGTGGCTTCCCTGGTACCTCATTAACAGCAAAACCGTGTGAAAGTCTATTAACTGCTCCCAAATTGCAATGTTAATTTTTATTCTTTTTATTATTATTATTTTTTTTACAATGTCTGACATATTCTCGTCATTATTTGACATTATACATCAATTTTACTACCTACTATTTATTTTCAGTGATTGTCATCGAAATCATGTCACTTGGTTCAAATAGCTTCATTTTATATAGGTAGATTCTTTTACATATTGTGAATGAGAGAACGTTGTAGGCCTTAGAGACTAGATTTGTAGACGTTTTCCTATTCTGTATTTTCATTCCTCTAAGTACCTGGTACTTATTGACTGGCCTGCACTGTCCTCCCATACCTATTATCACTGTAATTTGAAAACATTGTAAAAGCCAATTATTTTTAAAAGAGTAACCGTGGAGTTTCTTGCCGGCTCTTCTCCATAGGAAACGACAAATTGGAACCGTGCACCTAGCTTCTGACGTTTCATAAGTGCCCATGCAGGCTTATGTGAAATAAAATATTTTGATTTTGATTTTGAATAGATTTACATTTCCGTTGTAATTAACTTTTTATTAACAGATGAAAAATTGAAAAATAAAAGCTTTTCTTTGATATATATTTTATCTGTCACATTTAATTTCATTGTCTTCCTCATCAGTGATAACGTTCGTAAAAAATCAAACGCGTAAAAAATAATTACGCGCACATTACACGCAATCAAAGAGACTGACGTCAACACTGATAACAAACAAACATTTTGTTACAACCCCACAAGTTAACGACAGATAAAAAAGCTTACTATTACGTCATTTACATAGTGACACAACTCAAACTATTACACCTCATGAAACGATCAAAAAAATTCAATTATCCCATATTTTTGGTTCGCGTACATTTTTTTAAATTAAAAAAGAAAGGTAATCAGCCCCGGTACTAAATAATGCATGGAAAATATCAACAAAAACATTTAGAAACAAGCAAACGAGCTTGATTAGGGCCGATGTCACGCCGATAAAGGCCGTAAAGCCGAAAATTGAAAAGGTTACTTCATTAAAAATGCTATATTTTACAATTTTTAAACGGGCAGGTGAACCTTATGGCGGTATGCAGGGTGACCATCATCTTGAGCGTGGAGAATTACTGTTTGTATTTGGATTTTTTTTAATCGTGTTTTGCTTGTGTTGTTATTACTTTTGACGGTTGTAAAGCATGTATTGGAATGGTGGTGGGTATTGAAGCTTTGTATGGCACAGTTGATAGTTTTTTCGCGATTACTATATTGGTCCCATAGAGAAAGTTGTTTAGTTTGGTTGTATGTACCACACCCTTAATTATGACCACATTTTTCTGATATAAGCTGTATACAGAAAAATACTCCGGATGTGGCTCTCGTTTATGTCTTTTCTTAGAAGAATGTTAGAAAAATGTAGGTTTGAATTAATTGTATGTTGTTGTTTATAAAACCAAAAAATTACTTATCACAAAATAGAAGCAAGAATATGATGTCAGTTTAAAGTGGTCCCGAGAATATAGTTTTATTCAGAATCTGCTTGATCAAATCTTAGTATCCCACAATCTTAGTGCCTCTCAACACTGACCTCTTGTAAAACGAAACCCTGCAGTACCAAGCCTAGCCGTACATATACTCACCCTATAGCCCGGCGTCGACTCCCGCGCACCCTGCTGCGCGGATCTAATGAAATAAACTGAAAATCAACACGCGTACCCGCGCCGCGCCCGCTTTGTGCCGCCGCACGACCCACTCACGATATAATTAACACCAGAATTTATTATAATACTGTCCCGAAATAATCTTACGATGCGTGGACACGCTATTGTTGTTTTTTAATCAATATTATTGGCAGTTTGTTTTCGCGCTCGGAATTTGAATTCCGGATGTTTGTATTGTTTGAGGCGCCATTTGTTTTCCTCTTATTTTTGTTTATTTTTGGTGCAGCTTTCTAGATTTATCACTAGCCAGTATTGGTTTATTAATCACCTAATATGAGTTGATGTGAGTTTAATGTGAGCTCTTACTGAGCTTGGTGGTTCAAACATCTTTACTCTTAAAAGCCCTGCGTAAGTACCTAGGATTTTTTGAACGTGAATAAAAACGTCATAATTGGTGACGTCATTGTGGTCCTCGATTCTAGTAGAGGGCTACCCACTGTGCTACCAGAAAGTATGACCAGAATGAAAAACGCCGAAAATGTCCCTTGTTCAAAGATCTTGAAAAGTTTGAAGCCAACCAGAGATGTCTAAATTCTTAAGTTTTAGTTACCGAGTTAAATTTGGCAATTTCCGTCAAAAGCTCCCTAGAAAATTGAGTCTCCCTCTCTATTTAACGTTCGAAATTCCTCACCCAAAAACAATAACAGAACAAATTCGAACGAAGACTGGTTAAGACCCCAGCACACGGCCAGGTAAGGTCAGGGCCTCATTTAAATGATTGATCAGGCTAATTCAATCAGCTTGCTCGAATAGACTGTAGGTAGCCGATTGGCTCCCAAGCGAGTGATGAATTACACTTATTAAGTTAAGGAGTTCATACAAAAAATAGTTTTGTATTATACTCATAATTTGAACGTTTTTGTGATCTGTGAGTAAAGAATTTGGGCATTATGTAAGATGTCTGTATGATGTATAATGTTCCATCTTATATAAGACTAGCTTTTGTCTGCGGCTCCGCACGCGTGGATGTCGGTTATCGCGTAAAAAAGTGGCATCTGTCCTTCTTCATATCCTTGGATCTTTGCCAAATTTCATGCCAAGCCGTTAACTATTCACTATGTGGAGAACCGAGTAAGTATTTACTAAATGGGCTACGTGACCTGTTCCTTTTAATAACCAACAAATTGTTGAATTAAAATTCACTTGATAAGAACAACAATAAAATAATAACATCGACACACTATATACGTTCTGAAATGGTTCTACCACTGGTATGCGGACCCATAATTATTTTATTGTCATTTTTACATCAATAGAGAACCATTCATATTTCCATTACTCGATAATAAAACGTAAATCGATACACTATCAATGCGGTATTAATAAAGAACTAATATTCGTGTGTAACGGTAGGGGTGCGCCAGCGCCGCGCGCCGCGTGACGTCTCTTGTCGCTACACATCCAAAGAGATGTGCCCAGACGAAATCGATTATGATTCGCAGGTGCAAATAATGATATTTTTTATCAATAAAAAACTCACTCCAATACTTTTTCGGCCGTTTTTTAGGCTTGATGATGTTATTAAATATTAATAGATTGAAACGATTATTTCATAAATATTGATAACTCGTTAATAAAATTATTGTAAGATGACCTGGGAGATTATGTTTGAGTTTTAAATTAATGTTAGTCAATACTGTTAGAAAAAGCTAATTATACAGCTTTCGATATATTTTGCATGAAATATGATATCAATATCGACAAAATCGTTATTAATGGTTTATTAGGGCTATAATTTGCAATATCATTAGGCCTAGAGAAAAGTCAATGAGTTAATAACATACAGTCTTCTGCGGTTTTAATCAATTAATTAAAGTTAGGCGGACACCCGTGCCAATCCAAAAGACATTGGTGCCGATTCTGTTGTCACAAAATTCTCTAAACTAAACTAAAAATCACCAAAATTTAGTTTAATCCTGTCAAACGACGATTTCCTATTCTGAAATTCACTAAAGTGACACAACTTAACTATATTTTAGTTTGACAGCACTAAGATTGTACTGAATTATTAATTTAGTGAAGATGGTAATTTTGCTATTCTGAGTTTGCCGTTTTTCACCAAAAATTTTGACTATAATGGTGCCGATTCTGTTGTACACCGAACTAAACTAACTAAACTATCACTAAAATTCCTTACTTTTGGCTATGAGAATCTTAAAGCTATTCTGCAAAAAAAAATCTCTAAACTTATAAATAATTTTGACATAACTAAAATCGAATTTGATTTGAAACCCAATCAGTTTCTTTAAGTCTATTTAGTACCGCTGAGCAACATTTTTTTCATTCAATGTAAATTGTGCAAGATATGACAAGCTAAAAAGCACTGTTTAACGTTCAAATTAAGGTTTAAACATGCTGACAAACTGTAACAAAGCTACAGTATCTCACATGTGGTTTTCAAAAGTTACAGTGTATTTCACCCAGATATCGTTTTTCTAATAAACAGAGTATTATTTTCAGGGCATAGGTATTTAAAAGAAATGTCTAACGGCACTTAAAGTAACTTTAAAGCGACCTTTGGGGTAATCGCTTAACACATTAACAATTTGCGATGCCTTTCATTTTGAAGACAACATTCATTGCCTTCTTTACGTTGTCGAGCAGACGTGTTGCACAATTGGGGTGTGATCTCCACATCTTGATGACTTTGTAACAATTAATCATCATAGCAGGCAGTATCTTTGTAACATTATCAAAGGGGAAAGCACATTTGCCACACAAAAAAAATGCTTGATATGAACAACAATGAAAAATATGTCAAATTTCACTACAAATCGTAGGGAACCCATAACAATTTCAATAATTATCAAAAACCTTGTTAGAAGACAGTTCCAATATTTTTTTTCTAAAATATAGCGTAGCTAAGTTAAGGCTACACAAAAAAACAGCATTTAAATGTTTTAATCGATGCAATATCGTGATAGCAGTTAACACAGTGTACGTTTCTATCCACAGTCGTCGTTAAATATCCTATAAAGCAATATGTACGAGTATGTAACTCAAGTCGCAAACGCACAACCATGAATCAATCAATTCAATTAAACAATCGAAAGAATGAAATGCAGTAATGTCAAACTGTGAGTAAGGCAAAGGACATATGATGCATGCAGCCTACGATACGATTTTTATTTTAAAAATAATTTGATATTAATTAATATTGACAC
Organism: Antitype chi; assembly: GCA_947359405.1. NCBI lineage: Eukaryota > Metazoa > Arthropoda > Insecta > Lepidoptera > Noctuidae > Antitype > Antitype chi. The sequence continues at coordinate 17,511,491 of OX375813.1, forward strand.
GCATGTATTATTTTAATTAGATTTACTGTATAAATGGTTCGAATTATATTAAATTAATGATAACTGTTCAATAACTCTGTAAAACAGTTCGCTAAGGATTATTTAGACGATTCCTTTTTGGATGAATGTCGGTTACTCATGTCTAATAAACACTAAACTCTAATAAAAAAATAAGAATGAATTAGACGGATATCAAGTTAAATATTTTTATGTTCGTAATATTTTAACCCTAGGTATACAGACTTGAGAATTATTTCATTATACATATTTTATTCTAAATAGAATTAAGGACTATTAGTAGTTTCTGTCCATTTCAGGCATGTTTTAGGCATTCCCCTTTAAATGTCTCACACAAAACCTAATTTCGGTAGCGCCTCAGATCACAAATATGCTTGCCTAACAGTGGAAAAAATAAACTCAGCACTTACCTATCTATTCATTATTTATTTTATACTACTACCTTATTCCTATGCTTTTTTATCGTAAGATGCAAATAGATATTAGACTTCAAGACCTAGAGAAGAAGGGATAAAACTGGTAAGTAAGTAGTTCCTGAATTCTAAAACCTCACCAAGTTTCTCTTAGCAATTATAGTATGTTATCATGGCTCCCTACTGATCTTAGAAAAAGTTACGCTGATCAATGATTGCTGAAATTAACGGTTTTTGGTCAAAAGATGTAGAATAAGTATACTATGAGATTCTACTCGAATTTCAAAAAGACTTTCCGGCACTAGTGTCGAAATCTCAACGTTCTTAAAGGGGAAGCAGGGATAATAATACACATTTATTTACAAAATTTTGAGCATTTATACCACCAATGCGACACTCAAAGCTAAAAAACGAAGAAAAAATATTTTTAGGGCTATCCTGGCGCTTTCACCTTAATCAATTGTTTTGAAAAGTGCTCGTGCTGCCTTGTTTATGTTCTAAGCTCTCAAATACATAACCCAAGGCTCTCTTCTATTAACACAACCAAGCCCAAAGTCAATCCACCACGGCGGCAAAGATATTCATTTAATTTAACATTGTAATGAGACACGTCAGGCACTCGAATCCGGCGACGATGAAATATTACTTGTCTATGATTTATCGTAACATATTATCTTTTTTTTCTCCATTCACAGTCATCTGTAAATGTAAATAAAGTCTGGCGTTTGATTTAATAATAACATGATAGGGAGATCAATATATTGTTTATTTGAATATTTGATTTGGTTTTCTTTTTGTACAGAGGGCCCCAGCACTCCTACCCTCGATTACCCACATTATAAATTTTTCCTTATATACCAGAGTATTTCCTTCCCTGTGGCGCAAAGCCTATGTTCGCCCACTATCTAAGGTTTCTAATCCCTCTCTTCCTTCCGACTTCCGTCCAATTTCTATACTTCCCTTCTTATCCGCTTGAGGCCTGTGTCCACAAACAATTCTCCAACTTTGTTCACCTTAACTCAATCATTAGTCCCCTTCAATCTGGGTTTAGGCATGGGCATAGCACTGTTTCCGCCCTCCTTAACCTGTTGCGCGTCTAATTAGCAGACACAATAGAAATTCTATTGTTATCGGAACACATGGTGTGCACTTGACATTGCGAAGAGTTAAAGTGACTAGCGATATAAAAGCAGGAATGAAAGACACCAAATTTACTGCTCTAGTATTGGTCGATTAATCAAATGTCTTTAATACCGACAGTCACAACAACCTGTTGGTCATTCTGTCATATGTTATGGTCTCTCCCGAAGCACTGGAATGGTTCTTCTCTTACCTTCAGGAACGTCAGCAGTCCGTTCCTGTTGGAGTTTCTTCCTCTTGCTGGTATGATTAGGAAACTGGCGTTCCTCAAGGAGGTATACTCTCTCCTGTTCTGTTTTCTATTTTTATTAATCTCATAACTTCCGAACTTCAGTGTGCGTATCATCTGTATGCAGATGACTTGCAGTTGTACTCTCAAGGGAAGGTTGATGAATTACCTGACACTATCGACAAATGAAGTAGGGACTTGAGGGCCATAAAAACCTGGGCTGATAGATTTGGTGCAGCTGTAAACCCTACGAAGTGTCAGGCGATCATCATTGGCAGTCCTCATAGTATTAGCAAGGTATGGTACAATCTTGCCACCAGTACTCTTCAATGGTATGATCGTTCCTCTTAGCACTGAGGTGAAGGACCTAGGCCTGCATTTTGATAGTTCCCTGAAATGGCATACTCAATTTGCTAGGGTAAGCCAGAAGGTTACTGGGACGTTACGGGCTCTGTACAGATTGAAAAATTTACGTCCATCGAGTACGAAGACAATGCTTGTGCAGTCCTTAATTTTCCCCATCATCGACTATGGTGATGTGTGCTACTATGACCTAAATGCAGATCTCCTCGATAAACTTGACATTCTTTTCAATAACTGCCATTCGATTCGTTTTCAATCTGCGTAAATACGATCATGTCTCTGCGCATCGCTCCCTTCTTAAGTGGTAGCCCAAACGCCAGCGCAGAGAGCAAAGCGCGCTGACCACCTTGTTTTCAGTTCTTAATTCTCCCTCTTCCCTTATTTATCTTCCCCACTTTCAATACATTTGCGCAAACCACAATAGAAATTCTACGCTCATCGCATAATTGTCTTCTTCAATGTCCCACTCACCACACAGACTTCATTCACTCTTCTTTCTTCGTCCAGTATATCTCTCTGTGGAATGCGCTCTCCCAAGAAATCAGGATGGCAACCAACCGATTGACCTTCAAAATTAAAGTTCGCAAGCACATTCGCAAAAAGTTGGCAGTGGCATTACAACGGTAATGTTTTCTTATTGTTTGTCTCATTTGTTTTTAGTGAATTCGTTTATTTATGTATATTTATTAGTGCTTATACTTATATATAGTTAGGTATATACATTATATATATAGTTTAAATAGTTTTATGCTCTTATATTTATTCCTCTAATTTATTGCACCTACCACTGTTTGTCTCTGCATCACTCAAAGGTCGACTGGTAGAAAATGCCTATGGCATTAAGTACGCCTCTGTACATGTGTGTGCTTAAAGTATTAGATAAATAAATATTTAAACAAACTAAAACAAATCCTCTCTCGAAGCTCATAACTGAGATTCATTATCAAAAACGTATAGCAGCCACACGTGCCAACTAATGAGTTTAGCAGAAAATTACACAATTAGTGCTGTCCGATACAAACAGGCATACCAGCGGTGAGCGATAGCCTGCCCCGGGCATTCGTCAACCAATCTCGAAAACCTTCCCCTCGTATGCAAAGTAGCAGTCAAGAAGGGTCCAGGTAAAACGGATGCGTTAAGTTCTATGCCCTATTCATTTGCGTTGTTAAAATGATTGACACATTCAATTAGCTGGGTGACCGGTAGACCTCCCAGCTTGGTTCTTAACTATTAACGTCACCAGCCCAACTTGACTCCTGCAAATGTATTAACCTTCCCCTCTGTTCCTAACTTACTAGTACTTTGGAAGACGTAGGGGAGGTCTTGTAAAGCTGGTCAGTCAAAAAGGGTAGGGTTATCGCATTGTCTTATGGTTTCACTGTTGTTTTCTGCAATTAGTAAACGAATAGCGTGTCTCTGTTTAATAGGCCTTTCAGCGATATACATCGTCTCAAAAAGGAATTTAGTTTTGACAGTGACTTATTATTGTTAACTTAACGTTAACTTTTAGATTAAGTTAAACATTGGTTAGTTTAATTTAACATTGAGAAATCGACCAGATATTCAGGATCAATTATTTAAATCAAAATGTTATCAATGACATGTCGTATACGTAGAACCTATAATATTAAAGGGAATTTCGAATAACTGTAAAATGCGTTTGACTTTAAGTAAACCATGCTTGCAAATCGATAGCAATCTCAATAGTGTTGACGTATTCAATTTCCTTTCGGCAGTTTGTGAATAAATTACAATTTCCTGTAGGAAAATGAGATCTAGGAGTATTTCTTGCTGTACTATATTAAGTTTAAAAGTTGTATCTGTAACTTACTTTTAATTGTTATTTAAACTTCCTTTTAACATACTTTTATCGACTTCAATTTTATTATACATATTTAAAAGGTTAAAGCCATTTTCTTGCAAGTCGGAACTTTGAAAAGCTTTGTAAAGCTCTGCTTTCGGTTTATGAAAGCTTATTTAACTTAATATGTCATCAAAATTAAGTTAAGTAATTCGATTAGTTCCAAACCCACAAATAGCCACAACAGCTAGGGTTGACAACAGGAAGGTAGTGTGAAGAAGGGTTTTAGAGATTTTTTTCTTAAAAAATTATCTACAAGTCGTTTTGGTTTTCAATAACAGCAATTTATCTATACCTTTTAAGTGATTTGAAGTTTCGTATATCGACACACAGCAGTTCTTAGAAAACATAACATCACGCCAATATTCTCTGAAGAGGTGTACCATAGTACATGCACATTTCGCCAGTTATGTTCGAGTCTCATGTAATAGACGGCGAGCTTATTACCATTTTTTTTTTTGGTTGGGGAATCATCAAATAATTTCTCCCGCTTTGGGTGGAGCAGGTGGGCAGTGTCTGACTTTTACTGATTAAAACTCACCCGTGTTCCCTCAGTTGCCTGTGTGCCAGGGTCCGCGGTATCTCTTTCGAACAACCCGAACCCCTGCCTTGGTCGGACCGGACAGCGAGCTACCCATTACTCGCCGTCCGCAAGCCCGCGCCTACGGTGACCGGGTATCAGCCTGGGATTCCCGACACCCAGGGCGTCTCCTGCGGCGACTAAGGCCATGAGAGCGCGTATACTGCCTCTTCCTCACGTGCGCCAACTCTCTCTTGGCGAGCATTACTGCTTCGCAGAAGGAGGTGACGGCTACCCGTGCACTTTCGCTCCATACCATGACCTGGATCAGGGCCGGACGCGAGCGATCGCCGCCGCCGATCGCCGCCACGAAGGACACGGCGGTGCTCCGCCCAAGCCGGGCAGACCTCCACCGTGTCCTCAGGGCGATCTTCGCAGTGGAAACACCCAGGCGTTTCCTCTCGCCTTATGCGAAACAGGAACCTCCCGTAACAACCGTGTCCGGTGAGGACCTGCGTCAGGCGGAAGCCTATTACCATCAATCGGGTAAATATCACGACTACGGACTGTAACTGAGCGATCCCTGATGAGAAAACACAATAACCAAATCTGGGAATCGAACCTATGCTCAGCAGTGGCGCTTGCGACCACTAGACCAACCTTTACTTAAGACATCAGAGGGGTAATTGCGTAATACACTATCAGTAGGAATCGCTTTCATTTTGACAGTTCCACAACATTCATGGCGTTGTTTACGTTGCTAAGCAGACAATTTTATCGAACATATGAAAGAATGACTATAATTATATACCTTCAAAAAGATTCAGATTCTGATAAATAGTGTGTTACAGAATTAGAGTGCAGCTCTTACGCCTTTAAATATCAATTTATTTACACTATTTAACAACACAAAATACCGCTATCACACAGCTAAGTGTATCAAGACATCTTCATTACGTTTTAAATTAGATCATGACTTTCGACGGGTTTTTTTATTTGATTTATATGCACAATGGCGTCTTGTGGCGACCAATCAAAACCTCAGCCAGCTTGTAATGAAGTTGTATCGTGCACAGACTGCTTTCTGCTACTTTTTATAGGTATATTTCAATTAGGAATCATAATAGCAAAGGGTAAGGTGCCGATAGTTTATAGATTATGTTGGTTAGTAGATAGGATTGGTTGGTCATCTAAACCGAATTGAATGCTTGACAGATGCTAAGAGCCTGCTTACTGGACGCGATTGAACCAGGAATGAAGAGATTCGTAGGAGAGCAAAGATAATCGACATAACCCAAAGAATTTCCAAATTGAATTGCCAACTTAAGTGGCAATGGGCAAGGCACATAACTCGCAGTACAAATAGACGATGGGTCGAAAGGTTCTGAAGTGGCGACCGCGTACTGGATGACGTAGCGTTGGAAGGCCTCCCACAAATTGAACTGATGACCTGGTGAAGGCTGCAAGATTCCGTTGAATGCGAGAAGCAGAGAACTGGTCCTAATGGCGATCCTTGGGGGATGCCTATGTTCAGCGGTGGACGTTTTTCTGCTGAAACGATGATGCTGGATAGGGGTTCTACCTTATTCTCTTGGGCAAACCAATCCATTTGGAATGTGTCAACAGTCCTTGGCCTAATGAACGAAACCAAGGATCTTGAAGCTTGTACTGTGCGTGACATATTTTCCGCATTTTGGATAAACTGTGGGCCCAAATAACACAGAACTGTGTGCCCTGAGCGGGGTAGCAGCAGGCCACGTAGGAGATGGCGGGATGAACTGGATTTATTCTGTCAAAACTGCAAGGAAGACGTGCCTGCTTGCGAAAGAATTGGAAGGAAACATTTTCCCGGAAGGGGAACAGAATACCTATACAGATCAAACAAAGATGATTCAGTTTCAGCTGGGACTTATCAAATCCTCATTTGAATTGTGACAATCCTCAGTGCGGTCTTATCACATCTTTCATAATTTTCCCAGTAAATATGTTAATCTATGACACTATCAGACATTATCAAGTGAGACATTGTCAGTGTCGGCGCGAACGCATCTCAGCGGGGGCAGATTGCGCGCGCATGACACAGCGCCGAAGACATACGAGCGCTCCCGATTGACGCTCGTGCCTTCAGTACGAAGGCATATAAGTATTGGCAATTCTTTACAAATGGTTCAAAGCCTTTCTGTCCATATGGTAAAAAAACACTGATCCATTTTCAATTTTACATCGCTTTGACAAAGCGGCTACGCTGCTGTTAAATAATCATACGAGAAGTAAACCTACTATGTATGTACCTACCTTTATACACATAAAGGTAGGTACATACATAGTAGGTTTACTTCTCATTTTCACACGAAAATGAGTTAACTTCAAAATGTTTGGATTTGCTTAGACAGTAAAAAATATTGTCCCTTGACTGTTTTTTACCTATAGAAACCATTTTGTAGGTGAATTGTTTGCCAGTTTCGTTAAATAACTTGATAAATTATTTAAGCGAAGACATTCACTATACAAAACCTGTTACTTTTCAATCTATCGATCTCATAAGCACATCGCTAAAAAACGAACACCAACCTCACAACTCAAGCCTGCACCCACAACGCGGCAATAGTAGTTTCTCGCCATAATCACATTTTCCAGAAAACTGTCCACAGCGAAAAACGTCAAAAACAAAAGAATAACGACATCAATATCATCATAAATACGTCACTGTGGCCGAACACGGTCACATCATAAAACTCATCAGTGGGCATAAACCGCCGCCATATTGGAAACTGGCGGCATTTAATAATCTCATTGAAAATGTTGATTAAAGCGAGAAGACGCCTCTGCCACAAGCTTTATTAATAGGCTTATGATTGCGGGCTCTATTAAAAGTTATCACAACACCACTGGACAGGTTGAACGAGATGAAAGTCGATGCTGTATGGCCAAAGAATCGATATAGAAGCCATAGTATTGTGCCTCTCGTCTCATACCGTTTAGAACGGCTTTTGTTTTTCATATGTTGGCGTGTATAATTCAATTACCTGGCCATCAATTACGGTTTATTATACAGTTGCAATTTTATATGGATTCAAGGTCGAAATAATTAGCTTCTATCTGATCGCTATCGGTATCTAACAGCTGATACAAGACTTTTCTTGTTTTAATTCTCACTGCACCTACAAGTCAACAACAACATCCTCGATCATTTGCAAACTGACACTGACGTTTTAAAATCAGCCACAAACGTTTTACACTTCGTAAACTCCTAGTCTATGGCTTGACGCGCCTCCTGTGTCTGAGTGATTGAATGCGAGAGCAAATTATAGGCTGTATGGACACCTTATTACTGCTCTCGTACTGTTAAAGCAATTTAGCTGACATTTAAATAATTCCGCACCGAATGAGGGCACCGAGTAATGACGGTTTACTTAATGTTACCTTGGAAACACCACGGGAGCTTGGTTCTTAAAAAATTGTCACGTGCCGTGAGATTTTGACGTAACAAGACGTTTAATTTTGAGGTCTTCTTTAGAAAGTGGCATTTAAATCCTGTTATTCTATTTTGGAAAATGTTTTTAGCAAGTAGGCGATAAGACGGCAAGTGCTTTCGACTTTGATTTCAGATAAATAATCTTGATTTTATCAAAACCGTTAGTATAAATTATACTTAGATCTTTAGATCTGAATAATGATGATTTACACTGCTATGGCAGTATCTACCTAAGTACCTATGATTTACATTTTCCTTCTCAAGAAGATGACGCCGGAAGGCAGTCTTTTCAATAGTTAATTTATTGATGTCATAAGAAGCAAAACTGTAAATACATATTTATTGGACATACACAATTGTCAAAGGTTTTTAGAAATATTTTTTAACATGACAACAATTAAAAGAATACCGTTTTTAAAAAAGGAACCGCCACCGGTTGACGCTCATCAAAAATTTGTCTTCGACTCATAAAAAAAAACAGAAATCAAAGGAGCCGTTAATCAAAACTTCGCAGCGATTACACACCATGAAATAAATTAAACACTTACGATTCCCACCAAAACACGAGATCGGCAACTAAACAAATTCAGAGGCAATTACAACTTCTCCCTTGTATTAGCAACAAAATGAACTTGGGGCTAATAACAGTGGTAGCACCATGTTATGGGAGGCAATTACGTTGTGGGTAGCACAACAAAATCCGGTAGTTAATTAGGCTAAATTGTATAATGTTGGTGCGGCAGTTTGCGACGAGTAATTGCGGGCCCCTGGCCCCGGGCCCCGTCCGCGACCTGAGCTCGACTAGCGATGAGCGACGTCAAGTCTGATGGTAATTCTCTGATTTATTAAATAGTTTTCTTTGATGATACTGGCGTTTGAGGAGTTACAAGGTTTTTTGATGTGATGTGTCATGAGAAGTATTGTTGCATGGAACTATTATGCTTTGGTATTAGATACCGGATGGAAAGTATCAGGCATTTTGACGTTTGTCTTATTTTGGGCACACATTATTTTTCACTTAGGTGTGTTTTAATACTGAAGTGTATCTGGTCTGAACGGCTTAAAAAATATAACATGGATAAAATTGCACTAACAAAGCTATTGTCTGTAATGTCCGTTTGTCACCGAGGACCAACAGCCAGCACCTCCATACTTTCACCAATCTACGTCTGCACTCTTCGTTGTAATGAACATCATACTTCACACATAACGATATTAATCAAAAAGGTGTCGTTATTCCTCTTAAATTATTACTTCACATCAGTCGCGAAAAATACCCAAACCGGTTATATCTCTATAACTCGTAAGTACTTCACATAAACGTATAATTAACTATCAAATCACTCAGCTGACAGCCAATTAATAACGACCGTAGGACTTGTCTTTCATAATTTGAATTATTGCCTGATGGTGTGCGGATAAATAAAAACAAAATCAAATTATGGGCCATTTATATAAACCAATTTGCATGGCAAACTGTTACGACCTGGCGACACCGGGACATTATCTGAGGCCGGACCATTTGAGGCCAAACTAGTATAGGTTGATGATCGACTACGTATCAAAATGGCCATCGCTTGCTTTCGTAAGCAAAGTCCAAATGAAAAAACATAACTGTCAAAATATTAAATTTCGAATGAGGATTAATGTCGGTACAGTTTGTTTTTTGGATTGATGGATCACGATGGCGCAAAACTAGTCACGACTCACGACCTTGTCGGAAACTGAATTTAAGCGCAAGAGTAGGGTTTTATGACTGCGTAAAGTTAATTTTTAAAACACTGACGTCTGTTGTTGTTGTGTGTTTAATCATTCTTTTTCCATGTGTTCCTTACATCCGCTGGCTAATTCTGCATCAAAATCATAGTAAGCAAATAAGCAGACTAGAATTTTGGAGAGCGAAAACTGGATTTTTAATTTCCCAGAATTGTCTTTTATAGGATTTATTCTATGAGAAAATGGAAAGGTTGCGTAAGCACGATCGACGTTGTGATGTTAAGACTGACCAACTAATAAAAATTAATTGAAAGCAATAGCAACTGTCACACACTTGCGACACGTTATACCGTAGTTGCAAACCGCGGTTTAATCGAGCGACTATCGCCTAAGGGCATTTGCGGTCACTTGACATACGACGTGCGAACTCAACAATTACCGAACTCACTGATTACACGGTTCGGTGGTGATAGCCGACTGTTCTTGGGCGATTGACGACTGACAAACGCAAGTGTGCAGCCAGTCCAATATGAAATATGAATGAGATGCAAATTAAGGTCGGGGATTATGGCAAAAATATCTGTCAACACATTTGGATATAACGAATCTGCATAGTTAGATTTATGAATATTACTTACAAGAAACTATATTAAAAGAGTTTTACTTAATCTGCAGAACGAAAACAGGCAAACAGACTGTAATTTACGATTAATTTGGCGGTTTTGTGCAGTATATTAATAACAAACTTCATACTTTCAGTTTGTTTTTTCCAGTAAAATGTTTTGAATGAGATGTGTGGTTACTATGTGTCAAAGACCGTTTACTGATTGAATTATTGTTCTTTAAGTAATTTTATTAGAGCTACTAACCCATTGTCTTCTTACTTAAGCATATATCGAATATAATAGTAAACTTTTTCATTAATTTAGGTACATAAATTCTGGCCAAATAGACACGTAATAGGAACATGGCAAAAATTAAGTACATATTTTTTTTTATGTCGTATTACTTTTACTTAAATTTCGGCATAGCCTCTCATGTGACTTCAAGGCACACTGAAGTTGAGCTCTTGCTTAGTTAAATACGCGAATTTCAAATTGAAAAGTTGTTGTAGTAATTTTTATACGTGAACTCACTAAGACATTGAGTTCGGCAACAAATCAGTCGTGTGTTTAATCATGGTTTAATGGCACGTGCGTCAGTGCCCCCTTAAGGTGTTATTGATGATGTAGGTACCAAAAACAAAAATCGTGAGTGATCATTAAGTCATTAGTGGTAATAATAAAGTGATCAAGCTTGCCTTGTTAAAGGAAAAAATATATTAAGAACAGTACTTAATAATACTTTTTTTCTCTTAAATTAAATTACCCAATAACCACCAGAATGTATGTAGGTTAAGACTAAAGAAATAATTTGTTAAGCCTCGTTAAACTGCCTAATAAGCACGAAATCTAAGATCTGACTCGAAGGGCCAGAAAATTAAAGTAGTGAAATAAGCGTACTTTTGTGTATCAATAATGTGAAATATTCGTACTTAGGCCTTGATCGCTCTTAGATTTAAGTTTAACTCATAGGTATTAGTGTTCATCCAAGCTCTAACCATCTTATTACATTATAATCAGCCTATAATGTGCCCACTGCTGGGACACAGGCCTCCTCTCTGTGAGAGCGAGCAGGCCATAATCCACCACGCGGGCCCAGCGCGGATTGGTAGATGTCACATTTCTTCGAATTTTTTGGTTCTAGGACATGCCGGTTTCCTCACGAAGTTTTGTCGTCGGTTTTACAAATCAGCTGTTCCATACGTATATTGACCGCGTAAGTATTTCACTTTTGTATGAAACAGTTGATTTTTTTTTTTGCAAAACTGACGAAAAAATTTTGCGCTGGGGTGTCTAGAATGATATGCTGAATCCATGGTTACAGTTTGTGCACTGAATAAAAACTTTTCCTGTATACATATATTGGGTTCTAATTCATAAACTGGCTTGTTGGTTTAAACCTGATAAATAAAATAAAAAGCTTGTTTTATAATAACGGGGTAGTTCTTAGATTTGACAATGACAACTCTCTTTAGCCATTAACTTTTTTATGCCGCTTTCTATGATAAACTTATATATGACTAATTGTTAGCCTACCTACTTCAAATTAAATACAGACGTCGCAAAAAATCTTCATAAATTCAACGCTGGACGCTGGAGAATGGAACGGTATACAGCACAAAATCGTGATGAATTACGACGTGCTAACACCGAATTACCCACAGCAATGATTACACGGTTAACACAAAAATGATACCGCCATTACATCGATAGAACTGTGAGAAATTAGTGAGGCGAATCGCAAAACTGCACTCACCCGTACCGAATAACAATTACCGATATCAATCGATATAAATCGCTAATTTCGAGTCTGTTGTTTAAAAATGAAGCACTTTGCACAGAAGGCTTTATGATAGATCGATTGAATGGCTTTGAGATATCGATTTTGGTGTGATTCGAAAATTTTCTGTGAACAGATGAGAGATGCCTCAAAGAGATGTCAGCACCAAATGGTGGGGTCCGCAAGGGCCGATGCCTACCAGGGGTACGGGTTGTTCGAAAGAGATACCGCGGCCCCTGGCACACAGGCAACTGAGGTAACATGGGTGGGTTTTAGTCAGTAAAAGTCTGACACGCCCTCCTGCTCCACCCAGAGCGGGAGAAGTTATTTGATGATTTCCCACACAAAAAAAAACATGACAGATTAATTTTTAACTAGCATTTGCTCGCGGCTTCGCCCCCGCGTAGTTCTGAAATTATCCTGCGGGTACGTACTACCGGGATAAAAACGCCCCTCTCTCTAAGTCTCTCTAAACAAAATGTGTCCCAAATCTCATCCAAATGCATTCAGTAGTTTTTGCGTGAAACCGTGAGTACCTACCAAACATTCATCCATTCTCGCAAACTTTCACATTTATAATATTAGTAGAAAAGTTGGGCTAAGCGATGATGAGTTAGTAAAGGTTTTTTCACCTAACAACCTCGGAAAGATTATGTTTGTCATTCGAAATCTGCGTGCAAAAGTGCATTTTATCCGCTAGCGTGGAAAGAGTTTTTGAAATTCGAACCTTTCTATTCAATAATTTTCTATACAGCCAGTCCACTGAAAATGCATTAATACTTATTTCATGTCAGTGCCCCAACCCTATTTTCAGAATTATCGCACTGGCCAGCAGGAAGACTGCATGAAAAAGAAAGAAACTTAAAAAAAAATAGTTTCTATTCAATTTGCTATCCATAATTTTGGTTTGTTTTTTGACAAAAATCGTAAGAAATCATAAAATATGAGCGAGTCCAGCAGCGATGAAGATATAAATTTAACACCTGCAGAGTTAGTGCAAGTTGTAGGTACATAATGCCGAATTGACTTATCTTCCGGAAAAATCTCGCGAAAAGTATATACATAAAAGCGTACAATTTGTTCAATGCACTGAAACATTATAAAGGCGTGAAAACATTTTCGAAGACTACAAACAATGCAATGCTATCATATTTCATTGAACTACACTAATTTAATATATTTTTAGGCTGTTTTTCTTGCACCTAGCATTTTCCTCGCTGTAGTAAGGTGAAAAATTGTGTGTTTCGCTCGGCAGCAAAGTTTTTCTGCGTCTCGTACGTTTGAACTCCTCGCTACGCTCAGGATTCTATATTTGAACCACTCGCTTCTCATGGTTCAATCCTAGAATCCTTCGCTTGCTCAGTTTTCAATACAAGTACCTACTCGCGCCAAAAAACAACTTTGCAGCCTTGCATAACAAATAACTATTAACCGCCTATACTCCATTTGAAATAAGATTAGACATTTAAACAAACCGTTTTTACAGTCAGTTCAACTGATTTTGACTTCAGAATGATAAACTTCAATTTTCATGGTTTAAACTACAAAAATTACGATTTTCTGTACAAACTTTCATCCCCTATTTAATTCCCTTAGGGGTTGAATTTAGAAAAATCCTCCCTTATTTCTTGTTTACATTATAAAGGAAAACTCTGTGCAAAATTTCAGCTTTCTAAGTCTAAGGCTGGGCGTTGATGAGTCAGTCAGTCAGTCAGGAGTTTTCTTTTTATTTATAGAAGAAAGAAGAAGAAAAAGAATCGTGAGCAAGATCTGTGCCATACTTATCCCACACGATGCAATTCAAAGGTGCAATAAAAATTAAACTTGCTCAAACTTTGGTTCATTGCGCAATCTTCAATATGGACCCTAAACGGTCAAAAATATTGCGCAAGTTCTGATCGTTTAGGGCTCGCCTTACACAGCCACTGGAAATAACAACATAACCGATATAATTTCATTACCGACACTCATCTCCGTTCATTCTTCTTAACCAACATAGTTACAAAATTGGTGCTGCAATGTTCAGCATTATGGAGGCCATAAAAGCTTATAGCATTGTGTACCATTATCCTTCATAAGCCATGGGTCCTTATAAAGAGCAGCGAGTGCCAGCAGGATAGTTTATAACCACTTAACTTTAAACTGAGGTTGCGCTCAGTAAGTACTCGTAATTGGTCAAATAGGCTTACTGAAATTATTTTTGTAACATTATTGACACTTTGAAAGCTTTTGTCATGGATGATTTACTGAAAAGAAAATTGTTTTTTTTTACACTTTTTTTTACGTAATTTTGGTCGTTGATGTCTTTTGCTTGTAGAAAATTACTTTCTTTTTATTTTTCCTTTTTTTTAAAATTATAAAAAAAACTACTTACGTTACTTTTTGACATATTGTCTTGTTTAATGAACTTCAATACAAATGTCGATTTATACTGCAGTTTTATTAATTATTGAGCTAAATATCTAATTAACATCAAGAGAACATACCATAACATCACGCCTTGTTGCCCTGAAATTTTGGACACAGGTGTAACTATAGAAAACCCACATTTCGCCAGTTATGTTTAATTCCCATGTAATAGGGGGCGACCCTATTGCCATCACCCGGGCACAAATCTAGACTCCGGGTTGGTATTGAAAAATTCCAGAAAAAAAAAACTCAATAACGGGATCGAAATCAGAACAGAAGTTAAGTCAGAACAGAAGTTAAATCAAAACAGAAGTTAAATCAGAACATACCTAAGTTAAATCAGAACAGAAGTTAAATCAGAACAGAAGTTAAATCAGAACAGAAGTTAAATCAGAACAGAAGTTAAATCAGAACATAAGTTAAATCAAAATAAGATGAACTCTTAGCTATTATATGAAATGCAGAAAGTAGCTCGAAGCTAAATGAAGACAGCTGGACGTTGACCAAAACGTTAAACTACACTTGCCGCGGTCGGTTCGCGGATGGGTGACCATCCATTACTTAACGAGTTCCCTCCGTGCCTCAAAAAGCACGTGATCCCGGTTATCATTCGTAGATCTTTGACAGTCGTTACGCGTAATCAGAAGCCCAAAGACTGACAACCAGTCTTACCAAGGGGTATCGTACCCAGTAACAAATAAGTTTGTGGAGGTCAGATAGGCAGTCGCTCCATGTAAAATACTGGTTCAGCTGCATCCGGTTAGACTGGAAGCCAAACCCAACATAGTTGGGAAAAGGCTAGCCAGATTGATTATATGAATTGCTGAAATATAATGTATTTATTTATTATTAACCATTTATGGACACACATAACAGACAAGAAGAAAGGAACAGAAAAATACGTACAAAGGTAATGCTTTATTTTTCTTTTTCTTTCTAATTTTGTGTCAATTTAGATTAAGTGTAAAATTAGCAGTTTTATTGACTTTTGTCGCTGACCGTCGCTGACCACAGACCATGAATCCATTTTACAAAATCCAATCTGAAAAGTTTGCAACATGTCTAGATTTGAAGCAGATATTATCAAGCGAGTACAAAGTGAGCAGATAAGCCTAGAATTATTACATTACATGCACTTACCGTGAAATATGCGCTTGCGCCTGTGTTTATCACTACCCGAGCCAGTCATAGTAACTAGATTTATAACGTGTTTGCACTTTCTCTGGATTTCAATTCGAAATGTTCTGTTTGGATTTTGTCTCTATTAAGACTTCATAAATTCTCCACTATATTTGCTGATACTTACATTAAGAATCTAATTTATATAAGTATAGTCTACACTTAAGAAAAAGTGATTGAAGTAAATAATAATTTTACAAAACGTTTTGAAATCAAGAATCAAATGATTACAAACTTATTTTATAATAAGCCAATAAGAATTAACACGCTACACCGCCAAACATCTCAATTTAGGATTGTAAACCAAACAAAATTCAACAATAAAATTAATGTGAGCATCTCCGAGTGAGGTCAGGGTGTCCGAGTAATCTTACCCATCAACTTTACAGCATCTGGGCTCGTAATTTAATTAAAAAATTCACAGAAAACAGGCACTGGCGGCGGCGGCGTCGGCGCAATCTACCAAATTGCGCACCACAACACATCGGGAGCCCTAATTCCCTTAAATATTATTTTTGCATCCTTTATCGTATATTTTGAAATTAACCCGACCCCGGTAATAACTGTTATGCCAACGTTTTTGATTAAATTTGCCCAAAACCAATACTTAAAAGTTACCAAACTGTTATCGTTTCGCGAGGACAATTTGCGCGGGACCACGTTCAGCCATTAGTGATTGTCGGAGATAAAATGACGTATGGACCTCCTCTTTTGTGTTTCGATAACGAAGTTCTGGTCTAGACTGTTTTTATGCCAAGCAGGTAGCTAAAGCTTTTATGACGCTAATCACACTTAATTTGGGACAAAAAGCATTACCCGTAATCTCCATAGATTCTTAAGCTGGACATGTATTGGACACTTAATCAAATTGGGATGACTCTAATGATGATCCAATAATTAGAATCCTCGTGATTAAACCATGCCGTATGTTCCTGAACCAAAGATTCGGCCCGCGTTGTGGATTACGGATCACTCCTTACCCTCTCTACAATTTCTTGACAAAACAATCTGAAGTAAAAATACCTAAGTAGATACGGATGAAAAAGATAACCTAGGTACCTACTTTATTTGACATCCTTCTAATATAAGTAGGTACTTATAATAGCCAATTATAACCGTTAATGTACCATATCGACTGTTACTGTACCTACGAGTATATCTAATTTAATAAATGAGTAATGATCTAAATTGAAATCCTAATTTTTGGGATAAAAAAACATGTCCAAAAAAGTTACCGCTCCCGAATATTCAAGGTTCGTCGTCAATGGCAAACTAGGTGTAGAAAAAAACAATTTCGGTAAAACAAGGTAGGTATCTCCAAAAGTACCTACCTACTTGAACTCTCCTACGTACTAATCTACATAAATATTAAAAAATGCATAGATACAACATATTATTTACTTACACAAAACAATTTATAATCCCGCCATTTTTAGCTTAATAATTTTCCCGCGCTCTTGTCTCTGGCTAATAGTTTTGTGCGATTATGTATGGCAACACTTTATGCTGCATTTGCATAATGAAATTACGACACCGGCCCTCGGAACATCGCACTTATAAAAAATAGGTACCAGCCATCGTTGACCGTATAAATACAAAATTGATTCGATCACCGGTTATTAATCGAATTTTCCGTACCCAACGGTAATCGATTGATTATTTAGGTAATTTTCAACAGTACTCTACCGATATTAAGAAGATAATTGCGACTAATCGCAGTAGAAATTTACAAGAATTTTCAACACAATTTTATTGCTTCTAAGAATAGATTTACAAGTAGCAATTTTCTAAGAAATAAATAAAACTTTAAAAAAGATCATGAAAAGACGCCACAAAAAAGATTCTCGTGATCGCTATCCGAATAAAATTCTTAATTACTTACATTTATTACAATAAATTAACTTGGGATGATCACGATATATCTATTTTCGAGAAATTAAAAACATAATTACGGAATATTATCACTAAGAACGAAATAATTAGTAATATTTCATAATTATTAATTTGAAGCAACGCTTTCCTTGACCGCTATTACCGAGAGCCTATATTTTATACTTGTTTAATACTACACGAACTAAATGTATTTTACGGTATTAGGTACATTGCGTTTTATGTGCAATTACATCTGAATGCATTGAAACGTTAGCGAGCGATAGATTTTACTTATCTGAGCTATTTAATGATGTGGATTTGTTAGGGTTGTTTAGATGTTCTTTTTTTGGGGTAACCGAGGGGCTTACGGTTAAGTAATAACTAAGTTAAGCTACGCTTGCCGCGGTTAGTCCGTGGATGGGTGGGTGGCAAGACCCTTCCGTGCCACGGAAAGCACATTAAGCCGCTGGCCCTGGCTGTCATTCGTAGATCTTTGATAGTCGTTATGGACAGTCAGAAGTCTGACGGTAAGTCTTAATTACCAAGGGGTATCGTATTATGTAACCTAGTAACTGTGTTGTGGAGGTCAAATAGGCAGTTGCTTCATATAAAATACTGGTATTTAGCTACATTGTGTTAGACTGGAAGCCGACCCCAACATAAAAAAACGGCCAGACAGATTTATTTATTATTTATTTATTTATTATTTATTTATTTATTTATTTATCCTCACACTGGAACGCCATACAGCAATTACACCAACGGAGCAAAAAGTTAGTTCATGTGCCACAAAAAATTAGTTCATGTGGACATCGAACGGGCGACGATGGATCACGCACGCTTACGCAGCGTCAAGACACACCACCATACTTCCATAACTCTATTCCATCTATATCGCGCACATTCTTTGCTATTTATTGACATTCAATGACTCTTTAAAAATTTAAACATTAAAATTGAAAAAAAACGGAAAATTTTGATGTGACAGATGATAATGTTTTTTTTGGGGTTGTGAACTTGAAGCCACAAATGCTCAACAGATATTTGTGGTTTAAGAACTTTATTATTCCTGATTAAGAATTACCAATAATTCACTTACTGAGAAACTTTTACATAAAATGTTATGAGCGTAGGTACAATAATTACGTGAAAATTAAAATAGGAAGGTAGTGATAAAAAAAGTAAATATCAACTAATCACCAACCGAGTAACCACGGATCTACAGTAAAAGTAGATGTAAGTACTACTAGATGTGGCATACATGGCAACTTACTAACTGATGTTCTGTTTTATTTGTTTTTTTTTTACCGACTTCCAAAGGGTTAAGAATTCGGTATGTTTATGTATTTTACACGCTTTATATTAGCTTCACTTGTATGTTTGTTTGTTTGTTTGTTTGTTTGTATGTAACCGACTCCTTTGAGTGCGATTTTGACCCACTTTAAACGGTCAGATTTCATTGAAACTTTGTAAACTTGTCGAGGACCGATGACAATTCAATAATTTAAAAAAAAATGAGAAAAAAAACACGTTTTTGTAGCAGAACTAAAAAATAGAAAATAAATAATAGTTTAAAAAACTAAAAAACACGCTTTAAAAACCAAACTAAAAAAGGAGAAAATAATTTAATTCAATTAAAAAGCGTGGGGTGCTTGACATTAATTGATTATAAAAATACCTCAAAAAGCACCCCACGCTTTTTAATTGAATTAAATTATTTTCTCCTTTTTTAGTTTGGTTTTTAAAGCGTGTTTTTTAGTTTTTTAAACTATTATTTTTTGTTGAATATAGTAATTGTTATTGAGACATTATAAAGGATTTATATTTATTAACAGAACAATTATTTCCAGAGCGTATTTTCTCAGTAAATCAATTAATAGAGTCGTTTTTAATTACTTTAATGACGCAAGGAATTAGTAGGTAATCTAACTCCATTATTTATCTTAAATTAGGGTAACCTGAGTAGGTTTTGGGTAAAATCAGAACACGCCAGTGACATTTATTCTGAGTCCAGATGATTACAATATAATTCTGTAAATAATACCTACATTATATTGCCCCGTTGTGTAGTGGTCCCAAGCAGTAGGTACTGATGAGCATAGGTCGTGGCTTCGATTCCCGGGTCGGGCAAAGTGTTATTGGGATTTTTCACCTGGAATTAGTCAGTAGCAGCCCGGAGACTGGATTTGTGTCCGCTTGATGGCAATAGGCTCGCCCCCTATTACATGAGACTTAAACATATCTGGTGAAATGTGGGTGTACTGTTGTGTTGCTAGCTAGCTACAAATGAAATATTTGTGGGAGTTTAAATTCGTGTGATTCGTATATTTTAAAGTAATCAGTTCAACACAACACTGCGCCTAATATAATAATGAAAATTATCTGCGGAATAAAAACCTATGTCAAATTATTCTTAAATTCAAACTTAAACTTTCTGGCTGTTCGATCATAGATAGCCCAATCATTGGCTGCCAGTAAGCGTAAGGTTTCATGCTGAGCATACAACCTTTACAGTACTATAGATACACCTCTGCATAGACCTTTGGAGAATACAGGCGTGATGTCATGTTATTCATAATCAGCTTATAATGTTCCCACTGCTGGGACATAGGCCTGCTCTCAGTGAGAAGGAGTGGGCCGCAATCCACCACGTGGGCCCAGTGCGACCGGTGTATATCACATGTCTTCGGATTTTTGGTTCTGAACATACCGGTTTGCTCACGATGTTCTCCTTCACCGTTTTGAGAGCTGTGGTGATGAAATAATTTACACAAATCAAAGCGCCTGTCACCTCGTAAGTCGGGGTCGTTATCACTGGAACACCACTGTTAATGTCAGGTTATGTAAATAGGTTCTGTTTTGTTCAATTTACCAGCCCTGTTTTATATTTTATATCAAGACAAGCAAATGAGTAAACGATTTAGCAAGTACCCGTGTCACAGACCACTCTAACAAGGCACTTAAGGCCCTACACATCGCTTGCGGCTATTACGTTATAAACTACTGCACTAGCTCGCTCCTCCCACTTACATGTGGAGTTTTCCTTAACTGACAACATTTTAAAATGTGTGAGGGTAATGTTGCCCGACTAATTAGAGTCATTATTAATAATGGCTGTCCAAATACAGAGCGTTTTTGGCACCTTAATGTCAAATACATCGATACTGGTGTAAAAGACAGATTTTTATTACAGCCGTTATAATATAATGGTACCGCTTTCCTAGGAAACCAAAGCTTTGTTCTGGAAAAGATACTTAAGGCTAATTTCCTCCAATAATAACAATGTTGTATGAATCTAGGGAAAATTACCTCAGTGGCCGCAGGTCAGGCAGTTGTAGGTCGTGGGTTCAGGCATTTTACTTTGTATGAATTATTATTATTCTCTCAAAGGAAAGGGGCCATTCAAGTATTACGTAAGCAGTTTTTTAGCAATTATTGACCAACCCCTCCCCCTCGTCGGCAAAAGTAAGCAAAGCTCTTACTCCCCCCTCCCATGCTCACGTAAACATTGGTAGCAGACACCTAACGTGTCTGCTCACTTTCTTGTGATTTTGGTATATTGTCATCGTTTTCATCGAGCCATTCATAGACAAGAAGGGTTGCCATATCTGTTAAACCAAAATCGAATAAATTTTGTAGAAAATTCAAAAGTTAATAAATAAATTCTGCTGACGTAATCTCCATCCAGACCCCCCATCCCCCATATCATCAAAAATAAGCAAAGCAAAGACCCCCCCCCCGCCCCCCTGTAGTGCTTACGTAATACTTGAATGGCCCCAAAGGTGATGAAAAACATAGTGAGGAAACCGACATGTCCTAGAACCAAAAATTCGACGACATATGACAACCGCCTACCAGCACTGGGCTCGGTGGATCACTGCCCGCTCTCTCACAGAGAGGAGGCCTGTGTCCCACCAGTGGGAACATTATGGGCTATTTATGCTATATTAAACTAAAGAAATAGTACCTGAATTTTTTTTTATAATGATAGCCACTGTTTCCTTATACTTTGCATTTATAACGAACCAAATATGATATTCATTGACAATGTGTTATGTAATGTTTTCACCTCATAAAAGGCGAAGACCGTGAATAAACCACAATAATAATGTGTAGGGAAGTAATAAAACCGTGTTTCCATACCTGTACATAAATGGCTACGTCACGCGTTGCACGTAGGTAGGTAGTATCATAACTAGCCGATGACAGATTAATATTTTATGGTCGATCTTTCAATCTTCAGAAAGCTTTTATGTAAAGAATAAATATTACGGCTTTTGTGAAAATTAAGAGAAAGTAAGAAGCTGTACCATTTCGCACATAAAAATATAAGTTACCTATTAGCTACCCTACTGTCAAACCGCCATATTTATTCTTCAGCTTAAAGTTGTCTTACGGTTAAAAATCGTTCCTTAACCTTTGGCACGTCAAGTGCACACCATGTGTTCCGATATCAATAGAATTTCTATTGTGTCTGCTAATTAGACACGGGACGGGTACCTAGCAACACAGCGAAATGTGGTAGTACTGCTCACCCCCTTCGAGGAATACCGGCGTGATGTTAGATATGTCTAGTACCCAAGTGTGGCCTGTTAAGCACCTAACACGGATTTTCCCTACAATGTAAGCTGAAACTACGCAGCATTGTAAACGCTCACGTGCACAATGTAAGAATACAAGCAATTAGTTATACTATTCACACACAACGTATTAATTACATCTAATAAAGGTTGTCAAAGCATTCAGACGGCGCACTTTAAATCATCAGTGACAAAAACAATGTTGCCAGCGTTTGTTAATAAACTCCCACAAATGACACTCGGGCATAATTTATTTTTTACGGGCAACACAATTAGCGACCGTTTCCCTGCACAATTACTTTACAATATAAAATTGATGCCCAGTTCATCGCTGTTTGTGGGCAAAACGTGCTCGCTGGGCAATTTTACGTATTTTGTGATAGCTATTAACAAATTTATTATGATTCGTTTACTTTGTATTGTTGTTAAACTGTTAATTTTTAGGACTCCGTAATTGTTGGCTATGGAAAGAGGTTTAAAACCGTCTAGTAAATAAGAACTTAATCTACCTACTTACCTAGATTGATGGCTGTTCTGGATTCCTATCTTGTAATGGAGCCGGGACTGTGAATGTAAAGGCAGACGACAGGAATAACAGTTCGTTTTTTAAACCCAGAGACTAAGTTGACAGATGTAATGTCAAACTCATGTCAATCTTCTATTTTAAAAAGGCAAACACAAAACACTTGAAAACACTCGTCTTTGGGATTCAAAAAAGAACGAATAGTTTTAAAAGGTAAACTACATATTTTAGATTTGAATTGCCTGAAGTCTAAACTTGCCTTAAGTACCTTAGAAAACGTCGCCGCGTCGTACATATAAACACTGGAACTTATAAATACAGACTGCACTATCACACTTAGGAAAATCCTAAAATCGTGATTAGCACATCATGTCCTGAATAACTCTTGTTATTTCGAACTACCTGCATTTCGTAAGAAAAACGTTCATGATTTACAGAATCTACAACACCTACCTGTCTACTTTAGGGCGAATTACAATCGTGATTAGCACATCATGTCCTGAATAACTCTTGTTATTTCGAACTACCTGCATTTCGTAAGAAAAACGTTCATGATTTACAGAATCTACAACACCTACCTGTCTACTTTAGGGCGAATTACACCAATAACAGTCCATCTAAGCCACGTTCAGGAGCTGCCAGTGTCAATATTCCACATCAATGAAAACATGAAAACACTGACAGCTCTTGAACGCGATATACAGGGTGTCCCGAAACTCAACGTCAAGCGGGTACGGGGGCAATAAGCTAGGTTGTACCAGTTCTAGCAAAAATAAAAAATAAAATCCATGTGACTTGGTTAAGTGATAATACTCGTAGGTATTCTTTTGAAAATGTTGAAAATCAACACCCTAGATCAGATATTTAGGTACTGTGATCACAAATTTCTAAATTGTTCAGTGTTTTTTTTTTTTTAATGTAATCCTAAATAACTATGCTATTGATTGCAGTCACAAAACCAATAATTAATATTGTGAGTCTAGTACAAAAAAATAAAGTTTAATTAAGTCATGGTTAAATACGTTTTATCACGAAACTGTGACGCCTTGTCTTTAAAAAATATGTACTATATTTTTTATTTTTGCTGGAACTGGTACAACCTAGCTTATTGCCCCGTACCCGCTTGACGTTGAGTTTCGGGACACCCTGTATAGGTACAGTTTAATTGGTGAAATTCGCTCTTAATGTTATATATAGATATTCTAAAATATTTAATTACTACAACATAAAATTTAGAACAAAAAGTAATTCTCAAATTATTAACTACGCCGACTTGGTATTATGTTACACAGTTTTGTCAGAATGAAAGAAAAAGTCTCATTATGCAATGACAAACTACCACTACAATTGTCTTGTTTTAAGCATGCATAATACAAGAGTACTTGTATTAAGCAATTAACCCCAAAGGTTGTTATTAACCATTAAAAACTAAAACAATACTAAAATATCTCCACATAATGTAAATAACATTTAAAGGGAAAGGTGAAATTTAATTGTCGTGCCTACATTTAACGGTGGGAAATTATCGCATAAATTCAAGGCAATTGACTTGCTTTATTGTTTGATCACGACAAAAAAAATTATCATCGTAAAAATTTCACAAGTTACAAATTCTAGTTGCGCTTGCGCCTCTAATTTTTGCAACTATCAATTAAGCTTATAGGTGGGTACCTATAACCATTTAAGTGTTTCGAATTAATGTGCCCACTGAACATCGCAATCTGCTGTGAACTTTATCAGAAGTATGTAGTCTTTTCAGGGCATTCATAAAACTTGAATATAAGACAATATATGTCATCATCACCATCAATATACTTACCTAGGGCACGCCACAATTGCGGCGGTAAGTCCCCTCTTTGAGGAGTGGCTTGTGAGGCGCCACGGCGTCCTCACCTTCCGCCTGACGCCGGTCCTCACCGGACACGGTTGTTTCGGGAGGTTCCTGTTTCGGATAAGGGGGAGAAACACCCGGGTGTTTCCACTACGAAGATCGCCCTGATGACATGCTGTAGGTCTGCCCGGTTTGGGCGGAGCACCGCCGTGTCCTTGTGGAGGCGAACGGCGGCGGCGATCTCTCGCGTCCGACCCTAGTCCAGACCATGGTACGTAGCGAGAGTGCATGGGTCCTGGGCCTCCTTCTGCGAGTCAGCACCAACTGGTGGGGTCCGCAAGGGCCAATGCCTGCCGGGGGTGCGGGTTGTTCGAAAGAGATATCGTGGCCCCTGGCACACAGGCAACTGAGAGAACACGGGTGGGTTTTAGTCAGTAAAAGTCTGACACGCCCTCCTGCTCCACCCAGAGCGGGAGAAGATTTCCCACCATCAAAAAAAAACCATAAATATACCTATCATCACACCACTATTGATATAGGTATCTCTTACGGAGAACAGCGCGGTTATTCCGTATCACTGCAAGAAATGGGTTTCATTTAGACCGTTCAACAACATTCATTGCGATATGCTAAGATTATAATTGTTTTATAATCTGAGGCGATACGTATTTACGTTGTTGAGCAGACAATTCGAACATAATTATGAAGCAATGGATTACCAATATACCTACTTACTTTAAAATTATTCAGGTTGTGTTTTACGCAAATCGGGCGCTGGGAAATTGAAACCCCGTGATTCTTAAATATTTGATCCTATGGAGCAGGGCCTGGACATCAATATTCTGTAGTCTGCGAAGATGAAAGCACTATGAAAGAATTCTTTGTGACGGCAAAATCTTTAGGAACTTAGTTAACCTTTTCATCTATCGCCCTTCGAAAAATATCGTGACAAGGATCCGAAATAGATATTGTTAAGCAACTTTACGTTAAATGTATCATTATTATTCATTATACAATCAATGCCACCACAATACGGCTGCGCCAAACCGCCATGCCAATCAAACCATCCACATTATTTAGAATTTTACAAGGAAATTATCTAAAATTAGTATAGACATACAGATGTTGCGGTCAGGCTTAATATCTCTATCCTTGAGCCCGTCTAATCTTTACCCAAATTACGTCAATTTAGAAACGACATCTTTATGTTTTTGATGGCTTTATTAAATGAAAATATTGTCAGGAAATAATATAATGATTGAACGATTGCACGCGAAAACTCAATTTATATAATTTTTTCTATGTTAGTAGATAAAATTCTGGTCTCTACACGCAAAATTATGTGTCGTGACATTTTTTGTTTGAGCTGTAGCACGCATCTGGCTTGAGTTAAGTCTTCACAAGGGCCCCAATTTGTTATTTTTTAGGGATATTTTAATAGATACCTACTTCCTATACCTACTTCAACTGCTGATCAAAAGCCTTATTTGCCCAATTTTCGCTACGAAGAACGGTCAAAGGGGCATTACCTACCAAAATCCACACGCTTGGTCGACGGATTGATTTATTACTTCACGCACAGAAATGTACAGAGGCGGACTTACCTAATGCCATAGGCATTTTCTACCATTCGACCTTTGGGTGATGCAGCGACAAACAGTGGTAGGTGCTATCACGTAAGTCGTGTAATAATATTAATTAGTCAAATATATGTAAATATACACATATTATACCTATATATATATATATGCAGACTATAAATATGATATAATTATGTATTTACATAATTAAATATAAGCACAAATAAGTTTACTTATATATAATAAAACAAATAAGACAAACAATGGGAAAACATTATCGTTGTGAAGATACTGCCAGCTTCTTTCGAATGTGCTCGCGAACTTGCACTTTAAAGGATAACCGGTTGGTTGCCATCCTGATTTCCAAGGGGAGCGCATTCCACAGTGAGATAGACTGTACGAAGAAGGAAGAGTGGATAGTCTGTGCGGTGAGTGGGTCATTGAAGGGATTATTAGACGATCGAAGATTTTTGTTGTGGTTGACACAAATGTACTGAAAGTGGGGGGCTAGATAACTAGGGGAAGTGGGAGAATCAAGAAAAGAAAACAACGTGGTCAACGCCCTTTGCTCTCTGCGCTGGCGAATGGCAACCACTTCAGAAGCGACCGTTGCGCAGAGACATGGTCATACTTACGCAGATGAAGACGAATCGAATGCAGAAATTGAGAAGACGGTCAAGTATGTCGAGGAGATCAGCATTCAGATCGTAGTAGCACACATCACCATAATCGATGATAGAAGCATTGTCTTCGTACTCTTGTGATCAACGGTTATGGTGTTCTTGACGTACCCCTCCCAAGAAAGCTTGTCACAACACCAAACGGAAGTGTCAAACGGATGTTAAAGAGCCTACATGAAAAAGAGTTTGTCCTCTTCTGCCGCATGTATCAATTTTCTTAATTTCATTTTGATACACATTGTTAAAAAAAAATAACACAAAAATATGTAATAATAGTACATACCCATCGGCACCAGGCACAGGGTCCAAGCTGCCGGTGGTCAGATCTAGAGAGAGAAACCACCTCACTATGCGTTTAGGAGTCCTACTGCTTTCTGAATCAATCCCTTGACCCAGCTGAGGCTCTCCGCTATTAGGCCATTAACTGTAAGGATTATAAATTATCGGTACTTATACTGATTGCTAAGTCCAAGTCCCACATGTCGGCAACCTCGTGTGCTAAGTTTTTTTTTCTTTCTTTCTCACGAGATTCTCTCCACGATAATCAACAATCATTGCATGACGCTCTCATCGATTTATCACCACAATATCAGGCTACAATAGTCCTATCAGTAATGGATGATAGATCGATCCCAGTAAAATGTGGCATGACCATTCTCGAGAACTGGGTCGAGCACATGTCTTTAGTAAGGGAAGTAGGAACTTCGGAATTCACAAGGTTGTACTGCAAGACAAGTTTCTGGTGGATAATCCTAGCCACTAGACTGTGCTAGTGCAAGTTCTCGCCGTTAGCAAGACGAGAACAACCGAAAACAATACCTATGTATTATTTTATGTAGGTATAATTTTTTTGTCGACCTGACTAGGTATGAACTGTTAAAAAAGCGAATTTAATGATTAAATATTACTAGGCACCGCGTATAAGATAGGGCAGCTGTTAAACTTATTTTTATTCACTTATAACTTCTTGTCATAGCGGTGCTTTGCCCAGCAGGTAGCCACTAGGCACGGCGGTGGGCAAAGCCTTATTAAGACCTCTTTTAAGCAGGTGAATGGGCATTTGGGGCACTCAAACAAGTGCGGTGCTTAGCCGCCATAGGATGATGTATTTTTATTAATTAAAAAGAAATATATCGCCCATTTTTATCTATTAATTTATTTGCAATCGTCATGGAAGTGGCAGATGGCCCAACATCTGATGTTAGGCAGAGCCTGTAGTAGGTACTTCGAAGATATAGAATTCAAGACCACCTACCTAGACTACCTAAGATGTACCCTACGTAACACAACTTTTGCCGACATTTCACCAGTTTTAATTAAGTCATAGGTAACAGGGGATTGTCGACCATATTGTCATTAACGAAGCATCAATCCAGGCTTCAAGCTGCTACTAAGAAATTCCTAATAAAACAACCACTTTTACATATACTTACAATTACAACAATAACCGTAACACATAGTATGTTACGCAATTAAAAATCTGACTGCGTCGTTGACCTGCTGCAGGTCAACGAGACAGTCAGATTTTTCATCGCAATTCTTTTTACCAAGATGAGGGTGAAGTCACGCAGCAAGACTAGTATAGAGGCAAAATTATTAATCCGACATTTAAAATAAATGACAAGATCATCCATCCATATGATTAACTCAATTTATACAGAGACAGATACCCCAATTACACGTGGGCGACGTCAGGACGAAAATGAAGCAATTTGTGGCAATTGAGGGACAATCTCAATTTATCACTATTATCCTTTGGCGGTTAATCCAATGCTCTGCCTTTATTAAGGAAGCCTGTGGTAGGCTAATGGGAGGAAATAATCGAATTATGTAATTAATCTTAATTGAGACGGTGACGTTAAATTAATGTTTTACAACAAATTGACTAGTAAAAACATTCTAGAACGTACACACGTTCTAGAATGTTTTTACTAGTCAATTTAAAAGTAAAGTACACACTCGTACTCATACTCAAAGCATTTTTGCATTGTTATGGAGTCGGTCAGTTAGTTAATGCGCATAGTTGAAACTAGTTGCGCATTCTAAAACGTAGATCTCTATCTGCAAAACACACTACCAATCACAGTCTGAATAATTTTGAAGGATATTGCAAATACATTGCTTCTTAGGTATGTTCGAAAAATTTGTTTGCTTAGTAACGTAAACAACGCAATGAATGTTGTTGAACTGTCAAAATGAAAGACATTGCTTCTGTTTGTATGTTACGCAATTGCCTAACCAGTTTCTTGCCTGCGAGGTATAGTTACCGGCACGTAAGTTGGCAAAAGATTTTGTAGTGGGGGAAGTTCGCGCAGGCACCATTTCATACATTTTTACATGCGCGAATTTCCCCCACTACAAAATCTTTTGCCAACTTACGTGCCGGTAACTATAATTGCGTTGCTATACAACCCTCTAAGTTCGTACTATCCCGTTGAGTTACTCTTTCTCTTTGAAATAAATACAGGCTAAAATTTTATCCACTGCGCAAACTGTAACCATGAATTCAGCATATCATTCTAGACCCTAGCGTAGAAATTTTTCACTTCAATTGTTTTGAAAGCGTTCGGTGTCGATGACGCGAGTTCCAAGATTTTTGTTCACCCAAAAAGTGCTTTAAAGCGCCTAATGAAGTTTTCACTTCAATAAAACGAAAACGTGTACATAACATAGTATAGTTATTTCAATTTGTTTGGGCCAAAATTCAGCACCGCGGATACCGTTCGCTGATGCAGTCCTCACGTGCGTAGGTAATATGCGGTGCAAGATGGGAGGTGAGCCATTGTCTGTGGAGAGACGCCGCACACACACTAGAGATCTGAGCCGTCCATGAATCCCCACTTGTGGAGGTTGTCCTTGCTGCCACCTACTTGGGTGCGAAGTCTATTTAATGTTTTCCAAGTAGACTACGGTAACATATGGCCGGATGGGTGGCTCTTTGATGGTTTAATGAAGAAATCAGAGGGCTTAAGTAGTTCTTGCCAAAGATCGCGTCTTCCTGTGGAGGGGTTGCCATCGGCTGAACTCACGCACCCAAGAAATTTTTTGAGGCTTGTAAACTGCTGAAAACCTAGTAAAATTTGAA
Organism: Antitype chi; assembly: GCA_947359405.1. NCBI lineage: Eukaryota > Metazoa > Arthropoda > Insecta > Lepidoptera > Noctuidae > Antitype > Antitype chi. Next base: position 17,541,347 of record OX375813.1, read on the forward strand.
TTTCGCGGGATATCGTAGCTCATCCCTTAATTAAGACATAACCAGTCTCAACAGGGCCCTAATTCACTATGACCAATTAACGATTTCTTACTTCGAAACCACGTTAATTCCTTAGATCACACACGACATCTGCTAATAAATATCGATACATTGTCTTGGAACATACAGAATATGACATTTCGATTCCATACCGTTACATTGGTTTCTACAAAACACGATATTGACCTAGTTTGAACGTAGTACGATTCCGCGGGGAATCATTATAACTATACAGAACTGGGGCCCTGGCGGCGCTCGTTCACGAAATAGACGCGTGGATCAGCACCATCGGCAGTCATGTTAGCTGACATTTGTGGCGGTTTAAGGCCTGGTTTCTTATTGGAGAATTTGATGTTGAGAACATGTCAAACTCTACTTTGGATCTTCGCAAAAAACGTACGAAATTTTGAAATTTGAGGTATCACCTATCTAATGCTAGTTTGCGAGTTCTCAAATCAGAAACCGGTTAGTAGTCGAAATAAGAGACTACTGGGACTGTGGTCTTATAATGTACCAATTGCAGGTCGGTTATTTTTATTGAGTTTATCTACAAATACACTTTTTTTTTTTTTTGATGACGGGGGGAAATCCTCATGGATGTCCTCCGCCCTGGGGAGGGCGGAGGGGTCTGTCAGACTCTTACTGACTAAAACCACCCCGGTGTTCCGCCTCACACTTGCACCGGAGATCACGGGAACAAAAGTGACTTCCGCGATCCCCGGCTAGTGCCGGCCCGCCTGTGCGGGCCACCTCGCGTTAGGGGGGGAGTGAGGTGTTAAACTCCCCCCTTACATCACATAGAGGCGCGCGTGGAACACTACGCGCCGCCATCTCGGGTCCTAAGAAGTAGGGGGCGACGGACTTCCCCAGATCCGTCGCCCATGGACCCATTTAGGGGGGCCGAAAGAGGGCGTTATCCGCCCTCCGCCGACGCCCGGTGCGTCTGCTGCGAATCGGGTTAGCGGAAGCAAGAGCAAGAAGGATACCACCGCGTCCCAGGACTCCTCGCTGACGACCATCGAGTCGACAACGGCCGGCAGCGACAGGTCACTGCCGACTCCTGAGATGAGGGCACGGCGCGGCTCCTCCCAAGCAGCACACTCTGCAAGCGTGTGCCACGCCGTGTCCTCCCGACAGTCGACGCAGTGGTGACACCGAGCGTCCGGCTCCCTGTTTATGCGACACAGGTACTTCCCGAAGCAACCATGCCCCGAGAGCACCTGTGTCACCCGAAACGTCAGGGAGCCGTGCCTCCTCCTGAGCCAGCGCTCGAGTACCGGCCGGACCGCCCCGATGGTGGCGGGGCCGGCAGTAGGGCGTCAAAGCCTGTCCCGCCATTCCGCCACCAGGGCTGCGCGAAGCTGTGACCGACGCAACTCCAAATGTCGCGGCGTCAGCCACTCGCCCCGCGCCCTCGAGTCCTCGCGCCACCGATACAATGACGCAAGTACCTTCGCCTATCTACAAATACACTAGCCCAACTATGAAGTACAGACGCCAGCACATCAAGCTACCCAAATCTGTCAAATTTCTTTAATAGATTTTCAACTTTATCACTTGAGCATAAGGTTTAAATTTATTTATTTATTAAACAGCCTAAGGAGAAGAGAGAAAGAGATCCAATTTATAATTCATCCAATGCATCTGCGAGGTAGTCGCGTCACATGCAGTAAGAATGGCTTTCATTTTGACAGTTCAACAACGTTATATACGTTGTTTGTCGCCCGAAATCCTCTTCACATCAGGGGCCATTCAAGTATTACGTAAGCAGATTTATGCATTTATTGACCCCCCCCCTCCCCCTCGTCAGCAAAAGTAAGCAAAGCTCTTATCCCCCCCCCCCCATGCTCACGTAAACATTGGTAGCAGACACACGTGTCTGCTCACTTTCGTGTGATTTTGGAATATTGTCATCGTTTTCTTCGAGCCATTCATAGACAAGTAGGGTTGCCATATGTGTTCAAACCAAAATCGACTAAATTTTGTAGAAAATCTAAAAGTAAATAAATCCTGCTGACTTAATCACTATCCAGACCCGCCCCCCATCCCCCATGTCATCAAAAATAAGCAAAGCAAAGACCCCCCGCCACCCCTGTAGTGCTTACGTAATACTTGAATGGCCCCTCAGGGGTAATCGAAATTTTAGGATACTCATACAAAAAGAAAAAAACACCCATATTATGTGACAATCAATTTAATACAAATACAAAACTAGTTGTTCTGCTTCGACTCCTTAGCATTCTGGAGTGCTTGCGTCAAATACAGTTTAGCAAGACTCTGGGAGCAGAACTGGCTTATATGTTGGCTGTAAGTGTTGATCTGACCAGCGACAATCATAGGGTTGAGCCTAGGCGGAACGGGGTGGGGCTTGAAGAGTTTGTTCACGTCTTCTTCGGGTAGGGGAGGCTCATCCTTAGCCGCTCTGGCTAGGTTTTCTTGCGTCCTCTTGGCCAGCCAGCGGTGCTTGTCTTGCTGCTGACGGACCACCAGCTGTTGGTATCTGTTGAACTTGATAGCTTCTTGGTTGAGTTCGTCGACGCGCTCCATTAGGCTGCGGAGTTGGCCTGTGAAAAGAGAGATAATTTAGTTTCAAGATAACAAATTTTTGAAGTGAAGACTTCTTTGGCGCTTTGAGCACTTTTTGGGTGAAAAAAAATCATGGAACTCGCGTCATCGACACCGAACGCTTGAGCACACGGATGAGTCGCGCGTTGATGTCTTTTGCAAAAGTCCCTTTCTTTCATCAGGAAATTCTAATTCTTTTATCCCTTTCTTTCTCTCTGTATTTTTATCGTAAAAATCTGTGCTGTTACTTTTAATGGCTGAAGTCGATCGCTAGTTTATCATTTTTTACCGAGAGCAATCAGGGCCCAAGGACCCAATGTGAAATCCTGTATTGACGATTAATAAATACACACGTAATTGTTCAAGTTTTCAATTCTGTCGGCACTCCCGGAGTGTCACTGTTTGTTTTTCCTAAAGTGATGGTTTCTCTCAACGAAAGCAAATGGACTATTTGACTACTATCAACAATACAACATACACATAACATACATGAATTAATACTTGTTTTAAAGAAGTTAATAAAAAGACGATTTGTGAAAAAAAAAATTATAACCTTACGACCCCAACCCCAATGTTCAGTCATGACTTCACGAGCAAGTTTTCATAGCCTTTAAGTTACGCAAAATTCAAAAGCGATTTTCTCCTATTTTTTATAAGAATTTTATGACGCAACGAGCACAGTATTTTCGAAACGATACTATTATGGAATAGGTATTTTGCCTGCAATCTCCATGTTCTTAAGATCGATTAATAGATCCTAATCGACCCAAGCTGCAGAATATTTGTAGCTAGCAGGGGGTCTAAAAAGACCACTTTGGCAGAATCATAAAAGGCTCATATTATGAATCATAAAAAATCGTAAGATGGTCACAAACTGACAATTCATAATATATCTTAACAGTGTACAATTCATATCAATTTTCAATCAATTTATAATTATGATCCTTTTACTATTCTGCCAAAGTGGCCTTTTTAGACCCCCTGGTCTAGACAAAATTCAAAAATCGTAAGATGGTCACAAACTGACAATTCATAATATATCTTAACAGTGTACAATTCATATCAATTTTCAATCAATTTATAATTATGATCCTTTTACTATTCTGCCAAAGTGGCCTTTTTAGACCCCCTGGTCTAGACAAAATGCTTACAATATTATTAACCTTATACTATTTCCAGACGGAATTAAAAATACCTCATTACTGTTATTTTAATATTCTACTATAAGTATGAGCATAAGTGTTATCAGCCTATAATGTTCCCATTGCTGGGACACAGGCCTCCTCCTTGTGAGGGAGCGGGCCGTAATCCACCACGCGGGCCCAGAGCTGGTTTGGTAGATGTCACATGTCTTCCAATTTTTTGGTTCTAGGATATACCGGTTTCCTCACTGTTTTCCTTCACGGTTTTGAGAGCAGTGGGGATGAAATAATTTACACAGTAAAGCGCCTGTCTGGGTTCGATCTTACGACCTACATCTCGTAAGTCGCGGCCGTTACCACTGGCCCACTACGGCACCAATACCAGATACATACAGGATAAGTTTTTAACCAGTGTGCAAACTGTAACCATAAATTCAGCATAATAATATGCTGAATTCATGGTTACAGTTTGTGCACTGGTTAAATATTTACCCTGAATAGTGGTCCAGTAGTACTAAATTATGTCATTACTCATGAATTACAAAGAGCACATAAATGAAACTTGGCAAGACATTGCAGACCCTTACAAGATACAAATAAACGTTATAAGTTAGGCTCAAGACTTCCTATTTTAAGTACTTGGACCTAATAACCTTATTTTATTTTTATGTGTTTATCTTCAGAATGGTATATTTTTATGCACTGATTAAAACCTTATCCTGTATTATTTTACAACTATAAGTAGTAAAATATTATGTATCTGCCATCTGCTGTATTCGGTCAGACTGGAAGCGGACCCCAACATAGTTGGGAAAAGGCTGGGCAGATTGAGTAGTAAAATAATAAAAACCCACCTTCCAATACTGAAGCAGTTCCCAAATCCAGGAATTTGGATCCCTCATCCTCTGGAATCATCTCAGAGAGTTCTGACATCATAATGTTGGTCAAGGGAGAGTTGCGGATCACAATGGGCACCTCGATGAAAAGGCTCTCGTAGCCTATCTTCAGGTTACGGAGAGCTTCTGGGGTGTAGTCACCTTCCTTGTACATGGCAATGGCCTGGAACAGATTGATTAAGAATTATCATGTGGTAATTTTGTGGACCAATTTGGTCTATTGTGTAAGAGTAATTTTGCACAAAAATTATTTACACTAATCATATATTTTAATGAGACCATTAAAAGGCACATTTGAACATCAAAAATTACAAAAAAAGGACTGTATGAAATTGTATTGAAATTGAAAATGAATTAAATTGCCCATTCCAAAAGTTAGCTTCGTGCAAAGAAAAATGGGATAGAAAGTTCTCAGAAAGATGCTGTGATTATATTTTAATGCCAGTGATCTTTACTAAAGGCGCCTGATGGAGGTGGGTCGTGCCGCCGAGCAACTCATTGCAAAAATCCTCCTTCGTCACTTTCGTACATTAAAAAGCCAACGCACACTACAGGTGGGCTCTCATTTTTGCAAAGCGTTGCAACTCACTTTTTTGTATGAAAATGCATTGTGCTGCGGCCCGTTGCGACGTTTAAGAGCGCACTAATGATTAATTAGCTTTGTCAATAAAAAAGTCCCATAACATCATATTTCTCCAACAAACCTGAGGAGTCAAGCGGTAAGCCTTCAGCGTCAAGAATCCCCTTGCAGACTTCTTGGTGTCATAGATGACGACCACGCTCTCCTCGATGGAGGTCTGATAGTGGTACTGCGACTCCAGCAGAGACTGGCTCAGGAAGTTACCCACGTCTGCACTCTGGTACCTGGAAAAAACAGTATTTATTTTTAAGTTTCTTTTTAACAATTAGGGCGTTAGAGCTAGGTATCCTATTGTATGTTTATCTCAAAATTATTCGCGACCATTACAAATATGTATTTATCTATCAATCTATATATCAATACGTGAAGCAATAAATAATAGTTTAAAAAAACTAAAAAACACGCTTTAAAAACCAAACTAAAAAAGTAGAAAACAATTTAATTCTATTAAAAAGCGTGGGGTGCTTGATATTAATTGATTATATTCCTTTTCCTCTTCTGAGGTCAACTGTTTTTATTGGTAGTTGGGTGGAACCTATTTAACAATAAAATCTACGACGCCTATTTCACATACCAACTTTCTAGCCATCCTTGCGTACCAGGACATAATATGTTAGGATTTGATATATCAATACTAATCCATACTATACTTGTTTCTACATAGTATAAAACAAAGTCGCGTTTCGTGTCTGTACGCTTAGATCTACTAAACTACGCAACAGATTTTAATGTGGTTCTCATCATTACACAGTGATTCACGAGGAAGGTTTATATGTATAATACACCGACCTTTATGCGAGCAAAGCCGCTAGCAAAAACTAGTAATATTTATAATAAATGCCAAAGTAACTCAACCTTTTCACCTTTTCGTGCCGTAACGGCTGAACGGAAACCGATGAAATTTGGCACATAGGTAGACCATGACCTGGGTTATGACATGTCATAGCATTTTATCCCGGTAGTACGATCCCTTGGGATAGTTTCTGAACTTCACACAGATGAAGTTATGGGCAAAAGCAGTAAATAAATATTTTTATATTGTCCCTTACCATCCAACATGAAAATGATCAACATTGACACGGCGCAGTCTCCTCATCATGTCGAGCTGGTACTCCTCCTCGTCCATGGTATCATCGTGCTTCGGGAACGGGAAGCAGTTGGTGATCTCCAAGCGGTTCTCCACAACCAAGCCGAGCAAGGCTCCCTGAGCCACCTCCATGTTACTGCATGATTCTTCATGGCAGTGTTTCACTATTTTCATAACAGCCTGGAAATTAATAGAAAGAGATTTTAAAACCTCTACGCACATTGATGAAAGACTAGCACTTGTATATGGTCATGAATCTTTTATTCCAAATGCTATTGATTTGCATAGAAAAATATATACACCTGGTCATGAATCTTTGGGTATGTCCAGACCTAGCGAATGCGCAGCTCGCGAGCCGCTTGCGAACTGCGCGCGAGAGGCGCGCGACCGGCGCAGGGGCTGCGTACGAACATGAAATGCACGCGCGCAGTTTGCAAGCGGCTCGCGAGCGGCGCATTCGCCAGGTCTGGACACACCCTTTTATTCCAAATGCTATTATTTTGAATAGAAAAAATTATATATAGTCTAAATAAAACATAACATAACATGCCAGTCCTGCCAGTTATGTTAAACTCCCATGTAATAGGAGCAAGCCTATTCTAAATACTTTTGTTTATATTATAACTAGCGGTCGCCCGCGGCTCCGCCCGCGTGGATGTCGGTTACCGCTGCAAAAAGCCTACCCAGGAAAGACACGGTCAGCAAAATGATTCCCAGGTCAATTCACAGACATCGACACTAACATCGACGACGCAGTCATTATCCGCAGGCTGCATAGACTCCCCTCCCGCACGCGCACCCCGTCTTGGTGACGCCCACTTCGCAACGGGCCGTGCAGCAGAAATCGTATTATTTTAATTTCGCCATAACTTTAAAACCAAACGTCCAATTTTGATCATTCAAAGACCAAATATTATCTACATAAACTGTTCTTATTTATTTTGATAAGGATTATAGCATGAGTAAAATAAATGCGTTTAAATGTAGTCCAAAAAAAAGTCAAGATAAAAAAATAAAAAAAGGGTTGTTGTGCCTCACTCGACATAGATAGGTATAGTGTGTCGCGGACTTTTTTGTAGATATTTATAAGATCTACAATTAATTAGAATATTTTATGGTTCTATCTTTTATAGTTTAGGCAGCGTACGCAAAATAAGTAACTTTTCTGGTTGATTTTTTGCACCTTGTGTCCGAAAACCCCAAATATCTTACGGAACCCTATTTTTTTCCAAAATAAAATTTAGCCTATGTTACTCGTGGATAATGTAGCTTTCGAATGGTGAAAGAATTTTTAAAATCGGTCCAGCAGTTTTTGAGCCTATTCATTACAATCAAACAAACAATCAAACAAACAAAGTTTACCTCTTTATAATATTAGTGTAGATAATTTACTAATGTGTACAACATATTCCTTTCAAGCATAAATTACAAAAATCTTTGTGGAAACCAGGGAATCACACTTTCATAACACACCCAGACAAAGGGCAATAAAAACACTTAAATCAAGTTAAATGCTCTCATTACAGTTATCTGTTCACCTACTAAGGAGCCTGTCTGTCTGTATCATTAGTCAACTTATCATCTCCATAATTTAATTTATACATGCCAAACAATAGCATCCCACCTAAATAAAAACATAACATTATAATTATCATAAAACATTAAATTAATGTAAAGGGTCCCTAAAATGATCAATGGCAACGGTCAACATTTACACATTGCTAGGCAAATTGATTGTCGACCAAATGTAATTGAAGCAATGTAATTAATAGTTTCGGGGACCCTTTACTGTTGTGATAGTGGTGTAGTATATTACTTTTGTGATGGAAGAAATAAAAAAGTAATATCTTAATTGAAATATACTTTGTCAACCTTCTCTTTTGATCATTAAAACAGCCCATAGTAGTACAATACTCTCTGTGGTTGATACTTTTGATCAGTAAAGTTTCACTATCAATTTACCAGCAATGCTAAATGGTGATGCATCGCTAATAACGCTAAAACGAATGATGAACAACAAAACAAAGAATGTTGTTTTTCACTTCTAGTTGACTGTCATAGATTAATCAATGGTTAAAATGAGCCAAATACAGCTGCCATCATTTAATCCAGTCACATAGAATGTGTCATTGCTATTTTAATAAATGATCAGCTCATCTACATAATACTCTAATGCAGAATTTCTGATGTTATCATTGTTTACAAAACATGGAGCTTTTTATAGTTGTTATGCTATGCTAACATACTAATGAATACAGCATAAAACATGCAAAATATACAGTTTCCAGGCACTAATGTATCCTGCCAAAGTTACTCAATGTCACACAGTGAGATCATCTCTGTAACTGTCTACCGACAGTCGGGTCACCGAGGTAAATGCCCGAAAAGAGTGCGTGACTCATACTTATTAAACTTTCACATTGTAAACAAATTACTTCTAATAAAACTACATTCACCAAAATTGTTATGGACACCTGAAATTAGCGAAGTTATTAGTTTTGGTACTATTAGTGAGGTATAAAATGAGGGTAGTGATCATTTTTGGAGGTCTAATGAGATTTCCAGGAAGCGAATCGTAAAGTTTATGTTCAAAACATAACCTATACGATCAATCATAAATTAATTATTTCAGTTGATAAAATAATAACATTATGCATCCTATTATCAAGTAACACTTCATAAACACGTTTAACATGCCAAATAATGCGCAATTACAGCACAAACTGTAAAAACAGAGAATACATGACGTGTCGACGAGGAACAGCTTTTCCACTATTAATAACATCCCAAGTGTAGATTTTAATTAAAAGATGTTATGTAAATATCACTAATTGTGTACATACCAATCCATCGCACTGAACGTACGTAATAGTGGCTTCAGTTTCAGCAGGAGCGCGCCTCGCAGGCCCACTACGGTTCGCCATTTTTGTGAAAGGTTAGATTGATTTTGATAGTTTTGACATTTCTCATCAGAATGTTACAGTCACGAAATAAAAAATTACCACAGATCTGACTAAAGATGCTACACGGTTTATTCGCGTTGAGACTACTTGAGATTCAGACAGGCTCGTGGCTAAAAAAATGATAACCGCCACACAGATTTTTTAGTTTAATTTATGCTCTAAGGACTCATGAACTCATGAGTTGATCGAAAGTGCTGCGTTCGGTTTATAGATGGGGAATCGAATATCGAAACCACGTTGGTCGTTGGCCGTTAGTCTCGGCTGTCATTCGCAGATTTTTGATCATTTTTGACAGTCGTTAAAACTTAATGAAAAACTGAGAAACTCGAAAGTCTGACAACCAGTCTTTCTTACGGGTTGTGTGTGTTGTCGACCCAAACGAAACTGTCGTAAGGCGTTTGTGAGCTGTTGGTTTTGATAGAATACGAAGACGAACGACTGACAGATAGACAGACAGTGCAGGCTTAGTAATGAGGCGGTACCTACCCCTTCCTCTTTTCACCCTTTTTTTGTACAAAACCCAAAACAATACGTGTTTACTCATAAATAGAAGTAATAGGTTAAGGTTATTAGCAGACATGCTGCTTTTAGTATTAGCTAGTAGGGATATAACCGTTTTCTGAAACATTAACTTAATGTGGTGTTTACTTGAATCGGGCATCTACAAAATAACTAACTCGCAAAGCTAATAACAGTCTGCTAAGGCCCTTATAACCCTTAGTCTCCCAAATCCTTCCATGAACAATTTTTCCATGCCTTCTTATTCTTGTTATGGCTAATTTTTCAATCGTCATTATGACAGTTTTTCACTCAAAACTGAACAAAAGTATTTTTTTCTTTGGATAAAAGAAATCTGGTGATTGGAAAATTAGTCCTAATCAAATAATTTATAACATATCTACTAAAAACGATGAGTCTCAGAAAATAATGTCACTAGTTTTGATTTCAGCCGAAACTAGAAGACGAGCCGCCGATTCGGTTACGGTTTCAGTTTTAGCTGAAAATCCGGATTCGGTCGGCCACTTTGTTCATTGGTGTCCCTATGCTCTAAGTTAAGTTGTTGTCGTATCTATAGTTGCTGTTCCAGACACAGCATATAAACAACTCTACTGTTTATATGTCTGTGGTTCCAGATTATATTTTACTCTATCTTGTCTGTGAAATAATCAGCTGTCAACAGTCAACTGTCAATTTTATTATTTGTCAATCACAAGCAGCCAAAAGTTGTAATAAAAAAATCTTATCAAACAAAGATAAATAAATCTGTATTTTCGTAGTTAACTAAAATATTCAGTTGTCAATGTATATTACAGTGAACAGCACCATTCAACAACGTAATATGTGCGACTTCGACTTGAGACAGTGTGCATTAGTTCTTCCGCCCTGATTTAAATCGATGATACTCCTACTTTCAGTCCAATGAAGAAAGGAAGTGATCATTAAATAATGAGTCAGCATAATTTCTGGAGAGGACTAACACCGTTGAACGTGCCATCGTCACAGCAAGTACCTGATAAAATTGTAAAACTATGTGCTCTTGGCACAGACTTCATTGTGTTAGGAAACGACCATGGCCTTTATCACTGCGAAACTGTGGAGGACTCCTTAAACTTTAGAAAAATCAATGGCATTTCAGCAATAGACATATCATATCATAATGATATCCTTTTTATTATAGATGTACATGGGCGGCTGTTTAAGACAAATGCTAGTTTTAAAAACAAAGAAGAAATTATTGTTAAAGAGGATGCCAAATGTTGTCCTCATGGTTTTAAAAGTTCCAGTTATAAAGTGAAGTTTAGAAATGTAGTTACAAGTGATTTCGGACAGCTGTTCATAAGCAGTGATGGGCAGCTGTGGGGCTCCGGTTCAATGCCACAACTTTCCATAGACACTAGTAGCGTCAAGAAAATTCCATTCTTTGAAGGAAGGACTGTGTATAGTGCTTCTGTGGGACAAAACTTTGCTGCAGTGATAGCTAGAAAAAATGTCAGACGGTCTGGCAACTGTGATACAGAGAGTGATAATGATGATGAGGAAGTGTTTGCTTCAAACTGCTCACAATGCCAGACAATAATAGGCCTAGCATCCCCCGCATCCGTGCCATCTCTATCAGAAACCTGCCCTTTAGGTGTTCAAATTAGTAAGTCTAGTGAAGATTCAAGTAGTACTACAGCACCTCAAACTGATGTACATGTTGATGCTCATAGTTTAACAGAAGATTCTAGTCCCTCATCTGAGGAATCAAAAATTGCAAGAACAAACTCACATAAAAACACAAACCTAGAAGAAGATCACAATTCTCAAGATGGTAAATCAACAGAAGATGGTGATGACCAGACAAATAAAGAAAAAGAGACAGGTGAGGCATGCGGAGATAAAATAAACAATATATTCATAAACACAGATGCTGCTAGGCAGTTTCTGAGTAGACAGCTTTCTTGGGTATCTGCTGGTGAGGACTATTTAGTGGAATACACAGAGAAACCAACTAGAATAATAAAAGAGAATGTATCAAACCTTACCAACTTTGTATATGAAGGAGTAAAAACTGTAGGAGACAAAGTGGCGACATTATCACGACATGTTAGTGGTAGCAGTGATAATAATGATACTGTGGAAATGCAAATGAGAAGCCACCATGAAGAATTAAATTCTCTAATGTATAGCTGTACCTCAAACTGCAATCTAGAAGATTTTCATTTTTCCACAAGCACATTAAGCAGTGAAAAGGAATTTGAAGCTGCAAGGAAAACTGAGAACCTCAAAAACATGTCTAAGCTTGGTAAGAATATTTTAGCTACGGAATTATGGACCTGGGGCGACATATCATATGGGCAATTAGGTGTAGGAGATACAATGAAAAGAATAAAACCAATGGTGGTCATGACATTGTCAGGTTTTGGACTTCAAAAAGTATCTTGTGGTAAATGGCACTGTTCAGCTTTAACATTAGATGGGAGACTCTTCATGTGGGGCTACAATCAATTTCATCAAGTCAGTTTTGATACCAGGGAAGACAAAAGTGGTCCTAAACAATTCACAGAGAATTCGGACAGCGATAGAGTAAGAGATATGATAGCAACTGACCACCACACTTTGGCTTACACCCACAATGAAAATATATTCTACATGGGGAAGCATACTGAGGGGTATACTAACTCTATTGTTAATTTAAATGGCAAGAAAGATCAAGACGAAACTAAAAACCAAACAGACACTGTAAAAATTACTGATTCTCAAAATTATACAACCAAACCCCAAAATATGTGCTACCATTGGAGAATATTATCTTCTGGCAACATCAGCTATTGCTCAATAGAAGAGACCTCCATATGTCCAGAATTCCAAGATCTGTCTATTGCTCAAAGATATCTAGAGGAAATGCTTTTGATATATCATAATCTAATTAAACCTTTTTTAAAGAAAAGCAAAGCTGTAACTTCACATTCCAATATTTACGAAACCGTTTGTGATATTTTTGGTGACATATTAAACATAACTGCTCTGAATGTTCTCTCGATGTGGCAGTACGCTGAGAAGCATATAAACGAATGTGATATTTCTTTGATAAAAAATTTAGAAGAGTTTATTTATTTGTACAGAAAGTATTACGTAGCTGTAAGCAATTTGATAGTTATCGGCGGTTTCGCGCAGATTAACAGTGTTGTTGATGTTCCGTCTACTGTGTATAGTTTGTTTAGCGACCAGCTCCCGACTAACAAACAGAAGAATAATAAAAAGACTATGGAAGCCATAGTAGGGCTCGCGTTCGTGCAACCTTTAACAAGATTGAGCTCTTATAAATGCATAGCTCAATCGCTATTGAGATACAAAACAAAAAGAAAAAAAGTAGACACGAAGTCGAATATAGATGAAAGACTAAACAAAGTTATAGCTTCTCTCGACTCTTTGATAGACGAACAAGAAAAGAAACGGAAGGAAGCAGACGTCACAAAACTATTTTGGGAGACAGTAGGAAAGAGTCTTGAGCAATACCGAACGCCTGAACGAAGGCTAGTTAGAGAATCGAAATCTCGGCAGCTGAATTTGGTGAATCCAGGACGATTTTCGTCACACTGGTTTGTTCTGTTTAACGATCTCTTCGTACACGTTAGTGGAAGTACACCAAACTTGCATCCTTTAGAGACTTTATGGGTTGAACCGATACCGAACACAGACTCCCTCCAAAACGTCATTCAGCTCACGACGCCCGAAGAAATGATATCAGTTGCTACAACTACAGAACAGGAGAAAACGGAGTGGACGCATTCTTTGAACACTTCAATAAGACTTGTGTTAAACAAGGACAATTTCAAACCACCCGCTATAAGAACTGCCAGTCACACCTTTTCAAATAGAAATGTTTTTTACAAAGAAGCGAAGTACACTGGAAGATGGTTGGATGGGAAAATCCATGGAAGTGGAAAGGTGGAATGGCCTGACGGCAAACTATATGTGGGCCAATTTCAGCTGAATGCATTATGTGGACATGGAAAAATGGAAATGGCAAGTGTAGGTAAGAATTCTGAAAGTATTTACTTGAGTAATATACTCGTATTTGTATGCTGTATTTTTGATGTTTAGTATCAGCAGAAACGAGCCTAATCCAAAACAGGTGAGCATTCACCATCCGCGAATCGAAGTTTCATAGGTTAATCATTTCTGCTGTTATAAAGCAAAAAGGTTTTCAATATTTATGTTTATTTTACCCTGCAAAGCTTATGCATAGCCGCAGTTAGGCTGTTCTTTACTGGAGCTAGTAGTTATGCCACCTTGTAGGTGGCTGGGACATCGACACGCAAACTAAAACCATGAATTTAGCACAAGATTCTAAACCCCCTAGCGTTCACATTTTTCGCCGGTCAAAAATAAATCTGCTGTCTCATAGAAAAGTGCAATACCTACGCAATCAAAAAGATGAGCATTTTTTTTTAACACGAAATATATTATCCCAGGTTGTTCAGAATTATGTACTGAATGCCACCCTGTATAGCCCACTATCTATTTATACTAGGTCCAAAATGTAGATTTCTCAACTTTCGCTTGCATGACTTCGCCGAGGGAAAGCCGGTCTTCCTTATAAGGCATCTTATCTAGCGTCCATATCAATCTAGGTAATAATGGCACGTCAGTTCTATTACCTATTCTGTGGTAATGGTTTCTGAAGCTTGGCATTTCAATATCAGCATTTTTTCTTTTATTCCAACGTCAGTCGTTCAAGCTTCAGCCGTTTATGAATACGAATTCTTAACGCGAATAACTGCGTCACAATCATTTCGAGGGCGCGAGTTCTTGTACCTATTTGTGTGACTTATGAATATGAATGATTACGATATTAGTCATAGATTATATGAATGGTAATAGGTATTTATAATAATGGTAAATGATTTTATTTCTGTAAGCGGTTTTGTATAAATACTTACACGTCAATTATTCTTAAAAAAACTAGATGAAGTCGGCCTTTCCTATCTGACTACTCTGAGAAAAAAGGCCGAAACAAACTCAGAGAGTGCATTCATTCATAGTAGCATTACTTATTTTCCCCATAATGAATAAATAGCACATTATAGGTACGCAGACATTTATTTTGTATATTAATTCAGTTACCTGGAACTTACCAAATCAGTATTGCGGTAAGTTAGCCGGTAAAACTCTAAATTAACTATGCATTTACTTAAATATTTTGAATGACTTTTATGTAACTGTTATTAATAAAAAATTAAGGAAATAATGTGCACTGGATTCTCAATGATATACCTAGATATGGCGCAAAAAAATTAACACTCATTCAACAGCAAGGAAATATCAATCTAAATTGATTGTGACCAATCAGAAATCATTTAAAAAGACAAACACGTCTCTCATAAGTACTTACTTAGGGACATAGTTTAACGACTCAAAGATTAAGAAAACGTAATTTGTACGTAGATAAATAAATTCACGCCTTTTTCCATGGAGGTCGGCAGAAACGACAGAATGCCACCAGCTGCGATCCTTACATAGGCTCCTTTTGCTTTCGTCATCATCATCATCTGATATACTTCTATACTCCAATTATTATAGCTTTAGAAAAAAGAAGCTCGCAGAAGCAGGAGTGCAAAACATTGTATTTCAAAGTTAAGCTATAACTTTTTTAGTTAGATTTAAGACAGTACTAAATACTGAGATAAACGAAGTAAAAGTAATTTTATTTTAAATAATGTTCTATTTACAATAACGTCTTCATCACACACTACAAACCTACAACAAAACGAATGAATGAAACAAACAGTCACATGTTTTTTTAATCTAAATAAGATTAAAGGAAATGAAATACATTTTTTTACAAAACTCTATTTTAAATAACAACTTACGACCCACAATACGTTGGTAAAACTTCGTCGTCATCAGCTAAATTAGTCACTCGGTATTGTTCACTCCTGCTTCTTTAAGGTTTTTAGCACACTTTAATTTTAAATTGAAATGAAATAATTATATAAATGAAAGCCACATCATTTCATAAGATAAATAGTTACACATGATTACAATAAAGTGTGACAGCTAATATTTAAATAAATTATAATAAATTTGGCATTAATCGTAACTGCAACACGTTTAATGTAATTTTGTTACAAAGTGTACATTAAAAAGAACCTTTTTTAACTTCTGTCTAATGCTATTGTAAATAGAGAAAAGTCTTCTTCGCCCCTTGTCAGCGTTTCCACTCACATTTCCTACATCGTAAACACCTTTTGTTAGTCGCCAAAAAAAGCCCCGTATTTAACGTAACGTAAATATGTAAGTAGGTAGGTATACCTATTGTATACTTAAGTAATACAGATACATAAATATTAGTGCCAAGGCCAGTGTTGTGAAATTTTTACAAACCTTCACGAAAATGTTTACTTTTTATATACATTGTAGGTGTATCTTTTACCGGTATTCATACAAACATAACATTACGTTTAGGTATTCCTCAAGTTCACCCACATTTTGCCAGTTATATTTAAGTCCCATAGAATAAAGGCGACCCTATTGCAGGGGCGTACCAAAAAAAAAAATATCGCCTAGGGCACGCATCACCTTTGTAAATCTTCTCGGTCTACACTAAGCAAATCCAGGTCTCAAAACCTTTCTTGACCCATTATAGCCTTCATTAACAAAGGTATTAATTTCAAATTCCTAAAAAATCGCTTGCAATGCTGCAATTTTAAGAGACTTTGAATAGAAATAGACACATTTGAGTTAGGTTAGGTAACAGTATGAAATGATTTATTGATGTTTTTTTTTTTTAATAATTGGCAATTTTTTGCGCCCCCTTCGATAGGCGCCCAGGGTATTGTCATCACCCGGGTACAAATCCAGACTGCTACTGCTTTTCTGAAATTCCTGATAGACAAACCAATTAACACTTTGCCCGACTTGGGAATCAAACTCCGGATCTCAACCACATATGTATGTTAAAAATCTATATACCTGACTGTCACTGATCGTTTTGTGTGGTTCCAACCGAAGATAAGGCTATTTCCTTAGCTGTTGATTTTGGCTTCTTTCCGGCCTATGGTGTTGTCAAATGAGACCAAAGGAATTGTATACACATTAGCAGATTTGCCAGCATCGTCATTCTGTTTGAACCCACTACTAAATACAGGAAAAGTTTTTATCCAGTGCGCAAACTGTAAAACCGACGAAAAATTTCTTCGTTGGGGGGTCTAGAATGGTATGCTGAATTCATGGTTAAAGTTTGCGCACTGAATAAAAACTTTTCCTGTATAGTAACAAGAAATACATATACGTAACTCCGATGACCGCAATGTGCCGATCCGACTTCTAATCAGAATTTCTCGCCTGGCCGTTGCTTGGTGCCCATGTTTGGTTAAAATCAGCACAACATGAGCATTTATATTGTTTCCTTATAACTAAATTATTTTTTTCACGTCGCGAGTATTGATTTACAACGGTCTCTTTAACGAGCGAAGTCCGGCTTAGATAATATCCATAAATAAACCTTTTGACATCACCATTCTAGCAATCCCTATCTAAAATGTAACGTTTTCTGTAAAGTACCCGGGTAGAATTGGGTTCCCATTGATATACAGGCATACGGCCTTATCCATAAAAAGATATCGAACATCTAAACAGTTGCTAAAGTCTGGTTTTCAAAGAGAAAGCAGACTTTAGCAACTGTTTAGATGTTCGATATCTTTTTATGAATAAGGCCGATAGACTACAACTCCAAAAGCGATCAGCATAGAGCTATGTCTAGAATTCGACAGGCTATCTATCGTATCGAAAATGCCACATTTCGTTAACCTGATTTGTCTTGCCCCCGACAGCAAACAGCTGACGGAAGAATAGCGGTCGTCTAATTGATTTAAAATTACCACATTTTCGGGTTTTCTGATTTGAGAAAGGCGTTAGGACTCTTGTGATAACATTGATTGATGTTCGATTCGGTACGGAAGCGTATCGAATGGTTGTGAATAGCTATTCTCTATACGTCTTAATCGTTGATGCATTTACAGAGACACACAAAGCTGTCTTAAGCCAATATTAATTATTTCCTTCGTTCATGATAAATTGCGTAGCACAGAAGCAAATAGCTCTACCACTGCGCTAACCGCATGTAAGATAAAATAGCCCATTGACGCCTATTAAATATTAATAACAAAACAATAACCACATTAATTATTTTCAACAAAAATAACAACACTATCAATAAAGACAAAATAAATCAGTGCAATCAATCAGTGGTCATTTAAACAGTAGTGGCCTTATGGTCGTGGGTTCGATCCCAGACAAGCCTCTCAAAACGATTAAGGAAAACATCGTGAGGAAACCGGCATGTCCCAGAACCAAAAATTAGAAGACATGTGACAGGTCCCAACACGCACTGAGCCCGCGTGGTGAATTATGACCCAGTTTCTCTCACCAAGAGAAGGCCTGTGTCCCAGCAGTTTGAACTTTATAGGCTGATAATGCATTCAATAAAATTACAGGAATATACGAAGGTCAATGGAAGGACAACCTCCAAAACGGTTACGGTGTCATGAAATACACAACTGGCGACATTTACGAAGGCTATTTCAAAGATGGCAACCCCCACGGCCATGGGATCAAAAAGCAAGGAGACTTTACTTCATCATCAGCCACTATTTATACGGGAGAGTGGGTCAATGGGGTCAGACAAGGCTATGGGGTCATGGATGACATTGGAAAAGGAGAGAAGTATTTGGGTAACTGGAGTGATAACAAGAAGCATGGGTGTGGCTTGATTGTGACCTTGGATGGGATTTATTATGAAGGACTGTTCATGCATGATGTTTTGACGGTAAGTGGCGATAATGAATAGATAAATGTATAGAAGCCTAATGAAATTTAGCTTGCTACAACCTTTCTCAGTCTGGCAGTTGCCTGGCCAACATTAGTGTAAGCGAGAAGGCGCGTTTGAACGCATTGAATAGCGCCAAAGCGAGATGATCGCCTGCCTTTGGCAACAATTAACCTTGTTTCTGTCCATATAAATGTATTTTCTCGGTTTCTTCATGACAATACCGCATCTGATGGCCATGCTCAAAGTAAAAAAAAAGTGGTTGGTTCGTTTCCTCTAGCGAAATCGTAGAAACCTCATACTTAGTTCTTTTTTCATGCACAGTGGGCATGTGGGCAGCCCAGCGAAATTATTCTTAATTCATTACACAAAAATGAAAATTAAACAATCGAGAAAAACATCTGTTCTTTCATCATTTTGTTGATTTTTTATTAGTTCCGCGATTTATGGTTTGGTCCCATAGTAACAGATTTTCACAATAAAGTACAATGACCCCCTTTTTCCGGATTTGGGTGAGCAAAAACGATTATTTTAATGGTATTTTTCAAGAATCCTTGTCCTTTTATTTCCAACTTCCAGGGTCACGGTGTCATGGTATTCGAAGACGGTACTCACTACGAAGGAGAGTTCCGATCAGCTGGCGTATTCTCAGGAAAGGGCATCCTTACGTTCTCCAGTGGAGACAAAATCGAAGGGTCCCTCAGTGGAGCTTGGACTGAAGGCGTCAAGATATCAAACGCTACCATGCATTTGAACGTGTCCAATCCGGTGCTGCCAACTAATAGCTCTAAACCTAAGTGAGTTGAATTTAAAGTTGAATTTTCTTTGTGCCGTTTAAGACTTCTAAAATATGTACTAACTACAAGCTATAATTCGCAAATAGTGGTTAAACAAATATGTTTAGTGAATTCTTTTCAAATTCTTTATTTAAGCAGCTGCACTGAAAGTGATTATTTCCTTATTTCAATAGTTACAAGGTTGAATTTATAAAAGTGGTGTTTCCGAGGTCCTTGCGTCGTTTCTCGGTCAATATGGCCTAGTGTAATTAGGGTTTTCATGTGTTAATTTTGCTGTAATCACGATACCTACAATAAAACCAGACTATTATTGCCCCACTACAGCTATAAGGCTTCTACTCATACAAAGATGGCACGAGCATTGATCACGATCACCCGACAGCAGTGGTCCTGCCCCTAACTCGATCGCAGCGCCACCTATCGGGTTCAATTGTGAATCTAAACCATTCAGGAACCCACTCAAATACACACAAATAAATTCATCTAAGTCGGTCCAGCCGTATAGAATTTCAGTGGCATGGACACGTACAAAAAAATATATTATGTTAACTATAAAGTCCTGGTTTACTCGCGAGATTTTTCATTCAGCGAATTTCACAAAATTATTTGGTTACCAAACAACTTTAAGCATTAAACTTATGTTTATTTTCCATTCCTTTCAGCTCTTTCGGTCAACTAAGCGTAGCACCAAACCAAAAATGGAACGCCCTCTTCCGCCAATGTTTCCAATGCTTAGGCGTCTCAGAGTCCATTCTGACACCAACTGGCAACCATTTTGCCAATGGTCCGTCCGGCAACGCCATAGACAACACGAAGATCTGGCAGAATGTAGCTGTTGCAATTTCGTGTTCGCACAAAGAAAGGAACAAAATGTCTATGAGGAAAAGAGGAAGCGATTTGGAGAAGTCTGTTGATTGTTTAGAAGTTATACCACAATTTGGACAGAAGACGCTCAATTTGGAAAGTTATGCGGAGTTGCAACAGTATTTGTATAATGTGAGTTTATGTTTTTTTTTAATTCATAGTATAAGTTTACTTTTTATCCTTTTTGAACTTGGTACTACTTGTTTATAAATATTTGGCTCTAGGCAGAATAACTTTGATTACTTGAATCCTGACCAAAATATTTAGAGAAGAATAGCATGTAATGGTGATTATGTCAACAGTAGGTAATATTAAAATGAATGAATGAAATGCACCGATCCCAGCGTAGCTTGACCAGACTCGATTAATCAAATGAACCCCAAGATTTGCACTAGCTGGGGCCTCATGCTTCATGGTGTTACAGAGGCCATTGCATATCAAGAAGTAGACCGGGGGGCGCGGTAATGGTCAGGTAGACGTGTCCTTAGGATAGGAAAGGATTGCGAGCCTACCGGATATGCATCCTTGAGTAAGCATTGGATTAGTGGAGAGACGGATGGTACTTATTTATAGCAGGGTATCTTTTCACGAAATTGCTGGCATGTTGATTCAGATCGAGCTTCTTGGGTAGGTTCAACTGTTGTCTATGCCGTTGCTTTGCTATGTTCTGTGTTGTTGTTTTCATAGTCGTCTTCTGAGTTCTCACTGCTATCAGTTTCTGGTTTTTTGTAGATATCGCTAGCCGCTTTCTTGATCTTGTTTCTGTCTCCAGCCATGCCCTTCCAAAACGTGTTTCCCATGTCGAAGTATTTCATGTACTGTTTTAGGTTGTCGTTCCATATGTAAATAGGTCGTCCGACTTTCTTATATTTAGCCTTATGCTGCATTGCTGCATGGAATAGGTGTGGTTTATCCCATCTGAAAACGTGTGCTTAAGTAGCACTTCCTGAGGTTCTTGATTCGTTTTGTTACGGTTTTTCCGTCTAAGATTTGGTACATTTTCTTAATTCTTGGTTTATTCCTGGCGTAGTTAATCAAGTCTCTCATGATAACTCGTTCATATCTTCTGTGGGTAAAATATAAAACAGCAACAATTGTTAGCGATGGTTTCCAGGCGATGCATTAAGACTAAATGATGAAAAAAAACTAGATATTTCATACGCCCACGTACGCACGGACGAAACGAACGCGAGGTTCAACGCTCTGCTAGGCGTCTAGAGTTCAAAATCCAACAGTGTGTTATTTCGACGCTCTGGGATGCACCGTGTTAGATTCTCAACACTCGACTCAACACCGAAAGTTTAAAGACCATTGCGTGATAAAATCGCGCCGCACTAAATGAATCGGTATGAGCACTTGTCAACTATTACGTATCTTATTGTCAATAGAACAAAGCTGTATTTGTTTAAAAACTTCATCTAAAATTTCAAAAAACTCATAGTCAACTGTGGCATCTTTACTTTCCATGAGCAACTTTACCAATGAGAACTTTAAAACATATCTCTCGATTACTAAAAAATTGTTACAAATAGTAGATTATTCTTCTTCTGTATCGGTTGGATATTAAATGGCGGCAACAGATTTTTAGTTATCGAGAGAAATTTAAGTACAGTTTTCATTGGTAAAGTTACTCATGGAAAGTAAAGTTGCCACGTTTGACTATACTTATCTTATCATACTGTGTACTTACTTATCTTACTCTCTCCTGTTTTATCTTACTTACTTACAGCTTGCTCCATATCCACAGGCCTGCGAGTCAAGCCACCACCCTTTAGGTCAGCTTGTCTTGGGCTTAACAAACGCCTTCAACACCACATACGGTGGAGTACGGGTGCACCCCCTACTCCTCAGTCATGCAGTAAAGGAACTGAAGAGTATAACTGCAAGGTTGTACCAGGTGGTGCGATTGTTGTTCCCGGCGTTACCAGCAGAGGGCACTGATGCTGTACTGCCTTATAAAAAGAGAGATGATGGACAAGAATTGCACCATGAAGATAGTAATCCTATTGATGGGTGAGTCTAAGTTTTTAACTGATATTTTTTTGGTTTCTCTACCCAAAGTGTGCCAACGGAACACTCCGGTGCCCGTCTCATGAACCGTAATAGGTAGCTGAAATTTTCCCAGGATTAGTATTTCTATCGCCGCTGTAATTACGAATAATAAGAATAAATTAAAGTTAAAACTAAACATTTATTGTAGTCCGACTCGTACTTGGCCAGTTTTCTTTTTTATTCCCAAGCCTCGGCCATTCACACCACACAAATGCCGAAAATCACGCTTAATCCAGAGATGATCATGGTCAGATTTTAAGTGTCATATTTAGATAATCAGCATTCTCTTCTTGAACTACAGTGAATACGGAATACTCGAATAATGGTTTCTATTTGTAACTGCATTAACTGGCTTATGTTTAACGGCAAGAACAAATGCCGTTTACATCATAAGAGAAGAAGAGATGGTAAATGCAAATATTACGGACGATGGTACGCTTACCATGGTCGGTTTGTGGATGTATGACCATGCATTACATATCGAGATCCCCTCCACGTGCCTCGAATCGGAAAGCACATTATGCCGTTGGCCCCAGCTGTCATTTGTAGATCTATGATAGTCGTTACGGGTAGTCAGAATCCCGAAACTCTGAATAGAATAGAATAGTTCTTTATTTGCACAGAAAGTAGGTACTTGTTACAGATGTTCAATTTAAAATGATCCTTAATACTAACTACCTTAACTAGGGCATGCAAACAGTTTAAGTTATATTAATAAAGACTCATTTATAATACATTATTAACACATTCAATCAAACAAAACAAGTTTACTATGTCGAGAAGGAATTCAGAGAATAGATTTAAATAGGCAATACAATACATAATGTCAAGTTTAAAAAAATGGGATTATAATAAAATCTTAATATATATAAATCTCGTGTCACAATGTTTGTCCTCAATGGACTCCTAAACCACTTAACCGATTATAATAAAATTCGCACACCATGTGCAGTTCGATCCAACTTGAGAGATAGGATAGTTTAAATCTCAAATTATAGTCGCAATTTTAATTTATTGCTAATTATTTGTCTGTTATTATTTGACAGTCACAATTATCTGTTAACTCCAAATGATTCTAACAGATGTCGATACCTTTCGACTGGGTTCAGTAAGTAATCAATAGATGGCGCTGTGTTAAAAGTACCAACGTTCCACATAAGCTACATTTTAATGGCATAACCACCACGTGTTGAATGCGAATTTAATATTCATAGTTAAGACAGGACAACGTCTGTCGGGACAGCTAGTGGGATTATAAATTCGTCAAGTTCGAGGTCTATAGAGTTAAATTAGAATATATCAATATGATCAATCTAACTGGGTTGTGGAGGTCAAAGACGCAGTCGCTCCATGTAAAATCCGCTTGGACTGGAAGTCAACTCCAATATACTCGTAGTTGGGAAACGTCTAGGCAGATTTATTGATTACTTGTATGAGTACTTGTGTCCCATTTCTTCCCGTGAGTGTCGTAGAAGGCGACTAAAGGACTTACTAGAGAATGGGCAGCAGCATTCTCTATGCATTTGACCACCATACTGCGATCGCCAACCCGCCTGCCAAGCGTTGCGATTATGGCAAATCCCCCCCTTTTGGGGGAGGCTTATGTCCAGCAGTGGACGTCTTTCAGCTGATATGATAAGATGACGAGTCCTCGGACTTCTAAAAGTAACATAAAAAAATAATAGTTTTAAAAACTAAAAAACACGCTTTGAAAACCAAACTAAAAAAGTAGAAAATAATTTAATTCAATTAAAAAGCATGAGCAAAGGTGCTTTTTGAGGTATTTTTATAATCAATTAATGTCAAGCACTCCACGCTTTTTAAGTAAATTAAATTATTTTCTACTTTTTTAGTTGGATTTGAAAGCGTGTTTTTTAGTTTTTTAAACTATTATTTATTTTCTATTTTTTAGCGCTGCTAACTACAAAAGCGTGATTTTTTTCAGTTTTTTTTTCCTTTTTTTTTCATTTTTCCCTATTTTTTTTTTAATTATTGAATTGTCATCGGTCCTCGATAAGTTTACAAAGTTTAAATGAAATCTGACCGTTTAAAGTGGGTCAAAATCACGCACTAAGGAGTCGGTTACAAACATAGAAGTGAAGCTAATGTAAAGCGTGTAATTAACTATCGTATTAACATTCATATTCATCCTTTTCCAGTGAAGTGGTATCAGCAGCATCTCTTCTACAGCCAACCTTGCTACCGCGAGTGCATCCTGCGCTATTCGTACTCTACGCCCTCCATAACAAGAGGGAAGATGATTTGTATTGGAGGAGGCTTCTCAAATGGAACAGACAGCCGGATCTTACGCTCATGGCGTTCTTAGGGATTGATCAGTGAGTATATAATACTAGCCTATTGCTGTCCCAATACAGGGTGTAACAGAAGCCTGATTGCTATCCTTAAGGTGAACCTAGTCCAAATTTTTTGCATACAAACTTCAGGAGTGTTTATCGAAAAGTTTAATAAACTTTATTGGTCATTGATTTATCCATTGGCTTTTTCATAAAACCCGATCTTCCAAAGGGCTTTTCTTACGTTTTTTTCGCATTTTTTTACTATAAATGATCCTGCATCTCACTCAATAACGTTGTGCGTGTAGATTAGCGTCTAACTGCTCATCACTGATACTATCTCTGTCGGACACGAAGCCTGGTGAGACAGCGTGATTTTTAGCCAGGCCCACCAGTGAGTGCGAGCCCGCGACTAGGTTCCCCTTAAGCACTAGAGATAACAGCTGGTATACAATCACTATTCATAGTTTCAGCTCAAAATAAAATAGTCTAAGAATTGATACCAAATTTTCGGTTTCATATGTTTCTTAAATTCAAATTATAACAAAGGTGTCACCGCACTACGTAGGTCAATAACTTTCCACATTACTTGCCAATATCACGATAAATCTCTTCCGAGTGATGTGTTAGTATATATTTAATTGAATTATCTGTATTTTTCCCGAATTCTACGGATTTTTCTCTTTTTTTTTGAGTTACTGTACATAGACCTGGCCCATTTTGAAACATCTTTGTAATTTAACTTTTATTTCCTGCTTTTCAAACTTAATATAATAATAGTAAACACGCTACGATCGACACATGTTTATATGTGTGTTTCCCACAATGAAATTTGTTAATAATTTATGCTCATTCCACGTTACTACTCCATCATCAGACGCTGATTACCATTTATCTATAACTTATTAATTGAGACCTTTTTAATGAGACAAACACGATACTTCTTCTGTCTGTTTGTGACGAAGTTGGGTATCCTGGAAATTCCAGGTGATGTTCCAGCATCAGTTCTAGGTTGCATTGTTCGTCTAATATTATTGAAGTAATAGGATGCCAAATTTCGACTCGATCAGACCCGTGGAAGATGCTCAAATCCCTTCATCAATCAGAAAAGAGCTAATAATCTTCAAACAGCTGAACCGATTTTGATGAAACATGTCTAAGAACCACCGCTAGAAAACCTGCTTTTAAATAAAAAATACCGCACCCAAATCGGTTCACCCGTTTAAGGCGATTCGCACACTGCCCCGCATGATGCAGCGTAGCGCGTGGATGCGTGTTCTTCCGTTGCTTGTAAGTATCTCCGTTTGTATGGAAAACACCCACAGTCTAACACACAGAAAATGCATCCACGCGCGTTCATGCGGATCACGCGCATACACGCGGTTGTGCGTGTTTTCCATAGAAACGGAGATACTTACAAGCAACGGAAGAACACGCTTCCACGCGCTACGCTGCATCATGCGGGGCAGTGTGCGAATCGCCTAAGCGCTACAGTGCTACAGACGGACACACACACATAGCTGTCAAACTTATATCACCCTTCTTTTTGCGTCGGGGGTTACAAACAAAACGTTGAGTGTTTTTTTTTAAACTACCCCACTACAGTACACTGGGCTCAGGCCCCTCCCAAACGACAATCCTGGATCCGCCACTACCAGCAGTGAACACATATAGGCTGATTATATATCAAAATAGGCAGAAGTTACCCAATAGCCGGGTCCAGATCGGCCAAGCGTTTGACTCGCGCCAGTCGCTCGGAGTATGGACCCGACTAATCAAAATATTAAAAAAAGAGATACGCTATTTCAGAGTTGGTCACATTGTCAAATAAAACTTATTTATACTACTTAAGTACTTTACTTTCACCCTCAAAAGGATACTAATGGGCCTAAGCTATGTGCCGGTTTATTAGCCAATTATTTGGACAGCAGCTGGAGATATTTCCAATAACTTAAGGCAACAGTGAAACTGCGGCATCTGTCGAACTACTTTATCTCGCCGAAACGACGTGATAGAGTTGATTCATGAAAAAAATACAATATTGTGTACATTTACCATTTCTTACAGCAATTCTTTTTTGTTCTAGAAAATTCTGGGTAGGCTACACTTGCCCAAACAACCAGTTGTCTCCAACGTCTCCCCTCAAAGAGCAGCTGTTTCAAGAAGCCGTGGAGACACTGCAGCAACTGAAGACCACTTTCTCTCCGATTGAGAAGCTTCTCGTTATCAGAAGCACCTTCCAGAAGATGACTATCGCTGTTCAACAAGAGTTGGGTAAGTTCAAAATGATTGATATCGAATTATTTTATTTTTATCGACGTTCATACGGATTTAAAAATATCGTGGCAGGATTTTATCGCGCACTCGATTCTCAACTCTCTGTGTTGGACCGAGCATTGAGAATCCAACAGTGTGTGTGCAATAAATAAGTAATCCAGGGTTCCCGGGATTTAACAATTTTGTAAAAACAACTATAACAAACTTAATGAAATTATAGCAGTGGTTATTTTGATTTAGTATATTTATTATATTCAAAACAAATGGAATATCGATAAAAATTGGAATTTAACAAGAAACAGCCGTCTTGAAAATACGAGTAAGCAATATTCAATTAAAAAATAAATTTTCACAACGAGGTCTAACTATATTTTGTAAGCAGGTAATATTTTTAGCAATCTCAACAATTTCAAACGATTCTGGGTTCCGGGATTCTAAAAGGCATGTCCGTATTGTTGCGCGCCACAATTCATGACTGGTATATGGTAAAGTTTGTTACCACTAGCGCCATCTAGAATCGAGTAGCAGAATTAATAGAGTCAAGATCTTTCTAGAAACTTCAATGCTAGAACTTTCTAGAACTATCGACATCTGTTCAGTCGGTATTTACTCGAACATTCTAGATGCATCTACAGTAGAAGGTTCTGGAAGTATCCGAAGGCCCTATAAAAGGCCGGAACGGATCGCGACCCGGGCCCCCGAGTAACGATTAACGATCAGACCCCCGACCGTCCCTTGGTCGTTGAAGCGCCAGCCCGCGCCGCAGCTGTGCAAGTAGAGTTAAATTCCCCGAATAGTAATAATAATGAAAATATTTTGATCCAGCCTGTCCCTACTTGCTGTCCCCCTATCAGTGAGGCCCTGAGCCGAGGCCCGTACCCCGCAGGGGGTGCCCTCAGCGTGCAGTCCCTTAGTAATTTAAGTAGTTGTAAGCTCGTGGCTGGAGACGTTAAGTTTTCTTAATGGCAGCCCCAGGAAAGTCCGGTTAAGCAGTCACGGCCTATCAAGGTCAACTACGAGATGCCAAACAATAAAAAAGCGACCCGGGCAGTATTGGACAAGCGATACATGCGAGAACATCGAAAGCGATCTTCAAGTGCGACTTAGAGTGATCACTAGTGCAATTGTGTTTTGTAATTAGGTTGTTTAATTAAAGTGTCATTTTTGGTAATTTATGTTGGCAGTTTTTAATTGTCACGAACCCCATTCCCGTAACAGTATTATTCTTTCGTGGGAATGTAGTTTAGGCATATTAGCGCCCGATTATCCGATCACTGATTATGACACTCGGATTAAAATCCTATATTAAATTTATTTTTTTATTACAACCATTTTTTACCAGGTTCAAACTACCTCTGGAGCATGGACGAGTTGTTCCCAGTATTTCATTTCGTGGTGGTTCGAGCTCGTATCTTACAACTCGGCTCTGAAATACACTTCATTGAAGACTTCCTGGAGCCAGCCATGCAGCATGGAGAACTTGGACTTATGTTCACCACGCTCAAGGTAATGTAAACTTTATTGTATGGAGTGAGGGTAGGAAACTGAATGAAGTTATAAGGCGTTTTTAGTATGTCACGTTCAAGGTAATATCAACTTTATTAGGTAGAGTAAGGGTATGAAATTTAATGAAGAATTTTGAAGCGATAAGCCATTTGGTCGGACAGCAAAATTATCTATCTACCTTACTAATTCACCTGTCTTACACTGATACACTAATATTAACATAATGTCGTATCCTGTTTTGTATGTCCAAGCCAATCAGGGCCTTATATTCCACTCTTTTAAGTATAAATTCCTTAATTTCCAGGCGTGCTACTTCCAAATCCTTCAAGAGAAGATGTCGATCAACTAGAAGCAACTATAATAATAATGAATGATCTCGCAATACGTATGGTGCGTAATGTTTAGTTGTAGCTTGCGCAATAATTTGATATGGAAGTCCTCGCTAGGTGTTCCGTTAGCTTGTAGATTGTTCAAGGGCGTATACATGTTGCTACAAAATGTTGTAAATCTCCTGTATATTACGCGTTGATAATATTATCAGACTATTACTCCCCCACTACAAGGCGAAGACCTGTTCTCATACAGAGAACGCGCGAGCATTGATCACCACGTTGTTATATGTACGGTCGGATGGGACTGACCCTGTGGAATTATACTCCGTTTGAAATAAGATTAGAGATTTCCAGACCCTGTGGAATTATACTCCGTTTGAAATAAGATTAGACATGTCAATAAATCTTTTTTACAGTCCGTTCAACCATATTTGACTTCTATTCCGTAGGCATAAGGATGGCATTAAAACCAAAAATGTGGTTACAAAACCAACTGTTTACTGCAAATGCCATTTCACTTGTCTACACGGAAACGTCATTTTTGTCTACTCTTCCGTCGACAAAACGCTTCTCTACTGTTCAGGTGGTAAGCCTGCTGCCTATGATTGACCCACTACCGCATTAAATTTAAACACTAGCATTTGCTCAAGACGGGTTGGCGATTTGAAATTTATATTGATACGTCCAGGATTTCTCACGAAATTTTCCTTCACCGATATCAGTAATGTCCAAGATAAATTAAGTACCTACATTAGAGCAGAAAAAGCCACATTAATACTTGTTTTTATTTTATTTTTTATAATAATCAACAACAAATTGTATACGTCCTTAACTATTATAATTGTTATGAAATTCTTCTTGTTATATAATTGTAATAAAATGTCTATTACGTGTATGGAAAGGCAAAGTCATTTTGAA
Organism: Antitype chi; assembly: GCA_947359405.1. NCBI lineage: Eukaryota > Metazoa > Arthropoda > Insecta > Lepidoptera > Noctuidae > Antitype > Antitype chi. Next base: position 17,571,032 of record OX375813.1, read on the forward strand.
AAAATACAAAACCAGACTTGTGTGATCTTTCGTGTATTTTTAATTGAAATACACTCATAATTATTGAATCTGATGGCATGATATTAATTTAAATAATAAAGAATTAAAGAACAATAACTAATAATGCATTAGCAATTTTTGTTAATTTATTTATATAATGTAATGGTATGTCAACATAAAGACACTATAATCTGTCTTAAAATTCTTTATATGGTAGCGTCTTATGTCTTAAACTTAGTAGCTAAATAAATCAAGTTGTATTTGATTTTTAATGAATATAATATGTATTGTAATGTATATTAGTAACAAAATGTTTCATATTAGAAAGAAAATATAGAATGATTTTAAAAGTGGTATCATTATAATGGCGTATCGACGGTTAACTACCAAGACTTTACTGACACATTTGGACCAATAGTTTTTTCTACTAGTAGGTTATTTTCCAATTCATTAAAAACTATTTTAAATTGAAGATTGGGACGAGATATTTAACAGAAAAATAAAAATAAATAGATTTATAGCCAATTTCTCAATTAAAAAAGATTAAAATCAAATTTATTTTTCGTTGTTTTTAATTTTTTGTAAATGTGTGGCGCAGTTTTAGAAGTATTTGTGCACAGAGGGACCGCACACCAGTAATACCACTTTCTATACACTAAAAATCTTGTTAATTATAAACTCGGCATTCACTTGTTTACAACTACATACTTTAGTTTACACTTTACTACTTTTTATGTTTGATTTAAATCGTTTTTAATTGAGAAAATGGATATAAATCAATTAATTTTTATTTTTCTGTTACATATTTCGTACCAATCTTCAAATTAAAGTACTTTTTAATAAATTGGAAAATACCCTATTGATTACTGAATCAATTTAAGTCAATTTTAATATAGGTATTTTTTTAATATGTATTTTGGCATATTGAGCCAAAGAAAATTCAGTTTTATTTCCAGGCGATAAGACTCAGTTTTAAATGCATATTATAATGATAAATGATTTTATTTCTGTAAGTTGGTTTCTACAAACACTGATACACGTCAATCTATTTTTTTTTAAGCTAGATGAGGTCGGATTTAAGCTAGGGTCAACAGGAATTTCTTAATAACAGTAAACATTAAAAATAATAAGTTTTGGTCATTGTATTATGCTTTTAATTTAATACTCTAATTGGGGTGTATGAGGTCTTGCGTTAATTAATAACTGTATTAATATACAGTGAATAATTATAGCTTTATTCATATTTGTACTCGCATCAAAACTAGAAAGTGTTTGTGCCTGCTGCATACTATTGATATGTTGAGTTTGAAGATCATGATGGTTAATCATCGATATTTCTTATAATTTACCACATATACTGGTATTGTGTATTAAAAAGATGTATTTTTTTAAAAGAGTGTCTATTATCTGTGTTACTGTTTTACAAAAAATATTGTATGTCCATTGTGAGGTTGCTTAGAAAACCTTTAATTGGTGGTTTATTTTGTGTGTTAGTATTGGTAATCATGTAATATCATGTGCCTACGACTCTTAAGAGTGTTTATGTATACAACATTCATATGAGAGCTCTTTTAGTAAAAGAAGTCCCGTGGTTACTTGCGGAATTTACAGAACATAGGTTTTAAAAACTTAAAAAAAAAACAACCGACTTCCGGGAAAACACTAAAAAGTGAAAAATAACTTTAACTTCGGAAGTCAGTTGTTTTTGTTTTAACACTTTTTAGCTATAGTACCTACCCCACGCCAATTGGAAATTTCATCACCCTTGGTCAAAACAATGCATATTTTTTGCGATAGCAGCAATCGCGGTTGATTTTCTGTAATTTTTTGAAGAGTTCCGTTGTCTGTCTGTCTCGTGTCTTATTCCCGAACATACATAAAAAATATATAAACATGTCGAATTGATAACCTCCTACTTTTTGAAGTCTGTTAAAAATAATAGAGGCTGGCAACATTGAGATGCAAGACAGCTGGACTTCTTTCATGAAAAGCACTCCATTTATTTTCTTATGAACCTCCCACCTTTAGAAGACTTTAAATTCACATCATTGAATGCATTGAATACTCTTTTATTTATATTATTACAGAAGTATTTATTTTTAAAGTATTAGGTAACTAATAATATTTTGTTTTAGTTATACTAAATTATGCCTCGTGTGTTTTAGTTTAGTTTCGTTGAGTGCCAAAATTGATTATCCGCCGTTTAGCTTTAGTATGTAATCATGTGAAACGCAGTGAGTGAACGAGTCTATAATATGCGATCGAAATAAAAAAAGGTGAATACTAACTGAAACCAATGTTACTTTATTTCCAACTAGCTCTTGCCAGCGGCTTCGCCCGCGCGGAACTTTCATCCCCTATTTGACTGCCTCAGGGGTTGAATTTCGAAAAATCCTTCCTTATTCCTTGTCTACATTATAAAGGGAACCTCAGTGCAAAATTTCAGCTTTCTATGTCCAAGGGTTTGGGCTGGGCGTTGATGAGTCAGTCAGGACTTTTATTTTTATTTTTAAAGATTGTCCATTCAAATGAAGTTAGTTTGACACGTCAATCCTACTCTTATTTTGGTCGCATAGTTACGACTTTTAGATTTATATAATGCGGTATGCAGAGTCTACCTAAACTGTAGAAACTTGATCTCTTCCTAGTGAAAAATATAAGATATAAAATTGGTACTCGTCCACTCACAATGTTTAAGACCATTCCATTTAATATTATGAAAATCGTGTAAATAGGTAACAATGCTAAGCAATAATCCAAAGTCTGGTAGTACAAAAGAGAATTGTTATGTAGCGAACAAATTGTTATATTTTTATTTGACATTTTTCTGTTGCTAAGTGTGAAATTGTTTTTAATTTGTAGCTAGTGATGATAGGCAACTAAAGTTACCAGTTCATTTTTACATTTCAAAATCACTCATCGCAATGGATTCCATCCCTTCAGTAACCGGGCCACTCGCAAAAATTCAGTAAAAGGAATAATACAATTTCATGTCATCCAAATAGTATAAAATGAAAACAAAAACATTTTTTTAAGTGGCAACCCCGCCGTTTAATATTAGGTAACCATAGAGAAACCGAAGCGAGTTACTCATTTTTGCAAATACCATGAAATATGCATGTAAATTGTTATCTATACTCAAAATGATTGTTGAAATGCAATTGATAAGTACCATATCATTAATGTTACATAAATATGTTAATTATTATATTTATATCTTTGTCCTAAAGTGTGTTTAAATATTTGAAAAATATATATTTAACATTTAATAAAATTCGCAGTAAAATATCGACTTTTATTTCCTAACGAAGTATGACATAGTGTGCGTAGTCGCAGCGGAAAAATGTCGGAATTGTTCTAGAAGATATTGTATGAAGTCGTGTAATTGTCTATGGATTAATTTTCACAAATTAAAACGCCTGTCTTGATCACGTCTACGACATACAACTGGTAAGTCGCAGTCATTATAACTTTGCCACCACTTATCATAAGTTATTGGCGTCCTATTTACCTCTAAGCTTTTTAAATTGTCGAAGGTTCACCTTTTTATTTCAATTAAACTAACTACAGCGAATAAACTAAAACAAAGTGTTGAGATTTGTATCAAAAAAAAAGGTCTACTAACGCCATCTAGTTCCTTAACTGAAGATAGACTTAATGATTGAATGAGAATATATACTTTTACTACTGTGCCAGCATCACCAAAGAAGCGTTTTATTTATAGGTTATGGGCCCAGACCCACGAAATAATAGTAGTAAAAGTGAATAAATAGTGATTTCCTTAGATTCAAAGTGGTTATAAGTTGATAGCTACGTGTTATTTAGATTGTGCAAGTAAATACTGCAAAATGACAACGAACTATCTTCTCAACGTTCCCAAGTTGAAAGGGAGGGAAAACTACAACGAATGGACTTTCGCCGCGGAGAACTTTCTTGTCCTAGAGGGTATGTTGCATTGCATAAATCCAGTTGCTGGGAAGACTATAGAAGCCGCAGAAGATGCGAAAACTAAGGCAAAACTTATCATGACTATAGACAGTGCGTTATATGTGCATATTAGAGACGTAAAAACTTCGTTAGAACTATGGAACAAGCTGAAGGCATTATTTGATGATTCAGGATTCACAAGAAGAATATCGTTACTGCGTAATCTGATCTCAATTCGCCTTGAAAATTGTGTGTCTATGCAGTCGTACGTAACGCAAATAGTCGAAACGGGCCAAAAGCTAAGAGGGACAGGATTTAAAATCAACGACGAGTGGATCGGATGTTTGTTGCTCGCAGGACTAACTGAAAAATTCATGCCGATGATAATGGCCATTGAACATTCCGGCATTAACATTACAACGGACGCCATTAGAACGAAACTCATGGATATGGAAACGGAAGTGAGTGGTGGTGAACAATTGAATGAAGTTAGCAATGCATTTGCGAGTGGCGCGCAGAAATGGCAACATAAGAAAAATAATAAATCGTCTGTGGCCAGCGGGCATAAACAAGGACAACCACAACCAAAACAAAATGTCAGCGCCAAAAGTCATGTCAAATGTTACCGGTGTAAACAAACGGGGCATTATAAAAACAAGTGTCCAAACACCGATAATTCCAACAATAATACAAAAGAACCGCAACGTAAACAGACAAACGCGTTCAGTGCAGTGTTCTTGAGTGGCCAATTTGGGAAATATGACTGGTATATAGATTCTGGCGCGAGTATGCATTTATCTGGTAATGAAAGTTGGATCGTAAATGCTGAGTACAATAAAATTAAGGAAATATGTGTTGCTAATAGTGAGAAACTACAAGTATCATGTTCCGGCGATGTAACCATTGTAACAAAAACTGATAAATGTGAATTTGAAGTTTTAGTGAAGAATGTTTTATGTGCTCCGGGGTTGACTACTAACCTCTTATCAGTGAGCCAGTTAATAAAATCCGGCAATAAAGTTCAGTTCACATCAGATGGCTGTCATATATTTAATAATAACAATGAACTGGTGGCTACAGCTGTATTAAACAATGGTGTATACAAGTTGAATGTACCTGACAGTGTATTATCTAATCTAGCTGTCTCAGGGAATACATGGCATCGCAGATTGGGTCATGTAAATAGTAAATACATAAATAAAATGACAAATGCAGTTGATGGAATGAACATACAAACAAAAGTCGATATTGATAAATCATCATGTACCATATGCTGTGAGGGAAAACAGTGTCGTCTTCCTTTCCCTAATGAAGGTTCTAGAAGTAAGGAACTACTTCATTTAGTTCACACTGATATTTGTGGACCTATGGAGCAAGAGTCACTAGCGGGTTCCAGATATTTCATTCTCTTTATTGATGATTTCAGTCGAATGATATTTATATATTTCATCAAACATAAAAGTGAAGCACTTAGATGTTTTATAGAATTTAAAGCTAAAGTAGAGAAGCAGAGTAATAAGAAAATAAAAATATTGAGAAGCGACAATGGTCGTGAATATTGCAATAAAGAATTTGATTCATACCTCAAAAAGGAGGGTATTATTCATCAAAGGAGTAACCCCTATACTCCTGAACAAAATGGTTTGTCAGAGAGGAATAATCGCACAATAGTTGAGAAAGCTAGGTGCTTATTATTTGATGCTAATTTAGGCAAACAGTTCTGGGCAGAGGCGACCAACACCGCAGTATACTTACAAAACCGTACTGTATTACCTGCCTTGAATGACGAGACTCCATATACAGTCTGGACTGGGTGTAAACCAGACATTAGTCACTTGAGGATATTCGGAAGCAGCGTGATGGTCCATACAGCTAAAGAGAAGCGGCAAAAATGGGACAGAAAATCTGAGAAGCAGATATTAGTAGGCTATCCAGATGACATCAAAGGTTATCGAATATATAATCCCAGAACAAAAAATGTGACTACAAGCAGAGATGTCATTATCGTTGAAGATGTAAAGAAGCCAGAGGTCAGCATACCAATTAATGTAAGGGGAGAAAACTCAGATTCAGTGGGGGACACATCGGATAAAGATACACCAAGTTACGGAGATGTTAGTAGTGGTGAGGATACATTTATTACAGAAACATCAGATGTATCTTACATTCCTAGTGATCATGAAGATGACTGTGAATCACCTGAACCATATGATCGACCTGTTAGAACCAAAAGGAAGCCAGAACGATATGGGATGTCTAACATGTGTGTTCCTGAAGAAGTCTTTGATGATGCAAGCGGAATAACCCTGGCAGAAGCATTACAAGGGCCAGAGAAGGACCAGTGGTTAATGGCAGTGAAAGAAGAACTTAAGTGTTTTGATGACAACAATGCGTGGGAGCTAGTGGACATGCCGACAGATGGTAAAACTGTAGTGAAGTGTAAGTGGGTGCTGCGAAAGAAACTTGACAATGATAATAGTGTTCGTTACCGTGCCCGTTTAGTTGCCAAGGGCTACATGCAGAAGCAAAATATGGACTTTAAAGAGACATTTTCGCCTGTGGTTAGGCATTCAACTCTAAGAATGTTGTTTGCATTATCTGCTAAGCTTGGTTTAGATGTTACACACCTTGATGTCACTACAGCATTCTTGAATGGGGAACTTGAGGAGACAATTTATATGGAAACACCAGAATGCTTATTAGATGGTCAAACTAATATTAATAAGGTACTTAAATTAAAAAAAGCTATTTATGGGCTGAAGCAATCCTCAAGGGCCTGGTACAAGAAGGTTGACAAGTGTCTTATTGAAATTGGTTATAAACGCTCCAAGTTAGAACCATGTTTATATATAAGAAATGAAGATAGTAAAAGGACAATAGTAGCACTCTATGTGGATGATTTTTTTGTGTTTTCTAATAATAATGTGGAATGTAATCATTTAAAAAATGTGTTAGCTTCTAATTTTAAAATAAAGGATCTAGGACAGGTCAAAAATTGCTTAGGTATGTCAGTAAATATTGATAAAGTCAAAGGTACAGTTACATTAAGCCAAGAGAATTATGTTAACCAGTTGCTGAATAGGTTTAACATGGCAGATTGTAATGTAGTTAAAACACCTTTAGAGACTAAGTTGAATATAAAGTTAACAAATAATAATTGTGATAGTCAGATACCTTATCAGCAGCTTATTGGTGGACTTATGTACTTAGGAGTACTAACAAGACCTGATATAGCATTTTCTGTAAATTATTTAAGCCAATTTAACAATTGCTATAATCAGGAAATCTGGTCATATGCTAAACGAATTTTAAAATATCTCAAGAAAACAAAACATTTTGGATTAAAATATAGCAAATGTGGTAATTCCAAATTAGTAGGATATGTTGATGCTGATTGGGGGAATAATATTATAGACAGGAGGTCTTATACAGGTGTATGTTTTAAGCTGGCTGGCAGTGTTATTTCATGGGAGGCAAAAAAAACAAAGAACAGTTGCACTCTCCAGCTGTGAGGCTGAATACATGGGAATAACAGAGGCTTGTAGGGAGGCTATTTATTTAATTAATTTGTCAAAAGAAATTGTAGATGAATCATATATTGTTACTTTGTATAATGATAACCAGGGTGCAATTAAGCTGTCCTCAAGTAATCATTTTAATAAACGAACAAAGCATATAGACATACGCTACCATTTTTGTAAGGAATGTGTGGATAATAATATTGTAGAATTAAAATATTTAGAAACAGCTGAGATGCCAGCTGATCTGTTCACAAAAGGTTTAAGTGATGTTAAGCATTATTATTTTATGCAATTGTTAGGCATACAAGTTGTTAAAATGTAAGACCTATATTATTTTGATAAGTGGGGGTGTTGAGATTTGTATCAAAAAAAAAGGTCTACTAACGCCATCTAGTTCCTTAACTGAAGATAGACTTAATGATTGAATGAGAATATATACTTTTACTACTGTGCCAGCATCACCAAAGAAGCGTTTTATTTATACAAAGGGTCAAAAAACTCATCCGCATCGCTGTCGACTGGTAATGTACCCAAGAGACTGGCGGCATTACCACGTTGTATAGCAATGCTCAGCCTCTGGCCAAAGTAAAAACCAGCCCTTGGGTCACGGGAAGTGTCAACCAGCCGTTTGGAGATTTCCTTGTAGAGAGCATGAGCACTCGGACCCCACGGCCCGAGGGTTTCAACCCCAAACGGCTCGAAAATATAATTACCAATAATATTGTTATACTTTCGCCGCTTGAGGTTTTCCGCAGCCGCAGCGGCAACGCCAGCACAGCACACCGACCCAGGAAGATGGGATGGCGCAAGAGTATCGACACACGTTGCATCCCACACTAAAGGCCTACCCATCTTCCATGGAAATAAAGACATGCCGTCCGGTCTCTTGCCATCGTCGCGTGCCAAGCCAATGGGTTCTAATACAGCTGGAACGCCGACGGTGACAAGAGCTCGTCGGATGATGTCGTTAATGTTCGCGTGCCGCGCTAAGCGACCCGCACTTCGGCTGCAAGATAGGCCGTGGCGTCCAAGGCTGTTGACAACTTCGCCACAGTGACAGCGATGAGGAGAACAACACAAAAAAAAAAAAAATGGTAAATACAAATTTGTGCATCCAACCATTGGGGAGCTATTCAATAAAAACTGTTTCTGCTGGAACTACGTCAACCTAGCGGCACTTTTTTTTTTTCCTATGGACGGACGTACAAGAAAAAAAATACATTCAATAATTAGTGTGTAAAGAAAGGTAAATCCATTAAACTGCTGAGATTATCAAGTTTTCGCTGCGTTGACGTTTGGCTATTTGATGAAAATCGTATAAGAGTTTCAGTTTTTTTAGTGCAGAGTTTAACGTTTACATTTAACGGTTCTTAAACTTCACATATAACTAATTTTAAACAGGAAACAACCCTTGTCATGCGGTAGTACAGACCTTAGGTAAAGGAAATTAAAACACACATAATTTATTAAGGCTATTTATTTCATTCCTATAAAATAACATACCAAATGTCTCTTTTGTACAACGTCATATCAAAAATGTACACCATTATATAAATTTCGTCTCAGGTAAATGTTACCTAGCTACTCTCGTGTCTCCCCTATTATTTTCATGGCTATTATTACATAAATATAATTATAGTCCTCTCACGTGCCTAGTCTGTAGGTACAAAATGTTCACAATACCGAATCGGACGCAACTTTATAAAAATATAACACACCAGAATTACAACCGCATTGTAGGTATTTCTATAAAACGAGTCCCCCGTAATGCTGTACAATATATCTACAATATGCTAACAAGTTAAAATTCATTGTTACGTGAAATTGAATCTTAACCATAAAGCTTTTACGTCCAGAATACATTTTATGTACCTATATTTTGTAAGGAAGAATATTGCACTATTACTGTTTAATTTTAAAAGCTGGAAGTTACATCCGTTAAGCATATCGAAACTCTGGATATAATAATATGATAAAATCTCAAATAAATAATATACAATTTGTATGGGGAAGAGCGGTAAATTGACATACGTAACATTTTTGCGCGAGGCTAAAAATTACAATCTATCACATTAATCAGCTCCAAGAAATTACATAGGCACATATAATTCTGAAACTAAAATAAAAGTACTATTTGTGATCAATCTTTTCACCGCCACGGACGAGAATAGACATCAGTGTCAAACATTTTATAAGTTTGTTAAGAAATAAGGCTAAAACTAAGTAAGATTTTGAGTATTAAAAATGTATCAGGTGTCTGGGTGACAATTTGTTTGCGTGGCGAGGCGGTAAAGAGATCAGCTGAGGCGTTGCGATGCGATGCGTTGAAGGAACGTGTACTTCGTAGGAAAACTAGCAAGAAAGGCTACCTTTTCTTCCTCCCTTCATCGCAACTCATAATAAAAACACCAGAATTAACATATGTATAAGCCCCGCGTAAAAATGTTTTAAATATAGATGTAAATTAATTTGAATATAATTATTTTTCTAATACCAGTTACACGGTAAGAGGAAATCTAGTATTGCAGAATATATTATTATAATTTATAATAATCAGCACTATAATATAATTATTTCATAAGAATATAATCTTGATGAATACCGCTCAAGGTATAGATTAAAATTTTGGGGCAATCTCATCGTATAAGGCAGTGACAGGTGGGTAGCAATTGTTTATCATGTGTATAAAAATTCGAGAGTATTTCTTTATATAATTTACTTCCTAGAGGCAAGAATTGATGACCGATCGACTCGAATACAAAAGATATGTGGTACAGCATAAGCACAACCTTATTATTAAGAATCGTATCTGACTCATACATTTTGTTCGTAACGTTAAAACCAGCAATGCTGTTGTATTTTGTACTTTGTTTACAAGCAATTAAACTTGAAGTGCAAGTGAATAGATTATGTAGTGCAATTCTTGTCGCGTGAACAAAGGGCGTAAAATGCCTTGAATTAGTAATCTGTTCGTAGTTATCTTAATGATTGTGAAACTTAGTACGCGACTCAAATTGCATTTGTTTCAAAATACTGACCAGCCATTACAACTGCAACAATTTGACTAAAACGTAAGTGATACTCGGCCTTCACTGTGCACTTATTTTATTGGATCCTTCGAATACTATGACCAACCAGCATGCCTTAGGTATGGAAGCAGCTTTATTTTAACTTCAGATAATTCGCATATTATGTAATATTGATCGATTTTTTTGTAAAACCTGAGTGTCGCTTACGTTAAAATACTCATAAAAGCACCGATAGAAACAATCTCAAACAATTACTCAAACAAATAAGCTCATTCAGAAACATTACAAGAAAAACAAGTTATTGCATAATTATACATTTTCATAAGTCCTTAAACATCAATGTTAAATTACATAAAAAATCCAAATTAATGATACAACAACGATACCAAATCTCGCTATAATGTTAGACATAAAGTATTATTTTTATTATTTCATACCCATTATTAAAAAATACGATATTATTTGCAAAATATCTATTGAATTTTATTGCATGCATTTTTAAATAAACGTTAACAATTATTCTCCTAAATAACATTGTTGGACGATAAAAAAATACGATAATAATAATAAAAATTGATAATAAGTTTTTAAATAAGATGGTCACAGGGAGGTGTTCCTATCAAGCTAAATACATTTGTAAGAAAACGCGTCATTTAAAACAACAGAACCCTTAAGTCTATAGAAATCAACGTATATATTACTATAATAACATCCTAAGTCTATGTTAATGCTTACAAAATAAATGCTGTCTACGTGGGGCTATGGTGACGTGTGACGAGTGATCATGTGATAATTTTAAACGTGTAATCCACATAGCGTAGAATGAAAAGCCGCGTCCATATTGTTGAGAAATTGTTCATGTTAAAATTACAAGAACACTTAGATTATTTTAGTTTTAATATGCTTATCGAATGTAGATTTTAAGTTTTAATATGCTTATCGAATGTAGATTTAAAGTTTTAAAGCTTGTTTTCAATCATGTGCTTGTGGCTTGAATACGGGCGCACATTTCGTTTTAGCTTTACTTCGTAAGATCCAATCATTATTATCTTCTTAGATAGTATTCCTAAAACACTACGAATAACTCAATCTGATCTTTTCGAAACTAGCTGACTAACAAGACCTTTATTTCCATTTTATCATGCGTACGGGCATGCCTCTTCTTATACCAGATTCAGTAAGTTATCATACTGCCACCGAGAGAACACTTTCCTGATACCTGGTAAGTGCGACAGTTCTAGTATCTAATAAAGATCATATTCGCAAAACACGTATTCGTTTGTATGGAACTGACAGGTGTCAAGAACGCATTCTCTCGACGGCTACAATGTATTTAATTTGTCTATGTATACAACTTTTATTTGGACATCTAATAGTGTGCGCCCGTTATATCAAAAAGTGGCAGTTTAACGGTTCTGGACGTGACGGTTATTTGCTCCGGAGGACTATAATTGTCTAACTTATATGGCCTCTGTAAGTAACGACGTGGATTACAAGCCCACAGTGTGAATCTGCCTATACCTAGCGTTAAGCGTACATATACCTAAACATATGTATAAGGTATATACATACACCAGTGTAGTCACTAAATAACAAACTAACGCGTATATTAAAAGAAACTGATCATCTACATTGATATCCTTAAACAAATCATAATTTTCATTCAGTTAAGTTAATAAAAATCTTATTTACAAGCTCCTACAAAACAATAATAGTCCGACATCAAAAGATAATACAAAAAACAATAAAAACCGTTTTGCTAAGCAATTAAAACAAATAAAAATACATGGCGTGAATGAGCCAAGGAGGTTTTATATAAAGTTACTTTTGTCTGCCAATTGTGATATTCTCAGTATGTAAATTTTTGTATACCAATCGTACAAACCGAATGTGCGTAGTTTACATAAGTCAATAATTTCGAGCTGCTTAATCAACTAATACTGTAAGCACCATTTAGTATTACCTAATTTAATCAATTCTTACGTAAGTTAGTTAGAAAATTTTGAAATTTTAGTATTTAGGTCTCGACCACACTTGAGGCAAAGATATGCTATAACATTATTTACGATATTCGATAAGGTAGACGGAAGTATTGAGCTTCACCGACACATTCCGGACGTTCCGCTTTGAATGCAAAAATAAATGCATTACTAAGCCAATTTCACGACACAATAAATGCAAATTTTGGATTGAAATAAAAGGTTTCTTCATCCAATAAAATGGGCTTTGCTTTTTTTTTAAATTACGTTTAAAATCCTTCGTCCGTTGTACACGTTCCATTATATCGATGTCGCCTCGCGTGTGCCGTCGCAACTTTACGTTGGTAATACTTGACACCCAATAATTTAACATACAAAAATATTGCCATCATAAAAAATATTTCGTTAAAATCCATAGGATAATAATATATTCATTTTACTTTTTTTTTTGTAAAAATGGCATCAAATACTACAAAGCTAGGTTAATACTGAGATGACGAATTTTATTATAATATTTATTAAGCATACATGGATTTCTGCTCATGTAGAAAAAGGGGTCATGTAATGCAATTCATGAACATTTCTGGATCTTACATTAACTTTTTGTCAGCAACGTCGTATTCTATACAGGAGCAGAAAGAACATATTATTATGTTTTTAGATGCCATGTTGATCTGATACTACGTTCACCCGTGTGTAACATATAATTAAAAGTATTTTATTAATAATTAATCATTAAAAAAAAATTATTTTATGACACTGTCGCGATTGAATTCTTATTGTCACCAATAACTACTAAGGGGGGAGAAAACACAAAGGTATGTACACACTAAAGTTAATAATATGTTACATGAAGTGGGATACTGCAATACTTGATCTGTCTAATGTGCACAAACCTTAAAGTGACCCGTATTACATCACTTCTTAATAATTGACATTCCTCTATCGTCCACCTTTTATTCATAAGTTCACAAAACAATACAAAAATCTTAAGTAAGTATTTTGCTTAGAAATTAGATACAAAATGTAAATTCATATTTTATAAAATAATATTTTGTTGAATAAATAATTCGCATTCCTCTCGATAATCTTATACAATTAATTAATTATAGCTCCATTACAAGTAGTAATATATTAAGAGTACGAATGTAACACGAGTCACGGATGAGAGCGACGCAATTCACCTTAAGTGCTATTGTTCTGCCACAAGCGCTTCTCTTACAATTCAATTGTTTATGTATAATATAAATGTATGTACATTAATCATATTAATTCTAACCATGATTCAAGCGGCGACCATCATAACTCTCTTATAAAAATATTTACACATTTCACTAGTGCTGGATACTAATGCTTAAATCCCAGTCGAATTTTAGAATCCGTGATTATGTTACAAGTCTATCAATTTATAGTTAAACATCTATATGTAGTCAAAGACGAAGGCAAATCATAGAGATGCGACATGACGTATTTATCGATTGCTATCAATTCTGACAAAACACCAGAAATGAGCGATACATAATAGACTGCAACCACGTCGGTAAAAATATCCTAACTTATCTGTATTTGATCCCAAGCACGATATTAAGTTGTCGAATAGTTATGAAAATGAAATTCAATGAACGACGATTGCATTTTAAAAATACACGTTAAACATACGTTAGTCAGCCCGAAAAATATCGATAGAATTATGTCCAAATATATACGAACACTTCGTTTGCAAGCTCACCAGAGAGTGGAAATGTTAAATAAAGATTATCATCACAAATCCATCATACAGACCACTTACGCACTAAGAAATACCTAAAATGTAAAATAGGTAGAAATAATGTCCTCACTATCCAGAAGGCAAAATTGGCACTTAAGACGAAGTTCGCTCCTTTCTTGAGTGTTCGGAGGAGTGTAGCGGCCGGGGCTTGTCGGGGAGCGTCGGGCGCACTTGGGCCAGATCGTGGTCCGTCGGGCGCACTCGGGCCAGGTCGGGGAGCGTTGGGCGCACTCGGGCCAGGTCGGGGACCGTCGGGCGCGCTCGGGCCGGATCGGAGCGACCCGAGCGCGCTCGGGGCGCGGGGCGCGCGCTATGTGCCGGGCGAGCTGTTCGCCGTGGGGTTGTAGGGGTGGTTCGAGTTCCGCAACACTGTGTATACACTGTCCACCTTTGCAAGTTTCTCGAAAAACGGTATCAAGTCCAAAAGTTCTGAATCTGTCATGTCGTCGAACCATGACGCGACAGGTACCTGCAACGATAATCTTGAGTTAATAACAGATTCTGCTGATAAGATAATCTGCTTTGTTCAAAATATTATCTCGATGAGGCATTTGCATTTGTCATACATAACGCAGAATTCGGTATTTCTATTTACTCATAGACATTACTAATTTTTGAAGAAACTTCGACAATGAAAATTGTTAATTTGCTATCCATATTTGTGAATAAAGCAGTAAGTAACATTATTTTTTTAAAATCACTATCGCCTGACTAATGAATACACATCCTACCTTTACACAAAGCTATCTCTAACAAGGTTTCACACAAAAATATCGATATTAGTATCTGTCCGAAAAAATATATATGCGGTCAGGTGCTTATTACAGTACAGCAACCAGGGGCCTTAGTCTGCTATTTTTATAAATTCGTCATTCCAACACGATCCCATTGTCATTCATTTGTCATTTTGCTAAAAGTTCGTAATCTGCTAAATTCATAATGGTCAATCGTTGGTCGGTCAATGGTCTCGTAATAGAATTGTGTCATAATGGCATTTTCGTATTGCCATTATTATAAAACTCGTTAGTAGAAATGTTTTTCGAAAAACTACTACTAAATTTGAACATTATTCATGGCAGATTTCATTTATATATATTTTTACATATTATTTATTAGTGTTTTATGCAATCTAAAGAAGTAGGAAGTTCGTAAATTAAGTCAGTCATTCATTTGTCATGATGTACGAGATTACCAATAAATTCCATTTCTTTCAATGGAGTGTCAGTGGCTGACCATTGGAAAGTCATAATGACGCCATTTTATTAGTAGATTACCAAACTTGTCAAAATCAACAATTGTGAAATCAATGATAGACCATTCTGACACTATTGTAATAGCAGACTTGAGGCCCTGATTGCGTGTATGACTAGATGTATGAACTTAAAAAAAGCAAAAGGACTAAAGAGTATGGTAAAGATTGTAGGTGTTCCGTAGTTTCTGCCACCCCATGGGGCGACATGGCGTGAGTTTATGTATGTCATGAGTGCCAATGTTAACTTCGGCTCCGTAATTTAAATTATTTTTTAATCATCAAATTCGTTTTCAAGTGTGAATAAGTAGTGAAATAACATCAGTGTATTCCGATAAATAAGTGACAGTGTTCGCAAACAATCCTGTCAGCGAATAATAGTGATTTAAGTAAAACTATAAAACAGTGTAAACATAGGTAGTGAAAACAAAGTAAAACATAATAAAACCATAAGGTTTTAAAACAAACAGTGCTAGAACCTGGTGACTATAAAATGTTGATCGTTTTACGGTAAAAAAACTTAAAAAGCAACAAATTAACTTTTTCGAAATCGCGGTCATAGTAACAACAACAAGAAAAAAAACGGTCACATTAAAATTCAAATATATCAAAAATAAAAACAGACCACTATTTTTGTCAACAAAATTAATTAGCGTTTGGCTAAGTTGCTCAAAGGTGTGTCTCTTTTGAAAAGTCGTGGCGCACTCTCGACGCCCGAGTTCAAACCCAGCCAAAGCAAAGTTCTTTTTTCTAATATTTCTCGACCTTTATCAGCAACAAAAATGGAATTCTTAGAAAACATTACGTTTCGGATGAGAAAACGTGCCACATCACTGTCATACGACACAAACGAAAGTACGCTTAATAATTCTGCGAACTCACCGCTAGATGGCACATCTAGTAGCCTACCTCCTAATATATCCGATGACGAAAGCGACGAAGAAATCTTGCAGCTTAAAAATGAACTACAAAAAGTTAATTTACAACTGACCGCAGCTCACAAAGAAATCAATAACTTATCATTAGAAAACATGAAGTTAAAGGAAGAAATTAAAAATTTAAATACAACGCACAAGATGATGAAACAAGTTACAAGTAAATTAACATCTGAGACAATCGTTACCCCAAAGAAAAAAGCAAAAGACATACAGGCAAAATCATGTGCAAAGGTTCCTACCACTCCTCCAGAAACGGACAATCCTTCACAGTCACCAGCAACCAAGGAAAAACTCTCTATACAAAATGGACACACTGAGGCACTTCAATTCCAAGAAACAGAAATGTCTATCAAGCCCAAAAACACCAAACATAAGCTATGTATTGTGAGTACAAATAAAAATAACAAGATTTTGTCTATAGCCGAGAATACATTTCAAAACTGCGAAATTTGTCATTATGTTTCCCCGAATTGTGGCACGGAGCAGCTTATCAACAACTTGGAGAAGAAAATAATAGAATATACAATGAACGATTTCTGTATTATTTTTATTGGAGAAAAGGACTTCTATAAAACTGAAAACTATGTGGATTTAATTATAAAACTGAGAGAAAAATTGCAGAAAATACAGCACACGAATGTTATAATATGTGTTCCTACTTTCAAATTAAGTGATCATTCAACATTGTTTAACTGGCGCATAGAGACCTTTAATAATCTACTTCATTTAGACTTGCAGACGTACAACTATGCAACGGCGTTTGACTCTAATTTAGACTTGTGTTACGATTTTACAATGTTCTCTAAGTTCAATAGGAAAATAAACGATCGTGGTATGCGAAATGTGTTCTATAATCTGTCGGTAACTATAGCTGATTATAATTCATTTTCTCAACAAGAAAATATAGCTGACAACCAAACAAGCATATCGTCTCCACGATGCGATTTTTTTCTTTAATCATATAAATATAATGCATCAAAATATTGCCGGTCTCCTAAGCAAGTCCGACATACTGGTTATTTGTATACAGGAATTGTTAAGTAAACAAATTAATTTAGATGTTATATGTATAACCGAACATTTCATAATGTCTGGCCAAGAGAAACTATTACATATACCAAATTATAAGCTAGCGGCATGTTATGCTAGACGGAATATTAAGCGCGGTGGAGCTTGTATCTTAGTTAAAAAAGGCATCGAATATAAAGATCTGCCTGACATTGTGAGACATTCGGTAACAGGAATTATAGAATGTTGCGCAATTGAATTACCTTCACAAAAACTTACAATTCTATGTGTGTATAGACCACCAAAAATCACGAATCTACACCAATTCTATGAAAAGCTGGATATTATACTTAAAAAAAATTCCAAACCAAACAAAAAAATAATTATGTGCGGGGATTTTAATATAGATATTCTAAAAAAGAACAGAATTAGCATGGATTTTGAATATTTTCTGATGAACTACGATATGAATCTAGAAATAAATCAACCTACCAGGTTTCCTAGTAAAACTTGCTTAGATAATTTTGCGCATAATTCAAAACAAAGCTGCCAAAATGAAATAATAGACTTCGGATTATCCGATCATACGGCTCAAATATTTACAATGAAAGTGAGTAAGTTTAGTCAAATTAAAACATGGAAAACATCAAGACGAGACATATCTGAAGAAAATTTAATTATCTTTAGAAAACATCTCCAAAACTTATCGTTTTCAGATATATATAGCACAGAGAATCCAAATGAAGCCTATGATAACTTTTTAGAAATATTTCAACTCCTATATGACCTATGCTTCCCCTTCAAAACAGTCATATTGAGATCTGAAAAAAAGATCAAATGGGTATCTAGAGGTATTAGAATCTGCAGCAAAAAACAACGCCAATTACTCTGGATACAGAGACTTAATCCTACTAGTGGAAATAAAACTAAGTTTAAAGAGTACTCAAAAAAATTTTAAAAAATTATCAAACTGACCCAGAAAGCACAGAACAACTTTCTAATTAAAAATTCCAAAAATAAATCCAAAACATCTTGGCAAATAATAAATAGTACAAAATCTATAAGTGAGCCCATAACAAGAATAAAAAAACAAGATTTAATATTAACTGACCCTAATGAAATAGCTCAATCATTCAATGATTTCTTTATTGATCAGATCTCAGATCCACCCCTGAACACAACTAAAAATACTGTAAGAATAACGTATAACCCTCATTCTATTTTTATGGCCCCTGTTGTGCCTGAAGACATTACAAAGGTAATCAAATCTTTAAAGAACAAGAAAAGTTATGGATATGACGGTATTTCAACAAACGTTATAAAATTTGTCAGTTCTACTATAGCTAACCCTCTAAGCCACATTATTAACGCAAGCATATCCGCTGGAACATTTCCCGATAGTCTTAAAACCACAATAGTTAAACCACTCCATAAGAAGAACAATAAACAAGACATGGCTAACTATAGACCAATAGCTTTAATCCCCGTATTCTCCAAAATCATTGAAAAAGTAATTTATGAGTCATTTTATTCATTTCTGTCAAAATATAATATTGTAAGGAGAATCCTGTCTTACGTCAGTAACTACCTGTCACTTCGCCTATAAAAGCAAGGCGCTGGGGGTAGAACGCCCTTTTTTGCTGCTCTGCGCTTGGACTGGACGGACGTGAGAATCATCAGCTAGTCATAAGGTTACGTAAGCCATTTGAGTTTAATTTAACAAAAGTGATAAAGTGTTCGGTGTTTCGTTTAGTGGATTTTAAGTCTTAGTGAACTGCACGTAATTTTTTTTTGATTATGATTTGAGTCAATTGTTATTGAAATAAAAATGGTTTTTTTGTTGTAAACTGTTATTTTTATTGAATTTCCACTTCTGAATCTTATATCAGAAGTGGGATCAAGGACTTTTAAAGCCCACTTAGACGGAGTTACGTAGCTAAAAATTGTTGTGAACAGAAAAACCGTTTTCTTTCGATCCTTTCAACTTTTTGCAATTACCCACTTTATCGCTTTTATTTTTATTCAATTGTTTGCTTCTCTGATTTGACCCCGATTATTTTTTGTGACAATGGGGCGAGAACGCTCGCGTACTCGTGAAAAACGGTCACATACTCGGGATGGATCACGCGATCGCAAACGGCGTCGATCTCGTGGGTCATATGATCGTCGTAGTGGTAGATCATACCGCGATTCAAGTAGGAGTCGTCGTACTTCGCGAGATGGCTTACGTAATCGAGATCGGCATGATTCTCGTGGTCCCGAAAGGCACCGATCGCGTACTAGGGATAGGCGCGATTCGCGTAGTAGGGATCGTCCGCGTAGTAACATTGGCTATAGAAAGCGCACACGTACTCCTTCGCCCCCGGTTCAAACGAGTTTTACCAACAAGAATAGCGAGGTTTTGCCAAAAGCTAAGGAGCAAATAATCCCTAATACGCCAGAACGACATCGGTCTACGGAGTTTAGTGTCCCCGGCTCCGAGGTATCCACTCTCGCTCATGCCTTAATGCAAGCAATAAAAACGATGCAACCAGCAAGGTCACAAAACTATTACGTGTCGAACTTTGACCCATCAATTAACGGCATCGAGGCGTGGTGCGACGAAGTCGATCGTGCTAGAGAGGCTAACGGTTGGAGTGACCACGAAAGTTTGTCGCGTGTAGCTACCTGCCTTAAGGGTGACGCTAAGGTCTGGCTAGGGGAATGGGTGACGAACGATAGGACGTGGTCCAATTTCGTACGCGAGTTCAAACCCCTTTGCCCGAGTAAATTAGACTACGCGAATATTTTGTTCGAAGCTATGAATACTACGTCAGACAAGTATACAACTTACTCAGAATACGCCCGTCGTACCTTATTGCGTTTGAGAATAGTTCAGGGGCTAAGTGATGAATTAAGAACGCTAATCGTTATACGCGGTATAGACAATCCACAGGTGCGTGCAGCTGCTGCTAACGCAAACTTAACCCCTGACACTATTGTCTCGTTCCTGTCAATTTACACTAAACCTTCAAGGTATAACAAGGTTGTCGATCCTAAAAGGCAAGGTCAAACGAAACCAAACCACCGTTCAGGGCCAAAATGTTTTAATTGCAATCAAACCGGTCATCTCAGTCGCCATTGTAAGAGGCCTAGGACAAACGCGACCAATAGCAAGCCTGCTAACGTGGCTTCGGACACATCTTCCAATACGCAACAATCTTCGAGCAATACTTGTACGTTCTGTAAGAAATCGGGACATACTGAGGACAAATGCTTTACCAAAGCTAAAACCGAGCAACGAAATCCGCGTAATGTCAACCTTTGCTCTTATCGATCAAATAACGCACAAAACAACGACATGACCACCGCGATAGTAGATGGAATACCTGTAGACGTACTCATTGATAGCGGAGCCCTTGATGTGTCCCTTATTTCTTCAGATATTTTGAAACATTTTACGTGTCAGCCAAAACCGAGATGTTGCGTGTTGAAAGGTTTGAGTGAGAAAGAAGTTGTCGCCACATCTTACGTCACATTCACTGTGGAATTCAGCGACATTGCTATTGAAGTTGACTTAGTAGTAGTTCCACCGTCTTTTATGAACGCTCCTATCATAATTGGCACCGATGTTTTGAACCGCGAAGGCATCACTTACATTCGTACGAAAGATGAGCAGTACCTCACGCGTTCCAATAACATTAGCGCAAAAGTCAATGCCATTTGTGTGGGTGATCAGGTCAAAGTAAATACACCCCTTCAGGGCACGGAGTTGGATAGCCTTATGTCCGTCATAAACGAGTTTTCCGACTATCTAATTTCAGGGACTGCTATGACCACAGTCCAAACAGGTGAGATGGAGATAAAGCTTACCAGATCCGTCCCTGTCGTTTATCGTCCGTATAGACTCTCTTACTCCGAGAAACTCAAAGTTAGGAAAATTACGCAAGACCTTTTAGATAAGGGAGTGATTAGGCATTCGAAATCTGAATATGCGAGCCCTATCATACTCGTAAGTAAACGTGACGGCTCAGATAGGCTCTGTGTCGATTTTAGGGCGCTAAATCGAATTACAGTGAAAGATCGATATCCTCTTCCACTAATAGACGACCACATTGATAGGTTAGGCGCTTGTAAATTCTTCTGTAGCCTGGATATGGCTACAGGATTTCACCAAATTCGTCTTAAAGAGGAATGTATTCACTTCACTGGTTTTGTGACGCCGGAAGAACACTTTGAGTACGTCAAAATGCCTTACGGATTAGCTAATTCCCCAATAGTTTACCAGCGCATTATAAATGACACCTTACGCTGCCATCTTAAAGATGGAAACGTCCTAGTCTACGTCGATGACGTTCTTCTAGTAAGTAATTCTGTGTCAGAAGGGATTGAACTGTTGCACAAAGTACTCAGGACGCTTACATCAGCCGGTTTCTCAATAAATTTGGCTAAATGTTCGTTCCTCGTCACAGAAGTCGAATATTTGGGGAGGTTGGTTAGTCAGGGTCAGGTTAGGCCGAGTCCACGAAAAGTGGAAGCCCTGGTTAACACCTTGCCGCCTGAAAACGTAAAACAGGTGCGCCAACTCTTAGGTTTGGCGGGTTATTTTCGGCGGTACATAAAAGATTACTCCACTAAAACTGCTCCCATTGCTCATCTAACCCGTAAAAATGTCAAATTCAATTGGACTCCCGAATGCGAAGCTATTCGCCTCTATCTCATTAAAGAGCTGACCAATGAACCGGTCCTTTCCATTTTTAACCCTAATTTTCCCACCGAAGTCCATACAGATGCAAGCAGTGCTGGATACGGTGCGGTACTTCTACAAGCTCATCCAGACTCAACAAAGCACGTTGTGGCTTATTTCAGTAGGTCCACTCAGGGTGCCGAAGGGAAGTACCACTCCTACGAGTTGGAGACCCTTGCCGTCGTTAAAGCCCTCCAAAACTTTCGACACTATCTGGTTGGGTTGAAATTTGTGGTGGTGACAGACTGTAATGCCCTTAAGGCAACCGAACGTAAGAAAGACCTTTTGCCTCGGGTAGCCAGGTGGTGGATCTACCTCCAAGACTTTGATTTCTCAATCGAGTATCGAAAAGGAGTGATGTTACCCCATGCAGACTACTTAAGTCGCAATCCTGTCAGCGTCAATCAAATTTCTAGACCCAAAAATTGGGCTCAGATTGCACAGTCAGCCGACAACGAGACGCAAAATCTCATCCAAAGACTTCACGATGGCATTCTCGATGCTAATCGTTATTCTGTCCGAAATGGAGTCTTGTATTACAAGTACACCCCAGTAGGCCAAGACCCACGCCTACTCTGCTATATACCCAAAGGGCACAGGCTTAGTCTCTTGAGAGTATTTCACGACGAGCACGAACACATTAACGTAGAGAAGACTCTTGACCTTATCCTAAGACATTTTTGGTTCCCCGGACTCAGCCAGTTCGTTAGCAAATATATTGCTCACTGTCTCGTGTGTGTGTCGCAAAAGAGAGTTCCTCGGGCTCCTTTGCAAACTATTACTTCCTGGGAAAAACCCGACACACCGTTCCACACTGTTCACGTTGACGCCTTAGGCCCTCTGCCCGTGTCTGAAGGGTACAAATTTGTTTTACTCATCGTCGACGCTTTTACCAAATATACCCTCCTCTACCCGATTTGTAGACAAGATGCTGGTGAGCTAAAACGCGTCGTTTCCCAGGCTATTTCGTTGTTCGGAGTGCCTAAGCTTATGGTCAGTGACAAGGGACGAATGTTCGAGTCTAGAGAGTTCGTGACTTGGATAAATGAACTCGGTTGTAACCTGCATTACATAACGCCGGAAATGCACCAGGCAAACGGCCAAGCTGAGCGTTATATGCGTACCGTCCTCAACATGCTACGTATCCAGTCGAACTACAAGAACGTACCCTGGTCAGAAACGTTGTGGAAACTTCAGTTGGTGTTAAACGTCACGAGACAGAAGACTACGCAAGTATCACCATTGAATCTTTTGATTGGCACTGAATCCACAACTCCTGTGGTTCGAGCTCTGGTGCGCGATATAGCTGTCGAAGGATTGACACCGAACAGAGAGGCCCTACGTGAAGTAACCAGAAGCAGGGTCCGTGAACTCCTAAGGAACAATCAAGCTAGACAAGACGAACAGGTCAACCAACGGCGACATCCACCTCGCCAATTTAACGTTGGTGACTGCGTGTTTGTAATAAAATTTTCCCAGTCAACAGGAAAACTTGACTCCGGAATGCGTGGTCCATATAAGGTGGTAGAAGCACTGCCAAGTGGACGCTATACGCTGCGGTTGCTCAGCGGTAGCTACGGTAAAACTACGCAGGCTGCTGCACAGTACATGGTGCCGTGGCGGGGCGAGTGGTGCCCAGAAACGTGTGCCGCATTCTTTGAGAGTAAGTAAATCACTGTTGTTTGATTTACAAAGCTAGCATTGTGTTTGTTTGAATTTACAGACGGGAGTGATGTTTGGACTGTCGCATTGTACTGCGGTGCCGCCGGTAGCAGGCGCGTGTGTGACTTGTTGCTGAGTCTCGGGTGGCCATATAAATTTGGCCATGTGCGGTCAATTTGTGGTCTCACATGTATGAATACCGTCTGCATGTTGAGAGAACTCGTGCGTATGAATACGGTCTGCGTATCGAGTGGGCTCGTACGCATGATTGCGATCAGTGTATGGGTCAGCTTGCACGTATGAATACGGTCTGCGTGTCAAGCGGGTCTGCGAGTTGTCAGACCATGTTGCAGGTGGCGAAAGCTGAACGCTGGTCGCGGTTGCGGTCGCGGTCGCCGTCAGCAAGACAGCAGCAAAGAAACCGCCACTTGCGCGCTGGACACATACAGGACAATGCCTTGGCTTTGTTTTTGGTTTGAGAAAGATGGACGTGTGTGTCTATTCAAACTTATGAACTATTTGAGAGAACGATGAATGAATTAGTTGGCTGAAGACAAACAGAACTTTGTGAGAGGCTGAACGTTCTTACACAAATTGCTTGGGTAGCTGCTAATAAGATTTTGTTTTGCAGATGAAGATACTGATGACGACTCTGAACAAACGGCGTCTTCTATTGCGGTCGACCCGTCGCCTCGGCCAGTGGGAGAAGCGGAGGTCGAGTTACCAACCTCGCCCATCGCGGGTCCTAGCGGGGCCCCTCCAAGAGTTTGTGTAGAGGACGACACCTCGTCAGGAGAGGCCGTGTAAGGAGAATCCTGTCTTACGTCAGTAACTACCTGTCACTTCGCCTATAAAAGCAAGGCGCTGGGGGTAGAACGCCCTTTTTTGCTGCTCTGCGCTTGGACTGGACGGACGTGAGAATCATCAGCTAGTCATAAGGTTACGTAAGCCATTTGAGTTTAATTTAACAAAAGTGATAAAGTGTTCGGTGTTTCGTTTAGTGGATTTTAAGTCTTAGTGAACTGCACGTAATTTTTTTTTGATTATGATTTGAGTCAATTGTTATTGAAATAAAAATGGTTTTTTTGTTGTAAACTGTTATTTTTATTGAATTTCCACTTCTGAATCTTATAATATATTATGTGAAGAACAAAAAGGTTTTCGTAAGAATAAAAATATCAACATGGCCATATACGATCTAATAAATAAAATAATGGTTAATGTGGATAAAAAAATACCAATTTGTGCAATTTTTACCGATATGACCAAAGCTTTTGACTATGTGAACCATGAAACGCTTTTGGTCAAACTTGATGCTTACGGTATACGAGGGAATGCTCTGCATCTAATAAAATCGTATTTAAGTGAACGTCTTCAATTTACAGAAATCTCTAAAATATGCGTCAAATCAAAACGTGAGGTTAAATATTTATCTGGTCCTAGGGAAATTAAATATGGCGTTCCGCAGGGCAGCGTTCTAGGGCCATTATTATTCTTGCTGTATATAAATGATCTACCCCGACACGTCCTATACCCTTGTGTGCTATTTGCCGATGACAGTACGATCCTAATAGACTGCCTCAACAAAGAGCTTTATGAAGATGAAATAAATAATTCTCTAAAATTAATAATAAACTGGCTCAACGATAATAATCTTCTCATAAACCTCAATAAAACAAATATAATGCATTACTATCAAAAAATTCTTCCTTTAAACCTAAAAATTAATTATAAAGGACAAACTATCGATAGCGTTAACGTGGCTAAATTCTTGGGTATATTGATTGACAGTCAATTAACTTGGAAACCGCAGGCTGAAGAAGTTTGCAAAAGATTAAGCACGTTATGCTCTGTACAATCTGTCCAAGAAAGTTAACATTGATACACTAATGGTTGCATATCACGGTTTGGTGGTCTCTGTTTTAAGGTTTGGTGTAGTATTCTGGGGTAATTGTACCGAAAGAGAGTCTATATTTAAAGCCCAAAAACGGTGCATAAGATCAATTTTTAATCTCAAGGTTACAGATAGTTGCATTCCTTTTTTCAAGAAACATAAAATACTAACTTTTCCCAGTATATACATTCTCGAAGTAGCTATATTCGTTAAAACTAACAAGCATCAATTTCCTGCATTGAATGATACGAGGATGCGAACTACAGCCATGAGATCAAAATATCAGAACCTATTGTGTACTGGTAGATATAATACTGCTTTGCTTAAAAAAAACATTATTGGTATGGCACCTATTATATTTAACAAATTGCCAAATTGTATTAAAGATCAGCCCTTAATAAAATTCAAGAAACTCCTGTCGTCGTTGCTGACAGAGAAATGTTATTACTCTGTTACCGATTTTATAAATGATGAACTGTAATATTTGGCTCACTTTATCTCATTTATTATGTAAATAATTTTAGACTTAGCTGATTCATGATCTCATTTTGAATATAAGTACCTAGTTTTTAAATTATCTGTAAGATAACCACAATATTTTTGTATGCCAACAGGCAGAATGTACCGGGAATATATCTGAAACTAACATCATTATTGTAACACCTGCATTCTATACAAATAAAGAAATTATTATTATTATTATTATTTTTTCATTTGTTTTCCTCGGCCTAGCCGGATAAAACTGATGGCACGGGCCTAAGCCAAGTGTCCAGCAGTGGGGTTAAGAGTGGGAGTAATATTATGGGTAGGCTGTGTGTTAGATGAAACTATATTTGCGTGGGAGTATTGGTGCAAGGTGTCAGACTCACACTGAAGAAATTTTCTAACTAGCCTGCATGTGTTAAGAATCACTGCCTTCTGCAGCAGGTGGTAGGTGTTAGATGGCAGGTTGAGGGAACTAAGGGACTGATGAAGCTGTTTAGGAATTACTCCTGTTGTAGATAGCACTATGGGGACTATTGTGACTTTTTGCAGATGCCAAAGTCGAGTTATTTCATCTTTTAGTTCGGTGTATTTAGATAATTTTTCAGCTATTGTAGTCTGTAAGTTATGCGTATTTGGCACAGCAATGTCTATAAGGAACCCAGTTTTATTTATTTTATCGATTAATGTGATGTCGGGTCTGTTAAAGTGGATTGTGCGGTCTGTGAGTATGGCTCTGTCGAAGTACAGTTTTGTTGTAGGGTTCTCTAAAACCGTTTCAGGGTTATATTTATAATAGGGTCCTATAGTGTCTATATGTTTGTATTTATGAGCTAGTTTTTGGTGTATGACGTTGGCAACTTATTATTATATAAAAAAATAAAAATAACGAGGAATTGCGTCATACTTCAACTATTACTTATTAACTTATTCGTATGATCGTATCTATTTCCGTGGAATGCTGCATTATGATGACAGGTCAGACTATTACATGAAAATTAAATCATTGCATACTAGTCTTTGTTTATTATTCTACTATCCATTACCCCCCTTATAAAAGTTAAGTAATGATTAGCATCTGTTTAACCATACTTTTTAGACGTTTAAACAACATTTAACTTTAATCATCGTTCATGAATATACCCCAAAGTGATTATCTATATTGGTATACAAGGTGTAACAGAATAGACGCAAGACCTGAAAGTAGTTTGTTCCTAATTGACTACTGAATCGATTTCAGTAACTTTTAATATAAGTTTTTTATTATTATGTATTTTGCCATACCTACCACTGATTGAGCCAAAGAAAATTCGATCTTATTCCAGAAGAAATAAGACTCAATTTTAAATACATAAAGCTTGGGTCGACACGTTTTTCTTAATAATATCTGTTAGCTTTAAAAAAAATAGTTTGGGTCATCGTATTATGCTTTTAACGCAATACTCTAATTGGGGTGTATGAGGTCTTGCGTTATGTTACTCGTTGTATAAACTGCAGTAATGTAAAACTCAGTTTTTAACTGAAAAAACTAACAGAAGATTCATAGAAACGAATAATTGTTTAGCGAATTTGATCTTTATTAGTTAGGTACTAAAATTGTCGCAGAGACATGCCAGGAACGCATTCACTCGACGGCCAGACATTAGTCAAGTCAAGAGTGGTTATCAATGATGATAGCAGCATAACCACTCTTTATAGTTGTTTAAAGAGACTCATTCCTAGCTATATTGACAAGAAACTCTCATTAAGGATCCAGGAATACCCCTGGCATCATTATCACTACCTTGGGCTTAGCAGGGATTACAGGCGTGATGTTATTTTATGTTGTGTGTTTTAATTTAAAACTAGAACAATATTATACATATAGTGACAAGTATACTTACAGCATTATCCGGATGGAATATATAAGAGGCGGGCGAGTTGTCAACGATGACGACACGCCGGAGGTCACGACCGAGACTGTTGAGGTCCTTCACGTAGTTGCCGCGGTGGAACACGCAACTGTCGCGGAACAACCGCGCGCGGAACACGCCCCATCTGAAACAACCATTACTTTTGTATTAGATTGTGCAGCTGTGAAACATTTTCGACTCTATTTCAATAGACACAAAGCAAAGGTATGCACCGGCTCTAACGATCTTAAAGCAGCACATTGACGATCAAATTTTGTATAACGTAAAGCCATTAGTGAGTTATTGCCATGTAACTCTTATCTCATTGGTATAAAGTATAAATTAGAATGATTGCCTATAGTTTTATCAAACTCACGGCAATCATTCCAATTTATACCATACCTTACCGAGATAAGAGTTACATTGCAATGACTTAATAGACTTAGCTTAGCCATTTATGACAGGTCGGAAGATAGGTGTCTTCATTGAGTCTAAAAAAAAAAGTGGATACAAATTCATAATTAAACTAAGACATTTTCTACTTAAGATATTTCCAATTAATCGTCCAAGCCAATCAGTTGGCCTACTGCAGTATAATAGATGATCAGAGATAACACAAATAGCGTTATAATCGCGTACATTACTCTGATTCACACGCAAAGCACTCACGCATCATATCATATATTCTAATTACACTATTTAATTATATGCCTTGTTACCGTTTACAGCTAACTTATTAACATAAATGTAATTGAATTATCTTTAACATATCCATGTGTGTATTTGTGAAGCTATTATAAATTGTTTATGTATAATGTCAGTTATTTATTATAGCTTTTGCCTTCGGCTTCACATGCGTGGAGGTCGGAAATTAAGTATCCTTCGGGAACGTACTACAGGGACTTAAAGTATGTCCTAAACTAGGTCCGATGGTCTATCCGCGTGCCAAATTTCATCCAAACCCGCTCAACCGTTAAGGTGCGAAAAGGTCACAGACCTATAAGTATTTTTGCATTTATTATATTTAAATATGGAACAGCCAGCCCATAATGTTCCCACTGCTGGGACATAGGTCACACAGGCCTCCTCTCTACGAGACGGAGTGGACTGTAATCCACCACACGGGCCTAGTACGGGTTGGTAGATGTCTCATGTCTTCGAATTTTTGGTAGAACCAAAAATTCACATGCCGATTTCCTCAGGATGTTTTCTGTCACCGTTTTGTGAACACTGGTGATGAAATTATTTACACAAAGCGCCTGCCTGGGTTCGAGTCGGGGTCGATAACACTGCTCACCATTAATAAAAACATTTATGTAAAATATATTTTGTATTAATAACATTTATGTTCGTAGAAATTAGTTGTTTACACATTTTGCCTACAGTCATTTTAAACAGTTGCGCTTATCATCATCATAATTTCAGCCAAAAGACGTCCACTGCTGGACATAGTCCTCCCCTAAGTTCCGCCACTTCGACCAGTTCTGTGCTTCCCGCATCCAGCGGACTCTTGCGGCCCTCACAAGGTCATCGGTCCAGCTTGTGGGAGGCCTTCCAACTTTACGTCTTCCGTTATGTTGCTTATGGGCTGTTTTTATTTGACAACTAAACAACCTGATTGAAAGGTTATCAATTTATAGAACAATTACCCATACAATACGCACAAAATGCGTCAGCTCAAAACCCACCAGTAATGATGGGTTTTTGTTCAAGGATCCTTTCATGACAACATTTTTACATGATTAGAACAGAAATCATGCAAGAATGAGTATTTACTTACGATAACAGAATTCCCAACAAACCATGATTTAAAGATTTAACTACATATTTACAATAGTCCATTAGAAATTCTAATCAAAACTGGCCTACACGTAATTAAGATAATATAATTAAAAATATCTGTATGTCAAAGTTCGTACGTACATAAACGTATTTTGATTCATAATCGAGTTTGGCTCCGACCTCCATATTGTTAAGTTATACACTAGAATCAGTTTGACCAAGTTTCACCATTGTTCTCCCATCAAAGTAGGTTAATTTTGGAATGACGACTTGGAACGCCATGTCAGTCTTAGGAACTGTTTTAGGAAACGAAAGCATAACCATTTAATTTCGAGGGAAAGTATAACTAGTCGAGTACACAATAGCAGTAGCGATTTTTATGTCAACATTTAATCAAACTGGATTCTATTACGTTACATTTCAGCTATTTTTTTCCTAATTTGCTTGATCTAATGACTCTGCTGGTCCATAACGGCATCATCTCTATAGCTCTGGAATATACCTAACGTGACCATACGTCCCGCTTTGGGCGGGACAGTCCCGCTTTCAAGCAATCTGTCCCGGTGTCCCCAGCGAGGCCGACATAGTCCCGCTTTTGAAAACAGACCAAACTATAATTTAAAATGTGCCTACTTAACTATTTTGTGTTCAGCGCTTTAATTATTTTCTATCTTCTTTAATAAAAAAAAACTAGTAAAACACCCACAAAACAAAACACACACAAAAACTTTTTTTATTATTTAATTCCGCAGATGTCCCGCTCTGGCAAAAAAAATAAATGGTCACGTTAAATATACCTAGCTCATTCCTCATTTGTTCGCTGTTCTTACCATGTCGATTTAGGGGCAGTTCTCGTAATTTAAAGAACATTTACATTCGGATCTGTCAAAAATCCCTCCAGTTTCCATACATTATTGACATTTTGATTGTCGCCGAGATGAGACTGCGACTAGATTTTGAACGTTTTTAATTACGAGAATTGGCCTTTGGATAGGGAAAAACCGTCCAGGCGCCACTGCCGTTCGCTCGCCTGGCGAAATTTATTAAAAACTATTTTAATTTGAAGATTGGGACGAAATATGTAACAGAAAAATAAAAATAAGTTGATTGATATCCATTTTCTTAATTAAAAACGGTTTAAATCAAATTTATTTTTCATTCTTTTGAATTTACCGCCAAAACGCTTCTTACGATGACCTTTTCATCACGTGACCACACGTGACGTCAACTTTGTGTAAACTAAAGTAGGTATTTGTAAACAAATGAATGTCGAGTTTATAATTAACAAGATTTTTAATGGATAGAAAGTGGTATTACTAGTTTGCGGTGCCTCTGTGCACAAATACTTCAAAAACTGCGCCACACAAAGTATTTGTACCGATGCCGTTTACACAAAGCTGACGTCACGAGTGGTCACGTGATATAAAGGCACCGTAAGGAGCGTTTTGGCGTTAAATTTAAAACAACCAAAAATAAATTTGATTTTAATCGTTTTTAATTGAAAAAATGGATATAAATAAATTTATTTTTATTTTTCATTTAAATATTTCGTCCCAATCTTCAAATTAAAATAGTTTTTAATCAATTGGAAAATACCCTATTGTCAAGTCACAGTGATTTTTTAATGGTACAACATGCCATCACTCTTTCACAGTTCACTCAGTGTTCAACTGCTCACTCAATAACAGCCTAGTCGTAAACCAACTCACCTGTCCAATAGGTCAGCGACTGGGTCAGCGTATTTAGCGAGCGAGGCGGTGAAGAGCACGCACTCATACAGTTCTCCACAACGTCGCAGGAACTCGTCGACGTGCGGCCGCTTCAGGACATATACCTGGTGCACGGCGCCGTCGATCTCGACAGGCACCACGAAATCTGCGTTGTTTATCGGCTGGAAAGATAGGAAAAAGGTTTGAAACGAGGCTTGAAAAAGCTAGGCATTTCTTTGGGAAGAACTCAACATAATAATATTAAGAGCTCAAGGAAGAAAGAAAGCTGAAGATATAGTGACGATTTATCATCATCATCCTCCACAGCCTGACCAACCACTGGTCTCCCTTGCACAATCTTCTGGACGAGACTCCAGCAACTCAATCAAACCAAGATACACAAAAATTTATAATTTTTTTAATTAGACCTTAATTAAGACCCTGGTAACTTTAAATATTATCGTTATGAGCGATAATAGTTCTTATTGCAATCCGATACGGGTAAAAATCTGTTGTAATAAATTCGAATAATAAATGAGCAAGCATTGTCGTAAAAATCCAAATAAAATCGTATAAAATTAGATATTAACTATTTAATAATAAATAATCCATCACTGGATGCAGTTTGGCATTTGGAATTTTATGGTATATTTTTAATTATAATTATAATTGTTATTGAAGGGATAAACTGGTTTTAAAGATAATGAAGAGGTGGTTTTGATGCATTAAAGTATGCTTAATTATGTTTTGAATTCCATCACTGTATGCAAAAATGACTTGAAAATATCATATATTTTTTTGCTTTCAATTTTATTTACGGTTACAGAAAATACACTGGTTTAAAAACCACCTTTTTGAGCGTTTTCAAGAAATCAAAGCCTTAAGACAATCAATCGGCTAATATGCCTAAATGCTCATAAAATTTTCGAGGAACTTGTCACATGGTGACAAGCTGAAATCACACGCACGGGCAATTATGTTTCAGGCACTTGTGTCAACAGTCCATTAAGAAATTAAATAAATCATTGTCTGCCATTGCCACAGTACGTTGGCAGAACATAATGATATACTGCCGACTACCAAATAAAGAAAGATCTTTATCGTAGTGAACCGACCTTATTTCAAACTCAACTTTTCCAAAGAGGTTTTAACTTTTTAAGGTTAGCGCTGGCTGATAATAAAAAGTAAGAAGTTTGTTTTCATTGAACTTGACACGCAATACATCGTGAAGACATGAGTCATCGCAGTCATCGTAAAGGATTACTCATGCATCATTGTCTTGAAACTATTGTATTTTATTTTCTCTGTCAAAAGAAGATATCAAAATAAATTGATTTGATTATATGCGAGGTTATTGTAATGTATTAAATTAAATTATTTTGTTTAACAAGCAGCATCCTATTGTATCAAAATCTGCACCTTCATTGCGTAAAACACTATTAATAGCAATCTGAATAATTTTGAAGGATATTGCTAATCCATTGCTTCATATGATTGTAAAAATTGTGCCCGTTATCGGGAATCCCGGACTAGTGAGTTAATGTTACATGTTCTGCATGTTTTATACCTTCAATTGGACTTTAATTCGTTCGGGAAATGTCAGTGAAATATTGAAAAATAATATATATCTAGTATTTTTAAGTTATTATAGCCAAGAACATTAGGCAACCCATTTGAAATATTAAATTTGAAAAAAACATTAAAAAATTTCGTCCTGTAAGGAAGATCGATCTAACTTCGGGTCCTATATAAAAAAGGATGTTTCTTATGCATCATCATGAAGAAATCTATGCAAAGCCTAGTCAGGCATATTATATAACAAAAAAACCTTCACATAATATTAAGTAAGGATACTTTTAAAACGACAACTAACTGACAGGCTAATCATGTAACTTTAGAATTTTAATCTGGTAACTTAAGCAACATAAGCATGTAACTTATATGGTAAGAGAGAATGATTTCATTCAAAGTTTTCTTCGTCTCAAATATCAAAGGAAACCGATTTAAGTTATGTTCTGTGTACCTCTAATATGGTTTCTGATGCGTTAAACAGTCGTGCTTTTGTTATAGCTTGCATCCAGCAAGAGATGTTGCGCCGAACCCGAATAAATGGGCAGGATAATTATGAACATGATAGAACAACACGATGAAACAGTTTTCACTTTATGTAGTCATCTACATAAAGTTAAAACTGTTTAGAGCAGCACCCTAATTGCGTAACACACGATTAATCATAATCTGTTTCGTTTTGAAACAGATTGCTAAACCATTGCTTCATATGTTCGAAAAATATGTCTGCTCAACAACGTTAATAACGCAATGAATATTGTTGAACTGTCAAAATGAAACAGAAAACAGATTATGATAAATCGTGTGTTACGCAATTTGGGTGCTGGCTTTGGTATCTGTTATTGTTATTCAAAAAGTCATAATGTTTAAAAGTGCGTCGGCCACTAGTGTCTTGCCTTGTGGACTAAAAGCATGATAGAATATTAGACCTAGGTAATTCGGTTTCCAATCTAGCCTTAAGCAATTTTGTTTACGTGTGATATGCCCTAGAGAGGGACTTCGTGTATTTGTGCACGCAAAAGGCAACCCAAGAACCGCTTTCAATGTAAATCGAAATTAGTCTGTTTGGACTACGCGTAGAGCAAAAGAATTTAGAAAAAAAATCTCAGATTCATGAGAAAGAAGTCCTGTTACAAATATTTGGTTTCTCCAACAGGAGGTCAGAAGCCTGTAGCTTCGCATAAAAGCAAAAACTTGACGTATCAAGAACGCGTAAAGGAACGAGTTGCGCATTTGTTAATTAGCGCAAGACATCCTCAGAGCAAAACGGACCAAGAGGCGAAAAATTTACACAAAAAAAGCAATTTCAATAAAGATGGAAACAAGAAAAAAAATTGTAAGCTAATGCTATAAACAATTTCATGCAGTCGGAGGCAATAAAGGTCTTTATTGTTTAATTTAAGAAGATGCCAAGAAACCTAAAGGTCTTTCCAAAGACTTACTCAAGAATACCCCACGTGACATAGTTCGTCGACTTTCATGTTTTCTTTTTCACATTAAGGTGTCTGGTTGTCACCATATTGAATTTTGATTACACACAAGATTAAGACAAATCGGTTGACGTAAGAATCATCAAAATCGCCCACGCGTTTGGTCTCTAGAACACCACAAAGGAATAAACATAATTATACAGGGTGTCCGGTATTTAATGGATAACCTTGAAATGGTTCATGGTAGAACTAATGGCCATTCAGAAAAAAACATTTTTATTTGTAACTAGCTGACCCGACTGACGTTGTCCTGTCCATACAAAATTCCCATAGAAAATGTAATTTAAGTTTTCCCGATTTTTTGGCAGTTTCCTAATGCACAAAAAA
Source organism: Antitype chi (assembly GCA_947359405.1). NCBI lineage: Eukaryota > Metazoa > Arthropoda > Insecta > Lepidoptera > Noctuidae > Antitype > Antitype chi. The sequence goes on from OX375813.1 coordinate 17,605,985, forward strand.
AAATTGATGTTGGCCGATTCTCAGACCTACCCGATAAGCACACGAAATTTTATCAAAATCGGTCAAGCCGTTTCGGAAGAGTATGGCAACGAAAACTGTGACACGAGAATTTTATATATTAGATTAATCACTAAAAATAAATAAAAAAATAATCAACTGACTTCCGAAAGAACACTACAAAGTGAAAAATAACTTTAATTTCAGATGGCGGTGACAAAAAATTAAAATACATATCCATAGACACCGACTTCCTAAATTAAAGTTATTTTTCACTTTGTAGTGTTCTTTCGGAAGTCAGTTGATTTTTTTTAATTTTTTTTTACCGATTAATTACAAATAAAAATGTTTTTTTCTGAATGACCATTAGTTCTACCATGAACCATTTCAAGGTTATCCATTAAATACCGGACACCCTGTAAATAGATAGGCTGATAAACACAGTAACCCTCCTTTGCGTCGCGCAGTCGCGTGGGGACTATTACTAATTTCTTTAACATAATATAAGATTCTTTTCTATTAAACAAACCATGGCTGCAAAGGCAGCATAGTAAATCCATTGTTATGCTTAAAAAGAAAACATACAATGGTTCTCATAAAAACATTTATTAAACTGATGTAGGTATGTTGCTTTGAACTCCGACCTACAGGTAAAAGGGTTGCTTTATGCTCTAATACCAGTAAAATACGTGGCAAAAAGTAATTCCACTTTAGTACTTATGACGTGTCCATAAAAAAACCACTTGTTTATAATTGCTTAAACTTTGCTTTTTAACCGACTCAATTAACAGAACGAACAAACATAATATAGAACTTATCACGCGAAAATGAACAGGATTAATCCAAGCACGAAAGGGTTGAATAGATAGGGGAAACAAGTCACAATCACAAAACAATGGAAAATACGCTATTGCTCATACCGTATATATAAAACATAACAAGAATGCCATCGTAATATTTACAATGAAGATATAAACAGTAGTATTAATTGTTAATTTGCATAAACCTAATACGTAGTAGCCGTAGAGGTCGCTCAGACATGTTATTTGCGTGACGCGAGGCAACTTCGTTTTATTTATATTGCGTCCAAGAAAGCTCCAAGGAAAAGTATACTACTTACTGCATATTAGGTTTATTACTTACAACGTTTTTTACAACCAGCAATTCAGCGTATCCGACATTTTTGCTGCTTTAAATACAAAGATTGTTGGACACAAAAACACAATTCCTAAAGAGGGGAAGCCCTACAATGCCCTAATAAAACTGTATACAGTAAACATTATGGATAAAGTGATCCTACCGGTAAACTAACAACGCAGCTAAATAAAGCCAACCAATCAATCCAATATAAAAGTGATCTTGGTAAATTACTCAATCACATTATATAACAACACTTAATTGACAATGATTACTTTATCAAGGCGTTATGTGCAATCGATTAGACACTTATCCTGGCAGGGTTTCTAGATAAAGGAAATAAAGAAAGGCATCAATTTCAAAGTAGAAGGTTTGATCGGCACGTTTATTGTCAAACTTTGGCGTGAGTTTGGATCATCAGAGACTCTCTAAAAACTTGCGTGAAGCAGTTCGCGCAAAAACAAGTCACTCCACCCAAATTGTGCCCGAGAATTCAGAGTTCTGACTCCAAACATGAATGTAATCACACGCATCAAACCCAACGACTTCTTTAGCGTCCAAACTCAAATCACAAATCTCAAATTATACGTAAGATCATTAACTACTGACGCAGTTATCAATACAGAGGAGCTGCGTAATCACCACGCCTGCACCGATGATCTCACGGTCTAGCTAGTCATAACATGAACCTAAATTATGTTCCCTCAGAGCACGTAATATTACCAACGTGGCGGTAAACATAACTTGAAGATAATTTATTTGTGTAACATAACCCCAGAAGCCGATAGCTCACTACTATAGTTGCGGAAGCCAGAAATTTGATGTGTGAGCGTAAGATAAACATGGAGTAGCAAGAATTAGCTGTAAAGGTATTAATAATATGCCGCCGCGAATTCATATTATAAACTTCCGAATTTCACGTACAACGTGCTGGAGGATCTTGCTTGCTTGCTTAACAGTTTTGAACGAAATGAAGTTCTAATTTTGTAGTCTGATTGACCTTAGCCTCTTAGGGCAAATTCAGTAGTGCTGGTTCCAAATTGAATAGTATTATCTAAATAGCGTTTTGGAGAAATTAGTAGTAGTGGTCTTGGTGTCTCTTCGATCGTTTCTTCTTTAATACATCGAGAGATCGATTAGAGCTTTCGAAAGCATCCTTTGCTCGGATGCTAGAAAATCGTTTCTCGTACAACCAGTCAGGGAGTTTTGTTGTCAGCTCTAGGGACGATCGCTTTATTGTTTCCGCAACATAAAACTGTCGTATGAACGACCTTGTAGTTTTGCTAGGCGATGCTATTTGGCATTTTCTTTCATTTTTACAGACCGGGACTAACGTATCAGGACATGCAATCATTACGACATGTCAACATAGTGACTGCCATCTAAAATCCACTTAAGGCCCATAGTATCCTCATCTCCCGTTTGTATGCTAAAGCACGACCGCCGCCCGCGCAGGGCACCTCTGAGCCTTTATCTCAAAATGGGGATATTCCTTTGATTAATTTACAATTATGCTTCGGCGATTCTGTGGTACCTCCATCTATTTTTCAGTGTATTTTTTTTTTCCAAATAACGAAGCCGTTTAGTAGGAGTATGGAATAGAAGCCAAAATATTGCGTGTTGGAAAATATTTTTTTACAGCAAAAGTATTAACCATACAAAAAAAGTACTTCCGGCAAAATGATCTACATGAACCTATAGCAAAATCATATATTTTTCAAATCTTCAAGACAAGCCGTTAATAAGCAGTACGGTTCATAAAGTGACCGTGTTACGCTACCAAACGGGACGTAGGCCCTTAAACAAACTTTTAATTAGATTACATGTTAGCTGAGCAACCCAATCAATCACAATCCAATTTATAATCCTCATGTCATAACTTAGCCAGACCTTTTGTCTTTCATTTAAATCATCATGTCCAACCAAATTCAATTAATTTAGTTCAATCACCTTCAAGTAAATCTGATTGGTTGTCCGTCTGTCCTACATCCATATATTTACTGACACAATTTATAACATTTAGATTATTAATTAACCGTTATATTGCTGTTTAGATACAGGTCAATATTCATATTAGATCCGTACGGTATTAACAGTAGGCAGTAAAATAGGAAGCTTGTTTGACAACTGCCGTTCTGTAAAAACTGGATATCATGACGAAATTTTGTTGCAAAATAAATTGTTAAAAGATTTTTTTTTACGTTTTAGAATTACTACTCAGATATAACAATATTTGGTCACGTGAACTCGTGTACAAAATTTGCAACACACCTGTTTCGCGCACATAACAAAGAATTAAGCTAGAAAGTAAACGAGGCTAAAGGAGTATGTAAGGATCGTATGTAGGTGGCGTTCAGTAGTTTCTGTCTATCCCCAAGGGAAGAAGGCGAGATATTATGTATGTATGAACGTTGTGCTGGATCTTTGACAGTCGTTACAGGTCGTCAGAAGCCCGAAAGTCTGACAACCAGTCTTACCAAAAGGTATCGTATTACCCAGTTACTGTGATATGGAGGTCAGATAGGCAGTCGCTACATGTAAATACTGGTACTTAGCTGCATCCGGTTAGACTGGAAGCTGACCCCAACATAGTTTGGAAAAGGCTGAGCAGATGATGTAGGCTATGTACCAGTACTGAGACTGACGACAAAAAAACTCATCGCATCCTGTCAAAGACTGTGATAAAGTAAAGCTGACCTAACCTAAAACAACAAAAACCTCTACGTTCAAAGCTTCAAAGAGTACACATTGCCCTTCAACAAACTTTCAAGGTTCACACCCAACTATTGGTTAGACATTGTGGATGAGAATTGATTCCCGATTGTGTGGCCAAACATATCCAAGGTCGAAGCCTTGACACGGCCGAGCTAACCAAAAGTGAACTTACAATGGCAGCTAACATATGGTATAGAACACAAATCGTGCTAACAATGCAACAATTGCGGTTTTATTAACTGTTGGATCAGTTAGCCAATTTGGCCTTGTAGACCTCACGACAAATCTTGCTCTGTAAGCCTAAGAGATTAGTATATAGAATCTGTGCGTGAGTTTTTACTTATGAAGATTAGCTGCTTGTATGACCGAAGCTACCTATATGAGTTTGTAAATAGAAGACAGCATTGACCATATTATTTTCCAGTTCATAATATATGTTTGCACTTAATCAAGTTTTACTCACTTATGCAATATTTTTTTACGAAAGCGTACACACGGCTACACATTAAGCTATACATTTCCAGTTTACGCTGATCTCGCACTGTACGGAAATCCTATACAATGCGAGATCAGCTTATACTGGAAATTTATAGCTCGATGTGTAGCCGTGTGTACCAACTTGTCTAGTTAGATAAAGAAGCAAAAAATCTTTCTAGATTACGCGCTGGTTTGGATTATAAAGTGATTAAAAACTTCGTTTTATTTGATCAAGATTGCATTTCTAAAGAGAAGGCTGTGTTTTTGCGTTTTCTAAGCAACTGCACGTAACATCGAGTGCTCCATTAGGGATCGGAAGTGAAGGGTGTCGGTCACCTCATTTTCTATACCACGTCGCCGTACTAGCACACTTTATCTACGGCTAAAGTCGCCAGCTCTAGCAAACGTGTGCACGATCACATTTTTGCTTAGTTACCTACAAGTTTAGATATTAACGCTCACAGAAACGATTGGACGGCGGTGTGAAGTGTACCAATCAGTCTATTTACGTAGGAGTCAAAGTTCAGTGCACACCCTACCCGGGTTACGTTAAAAATAGTCCAGTCAGTTCAATAGAGCAAAAATTGAGTCTGAGATTCTTTATACTCAACCCACATTATCTCATCGCTGGCCGCTGGATATACATAGATTGACTGATGGGTAGTCTCTTAATATCATGCTATATGTAGCGATGAAAAGCGAGCTTGAAAGGAATCATATATTCCTAATCTGACATCTGAATATATGACAATAGGATATAAGGTAGTATCTGAAAGTAGGAGAGCTGACTCTGCTGACTCATAAACATTTAATAGGAATATAAGGCATCAGAATTAAAATCGATTTCACAAATGGTAGTGCTCCATAAGGACAGTGGACAGCAGCAGAATATAAACAAACTCATTAGGACACGACCACTAAAGTATTCGCATATAATAATTTATATGACAGTAAGAAAATTCTACAAACATCAAGTAAAGAATTAGGTCACAATGTTAAATTATTTACAAAACTTCTAGATTTGCGATCAGCAATGACAGATAATTTACTGCATTCTGTCAAAAAAACAGCGTAGATAAATTGGCGAAATTGTATCACGACAACAATGGATAAAAATAAATTCAGGAATTCATCGTGACAAGAGACAGTTAAAGAACAAATTGATGCCAATAAGAAGCATAGCAAAAATGAAAGTAATAGAATATTATAGGACTGATACTTTCCTTCTAAAATTACAGCGTCTCAGTGTCCAAATAAAGATAAAATATTCGACAGATCGACAAATTCTTTTAAGCGAGGATCAGATTACTACGAGTTTCATGAATCAGATTGCTGTCTGTGCAATTTTGAGCGGACATACCATCCGAAGCGACCAAGTCTTGCTTAAATAACGACGTATTGAGAAATTGGCAAACATTTGAAAATACTTGACTTGTCGGCGAAGGTAACGATGGCTGGATCACTCTGGTGTTTAAATAAATGGATAATAGAACACGATATTAATGTTTCAAGCGACATTGCAATTTTGAACGAAAAGATTATAACTAAATCGACGAAGACGCTAGGTTTCTCTCAAGTATCCAGAATTAACTTCTTATATCTGGAGAGTTAACTAATAAACCACCATCCACATATACAAGCACCTATGTTTATTATGGAAATAGTATCTAAACTAATCGCGTCAAACTCATCCATAGCTTATTTGTACTCGAGCAGTAGGAAGTACTTTTAATGCCGCGTACATTTCAAAGGCTTCCATTCCATAGCCACGGACTACGAGAAATTGCTATAATTTTAAACTAACTTTCTGTTTTATTTCATCACAGCTGCTTATGGTGCTTATAATCACGATCTATCCAAGTTATTATTAGACTGAAAGTATGACTGGTATATTTTATTTGGCGCCATGATTTTAGTGAACGTAATCATTTCGGTAAGAGAAGACCAATATCTTGGTGCTGGTACTATATTTCTCCGCATGATGCGTACTATGCTCTGCACCCAATACATTCAATATTTAGTTTTAACCTAGACTAGCACGGGGTTAATGTTATCTATATTCATATTCAATCATAACGATTTTAAAACTTAGCGACTTGACACATTTATAACGTATTTTCCTGTTTTCCGTTTACATCCATCGTATTATAGATCGATACAAAGCACTTTCCTCTATTGATGCATGTTACGTAGGCAAGAAGCGACGAGGTATGAACCGACAATAGATGGGTGTGGGTGTACTGTCGATCGGAAGTTAGAAACCGACCTATTGAACTATTGTGGTCTACCCAATCGATGTTTATAGACACAAAGTCGTTTCAATACTATTTAATGTGCATATCCATAAGTTTATTGGCAATTAAGACGTAATGTAGCCGTAATAATAGACGGCAATGGCATACTTGCATATTATTTCTAACGTACCTATCATCTTTGTTTTGAGATATAGCAAAAGGTCAGTGTATAGAAATGACGATGACTGGAAAAGCAAGTAACATTAAGACGTACCTATTCTTTGATATCTAGGTACTACGTTTTTTTTTTAACCCAATCATATTTTGCTGGAATGAGCAGTAACATGGCCCGAAACTTGCATCAAGCAATATTTTGCTCGTACTTTATCAAATTCTATACCACTATACTTTTTTAAATGCTGAACGGGCCTGCTCTTGACCTCGATCACGCCATGTGGAAAGCGATGGATGAGGTCTATGATGGAACGAGTGTGTCCAGAAGATGCCTGTCCACTCTTGCTTTGAAGGCAAACGGGTTAAATGTGGAAGGGAACACCGGCTGACAGAGTTCCACTCTTTGGCTGTGCGCATAATGAAAGTGGAGGCGAAGCGCAGAGTACAACTGGTCGCGATATCAACCAAGTGCGGATGGTACCCTGCAGTGCGTCTGGTAGTCCGGTAGTAAAAGGGCGGGTGGGATCAGACCGTGGAGCTCCTGCGCACACTTTCCGTTGTATAGTCTGTAGAAGGGTTCACCACGTCCAAATACTTTTAAACAAAGTGCATTTCATTGGTCGTTTGCGAAATATATGACAAGCGTTGATAGAACACGTTCTCAATAATCTAATAGCATTGTTGTAACCGATACATTGCAGTCATTTCGCCTTAATATAACATTCAATCAACGATGATGACCATTTTTTATCACGCATTCCGGTATTGGCAAAGAGTCAAATTAAATCACGTCTAAAAGTGAAATGGTAGACTTTCACATTATGTCAAAGCTGTTTTACAATATTAATCTGACAATTTCCCGTTTCGCTGCGAGCCCTTTGGTCGACGGCACGCTCTAGTTCCCAAACTGAAATGTTAAAAAGAGCAAGTCTTTTGGAACGGGAACAAACCGGTCAAATGCGAATCAAGTCACGTGGTACCCATTCCTGACCAATGTAATTATTTGGGAATACCGACCGCCAAAAACATAAAACGTTTGTTTTTACTAGCTGTTGATTTAACTTGGCAGTTATACGTAATTGGGTTTTTAGGGTAATTGCTAAGTTGGGATCGGGTCTACGCTGCATTCAGTTTCCATTTCCATTTCTTTGTACTTCTCTAAACAATCAATGTTAGAGAATGGCCTGCCACGCCACTAGAACTGTTAGCATTCTACATGTTCGCAGTGATTGCTGCGTAATCGCCATTTTGACTGGACATAGGTCTGTTTACGGACATTTATTTGTTGACCACGTTGCGCAATAAGTGACGAATATGAGGAAACTAGCATCGTTTAAAGCGAAGCAATAAGCTATTAACGAAGATACAGCAAATTGATGACACACTTCCATTAGAGACCACACTGAGTCGTACGAAGACGATGAATACTTTGATAAGACCCTTTTGAAAGAGGAAACTACAAAATATTCGGTTCCGATACTAAATTTATCACTACCTGTGTTATCTCCACTTCCTTTGCGCAACCTGTTGCCACTTAAAATACATGTGCCTGATTGCTTAGCACTTGTAACATTCCAAATATGGGATAGCAAGGATGCCATAAGGCGTTCAGAACAAGGGCAAGTTACAGATTAGAGCAGCCGATATGCGTCACCCAGATTTCGTTTCCCACACTAATAACGTACAAAACCAATGACTGGGGGATTTACGTCAGACAGAATTATACGGGAACCGAAAATACTACGCAATACATAGTGTCGCGATTGTGTGATGTGATTACATTACAAATTATTCAATTCGTTCATTACCGCGTCTACTAGCGATTACACTATAATTTCACGAAGGTTGTTATGCAAACTTGGAATGTTTCGTAGGCGTAGCTATGAGGCGCCCTTGGTTTATGATTATGACATCATAAACTGATGTCGTCTCGTCTCCGAAATGGTCAGGTGTCTTCAATATGGAGATGCGGTTTTTATTGCAGTTTGGGTACTTAAACGGTGGCGCGTCACGCGACGATGTTGTTAGCTAGACCCTAGCTAGCTGCTGCCGTCACGAATCTGTGATTGGTCAGTGTTCAGTTTTGCACGCCGAATTTGTTTCATAGCCGACATGATTATTTTTAATTGCAAACATTTAAACGTTCAGTAGTTTAATAGCTTTTTGAAGAATTTATAATAACTCATGTTGAGCGTTACACTATTTTGCAACGATAGAAACTTCCGCCTCGTTATCTCGTACGGCAAAACTGATAATTAGTTGCATAAGTAATATTGTTGATCTTGTACATAGAATTAATATCAATATATTTACATTGTGAACAGAGTACAATGGAATATGTGTCAGTATATTTGTCCTGCTTAAGTATGAACATTTAATTAGCCACAAACGTGATCCAAATATTAAATATTTCCATGATAAAAACACGGTCAATTAAGATAGAAAAATCAAAACAATATTGCTACAGCAATAATCTGATGCACCAGCTCTCAAGGTTATCAAACATGATATGAATGAATTAGGTATGATAAAAGATACATTATCTGCATTGTCGGAACGAAAAAAGTGATAATGTAACGATAAATATTTATATCAATATGATTTGGCTCACGATATAAGTTTGGCCAAACTGAAAACAAAGCACTGTCATTCTATGAGTGCTGCACTTTTTTACTGTAACTAACTATAATGATTTAGAGAATGAGACACGCAAGACAAATGGTAGGTAGGTAATACTTAGGTAGTTTGGAAGATCACACAAATGATTAGTTATCATCACATCATTCATAATATTTTCATATAAACATAAAACAGGGCAGTGACTACGTACTGTATTATAATGCATATTATGAGGATATACCATTTTTTTATTATTGTATGTCTGCTTGTTCCGGTCTCAAAAACGACTGCCCCGATTTTGACGGAACTGGCATATAGCTGATGTTATAACTATAGAGTAAGTTAGACTTTTTTTGTAGAAAAAAAAATAGGCTTCTGCGCAAAACTGAAACTTACGAAATCCAATATGATTGTTTTCCTACATGCACGCGAACGAAATCGCGGGCACAGCTAGTTTCGACTAACATTGACCGACTCATAATCAGTCTTTCTCGTTGTTTTGGATGAATTATCGTATCAAAATGAGCGATTAATTAAAACAAATCGATTAAAAAAGTTAGTGACGAATAGCAAACGAACTACCGAATTATTTTAAAATAGTAAAAAGTAGGCCAGGGAACAGGTTTTATGATTATTGTCCGAACGTTTTGTCGCTAGCGAACAAAACCATGGCCGATTTTGGTGAAAACTTTCACTAGTTTTTTGATAAATATGGCATTGCGTTTTATCAAGCTAAAAAAGTTTAGAAAAAAAAAAACATTTCCAACGGATATTTTCCTGTTTATCGTAGAAAATTTGACGAATACGAATTATGTTTATTAATTTAAAGTACAGTAATTTACAAGAATCTCAGTAAACATTTTTGTGTTGTCATTTAGCTTAAAATCGCACTGATAACGTTAAGTATTAAGTAGAAGTTCTAATTAAGTGAGGCAAAAATAATAATACTTCCTGTTTATAAGATAACAATGTTAAAATATTGTTGAATTTGTTCATCGTATTGTGTAGGTACCTTCTTTGTGATTGTCAATACAATATCTATCAAAAAGGCATGAGAAATGAGTTTGTTTATGGACTTAAAATGCTGTTGTCTTAGTTTGAGCCTTTTTATTGCTTAAAGAATCACTTGTAGAGATTCACCAATAAAAATATTTGAGGGGGAAACGTTAGAGTAGCCCACAAAATTCCGATTTCAGAATTGAGATGGATGTTTTGATGATTTTTAGGGTTCCGTACCCAAATGGTAAAACGGGACCCTATTACTAAGACTCCGCTGTCCGTCTGTCACCAGGCTGTATCTCATGAACCGTGATAGTTAGACAGTTGAAATTTTCACAGATGATGTATTTCTGTTGCCGCTATAACAACAAATACTAAAAAAACAAGATAAAATAAATATTTAAGGGGCTCTCATACAACAAACGTAATTTTTTTGCTAGTTTTTGCTCGATATTGATAACGGCAACGGGTAGACGCTTGAAATATTCACAGAATATTTAGTTATACATTCACTTTAAAATGAAAATAAAACAAATATTTAAGGTGGGCTGCCATACATCAAACGTGATTTTTTGCCGTTTTTATAGATAATGGTACGGAACCCCTCGTGCACGAGTCCGACTCGCACTTGGCCGGTTTTATAATTATAATTTTATAAATAATTATTTCTAAAGGTCGCGAATCATATGTTTTTCAACATAGAACCTGAAAGTGACCTGCAAATTCCAAAAAACGTAAGAATTTCGCGGTCTACCTGGCGCTTCCCCCATAAATAAACTTAGTTTAAGGCGAAAGCATCATGATTCTTAAATTGAATTCTATAAAGCCATATTATTTAGACTCGCGAATTATATTATAATCAACATACAACCTTACAGTGACTTTCTCTCTTTCTTGAATTTCGAAGACTACCTCACGCATGTCACATAACCAGGGCACACAGGCAACTGAAGGAACACGGGTGGGTTTTAGTCAGTAAAAGTCTGATACCGCTCCACCCAGAGCGGGAGAAGTTATATGATGATGTCCCAACATCAAAAAAAGACAAGAATAACCAGTGCAGTGGTCTCTGCACTATTAGCCCTGCTACCCACGAAACTGACTGGCTTATCTTTTCAAAACAACAAATGATATTCAATTTCTCAGTCAATTTTGAAGAAGTAGTATCCTGTTTGTTTTCATGTTTGAAGAGATCAGAAAGAATGTGCAGACTGGCATCGTCATACATAACATTTCTTACAGATTTATAATATAAACAGTTAAAACAAATTAATGTGCATATTATTTAAGTACTACATTTTCTTAAATGAAAATCAAGAGATATTTAAGTATAATAATAAAACTACTAGACATTAAAAAGAAAAACATTACCTGCAATTCTTTTTAACATAGTTAAAACTTTTTATAATAAATAGTTACGTAGAATCGCTAGCTATAATTGGAGATAAAAAAAAGAGTACAGCATTTGAGCTTGGAATTTAATCACATAATTGCTGCATTGTCTGTTTAAACTACTTATGTGAGTCATAGATTAGGTACTCAACTATGAAGATCCCACTTGGGTATGTGAAGTATAAAAAACTTGGTATTTGTACATGAATGGCATATAAAAATACCTCTTATTCAAAGGGGAATTACAGTCAATACTCTACAAGTCCCTACAAAATTTTTAACTGTTTCTTTATAATATCATGCATAACCTTTATAATGTTTTTGGAGATATTATTCTTGCATTGTCCTCATTTCACATATTGAGGCCCTTGAAAACTTATGTTTTTTTTTTGGTGTCTATGGAATATAATTTAGAATCATAAAAAAGCTACTCATAGGTTGGTAGACATGATTCAACATCCATAACAGTGTCTTGTGTTGGTGAATTTAGGGTAATTACTGGCGGCACCCATTAACCTACTCAATATGAGCTTGAACATACATGTGAATGGTACTTTATTCATTCTAAGAACACCTAAAACAAAATTCTAATAAAAAGTTGTTTGCTCACTCGTAAAGTGCAGCAAATTACTTAAATAAGTTTTGAAGTCAATGGTATGAGGATTTTATTTTAGAGTCTATTCATACGCATTATGTTATGTTAACACAAGAAATGACATAATTATATTTTGATAAGTTCTTTGATAAATTATGAAACACATTACAGATACAACCCACACCATTTAGATAACGAGATAAGTACCAATTTTGAGAATAATATGCTTATTATTCCTGTGATACCGATAAATTGATGTATATACACAGACAATGTACAGGACAATGCGTAGTTAATTATCTTCACAAGTAACTGAAAACCTGTTTTTGCCAAGATTTAACAACTAAGTTCATGACCGAGGTAGAATTTTAGTTTTAATTAGCAATAATACTATTTGCAAAAAATAAACAATCAAGGCGTTTGAGTAAAAAACAGGGGCACATACCTTGAATGAGCTGTGAACTAATGTCTCGTCAAGATCAATGACCATACACTTTTTATGCATGTCCTGGTGTCTCACGGGTGGTAGCAGTGGTCGGGGGGCATGCTCAGCCATAACCAGGAGCCCCCGCTCCTGAGGGAGCGGCGAAGCCCGGCCGTCGATGCTGTTCGCGCCATTGCTGCCCGGCGGGCCCTTGCCGCGCCCGCCACGCCAACAGCACAGCAGCGACCGCAGGAACCCGCCGCCGCCGCTCGACTTCTTACTGCCCATCGGGGCAGAGCCCGACACCGGCGTAACATCCCCCTCATTGTGCTGGCCGCCAGGGGATGGCCCTAAAACAACCATTGCACATCAGAACACTCCAACACAGTAACACACACGCGGAAGCCCCAATAATTATCACCAGTGGAACCGTAAGGAAAGAGAAGTTCTCAAGGTTGCTGTAAATATGTTATCGCGTCCACACGATCCAATTGTTTACCTCACAGCACTCGCACGCGAAACGGAACCCAAGGAATATAAAACGTTCACTAATCCACTGACCCAACATCCATCACGATCAGCAAATATTTACGAGTCGTGAGGAGGTAACACTATACGCTCTAATTTGATGCTAGTAGGTAACAGGTGTAATTCGGTTGGGATTTACCTCTGTCGGATCCATAATTGTTTAATTGCTCGTCATCCCGTGACACCTGAGTTATAATGGACGATGCGTCCATTTAAACATTTGTTTTTGGCCCTAAGACAAATGGCAACGGAGTTTTTGTAAAATTTTAACACCATAAAACTATTTTTTATCTCCCTTCTATCTTACAAAATGGCAGGCTCTTGGCAAATACCAACTTCAAATGTAGCCAACACATAAAAATTAAACAATCTTATTACTCTTTCTACCACGCACAGTTTTAGAAAGAAAGAGTGAAGTAACAAATACTTCACATTTCATATTTCGTAAGGTTGCTACCTCTGTCAACAGCCAAAAATAGTTTAGGTGTCGTTCAACAACACTAATTTTATTTAGTGTAATTTTATTATGAAATTAAAATAATAATGATCATGATCGTTTCCATTTACCATAACAGAAGTATTACATTACATACATAAACGTTCAAAAAATATTGGTATTCGAACGTATTCAGCAGTTGTGGAAACAAAAGTATTATTATAAAATCAATGTTAACTATAGCTTCTACATATTGAATAGTGATTATTAATCATTTTTATTTGTTATTTATTTATCTAAAGAATTATGTAATAGAAATATTACATTTTGCCTCGCAAAGTGGGGCCAATTTGCTATCTGTGTACTTTCAAATCATATAGTGATGTATGTTTAGTAATGAGATTTAGTTTTTGTAAATGACATTCGATATAACTTCAACATAATCGATTCTTATGAAACTTTTATATTATCATTTTTATCAAGCCATTTGAAGCTGTCAGTTCCCACTATTATAATTACTGTACTTGGTATTACATTACTGAGTGCGAAAAAAAACTTTCAATGTTTCCCAATAACACCCCGTTGTCAATGTCATTCAAGTGTCAAAAGATCCTTGCAGCACTATACATTGGCATTATTTCCTTTGACTAGCTGGATATAATTATGCTAAACTAGGTAATCCACTCTAGTCGTGTCCTTTCTAGGTGTCTAAGTTCTCATAAGCACGAGTGATTTTGTATCGCAGTGATTTTTACACGCACTGAATTTTCAATGCACTGCTTGCCAAGATGGCATCGAGAGGGTAAAAAATTTAACAGTGTGTTTATAACGCGCTGCGATGTGCTGTGTTGGATTCTTAATGCTCAGCTGAATACCAAGAGCTCAAAATCCAAACGACCATAAATAAAAACGTTGCGTTAAATCAATGCCATTAAAATAGAGCAATAGCATGAAAGGTGTCTTAATTAGATTCTAGAGTGCTAATAAACCACAAAAAAACAACGTTTTTATTTAATCGATTAGTGCCATAAAAATGCATTTAAATTTTACATTTTCAAATTTCGCGCGTAATTTGACGAAAACGCTGGACGCAGTGGACGCCTTATTGCCCTGTGGGTATGACGTCAGGTTGCTATATAAACAAATGCGCTGATATTTTATAAAATAAGTGTTTAAAATTTAAAAAATGAGTTATTTTTCTATTTAGTTTACTTTTCCTAATGCAAAATATTATTTAAATAAAAATTACTTTGGTTACTAAAATAATAAAAGCACAAAGTTGTTCAGTTGACATGCCGTATGACGTAATAACATGGTGGCTACTATTACATGGTGTTCAAAAACAGATTAAAAAAGCTGAAATAATTACATTGTATTTTTAAAATTTATTTTGTTATTTCATGAAGTAAAACTAACATTTTCCGACTGCATTCGGATAAAAGTTTTAGACTTTTATTACGTATCAGGACGTATGGTATATTTTCCTGGATTGTCATGATTTATTTGTAGCTGTATCTCATTGTAGCAGTAAAATAAACACGTTATAGCAACAAAAAAAAAATGTTATTGTTTAGATCAAAATACAACACTGCCGCTGACATTAATAAAATTATTGGTTTTTATTTTAGTCATAAATTCTAAAATGAAAAATTATTCGACTACGGTTTTAAATCGATTAAACTAAATTCAATCACTTTTGCAACACTAGTGCTGAAGATGCTGTGTCGACTTGTCAAAGATAGATTTGTTTAGTTTTTTCATAGGAAAAACCTTAAAATCGTGTATAATTCTAACCAATGTGTGGCAAGCAGAAACGGCATTAGTTTGGTAGATTATTGACCTCTGAAACCGGTCAGAATGTCGCAAAGGGATCCGGGACCTATACCGAATAGGTGGTTGAGATGTCCACGAAAGGCTACGGGACTCGTTGCTGATAAGTTTATGGCTTTCAAGACACCTTTGGGAGCTCAATTCAATGATAAAGTACCTGAAGAAAACCGTTTCACACCATCCATGTTGTTTGTTTACATGAAAAGTATGAAAGTGAGTCAAATTTCCATTGTCAGCCTTTTTCGAATTTGTTTTGTTCCAAATAATCATTTACTGCTCTAATCAATGAGAGTTGCTACTGGATTTTGAATTATACTAGATGAAATTTGTAACGCATAATCTCGATATCCGAAGAATTTCCTACTTGACCTATAAATACCATGACACAAATTATGATTGTTTTCCTACATACGAAATTCTATTTTTAGTGGGATTAGAGAATGTCCACACACATTACAAATGAGTTTACACAATGGAGATTAATACTCTCTTTGGTTCTTTGATTTTTCCCTTAGATATGGAAAAGGAGATAGAAGTTAATAAGCAATGTTAATATTCAATGTTATACAAAGAAGTATGTTTTTTTAGATAAAGCTAGGTCTATGGATTGACCTCACAAACACAAGTAGGTTTTATAACAAGGGAGAAGTAGAAGAAAGAGGCTGTAAGTATGTGAAAATGTCATGCCGTGGCCATGGTGAGACACCATCACCAGATCAAACTAGGTAAGAAATAATTTAATTTGAAATAGCATATAACAAGCTGGTGTGGCGGCAGAAAATTTGCTGGATGCAAGAAGCACAGAACTGGTCAAAGTGGCAGTGCTTGGGGGAGGTCTGTGACCAAGTGAACGTCTTTCGACTGAAATATTGATGATTAGGATGACGGTGATATATGAAGCAAGAGATTTTTTGATGAGTTGTAATTTGCATGAAAAGATGATTATCTACTTTAATGAAGAATCACATAAGAGTTTTACTTACATTCATAGTTATAGTGACGAACAATCTGCCAACAATATTTTTTAATGATTAATTAACAGATCATATAGAAAATCTTAGTTGTAGAAGATCAAACCATGGATGAATGAAAATGAAATTGTTTATTATGTAAATAGAATATCATCGTCTTATAGAGCACATTTAGCCTTTCTGAACTATCATTTGCATTCATTCCATGTTTATAGCACATAGTAAAAAATAAGTTTCTTAAAGGGTGCATATAAATGGTCCTAAACTGGCTTAACCTTTTCTTCCATTCTTTAACTGTATTTAATTAAACTATAGATTAACATCCAGTGCGAGTGTGGTGCTCCTGAACAGACTTTGCCCATCGGTTAGTTTCACAAATGTCCAGTCACAAGCACCTTTGACAACCTGAATAACGCATTTGACGCTGCAGTAAATGTGGCCATCTACTGGTCCCAAAAAGTAGATACATACATAGATGTACGGTTGAGACAAGAAGATTAAACTATTTTAATATAACAATTAATTAATTTCCAGGGAATTCATCTCACTAGTTGCCAAGTTTGTAAGTCAAAACCCTCTGGAGCTGATTGGAGTGCATTGCACCCATGGCTTCAATAGAACAGGATTCCTGCTTGTGTCATATATGGTGGAGCATTTGGACTGCAGCGTTCAGGCAGCTATCAACGAATTTGCTAGGATGAGGTTTGTCTACAATACATATCATAAAATCAATAAATAATTATTGAGTGCACCAAACTATATGTCACTAAGACATCATTAAAATAATGTCCCGCTTAAACTACTCTAACTACCCTACTTATTTCATATACTATATGAAATAAAAATAGGTATAAACTGCTAAAGATGTAATTAAAAATGCCAAATGCTTTCAGACCTCCCGGGATATACAAACAGGATTATTTGCAAGAGTTGTTCCGTCGGTATGATGAGGTGGAGTTGACACCAGCTGCCCCCATACTACCGGATTGGTGTCATGGTACGTCATTAGCTTATCCTTGACCAGTTTTACGATTCCATTAGTATCTTAGCAGGATCTACTCTCGTCTCGGTCTCATAATTCTGTTGCCGTTATCCCAATTTATTTGGGCAACATGTCGTCTTCTTCCATACACCTCAATTTTTCGTCATCACAGTAGTCACCCCCTATGTAGCATACCTTTTTCGAACTTTCACATAGTCCAAGTCTTGTATCTGCCCATCAATTCTACCATACACACAGTTAGGATAAAAAATTAAACTAAATATGTAGTTGTATTCAGGCGCGGCGGAGGGTAGGGTTCTAGGGGTCATGACACCCCCCCCCCAATCCGTAGACGTAAAGCTTAGAATAGTAATTTTTCTCATTAATATGTAGGTAGTATTTGTCTGTGACCCCCCCCCCCCCCCCCCCCCAGTGACTTTGGCTGCGACCGCACCTGGTTGTATTAAGTAGTTTTTGATATATCTTCAATGAGCTAGCCATTAGTCAGGTAAGAAACTACAGCACCAAAAAAATTTAGAAAAAAAAAATTGTCTTTGCAGTTGTACTTACAGATATAGGAAACATTGTATCAACTGCGCTGTCCTACTTCTGCAACTTAAAACTGGGCACTGGAACTCTGTTTGACTAATAAAATAATTTCTATTCTTTTCAGAGGAAGATGAGGATGTTGACGATGATGTCCCTAGTAATTCCCAGAATTCGTCATCTTCCGCGTAAGTTTTAGATAGTAATATCGACAAAATAGCTAACTAATTAGCCAACTAATTGTGTGCGTAAAACCTTTTTGTACATAAGATACACTAAAACAGACAATGTCAGAGTTCTGACAACTGAGCTTGCACACAACATGATTTTTTTAAGGTGAAGTTCGTTGCCTTCTAAGTTATCTTTAATAATCAGTGATTGTGATAACTTATCTATTTTCTTGGTTGTTCAAATGTACCATGATATTGTTATTGCAAAAAAAAAATCTGATTACCACAGAGAACTGAACAATAATATAAATGTTAACAATGAGTCTTTACTCTGCTTTGTATATCAGTTATTTAGTCAAGGAGCTATTACACTGTTTACACAGATTAGATAAGACGTAAATTATACATAATAATTATATTTTTAAAGTTGTGATAGGCGCAGATAAGGCTTGAAGAGACCTTCTAATATTAATTTATTTTCTTACTAGCTTCTGCCGCGTAAGACCCTTGGCAATACTGTAGCTTCCCAGTATTGAAAGAATGTTCTGAATTGGTAGGTCATCAATTTTACCTCCTGAATTGTCTTATTATAAGTCTGTAACGTTTTATGCCTAAATAAGTACTTTAAATATGTTGTTCGCAATGCGATCAAGGTGGTTTTAAATATTATTTAATACAAATACAATCATTTAACTATTCACAAATCAAATAAAAAAGTAATGTCTAGTTGAATGTAACATAGACTCAAACACCTAATTTTTTTTGTCCATTCCGTAGGGTACCGAATTCTGTTTCGACTTTCGATATAGGCATACAGAGATCATTAAATACTTCGTAAAAAAAAGAAACTGCTGTTTCGAACGCGTTCAAAATCGGACTACTATGCAGTGTAGAGGCGTCTGAAACTTGATACGGTGTAAGATATGCTCAGTGTCGCTCCTGTTTTTTTTTTTTTGTGTTTATCAAATATAGTTGGTACCATTCTCATGTGAAGCTAAAGCAACTAACCCATTCAATTCCATTACAGCCCACGCAAACACAAGGGCAAAGGAAGGAGAGAAACTACCCACAAGAAAGCCACATTTATGCCAGGTGTTCGTGGTGTAGAACCATTTGACACGCAACCACGACTCAGTGAGGTCCAGAAGAAGACCCAACATTTCTGCGAATGGAATTCCACTGGGTTCCCAGGTTCGCAACCTGTTTCTATGGATACAGCTAATTTGAGGAAGCTCCACGAGAAACCTTACAGGGTTTCGTGGAAGGCTGATGGTGTTAGGTATGTATATACAAGTATCCATACGAGTCCTCATCGATTTCAACAATATGCCGATCGAATTTAGTTTTAAATACCCGGCATTAACTGGCATTTTCCCGAAACAAAATGAAGGTGAAAGTTCAAGTATAGCCCTCTAAATTCAAATTTCCTTACGTTTATTACAATTAGCAAGTCGCAGTGTGCGATTTCCAACTCTCGGCGCTAACGAAAATCCAACACTGCGCTTTTTTGACGCGCTGGGATGCTCTCTGTTGGATTCTCAATGCTCCGTTAAAGATCAAGAGTTGATGATCCACTGCACGATAAAATCCCGCCGCTTTAATTTTATCAATATCTTTGTCGCACTAAAACAATGATAATTGATGACCAACGCTTCCTAATATTGTCCAAAAAGAAATTACACCAGTATGACATGGGAATTAGTTGTTATTTTGAAAACAAGCTGTAATTGTAAGAGGAAAAGCTTATAAGGTGACATAGTGGGAATCTCATCAAGTAAAACTTCACACAACATACAGTCAGGGAAATTAATTCTTCAGCAGATTGACTTGACACACTATTAACTCCCCTCGGTGCTTCGGAAGCACGTTAAGCCATTAGTCCCGGCTGTCATTCGTGGATCTTTGACAGTAGTTACGGGTCGTCAGAAGCCCGAAAGTCTGACAACCAGTCTTACCAAGAGGTATTGTATTACCCAGTATTACTGGGTTGTGGAGGTCAGATAGGAACTCGCTCCATGTAAAATACTGGTTTTATTCAGCTGCATCCGGTTAGACTGGAAGCTGACCCCAACAATGTTCGGAAAAGGCTAGGCAGATGATCATTGACACACTATTAACTTTTCGTGTTATATAGCCTTTCCATACGACCAAAGCAGAGAGTTGTGATTAGAATATTCGGGCAATTTAAGTTGATATTCAATTTGGCTAAGCAATCATTTTCCAGACTTAATATATTAATGTTTTCAGATATATGATGCTGATCGACGGAGAAGGCGAGGTGTACATGTTAGATCGAGACAATTGCGTGTTCAAAGTATTCGGCCTGCGGTTCCTACATAGAAAAGATCTCAGAAGGCATTTGAAAAATACTCTACTTGATGGTGTAAGTCTATGTGCATACAACCTTATTACTTGGTTTCAGAGAGTCTAAACAATTACAGTAAAAATGCTGATAAATATCATGTTCGCAGGTGTGATTTAATAAAACATACATACATCACATCAGAAAAAAATAAAGAAAATACATTTATTTAGCACAGACTAAGAAGGCACAATATACAGCAAAATATTAAAAATAAAAAACCAATACAAAGTGTAAATTGCGTCAAAGTGTGCCTCACGGCTGCGCTAAAAAGGCCCAGTTCAGCATAAATGCCAGACAACTGACGCTGGTATTCAACTGGACCTTACGTGTGAGGTGACGGATGTAAATCAGTTTGTTTCCACGTTTTATTTCCCCAACAGGATGCGCCCGCAGTGGTGTCTCTACAGTACACCAATATTTCGCCAGTTATATTTAAGTCCCATGAAGTTGGGGGCGCGCCTATTGCCGGGCATAAATCCAGACGGCTGCTACTGAGAAATTTAGATACAAAAAACCCAATAATAACATTTTGCCCGACCTGGGAATGGAACTCAGGACCTCATGCTCAGCAGTAGCGCTTGAAACCACTAAACCAACGAGGAAGTCTTAATGATCGTCTTATTACCCCCTTATTTATAAACGCTGCTTAAAGTTATGTAATGATTAGCGACTGATTAACCATACATTTTTGACGTTTAAAATCTCTTAACTTTAATCATCGTTTATGAATACACCCCTTAATGTTTAAGGGGAATCTAGTCTAGGGTTGACTCGAACTCACTGGTGGGCCTGACTAAAAAGCACGCTGTCTCACCAGGCATCGTGTCCAACAGAGATAGTAACAGTGATGAGCAGTTAGACACTAGTCTACACGCACAACGTTATGGAGGGAGATGCAGGATCATTTATAGTAAAACAAGCGCGTAAAAAATTTAGAAAAGTCCTTCGGAAGATCGGGTTTAATGAAAAACCCACTGTATAAATCAATAATCAATCAAAGGGGAATGCCTATTCTCCATAGTGTCCTAGGCCCAAGATGGACATCTAATATTACTATCAAAATGTAGTGATTTGAAATCTTAATAGTATTGGATATCTAAAAAATATATTCAAATTGACGCCACTATTTTAGAAAAAAAATCTTTTGAGTTTAGGTTAGGTTAGGTTTTCTATATGAAAAAGTGTGTGGCTATGAGATATTCCCAGAACTTTACTCTTTTTAATGCTTGATTTATTGTTTATAATAGGAGGGATTTTTCCAATCGTACCTAGTTACTAGGGTATAAAAACACACATTTGTTATTTTAAATATCTGTATTAGATTCATTGTCTACAATTAGCAAATCATCTAAAAACGGCGCAGGAAGCAATATATATAATTCTTATCTTCTAATGAGACTTTCTCTATCTGTATCTAAGTGATTTCTTATCCGTCTAACAGACCGTCCACAATGAATGCAGCTGTTTTGACGTACAGATCCTTCCGGCTCTTGTTGTGGAGCAAGGCTAGCAGTTTACCAACCGGCAGTTGTGGCAAACAAGATTATCTCTTGACACCTAAAACAATATTATTATCGGTAAATAATTGGATGATGAAATAGGCATAACAAAATCATTTTATGGTTTGTATATTTACCTGCTGTGGTGCAACCCACTGCTGTATCACGCTCATTTCTTCGGGTTCTAAGGAATGATTTTGAATCTCGGTCAGGTTAAAACCACAATTCACACAATGTTGTTCAGTCATTCTATAAAACGTTATTGATCGGTATCCAAAATCGAATGCAGCCGTGATCCTTGATTCCAGAGTCAAAGTTGTCGTTGAAGGTGAGACCAAAATCCGTAAAACAAAGCCAAAGTCGTTCGTGAAAATCCGAATCAAGTCCTTATAACAAAGCCAGGTCGCAGTAAAGAAATCGAAGAAAAATCAAGAGACATTCACATTGACCGTTAACAACAAGCGAAGTGTCAGATCAGATTCAATTCAGGGTTGTCATTATCACTATTACGAAAAAAAAACATTTAATCAATTTATGTATCGATTACTTTTTAAATAATCGACAATTGTTTTATTATTCTTATTCTTTCTTTTTACATGTACACATTAGTTTTTATTTTCATATATGTTTTTTTATTACAATACCAGTAAAGTCCAGTGGATATGTCGTGAATCGCGGCGCAGCGGACAGAGCTCCGGCGGGATCTCATGGTGACATGGAGAGTGCGATTGTCGCAACCCAGTGCTGGGCACGCCACGATAGCGGCGGTAAGTCCCCTCTTTGAGGAGTGGCTTGAGAGGCGGCATGGCGTCCTCACCTTCCACCTGACGCAGGTCCCCACCGGACACGGTTGTTTCGGGCATTTCCTCCCACCTTATGCGAAACAGGAACCTGTTTCGCATAAGGTGGGAGGAAACGCCCGGGTGTTTCCATTGCAAAGATCGCAATGAGGACACGGTGGAGCATACGGTGGAGGTCTGCCCGGCTTGGGCGGAGCACCGCCGTATCCTCGTGGAGGCGATCTCTCGCGTCCGGCCCTGGTGCAGGCCATGGTACGGAGCGAGAGTGAATGGTTAGCCGTCACCTCCTTCTGCGAAGCAGTAATGCTCGCGAAGAGGGAGGCGGCGCACGTGAGGGAGAGGCAGTATATGCGCCCTCACAGCCGTAGACGCCGCGGGAGACGCCCTGGACGTTGGGAATCCCAGGATGATTCCCGGCCACCGTAGGCGCGGGCTTGCGGACGGCGAGTAATGGGTAGCTCGCTAAGCCCGGGTCGACGGCGCGTTGTGTTCCACGCGCGCCTCAAAGAGATGTCAGCACCAACTGGTGGGGCCCGCAAGGGCCGATGCCTGTCAGGGGTGCGGGTTGTTCAAAAGAGATACCGCGGCCCCTGGCACACAGGAAACTGAGGGAACACGGGTGGGTTTTAGTTAGTAAAAGTCTGACACGGCGTCCCGCTCCACCCAGAGCGGGAGAAGTTATTTGACGATTTCCCACATAAAAAAAAAAAAGTTATTGTATTTGTTCGTAAATCGATTTAAATCGATTGATTAATGATAATACTTAAAATATTATTTTGATGCTGGCAATATTTTGCCAGCGTCAAAATCAAGCCAGCGTCAAAATCAAAAACTTCCTGTTTTTTTTTCAATATAATTACTTTTATTAACGAATTGTTGTAGATAGTAGTGGCACTCATTTGGAAGAAAGTAAATACATATTTTTTTTATGGCAAAATTAATGCATACATTAGTTTTTCTCTAGACTAATGTCCACTGAGGGCCTAAAATGGGCATTCCTCTTTACTGAACTTTTCGATATTTGAGCTTTGTCGGTACCGACTTGGTTTTGGAAGTTTTACACTTCTTTTACTACTTAAACACGCTCAAAGTTACGTTAAATTAGCAAGAAAAACGAATCTTTGTTGGCTCCTAACTTTTTAATGAATTTTTATTTTAGTATTCTGTTTCTGTGCAGACAATATTAATAATGAGACAAAACCATACCATGTTTAATTTTGGATGTATATTGTCGAACAGTGGAGTAATACACTCCCGAAGTTTGTATGGAAAAAATGTCGACAAGATTCACCTTAATTATTATTATTATTATGTACTAACTGTGTTGGGCAAACGTGGTGATCAAAGCTCGTGCCTCGCTGTATGAGCCTGTAGTGACACAGTAATAGGCTGGCATAATTATTATCACTCGCCCATATCGTCCCACAGCTGGGCAACGGACCCCGTTCCGATTCCTTTCATAAACCACTATTCCGCGCTACTTCATTCCAATTCTCTAAGAAGACGTCGTTGTCCCACCATCCTGATTCGGTTTAAAAACAATACCCAAGTCTTCTTCAATATCTGTCTGTTCAGAGCTTCCCAATACCAATCTTTGATAAAGGAGTCCAGCAACAATAGCCAACAAAATCGCTTTTTGAAACAACTTCTTATTTTATTATTTTTGACTAAATCTATATTTTCAGGAAATGGTGATAGATAAAGTGGACAACCAAGACATACCTCGGTACTTATGTTATGACGTTATAAGCTTCGAGGGAACTGATACGGGCAGAATGGAGTTCTACCCAACTAGACTGAATTACATCGAAAATGAAATCGTTAATCCTAGGTAAGGAATTCAGTTGTGTTATTAAAGAATTGAGGAAATTCTGGAAGTGAATATAATGTGTATTTCGTATTCAGATCAACTTTTCATCAATCAATGTTACCGATGCTACTCTCTAAGGGCAAATTGCAACTAACTTTAATACCTAGAATAAGTCTTATCCTGAGAGTAAATATTGATTTTGTGACAGTTTTTCCAAACTGTCAGACGTCAATTTTATTCCACGGATAAAATAAATCGAAATTTGGAAAAGTCAGCCCTAACTCAACTAGGCGATTCCATATTTTGGTAGTAGAGATCTAGAAGAGAACCCGTTTATACCCAGACTTTAAGGTGGAAGCGCTATAGTAGCCCGCGAAATCAAAATTTTCTTAAGTTTTTTTTGCAATTTGAGTTGTATTGATAATTTTAATGTTAAAAAAGGAACACAAAATATAAACAAACATCACAAAAACCTCAATAGTTTTGTCCGGATGTTGAAGCACTTATCAGCAATCTTAAAACTAATAATAATGGAATAATCATTATCTATTAATTTATGGTTAACACATGTTTGTAAAATGAAAATAAATCATTGTAAGGTAGTTTGTAAGTAATAACTAAATTAGTACAAAAACGAAAACAGCGCGGGTCAGGCATTCCGTCGATGCTAATTACATTGAATGAAATTTAAACAAGATGATGCATTTTCTAAGAGAATCGAAGTATTTTTTGTATTAATTCTGTAAAGCCATAATTCTCACGAAACATATTTTAATTAGCATACAATCTGAGACTGACCTGCAAATTGCAAAAGACGTAACAACATTTTAATTTTATGAGCTACCTTAGCGTATCCACCTTTCGGCTCTTCACTTATACCTTCTCATAAACAACTTACTTCTACGTACTTCGGAAACCCAGGTACCCTTCGTGACCTTGTGAGAGTTGCTGGCCTTCCTCGAGGAGATGCGCTGGATTTAAAGATCGATTTCCCCACCCATACGCAAAATACAGCCTTTAGAGTTCCGGATACCAGCCCGTCGTACTAATACCATCTCATAATTGCCATAATATAACGTTACAGGCATCAAGCAATGAAAGAAGGCATAATAAAGAAAGAGCGGGAACCGTTCAGTATACGGCTGAAGCAGTTCTGGGAGCTTCCAATGGCGCGACAGTTATTAGGAGAGAAATTCGCCAAGACACTATCACATGAACCTGACGGACTTATATTCCAGCCTTCTAAGGAGGTTAGTGTTAAGGAATCGAAATTATAAGGAAATGTGCATTTTTGAAGTGAAAACTTCTTTAGGTGCGTTGAGCACTTTTTGGGTGAACAAAAATCATGGAACTCGCGTCATCGACACCGAACGCTTCAGCACACGGATGAGTCGCGCGTTGATGTCTTTTGGAAAAGTCTCTTTCTTTCATTAGGAAATTCTAATTCTATTATCCCATTCTTTCCCTTTGTATCGTAAAAATCTGTGCTGTTACCTTTAATGGCTGAAGTCGATCGCTCATTTATCATTTTTTACCGAGAGCAATCAGGACTCAAGGACCCAATGATAAATCCTGTATTGACGATAAAAAAATACACACGTAATAATTGTTCAAGTTTTGACTTCTGTCGGCATTCCCGGAGTGCCACTGTTTTTTTTTTCCATCTAACTATTACAGATAGATAAAATGTAAGTGTGTTTGCAATATCAAAATAATAGCCTTTTACTTAATGCATATAATAAATATATATGGTACTTATATTAAAAAAAAAAAAACTATTTTTAAAATTTTTGTCTGTTATTTGTTCCGGCTTATGGGACTTTCACTGGCAGATATCTGATGTTAAAAGGAGTAACAGGCATTTTGACCTGGTAGCACGTTCCCATGGCATAAGTTCCGACATCCACACGGCAACAGATTGTAATTAATATAATTACGGCAAAAACAAAACATAGGGTCATCAGGTAGTGGTAGATTATACACTAAATAAACAACAACAAATAGTAA
Organism: Antitype chi; assembly: GCA_947359405.1. Classification (NCBI taxonomy): domain Eukaryota; kingdom Metazoa; phylum Arthropoda; class Insecta; order Lepidoptera; family Noctuidae; genus Antitype; species Antitype chi. Next base: position 17,632,692 of record OX375813.1, read on the forward strand.
ATTGTCCGCAATATAAAAGGTATTAGGGGTGTTAAAGGGTAGAAGCAAATAATATGAAAGTTTTATGAACTCCTTCTGGTGAATTTCTAAATAATTACTTTTATGGATATTGTTTGTATGATTTATGTCTGATTTGTATTAATTTTTCTTTTTAGAAATACATAGCAGGACCATGTGAGGACGTCCTAAAGTGGAAGCCAAGTAATATGAACAGTGTAGACTTTAAGTTAAAAATCGTCACGCAGGGTGGGGAAGGGTGAGTTTAAAGACTTTTGTGTTTAACATCACGCTTTTATTTATGAAAGAGGTCAGTAGAATTGTATAGTAAAATACATTTCACCAGCGTCATCATCATCACATCACTTATATAAACATCATTACTATATAAAAATATTAGCTTTCTGCACTTCTCTTCCATATAAATTTTAACTATGTAATTATCTTAAAAGGCCAGTACAAAGTTTCACGTATTGCTGCGGGACTTCATTCTTGAGAGGGACTCTACTAAGAATTGTTTATTGCAAGATACAATGGCTTTTTAATTGTTTCTGTAATTGTAACGTTTAAAAAAAAAATTACGGCATTCTACCCGTTAAAGAAACAAAAAAAAAACAATATCATTTTCCGAACTGGGGAAGTTGAACCCGGCAGACTTGCAACAACTAGACCAACGCGGCATTCCATTGTTAATTTGTCACTAAATAAACAATTTTATTTCAGCATCCTACCTACAAAAGTTGGGTACTTATATGTTGGTAAAATGGACCAGCCTTTTGCGTCAATGAAGGTGAACAAGGATATCAAACACCTTGACAATAAAATCATAGAATGTACCTTTGAGAATGGACGATGGGTTTTCATGAGGGAACGGACAGACAAATCTTTTCCTAACAGCTATAACACTGCCACTTGTGAGTATATTACAAAAATCATTTATTTTGTGATAATGCAACGGTATGGATCAAAACATGTATAAAAAAAAAAATAAAGATGAAGTAGGTAGGTATGCTTAAATGGTTTGGTCATGTTGAGAAGATGAATGAAGAGTGACTTGCAAAGCAGATGTGAGTACAAACGGCGGAAGGGACGCCTTAGGAGGACATATAGTGACTCTATTGGTGATTTTCTTTAGAAAGGTCAGGTGCGTATTACTCGCAACCTAGATCTATGCAAAAGGACTACGTAAGGATCGTAGCTTGGGCACGCCACGATAGCGGCGGTAAGTCCCCTTTGCGAGGAGTGGCTTGAGAGGCGGCATGGCGTCCTCACCTTCCGCCTGACGCAGGTCCTCACCGGACACGGTTGTTTCGGGAGGTTCCTGTTTCGGATAAGGCGGGAGGAAACGCCCGGGTGTGTCCACTGCGAAGATCGCCCTGAGGACACGGTGGAGTATACGGTGGAGGTCTGCCGTGGAGGTGAGGCTTGGGCGGAGCACCGCCGTGTTCTTGTGGAGGCGATCGGCGGCGGCGATCTCTCGCGTCCGGCTCTGGGGGCCTACTCTTTAACTCCGTCAACGAAGATACGGTACCGTCCGAAAGTAGTTAAAAACTTCTTAGTGAATCCCATAGCCGATTGACTAACTTTTTGGTTTTTTGGTGCGGGTTGTTCGAAAGAGATACCGCAGCCCCTAGCACACAGGCAACTGACTACACGGGTGGGTTTTAGTCAGTAAAAGTCTTGACACGCCCTCCTGCTCCACCCAGAGTGGGAGAAGTTATTTGATGATTTCCCATCCAAAAAAAGGACCGTAGTTCGTGGTGTTCTGTAGTTTAGAGGTGGGTCATTGACGGTTTTTTGGTTAATGTAATTTAACTGTTAACCATATTGATGGTTAATAACTTTTTTAACCTGCACCCTAATTGCGTAACACGCGATTAATCATAATCGGTTTCATTTTGATATTTCAACAATATTCATTGTGTTATTTACGTTGTTGAGCAGACACATTTTTCGAACATATGAAGCAATGGTTTAGCCATCTGTTGCAAAACTAAACAGATTATGATTAATCGTAAGTTACGCAATTAGGGTGCAGTTGACCATTGGGTCAACAGGTTAAAAAAGTTATTAACAGGTTTTGAATGTTTAATCGGTGGCGTTTAGCGTCAATTTATGTTAACGTTTTCAATCATTGACAATTTTGTTGCAAATAATTAATTTCATATAAGACGATGTTCGGTATCGTTCGGAAGTATTCGTTTCGCATACTAGATGATTCTCAGAAATTAATAAAATTATAGTGAAATAATCCGTTGAGCCTTTGACATAAAATTAACAGCATTTTATTTTCAACTGGTTTTATTTGAAACTGAATAAAATAATGACTATTGAAGTAATGCGTCATGTGCGTTGACGTAAATTAACAGCTAATATTCTCAACCTGTTTTTTCATCGATGATTAACAGTTATCTCGTTGACAAATGAAAAGTCGATAAAAAATACAGTTTTTTGATTCGATGAGGTTTCTGTCTGACCCCATGAGAAGAAGGACTGAGTTTACGTTTGTATTTATTTAGTAATAGCTGCTTTATTGTGGCACATTGAGCTTGAGACAGAGACGACGCTCTACAAAGCCGAACGTTTTCCAACACGCATAATATTAACAGCTGCGTACTATTTACGGTATAAATGAAAAAAGAAGTTGTATGAAACAGATCTCTATATGAATAGGAATATACTACTGCCGTAACTAGGGTCCTGTTAGAATACAGGTCCAATAACAATCCCAACCTTTCTGTTTTTTTTTTGTTTTTTTTCATCATCGCATTCTTGTAGAATTCTGCTATTCTCATCACCATTGAACACTATTTTTTTCTTTCCCCAGCGGTCTGCGAGAGTATAAAGGACCCAGTAACCAAGGAGATCTTACTTGACTACATAGATAACCACAGGTTTCACGACGACTCAGACATGATGCCGCCTCCCAAACGCATGCGCCGATAGCGACCTTTGTACTTTAACGACACTTAATAAATATGGCGCGATTGTCCGTGTTATTTCTTTGTTGATCATTAACCATAGTCTTTTTATTTTGCACGAAGTCCAACAAGCAATTTGAGTCTACTTAGCGGAACTGCAATAATTTGATTATAAAATTAAATTAAAACTCTTTGATCACACATGACAATGAAAAATGTAAAGTGTGGCAATATCACAAAGTACTTACTAAAGTAGTTCAACGAAATTTAAGTTAGATTTAGGATAGCACCCACATTTCATGACTTCACTTGTTTGAAATGCACCGCGATCGCTTTTACATTGCTTTAATTGTTTATCTGGTCCAACCCATCATTACTATTACTATTGCGCTTACGCAGCTAAAAGTTGAAAACCATAATCAGTATGATATTGTGTCGACGGCATTGCTATATCATATCATAATTAAAGAGAATGTTGTTGAAATTAGAGTGGTTTAGTGTGTTTCATATTGGGGTGTAACCAATTACAGATTCTAAAGTAAAAGCAATAATGATGACAATCGAGCTATCACTTACTCATTTTGTTGTTAATATCAACTTAGTATTAAGTTACTTAATTGTAATAATATTATAGTTTAAGATCTTATAATATTATAATATCAAAGGCAAATTACATCCACAAAGCTTAGTTTTTTTGGAATTCACAATATGATGTGATTTATTTTTTGTGTAATATGGAATGTTACGTTGTATTAAACATTATGAAATAAATTGTATTATTGTATGGATAGTTAATTTATGAAAATCAAATTTTTATTTTCTTTCTGGGTAAGAAAGACCCCTAATGCCACGTAGGCACTGACAGGTAGCTTGCTTAGCGCCTACAGACTTAACATCGCGTTTTTTTACTTCAAAACACGCTAGGCAACTATCAAAAGCGCCAAGCGCGCAGTGCGCAGGTTGCGAAACTTCTAGAATGTTCGTTTCACTTAGCAAGGTGACCCGCTGGGCTCTAGACGCTAAGTAAGCCAACTGTCAGTGCGTATGTAGACTAATGAAAAAAATATTTGCCTATAATAGAAAGCAATCATCGCGTTCCTGTCTCTTTTTGTTCGGAAAACCGGAAGGCGTCCTTTGCCGTCGCGAACCACGATCGATTCGCGCGACGTTAGGACATGGGGGTACCCTGCGTCCTAACAGAAAGCGGCGCACGAATACGCAACGTTTACGTTGATAATGACTTACATAAACGACGTGATTTATCGCCCGATTATGTCATATTCATAATGAGAATCGTTTTCAGTTAGGACGCACTGGACGCAGACCCAGTCACCTAACCATTTTCAACCGACTCAAACTTTATTTAGAAGTGACAGTAGTAGTGAATCCTAGGGCATAGGCATAGGACATTTTTAACGGGATGGATAGTGGAAACTCTAGGTAGTCTAATGAACAGCCCGTGAGCTATGGCACTAATGGAGGCAGCAACTCTGCTCAGGACTTCTCCGCGTGGGCCAGGGTCCTCGGTTCGCCAAACCGCACCGTAAAGATACGCCTTGATTCTGTTAATAATATATATGAAATTTTATGCAAGAAAAGAGTACCTTATCTAGAAAGTAATTTATGATATTGTTGTGATCGAAAATAAAAAACCAATATTTAAACAAACGAGTTTCTATTCAGCTTGACCTAATAGTAATACCTGCCACATAGAAAAAAAAATAACAAAAAGAGGTAAATAATATTATAAAATAAAATAGGTGATATGAAATTGCAACAATAATATTATAAAAAATATCCTATCTAGTATAACAAAATAATTATCAGAAAATTTAATTACATTATAAACATAACTGATGAAACATACACCTCTGACCATCCCTTCGCGGAAATAAGGCATCATGCCTACTTAGTACTATGTAATTATTATAAACTACTCTCAAATTTTCCAGCGTATTGCCATTTAAATTCACCATTAACATTGAAACAATTTATCTTATTTTCTTTGGTTAGCTTTGTCAAATGATGGTTAACATTGTATGCAGCTGCTGCCCACAAATCTTTAGGTGTGTCAGTGTAAATTAGTTTAACCAAGTCCATTGGATTTAGTCGCTCACCCTTTTTTAACTTTAATGCTGCTAGGATTTGTTCCTCTCTTTGGTTCCGATGGTCTATGTAGAATTTTATTTTTTCTAAGGGGTCCTGAAATTGGTTACACAATTGTTAGACTAGAATGATCACTTTCTAAAACTGTACACACAGTAACACAAGGAGGACAACATTATCAAAGATAGAGTAGATATTAAATTGCTAAAATATATTACTTGTCTGAAATACCAAATCAAGGGTGGCCCATGAAACACAGTCCAAAGCAAAAATTTTGAAGCCTCTATCCGATGGCTTCCCATATCACCCCCAGGTGTGTTCAGCAATGATTGATAGTTTAGTTATTTGCTTGACAAGATTCATTATTGATTTTAAGTCTTTAAAATAAAAATAGAAGGCTAGTAATGACGCCAAAATAGTTTTTCAAACTTCCACAAATGCTGAGCTTTCCAAAACTATACAAAAAATAAATACTTTTGGGGACATTATTTGAAGAAATTAGAGTACAATGTAGACTAGGCAAACAATGATTATTATTGGAAGTGATTCGGGAAGCCCTTGCAGAGGCTTCCAAAATTTTGCTTTAGACCTCCTTACATGGGCCACCCTGAATGTATTAAAGACCAAAAAAAACTAAATAATATTTCAAAAAAATAACAATTTACCTCAACAATATTCCCATGTCCTGGATAAATAATGTTAGGATTTAAATCAAAAATTCTCTGCAAACTCTTCATGTATGTGTAAAGGTCTTCAAACACAGCAGTCCCTTCACCCAGTATGCAGTCTCCACTGAACAAGCAGTCTTCTTCTAACAAAGTCAACACCACATGGTCAGTGGTATGGCCTGGAGTATGATGAATCTTTACAGTAGCTCCTTCTACCTTCAACTCTTGGCCATCTGATAACCAGCGCATTGGTACTGATTTTGGTAGTTCTTCTGGGCCATCTTCTGCACTTCTGTGATGCTTCCATACTATTGGGTCTTCTGAAATAATATTGTGGTTTAAATTTACCTACTCTGTAAAAACTATGATATTTGTGAAGTTTTTAATCCTTTTGTACCGTAATGTCAACACTTCCATGTAAAATCCAGTATGTGACTATTAACCAGTAGAATGCCGTAATTACAAGAAACAATTAAAAAACCATTGTCTCACGTGGATCCACATTCCAGCACACAAAGGGCTAATAAAAAAGTATTATATAATATTTTTGCATACACACTAGTTCCTTACAGGATCAATGTGTAGTAAATTGGTATGGGTAGTAAAATTACTGTTCCATTCTCAGTAATAAACCTAACTAGATGCGAAACAAATTCTTACTAGCTATCTTGCCATACAGGTCCTCAACTCCACCAATATGGTCATGATGCCAATGTGTAACAACAATATGCTCAATGCTTGCTTGTTCTGACTCCAACACCTTAGCCAAGTGGTTTTGGTACTCTTTCACACCTTTATCACCAGTGTCTAAAAGAATCCGGCTAAACAAAACAACATTAACATAACACAATTAGAAGGAATGGGACAACTTTGTCCAGGGAGAAGGACAGGGTACTAAACAAAAAAAAATACTGACCTGGAATTTATGCAATTCCAAATAACTGAGGGGCAAGTTCTATTACTAGATAAACTGCTGTTAACTTGAAGGTACTTACTTATTTCCAGTACCTAACAGATACGTGTTGGTGCCTTGAAGAGTCATAGCACCAGGGTTACATCCTAGGATCCTAATTACCCTACTCGTAAGCTTGGTCACGGCTGGAATAATATCTGCCATGGTTCAACTGTTCAACAGAACAAACAGCTATGTACAAGAACTACGCTAAGTAATGTAAGATTGGGAGATAGAAAAAGGTATAGGTACACAGATTTAGTAAACAAATAAATAGTCTATCACTCCAGGGTATCCACGAAAATCACTACACAACCAAAGACATTAATCTAAAGTATCCTAAGTCTCTTCGTCACTAACCGAAGTAACCAAATAAAAACATTATGTTTGTTTATTGCTGGGTCGAAATATGCTATTAGCCAATACACAATACAGTTTATTTGTATTAATAAATCGTCATGAGAAATAGTTAATGAATTATTTACATAAAACTAATTACAAAATGATTAAAATTGTTAAAAACTTTTACGAATTCCGAAATCAAATCGGTGGACTTTGACTGATAAAGTGATAAGTTTCTCGTACCTATTCCAAAAGTACTCTGTGTCATAATCTCTTTCTTCGGCTACGTTCCGAGATACGATAACTATAAGTTACTAACTTAGATATAGTGCTTCTGGCTAGAGTCGCCACCTAACCAAATAAGAAGACGAAATTTGTGGTGTACACAAGTTTTATATGGTGTAAATTGGTTTTAACATTGAGTGAGCACTGTTAGCGCGTTCACGAGCGTTCCGTATTGTTAACAAAAATGACAGTTCTTAGCTGCCATAATCGTGATAGCTATCTCGGAACGCAAATTATTGATGTGAGCGCTCACAGCGCTATTTTTCATAGTCGGAATGTGGCCTTTATTTCTTGTGTCATTGTCAACACACCACAGGTGACAGAATGAGAATACATCAATAAAATTAGACCATAGACATCACGTTTTTCCCATCTCAATGAATTAGACCCCATATACAGACTGCACCTTCGCACTTTGTTGCTATGCTTTGTTGTACTGTTGTACTACAGTCTACAGTGCTATAGCGCTATAAAGTTTTTTTGGTGCGTAGCGAAAATCGGAACTAAAAAGTACGTAACATCACACCTGTAATTCCCCGAAGAGTTTGGCAGAGGTGTATAACTAAGTACACACCACATTTCGCTAGTTATGATTATGTCCCATGTAATAGAGGCTGAGTCTATTGCCACTAACCGCATAGAAAACCTAATGAAGCACACCCAGGACCTCATGCTCAGCAATAGCATTTACGACCTCTAGACCAACGACGCGCGACGCAGTCAAAAAATGTTTCTCTCTCTCTCTCTCTCTAATTTGTGGATGCAAGTATTCCTAGATTCTCTGTCTACACTCGACGCACCTATAGAAGACCATTCTGATTAAATAGAGACGTAATTTTTAGTGTTGCTACTATTATAAATATTCCCCCGGAAATGGGGTTAAAAACTGCCAGCTCGTCATAGGTGGCAGCACAGTTCAACGTCTGCAAGATGTGATATCATACCACTAGCAGGGCTGGGCAAACATGCTTTGCTTTAATTGAAATAAAAATTAAAAAATACTGTATCGCAAGTAATTTAAATACGAAATACAAAATATCTTTAAGTAAGGTATTTGAAATATAAAATACAAAATACAGTATTTTAGCTATTTTTAGTTGAAATACGAAATACAAAATAAGTAATCTAGACCAGCACGGGCTGAAAAGTAGAGGAAACAAGATTAATTAATCAGTAAAACCAGAGTTTCCTTTCATGAACACTAGATTTTTAAATGTACTGTCAGACAAACAGCCTCTTGTTGGAGAGTGAAGAAAACCTGCTAAAGAAAACAATCTTTCTACAGGTCCTGATGAGCACAAGCTTGTGCTAAATTGTATGAACAAATTTTTTATATTTGGATAGCACTCAAGAATTGAAAGCTCTTTGCTTCTATAATTTAGGACAGAAGCTTTATTTATTCCGTGAAAAAACTAAAAACAAACCGTTATGACTTGACATCTTAGCTTGACATTGACAATTTTATGTACACTATTTTGCATTTTGTTGGTCAATTTTGACGTAGAGTCGTATCGTACAGTGTACATAACAGGTGCAGTGTTGCCAACTCTAATAGCTGCTTTACCATCATTACACTCTCGCCTCGCACTCACACTCACGATCGCTAAATGAAGGTTAAATGTACTTTAATGTTAAAATGTATTTTGAAGCCTCAAGTATTTGAAATATTTAATACAAAATACCTCGGCGTCAGGTATTTGAAATACGAATTACAAATTACATATAGGAAGTAATTCTTCAATGTGTTATAAATAAATAATTAGACAGTATGTACAAGTATATAAAGTAAAGCTCACTGAGCATCAAAGAATTCGTCCGCATCGCTGTCAGCGGGAAAAGTGCCCAAAAGGCTGGCAGCGTTGCCACGTTGGATGGCAATGCTGATTCTTTGACCTATGAATATACTAGCACTTTGGTCACGTGAAGAGTCCACCAACCACTTGGCGATGTCCCGAAATACTCGCTGAGCACTCGGACCCCAAGGCCCTAGTGTTTCAACCCCAAACGGCTCAAACATATAGCTCCCAATAAGGTTGTTATATTTGCGCCGTTTGAGGTTTTCTGCACCTGCAGCAGCCGCACCAGCGCAGCCCGCCGTGCTCAGAAGATGGGTTGGCGCGAGGGTTTCGACACAGGTAGCATCCCACACCAAAGGCCTACCTAACTTCTAAGGCGTTATGGTCATTCCGTCTGGCCTCTTCCCATCGTCGCGTGCCAAGCCATTGGGTTTTAAGACAGCTGGCACCCCGGCGGTGATAAGAGCCCGACGGATGATGTCATTAATGCTGGCGTGCCGTGCCAGCTGACCAGCGCTCTTGCTGCAAGCAAGGCCATGGTGTCCGAGGTGATCAACTGCTTCACCGCACTGACAGCGATGCGGAGCCACGCAAGGAGCACCCAGACGCAGACAATACATATATGAAAAACAAATACCAAATCTTATTTGTATTTCAATTACAAGTAATTCAAATACTGCCCAACCCTGACCACTAGTGCCTGTAGGAATCAAAATCGAACTTAGTCATCTTAGGAGCACTCATAAATACCGATTTCTGCCCTAAAAGCCTTTAGGTTTAATACATGAGTCCCCGTTTCTTTTATTGTCAGTGAAAAAGTAGCTTGTCTACAAAAATGTATGGATAGCGACAGCTAGCTACTAAATTCTTGGACGTTGGATAACAGCCGACATCTGAAGTGAGTAAGTGGTTTTATTCCTAATATTTCGTCATTCTACTAGATACTGCAGTGTATTAGTGGAAAAAGTACTAAAAACGAAAAGCATAAAATCAGACCAGTTACAAGCACATAACTAATAGGTATGGGTAGGTTTTTGATCAAGAATACACTTACTTTTCCCCAAAGTCCTAAACGCGTGATGGTAAACTTTACTCTCAAAAATGTCAGTCAGTCAAATCAAAATTATTTTTGTTTGAATTTTGTCACTGACACTGACACATTTGACATCTCCAGAAAAAATGGCTGGTGTGCTGGCGAGAGTAATTCAAAAGGCAAAACCGCAATTAGGTACATATTTGGACCTTAATAAACCCCATAACGCTCAAAATTAAATCATAGATTGAGTTCCTAAAAGATTAGAAATCGAAATAAGCAAAAAAGTTAATGTTATTGTTGGGGTGCGTAGTGTGTGACTTACATAATTTTTACGTCTCGTTTTAGGCATTGTTGGCCCGCTGGTGACTATCAGCAACAGCAATGTGCAGGTCCGGTTCCAAGGGACGCAGCAGGCTCCAGAGGGCAAACAACGGGGCGGTCCATTGTCGGATTGCGACAGAATCTTCACGAACCTGTATGGGCGACATGACTGGAGACTCAGCGGTGCCTTGTCTCGCGGCGACTGGTACAAGACCAAGGAAATATTGCTGATGGGCTCCGACTGGCTTGTCAGTGAGTACTAAACAGGACTACTCATCACCTTCCTGCCCTTGTCCCATGTTACTTAGGGTCGGCACAACATATTTACTTCTTCCATTCTTCCCTGTCTTTCGTCGGTTTTATTCATTCGCTTCAGCTGCTCTAGTGTTTATGGTAGAGCAGTAAAAATTAAAACCTACCTTACTGAAACTTAATTTATTAAATCAGTTATCAAATAACTTGTTCAATGGTGTGATTTCATTGCATGTTTTTGTTCCCATCATTCTGCTACCGTATGTACAAAACAAGGTTCTTATTAAGATCAGGTTTAAACCACCAAGGCAGTTCTTGAATTAAAACCCAATATGTATACAGTTCTTCTCACAAAACTGACAACATAGTCCGGTGCTAAGTTGTAATTTTTTAGAATTTAGCAAAGAACTTAACCCAGAGGAAATTTAGTTGGAAATACGTAAAATGGCATAGAGCTTTTGGCTATAACTAAAGTCAGATCGCATTTGTAGTAAGACTGTAAGAGTCCAGCACTACATACGTAAATTAAGTTTCAATCAATCAAATCGCTTTAAACTATTTATTTTTATGTAATGCTTGAGTTTTGAGTGAGGTTTTGTACAATGGACCTTAGAGATCAGGTTGTAGTAAGTACAATTATAATCACTTAACTTTCCAAGTTGTTGTTGACAGTAGTTTCATAATAGTGCACTTTTGATAAAGAATTATGTTATGGTGATGTTGGAATTGGCTTTTGTCCAGCAGAGTAACCTAGTACATGGATAACTTACTCTTGTGAAGATGATGTTGTGCAATATAAAGCAATGTTACTGTTTTTTCATAACATAATATCACACCCATTTGTCTGAAGAGTTGGGCAGAAGTGTGCCTTAGAACTAGTGTACTAAGGTACAATATTATTTATAAATGAAGTAAAGTATACATAAAACATTGTCTAACTGACCTACAAACATGAAACCACTAATGATCACAATGTCTGCATAAATTGTTGTGCAATATTTCCTCTAATCATGTATAAATGTGTAATATCTTCTCAGATGTTGTTAGATGGGACATCAGCTAGCTTATAAAAATTGACATTTGTTGCAATTAAAGCATTTCATCTTAGGCCTGTATTACAGAACCTCACTCAGGGTTCAAGGTTTACATAAATCGTGTTTCAACCAATCAAATGGCTCTAAATTTGTTTTATATAATGCTTGAATCTTTAATGAGATTCTGTAATTGGGTTCTTAGATTTGGTTATGTAGCTTTTTTTCAGCATAAACATCTGGCATCTACATATGCATACATATTCAGCCTATAACCACCACAAAATTGAAAAACCTCATTTCACATATAATATTTACTTATTTTAGTAATTTATTATATACCACAATCAGTCTATAATGTTCCCACTGCTGGGACACAGGCCTCCTCTCCGTGAGTGGGAGTGGGCCATAATCCACCACACAGGCCCAGCGCGGGTTGGTACATGTCATATGTCTTCGAATTTTTGGTTCTAGAACATGCCATCTGGCATCTAATGAATGGCTATTATTATCTGAGTTTTCTAAGTCAAAGTCAAAGCATTTATTTCAAATAGGCACTTAAAAGGCACTTTTGAACGTCAACATTTACATTAAAATAGAATTGATTCTAGTCGCCCCTTCCAAAATGTAGTTTCGTATGGAGAAGAATGGGCAAGAAACTCCACCGTTACTCTTTTAAAATGTTTCAAGTACAATATTTACATTCATTATATGATTATGTGTGAAAACGATGCACCCAGAATAAAATTACCATACCAAAATGGGTAAAAAGAATCAAATTGAAACAATACAGATAAATTAATTCTGTGATAGATACATGGTGTTCACACATTTACAAACATTGTAAAAGTAAGTATAGGTATGATTTTACTACAATATTAACAAGTAATGAGTCAGTGTGTGAGTTAAAATAATTACTGAGTGTAAATCAATGTCATAAATATAATTAATTATATGTACAATTCAATTAGCAACCAGTTTGATTTTGTCTAGACTCTAGATTGTCCTATGGAGCAGGACCAGCATGTTTCCGCATGTTCTAGTCATATATCTTCGTTTTTCTATCAGTCTCGCTTGCACTCATTCGAGCTTATGGAGCGGGGAGCTCCATAGTACCTATTTGAATGTTGGTTAATTGTCACAATGTGATTTTTGGAAAGTAGGAAGAAGATATGCATACTTACATACTAGAACCTACTAGAAATTCGAAAACATGTGACACCTACCGGTGTGGGGTGGGTGCACTAGGCCTGCATTGTAGTTTACAGCCCAATCCCTCTCACAGAGAAGAAGCCTGTGTTCCAGCAGAGGGAACATTATAGACTGATTGTGGTATATAATAAATTACTAAAATAAGTAAATATTATGTGTGAAATGAGGTTTTTGAATTTTACAATTGTTTGAATTTATGTTACGATTACCCTGCTTGTTCATGCTAGGCCAACTTATTTATGCTTCTCTACTGCATAATAATTACTGATTTCTCATACACTTTAAATTTAGGTACTTGAAACTGAATAGTGGCGAAGCTTCCTTTTCTTCTTTCCCTCAATGATGACCTCAGACTGTTCACGATTGCGTCTGACCATCTTGCTTGCGTTTTCCTTCTACCCGGCCCAATATCATAAATATTTCGAGACCATGCTTAGTTGAACGCATATTATGCCCGAAAAAGCAGAAGGCACGCTCCTAGCATATTCTAGATAGCCGCTTTTAGAGTTTAGCGAAGATTTAGGTAAATTGAATAAACTATCCCCTCGACACGAAGAAGAATAAGTGAATAGTGAAACAATAAAACAAATCAATCAAAAATTTCCAGATGAACTCAAAGTATCCGGTCTTCGTGGCCGCGGCGGTGCCGGATTCCCTACTGGCATGAAATGGTCATTCATGAACAAACCCTCAGACGGACGTCCCAAGTACCTCGTAGTAAACGCTGATGAAGGAGAGCCTGGTACTTGCAAGGACAGGGAGATTATGAGACATGACCCTCACAAGTTGGTGGAAGGGTGCCTGATCGCTGGCCGGGCCATCGGCGCTATTGCAGCCTATATCTATATTAGAGGAGAGTTTTATAACGAGGCCAGTAATCTGCAAGTGGCTATTGCTGAGGTAAGATATGTGTATTGGATTAAACACGTAACATGTCAGACGCTTCACTTTTAGTAATTTTTTTCCTCATCATTCGGCATCTCACTTGCAGTGAACAATGTGAACACAAAACGAATCAAAAGCCATACATTAATTTAATTAATGTACCTATGACTTTTGATTCATTCTGTGTTCACATTTTTCACTGAATAAATTTTATTAGTGTACTGATCCAACTATTTTGGATTTTGGCACTTGACATTTTTCACGCGCCTGCCGAACGATCGAAAAATTAAATGCAAGAAGCGACTGGACATTTATTCTTAGTATACCTATATTTTAATTTCCGAAAATTAAATTATTCCATTCCATATTTATTTAATTCTAAGTTCACAAACGTAGAATGGAACAAAAATGAACTCCAAACGGCTTACGAGGCTTAACGGACTACTTAGTGCTCTAGTGACTTATGGTCTTATTCATAAAAAGTAATCGAACATCTAAATAGTTGCTAAAGTCTGGTTTTCAAAGAGAAACCAGACTTTAGCAACTATTTAGATGTTCGATAACTTTTATGAATAAGACCGTTAGTATCTGGCAACAATTCAAATACAAAAAGGTAATAATTATCATAATTATTTAATCACAGGCCTACCAAGCTGGTCTACTCGGCAAGAATGCCTGTGGTTCTGGATACGACTTTGACGTGTACGTACACCGCGGCGCCGGTGCGTACATCTGCGGCGAAGAGACCGCGCTCATCGAGTCCATCGAGGGCAAGCAAGGCAAGCCCCGCCTCAAGCCCCCATTCCCCGCTGATGTCGGCCTCTTCGGATGCCCCACTACTGTCAACAATGTGGAGACTATTTCAGTTTCGCCGGTAAGTTTTTGAATGAAATAGGATGTATCTGCTTTTAGTAAACCCAGATTAGCCTCCAACCAATTCAAGGTCTGCCAGGGTTGCGGGTTGTTCGAAAGAGATACCGCGGCGCCTGGCACACCGGCAACGGGTGGGTTTTAGTCAGTAAAAGTCTGACACGCCCTCCTGCTCCACCCAGAGCGGGAGAAGTTATTTAATGATTTCCCAAAGGTGTAATTGAAACAATTTAAAACCCCACCTACACCCGTTATTCCAAAAGAAATCCAGCTGATTCTATTTATGTTCGCATAACTCGAAAATGAATGGTAGCTTGTTTTGTTTTTTGCGAGTATTCAATAGTGGTCAGGGGTCGTGGTTAAATAATAACTGCCGCTTGGGTTGCGCCATCAAGTTAAGCTACGCTGGCCGGGGTTGGTCCGTGGATGGATAACCATCTTTACGTACCGAGGCTTGTGTTTCGAAAAGGGGCTTTTACATGGGCAATTTTTTGAGCAATTATTGCTTGCCAACACTAATGGATCAATCTGGATCAATTAAGTGGAGCAATCTGGAGCAACAACAATAAATTGCGGATATGTTTCGGGAATATTGCTTCTGATTGCATATATTTTATGAGTTGCCGAATATCCAATCAGTTTGGAAATTCTTGGTCAATTTGCCTAGTTTTTTTAAGTTGCTCCATATTGCATTATATTGTGTGGCCGTATCTGTGGCAACAGGTTGCTACATATTGCCATTGCCCTAAATTGCTGAATGTAGTCGTGACGTCATAGTTGAAAAGAAAAGAAAGAAAGAACGCCGTAGTTGACGAGAATTGACCAGGATGGAGCAATTTTAGTTGCTCGTGTAAGACCACCTTTATACTCGTTAAACCGTTGGCTGTCTTCATGGATCTTTGATAGCCGTTACGGGTCGTCAGAACCAGTTTTACCCAGTTACTGGGTTGTAGAGGCCAGATAGGCAGCCGCTCTATGTTAAATACTGGTATTCAGCTGCATCCCGTTTGACTTACACCTGGTATACGATAAACGTCGCTTCATCTCGCTCTCGCTCCGTCCCGCAGACCATCTGCCGTCGCGGCGGCGCGTGGTTCGCGTCGTTCGGTCGCCTGCGCAACCAGGGCACCAAGCTGTACAACATCTCGGGGCACGTGAACACGCCCTGCACGGTGGAAGAGGAGATGAGCATCCCGCTCAAGGAGCTCATCGAGCGGCACGCGGGCGGCGTACGGGGTACGGCCTTTTCACATTATAATTTTACATACCGACTGGGAATTGAATCCAGGACCTCATGCTCAGCAGTTGCGCTTGCGACCACTAGACCAACGAGGCAGTCAATATAATTTTAATTAATGTACAAAAAATTTATGATATTGTAAAACAGTAACTGTGCAGTAACCTTTTGGAAGGTGCACATACAATTAATTCAATTTTTAATCTTGTATATTTTGCATTAAAAAACTTTTAAGCTCTCACTTGAAATGAGTGATGTTCCGGGTATCCGTATCCGCGGAAATCCCCAGGAGAAAAAAGATCCGTATCTCTATCCGTTACATTTTTGACGGATCTTTTACCTTATTAATAATTCCAAATTGCACTACTAAACTTCTTTGTAGACATTTTTTAACTCTTACAACAAACGTAAACGTTATTTTTGCGGTCCAGTGTCACACTAAACGAAACTATAGACAAAACAAAAGAAAGACCTGTGCAACGCAAGTCAAAACATGTTCTGTTACGCAAAGCGTAAAGTGGCGTCAACTATCGTTTCAAGGTCACGCGCACTGACACCGATTGATTAAGAAAGTCAAGATCCGTATCCGCGGATTTTGACGCCAATTATCGGTATCCGGATCCGTATCTGCGGATCTAAATTTTTAATGATCACACTTCGCTACTTGAAATAAAGATTACTTTGACTTTAGGAGGGTGGGACAACCTGCTGGCTATCATCCCCGGAGGATCGTCGACACCACTTATTCCTAAACAGTGAGTAATCATTTTATGACTGTGAAGAATTATAGCAATTAAAAAAAAAAACAAAAAAAAGAGACCAAGTCGTATGCCCGATGGGTGTTCCCATCGGCAAAAATTACAAATCAAATCAAATGTTTATTTGCATGAAATACATTGTTGGTGAAATTCAGATCATAACCTATACTCCATCTGAAATAAGATTAGACATTTAAACAAACCTTTTTACAGTCCGTTCAACCGATTTTGACTTCTATTCCGTAGGCATAAAGATGGCATTAAAAGCAAAAAAAGTGGTTACAATACCAACTGTTTACTGCAGATGCCAGTTATCATGCTACTAACGCAATAGAAGTCAAAATCAGTTGAACGGACTGTAAAAAAGTGTTTATTTAAATGTCTAATCTTATTTTAAACGGAGTATAAGTGTAATTGTATTCTTCCTGCAAGGCTTTCGTCCTCTATTTAACCCTTTTAGGGGTTGAATTTTCAAATATCAATTCTTAGTTCATTTAAATTAACTAGCGACCCGCTCTTTTTTTCGTGTGAAAGTGATCTTGGTGGGCCTCCGTCCTGGGGCGGTTCTGCCAGACTTTTTCTGAGTAAAACTACACGGTGTTTTTCAACTTCCTTTGGCCGGGACGGGGTAATATTTGCGCAGTTCATGACATTCGTCAGGCTGCATTTACCACTTTATTTCAATAGCTGTAAAGTCGTTTTCGTTTTAGACATTTATATTCTACCTTCTTTTATCATTGTAAATATTGTAGATTTAAAGTCCGTACATTAATGTTGTACCTTTCACAGTGTCTGCGACAACGTACTAATGGACTTCGACGCGTTGGTAGCTGCCCAAACCGCTTTCGGTACAGCGGCCATCATCGTGATGGACAAATCCACGGACATCGTGAAGGCCGTCGCTCGTCTCATCATGTTCTACAAACACGAATCAT
Source organism: Antitype chi (assembly GCA_947359405.1). Lineage (NCBI taxonomy): Eukaryota > Metazoa > Arthropoda > Insecta > Lepidoptera > Noctuidae > Antitype > Antitype chi. The sequence continues at coordinate 17,650,296 of OX375813.1, forward strand.
GTGGGCAGTGCACGCCGTGCCGCGAGGGAGTCGGCTGGATGAACAAGATTATTTACAGGTAAGTTTAAGGGTCGAGAAAAATTATAATATAACATCATGACGACGCGCGTTTGTGAAACAATACAAATATAAAATAACACGTGTAGCGGTGTAGCAATATACGATAACACAGCTACTTCAAACTATCATAGAATCTTCTTCTATGTTCTTCTTTTATAATAAATAAAATTGAAGTGTGTGTTTGTAACGTCAAAACACAGCTTTTTAATAAATGCATATGAAAGTTTAGACGGTCATATAACAAAAAAACGGGAAATTTTATTTTAGAAAAAGAATTGGGGTTCCATGCAAACAAATTAAAACCCATGAAATCCAATATATTGTTTTCCAACATGCACGCGAACGAAGTAACGGGCACAACTAGTTTATAACAAACATGCTTTTGAAGATAATAACCACATGCAATAACATGGAACATTTTTGTGTCTTTACAGAATGGTTGAAGGAAACGCGTCACCTAAAGAAATTGACATGTTATGGGAGATCTCCAAACAAATTGAAGGTAAATTTTATAGCCTCGTATTCATTATTAAGAATAGTTTGTGTAAAATTGTTGCAGCAACACAAATTATTAGCCCACGTACGCACCTACTTAAAGATATCACGTTGAAATTTCATCGCGCACTGACACACAACTGCAGTTGGATTTTTCAACTCTCGTCGAAAATCCATTAGTGTGGTTTTTAAAATCTCGTCGAAAATCCATTAGTATGGATTTTCAACTCTCGTCGAAAGTCCATTAGTGCGAACGTTCAAACGGTGGTGTACTGTATGATTTCTGTAGTACACAATTTATAATTTAAAGTCGAATTTCTTGTCTATTTGTGTGACCGCGTTGTTGTTTAATTTAGTTCCGGAAGGTGCACGTGTAATACATTAATATTAAACTTATAAATGTCATTATATTATAGCCGTCGTCTTGTTAAGTGTATGACGCCAAACACGTGTACTATAATGTCATTATATTCTGTTATAGTTACCGTATTGAGTGACCATTTCATGAAATGATGACATTTGAGGGCAATTCTAACTAAGAGAGTTAAGTGTAACGTCAAGACACGTGTACTATAATGTCATCATATTGTGAAATATTTACCGTATTGAGTGGCTACCTTCGTAAAATCATGACATTTAAGGCCATTTCTAACTAGTATAATGTCATCGTAATATGTAATAGTCAACTAATTAAATGACCATTACATGAAATCATGACATTAGAGGCCAATTCTAACTTAGTTAGTCAAGCGTGTGACATCAAGACACGTGTCACGTGCCATATTTTTATAGTAACGGTATTGAATGACTATTTCATGAAATGATGACATTTGAAGCCAATTCTAATTTAGTTTAGAGACACGTGTATATTATAATGCCGTCTATGTTATGATTAATGATTAATTAATGAAATTATGACATTTGAGGCCAATTCTAACTGAGAGTTGTATCGATGATTCTAATGATTATAATTATATAAATACATTATACATGTTTGTTACGGCCACAAATTATATTTCGATCAATACAGGATAACATTTTTTTCAGTGCGCAAACTCTAACCATGAATTCAGCATATCATTCTAGACCGCTAGTGTAGAAATTTTCCGTCGGTAATACAATAAAAAAAAATCTGCTGTTCCATACATTTTGACCGCGTAGGTATTGCACTTTTTCTACACTAGGGGTGTAGAATGATATGCTGAATTCATGGTTACAGTTTGCCCACTGGATAAAAATGTATCCTGTATATGTACATCCTGACATTGCCCTGCATATTGCAAACAACTTTTAAAAGATTGTTTTGCTAAAACCGCAGGCCGCCTTGTCGCATCTCCAATTATAAGATTATTGCAAATAGCGCAGTGTCTCAAAACGAAAGTCTTTGACCAGTGTGTGTTGCCAGTGATGACCTATGGTACAGAAACGTGGTCGCTCACAATGGGCCTTATCAGAAGGCTTAACGTCACCCAAAGGGCAATGGAAAGGGGTATGCTCGGAGTTTCCCTACGCGATCGAATCTGAAATGAAGAGATTCACAGGAGAACTAAGACAACCGACATACCGAAGAATTGCCGAACTTAGGTGGCAGTGGGCAGGGCTCATTGCTCGCAGAATAGATGGCCGATGGGGCCGAACGGTTCTGGAGTGGCGACCGCGTACCGGAAGACGTAGAGTGGGAAGGCCTCCCACAAGGTGGACCGATGACCTTGTGAAGGCCGCAGGAATCCGCTGGATGTGGGAAGCACAAGACCGGTCGAAATGGAGGAGCCTGGGGAGGCCTATGTCCAGCAGTGGACGTCTTTCGACTGAAATGATGATGATGATGATGATGATTGCAAATAGTAACCAAAAACTTTTTATCCCCAGGCCACACAATCTGCGCGTTGGGCGACGGTGCGGCGTGGCCGGTCCAAGGCCTTATCAGGCACTTCAGACCAGAACTGGAACGACGCATGGAGGCATACGCATGCGCGCACGGGCCTAGCAAGGCAGAGCGCCTCTACTAGACCAAGACTAGCTTGTATCACGATGCATTGTTGCAATGTGTTGCGAGATGGGACGAGAAACATAGGAGGAAGGTCGAGCAAAGTTAATTATAGATGGCGTGATCATAGCTACGTCCCTACGGGCTCTAATTATATTGTCATTTCGTTCATTCATTTCATTTCGTGTTTATTCATGAGTTTGGTTTATTTTCGGTGATATCAATATTTTAAATCAAGTATTTTGGTATGTTAAGTGGCAAAATTTTAAAACCAAAAACAATTCCCTGTAATCACGTTCTTCAAAATGTTATTTTCGCAAAAATTCAATAAAACCACCTCTCGCCTTGTATTATTAGCTTGTGTTGGGAACGACAGCTCCATTTTGACAGTTCCCTTCCCCATTGAGTGCTGCAAGGATATTTCATCGCCTGAGTGACATTGACAGGGGGGCGTTGTTTGTGAACACTTGTGAAATTGCGTGACAAACTAAGATAGCGACATTAGTTCTGCCGTTCACGCGTCAAAATAATCATGTAACTTTATACAAGTCAATGACGAACCGAGTGAGGTCGTGGTCAAGAAAGTGTTCTAACAGTTTCTATAGTAAATAAATATTGCTACGGTTTGGCATTTAAACTAGGAACGCATGATGTTTTTTTTTTTTGACGCGTACGATTTTTAAACCCAGTTTTTTATAAAACGTTGCTAGACGTTTAAACTTTAAAAAGGTTAAGCAACTTTTAGAAATACACCCCTTAATCTTACGAGTGTTAGAGCACTTTTTTGACTAAATATGACATTTGTATAAAGTTTTTGATGTCTCTCACCTTCTACAATTCTACTTGTTTAACTAATTTATTGAGGGTTGAGAGAAGGATATAAACTTAAAAGACACAACTAACTCGGAACCGTATCAACATCAGTCCAGTTCACTTTGATTACCATTATCATAGATAACATACCGGAACCATCTATCTATGATTAGATTACCCTATAATTTTTTATTAGGCGTAGGAAGATGTTTTCTCGTTGCGTTGTTAGGGAATTGCGTTCTAAAATTCTATGTATTTCATCATAAAAACAATGAGAAGTCAAATAGAAGAGGTTCTATTTCACAACACATTGCAACATAAAATAAAACGTAGTCACTACGACGTCATGGAGCAGACTCCGATAGTGATTTCACTATCGTAATTTATTATTTTTATGATATTACCGGGACTCATTTGTAACCCGATTTTTTAACTATTTTTCCTTATATTTCTCTGAGAAATATGTATTTGATGAGGATTTCCTGGTCAAACTACGCTTTGTAAGATGTTGTTATATAAATACACTAGGCAAAATTGGGCATCCTAAGATTTCCACAGAGTTGTGCATACACTGAGTAGTAAATTCATGGCAAAATGTGTCTTATACATAAAAAAATTATGCACTAAACACCATAAATGATGCTTGCTTACTCAACGCGTTTGACTCTTGTAAAATATGTATATGTAGATAAAATGTTTCCTTGAAATGTAATCCTTGTTTAATAAAATAATTTGCCTGATATTTAAACAATCTGTGACTCGTACTACACCGTTATTAATCGCATACGGGTGATCAAGTAATTTAGTTAATTTTGTATAATATTGTAATTTGAAATAAATGTTCGGAGATTTATATTAGTTTGTTTTTATATGATTTACCTATGTTTGCAACTGTTTACTTCACATCTACATAAAAAAAAAAATAGAGCATGCACGAGCCGACTGCGTCGATATTCATACAATTTTCTACTTTAGGCCATTGTAATATGGTCTTATTTTCAATCGGGCCAGTAAATTGCTCGGCCATTTTTTCGTTCTGTCTGAACTGACCCTTACTGAATTGTAGGTAGTGGTTTCGAACGCAGATAGGTAAATTCAGTTTACTGTAAACAATTTCATCACCACTGCTCTCAAACGGTGAAAGAAATCATCGTGATGAAACCGGCATATCCTAGAGCCAAAAATTAGAAAACATCTGACATCTACTAACCCGTACTGGGTCCGCGTGGTAAATTACAACCCCCTTTTGGGTTATTTTTGGTGGGAAATCATCAAATAACTTCTCCCGCTCTGGGTGGAGCAGGAGGGCGTGTCAGACTTCTACTGACTAAAATCCACCCGTTTCCCCTCATCTGCCTGTGTGCCAGAGGCCGCGGTATCTCTTTCAAACAACCCGCACCCCTGGCAGACCCCCTCCCCATCGAATAGTAGGCCTATTTCCCAGCAGTGGGAATAATATTGGCTGATTATGCTATCTAGGTAAACCTAACTTTAGATATACATTAGTCGCTTCTGATAAGCAGATAAAATACTTTACCGTCATGAGTTGTAGAGTGTTATCAGACTATTATTATTTTTTTGTAAAGAAAGTAGAAGCTGTATGTAATAGCTTATACTAGTTTTTTTTTTCTGGGAATCGAGCTATCACTACGCGAATTATGGTTTCTTAGTTGCATAATAAAGAAAGGCGGGTAGTTGGAAATAATACCGATAACTGCGTCATTACTTGTATAATACATAAACAGATACTCCTGTATCTTAGATAAACTGGCTGCACCTACCTACCTAAATAATTAGACTGAGATCTATAAACGATACTTAGCACGTGCTTTAACTTAAACGTGTTCCCGTCTCTATCTGGCACGTTAGTTTGTCAATGATGCGACAGACAGGAATAACGCTTAGCCAAAGTATTTACTAAGTAACGTTATTAGATATCTGCCTTTAATAGGTCCAAACCACTAATACCAATAAAGCTGTTCCTCATTAATCATAATGAAATCATTCAGTGACAAGGGTATCTCGGCGCAGTCGAGGGATGTCAGCAATATTTCGACACATTACACTTTGAACACGTTTTGCGTCGTCATGGTTTATGTCATGTATCAAGGTACACATATAAAACAACACAAAACGTATTATCTATAGGATTTGTGAGCAAAAGTAATCAAACGGTTATCTTTTTCGCAAAAACTAAAGTCATTCCGAGTTGCTATCAAGCTTGATCCAGTCTGACTCTGCAGATGTCATCAGAATATCGTCACGTCACGTAGTCTTTAATTATAATGTTTTTCATGTAGAGATGAGTAGTTTCCTAGGCTCTAGGCGCCTCATAGGGGCTAGTTTGACGGACTTCTACTTACTATAGCCCGTTCACACTTATTTTACCTCTGATTTTGCGTCAGTGTCAAAATCAAAATGATCTTTGCTATCGTTACAATAAAGTTGCTTTTCGGTTGCTGCCACTAAACAAGTCTGTCAATAATCAGTAAGCTAGGAAATGCCAGCGCCATCTCGTTCTACAAAATATTGTCGCGTAAAAATGTCTTAAAACAGAGGTGCTTTCATAAATAAACATTTTATTTCAATTTCAGTATCACAGTGATCTTTATTCTTGTTGAAATAAGGTTGCTGTTGGGTTGCTGCTGTCACTGCTGCCAGAGGTAAAAGGTCTGTTCGCAGTTAGCGAACAGACTATAAGCTGGAATATTCACGATCGATGTACAACTTTGTGTTTTTGCAATGTAATGTAACTCTTATCTCGGTAAGGTAAAGTATGTATAAATTAGAATGATCGCGAATAGTTTTATCAAACTTACAGCGATTATTCTAATTTATACTTTACAACAATTAAATAAGAGTCACATTGCAATGACTTACGTCATGTTAATTTAATCGTGAATACGGTGCCTGCTCGTCTCCATAACATATTATTTTTTAGGTCCGTGTGGGCGTCAGCTAAGAGTTTTTTTTTAGAAAATAGGATAAAATAATTAATAAATTTTATAAATACTGGGAGAAGAAAGAACAAAATGTCAATAGTCCTGACTTTTTTGGAAATGTTTGAATTTTTCACTGTCAGGAACTCCTTTCGAAACATTCAAACAACATAGTGTTAGGTACCTAAAGATTATTTATGTGAAGGGACTTAGGTGGGTCATCAATTCATCATAGGACTCATCATTGTCTTGTACTTAGCCAGCCAGTGAAGAAGTTTTCCTTAGAAGAAGTACAAATCTGCTAGGGGTGCGGGTTGTTCGAAAGAGATACCGCGGCCCCTAGCACACAGGCAACTGAGGGAACACGGGTGGGTTTTAGTCAGTAAAAGTCTGACACGCCCTCCCGCTCCACCCAGTGCGGGAGAAGTTATTAGATGATTTCCCACCCAAAAAAAAAAAAAAGAAGTACAAATTCGGGCTTCGGATATTCGGAATCTGATCACATTCGGACTCAAAACCTACTAATACTAATGCATCTGCAACACGCCAAGTGCCTTCAATACATAATAGGTAATAAATATGTACATTTTGTAGTTCCAAATTATCAGGCTTTATCAATCAGAGGCCGGAAACGTAAACGAATTTATTTGCAAGATAATGAGGAAGGGAACGGAGTTCCGTTTAATATTTCAAGGCCAAATTATAGTATTAAGCCATTCATCCAATTGTCGAGTAATCATAGTTATCGTGATTGATAAGATTTCGATGGATAGGTATAAATAAATAGACAAAATATTACGTAAGATATTGTAGATACCTACATTCGTTCGATAATTCCAAGTTCAAACCTGTGAGGTAGTAGTCACGTTTTTCATCATCTATACGTAGAATTCCCGCCGAAATGGTTTATTACGTCATAGATTAAGTATGCAGAGTAACAATAGTAGAGATAGATAAGTAGGTACATACTTATACTTATATTCTTCGATTTGATATCGTTTGATCAAGCCGCCTGTCCTTTTCTCAGTTATGTTGGGGTCGGCTGTCTATCTGGATGCAGCTGTATTTTACATGGAGCGACAACCCAGTTACTGGGTAACACGATTTGACATCCTTTGGTAAGATTGGTTGCCAGACTTTTGGGTTTCTGACTACCCGTCAGGGGCCATCCATAAATTACGTCACACGTTAAGGGGGAGAGGGGGTCAACGAAATGTGGTATTGTGTGACAACGGATAGGGGGGTCAAAAGATTCAAAAATACTAAAACTCGAAATTTATGTGGAAACCAAAAACTTTAAATTACAAATACATATTACTAACTCGATCTATATTTAAAAAGCTTATAAGTAGTATGTGGGTTTAAGTCGTCGGCGAGTGCTATGTTTTATTCAAAATTTAAAAAAATGGACGAACTGCTGTTTTAAATTAATTATTTCTAAATATAAAACTGAACAATATGTGACGTCATACAAAGGGGGTAAGGAGGGGGTTGCACAACCATAAAATTTGTGTGACGTAATTTATGGACGGCCCCTAACCACTATCAAAGATTTAAGAATGATAGCCGGGACCAACTGCATAGCATGCTTTCCGAAGCACGGAGGGATCTCGATATTTAATAAACAGTCACCCATCCACGAACCGACCGCGGCAATTCGTGCGACTATTATCATTTTGCCACGAGCCGCTTGATACCCTTTGATGATTGATTAAACTTTAATGTTGAAGTACTCCATATGTACAGGACCTACATAAGCAAGGTGTTGGTGCTACGTTTGACGAGTTATGCGAACATAAATGTAGGAAACAGATGTTTTTTTTTTTCGCGATTGCATCATTGGTCCCTTATTAAAAGTTGTTCATAATGATGAGTACAATCTCCCATTTCGGTTTGTCGCATGTTTTCAATTTCAACCTGTATACTTACACTAACCAAATTAGAAAAATTAAAACTAACAAAAGTATTAAATTATTACACCATTAAAACACAAAACATAGTATCACATAATTACTTAATTATCATACATAATACAAACACAAACATACTTACATTAAGAAAAAAAAATTGTATTATTTTGCTTGTAGCATAATATAAATAGACCCTTGCGAATTCACTCAAACAACATGTAACAAATGTAAACATATCAATCTGAGTTTGAAGGTCATTGATGGCACGAATAGCTCTGGTAAGGGGTGCCTTGGTAAGCAGGTTAGTTCTGGCTGTAGGTAACAGTAGCAGTGGCGGGCTGCGCCGCCTCCACACGTAGCGGTCTGGCACACACAGACCCAAGCGCTGCAATACTCCCGGGTTACTCTCCACTCCAAATAACGAAGCAGGTTTTTTTTTGCGCACTGTATCTTTATCGCCGAGAGTTGAAAATCGAAGTGTGGTTTTTCGACGTGCTGAGATGCACTCTGTAGGATTCTCAATGCTCGGTTCAACACAGAGAGTTCAAAATCCAGTGCGCGATAAAACCCTGCCGCGATATTTTTAAGTCCGTCCGAACGTAGCACCAACACCTTGCTTATGTAGGTCCTGTACATATGGAGTACTTCAACATTAAAGTTTAATCAATCATCAAAGGGTATCAAGCGGCTCGTGGCAAAATGATAATAGTCGCACGAATTGCCGCGGTCGGTTCGTGGATGGATGACTGTTTATTAAATATCGAGATCCCTCCGTGCTTCGGAAAGCATGCTATGCAGTTGGTCCCGGCTATCATTCTTAAATCTTTGATAGTGGTTAGGGGCCGTCCATAAATTACGTCACACAAATTTTATGGTTGTGCAACCCCCTCCTTACCCCCTTTGTATGACGTCACATATTGTTCAGTTTTATATTTAGAAATAATTAATTTAAAACAGCAGTTCGTCCATTTTTTTAAATTTTGATTAAAACATAGCACTCGCCGACGACTTAAACCCACATACTACTTATAAGCTTTTTAAATATAGATCGAGTTAGTAATATGTATTTGTAATTTAAAGTTTTTGGTTTCCACATAAATTTCGAGTTTTAGTATTTTTGAATCTTTTGACCCCCCTATCCGTTGTCACACAATACCACATTTCGTTGACCCCCTCTCCCCCTTAACGTGTGACGTAATTTATGGATGGCCCCTGACGGGTAGTCAGAAACCCAAAAGTCTGGCAACCAATCTTACCAAAGCATCCTTTACAACGACAACGACAACCCAGTTACTGGGTAACACGATTTGACATCTCAAATCGTGTTACCCAGTAACTGGGTTGTCGCTCCATGTAAAATACAGCTGCATCCAGATAGACAGCCGACCCCAACATAACTGAGAAAAGGACAGGCGGCTTGATCAAACGATATCAAATCGAAGAATATAAGTATAAGTATGTACCTACTTATCTATCTCTACTATTGTTGTTGATCATTATGAACAACTTTTAATAAGGGACCAATGATGCAATCGCGAAAAAAAAAACATCTGTTTCCTACATTTATGTTCGCATAACTCGTCAAAATGTAGGGAACAGCTGTTTTTTTTTTGCGATTGCATCATTGGTCCCTTAGTAAAAGTTGTTCATAATGATGAGTACAATCTCCCATTACGGTTTGTCGCATGTTTTCAATTTCAACCTGTATAGCTTAGGTTATTAGTTTAAGTTTTTAACTGTCGCATTAGGGTAAATCCTGTAATGATAGTTTAAGCTGTTATAATTTTTTTATATTTTTTAACAGGTACGTCTGGGCTAACGTGGACTATCTAGGTAAACTAGATTCGTTGTATCGGTGTAACTGTCACAGCCATCTGGTTAAATTAGCCAGCTAATTGAACGCCTAGGCGGTTCATTCCATCCAATTAAATAGCTGAAGGACGACCAGCCAAGTCATTGAGCGCAACGTTTAACAAGACGGCTGAATGCCGTGTAGTCATTTAGTTAAATTGGATATTTGTGAATTTGTAATGTTTGGTTTGGGTGACTGTGAGTTCACAAATTATGTACGACAAATTTTGACTAATACTAAGTAACTAGTAGGTAATAGTGAAATGTTTGTTCACAAAAAAGTACATAACACGAATATTACTCAATAATGATTAAGTCAGTCAGTAAGTTCAGTCAGTTTAGACTCAAATATTACCACATGCTTATCATTGTTATCAAAATCCTTTATCCTTGTCACATCTATATGTATACATTAATATCCATAGGTAAATAGGTACTTATGTAAAACCACGGATAAATTTACGATAGTATCTAATTGATCTGCTTTATATTGGTACTTAAATATACAAAGGGTAGGTACATAATATGAAATGATTGTAAGTAACGTGAACATTCGATGTTGCCCGTGACCCAGCCTTGCCCCTCAGTCAGTCTGTTGTTTTGATGTCATATTAACATTCATTATGTAGGTACGGGTACCTTTACATGAATTTATACATATTTATAATGTCGTGATCTGCGCTGTCTGGTGTATTTTTCTTATCGATAAGCGATTACCAAGAAAAGATGGTTACGTCTTTGGAAAAAATTCTTTAGCTGAAGCCCATCCAATTAGGAGATACCTAAGTGGTAGACCAGTGGCAATGGCCGCGACGAATTGTGTGTAGGTCGTAGGTTTGAAAACCCGGACAAGCGCTTTCTACTGCTCTCAAAACGGTGAGAAAACCGGCATGTTCCAGAACCAAAAACTCGAAGTCATGTGACATCTACTAACCCGCACCTTAATTGCGTAACACGCGATTAATCATAATCGGTTTCATTTTGACAGTTCAACAATATTCATTGCGTTATTTATGTTGTTGAGCAGACACATTTTTCGAACTTAAGAAGCAATGGCTTAGCCATCTGTTTCAAAACTAAGCAGATGATGATTAATCATGAGTTACGCAATTAGGGTGCTGGACTGGGCCCGCGTCCTGGAGTAATCCAGGAAGGAAGCCTTTGTTCCAGCCATATAGATTTTTTAAATATTTCTATGGTCCCAGCTGGGAAAGTGGCTGATCATTGTATGCATGTAATTAGGAGTAGGTACTCAAGTACAATAATAACTTAGTTCTATAGTGCCTGTTTACGACGCAAGAACATTCTAGTAAGGTATAAGTAGATCTCTATTCTCAGTTTTCTTCAAGTGGAAAAACCTAACGACAACACAAACTATAAAGTAGAACTGTCTTTCGTTCTAATAAAACAATGTAATTCCATTGCATCGACTACGTAGGTACATAATACGTGATGTAACTTTTCTTTATTAGTTACGTCAAATTGTTTCATCGAATAAAATAGGAATTGGAACGCGATGATCAGCTGTTTGTGCTGTCACGCACTCCATTGTGTCAAACCCCAATCTGTCAAATTTCTTTGATAGATTTTCTACTTTATAACAAGATGATAAGGTTCATGTTCAATTGGGAAAATTTGACAGTTGGGGCTAGCTTGACCCGCTGGCGTCTGTACATATTAGGTATTTCAAAACGTAACCAAGTAATATATACTGCCTAGAATCTAGCTGATGATTTTAAAAGTCGCGTCGTCTCGTTGGTCTAGTGGTCACAAGTTTTTTTTTCTTCACTTTTTAGTTATAGTACCGTATTGCCTAGTTTTTTAAGTTGCTCCATATTGCATGATATTGTGTGGCCGTATCTCTGGAAACAGGTTGCTACATGTTGCCATTGCCCTAAATTGCTGGATGTAGTCGTGACGTCATAGTTGACGAGAATTGACCACGATGGAGCAATTTTAGTTGCTCGTGTAAGCGCACCTTTAGGTAACACTGATACAATTTAATAGGCACCATTCAAGTATGAATAGCATTACTGCCAAGTAGGTATCGTGATTCTCGTGATAAAAGCAATAGGCATGTATCAATGACTTCTTTTTTGTAGTGATCTTCAAAAATATTATACTGCGTAAATAAATCGCGCCATTTGGCATAATTATCTGTTGACTACTAGGTAATTAAAACGTATAAATTACTTATGTAATCGCGCGTTAACGGGGAAGAACTGAATAAATGACGAAGAGAATTATATTGTTGCGTAATTTTACAATATTGACGCAATCTAGGAACATTTATTAACATAGCATTATTCATATAGTGCCTACAACTACACATCGCCATTTATGGTTATGTATGTCTGATGTAATAGGGGCGAGTCGATTGCCATAAATCGGGCACAAATCACGGCTACAGGGGGCTCCAGGGGGTTTCTATGGTCGTTTCGGTCGAAGTAACGGGCGATTCCAACTCCGTATCACTTACGGACAGAAAATTAGTTTGGAACCCGAACTAAGAATGAATGACAACACGATTTGACAGCTGTCCCTAATCCCGATGTGTTTTTGCCCGTCCAAAAAGTTAGTTGATTGGCGCAGTATTCACTAAGAAGTTTCGAAGTACTTTCGGACGGGCCCGTATCTTCGTTGACGGAGTTAGAGAGTAGCCCACCAGGCTGCTAGCTGCTACTGATAAATTCAAGATTGAAAAACCCAATATATAACACTTCCCGTCCCGGGAATCGAATTCAGGACGTCATGCTCAGCAGTAGCGCTTGTGACCCAGTCACCACAGTCACTCGGACGTAAAAATATTCCGGCGGATTTTCTTGCTCACTGGATTTACAGCTCTCAGTCTAAAACCGAGCATTCAGAATCCAACAGAGTCCATCCCAGCTCGTTCAAAAAATACTCAGTAGGTAAGTATTCGATTTTCAACTTTCGCCGCTAGGCAGAGCATTGAAGATCCAGTGAGATGTTTTTTATATCCGTGCGTACGTGCAGTAACTAACGTACCTATTCAATTAGTAAACAAAAACAAAAGGTCATCTTTATTTTTGTTTGTAAGTGGTTGCCCTTATACCTAAGGCCTAACATCATTAGATTGGTTCCAGGTACCAGGACAATGAGCGGAAGGTAAAAAATGTTTGTCACCTACAAAGCTACTGTAGTTACCACAAACATTATCCTTAGTATAGTTACCGGCACGTAAGTTGGCAAGAGATTTTGTAGTGGGGGAAATTCGCGCATGTAAAAATGTATGAAATGGTGCCTGCGCGAACTTCCCCCACTACAAAATCTCTTGCCAACTTACGTGCCGGTAACTTTATTAGTCTTGGCGGAATTTACGCATTGTAATTTGTTACCGAGTGTGGTGACGCGGTTTCTTGTTTATCTGTACTAGTACCGTCAATCGCGCGTCAGTGAGACATTTTCAGTTACGAGAATAATTGCTCAGTCTGGCACTACGCGAATGAGATGAAATACTTTGCAAATTGCTCTAACTGCTACAAAAACTACGGGAACCGCCCTATGTGCTACGCGCGAAAAGGCTACGCGAAACACCATTACTGCTACGAAATACTACGACAGCCGCCATTAAGTACTGCTATGAAATATTACGAGAACTACCCTAAATAAAACACATTGTCTGACACAACACTAGTGAATGTATTTCCAGAACGGTCCGGCGGAGGTGTATTTAAAGTACTCGTACCTACACCCGCATTTCGCTAGTTATTTTACCGTCCTGAATACAACGTTGTGATACCTATTATTATTGTTTGATGTTGTCGTGACTTGTAGGTAATTGACTGCACATTTTTAAGGTTCAAATAGTACAGACGCCAGCACATGAAGCTACCCCAATCTGTCAAAATTCTTTGATAGATTTTCAACTTTATGACGTAAACATAAGGTTCATGTTCAATTGGGAAACTTTAACAGTTTGGGGTAGCTTGATGTTGTGCTGGCGTCTGTACCTAATCTTATTGACATAACATAACATTACGCTTTATTTCTCCGAGGAGTTGGGCAGAGGACTACCTACCTATAGTTCTTCTTAATACATACCTAAATCCATAAATGGTTTTTCCTCAAATTCGATACTATGTACTATCGGACAGTGCGGCACCACTTCTAATCTAAATAATGCTTTTGTGACGCAGATCGATATTATGATAATCTAATCTCAACTTCCTGTGCCGTATTATAATGTTTATAACTCGAATCAGTTTTTTTTCTTTCAGTTTTTAAGGTAAAATCAACCTTCTTCAGTTGCATTTACTTGCTACTGACGCACTCTACTTGAACATTGCCGACCTACGTCACATAGTCCTTTTTCATTCGTTTTTAGGATTCCGTACCCAGAGGGTGTCAAATGGGCCCTAGTAAGTACACTAGCTCAGACCGTTTAGCGAATGACAACCACACATTTTTGTTTGTCATACATTTAAAAGTCTCTTAAGTTTTTATGTTTAGCTTATAATGTCTCACTACTAGACAAAGGCCTCCCCCAAGTCCTACCAGGAACTCTTTTCCTGCGCCACCTCGAAGCCCTCGCGGTACTCGTCCCAGCCATCTCGCTACCGCTTTCTGGGCCGACCGCGGCGGCGCCGTCCATCTTCAGGCACCCATTGTGTGAAGACTATTTATTAATGAGCCCTGTCCATCTTATGTCAAAACAAAATCTGAATTTAGTTCTAGCCTTGAGCCAATATTTGTATTTCGAAATTTATTTATTTGTTTAATACTTCACGCACAGAAATGTACAGAAGCGGACTTAATGCCATAGAATAAATACGAAATAATCTGGAATCTGGAACACACACCACATGTAATAGTAGAATGTAAATTGGCCACATTTATAAAAAAAACATCATACTACCCTACATTTTGGCAAATAAATTATTATTATAGGCATTTTCTACCTTTGGGTTATGCAGAAACAAACATTGGTAGGCGCAATTACGTAAGTCATCGTCTTTATTTATATTTATGCAAAGTTGCTAATACTAAAATGACAACTTAATACCGAACTAAGAGGTCATTTTTGTATCAAGAAGTTTTGCCTATGACAGTTAAGTTCTTAATTCAATAAATGGCTCGCTGGTTTAAACCTGATCTAAAGGAAAACTTTGTTTTGTAATACGGGGGTTTATGTGTAAGTGCTGCATCTCTAGAACCTCTAACTAGGTTGATTTTTTTAAAGCCGAGGCGCTGAAAACAAATAAGTGTCAACCTATGTAAGTACTTGTTTTCTTTGATCCATTATCATCAATGAAATTGTGCTGATAATTGAGGCGAATGAAAAGTACAATAAAAGGTTCTTTTCATACGCAAAGATTATCGGCACAATCTTGTTTTTCAAAAAATAATTCTCTTATCGTATGTATACTTAATTTATCTCTTATCCAATACAGTATCTGTCGACTTCCAAGAATTAAGGAAGTACTTAATTTCAAATTATAGAAATAAATTAAATGTGTTTTGTGTTTCTTCCCTTGTTGGTGTATAAGGATAATATGGTAAAATCAAAGGTATATTTATATTTTTTCTAAATTATTTTATTCCCTCTATCTCTTTCTTTTTTTCATAATTCTTATGATATCTTAGCGCTATTTACAGTTTGTATAAATTAAAGTAGTAATAGTTTATTTTACACAGTAAGTTACTATTGTACAACACACTTTCATTGATCATGAAAGACTTGACTACTTCAACTGTACCATTCAACATAAATCCGAATGAACAAAAATTAAACAAAATGATTGAAAACAAAAAAAAAGTGATTTAGAAACAATTTTGACATGGTAACACTACTGATTGATTTGAACAGATTAATTACAAAACAAACATATAATTGATCTCAAAATTTAGATCAAAAATAAAAACTCAACACCAAGTACCAAATGGAAAAAAATAATTTAGTAATAGGAAGAGAGTGCCGACATCACACCGTCAATTACAACAACAATAAATAACGTTTAAATTAAATAAATGGCACAGACCAAATTCTACAACCATTTCCGGTACATGGTGAAGTGAATATATTTCTTTTATCAAACATAATTTCGGTTGAATATAATAACAAAAGAATAATTTCGTATGTTGATTAGCCGAATAATCACGATTTAATATAACCAAAAATAATATAATCAAAATAACTCTATGATGGAAGCAACTGATCGTTGTGCAACAAAAGAACTATCACTTCTGCGTAACAACATAATGGCAATCAAGTAATCGCTAAATAACATCGGTGGAGATCACAATTACACGATATAACTTTATATAAATACAAAATATACATAGGTCATTTACCTAACACTACAGCAACAACTTCAATGCAATATACCCATCTTATATTGATGTGAAATTGATATGATTACTTTAGGCTCATGAGGAATTAACGTAATAGTTAACTGAATGCTTCATATAAATAACTCATTCGCGACGAGGGACGGTCGGTCCGCAGCGCCTCCCCTGCACAGCAAGGATGGGTCGCTTGTCGATTGCATAGATCACAAGAACGCGATATCAGTCTCACTTATTCTGTCATTATGAACGTTACGACTATACCACAGCTCGTAAAAGCCAGAACGAAATAATGCCAATAAAAGCCGCATAAAACTGTAGCAGCATTGTAACAGTGCGTTTGTTTAGCATCGGTGCATTATGCGATTCTTATTGTTGTTAAGTCCGAGCTTCTACGTTTTATAAATTAGTAGCGCGTGTCCGGGACGGACCAGCCGCCCGGCCGCTCGATCCCCTTGGATCCTAATCACTAAATTAAAATCTCGACAGAGACAAATATTTGGCTTGGGGTACTTCTTACTGAAAGTTGGATATTCGGACGAACAGCGTAGGACTATTTCAGTGAGGACGACCGCAAGCCTCAGGAGGCCGGAATAACTTAAGTTAAATTCATAAATAGGGAAATCCGGGGCGCGTCGCGGGGCGAGCCGGGGTCGATGCGATGCGCCGGAGCGGCCCGATGCCAGCACCGAGCGAGGAGCTGCGAGTGAAAGACGCAGTGGTCGGGGCCTACGCGCAGTCGGCCATGTCCACGTCGGGCACCAGCCGGTCGTGGCTGGCGGCGGCGCGGGGCGGCAGCTCGTTGCGCGGGTCGCGCGCCAGCCAGGGGTGGCGCAGCACGTCGCGCGCGCTCAGCCGCTCGCACGCCTCGCGCCGCAGCAGCGAGCGGATCAGGCACTTGCCCCGCGACGACAAGCACTCCGGCACCACGAAGTAACCCCGTGATATCTTGGCGAACAGCGATGCGTGCTCAGAGTCGTTGAATGGATACCTAGAACAAAAAATATATAAGGTTAATCATCGGTAATCAATAGTCTAGCTAGAGTGATCGATGGGATATTTGGATAGATTACTAATCTATTGAATCTGTCCCACTAGCTAGCAAAAAACGTCGGCAAAAAGGTTCTTATCGCATTTGGAAAGATAAGTCTGGATCATAAAACATCGGCCGAGAGTAGAGCCCCTAATCGCTACCTTTTTACAAAACGCGGTCCCAATTAATATCGATCCGATTGTCATTTAGAAAGAGCAGCTGCAAACCAAAACAAAAACTCAGGTACGATGGAACCCTTCCGGCGACAGGTGAAGCGGCGATTGCAGCCAAATCCCGAATTTCGTATATAAATTACGGGTGCGAGTCCAAAAAAAGGTAGAAAACAAAGGCTCGCGAACGGCAGGTGCCTACGGAGGCGGGGCGCGGGGGGCAACGTCTTCACCACATGACTACGGCAGGTGCGGGGAAGATTTCACGAGCCTCATTTATATGTGGGTGATATAATTGTTAGCCGTTGGCGCGTAACGGCCGACAGGTGATCATCCCCACGGCTACGTCGCCAACGGTCGCCGCGACCCTCGCTTTGTGATCTCGACAAACGGTAAGTCCCACGCTTCGCAGGTGAAGACGCCCACCCTGCACCCTTTGCATAAATTATGCGCGTTTAATTGCTGCTAACCTACATTTTGTTTTCGGAACGGATCCTTACTCTTTAGATATGGTCTTTGAATAAGGGTGAAGTTAAGTAGGTATTAGATACGCACCTTCCAACGAGCATGGTGTACAGTATGACGCCGAGGGACCACATGTCAGCCGCTCTGCCGGAGTACGTCCGGTGAGCCCTGAGGATCTCAGGCGACACGTAGGCGGGACATCCTCGCTTGTCCTGAAGTAAATCCTCCTCAGGATCGTCGAGAACAACTGCGTCTTCTAACGACTCTAATTTTAACGTCGTTCTGAAACAAAAATAAACAAAGTTTAGTCTTTTGGCCTAGGAAGTGTTGGAGCGGGACATTCGTAGGAGATAAATTTATGTGCACACACATAATTCATCTTGCATTCGAGGGCCCATTTAGCCGGCTACATTGTCAGTTCGCGTGCGTTTGACGTGCATGACCAGTGACCCATATAAATGGCGATCGTTTGCCTATAATACAGGCGCGATACGCACTCGTCCGAAATGGGATCCCTTTGTGCACAAAGCTTTGTCGGTACACTATTAACGATTCGCGCGCTCCGCTAATTATTATTAAAGCGTCATACATTAATGTGTTCGCGTTCACGTTGCAAAATAGGTTCGGGGATACGGCGGTGTATCGGTGCGTATGCAACAATAATGTCATGTAAATAATTACATAGCGAACCATAAAGCTGTTCGGTGATGCAATAGGTTTTGTTTCATCACATCGGGCTTTAGGCTCACCGTGCGCGACCTCGTATTTCACAGAGCGGCCGCATCGTTTCGAAATGCATTATTAAATGCACAGTTGGAAACATTACACCGGCTGCGTCGTGTATGATTGAATGTAAACTAACTCCAATCGGGCGACAAACGGGAGTTTTCGATCTTCGGTTTCATGGGAACGCATCCAGCCTATGCTTTAATCAGTCTTTGCTGAGTCAAACGTATTGTGCGCTTTACCATTGCCAAGTTTTGTATTGAGAACGCGTGGAAACTGAGTAGGTTGCTATAATTTTATTTTAATAAATACGTCAAAGGCAAAACAGGACAGGTGCGCGCAGGGCGGTTTCGATGCAGCAAAATCAACATAAATGCATTAAACGCACACTTGCACCAGGTATTTTTAACCGTCTTAGTAATAATATACAGGGAATGGAGGGCTTAAACGATTTGAAGAGCAGCTCCTGTACTATTTATAAGTACATCACGAACCCTATAATTGTCTAGTAAGAATGTCGAAACGAAATTGTAACATTCGATCGTGAGGAAATGTGTAAGTTTCGATTGGCCGTGCGTATTCCGAAAGCTGAAGGCAATAAATATCAAGTTTGCTCAGAGCGCTGTTACAAAACCTACGAGTTGCGGTCTCAGCTGTTTGACAAATAGTCTGCGGACGTACGCAAGACTCGTTGGAGCTGAGTTGGTGGCTCGGCAAGGAGATCGCACTGCTAATAGACTGCCAACGAGGCATATTAGACCGTAGCGTGGTATTAATAACGCGTTGCGATACTTCTAGATGTTAGATAAACGATTGCTATTTATTATGAGCACATTTTACCAAGTGATCGTGTCGTGACAATATGGAGCGGTTGGCTCCCGCTAAAGGTTACTCTCGTTAAGACTGTCGCAACAGCGCTCGGTTATCAAGTGAAATATTATGCGCTGGGCCAGCAAGACATCTCGCGAATTAGTTGTGCCGTGCGCGCGTACAGTTATGTATACGTAAAGTCCAGATGATTGTTCTAATGATGTAGATGCACGTTGGATGCGCGGTGCAGTGGTCGTGCGTGGCCGGGCACGTGCGGCGCCGCCAGGTAATCGCTCGGTGTAGCAACAGATCCGCTGTGGGAACTAGTTGACGAAACGCGTGACGTCAGCCTGCAACTGCACTCCGGCCCTTTTTTGTAATCCATCAGTGAGCGGAGCCGAGTCTGGAGGGCGTCCTCGTATCCGTTTAGGTCTCGTGACTGCGCAACTGATCCTAATTAAATCCCTACAACGGCAAGGCTAAAGTGCGATGTCTGCAGTTGCAATCGATTCGAATTTCGCAACGTGTAAATAAGTTATACGGTGTCGTAACGCGGTCGGAAGGTTGGCCGGATTTCCGAGCGTGTTCCGAGCGGTGGCCTCCAAGGATTCTCGCGGTGTCTCGGACGCGGGCTGCGGCCCGCGGGCGAAAGGACACCTCGGCTTTACGCAACGCGCGGCACGCACACGCAGGCCTGCCTGCTGCCGGAGACCAGCCATTGCTCTGCGCACCGCCCCCATATCTAATGCAGTCGTGAACTCGTGACGTACCTACCCGAAACTTAACAGTCTCTATTACTAAATTGACTCACGTTTACAACTTCGCAACGGTGTTAACGAAATATTTCGATAAAATTACACGTTTGTAAGTGAGTTACGTTCTCCTTAACATTTCTTGGTCAAGTTTGTCTAAAGGTGGATCGTTCATAAATTCATGTATCGAGCACTATTATGTTAGTTGAATGTGTTGGTACAATGTCGCACGTCGTTTATGAAGATTGATCGTAATATGAATGCTGTAGTATCGATATCACGTCGCATGTGGAGCGTGTCGGCCGGCGCTCGGTGTGGGAGATCGCCCACAATTAGCGGGATGCGCCGGCGCGCGTTTCGCAACCGCCGCCATTGCTCAACTCAACCCTGACAGTTTCGTAACAAACAATGGCAGTCATCGAGACACAGATGCACCACACATGCATGCACTTCCTGCTCGAGTTTGTATCGCCGCTGCATTACGAATACTTGCGCAAGAGCTAGGAAACGCTTCATAACCGAGTGTACACAAATCGGAGCCGATGTGTCAGTTGCACAGATTGCGAAAGACTATTTTAATAGCCGAGTCAACAATGTATAATTCGACTTTGACGCTCGATATCAGCCGTTTCCGAACCGACAACCGTACGGCGCGGCTCGGTGGCGCAGCGGTTAGTCACAGGTTTTCGTAACCCGCATTGTAGGGACATGTGATGTCGTAAGCGCGATGCCAGTTGCCACACCGCGGAGATGCCGCCGGGATACGTTGGGAAACCATCCCGACCATGCCCAATTATATGTCGGCTGTTGTGACGCAAGCGCGGATGTTTCATGAAACCTGATAGATAACAGCATCGGAGCACAATCAGACCTTAACTTGTCTCGCGTCTTATCACTGTCTTCGGTGCGTGTTTCACACGTTTTATGGCGATTTTTATTTATGTACATACTTATAAGAGTCACCAACTACTATCGCATGATAACTGTGTACCTACACTCATAGCCATTCCAGAATTTAGGTCTCAAAACCGCGCTGGCGGCGGCACAGTTTGCTTTATCAGAGCGCCGATAACGAAAGTCGAACTGAGTTTTGAAACCGAGCGTTGGGCCGCTTGCGAAAACGCTAATGTGAACATCGGTTGCAAAATTGTTTTAGTTTAAAAATCGAATGCAGTGACAATGGTGGCACGGCCTAGCCCGTGGATCGCTGGCGGGCTGCGAGATGTCACACCCGTGACATTTCATCGGCGCGCGTCTGTCAGTGAAGTAAGGAGATCGAGTAGCGCAACTGCGGGCGGCTGTATTTGGCAGGCGGGCGGCGTCCGCGCACCGTCGTGTCACAATGGCTTGGATTATGAGCCGCGTTGCGATATGGCATGTTGCAAGTCCGGGCGGCGGTCCAAGCGCCTCCGCCGAAATAATCCCGTGTTGCAACGCGCGGACTGCGGAACGGGCGCCACTCCAGAGCCCGTTGCGCAAACGCACTACCGCACGCAATTGGCCAATTGCGCACCATCTCCGAGTGCTCGACGGTCGCGACGCGACGTTTACGAAACGTACGATACCGTTCGATGACCCGCGCGCTTCTATTACGTGACGATTGTGCAATGAAAGAAAGCGGCCGGAATGCGTGCGCAAAAAGTATCCAAAATCTCGTCGAATTCCGTCTCGAATCGTTGCAATTACACAGTTACGCGACGTCGTGTTAAATCCGGTGAGCGGTCGACTTTCTAACGCGGGGTCGGTGTACGCGGCGGCGTGTCGCAACAATTTCTCCGAGCGGCCGTCGCGAACGAAGAAAGCGCGACCTCAGCGGCGTTTTGCAATCGCACGCCCGCACCGTTGGCGCTGGAGAAAGACACGCTGAGCGCCGTAGAAAGCGTACATCGACCCGGCCACGCCACGGCAGCAGTACAGCACCCGCTAACCGCAGGGAGAGGCTTGCGACAGTGATGTTAACAAGATTCCTGCAGCCTCCTGCGACCGCAGCAGCACGAGCCGCTTACCATAACAGTAATGTTCCGCGTGTGGGGCTAGTGATTGGGCAAGTGAGCCCCGCGTTACGCAAGTCGCGATAAAGCGCGCCGCATGTCACACTCGTGAAACACTTCCGTTCATTGACTCCTTCCCGATATAACTGCGTTGTCTGTTTCGAAATACTTTCGCCGACGTGGCACACGTGTGAGGACACTGGGCCACCGAAAAAACAGCGAGTTGCATCAGTACCCTTCATCTTTAAGGGCCATTTGTTGGCTACGCTTGAGACATATCGTCGCAGATCCTGGCGCCGGGTCCCGCCGCATGCACAACCCAAATGCCGCAATACCTCGCGTAACGCTGCTCATGTCTAATTTTAACTAAGGAATTCTGTCGTGCAGGATATTACACGAAGAATCAACGGGAAACCAGCTCACTAGCACGTTTGCGTATTCACTTTCATAACTCGTTGTTACGTTTTAAACCGACTTTTCCAAGTGTTAGGAAATGGCGAATAAAAAGCTGGTGCTCCCACATCGCGGACGAGTAATCATCGGCATTACACCACTATTACGTGAAGAAAGAAAAAATAAGATTATCGTGCGACAGACTGTGATTAGTTACGACGATAGCTTTCACGCTATCGATGACACGTAACTACACAAAAAGTAATGTTTCGTTTCACCGTACGATCGGCCTGCAATCATGTGAGGACACCTGGCGACAGGTGCGCGTGGCGAGCTCGGAGGCTGTATAACGAGTACCAGTAACTCCATAAAGGGCAGCTGTACCATGTATGTGTCGCTCGACAGATGCGGTCTAGATCGCTCGATAAATAAAAAGAGCAAATCCGCATCCGTATGCGTCCGCGCAGCTTCCGCCGCACGCAGCCGGAATCGCCGATTGTTTCACTCGCAATCGTTTCCTCCTCATTACAAAGAGTCGGAAGTGCTAAAGGTGCGAGATGAATGCTCGACGCACACATGTTATTCAATATAGGTTAGAGCAGTTGGCACATTGTAAGGGTTGCGATACAGGCAATGGAAATTGGAACGACGATTAATCATGAAAGCTATGCCCGCTGGTCGGACGACGCAAGAGCTTGCGATATGTAGCGAACGGAGTAGAGTATTGCGAACTGGCGAGGCAATGCCGAGCATTACTGAAACAGTTGGTTAACTATAGGATCTGGTGAGTGGCGCAAATGTATGGAAAAATTTAACGAGACAATGCTACGTTGACTTTACGGCTGATTTATATGCGCGGAGCAGAGCATCCTAAAACCTTTGCTAATCGAATGTTTTGTAACGGCGCGGGCGTCACTTAGGCAC
Organism: Antitype chi; assembly: GCA_947359405.1. Lineage (NCBI taxonomy): Eukaryota > Metazoa > Arthropoda > Insecta > Lepidoptera > Noctuidae > Antitype > Antitype chi. The sequence goes on from OX375813.1 coordinate 17,673,924, forward strand.
AGAACGTTTCGCATAGTTATCGCAATGTATTAAACGGCTGGTCCTTACGCTCCATTTCATAATGTGGTTTGCACAACAGTCTAAACAAGCGCGCGTTTGTCTCTCGTGCACGTCGACTGACTTGTTCCAACTAACTTGTTACAAGCACTCATTACATTTAGGCTAAAAACTAGTCATTATCAGAAATTTACATGTTTCTGGCGATGCGAAACCGAAACAACGAAATGTAATCAAGCGTGAATAATAAACAAAATGATAATGAAACTTCAGACATGAACATGGGCACGAGGCGGTATGGCGACATTTTGACACCAATAAACCGTTTTAACATTTCATATAAAGACAATAAACACAATGTAATCGTACATAAGTACAAAGCAGGAATGAATGACGCAGGATGATTTCGAAAACGCGAAATAAGCGACGTTGCGATTTCGCCTTGTGAAATACGTTTACTTCGTGATTGCAGAAACGCGTGGGACGACAAATAGGATTAATCTCCGTCGATTCCTAACTATTACGAGGTAAAAATAGCTTTTTATACTTCGCAGTACACAATTGAGTCATTTCCAATGAAATTATAAGGAAAATCTGTCGAGAATACTCTAATTTGTGATGGTCTCAAATTGTTCTGCTATTCAAAAATCTTCAGCAACGTGTTTATGGTATAAAATAAGGTAACGACCTGACTTGCTCCGTTTATCGCGATTTTTATCAGCATTTCACTCGTATCTTATCTACTGAAAAACCTTAAAATTTTCACCACTTGTTTATTTGTTTAGTTAGCAACGTGAGTGATAAGCAAATACATATTTTGTAATCTAATGAGTGAACTGTTTGTTACACAATCTGTTTAACTTATTTATTGGTCGGTCGTTGCGAAAATGTGTTACATATAACATGCACTTATTGTGATGCTATTGGTATGGAAATTAGTTGCGTCGCGCGCTGCACGAGCTGAGCCTGTTATATTACGAGCTGAGCTTTGACGTTATGTAGGCGGGCTTCTGGGAACATATCCCACCGCGTGATTTGAATTTCGATTCGAGCTAAACGCAGCCATTATTCACCATCTACATAAAAAGCGTGTAAACAAAAAAACTTGTTTGCAAACAGAATTTATTCGTTGCTCCGGTACCGCTAAGTCTCTTGTGCCGACTTCTGGTGGTACCGCGATCATTATCTGAACTCCATCGAGCAGGAACAATAGCTATAGTACTGGGTCCGTATACGACCCCAATGTCGTCGCAGGTACTGTCGGCTCACCGCGATAAGACACGCAAAAGCATTTACTACATTCCCCTACAAATTGAACAGAATTCATCGCGGCACACGACATCCATCACTACGTGTGCTATAGTTAACATGTTTTACAGAAACCAAACGCGGCAATGTACTGCTTATTGATTAAATTACTTGTCAGAAATCTAGAACAAAGGTTGTGCTCGTGCTCGTTCCAGCTTATAAACGCTTTGATACTACAACAAAAGAGCGGTAAAACGTGTGCTTGACGTAAACAATACAAGGAAATTGTATAGCCACGCAAAATGTTTATGAAAATCGTTTTGGCCAAAAGTTTGTAAATAAATAATTATCTTTGCGGGATAAAAATCGCGAGTGGAGAACTCGTTTCTACCGTTAAGCATTGCTGAAAACGACGAGTAAACATCGCTAATGAGAACCAGTCCAGAACGGGTTTCCATATTTATTGATTACCGAGAAAAGGTGCGTTTTAAGAGACGACTCAAAATTATTCCTTACTATCAAATATTCTCACATAGTTTTAATCGAAAGCGTAAAAGAACATAGTGCTGTACGACGAAGAATTCCAAACACCGTACGATTGTGTGAATCGAGAACGTGGATCGAATACGTGTCGAGTGATCGTGGTTGATAAATAAACAGGCTTCTAGGATTTGCGGACAATGCCCTTTGTGTTTTCATACTTATTGGAAAATATTTGGAGACGTGGCGGAGTTAGTAAGCTACCACAGCATATCTCAAAGTTTACAGCTACGGTTCGAATGTGGCACGCCAAACAGCGGTACTTTCTGATTGGTACGCTGTTCGCTTCGGCGAAATGGTACTAGGCCGATGAAAGTATTGATGCTAACACAATATCGTGATAGATAAACCCGGCTATGTGCATAAATGACTAATACAGTATGACTAAATATTATTTTATAACTGTGGTGGCACATTTCTCTTAAGCTACTCCAATTCGAATTGGCAATAAGCAGGTGTTTACTTCTGATTAGTAAGCACAAAAAGTTATAAGGCATTAGATATGTCTATTTTTTGTTATACTCGAAGGTACATCGAACTATGAGATCATGTAAGGATCAACGCTCCCTCCAATCGAAAAAGCAATGATCAACAACATTAAATTAAGATGGCTGGTCTATGCGGCCGTTCACCCCGCGGATACTTTTTTCTAGAACCAATGATGTAACTTGGAAAGTGCGGAAATGGTAATTTCTAAACACCAACAGAATTACACGGAGACTTATTATATCACTATTCCGGGCATCTCGCTCGCGGATGCACCGCAGAGCGGGGGGAGGTCACTGAACTTGCGAAACTTCACCTGTCATATCCGAGGGGAGCGAAACAAAGCCGCGTGATGTAACCAAAGAAAGTGCGGAAATCTATCAAATTAATAATAAATCGTGCGCACTGACAATTGTATTGGTTTCATAGGCGGCGTCTGTCTGACAGAACGATTTAGATTTTGAAATAATTGGAATTGGTCGCATTCCAAATTCACATTAGATGCGGTGCGATGGTCGCTTGCACAATGTTGGCGGGCGCAGCGGAAGAGAGTGCGGCGAAACGGCACACGCCGGTGATGCAATAAAGAAAGTGCGGAACTGAAGTAGGTTTTCTAACGCGGTGAATGTACTCTATCCATTAGCATTTTATCATTCGCGTCCGCAGGCTGCGCCGCTGAGGCTCGCCGGCCGACGACCTCGGGTGATGTCAGAGGAGCCGATGTGTTATTCGCGATCGGCAATACTTGCGAAGTCGTGATATAATATATAATACCTTCGGGACGGAAAATTACGATGCGAAATCATGAGCCTACCGCGAAGAGGTTACACAGAGCGTTACATCAAACTCTTGCTGTATTGGAGACTGCAATGAGTTAAGTAACGAGTGTTGTCACACTTGTTTGTTGCAATTACAAAGCTGATGTAATACGTGCACTGTGCAACTGGAGGAAACAAGAGGAAACATAGCCATACAACGTGGCAATGCTGCCAGCCTTTTGGGCACTCTTCCCGTTGACAACGATGCGGACTTATTTTTTGATGCATTATGATTATTTTCTTTTTTATATACCTGTACATAATAATAGCTTTGCTTTGTGTTTATCAAATTAGACTGAACTTTAGTATAGGATATAATGAATATATACCAGTGTATATATTCATTATATCCTATACTAAAGTACTAAACTTTCATTTTTTTTTTTTTTTACGTGTATATCGCAGTCGATATACACGTAAAAAAAAAAAAAAATGAAAGTTTATAGCATAGATGGAATATTTGACATGTACAATATTTGCAAGAACTAATGGCACCAGTGTGGAATTAACACTGAATTTTCAACAAAGTCTTCAAGCTAGTCTTAAAAGATTTCAATATACGTAACAAAGAGCATGCGAAAAAGAAACGCTTGCAGAAATGTAAGTAACCTACTTAAGTTAGCACTGACATGAATAATTGGCAAAAAATATGTTAAAAAGCGATATGTCAAGTTCAGTGGGCGCGAGGCCGATGCGCGATCGCAAGCGCTGCTGGCGGGGAGAAAGAGGGGGAGGTGCTCGCGCGCAGGGGAGGGGGGTCGCCGGTGACAATGAATGGCAAAGCACCGTTGTACTTGACCCAGTATTCCGGCCGTCACGCCCGGTGCAGCGCTGACGTTCGATTGATGACATGCGTGAGACACGACCACAGTCACTAACAAACGCTACCATTTCTCACATTAGCACTATAATTAACCAGTATGTAGCACAGCGATGGGTTTATGATAAGCCCGACATTGGCGCACTGACCCACTTGGCACTGCCGTCAGATTTCTTTACGTCAATCAAAGAATATTTCCATCTAGCAGTCATTAGCGGTACCCGAGCTCGATGGCCTGAGATGGATGATGTCACCATTTTGGAACGTGCATATTAGTTCAACAATTGAATCATTCCACTAACGATATTATTAAGAATTCTATCTCGACACGTTTAGGGCGCTGTACATAAACAGTCGATGTCGAAACGCATACAAAGTATCTCGCAAGCGGTTTCCGATATACATTTGTTAGCGGCTAGATATGTACCCGAGTATATGTGCCATTGCGCAAGGTCGCCAGCGCACCTGCGTGCGCGCCGGTCACTGCAGCGACCGTTGCAGCTCCTACGACATAGGTACTTCATGAATTATTAATTAACTCCAGAAACTCAAAGGGTAAATTCAGGAATTCGGTGTCATCTGCACCTGCTAATCGACCTTTTGTATGCGAAGATTAATGGTGGGAACTAAATATGTCTAATGATGTTAAAGTAACTTATATTGGTGCAAAGCAAATGACAAAATGTACCAAAAAGCGTTTGCAGCGCTGTCGGCGGTGCGGGCGTCCGGCGGCGCGAGCGCACTCGTAATCATCCAAGTGGGTTAAGGTTCCATCAAGGATTTATTGCGGCAAGTCTCCGCTCCAAAACGCTGAGCGTTGGTTACTATGAGCTAACTGCATGCCGCCGGTTCTGTAGCATTTGTCCATTACAACCTTTTGTTATTCCGCTGTTTTAATGTTCGTTCTCAATTAACGTCGACGTTCGGTCTGTCAACGTCTGGATGATGAACAGGAGCAATTTTTTTCACGAAGCGCTCTATTTGAAATACGTTCGGAATAGTCTTCAATTTCATTCACCTGTCACCAACAGTTACAACGGCTAGACACAAAGAGAACCTGGACATCTTTTGTTTAATTAGTGTCAGACAAACAAAAGTAATTTGATCGTTAGGGACATTCCTTTGTGCCGGCACTCAGAGAGCGTAACTGTAGGAATAATGAAAATGTCCTTTGAGAGGCTTTTGAAACTCCAAGTGTAGTACAATTGAGCGCAAAACAAACAGGTTAATAAGTTTCAAAACGATCCAGATGTATTACAAAATTTCAAAAGCGGTAGCACACAACTGTTTAGCAACTGCATGGTCGATTCTTTCGTAACTCTCATTGCAGCGTCCGGACCACTCGATTAATTGTTCCTATCCTACAACATCGAACATTCCAACTCTTTTGTTTTATACAACAACCATTGTAGTACACTTAAGGGTACTAGAGTTTTGAAATTATTGTTAAACACTTTTAAATTGCTTAGACATATTGTAAATCATAATAAAATCGGCCCTTAGGTTTGAAAAGGTTTATTATTTTGGCGAATGGACGGCTTTCGTGTTTGCAATTAAACGCACCCTTAGTTATGTGAGAAGTAGACCTCGCATTTAGTAAACTAACTTCGATTTATAACATCTCTCTAAAGCGGTTAGCAATTAATGAGCAAACGATAGACCTCGAAATTAGCAGGCCTATAAATGGTGTTTATAAAGCAAGTCCACTGCTTAATTCGTTCCACTATTTAGCCTCTATTTGGTTCAGTATCCTTAGCAATTTTAATTTGAAGCAAGTCAAGCAAGAAGTATCACATAATTTGTTAGTTATGGATTTTTAAACGAATGGAATCGTGCTTAATGGTATGTGCACATTTTGCAACATCAGTGTGGATGGCACGAAAATGATTGATTATGGGATTTTAACTAAGCATTAGATGCACAAAGGTGCAGGAGAAGAGATCGGTGCGCGGGCGGCACCGGCAGATGTGCGCGCACGCATTGTGTCTGTAACAAAGGCAGGTAGGAACCTAGAGGACGTTATCGTGCCATGTGCTGCGTGTCACTTTTTCATAGCAATATATGTTTTACGTAAAAATCCACAAAAAACTTTAATCTGACCGAACAGATGGCCGAGCACATGTCGATATAAAAAATCTGAATGCGACAGTAAAGACCAGCATACCTACAATAACGAATTTAATCATGAATAATATTCGGCCTCGTATTGCCCACTTTTACGCGGAACTACTCAAAATTTAATTTCGACGCCAATCGCGAAACGCTTTGTTTTGCTGCGTAACTATAATAAATTAATTACGATGGTTTCCCTTTGTTACAAAAGAGAGAAACGAATTGGATCCCAGTTATCAAAATTAATAACGGCAAAACCAATTTACTCTGATCGCGTAATATCCTGTCCGGCGCATTTATTGAGCTCCGCAGAGTTTTCAATGAAATTGTTTTCCGTGCAAATGTTGGTGGCCATTTAGTCTTGCTAGCATCTGCCGCCGACTCATATGGACCTCAAAAACAAAAGCTAGTAATGAAAAGACTAACAGAGGGGACTCTGAATACTATAAAGAAAGGAACGTTCGAAAAAACGGCAAATATTGACCTCGTGGCAGATGTCGAAATTCAAACTTGGAGCTGGCTGTAAGTAAGTGCATTTGAATAAACATCGCCTCTCGATAGTAACTAAACTCTGTTGACCTTCCGTTGTATCGAATATCGGGCCGTGTGCATGCATTTCAACAGATAGAGTTGTCATCACGTGTCCAAACATACTATTTGTGTACTTCCATTGTTTCTTTTAACACGGTTCTGTTATAGAGCAAAGGTGATACAGCGCGTGGCAACAAAGGAATGCTTTACTTGTAATTGCTTTTGTTAATGAAAGTACCATCTAGCAAAATAACATTTATATCATATATAGACACAGACCATGCAGGACTATAAACCCGAGAAGTGGTTGGCTCTTAAAGTCCTTTACGAGATGCCAGAATTACTGAGCTAGTACTTTTTCAACTTGAGGCAGAAGAATTGCGACCCTGTTATTAATTCGTGAAGATCCTTTTGAATTGACAGGTTGGGGAGCAAAATAATTCTTTATTGTCTGTGCGGAATGCGAATATAGAACACGTGCGTGCAGGTAAACTCCTTACATGTGCAACACATTGTCTGCTCTAAAAAGGTGTTTTCTTGGTGTTGAATAGCATGAATCCTTGCACAATAGTCGGTAGTTTTATGTCGTCCCATCATCGATTCAGCGAAGATATGGAACGAATAAATCATGCGTAGGAGAGGAGTATAATGGCTGTATTTGTTTACTGGAACATCTGTTCGTGTTGGATCGTGACGAGGGTATAGAATTGGCAAAGTCCACAAAAAGTCGGCATTGTAGCGTCGCCCGGGCAATTGTTGGAAGATTAACCCGATACGAGCGACAACAATATAATTTGAACACCTTGACTTTTTTTTCCAAAATCTTGAATGAACGTCAAGGTACTGATCTTGCTGTAAGGTTGTTTTACACGAACACGGAGCATTGCGGCATACCGCGACCTTACCACGTTATCTGCCCATGATAACAGATTGCTGTGACCTCTAAAATGATTAGGTGTCTCGTAGATAAGGCCGAAGTACAATGACCGTGTCACAATCCCAAATATTAGTTTTATTTTTTAATAGCCATAGCCATTACGGTACAGTACCGTTTCCCATGGTACTTGAACATTTCTTCATCATTAGGGGAGCGTATGCGCATGAGTTTGATTCTCAAGCACTCTCGACTACCGGATGTAACGGGACCGGAAACGGACTTCAAATAAAATAGAACTGCGCAGTTTATACGGCAGATGGCTGACATTGTATCATCATGAGAGACAAAAGAAAAAGTTGAAAGTATTAAAAATAAGTGTTCACCGTCTGGCCACATGGCAAAGGTAAATTAACTTAATTATCTCACAGCCGGCGAAGGTCCGGGGATTTTAAATTGGATGGTGTCTAGTTATACTCGAAATGGATGCGCTGTAATTACGAAGATGCAATTTTTTGACATTAATAAATTATAAAACATGTTGAATAATTATATGATAAAAATTATCTTTGGCATTGGTTGGGTATGTAATGTAGTTAGCGAGTCGCAACATTGTAAGAATTTGCCCTGTTTTATTTACAAAGGGGCGTATATTTTTTGTTCAGTCTTTGAAATATCTGCTATCAGTTTAATAACTTAAGTCTAAAATATAAATAAAAAAACAAATGCAATGTCACCGTGATTCGATACTCGTACTAATAAAAGAATGTCATCAAAGAAGTAGGTAGTTTTTCAAGTGAAAACTAGCCGATATAAATTAATATTGCATAAGAACGTGATGTTTACACGCGCAAAAAGAGCCACATCTTCAAATTTATTACGATTTTCCAGTCACATGTCACGTTTGTCACACGTTCACGCACGTTGAAATTTTAATTAGCGTACATACTAGCACATACAATATCGAACATTACTCATTAGCCTAAAATAATACACGTACTATGTTCAGGGCACAAACGTTACGATTTAAATTTGAATAGTGTTCTCTTGTTCCTGGTTGGGCGGCGCGGCCGAATGGAAGGCGGAAGAGTGGCGCTTGCGCAACTGACATTGAATCGAGGCGGTCTTCGGACCGAGGCCACCCGCCCGATTTGTGTATATAGTTTAACGATAATTTAATCACCGTTTTATCTTTTCGTACCGATAGAAAATTGTCCTTATTTATTAATTACTTACTTTTAACGCGAATTAGAGGGATGCGTAAGAGGAAAACCGCAAGTTGTATAGGTACTATAAACATTTCCATTATACATAAGATTTCTCGGTAACAGGATGTGATGTGTAACAATAACAACGCATTTCGTTCGTACGCGGAAATCTTACACGAGAGTATATTATCATGAGAGCGATACGTTTCGTTTGTTTTGATGTGGGTTTTCCGCCATCCTGTTATTAATTACAGCCGTGTCGTCACGCCCTTGTTTACATCGTGAACGATACTAAACATTCTGATGTAAAAAAACTTAGCCAACGCGTCATTCGTAAACAACTGAAGTTTTTCAATGAATGTTGAAATTAAGTACACGTTTACGTCATTCAAGCAACGAATTCGCAAGTGTGGGTGCTAATTTCAACAGACGGGCGGCGCGCGGGTGGGAGCGCAAAGTCACCGTCAGGTGTCATTCACCAGCAAGAAGGTGAATAAAGTCAATCATGTTATAAATATTCTATGGATCTGATGTAATGCTTTACGATAACTTTAAGAACGTACTGACTATACAGAAATTGATAATCTGTCCTATGAAGCGCGTGTTGAAGAGATCTAGTGAATGCGTGGCGCGTGGTGCGTGCCGTGTGGCGAGTGCATCGGTGCCGCATCGCAATCGCGGTGTCGCAAGCGGCGCGGCGGTGACCGTGTGCGGGGTCCGCGCGTCCTTGGCCACGGCTCCACCACGCCGATACAACGGTCCGGCGAGCCGGCCGCGGTGCGACCGTGCGCAACCACTTCCGTGTACCGTTTACGTCACAACACAACACTAACAGCGATGAACATTATTGGAATTCATACAATTACGCATCTAATCGATAACACGCGACGGAGAATCATTAGGTGCGTCACTCCAGTATCCCACTCGCTAAGTAATTTTGCTTCTCTGACGTCAATGCTACGTAGCCTCGTAGCGGTTGCTACGGGTCACGTGCTACGGCCTATATAATACAGCCCCCACACTACCCTCGCGTGGGAAGGTCGCTACTTCAAAAATGTAGAACTGAATAACTGGGCGGGCGGGCGCCCACCAGCTGAATAACTGGGTTTCTCCCAGTTAGAAACAATTTTCTTCGAGAGATTGAATGAGTTGTTTATAGCTTCGATGTATAAATTATTCTAAAAACCCCTACAGTATCTGCTTACTATCTGTGTATCTGCGACTATCAGTCGACGTTCACACGGGCGGAAAAATATCACAGCGGGATTTTCAACTCTCGGTGTACCACCGACAGAGTACATCTTAGCGTGTCGAAAAAATTTATTCTGCGACATTCTCGAGAGATATTAAATTGGTTAGTTACGACGGGACTTATTTGTATATGCTGATTAAACGAGTTCAGTACATGAAAGGATTGATTGACACAATCTGTCCCGAGGCAAGTGAGTACATCGTGCAAGCGCGTGAAGCAGTTAATCGGTACACGTGAACTTTATGTGTTTTGATCACATCGTACCTACTAGGTATCTATATTGATTACATCAGAGCGTCGCAAATGTGCGGGGCCTCGACTAAGTGCGCAAATTGTCGTGAAATCTGTACAAACATATCGATCGTATAAAGAAAAACAAGAGTGGGTATACAATAGTGTCGCTAATGACGCCAGTGTTATTGTCGTACGTTTTATATATACGACGATGACTTCACGTCGATAGGGGATCATCACACTGACAATGTCACGACCCGCTCTCGACGTTCAATGTAAATTACACTTTAATGTTAATGATATTAAGATTCCAAATCGCTTTGACATAGCTCACCCGGTATACGTGATGTCTTTAATGACACTTCACACGCAGACAGAGGTCAATTAAATTGTTTTTTAATTGATTAAATATCGCCTTTGTGTCTTTCTCTTAATGAACAGTTTTCGGGTACAAATAAGGCAGCAAATTAATTTTAACCTCGCGATATCAGAGGTCTGAATATGAAAATATCGCACACAATAATTGATTTAGCATTGTGAATTGAATACTATGCATGTGCAATTATAATTTAAATATTGAAATGTGTCAATAAAAATCAAGTTTCATTTTGTCAAGCAACAATCAAATGCAAATTCGTAAGTTACGTCAGCTCCAAAATCACAGTATTGTTTGTTGGTACCGGTTACACAACATGTGACCGCGAACGGAGGTCGGATCCATTCTCAGTTCTCATATTTATTATACGTATTCTTCAATCTCGAACGCGTCGCGCTCCGAGGCCAGAACCACGAAAAGAGTACCGTTTCGCAACGCAAGTCATTTCAATGTCAGTGTAAACGATCCTGATAACTGAACACTGCTGTTCAATAGTACAATAATAAGACCTCAAGACTGTTTTGGTTTGCCTTGTATAGTTTAGTTTGTTATCAAATCTTTATTATAACTACATATTTCCAATTAAAGTTACTTGTCCCCATTATCTAAGTAATGACCACATATTGCATTCGTGTGTAAACAAAGCATGTTATGTATTTATAAATAGAATCCCAATGTCAAGAGTGTCGCAATTGCAAACAGAAGTTATGAAGTCTCGTTAGCGGTTCGTTGACAACCCTAAACCTGCGTTTGCTTACGTGGGCACGGACGAAAAAAGAAAAATTTGGGCTCGCCCTTGACGTAGAAGGAAAATCTCTATTAATATAATATAATACTACGCCTACGTAGATTGCGAATCCTTAAAAAACCAAAAGTTCTGAGTTTATTTTTCTTCGTTTATTTTCGTCACGTGAATCGTTTTGGCAACTTTGTGTTCGGCAAGATGTTGTAACTTTGCCTGGCTGTGTGTGCAACGCTACGTTTGCGTCATTTCCTCTTGTTGACCGTGAACCGAGTTACGTCAGCGTCAGAGTTTCGGAACGAGATTAGGATGCTCCTACACTTCGTATCTAGCGAACGATCGCCCCGGACGCTCCCACTACACTTTTATAATTAGAACCTATGAGAACATGACCATACAATCATTCAATTCTACATTTAAGACGACCTTTAGTTGGGTATTTAACAAGCTTAGTCATTAACGTTAGGAGTGACACGTCTTCGTAGTAACAAGATAAACGTAAGTAAATGACAGCATTTAGGGGAATTTGTGTTGTGACTTGTGAGTGACATCATGCAAACCTAATTAGGTACCATATTAGTTGTTTATCTAGGCGAGTATCATTAGCATGCCACTGGAATTGTGTAAACGATAAATGAAGGAAGTTTTTGTTACGAATGTATCAATAAGGAAAACGTACAGAACTCGTGCCAAAAGGAAAATATATTTGTTTACACAAAATCTTACTCCAGCGTTTACGTATAAAAATAGATAAGTACCTCGTTATTTAGGAATTTCAGGTGTAACAAAAAATTACTCTTCATTGTGAGATGGATCAATGGAATCGAATGGCACTACAGTAATTTTGTTACCAATCAGACTACGACTAAAACGGTAACTTGTCGAGGTTAATGTATCAAAAAATCGTGCTAGTGCAACAAAACAGGAAGCCCGTAGGACAAACGCCCGTGACTGGCAAGCTAATAGTAATAATTACTATTGTTTTTAAACACATAACGCACTCTAAATACACTAACTAGCAGCGTGCTGACTGCTGAACGTTGTACAGAAGTCATTTGAGTGAACAAAATAATTAAATACAACAAAATAAAAATGTATAACCAAGCGCGCATTTCGGACGGCAAGTATTTTTAGCGGGAGACGCATCACAACTGCAGATTGAGGGTTAATCGTAATTCTGGCCAGCGCCCGACCGGTTTGGACTTACTTTTTATTCAGACGCCTGCATCGCAAGATTCGCAAGGTAAACGCTCCGAACACAGGGAAATAAGCAAACGAATAAATCACAACCTTCTCAACTTATTCACCCGTAAACATGGCAACGCAAAGGTTGTGAACTTACAAATAACTCGGGATTATTTTAGGAAAGTGTGGGCGTCGGTTTACGTGAAGGTTAAATATTTGTAAGGACAAAATATCCCTGTGTATCTCTGTATGTTTGGCTTCGCGCCCCCGCTTTTAAATATTTTGCGACAATTTATACTATGTAGGTGGCAAACGAATGATACCGGATTGAAAATACGGAGCATCCAAATTGCCAACGCCTCCGTGGAACGAACAATATTTTATTTTAGTAATGGGTTTGTTGTAAAACGTGTCAGTACCACGCGAGCCGCGACTAGAGAATACAATCCCGGGATCCCGAATCCCGGGATCTCGGGATCCCGGCCGTTTTCTGGCCCCGAAAATCCCAAGACTGTACTTGGCTAATCTCGGGATTTTCGGGATTTCCACAAACAGGCATACTTAGTTTGCATTCCGTAGTCCGTTGCGCCTTGACAGTGACCTTGCCTAGAATATATTAATAGACCAGTCACTTTACTCTAGAGCTACATAAAACTAGAAGCTAAAAGGCTGGAAAAATAGTCTATAATAGCATTTATTACATAATGACAAAAAATCAACCCTTAGATGCGCCTTACGATACGTATTACACAGGTACAGCCCTAATGTCTGTTGTAGAAAATATAATTTCAGTATTCAAACTAGGTTGAGACAATTCTTAAATAACTAGATATAGTTTTTTTTAGTTTTTTCTTTTCTAACTATATTGTGATTTGTGTAGTGTAAAAATATTAAAAAACATTTTTTGAGAAATTATTCATTTTTTTTTTCATTTCAGTCCAACTAGAAACCACATAGTATTATCCCGGGACAGTCTCGGGATCTCGGGATTACGCAACATAAATCCCGTGGTCCCGGGATTTAAAAATATGCTCGGGATTGTATTCTCTAGCCGCGACCCACGCGCTGTGGAATCAATGTATTTGACAAAAAAACAAAAACACACAAATACTGCCAGCTACCGCACAGTCCGCACTACAAGTCTGATGGCTCTCTATTATGAGTGTCGTCTGCAGGATATCGAAAGTTGTTGAACTTTGAAGCAAAACAGGAAAAAGCTGACAGATGGGGCAAGAACATCTAAGAAGATTTACGATATTGGATCGGTAGCCGGGGTCAGTCGCCTGCACCTCACTTCAGCAGGAACTCGTATGAGCCTAGTATTCTTTTTCCAGTTCCAAGTAACTTATGTTCGCTTTCTCTCGATCACCGTTTAATATTTTTATTATTGCGGACTCGTTTCCTTTGCATGCACAAGTAGGCCCCGGTGCTCGGACCATGTCTCGGTGTTGTTTTTATTTTTGTCCGTGCGTTGGCGAGTGTAAAAGGACTCCGGCAATTAATGCACCTTCAGGTTTTGTATGTTTTTGTAGCGCAACTCGATGTAATACAGTTGGCTGCCAGAAGAATAGCAAAGTTGAATTTATGTATAATATAGACCACGTACAGCAACCACGTCTCAACTCAATATTTATAAATAGACTGTAATTAACTGCCAACTCAGATTGTACATAAATCTCTACAAACATGTCTAAAATTATCACCAATTTACAAAGGCCTTTATAGGTTCAACTATTTATAAAAGGTATCCATGGAGTTTATATTTAGGAACCATTTTAGGGTACGTATATTTAGCTGCGTAGGGTGCGAGGCTAGTGACCCGATAGAAATTTCCTATGATTCATCCCTGCCACGGAGGGTTTATTGTTACCCTTACATAACTTCCCTCTTAGGTGACGTCATCGAGTGAACCACTGTTTTTGTGTGGAATTCATCATCGCTCTGTCACGTCTGATTCATTGCTGTACTGAGAGTTTTATTTTTACGATGACAAAGGCAGAAAGTATTTTTAAATATTCTACATCCATTGTTTAATGAAAATAGGTAAAGTAGGTACTAGACTTGGTGCAGTATCGAGGCTCACTCTTGAATTGAACAGGTTCATCGAACTCATTGCCGTTTCGTACCGATAACGTGTTATCGGTAAGAGGCGGTTTTGTTGAACGAAAGCATTAATTGTGTGTATTTTACTCGGTTAAATACAATATCTATTTTGCAAACCGCATTATCCCGAATTGTGACAATTCAACAAAGTGATGAAGTTATAACAATAGCGTGTCGGGTGATGTTATATGTTTTGTGTTTACGTTGTATTGTGTTGTGTTTACGTTGGATGATTTCGGCGGTCAGCGACCTTCGCGACGCGGATAGCGATGGCGACGACGCCTCCAAAACAACGTAACAAACGCCCCAAGCAGGTTTTAAATGCAACCGACACAATAAAAACTGCAGCGCTGAATAAAATCCCCGCTTTAGCAGCTACACCTACAACTGACTTACGGAGCTTTGTTGCTACCTCGTTAAAAACTAATCTCAACTCGTATGGAACGGGACGGAACGACGGAAAATGGAAATACACGCTGGCGCGTGTGTCGACGGTCAGTGATTCCACCTTCGACATAACTTGGTTCTCCCTGACCGGCCATGTGAGACGGTATTCAAGAGGGCGCAATTATACTGTCTCGTCCCTATTTAATTGCTGGCACGTGCTTATTTTTTTGCCTGTAGTGCGAAGTGAATGCACCCATCTCTTGCAGGGCGCGGTCGCGTGCGCCCGACCACCGTGAAACTTTTTGCAGAGCTTTTTTAATGGACGTGCCTTATGCTCCCGACTGAGAAGGTTAAGTCAGTTCAAGTTGCCTTTATCCGGCGTTCACGTCTCTGGCTGGAGTCACGACCGCCGTGAGTCATCCGGTGATATCATGACATGACACCACCGTTGTTTTCCATGAGATATGAGGAAGGCGAGCTAGATTACTAGCACAAATGGAACGACATTTTAGAGTAAAATTAATTAAGGACAAGGTGCTTGAGCGGAAACGGCACTTGAAATGGGATGTTGTAGAGCTGGTTAATGTTAAATTAATTTGCATTGTCCTTGACATTGAACGAAGCTATTTTGCATGACTATGACGCTGCTTTGTTCTTGTTCAGAAAACGTGTAAGAAAGTACTGTAGAGCTTAAGGTTATTTTTATATGAATATTGTGTTAGTTGAACACTTTTTACTGATATGTGGCACAATGTATTTTTAAATATAGGTTGTGCAGATGTAGGCAAACGGAGCGTGTCACAACACACGGGCGTCGTATCGGCGGATAAGTGCGCGGTTACGCAAATCCGCAGATATGTCGGCGCTGCGCGGGCGCGCCGCTTGCACAAGGTTTCGCAGACCTTTGTTTTACGCAACCGGATCGATTTAATAGCTAGTCGTGCGTTTTCTCAGCTGTGTACCCGATAGCAAAATTAACGACGCCGAATTGAGAAATTGTACAAAATTATTCTAATAGCGACAAAAGGATAAAGTCGATATTGACAAAGAAATTGTAACAAAATCTGGGAAGGAAGAGCGGGTTCCCACCCTTTAGATAACAATGACCTGTTGTGTAATAAAGTCGAAGTGTGTAAAAGGGAGCCCATCATCATCATCGACCTGTTGTGTATATGCCCCCAGTTTAGCAGGGTGTACGTCAACACCGATCCATCGTCGCTTTGAATTCTAATGACAATCGGATTTACTTTTGTATGGATGACACCTATGTCCGGCAAATTCATGATGACTGAGAACGTCGCTTACACATTATGCTCTGCCATACGAACAAATAAAGGCGGCTTTCGCTTGAGAGCATTGCACTATCGCCTGCGTCCGGTAGTCGCATCCGGTGTTTTCGTACCACCAAAAAAGGTGCGAACACGCGTTATTTATAGCCATGACGAATGCTTGCGTCGTCCTCACCGATTCATTTATTTTCAGAATGAGGGAAAAGTGTAGGCGTCATGAACTCGAAAGCATTCCGGGTTATTTCACGGTTGAAATGGCAGTTGAAGGAGCAACCGAAGATGTGCGAGCGGGAATGTCTTGCTCATTCAAGGTGAACGATGAGTCACTTTCATAAGACTCGATATGGCATCAGAGTTTTTGAAACGCAGCAGTGGCATCGGTTCCGCACGATCGAGGAGGCGGCGCGGTGCGGCGGCCGCGTCGGCGGCGGCTACGCGACATTGGCACAGTTGCGCGCGACCTCACCACGCCGCGCTAGTCGCGATCGAGGCCGCGAATAAACGCCCCAAAACAAGAACCAACAGTGCGCTTGAATTCCGGCACGCCTGAATCACGCCGTACAAATTAGCACTCGATGCGCGCTCGTTTATCTAACACGAGCCGCCACCGGCCACACCCGCGCGAAAAATACCAGCAACGGATGCCAACTACGCAGTGCAGAGGCAGACACTTAGCGAAATAAAAGGTCCGTTACGCAAACCAGACAATAATGGCAAAGTACGACTGCACTAAAAGTTATACAATATACAACTAGCGAAACTGACGTATGGTTATAATAGGTTTTTACCTATGAAATTGCCGTTTTGTATGAAAAAATTTAAACGATTTTTTTTCATGTATTTTTTATTTGTATTAATCGAAGTAATCACCCATGCAATCAATGCATCTTTGCCATCGCAGTGGCAGTTTATTGATGCCCTTCTTAAAGAAATCAGCTGGACGGGAGGCAACAAATTCTTCAAAGGCATTTTGTACTGCCTCTCGGGTATTGAATTTTTTTCCCGCCAAGAAGTTATCCAAATTCTGGAAAAAGTAGTAGTCTGTAGGCGCAAGGTCTGGTGAGTAGGGCGGATGACGGAGACCTTCCAACCCCAGTTCTTGCAACTTGGAGACCGTCTGCTGTGCAGTATGAGGTCGCGCGTTGTCGTGCAGGAGCAGCGGAGACGAGCGATTGACCAATGCTGGTTGGAGATGTGCCAGCTTCTCCATCATTGTGTTCAGTTCTTCACAGTACACATCTGCAGTAATGCTCACCCCGTTTGGTAAGAAGCTGTGATGAATCACACCGGCGCTAGACCACCAAACAGTGACCATCACTTTTCTAGGGGTAAGTTTTCGTTTAGGGCATTGTTTAGGTGCTGAACCAGGATCCAACCAACTTGCTGAGCGCTTGCGGTTATCAAACAGAATCCATTTTTCATCGCAGGTAACAATGCGGTTCAAAATTCCTTCATTTGTGTGTCTGTTGAGCAGTGCAAGGCACGTCTCGACGCGTACTTCGCGCTGACGATCATTGAGTTCGTGGGGCACCCATTTGTCAAGCTTTTTTACCTTGCCAATTTGACGCAAATGGACCAATATTGTTTTGACGCTAACGTCGAAAGCTGCTGCTAATTCAGCCGTAGATTGTGTATCATCAGCTTCCACAATCGCCTTTAATTCGTCATTGTCGACCAAAGTCTTCGGACGACCGCGAGGTTCATTTTTCAGGTCGAAATTTCCAGAACGGAAGCGAGCAAACCAATAACAGGTGGTGCGTTGGTTTGTAGTGTTAGCTCCGTAAACGTCGTTGATGTTGCGTGCCGCTTGTGCCGCGTTGCTGCCACGACGGTACTCATATTCCATAATTACTCGAATTTTTAACGTATCCATGATGACGAAAAAGATTGAAATGCGATGAAAATGTAACACTAATCAATAAACAAATGACTACTTTTGGAAAAAAAAATCCATGTTTTTAAAATAAAATTAATTTGAAATTAGAATTCTTACCCAAACAAAAATTATTTTGATTTGAAATGGCCAGTACTGCAAAACGGCAATTTCATAGGTAAAGACCTAATATTACCGAGCGGCCAGTATTATGCAAATACATGGCTGTAATGTGGAGGTCTCTTGCACCACGAAGCTGTAGCAACTCAAGTTTCAAAACTTTTTCAAAATAGTCCGCGTAGGCGCGCGCGGCGCTGATCGACCGCTGCTGAGATATCGGCAACTACCTCGAGGCGCTATTTGGGTTAACGTGTTGCACATCTTTTTTTTGAAATTATAGAGCGGTTGCGTGTAGGTCCAGTAATCATACGAATCGGTCGCAAATTAGGCGCAGATTTCGAAGGAAATGTTGTGAGGCGGTGGCCGGGCCCCGGCCATGCGACGCAGCGGCGTCTGCCGGGTGGCGAGGCGGCCGTCTATCGCGGACCAATTTGGCACATCCGCTGGCGAGCGCCGACTCAGCCCGCACCGTAAATATCCCGTCCCGTTAAACACGACAGACGTGCGAATACACGAATACGATGTATACGTGGCGAAACAAGAGTCGACTTCACCTTTTGCAGTGCATGTACCAACCGGTTGGCAAAATAAACATCTTTGGATCATGCGGGTAGTCTAAAAAGCCCGTTTCTATGTGGATCCACAAGCAGAATAAAGACAGTAAATATGAAGTTGCGTAATTGAATGCCGTTGGATCGTCGTCATTGTTTGCAATACATTCGATCATCCGATCTATCTTCTGAATACCGTGTTACGCAAAAAACTCGGGTTGTGTTTTGTTACCTGGTGGAATCATTCGACGAAGTTATTATTTTGGCGGGGAGTGGGCGGGATGCGCCCGAACAATAAGCTTGGGACAATTTTTATACCTGAGCTTATTTACAAAGGACCGAGACTACTTTGGCCGACCGAAAATGGGCTCCAGCCTGTCTGGTACGTTATGAGATTTAGCTAATGCTCTACAACAAACCTGCGAAGCAAATTAGATTTTTAGAGACACCATCGGACAGCGGACAAAGGCTATTTTTGCTACGCGAATGTGTTTCCGCTTTGTTACATCCTGTCGGCAATGCCAAAATTAAGAATGCATTATTCTTATAAAGGTAGTTTATAGTCAAACATCCGGCTTTCTGTCGTCAGGTCCGTGATGTCACCAGCAAGGTGATTTATTTTTATATATTTTGTCGTTAGTGTTTTGTTATTGTGATGGGCTTAGGCTTAACACGTCGTTCCAGGAATTATCCATTACCCAGCATTAATTTTGTGTCGTCATAATAATTGGACGTTTGTGCCGTACTCCGTGCGTGTTGTCGTAGGGCATGAGGATCTCTACCTGCGTTATCGCGGCGACCTCGTTTTCCTCCCCCAAGGCCTGCGCCCGGATACACCGCCCGAGATTTCTCTTGATAGTTTCTAGTTACACACGAAGTTCTCAATTGTTATCTATTGTAACACTTGATATCAGAGAAAGTCGAATCCGCCCCCTGCAGCTGTAATTTCTTTGAAATACGGTATGGAAATATGTATATCGTAGCGTATACCTTGCTGGCTTGCATTCAATTTCGCCTCTTATTGGGTTCATTACAAGTAGAATACAGATAGCATAGGGCATTGATGTCTTGGTTTATGTTGCTTTAGATCGTCTTCCTGCCGAGTTTCTTCATTTTTGAATTTCGCAATTTTTTTCTTAATTTTCATCTCAAAGAAGAGCAGAGAGAAATCTGTTTTCATCTCAAAGGACAAGAAAAACTACGGGCGAGATTTAAGAAAATCCACTTCAAAGCGTCAAAGAGAGTGCGGAATCAATATTAATGTTCTTGTTTACCTTTGAGACAGGACGACGCGGCATCGCGGGATGTTGATCGTGGCGTCCCGCCGGATGACTTGAATTTATAATCAGGGGTGCCTTTATATCGTGCCGAGACGTGAGAACGGAGGTCGAAGGGCGGGACACTTGCTCAAGTTGCACCTTCACCGATACACCATTCTCACGATTGCGAACAACAGCTGGGGAATAGTGACCGACGCGACATGTGGAATCATTAGAATTTATTAGGGCTGGACAAGGTCAGCTGTCCGTTTATGTTAATAGGGGATTGTGAGACCATCTGGATAATCTGATACGTTATAAAGGATGTCCTCTGAGAAAAAGTGGCACACATGGTCGTTAACTAAACGAAAGCCTCGGGTCACGGATTGCCAAAACAGCTGTCTACCTGCTTGACCTACACGCAAAGGTCCGTTATCATTAAGTAGAACAAAAAGCGATATTTCCGCTCCGACACCGGCACATGGCAAAACTGGAAACATCTGCAATATCCTGCTTAATTTATATTAACGGTCAGACAAAACAGACGCAGCGAGCGGGCGCGTCCCGTTTGCCCAACAACTAGAGTCTTTTGTACACGCCATGTCCAGCGGACATTATCGACGCTATTGCAAATTTGCCATTCAATGAGTTCTCTCTATAAAATACATTTCAGAATCAGACGGTCGGTGCGGTAAAAGTTTATCTGTACAGTCTGTACTGTTTAGATGTTCTGTGTGTGGGGGTAAATAGCCAAAAGTAAAACATTCCGGCTTTGAGAGGCAAGTTCGGAAAAGGCTTCTCAAGTACTCCGCTATTACCAAAGGGTAAAGCAAAAGTTTTTACATTAGAGGTACGGTCGCGGTGCTTCCCGTTCCGCATCGTGAACCGACGCTTTTGACAACACTCGCTTTGATGACGCCACGCTGAAACAGTATTAAATTTTACCTTTTTCACTGTCTGTCTGTCCACTCGAAAGCGGACTGAATTAATACTGTTGCGCAAATACACAGAAGTTCGTTGTGTTCGCCGTATATTGCGTTTTGAACATGTCTGCGGCTAGGCGGTCATGTCAAAGGCATATTCGAATTCGCTACGTTAATGTCACTAGGGACGAGTCCAAAAGGTCAAATAAACCATCATAGCGAAGTTTCAAGTTTGGGTGGGCGTACTGAATACTGTCTCAGAGAGGACGATAATCCAATACACAAAAGGTTGGCTGTTGCCCCCGCCGTGGGAGGAGGGTCCGACAGAATTATAACTACAATAGGCGATATTCTGACTTACAGTAGCTTTACGGTTTTAATATAAAAAAGTAGTATCATACAACTTAACGTTTTTTGTGAGTCTTTAGATGTTATCTGATGAAAATAAAGAATCAAATTAATGAATCTTATTAAACGGGCAAATACCAAGGGTCGGAATACGGGCAGGTGAATAGAATTAATTTGAAATATTTAAGGAATGTGGTCGTTAGAATTACGTGTTTAGGGGTGCATAATTCTTTTTTTCTTTTTCTGGGGAGTTTCTCAGGATCACCTGATCGCATAAGGGCAGGTACCCGTATGAGGATTGAACACAACATAGGGGTTAGAAAGGGTGATGTGTTGCACACGTAGGTACACGCCACGCGGCGCGGGCGGTGCGCAAGCGCATTGCCGCGGACCCTTGACCCGATTGCGGCGCGCGCAGTATTGTACGCAGCAATGACACCGTTCGCCTTGAGCCGCTAGCATTGCCGGAGATATTCGCAACAATGGAGGCCAGATAACATTTCAAAAGTTTGAAAATCCGCTGGTTCCTACCGGCCGACGCGAGACCGGCGTAATTAATAAATGCGTTGAGTAATCCTATTGTACGATTGTCCTTTTATAATATTCAACGTTTTCAATAGTCGTGAGTAAACCTTTAACTTGTTTTGTTAGTCATAGGATGATACATTAACCCTAGAAAAGGGAGCTGCCTGATATCTTAAAGTAGATGGGTCTTTGGCGCCAGTGGCGCAACGTGCCTGCAATATCTACTTCAGTTTTATCGAGAACGACAACTAACATTTCTAGAGCGACACATAGTGCATGTGAATCGTCATAATGAATGACTTGATAACAGTTTATAGCAGTAGCACAAGGCGATTGACTCACGGAGGAAACGACACGCTACTTAAAATACAAAGAGTATTTCCGTTTCCCTTCCGACTTTTTTATGAACTCATCTGTTTTCTCACGATCGATGTCTTGTAGTGGGCGTTAGCAGTAAAAAATGCCGAGGAAGTAATCGATCGATCAATTTGAATCGGCTCGATCGTCGCCGATATCAGTTGCTACGGAAACGTTGCTTTAGATTTTTGGCAATGATAAAATTCTGCTGCAATACGATCTGACTTAGTAACCGACTCGGGCGCACAACACAATACGAATTTTAATAAACAAATAGTTTTTTCTAAAATATACAGTGAAATAAAGAGAAGACTCACCTTTGAGGATCGGCGAAGACAAATTTTCTCAGCTTAAGATCCCGCAAAACGATGCCTTGTTCGTGACACGCGGCGACTGTTTCTGCCATTTGTCTGAACAGTCTTCGGGCTTCGTGTTCCCTTAGCCGTTTCCTCGCCCTCACGTACGAGTGGAGGTCGGAGTGCGACCGAGGGAAGATAAGGTACACTCTCTTATCACCGACTAGGACTTCGTGTATGGGGTTGACGTGCGGATGGCCATCGAGGCGATAGTGAGCTTGGAGTAAGCTGCTGCAGTCTCTTGACACCACCTAGAGGAAAACGTTAACATTAACAAACCGATTCCACAAACTAATTTTGTGAAAGATGTTGAAGTAGATAGTTCTGAGCTTCTGCCGTGCTACGGTATTGCTTTGAAGGTGCTTTCCTGGACATTTTACCTATCCGTTTCCTGTAAATCCGCCCGGCTCCGTGCATTATTCAATCAATGACGTAATGTTGGGGACGTAACTATTTTCCTTTTATAGTTGACCTAGTTTTTGATCGCGTGTCACTGCAGGCGTTTTGCTTCATAATTTTCAATATCTAACTGAATCCATATTTAGTTCCATCTTTGTTTAAAATGAAGAACGTTACAGATCATAGTGTATCCTTCACCTATTTAAAAAGAATCCTGTCCATGTTTGTCGAAGGGGTCCTATTTCAATGCGGCCATGATTTAAAAGGGCTTACTGTAATGTGAATAACGAGGTTGAAACATTTAGTGAATAGAGAGGTAACCCTCCTGTGCAAATCTAGCCCGGTCGACTTCAAACAGAATTCTTGAGTGACGACAAAGTAGAAATCAAACGAAACAGACAAGATAATTGTTGCAATACATTTTTCAATAGTGAATAAGCAAGAGTTGTCGGCATCGGCCACGTTAAGCTTTCTAGAACCGCTAGCGGATCGGTTACATGGAATTGTACAGTTATTTTTAAATGAACGATTGCATCGATCCGTGTGTGTGCTGTGCTGTGCGATTGGCCACCAAATGTCAACGACATTGTGAACGCAAATTCCAAATCTGATTTCCCGACTCAAGAATGATGAATCACGTCGCGTCGCGTGCGTCAAACCATTTCTTTTTTGACTCGTTTTGTATAAATAGTTTGTTGGTTATTTCAGCGCAGTCACCCTAGACACGACGTCGCGCTTTTTCAATTTCTATTAATGCTGGGAGTTGTACGAAAATAAAACATGACCCATTTGTGGACGTGTTTGCGAAAACATGAGGTACTGATAAGAATTCGCAATGTTGACAGAACACTTGATAATATTTGACATCGAACGTATTTTACGGGAGCTAACCTACTTAACTGTTATCAATATTTGTATAATCACAAGGTATGTATATCTATTGCAAAATATTTGTAGAGCATACTCAACGGCGATGTAGCCACAATTCGGCTTTGACTCTCCCATTAACGATATGACCTACCTCTAAATCAATCCTATTACAATGGCAAAGAACTTCATACATAAAATAGGAATACATAGATGAATTTACTGTTCCATTGTAACAATCTAAGTCAAGTTGTTTATGTTTAAGGAGCA